>BPLT01000009.1:2960086-4335129 GCA_019656295.1 Rhododendron mucronatum var. ripense | reverse complement strand
TGGAGTAGCAGAAAATATCAAGTTTGTATCAGTAAACATCCTTTTCATAATCTAGAAGAACATGACCAACTTAACAATCAAATCTCTAGGACCTCCAGTTGAAAATAGAATTAAGTGCTTAAATGAACAAATCAAGTGGTCTAACTAATACATAAGGGATATTGCATAATTGTGGGCACACGCCCCAAAATTTCTCAATTTTGTTGTTTTAAAATCGGGTGCGGCCCTCTTTGAAAAGGGCGGCGAAACGCTTCGATTCAGAGTCGCCACCTGGGTTTTAGCGGTGAAAGCACCCAAGGAACCGAACTCGAAAACGCTTGCTACGTTTGTTTGATTTTGAAAAAGGCTTGTAGACTGGACTGTCGTACCTTCGATATCTGAGGTTCGGGAGCCAGGTTATGAGAGGGGAAAGGTTTTATGGCACCCCTCTCGCCCAATCCGAAGATCCGTCTCTACTCGGACATTTTTGTAAAACATTTGCATTTTTCTCTCATTGATCATTTTTTAGCCAGTTAGGGCGGGGGAGCAGTTAATGGGGATTAAGACTGTAACAGGTTGCAGTTATGTGATAAAATGTTTATGGATGATGATTTGCTTGAATCAATGGATGAATTATAGATTGAGAACAAGCACTGAGAGCAACTTAAACAGAATGGGGTACGCTGTCTTTCAGAGATGTGAGCAGGCAACTTACGGGTATGCACTGGCCAGGCCACTGCATATCGATACAACATGCGCAATCCACCTCAAGACTGGCGTACACCACTCCTTTGCACTCGCAGTCTTTGTTTGCAACCCTCTGGGCTCTGGAAAGGACCAGTGCACACCCAAGACAAACCACGCAGTTTAATAACAGAATATGTATAGGTTACAGACAGATAAAATGGCTTGAAGCCATGAAAATGGACAGGAAACCCCATAAACAATGTGGGGACATGAAAAGAGGCCAAGACTTAAGCTAAATGCAAGGGCCAGCCACTGGATCCTGGTAATACTGCCGTACGCCAATCTTATGAGACCGTACACCAGTTTCACCATTTGGTCAGTGCTTGGCTTTGCATTATCTGGGCTCTGGAACATGACCAAAGGGATCCCAGAGGCCCTCTAAAACAAGTAAGAAGCAGATATTGAAAGCTAAACATAAAAAGTTCTAGGATACAGAACACTATAAAATTGATTATTAGCATGCTAAGGTGATGACTGAAGTATAAACAAGTAAAAAAGGACGATCAATGATCCCCATGCCAGTAGTGCGCGTACCGCCATAACTGGCGCACAGCTTGCAGATACTAGCATGCGCCATTGTTCGTCTTGTACGATTGTTTATTTTTACCAGTCTAAGGCCAAGACTAGTATTGCCTACTAGCCTGGACCTTTCTAGTTCCCCTCAGGGATCGAAAACAGAAAGCCACGCAAAGGTGGTATACCATTGGTGTAAGGATGGAAGATGGTTTGAGCTTTGAGGTTGAAGATGGAAGTTGGATGGTAACTGAATGGCAGTGTGGGGGTGAGGTGGTTCTCTGCTTCTTGCTCTTTCAATGGAGGAGAATAGAGAGCAAGAGAGAGAGAGGAGAGAAAGACAACTTGGACTATTAATGTTGTTAACCCCTTGCAAATGAATGCAAGGGGGGGTATTTATAGAGCAAGAGAAGCTGCGAGAAAGCTGATCAGTTGGGTTAGGGAGGGTTGGTTGAGTTTGAAGGGAGCCTCCCATGCATTAAATGCATGGGACTAGGTGATGGGGTGTGTAGGAGAGAAAGGGGAACATCCCTGCAGAATATAATCATCAGGGGGACTGTTCCCTATATTGGGGTAGTTGCAAAGTCTCGAGCACGTGATAGAAAAGTGGTGATTTGACTGCCTTTGACCAGCGTGCCCCAGAGTTGGACCTACGTGCGCCAGTCAGACTGAGTCAACGGTCGATGACCGACACATGGCAGTTTACTAGCGCACGCCAAGGGAACACTGGCGTAAGCAAGTAGGGTTTTGCTGGGGCCATCTGGTTCTGGCTTGAAGGGTTTGAAATTGGTACTCGAAAGGGTTTGATGCCCAAAGCTCAAAGCTTGAAACCTGTCATCGACCTTGGAATGTTCTCGACCTTTAATCATCATTGGGGCAACAAAAGACCTTAAATAAGCTAATCCGGATAGTCCAGGGTAGGGTGTCTACTGTAGCCCCCCTTTGACGGCACTTGGGGTACCATTGACTGGGTACAAGTAACATCAAAGGTTTTCTAGCACCCCGCCTCTAGGCCATCCAGAGCAGAAAAAAGAAAAAAGTGCAAGTCGAAGAAAACATGAACTTTAAAGAACCTAATCGGTTGAGTTCAGCCAAGCAGATCATTTGAGAAAGTTTGCCGTTGCTGGAGACATAATAGACAGATGGACCGCTGCTTGATTGTATTGGAAGGGCAGTACGGGCTACCGTAGAAAGCGAATTCCGCTGGGGAATAATCCTCCACAAAAAGCGTTGACTCTATTGGGGAAAGGAGATAAATTGTGCAGATGGATCGCCATTGATTTGAAATTGGGCGGATGGATCGCCGTTGATTTGAATTTGGACGGATGGATCGCGGTTGATTTGAAATTGGGCGGACGGATCGCCGTTGATTTGAAATTGAGCGGATGGATCACCGTTGATTTGAATTTGGATGTAAGACAGGCCTCTGCTTGGGGATGGGCCCACCATAGATAATTATAGAGTGGCGTACGGTGTAACGGTACTGGCGTACGCCAGGAATCTTGCTCGGCCCGGTCCAGATCCAGCCCAGACCCGGCCCAGCACATCCCCATGTCGTATAAACTTCTGCAAAAACTCAGGAACCGCCATACTCGATGGTTTTGAACTCCCAACTCTCCAAAACTCTGTCATTCTCCCCAATTTCCCTTATTCTTCCATTTTCTTTCCAAAACCCTTCTTTCCCACACTCTTAAATGGCCGAAACAGGTAGGGCGGCGGCAATGGTGAGG
Source organism: Rhododendron mucronatum var. ripense (assembly GCA_019656295.1). Classification (NCBI taxonomy): domain Eukaryota; kingdom Viridiplantae; phylum Streptophyta; class Magnoliopsida; order Ericales; family Ericaceae; genus Rhododendron; species Rhododendron mucronatum. Next base: position 4,332,160 of record BPLT01000009.1, on the reverse strand, counting down.
AACGGTCGAGAGCAAGTAGAGATGAGGCCGAGAGGCCTCGAATCGACGATCAGACGACGGGCGAACCTTCGTCGAGTGCTGGTGTAGCGATCCCAGGCGGCGATGGCAGCCATGCAACGTAGGTGGGTGACGGCGACGGGCGGCGTACGCCTGAGGCGGCGGGGCGTACGCCAGGCCCTGTTGAAACGGGGGGCCAACGGGTTCAACGGTTGGACTTCCAGAGCGGGGTAGAGGGCCTGATGGTTACGGGCTCGGTTTCAACAGGAGTCGGTGATAGTGGCAATAGCGACGGTGATGATGGTGACCGGCCGGAGATTCCGGTGAGAGATCCGGCGAGGGGCAAGGATCACATTGTTAAAAGGAGGTTTCCGGAGTGGCACCCAAAGGGTCGGTTGAGTTCATGCCAGCGGTGGGGTCTTCGACACACATACCCATCACGCGTGGAGATTTTGCGGAGTTTGTGACAGAGGAGGAGCTTGGTCGCTTGCTTCGGGAGAATCCGGGGGTAGTTTTGGCAGTGATAGCAGCCCGAGAGGATAGGCAGAGATAGATAGCGCAGGCCCAGAAGGAGGAGCGCCTGATAGCTGAGGCCGAGGGGGCTAGAGTGGAGGAGGAGGCCTACGTACAGGAGGCAGAGGTAGCCGAGTAGGCCCAGGAGGAGGGTGGCCTAGTTCGTGAGCGTGCGGTGACGCGGGTAGAGGCTATACGGGCCGCACCTCGCGCGGCGTTCGAGGTGGGGGCCTATGTCCCTCCGGAGCCACACTTGTTATACCATCTGAGTTTGAGAGCTACATCCCTCGCCGCCATGACTACGATGCAGAGCTTGTTCTGAGAGACCCCGAGAGACACTTGTCTGTAGACTGGGCGCAGGTATTCCCTCAAACTTTCTTTAGTTTTCAATTCTTCATTATTGTATCTGCATGTAGCTTGTTGTGCATGAACCTTGATGACATAGTGATACTTGCACCTTAGAGCTTGATTCGACAAATAGATTTGCAAAAGTATTTGAACTCGACCGTAGATGGCTTAGAACTCTGATAAGAACTGTGATAATGAACTTGAATTGACCATGGATTGCCTCGACTTGTTAACACTGTAGAACTCAAATTTGACCAGAAGACTAATAGAATACCATATTTGCTTGATTCGACTGAACAATGCTCCTTTGAGAAGAGACCCAATTGAATAGGATACTCCATACGCTTAAATCGACTAATAACTTGATTCGACCCCATAATAGTTGAAAACCTTGAATCGATCGCGGAACGTTGAAGACACCTTTAATCTTTGATTTGATTGCCTTTGACTTATGAACTTTTCTTGATTCGACTACCTTTTGTACTATGCATGCTGATGAGTTATTGCCCATTTTTGCCTTTGTGATGTGCAGAGAGGAGCAGCCAGCACACGAGGGCATGGCGGTCCTGCTAGTTTGCTTGAGCTGTAAAATGGGCTGCCCAAGCGGGTCAGGGCTTTGGTTGATGCTGCGGGATTCAGGCCATTCATCCTCACGTTGGCAGCGACGAAGAGTGACCATGTCTTGCTTACAGCGTTGACCGAGGGGTGGTAGGATGCATCTAATACCTTCCACCTTCGGATCGGGGAGATGACTGCGACTCCGGCTGACTTCGCAGCTCTGACTGGCTTGAGGATAGGAGGAGAGCCTATCCCGTTTGACTCGGGGATTCACAGCGACAAGGCAGCGCTGAGGTGGTTTTTGGGACATGAGCCAGTGGGCAGTTCGGAGACGATTCCCCGCGACCAATTCTACTGGTACCTAAAGGGCGGGGTCCCGATCACAAAGCAGGAGGATGAGCAGATGGCGAAGGCCTACTTGCTGTACTAGTTTGGGGCCACGCTGTATCCCAACAAGTGGGCTATGGTGCACCTTGCTTACTTGCTAGCCCTCTTTGACTTGCGTACAGCTGCTAGATACAATTGGGGAGGAGCTGCTCTGGGACCTGCTACAGCTTCATGGGAGAGTTCTCACGAAGAAAGAAGGCGATTGCTGGCTACTGGACGGTGTGGGAGGTAAGAAAACAAACTTGTGGCTTCATTTTCCGATCATTTCCCTTTCTTTTGACTTATGAATGTTGTATTGACACCTTGATTGCTTGAAACTTGCAGCTATGGGCCTATGAGGTGCTGAAAATGTACCCTCCAGAGAACACATGCCCGGACTTGAAGATGCTTCCACGTGCTCTGGTGTGGGGGCCACAATATATGGGCAAGAAGAAGTCGAGAGGCAACCTGCAAGCTTTCGGGGTGTTCCTCAATGAGCTGTCGGGCACCCAGGTAAAACACAGCTTTCTGTTAGCCATTACTGCCTTTGAATTGCTTTAATGCTGTCGCTGCTCGACTGTTTGTTGCCTGATTGTTGCTTGCTTTGCAGGTGGAGTGGGACCCATGGAGAACTGTGGAGGCTGAGCCGGAGTACCTTGCATAGAGCAGGGTGGTAGCTGCGAGCCACGTGCTGCTTGAGTCGGCCTTTGGGTGGCAGTGGTACTTGGGCGACTGAGTGACACAACAGTCACTTGAGTCTTCGGAGTTTGTCACGCCCGGGCCACTTCCGCCTCATGCTTCACACACTGACCAGTACACTCTGGCTGAGCTGGAGCGCTTCACCGTCCCGACAGACTTTACTGCTCTCTTGAGGCTTGAGCGAGACTATGCTGTTTACCGGAGGTAGTACTTGGTGAGGCCACCGGAATGATGGAGTACATAGCCGTGGAGAGCGAGGCCTTAGAGGCTAGAGAGGAGAGGCATGGCCAGAGCAGCAAAACTGCTCGCTCAAGGGAGAGGAATGGACATGCTACAGTGACAGGCCTTCCTCGACTTTCCTGGACGCTGGCTGTGCGGGATGCACAAGGAGAAGAGGCCACAGTTCAGTTTGAGCCCGCTAGGACAGAGCCAGCAGAGATCACAGGACCGGTACGATACTTTGCACTTTTCTCACTTCAAATTTGGCACATATATCTGACTTGCATTCTAGTTTTGTAACACAGGCCCAGATGGAGTGGGTACGAGAGGCGGTGCGCCTGATGAAGGCTATGGAGAAGGAGTTTCATAGAATAGCGAGCGGCACCCAATTGCGATTGCATTATCCACCTTCAGCTCCAGCTCCTGTTGTGCGACCCCAGGTATACCTTTGGCTTTTGACTTTTGATGGAACATGTCCTGCTTTCAACATTTCAATATATATGCAATATGTACAATAGATGCTAAAAAGTTAAATGCAATGCAGGGACAGGCTAGGGTAGCTCCTAGGAGGAAGAGTGTGCGGCTTCCTCCACAAAAGAAGATAGCACCGAGCTCTTCTCGACCAGCGGCGAGCGTACAGAGGGGAGTGCAGATCACTCCAGCCAGCTAGGAGCTCCAGTTCCACCGAGAACTGAGGAAGAGGCCCGCGAAGACGAGGCCTGCTAAGAGTCCTTCACAGAAGAAAAGAAGGGAGGAGGAAGAAGAAGAAGAGGAGGAGGAGCACACGTCCCTCAGCAGCGGCTCTGACTCCGCGGACGATCCTAGGTTCCGGATTGACCCGCGAGAGATGGAGGAGAGTGAGGAGGATGACAACGACGAGGATCTTTTTGACGACTGAGGGCAATCACCGAGCCTTGGTTTACTTTGCTGTCTTTTTGCTTTCGACACACAGTAGATACTTGATTTTGGATATAGGGCCTGCGTGCCTTCTTGACTTTTGGGTGAGTGTGCTTTGGTACTTTCAGTTTTACTCGGGCCATTGTGCCGCTTTGATATATTCCTGCATTTCGCTTTTGGATATTGACATGGAGTAGTATATAATATCTGCATTTTCTGTTTATCGATTTCCCTTTTGATGAGATTTGGTGAAGGAAACGAACAAACCACCCACTAATACCTAACATGCATTAATGGTTGCTCTGAACTGACAACAGACACTTGCACATGCGCACAATCGACTTAGCTCGAAGAAAGAGGGACATAAAAGGCCCTAGGATACGACACATATCCCAGACACGCGGAGGATATGGAAAAATGGGCGTTTGCAGGCCATAATCCAAAATTCTCCTAAGCGAAAGAAACTGACACTTTTCAAAGACGAAATAGGTGTATAATGACTTGTACAAACTACCAAAACCGGAAAAATACCCCGGTACGAGGAAAGATACCGATAAAAAGCTAAAAATATCGCAAAAACGAACATAAGACGCAAAAGATGACTCGATATGGTTTCGGACTAAAACCGACAACCCCGCATAGTCACATAAGTCCAATGTAACATGTACGGTATGACAAGACTCGGTAAAAGTCTCTAAAACGAGATTCGACCTTCCGTATCCTCGATTTTAGCTCGAAATGGGCCGCCGGGGGTCCGAAATCTTCAATGGGCGTGGCTTTTTGAATCCGACACCTTGCTACAGTCTCAAATGATGTTTAAGACCTGTAGGAACCATCACTTGACCAAAGCAGGCCCTGGAATTGAAAATGACCATGCGGAGACAGTAGGTGCTGCAAACTGGTTTCTGGTGAACCTAACTAGCGTACGCCAGGGATTTGGCTCCGTACGCCAGTAAGTGGGGGATATGTACACGCCAGTTTTTAACTGGCGTACGCCATGTTCCTGAGAGCCAGATCCACTTGACTGACCAACTGTCCTTTTTCAGGGGAGCATTTTGTTTTTATCCTCACACGGTTTGAACACGGTTTCTGAGGCTTCAGAAGGCACAGTCCTTGCCATTGTGTCTCCTTGGAGGCTAGTAAGTTGCTTGCATGATTCAAGTGAAATGGAAACGAGTGGCTAAGGCCTATAAAGCTGGGATGCATGCATTGTGGCCTGCACAGCCCCATTTGCTTCCCTCTTTCTTCAGTATATTCTTGCATTTTCCATGGATAACCCCCTCCCAACATTGCTTAAGCCCTGGCTAGTGCAATTTTTGAGTGTCGACTGGCTCAATTTCCAATATCACGATCTTGCTTCGTTCCGTTTTCTTCGACACGTGCCGCTCCGTCCAACTCTTTTGAGGGCTGCTCTCAGATTCTGGGGCCCTGACGTCCATGTCTTTCGCTTTGGTGATGACGAGATGTGCCGGACCATTGAGGAGTTCCAGGCATACCTCCGTACCTACTCATCCCCAACACTTGTTGTTCCACCCTATCAAGTGAGCATGCCCAAACTGCTGGCCAGCTCGCTCAACATTTCTCGGGGTTTGGCGAACACTACCCTTAAGGGTGGCCAGGTGAACATTCTGCGGCTGATCGAGATGTACAGTCCAGACGGCGATTTGGATAGCGACGAAGTTCAAGGGCGTTGGTGCTTTGCCTTAGTCATCTGTCTGCTTGCCGCCTACCTGCTCAATCCTGCTGATGGGCAGGTCAGCCCTTTGCTTGTGAGCATGGCTGCCCAAATGGGGGCCCGAAGGAATGTGATCCCTTTGGTCCTGGCTGAGACACTCTTGGGTTTGGATCTAGTGAGTACAGGCCAGTCGGCCGTCTTCAGTGGGAGCCCGCTTCTGCTTCAGGTAAACTCACTCAGCTCACCTTTTTCCGACTTTTGCACTTTCTCTTTTTACCTCGACACTCAGCTTAGGCTACTCCCTAGCTTCTTACTTGTCTTTTCACTCAGGCTTTATTTGACTTCTTACTTGTCTTTTCGCTGATGCAGTTGTGGTTGTCAGACAACTGAACTTACTGCACCCACCGGCGGCGGGCTGGAATTTGTTCCCGAGAAGGATCCACCAGAGGGAAATGAGATATCCTGACTTAGACGTAGCAGGCTGGTATAAGTTCATGCAACAGATGCAGCCCGAAGAAATTGCTTGGAGGTGCCCTTGGTTGGACCTTCCGGACATGGCTGTTCATTCCGATGGATTTGACAGGATGGTTATTGCGGGGCTAACTAGCTTCACATTTTACATTCCCGGTCGCATTCTTCGCCAGCTGGGCGCTCCACAAGAAAACATTCGTATCAGCACCGGGGGCTTCCATCTTCCCAACTTCAATGCTCAGACGCTGAATGGCTACCAGAGGCGCTGGGGTTTGAGGGTTCTCCAGAAGTACCAGGTTTTTCTCCAAGGCTGAAGAACCACTATAGACAGTGGCTAAGAGCAGATGTGCATGCAAGAGAAAACATCGACTGACTCCAAACCACTTTGCTGTACTTAGAATAAGCTGTGAGCCATTAGGCTTCTCAACCATTTTGTTCTGTTTTTTGTGCTTTACTGTTTTTTAAGGCTTTTATGCTCAGCTTGTTGTATTAGAAGTAGTAATTTTGCAAAATAAAGTTGAAAGATGGAGGGTTTCCCCTTCTGATTCTCCAATGCTGCCTCAGCTTGTGCTTGAGCTTTTCGACCTTTAACGCGAACCCAAAATGTCAAAACCCTGGATCATCTTGATAGAATGTGACCGGGTCTTAAGGTGAGACTGCCTATGTTCCCCTTTTCGGGGAATCAGGTCAGAACGTAGTTCAGGCTAGGGTTCGCTCGTGTGTTTTACCTCTCCTTTTACGCTCTAACTTTGCGTAGGACTGCCCTTTTGGGTTTTCGGCCTAGCGAGCTTTCGACTTTTGCCTATTTATTTTTGTCTAGACTGCCTTCTCAGGTTTCTGGTCTAGCAGGCTGCTCTAACTTTTGGTTGGAATCGCCCACCCTTGTGGTTTTTGACCCAATGAACATCTCTCAGGGTTAGTAACGCTTGAGCAGATCCAGGTTGACCAGGGTATTGAATTCATTTCCGTCGAGATCAATGAGCTTGGCAGCACCCCCAGATAGAATGGTCTTGATGATGTACGGCCCAGAGCGCTTCGGCCAGAATTTCCCACGAGGATCGAACAACGGAGCCCGGATCTCCTTTGTAACCATATCCCCTTTGACCAGACCTCTCGACTTCACCTTCTTATTGAACGCCCGGGCGATTCGACGCTGATACCCTTGAACATGATACAAAGCACGAAGCCTCCTCTCATCAAATAACATGAGCTCGACGAACTTTCCACTCAACCATTCAGCTTCCTCGAGACCACTTTCAGCCATGACTCTCATGGAATCTCTAGCTCAATGGGAAGTACTGCCTCCATTCCATAGACTAAGGAGAATGGAGTTGCACCTGTAGAAGTGCGGATTGACGTTCAGTACCCCCAGAGGGCCAAAGGTAACAACACGTGCCAGTCCCTTGCAGACTCAGCGATTTTTTTGATAGTCATCTTGACATTTTTGTTCGTAGCCTCGACAGCTCCATTCGTTTGTGGTCGATAGGTTGTTGAATGATGGATCTTGATCCTGAATTCTTCGAAGAGTTCCAGGACCCTTCACTTGAAATGGCTTCCATTATCCGATACAAAAGTCTGAGGGACACGATACCAGTAGATGATGTTCTTTCGAATAAACTGCGCAACTTGAACCGTTGTCAGGGTCTTGTAAGATTCGACCTCGACCCACTTGGTGAAATAATCGATGGCTACCAGTATAAATTTGTGACCATTTGAAGCAGAGGGTCTGATCATCCCGATAACGTCAATTCCCCATATAGAGAAAGGCCATGGCGAAGTCATGCCATACAGCTCAAAGGGAGGAACATGCTACAAGTTAGCGTGAATCTGACATTTATAGTAATGCCGCACGTAATCGATACACTGTGACTCCATTGTAGACCAATAATAACCCTACCTGAGGATTTTTATTGCAAGCATAATGCCTCTCATGTGAGGGCCGCAGACTCCTTTGTGAATCTCCTTCATTATCCTTGTTGCTTCTGCACCGGTCACGTAGAGCTTGTGCATCCCGCAGTGAGACCTTCGATATAACTTCCCCCCACAGATGATGTACAGAGCAGTTAGTCATTGTAGGGCGATTTGATCCTTCTTAGTGGCTTCAGCTAGGAATTCTCCTCGCTCCACAAAGTTCCAGATATCATGGTACCAGGGCAAGCCATTATTGACATCATCAATGGCGTTGACATACTCATAGGTGGGCAGGTCCCTTTGTTCGATCACAGTTGGCCGCAAATTAACTCCTACTGGAAGTTCGATCATTGAAGCCAAAGTCGCCAAAGCATGGGCGAACTGATTCTTCAAGCGTGGAACATGGGTGAAAGTCACCCTGTTGAAGCGAGGAATCAGTTCTTCCAAATCTTGGTGATAAGGCTTCAGATTTTCCTCACAAACCTTCCAGTCTCCATTGGCCTGAGAGACTACCAGATTCGAATCCCCGATTACTTCGAGCTTCTCGACCCCTAGCGCAATGCAGCTTCCATTCCAACAATGCAGGCCTCATATTCAGCTTGATTGTTAGTGACATCGAAATTCAGCTTGAAAGTGAGCGGGATATGAGCACCGGCAAGCGTGATCAGCAAGACCCCAATTCCGAACCCTTTCTGATTAGCAGCCCCATCGAAATACAGTGTCCACACTTCTTCAGTTACAGTCAGCACGTCCTCGTCTGGAAAAGTGAAGTCCACATCCTCTGGCCCCTTGACCGGGTGATCTGCTAAGAATTCTGCCACAGCGCGACCCTTTACTGACTTCCTTGTGACATGCTGGAGATCGAACTCAGCCAGCAGAAGCAACCAACGTGCTAGCTTATGGGTGAGCGCTGGCTTCTCGAATAGATATTTGATAGGGTCCATCCGAGAAATCAGCTTCACCGAATAGCTAGCATGTAGTGTCTAAGCTTTTTGGTAGCCCAAACTAATGCCCAGCATGTCTTCTTTAAAGGGGTATAGCGCTCCTCGCTACCCACCATCTTCTTACTCAAATAGTAGATGGCTTTCTCGATTCTATTTTCCCCTTCTTGCACTAGCAAACAACCCATTGCCGTTGGAGTCACGGATAAGTATAGAATCAAAGGTTGACCTGGCGTAGGGGGCATTAGTACCGAAGGGTTCTGCAAGTACCTCTGAATGGACTCAAAAGCAGCCTGGCATTTGTCTGTCCACTCGAACAGGACATTCTTCTTGAGTAATCGGAACAATGGCTCGCAAGTGGGAGTCAACTTGGCGATGAACCGGCTGATGAACTGAACCTTCCCCAGAAAGCTTCGCACTCCTTTCTCAGATCGTGGAGGCTCCATCTCGAGAATCGCTTTGATCTTGGACGGGTCTACTTCAATCCCTCTCTTGGTAATCAAAAATCCCAACATTGTGCCTGCTGTGACCCCGAACGTGCACTTCTGCGGGTTGAGACGCACATTGTACTTGCGAAGCCTTTCGAGGAACTGCCTGAGAGAAGGAAGGTAGTCCTTTTCCTCCTTTGCCTTTACAATCATGTCATCCACATACACCTCGACCGTCTTGTGAATGAAGTCATGGAACAGGGCTGTCTGAGCCCTCTGAAAGGTGCATCTAGCATTCTTTAATCCAAACGGCATTTTTACGTAGCAGTAAGTTTCCCATTCGGTGACGAACGTTGTCTTCTCTTGATCTTCTAGAGCCATAAAAATCTGATTGTACCCTGCAAATCCGTTGACAAAGGAGAGCAAAGCATGCCCCACTGTGTTGTCCACAAGCACATTGATGTAAGGCAAGGGAAAACTATCTTTGGAGCTTGCCTTGTTCAAGTCTCTGAAATCGATGTAGACTCGGATCCTCCCATCTTTCTTGGGAACGGGTACAATGTTAGCGACCCATTTGGGACATTCAGCAACCCTTAAGAAACCTGCGTCAATCTGCTTGGTGACTTCTTCCTTGATCTTCTGAACCCAATCTGGCCTCATCCTACGGAGCTTCTGCGTGACAGGAATTGCCCCTAGCATTAATGGAATTCGGTGTTGCACTATATCGGGATCGATACCAGGCATATCCGCGTGAGACCAAGCGAAAACCTCGAAGTATTCCTTGAGTGCTTCGATTGTACCAGCATGGTTTTCCGGAGACAAGTTTGAACTGATTTGCATCATACGAGGGTCACCCCCATCTTTCAGATTTATTGAAATTACTTCTTCTTTTAGAAGCTGAGCATGCCTTTCGTCTTCCCTTTCGATGAGGGAACGCAACTCAGCCGGGATGTTCCCGTCGAAGTCGATTCCTTCATCGTCGGGGTCGACACAGTTTATATAAAAGTCAGCAAAGTAGTCGGAAGCAGGATCATTCATTTCATAAAGCCCAGAAGGGTTGCCAAGTACAATAGACTCAAACTCGAAGTAAAAGCTATGACGTGGAGGGCCAAGAGGCACAAACTCCGACTCTGAGCTAGACTTAGACTCGATAGACTCTGTGTCAGATTCAGAGGTATCAATGATGCATGTTAAACGCGGAGTAAAAATGCAGTTATTAATACTACCAGTTGCTTTCACGATGAGAGAAATTGGGTCCTCGAGAGCGGCCTGAGAGTCGGGCCCAAGCATCAGCACTTCAGCCTCTTCTTCCTTGCCAACCAAACCTACTTGAGAGAACAACATCTCCAAGCTCTCCTGATCAAAAGCCCTCACCCAGTCGACCTTTTCCTTGATCTCAGTCAGCTGCTTCTTGAATTTCGCCTGAGCCAGCTGCTTTTCAGCTATTTCATCCTCATCATCAGCCCAAGTGTCCGCAGCAAAGATCTCGAAGTCGGGCAGCCAAGTGCTAATCTTAGGGTCCCAAAATGGCTCGATCTGTCCCAGATAAGCAGTGCCACCCCCTTCATGGATGAAGTAGCTGTCAGGATTACCATAAAGGGTTCGAGGTTTTCCCGCGTCTTTCCTCTTCTTAGCATCCTTGGTAGGGGGAACGTATCCCAAACCAAAGCGGCCTTCGGTGAAAGGACAGACAGGGAACTCAGCGATCCCCTGCTGGTTGATCCCGAGTCCTAGGCCAGGCATGAACGACATCTTCCTCATAATTTCAAGAGCAGCTGAGCTGATGATAGAGTCGTCGTCCATGACAATGGCCAGGACTGAGCCGAATGTGTCGAAGGCAAATCCTCCAAAGTCTGAGCCTTCTTCTCCGTGCATGATCCCCAAAACTGGTGTCCCATAATCTTTGAGCGGGCGGATCCTGGAGTCCCCACAAATAGTTAACGTTCCGATAGGAAGCCCCAACATGACCTTTTGGTGCAGAGTCGAAGGTACAGCCATAATGTCTGGCCTGTGCAGCCATGGCCTGCCCAGCAGCAGGTTGAAAGTAGCGGGGATGTCGACCACATGAAACTTTACATCCATCTCAAAGCCCTCGGCATCAAGCTTGAGCATGAGGGTCCCCTTTACCACACGACGCGTGTTGTCATAAGCTTTAACGGCTAGATTGGAGGGTGTAAGATCGTTCTTTGTAAGCCCCAAGCAGTAGGCGACCCTCATCGGGCAGACATTAATGGCGGAGCCATTGTCGATCAACACGGTCGGCACCCAGCGTCCTCTGCATTTGATGGTGATGTGTGGTGGGCGGTTATGAGCAGTTCTATCGACGGGCAGATCCCTTTCAGTGAAGGTGACAGAATGCGTGGAGAGCAGTGGTAAGACTAGGGCGATCATTGCCTCGGGAGTGATGTCTGTTGCTACCTCGAAACGGGCTAAAGCTGTGGCCAACCTTTCACGATGCTCCTTTGATGACGATATCAAACCCCACACAGATACGGCAGCAGGAATCCGGTCAAGTTGCTTCTGAAGAAAATCCTCCTCTGGCGCCCCACTTGGAATCAGTGGCGCGTTCTTTTGAGCTGGTGGAGAGGTAGGTTTTTGAGCCAAAGGATTGGACGAGCTTCCAGCCGACAGATTCGGTGGCTGAAAGACGCAGCCACTCCTTGTGACATTTGCAACATCCCACCAAGAAGATGTATCAAGCAAACCCCAGAAATCTGCAGGTATCTCCTCCAGCTTGCGCTTCCCTTTGTCGGCCGATGCAACCGTTGCTGCTGAGTGTTGTCCCGGAGCCTCATCCCATAGCAAGTCCTCCATTACCATTCCTTCCCAAAAACTCGGATCCTGTGCAGCAGCTTCCTCAAATGGCAGTCCTGGATTGGTGCAAACGGTACATCCCAGAAGCCCCCGTCGACCAGAGCGGAGTTGACAGTCCATACTTCGTCGCCCACATTTACGTCAATCATTTTATCGACGTCCCAGAAATCGGCCGATAGTGGACTTTTGTTAAGGTTGACAATTTCATCCACCTCCCATAGGTCGTCGGGCGGTGCGTTCAAGACCATGACCGAACAATCGTCACGATGGGGCACTACCGGACGCGGCATCTCCACAGGCACAATGTTGACAGTTGGGTCGCCTACATGTACAGCATTCGAGATGGTGTCTATTACTGGCAATGCTGCCCTAAGCTGTCGACGTACATCGGGGACGACCTCCCCTTCAGCGCAACAATCCAAGTACTGCTCATCCAGATCCTGATCAGTGTCTGCCTTCTCCATATTGAAGTTTTGGCTCCAGGCCAATTGTGCGGCATCGGGCTCCGGATCCCATACATACTCTTCTTCGGCTTCGGCCGCAGCAGGCTCAAGCTGATAGAAAAGCATAAACAAAGATAGGCCATCGAGCGAATCTGCCCTTGCTGTATTCCATTCTTCTTCCCATTGGTCTAACTGAGCTTGATCAATAGCCGGAGCCTAAGGGAATCCCATGAAATACCGTTCATTCCAATCATTGGCCAGTTCTTCCCACTCCCTTGCTTTGTCTTCCATGTCCCAGCCAACTGCCAACATGTTAACGTCGAGCTCCGTCGGGATGGTTACAACTGGTTTGGGGTGATGCTCTGGGGTTATATGGTCAGTGGGGTTGAATGTGATGGAGGTGAAATCTGGTTTACTTGTGGGTTGGAATTATGGTTGGGCATGGAGTTGGTAATGACATTAGGCTTGGGGGGGTTGGAAGAGTACCATTATCCACCAAGTCTTGAATCGCATGACGGAGGCGATAGCAAGAGTCGGTGTAATGGCCAGGCATTTGGTGATAGGCGCAGAAAGCGTTCGACTTATGGCTCAGAGACGGGTTTTGAGGAAGAGAAGTTGGGTCTAGTGGCCTAAGATGGCCGGACTTGACCAACCTTTCTAGCACTTGAGATAGCGGAGCCTCGAATTTAGCGAAGTTCCGGGGTTGGTTGCAGTTATGGGGTTTCTGAGGGGTTTGCACTTGGTTGATGTCGACAATGTGGCTAGAACCCTGCGTAGCACTGTTGCTGGCAGATGTTGCGTTGGCATAGTTGTTACCGCCGAACAGAGCAGTGCTATTGCCTGTGTAGGCACGAGGCTTGGACTTTGAAGTAGAAAAGGGGGTATCACTTCACTGCAGAACTCCAGTTTGGAGGGCTTCTTAAATAGCAAGGCCGGATTCAAAGAAGGTATCGAAGTTAGCGCCCTGAACAAGTACAAGATTCTTGGCGAAGTCAGGCTGCAGATTACGGGAGATGATACGGATCTGGTCCTTTTCACTGGGCCGATCAGTCATGAGAGCTGCCTTAGCCCTCCACCTTTTGATGAAGTCCGCAAAGGACTCCTTGGCGTTCATTTTGGTCGACTCGAGCTCCCGGGTGGTCATCTTGAGTTGGGCATTATAACTGTACTGGGCATTGAAAGCTACCCCAATGTCCTCCCACGTTCGGCGCTTGGCAATGTCGAGAGACAAAAACCACTGAAAAGCAGGACCAGCCAGAGTTTGCGGGAAAAGTTGAGCCATGGCTTCCTCCTCTACTCCATGCAGCTTCATGGCACCGTGATAGGCCAACAAGTGGGTCTTAGGATCCCCTGTCCCATCGAACTTCGCGAAGTCCAGCATCTTGAACCTTTCAGGCAGCCTGGCATTTGGAAATGGGCAAAGACGGTCCATGTCCAAACCACCGGCTTCTATCCTTTTAGCTTTGGAAACCGTTTCTTCGAGCTTAGCCATTTTGGCGATCAGAGCAGCCATTTCCGAACTTGAAGAAGGGATTTCGTCTTGAGGGATCTCTTCAGCTTCAGGCTGATGGTCATTCCTTTCCCTGCCTCCACCTCTTGCAGGGAGTCGCTCCTCAATCAGAGCGTGCAGATTGGCCATGGAGGTATCGGCTTGATCGGCTCTCTCCTGCATGATGGCTAGGTTGTGCTGGAGATCTGCCAAGGCATTAGCAAGCTTCGGAGGCGGGAGTTCGGCCATATCCAGGATTTCTGTCTTGACCAACTTTGGCGTTCGGGGTGGAGACGGACTGGGCGGAGGTGTTTCGTGCGGAGTGGTTGGTGGTGAATCCTCTCTTGACAGAGTGCAAGCCAGAGCTTCCATTGTGGTTGACCGAGAAGCAAACCCCGAAACAGATTCTCAAGCAACCCCCGCGAATAGACCCAAGTAGGTTTGGCTCTTGAACTCGGAGCTTCTCATAATGCGACTAGACAGCAAAGTATAAGAGCTCAGTGACAGCCTACAGCAGTTATTCGAAAGATTTTGAAAGAATGGAAAATGAGCATGCCAACGTCGTCAGTGTCCTCCTAGACTCTAGAACTAGAGAGAGGCCGCCCTACATCATTCAGACGCTGCCATAGAATCCTCGGATTTCTTTTCGACAATGTATCCCCTGTTTGAATTGACTGACATCATGGGATGTCAAAGAGGCCTAAGCCTTTGGCCATTTTTCGACGTTTCAACCTTTGAAATTGGAAGAACTTGGTGTTAGATGGCGTGATACCGTAACCGGAGTGGCGTAAGCAGCACTGTGCCGGAGCCTTGATGGTGTAAGTGATTAGCACTTTAACCTGGATGGTGTTAGTATCACGACATTCTCCATTGTTCCTAGTTTTTCTGTTTGAAACTTTGATTTGGGTTTTAGACAAAGGCTTAGAAAGTTTTGATTTCCCAAAGTGTCTTTGATCAAAGGACTTGAAAATTTGATAACGTGCAACATCGAAATGCACAACTCATCATTGGTCCATGGCAGCGTCGTAACGGACATAAGACAAACTTGACAAGAGACAACCTAAAAGCCACCTTAGCATGCTCCTACGCAGATTGGTATGAATGTATGTACAGGCATGCGATAGAGAAAGCAGTAACACATAGACAGTTTATGGGGGTTAGATGCAAGAAATCCTACCCTGTAGGTTCCTGTCTTAGGTTGAAAGGTTCTAGTGCTTTGTACACATGTAGAGGCCGGTTTTGGTTTAAGGGGGTTCCTCTGACTAGAGCCGCTGTATAACTCCCACTGCAACACGTGTAGCAGAGTAATGGTCGAACGGTATTACAACTCATCATCGTCCAAGGATGCTGGGCATTCGAGGACCCCGGGCTCCAGTAAACTGTGCCGATTACCTAAAACACCTCAACGAGGCTAGCCAACATCGATGCAAATGGAGAAATGCCAAAGAATGATTTAAGTGATAGAGAAACACAAAGTTTTGAAAATGCCATTTTGAATTTGGCCCACTTTTATTAATCAATACTTGGAGAAAACTAAATGAGTGAACAATAGTAAAAGCCCCAGTTCGGATTGGTCGGATGCTGAGATCCTGTTACGTTACCATTCCGTTCTTCAGCAGCGCGGAGCGTACTGTTTTGACAGACTTTTGAAAATTGTTCAATTATGTATTAATTTCCAAGTACCAATCAATGCAATGAGTCCCCAGTAGAGTCGCCACTGTGGGCATGCGCCCCAAAATTTCTCAATTTTGTTGTTTTAAAATCGGGTGCGGCCCTCTTTGAAAAGCGCAGCGAAACGCTTCGATTCAGAGTCACCACCTGTGTTTTTGCAGTGAAAGCACCCAAGGAACCGAACTCGAAAACGCTTACTATGCTTGTTTGATTTTGAAAAAGGCTTGTAGACTGGACCGTCGTCACCTTCGATATCTGAGGTTCGGGAGCCAGGTTACGAGAGAGGAAGGGTTTTATGGCACCCCTTTCGCCCAATCCAAAGATCGGTCTCTACTCGGACATTTTTGTAAAACATTTGCATTTTTCTCTCATTGATCATTTTTTTAGCTAGTTAGTGCGGGAGAGCAGTTAATGGGGATTAAGACTGTAACAGGTTGCAGTTATGTGACAAAATGTTTATGGATGATGATTTGTTTGAATCAATGGATGAATTATAGATTGAGAACAAGCACTGAGAGCAACATAAATAGAATGGGGTACGCTGTCTTTTAGAGATGTGAGCAGGCAACTTACCGGTATGCACTGGCCATGCCACTGCATATCGATACAACATGCGCACGCCACCTCAAGACTGGCGTACACCACTCCTTTGCACTCAAAGTCTTTGTTTGCAACCCTCTGGGCTTTGGAATGGACCAGTGCACACCCAGGACAAACCACGCAGTTTAATAGTAGAATATGTATAGGTTACAGACAGATAAAATGGCTTGAAGCCATGAAAATGGACAGGAAACCCCATAAACAGTGTGGGGACATGAAAAGAGGCCCAAGACTTAAGCTAAATGCAAGGGCCAGCCACTGGATCCTGAAAATACTGCCGTACGCCAGTCTTATGAGACCGTACGCTAGCCTCACCATTTGGTCAATGCTTGGCTTTGCATTATCTGGGCTCTGGAACATGACCAGAGGGATCCCAGAGGCCCTATAAAGCAGGTAAAAAGCAGATATTGAAAGCTAAACATAAAAAGTTTTAGGATACAGAACACTATAAAACTGATTATTAGCATGCTAAGGTGATGACTGAAGTATAAGCAAGTAAAAAAGGACGATCAATGATCCCCACGCCAGTAGTGCGCGTACCGCCATAACTGGCGTACAGCTTGTAGATACTAGCATGCGCCATTGTTCGTCTTGTACGATTGTTTATTTTTACCAGTCTAAGGCCAGGACTAGTATTAGCTACTAGCCTGGACCTTTCTGGTTCCCCTCAGGGATCGAAAACAGAAAGCCACGCAAAGGTGGTATACCTTTGGTGTAAGGATGGAAGATGGTTTGAGCTTTGAGGTTGAAGATGGAGGTTGGATGGTAACTGAATGGCAGTGTGGGGGTGAGGTGGTTCTCTGCTTCTTGCTCTTTCAATGGAGGGGAATAGAGAGCAAGAGAGACAGAGGAGAGAAAGATAACTTGGACTATTAATGTTGTTCACCCCTTGCAAATAAATGAAGGGGGGTATTTATAGAGCAAGAGAAGCTGAGAGAGAGCTGGTCAGTTGGGTTAGGGAGGGCTGGTTGAGTTTGAAGGGAGCCTCCCATGCATTAAATGCATGGGACTAGGTGATGGGGTGTGTAGAAGAGAGAAGGGAACATCCCTGCAAAATATAATCATCAGGGGGACTGTTCCCCGTACCGGGGTGGTTGCAAAGTCTCGAGCACGTGACACAAAAGTGGTGATTTGACTGGCTTTGACCAGCGTGCGCAAGAGGTCGACCTGCGTGCGCCAGTCAGACTGAGTCAACGGTCAATGACCGACACGTGGCAGTTTACTGGCGCACGCCAAGGGAACACTGACGTAAGCAGGTAGGGTTTTGCTGGGGCCATCTGGTTCTGGCTTGAAGGGTTTGAAATTGGTATTTGAAAGGGTTTGGATGCCCAAAGCTCAAAGCTCGAAACATCGACCTTGGAATGTTCTCGACCTTTAATCATCATTAGGGCAACAAATGACCGTAAATAAGCTAATCCGGATAGTCCAGGGTAGGGTGTCTACAATAATCACCTACCACTTGAATCTAAAGTCAATAGGAAACTAGGTTTTTGTTTCACTGAATCTCGAATATGCTCAGCCAAGCACACTATGCATTTGATTGTCAGTGATACTTTTTATACCATTAAAACCTAATAAACTTGACATCAGATAATACAATGAAATTCCGCATAATCACAGAAACACAAGAGGAGATACTCAAGGATACTTGTGAGGAATACCAGTCGTGACCAAAAAAGTGCAATTATGTTGCCACGGTAGCTCTGCATTCAAAAATGGTACACTAGTGCAGAGGGGAGTGAGAGAGAGAAAGGTCGATAACTGGTGGAGTCAAATGGTGGCGGTGGTACCACGCAATGAAGATCTGATAAAAAAAGGAACAAAATAGTGAAGAGCAAGCAAAGAGAAGAAAGAAAATTAGGGCTTCGAAATTGCATACATGAACCCATACCAGCGAGGTGAGGGCTGAAGGCGCCTGGGACAGTGGTGGTTGTGCGTCAATGGTGGTGGTAGGGGTGAGGTGGCAGAGATGGAGAAGAGAGAGAGAGGGAGAGGGAGAGGGAGAGGAGATCATGGTTTGGTTTGGGAGGATATGACGTAAAAGGGTTTCAAAAATTTCAGGGGGTGGGATTTGGGTTTTGCCCCAATTTTTGACGGACGGAAGACGGAAAGGAGAAAGGAAACGTTACTTGGGCCAAAGTGGGAAGAGGACCAGGTGGAGCGACGTGATTGGTCGGTGGGTACCACATAGGGTGTCAGGTAGAGCTGCTCAAAAAATCCGGTGAATCGTGAAATCGGTTCGGACCGAACCGATCCGTACCTTTTGGATTTTGCCTGTGGATTAATGGTCTGGACACGGATTGAAAAATTAGAAAACCGTGACTCGTGGTTCGGTCCATGGATTTTCATTACGAAACCGTGGATTAATCGAACCGGACCGTGAGATATTTATTTTATATAAATAATATATATGTGTGTGTATTTATATAATAAATTGTTAGTAATGTTAACACTTTTTTCCACCAATTTTAGTATTTTATCTTAATAATGAGATATAGTGTAAATGTACATAAAATATAGGGAGTAAATTATAGTTTTTTCGTAAAAATTATGGGTAACCTTAGTTGAGTTTTAGTAGTTCGATTCTTTTCCGATTCTTTTATGTTATGTAATGTGCTATAATGATACAATCGTACTTGTGTTTTAGATTCTTTTAAATTTGATTTTTGAAGTAAGCCTTTGGTAGTTTATATAACAAGTACTTTCTGGTGATGTTAAACTTAATTCTGAAGGTAACATTCTTCCCTTTTATTGTGAGATATATGTTTGAGCTTTATTTTTGCTAAAAGTCGTGGACAAAACCGTAACCGATCAGTGAGTCACGGATCGGATTGGAACCGAACCGTAGGACTTTTGGTCCGAATACGAATTTCATTTTGAAAAAACCGTGACTAGCTGTTCGGTTCTCGAATTCCTAAAAATTCAAACTGAACCGAACCGTGAGCAGCCCTAGTGCCAGGTGATACCCACCCAGCACTGAAAAATTTCTCCCTCGAGGGGGCTCTGCCTTCTCTCTAGTTTTTCTAAAGAGAGAGAAGGGTGAATTCCAGTACCCAAACTAATCTGTCTTAAGCAGATCTTCATCTATGTTCGATTATTGCGAGGAGAACCCTTCTTTTGGGTAGAATAGCTGATTATTTGTAGCTATTAAGCCACGGTATGGTGAATACAGATCTCTTGTGGGTCGGTGCTCATCATCTCGGTGCCAACTGCTCGAGTGAACTCCGTTCGGCCTAACATTGGATCTGGTGCGGCGGTGTGCGGTGGCGATTCGTGTCTGGTTGCGGGGTCTTCAGATTCCGGCAACTAAGGCTGAAGGCGGCGTACATCCTTGTTCTCCGGCATCCGGTGGTTTCTTGGTGGTTCAGACTGGGTTTTAGAAAATCACCAAACTTTTGTTTGGTTTATCAAGTTAAATCACACTGGAGTACTCTCGGTTGGGTTTCAATCTACACGTAGGCATCCCGGTTTGGTCCTCTCAAAAACCAGCACCGAAGGGCTCTCGGGTATCCATTGCTGCAGGTGTTAGGTACTTTTACCCATCAGATCTAAGTCAGAGCTACTCGGTTGTGGTTCACGGTGGAAGGCGGCGGCTCGCCGGACATAGCTCCAGCCAGGTTAAAGGTTTTTGATAACCTTGTCCTGACACTTGTTTAAGTTCTGATTTATTAGCTACATAATTGTGGATTCCTGCATTAGCACACGTTAATAGTCCTTTGGCCGAGATTAGCCTAGTGTGGATTTTGGAAACTGTGGCTATGAATGTGGTTGTTTAAATCTTTGTCCAGTCTAGTTACTGGGCACTCAAGCCGTTGAGGGCTTAATGTTGTGCAACTAGTTGCGCTGTACCTTCACAACCCAAGAGCTTTTGTTTCTTTGAGCCCGTTTATTTTTTTAGCGTGGCAAGTGTGTGACTGCGTCTATTCTTATTAGATGAGTGGTTATACACTAGTTGAGCGAAGCACATTATAGTCCCCTACAGTGTTGTGTGGCCTCAAAATGTGCCAGTTGACTCGGTAGTAAGACACTATTACTGGTGGCAGAATAGAGGCTCCTTTGCTGTCTCACTTTTATAGGGCGGCGAGCCTTTAGTAATTGGATGAGGTTGTGTAGTTCGTATGGATTAGGCATTCGTGTAGGGATAAGGGAGTAACCGTGTTTGGATGCATTTATCTCCTTCTGCCTCCTCGGGTTCGAAGTCACTGTTGGGAACCCGAATCCCCAAGACCCAGTAATGACGCGTACAGATTAGACAATAAAAATTACAAAAAACCCTACAACGCGGAATTAGGGTTTTAGCACAACTCCCTGCGACACGAACGCTGGTTGAACTTATTATAGCATGCCTTGCTATAAATCACGAATACTGAACGACCGTACCTTACGATCTTTTATCGTATTCCCTGCACGTCTAGAACACGAACTGAGTGTGGACTCTTTCGTGATCTATTTGCTTTCTCTAAGTCTGCCTCTATTTCATGAATAATAGAAAAACGACTATTTGACCTAGAGAGCATAACATGTATATATAGGGCTACGATAGAGACCTAAGGAGTAATAAGTCTGGGCTCCTAGTGTAAATAAGAAAACTTAATCCCACCAGGATTCTGTTTCTTATTTCACTAATTATAATTCACCCCACTACAGAATTATAATTGCACTTCCATCCTTATCTCAATTATATTACGAGTTCCATGATATTAAATACTTATTGATCTCCCACGTTAAGATTACAGATACCCGTTGATTAAAATAAATTACTAACTCTAGAAGTGAGTGCCATGTTGATGTCATTTCTGGGTTAGTAGGAGTATTTGAATCTTGGTCTGCTTATCCCATATTTGGAGATTAGTGGTGATGGGTGTTTGGCTGGAGCAAGTTGTTTTCTGGTGAGCCTTGGAATTTGGATGAGGGAGTATTAGACCAGTTGGAATGGGCGTGGTGCAGGGTTGGCCCCCCGTCAGATACCTCTTCTTGGTGCCATGTTTATTTGTACTAGCTAATCAGCTTCCCCTATGCCGAATTGCTACATTGTTGCTAGTCCTCTGTGATGGTTTATCACATGGTCGTGTCAGGTAATCGTTAGATTTCATTTCATAATTACTACTCGTATCACTTCTTAGGTTTCTCACCCATTGTACTAGATGGATAATGCAACGGGGGTAGATAACAAAACATATGGAAATCTTGTTATTTCGCATACTCTAACTTACTCTCTCTGCGGGTTGTGCATGAGTTATTGCAATTTTTTCAATCTTCTTCTTTTCTGTTTTTTTTTTCCTTCTAGAGGATACCCCTTGTAGGCTGTACATTCGGTTAACCTTTTTTTTTTTAATTTCAAGCTAATTTACCCCCAAAAAAAAATTGTTTTTTTTTTTCTTGTCAAAAGCCATGGATATGTTAGGGGTAGTGATCATCGTATTTTTTGACTTCAATGAGGCTGGAGATGAGACGAACTTGATGATTTGTTCTTATGAAGTTGATGCCCTCTGTATTTTTGGCTTCCTCACCTCTTCCGTTTCTAAAGCATTTTTTGTTTGTGATTCGGAGACTGTTTACTCCTATGTTGTGTTTTTATGGTAGAAGTTCTATAGAAAACAAGTCATTTATTGATATTATCAGGACGAACTATTGGGGCCGTGCTGGGGTGTTTCCTTGATTGGCCCTATGCTGGTCTAGTGATGTAGCCCAGTTGTGTGGTGGTTGTAGTTGGAAGAGAGAACGACGTTGGGGTGGTGCGGTGGTCGATATTTTTCTTCTAGGTTTCTGGGCTTGGGCTTGGCCTTATGGGTGTGGGTTTGTCCCAATGAGTGCTTTCTTGATTGGCCTCTTGTCAATCTAGGGATTGGGTCTCAAATTTTTATGCACGTGATTATTTTTAGATTTTGGAATATATTTCTCAGATTTAGGGATATGATGCCGTCAAATCCTTATTCCTTTAGACTTTGTAACAATTTTAAAGATTATAAAGGAAAAAATATTTGCCATTCAAAAAAAATAAAAAAAGAATATTCACAAATCAATAATCTTTTCTTTGTTTTTTAGTAGAATGACAGGGTCGTGTGTGTGTGTAGTGATCATCGTATTTTTTGACTTCAGTGAGGCTGGAGATGAGATGAACTTGATTTGTTCTTACGAAGTTAATGCCCTTTGTCTTTTTGGCTTCCTCACCTCTTCCGTTTGTAAAACATTTTTTGTTTGTGATTCAAGAAACTGTTTACTCCTATGTTGTGTTTTTATGGTAGAAGTTCTATAGAAAACAAGTCATTTATTGATATTATCAGGATGAACTATTGGGGCTGTGCTGGGGTGTCCTTGATTGGCCCTATGCTGGTCTAGTGAAGTAGCCCAGTTGTGTGGTGGCTGTAGTTGGAAGAGAGAACGACGTTGGGATGGTGCGGTGGTTGATATTTTTCTTCTAGGTTTCTGGGCTTGGGCTTGGGCTTGGCCTTATGGGTGTGGGTTTGTTCCAATGAGTGTTTTCTTGATTGGCCTCTTGTCAATCGAGGATTGGGTCTCAAATTCTCAAGCACGTGATTATTCTTAGATTTAGGAATATATTTCTCAGATTTAGGGATATGATGCCGTCAAATCCTTATTCCTTTAGTATTTGTAACAATTTCAAAGATTAAGAAGAAAAAGATTATTTGCCGTTAAAAAAAAAAAAAAGAATATTCACAAATCAAGAATCTTTTCTCCGTTTTCTTGTAGAATGGTAGGGTTGTGTGTGTGTGTGTCGAAAAGGGGCAAGCCCTACCAAGGAAATGGAGGTTAAACCATAATTACCTCCATCAGCAATCAGCTCTAGGTTGAGACGAAAATATTGCAAAGCCTATAACTCTTTGCTAAACAAAAGAATCTATGGAATCTAAAAGGCATATTCATCCCCAAAAGGCAACCATACAAAACCACCAAAAAAGGATTCTTCAACTCGGAAAACCCCTTGCCCTAGGCTTTGAAAGGTTGCTTTTGGTCCACAAAGTACAAAACTGTTAGGAAGTCGAATCCCCAAGACTCAGTAATGACGCGTACAGATTAGACAATAAAAATTGTAAAACCATATAAAGCGGAATTAGGGTTCTACCTCAACTCCCTAGGACACAAACGCTGGTTGAACTTGTTATAGCACGCCTTGCTATAAACCACGACTACTGCTCGATCGTACCTTACGATCTTCTACCGTATTCCCCACACGTCTAGAACATGAAACGAGTGTGGACGCTTTCATGATCTGTTTGCTCTCTCTAAGCCTGCCTCTATTTACTGAATAATAGAAAAACATTTTTTGTTTGTGATTCAGGAAACTGTTTACTCCTATGTTGGGTTTTTATGGTGGAAGTTCTATAGAAAACAAGTCATTTATTGCTATTATCAGGACGAAATATTGGGGCTGTGCTGGGGTGTCCCTGATTGGCCCTATGCTGGTCTAGTGAAGTAGCCCAGTTGTGTGGTGGCTGTAGTTGGAAGAGAGTACGACGTTGGGGTGGTGCGGTGGTTGATATGTTTCTTCTAGGTTTCTGGGCTTGGGCTTGGGCTTGGGCTTGGCCTTATGGGTGTGGGTTTGTCCCAATGAGTGTTTTGTTGATTGGCCTCTTGTCAATTGAGGATTGGGTCTCAAATTCTCAAGCACGTGATTATTCTTAGATTTAGGAATAGATTTCTCAGATTTAGGGATATGATGCCGTCAAATCCTTATTCCTTTAGTATTCGTGAATAGATTTAGGAATATATTTCTCAGATTTAGGGATATGATGCTGTCAAATCCTTATTCCTTTAGTATTTGTAACAATTTCAAAGATTAAAAAGAAAAAGAATATTTGCCGTTCAAAAAAAAAAAAAAGAATATTCACAAATCAAGAATCTTTTCTCCGTTTTCTTGTCGAATGGTAGGGTCGTGTGTGTGTGTCGAAAATGGGCAAGCCCTACCAAGGAAATGGAGGTTAAACCATAATTACCTCCATCAGCAATCAGCTCTAAGATGAGACGAAAATATTGCAAAGCCTATAAGTCTTTGCTAAACAAAAGAATCTATGGAATCTAAAAGGCATATTCATCCCCAAAAGGCAACGATACAAAACCGCCAAAAAAGTATTCTTCAACTTGGAAAACCCCTTGCTCTAGGCTTTGAAAGGTTGCTTTTGGTCCACAAAGTACAAAACTGTTAGGAAGTCGAATCCCCAAGACTCAGTAATGACGCGTACAGATTAGACAACAAAAATTGTAAAACCTTATAAAGCCGGAATTAGGGTTCTACCTCAACTCCCCGGGACACAAACGCTGGTTGAACTTGTTATAGCACGCCTTGCTATAAACCACGAATATTGCTCGATCGTACCTTACGATCTTCTACCGTATTTCCCACACGTCTAGAACATGAACCGAGTGTGGACGCTTTCGTGATCTGTTTGCTCTCTCTAAGCCTGCCTCTATTTACTGAATAATAGAAAAACATTTTTTGTTTGTGATTCAGGAATCTATTTACTCCTATGTTGTGTTTTTATGGTAGAAGTTCTATAGAAAACAAGTCATTTATTGATATTATCAGGACGAACTATTGGGGCTGTCCTGGGGTGTCCTTGATTGGCCCTATGCTGGTCTAGTGAAGTAGCTCAGTTGTGTGGTGGCTGTAGTTGGAAGAGAGAACGACGTTGGGGTGGTGCGGTGGTTGATATTTTTCTTCTAGGTTTCTGGGCTTGGGCTTATGGGTGTGGGTTTGTCCCAATGAGTGTTTTGTTGATTGGCCTCTTGTCAATCGAGGATTGGGTCTCAAATTCTCAAGCACGTGATTATACTTAGATTTAGGAATATATTTCTCAGATTTAGGGATATGATGCCGTCAAATCCTTATTCCTTTAGTATTCGTGAATAGATTTAGGAATATATTTCTCAGATTTAGGGATATGATGCCGTCAAATCCTTATTCCTTTAGTATTTGTAACAATTTCAAAGATTAAAAAGAAAAAGAATATTTGCCGTTCAAAAAAAAAAAGAATATTTACAAATCAAGAATCTTTTCTCTGTTTTCTTGTAGAATGGTAGTGTCACGCCCTCGATTTTCAACCTAAATAAATAACCAATTCAAGGAACATTCTCGCATAATATGGATAATACCAAAAATAGGATTTCCCACCTGTTTAATTACAACAAGGTCCACAAGTTTAAGAGATTACAACTTTGGCACCATGGCCCAAATTTAAGTTAAGTACATGTACAAAGTCTCATGTATATTACAAAGGTTTGTCAAAAGATCAAACAACGAAAAATCATTTACAACACCATCTCTGTCCAAAAGTAAACAAATACAAAGATGGATGAGTAACTAAATCATGTTAGCTCCCAAAAAGTCGTCGTTTTCCGAAAATGCCATGTCATACAACCTACTGCCCTGCGTTTGAACCTGAAAAGAAGGATTTTGTTGAGCTATACAAACCCAGTAGGAAATTCTCTACAAAATCTATATGTAATGGGATGAAGAGCATGAATGCAGCAAACCAATTTTAACATCAAATCCAAATGAATGTAAGTTAACACCATTTACGAGATATCATAGTATGCTCATACACATATGCACACATACACACACCTCCCAAACAATCCTCCACCCTTTTCGAAATTGTGTTTCCACACCTAGCGACACAATAAACTCCACTCCTCGCGGCATTGTGTTTCCCACACCTTGCGACACAATGTACTCCACCCCTTGCGATATTGTGTTTCCCACACCTTGCGACACAATACTCTCCACCCCTCGCGAAATTGTGTTTCCCACACCTTGCGACACATTATTCTCCACACCCGCTTCACATCAACAACCAAACACGTCACATATAACTCATGAATCATAAATCCCAAATCCATAATACTACTTTCAAAAAAATACGCAATCCTCGAGTCACAAAACATTTCATTCAACCATTTACGGCAAATAAACACTTAAAATGAAGCATAAACATCGCACACATGTAGAAGATGAGAGAAATCCCTACCAAAGTGGGTTTTGAGCAAAACCCTAGGTCCACGAAGAGGAAAGGGCTCAAATCTTCCAAGAACAAGCCACTCCCAAGCTTAGGTGCAAGATCTAGAGAGAATGGAACCCAAAAACATGATGAATAAGCAAAGATCAACAAGTGATTGAGAGGAGAGAGAGAAAAACGTGGGTGAGAGCCAAAAAGTTGGAAAATGAACACCAAACTTACCTCTTGTTCACCAAATGTGAGATTCAAGTGATTTTGAGGTTGGAAACCCTTGGATCTTGAAGAGTTGAGGTTGAAATCAAGAGTTTTGGGTGAGATTGGAGTTGGGTAGGTGAGAGGGGGTGTTTCTAGGGTTGTTTCGTGGGTTTTGAATGTGGGAAATGACAAAAGGGGGTATTTATAGAGGTCCAAAAAGCGTGCTGAAAGTTGCAGAAAAAACACACTATGTACCGGTACAGGAAAATCCCGTACCGGTTCAAGAGCCTTCACACTATGTACCGGTACAGGAAAATCCCGTACCGGTTCAAGAGCCTTCAAAATGCCAAAATTTACAAGTTCTGGGCATTAGGTACCGGTACAGGAAAAACCCGTACCGGTTCATGCTGGACAGAAAATGAATTTTTTTGTAATTTTTACCAAAATCAACCCTACTTGTTACCAACACCGCCAAATATCATCACAACATTAAAACTCACCTTTTATCATTCCCCAAGTGTCTGATATACCACAATTTACACATATCCGTACACCCCACAAACAAATACACAACTTTATTAATAATTTCGATTCCTTTCAAGTATTAAACGATTTTTTTTTTTCGAAATTTTAATAATTTACGGGCCTCTACAGGTAGGGTCGTGTGTGTGTGTCGAAAAGGGGAGGGCCCTACCAAGGAAATGGAGGTTAAACCATAATTACCTCCATCAGCAATCAGCTCTAAGATGAGACGAAAATATTGCAAAGCCTATAACTCTTTGCTAAACAAAAGAATCTATGGAATCTAAAAGACATATTCATCCCCAAAAGGCAACCATACAAAACCACCAAAAAAGGATTCTTCAACTTGGAAAACCCCTTGCCCTCGGCTTTGAAAGGTTGCTTTTGGTCCACAAAGTACAAAACTGTTAGGAAGTCGAATCCCCAAGACTCAGTAATGACGCGCACAGATTAGACAACAAAAATTGTAAAACCTTATAAAGCGGAATTAGGGTTCTACCTCAACTCCCTGGGACACAAATGCTGGTTGAACTTGTTATAGCACGCCTTGCTATAAACCACGAATACTGCTCGATCGTACCTTACGATCTTCTACCGTATTCCCCACACGTCTAGAACATGAACCGAGTGTGGACGCTTTCGTGATCTGTTTGCTCTCTCTAAGCCTGCCTCTATTTACTGAATAATAGAAAAACATTTTTTGTTTGTGATTCAGGAAACTGTTTACTCCTATGTTGTGTTTTTATGGTAGAAGTTCTATAGAAAACAAGTCATTTATTGATATTATCAGGACGAACTATTGGGGCTGTGCTGGGGTGTCCTTGATTGGCCCTATGCTGGTGTAGTGAAGTAGCCCAGTTGTGTGGTGGCTGTAGTTGGAAGAGAGAACGACGTTGGGGTGGTGCGGTGGTTGATATTTTTCTTCTAGGTTTCTGGGCTTGGGCTTGGGCTTGGCCTTATGGGTGTGGGTTTGTCCCAATGAGTGTTTTCTTGATTGGCCTCTTGTCAATCAAGGATTGGGTCTCAAATTCTCAGGCACGTGATTATTGTTAGATTTAGGAATATATTTCTCAGATTTAGGGATATGATGCCGTCAAATCCTTATTCCTTTAGTATTCCTGAATAGATTTAGGACTATATTTCTCAGATTTAGGGATATGATGCCGTCAAATCCTTATTCCTTTAGTATTTGTAACAATTTCAAAGATTAAAAAGAAAAAGAATATTTGTCGTTCAAAAAAAAAAAAAAAAGAATATTGACAAATCAAGAATCTTTTCTCCGTTTTCTTGTAGAATGGTAGGGTCGTGTGTGTGTGTCGAAAAGGGGCAAGCCCTACCAAGGAAATGGAGGTTAAACCATAATTACCTCCATCAGCAATCAGCTCTAGGATGAGACGAAAATATTGCAAAGCCTATAACTCTTTGCTAAACAAAAGAATCTATGGAATCTAAAAGGCATATTCATCCCCAAAAGGCAACCATACAAAACCACCAAAAAAGGATTCTTCAGCTTGGAAAACCCCTTGCTCTAGGCTTTGAAAGGTTGCTTTTGGTCCACAAAGTACAAAACTGTTAGGAAGTCGAATCCCCAAGACTCAGTAATGACGCGTACAGATTAGACAACAAAAATTGTAAAACCCTATAAAGCGGAATTAGGGTTCTACCTCAACTCCCCGAGACACAAACGCTGGTTGAACTTGTTATAGCACGCCTTGCTATAAACCGCGAATACTGCTCGATCGTACATTACGATCTTCTACCGTATTCCCCACACGTCTAGAACATGAACCCAGTGTGGACGCTTTCGTGATCTGCTTGCTCTCTCTAAGCCTACCTCTATTTACTGAATAATTGAAAAACGTTTTTTGTTTGTGATTCAGGAAACTGTTTACTCCTATGTTGTGTTTTTATGAAGAAGTTCTATAGAAAACAAGTCATTTATTGATATTATCAGGACGAACTATTGGGGCTGTGCTGGGGTGTCCTTGATTGGCCCTATGCTGGTGTAGTGAAGTAGCCCAGTTGTGTGGTGGCTGTAGTTGGAAGAGAGAACGACGTTGGGGTGGTGCGGTGGTTGATATTTTTCTTCTAGGTTTCTGGGCTTGGGCTTGGGCTTGGCCTTATGGGTGTGGGTTTGTCCCAATGAGTGTTTTCTTGATTGGACTCTTGTCAATCAAGGATTGGGTCTCAAATTCTCAGGCACGTGATTATTGTTAGATTTAGGAATATATTTCTCAGATTTAGGGATATGATGCCGTCAAATCCTTATTCCTTTAGTATTTGTGAATAGATTTAGGACTATATTTCTCAGATTTAGGGATATGATGCCGTCAAATCCTTATTCCTTTAGTATTTGTAACAATTTCAAAGATTAAAAAGAAAAAGAATATTTGTCGTTCAAAAAAAAAAAAAGAATATTCACAAATCAAGAATCTTTTCTCCGTTTTCTTGTAGAATGGTAGGGTCGTGTGTGTGTGTCGAAAAGGGGCAAGCCCTACCAAGGAAATGGAGGTTAAACCATAATTACCTCCATCAGCAATCAGCTCTAGGATGAGACGAAAATATTGCAAAGCCTATAACTCTTTGCTAAACAAAAGAATCTATGGAATCTAAAAGGCATATTCATCCCCAAAAGGCAACCATACAAAACCACCAAAAAAGGATTCTTCAACTTGGAAAACCCCTTGCTCTAGGCTTTGAAAGGTTGCTTTTGGTCCACAAAGTACAAAACTGTTAGGAAGTCGAATCTCCAAGACTCAGTAATAACGCGTACAGATTAGACAACAAAAATTGTAAAACCCTATAAAGCGGAATTAGGGTTCTACCTCAACTCCCTAGCACACAAACGCTGGTTCAAATTGTTATAGCACGCCTTGCTATAAACCACGAATACTGCTCGATCGTACCTTACGATCTTCTACCGTATTCCCAACACGTCTAGAACATGAACCGAGTGTGGACGCTTTCGTGATCTGTTTGCTCTCTCTATGCCTATCTCTATTTACTGAATAATAGAAAAACATCAATCTGACCTAGAGAGCATAACGTGTGTATATAGAGCTACGATAGGGACCTAAGGAGTAATAAGTCTGGACTTCTAATGTAAATAAGAAAACCTAATCCCACCAGGATTCTATTTCTTATTTCACTAATTATAATTCACCCCACTACAGAATTATAATTGCACTCCCGTCTTTATCTCAATTATATTACGAGCTCCATTATATTAAATACTTATTAATTTCCCATGTTAAGATTACAAATACCCGTTGATTAAAATAAATTACTAACAATCTCTCACTTAATCAACATCGTAACTTGAGACTATCCGCTTAACTTATTCGATATGTCGGATACAAAAATCCATCTGCAGGGTTTAACATAATCGAAACTTATAAGCTTACTCAAGGGGTATCATCAATCCCTACTGGGACGTGGATTCCATCAATAATTAGTAGTTATCATATACATAATGTTGCTACCCAACTCACCGAGACTATTGACCGTATAAAGATCTCACTCTTTAATGAATCAAAGTCAACAACATTAAATATACACGTCTAATACTTACTTTTGGATTAAGAGCATAAGCATTCATAATAACCATGAGGTTCCAATTGTCTTATAAAGTTAGTATAAAGACAATTACCTCAATGCGGTCCCGTTCAATACACACAAAGTGTACTAGCACAATGAGTTAGAACTAGACCGTTCTCTGTAGTCAAGACAGACCTACTAAACATTATACTACAGTCCTACCGATGGTGTGTCCAGTTCCATCTAAGACTGTGAACCATATCTTATATTTCACAAGAACTGATGATCTGATCTTCTGTTTGTAAGCCGAACTCTACACACCAGATCATCTACTTTATAAAACAAAAGACACATGCACAACATACAATAATATTATGCAAACATTGCCCATAAAAGATTTTCATCAAAAAGGGATAAAACTGATTAATAAATAGCAATCAAATATTAATCTATAAAAGCATAACTTTTAGTATAATTTTCTAATAAACTCCCACTGAGACTCAAAACCATGCTGCCACGCACCTCACTTCCATTCCCTTTACATGACTATCAAAAGTCTTAGCTTGTAAGCTATTCGTAAAAGGATCTGCTAGGTTGTTTACCGATGCGATCTTGGACATAGTTATATCACCTCACTAAACAATCTCTCGCAATAGGTGATACTTACGCTCGACGTGTTTTCCTTCTTATGAGTCAATAGCTCCTTAGAGTTAGCAATTCCACCACTATTGTCACAATAGATGTAAAAGCTAATTGCACTAAAGGAATCATTTCTAGATCCATCAAGAAGTTACTAAGCCAAACTGCCTCTTTGGCTGCTTAAGAAGTTACCACATACTCGGCCTCTATGGTGGAATCAATTAATGCACGATTGCTTAATACTCCTCCAACTTATGGCTCCACCTCCTAAGGTAAACACATATCCGAGGTAGACTTTCTAGAATCCCTGTCTGACACAAAGTCTGAGTCTGTGTACCCACGAGGTACCAGACTATTAGATTGGAACGCCAACATATGATCTCTAGTTCTTTTCAGATACTTGAGTATATGTTTTCACTGCAGTCCAATGCTTTTGCCCTAGATTAGACAGAAATCTACTAACCATGCCAAGGACAAAGCAAATATCAGGTCTAGTATACAACATAGCATACATAAGGCTTCCTACTGCCGAGGCATAAGGAACTACCTTCATTTTCTCCATCTCCTCAGGTGTTTTAGGACACTGATCTTTGGATAGGTTGATTCCATGTCTAAAAGGGAGGAACCCTTTCTTGGAATCCTGCATGCTAAAACGGGCAAGGATTTCATCGAGATAAGTAGCTTATGATAAGCCCAACATCCTATACTTGCGATCTCACATAAGCTTAATCCCGAGGATGTGACCGGCTTCTCTCAAGTCTCTCATATCAACTGGCTAGACAGTCACACCTTTATCGAAGATAACATTCGCACATCGTTTCCGATTAACAGAATATCATCTATATATAGTACCAGGAATACCACCACTTTTCTGTTGCGCTTCTTGTACACACATGATTCATCCGGACATTGATCAAAACCAAGAAAACGTGATTGCTTGATCAAAATGGATATTCCAAGATCTAGATGCTTGCTTGAGTCCATGAATAGACTCCTTAAGCTTGCACAACATGTGCTCTTGACTCTTTACTATGAATCCATCTGATTCCATTATATGAATGTGTTCATCCAAATTTCCATTAAGGAATGCAGATTTCACAGCCTTTTGTCAAAAATATGCATCTTTACCTTCTAGTTTCTCATTGTAGTTGCATGGTTCAACATGTCGTTCTTCAGGGATCATATCATAAGATTCTCCCAAGAACGTATACCGATTAGGTGGGACAACAACCCTCCCACTACAATGAGGTACCAGTGTGTCAACAACTCTTTCTTGCAGTGTAACCTCCTGTACTATTGGTGTTGAAGAATTCTTTATCGGTCTTTCTCCTCTAAATTTCTTTAGAACAATCTTGCTTCTGGGCTTATATTCTATTACATAGTCCTCTTCTAAGAATCGGGCATTAGGACTAACAATGACCTTCTTATCCATAGGACTATAAAATAGTCCACCTTTCGTTCCTTTAGGGTACTCCACAAACAAACAAACTTCTGTCCTTGATTCCAATTTATCTGTGTTTCCATTCAGCACTTGTGCTGAACTACCTCAAACCCGAACATGCTACAGACTAGATTTGCGCCCAGTCCACAGTTCTATGGGTGTAGATGGTACTGACTTAAATGGTACCAAATTAAGAATGTATGCTACTGTTTCTAGTACATGTCCCCAAAACGAAATTGCTAAATCTGAATAACTCATCAATGATCTGACCATATCCATAAGAGTCTTATTCCTTCTCTCTACTACACCATTTTATTGTGGCATACATGTAGCTGACAACTAGGATGTAATCCCTTCAGCTGACAAATAGTCCTTAAACTCTCCCAAGAGGTATTCGCCACCACGATCAAATCGCAGTGTCTTGAGACATTTACCCAGATGCTTCTCCATTTCTGCCCTATACTCCCTGAATTTCTCAAAGCATTCGGACTTACGGAGCATCAAATAAATGTATCCATACCTTGAGTAATCGTCAATAAAAGTGACAAAGTACTCAAAACCACCTCTAGCTTGGACATTCATAGGTCCACACAAATCAGAGTGAACCAATTCTAACGGCTCTTTGGCTCTATATCTGTTTGCTAAAAAAGGCCTTTTGGTCATCTTACCTTCCAAACGGATTCACAGACTGGAAGTTCCTTAATTTCTAATGAACTTAAAGGTCCATCTCTAACCAGTCTAGAAATCTTATTCAGATTAATATGAGCAAGACGTAAGTGCCATAGATACGTTTGGTCAATTTAGAAGGCTCTTTTCTCTTACTTGGTAAATTATTAGTGTTATTCAATTCATGCAGTTGCAGTGTAGGAAATATAGGATTAATAAAGTAGAGATTATCCACCAATGAACCAGAATAGATAAAACGTTTATTTAACTTAATAACCACAAAGTTACTAAAATAAACCAAATATCCATCTTTAATCAACTTAGAAACTGAAACCAGATTTCTTCTAAGTGTGAGAACATAAAGACAATCTCTCAAAATTAAACTCATATTATTACTAAAATTTAAAATAACATTTCCTGCTACAACTGCTGCCACTCTTGTAGCATTACCCATGTGTACATAAATCTCTCCATCACCAAGTCTTCTGGTTTCCTGGAACCCATGCAACAAATTGCAAATATGATTAGTGGTTCCCATATCTACACACCAGGTACTGGTAGATAACACCACTAAACATAATTCAATGACTAGTGAAAAGATCTATCGTGATTATTCACTTTATTGAGATAGAATAGACATTCATTCTTCCAGTGTTCTTGCTGCTTGTAGTGAAAACACTTACCCGCAGGCTTTTTCACTCTACCTTGAGGCGCATAAACTGCCTCCATAACCTTTTTTCTGAGACTTGTTCTGCTTCTTCTTGCCTTTCAGCTTAGAAGTAGAAACCTTCTCTGCCACTAACATTGATGGTGGTTTCTTCACAACCAAAAGACCCTTAGCTGCTTGGAGTTTCTTAAGAAGTTTTGTCAAAGATAAATACATTTTATTCATATAATAGTTCAGGTGAAATTACTTAAAACTCTCAGACTGCAGTGAGTTAAGAACAAAAACGATCTGGGTTTCCCCATCAATTTCAACTCCAAGGATCTCTAGTTCATTAAGAAGTGCTATCATCTTCAGAATATGATCCCTAATCGAGGTCCCTTCAACATGGGTGATACTCGCCAATTTTTATAAAATTTTGCTTTTTGTTCTGTGGCATTCTCATCAGGTCTAGGAGGGCACACCTCAGACAGCACAAAATTGTGCCCACCAGCAGTTAACACAATATCCAAGTTTCTTTTCCAGTCAACATAGTTTTGTCCAGTAAGTTTATTTTCTTTGAGAATAATAGCAAGTGGATTGAAAGAGCCCATTTTTGAATTTGAGAATCACGTAACAACAATTATAAAGGGCAATATAAACTTGAATTTCATTTTAAAATTGGTTCCCTCAACCACATGTTAAAAGAAAAACATTGGCAACCCTACACACCGTGAAGAGCATGTCTCGATGGGAAGGTCGTCTACTTTTCATCATTCGTGTAGATAAGCACAACCTTTTAATTTTACTATCTAGACACTAGACCATGCCAAGCAAAATTAAATAGCCAATATTCCTTCGGTTCTATAAATAATAATAGTGACTTAGATAGTGAGGATACTATTATTTACGGCTAAGTGTATACCATTACCTAGCCCCATGACCCATTGTTCCGTTATGAATTACCTCAGATGGAGAAGTAATTCACACAACAATTATCATACACCTATCTTTTAAGGATGTTTGTACCGATAAATCCATAAATAATTTGCCCGATGGGGGGGAAAGTTCTAAAACCATCACACAAAATTAATTACATCATCTACATACTAGTAATGGAGACCGTGGGATTTATAAAAATAAACTCCCTCTCCCACTTAGTTATTTAAAAAATAATTTGTGAGGGTTATCAAACTTTTCGAGTTTGCAAAACTGCGATCTAGGTCAAAGCCAATTATCACCATGTTGTCCCAATATGGTAAACTATCACATATGCAAACATTATGGAAACACAAATAATAAGGAAACACAAGATAAAGAATCCAGCTATTATGGTCAAAGATGAAATCCTTGAGCAACAAGGAATCCTTCCAAACTTGAAATCCTTAAGCAATAAGGAGTCCTTCCAAACTTGAAATACTTAAGCAATCTTTCCAAACTGGAAATCCTTCAACTATACTTGTGTGGAAGGTTTAGATACTTTGAATCAATCAAGGAAACCAAAATCCAACCGTGCTTAAGCAAGAAAATTCGGATTTGACATATTCCCGCGTAAACTGCACATCCTTCAGTATTTTGGCCATATCTTCCTCATCTGACATCCAAATGAAGTGATTCAACTTGGGTTGGATTCCAAATTCAATTATCTACAACTTTGTGAAGAACAGATTTTCTAAATCCAGCGTTTACTGAGTCAAAATAGCCCTGCAATCAGACCCTACGAATCTGGAAAAAAATCTGTTTCAAGCCATACAACTTGTATCTTTTGTATCTACCATCTTCGATCTCCGAATAACCGTCGAATGCTATTACAATCGAAGAAACATACAAATATTGATCTTATGCCTCCATTGGAGTTCACATGCTACGTTAATTATTACAACCACGAAAAATAATCGTGGCACCCAATAAA
This sequence comes from Rhododendron mucronatum var. ripense, assembly GCA_019656295.1. Taxonomy (NCBI): domain Eukaryota; kingdom Viridiplantae; phylum Streptophyta; class Magnoliopsida; order Ericales; family Ericaceae; genus Rhododendron; species Rhododendron mucronatum. Next base: position 4,296,591 of record BPLT01000009.1, on the reverse strand, counting down.
TAACACATGCTACGTTAATTATTACAATCACAAAGAATAATCGTGGTACCCAATAAATAACAATAACCACGAAAAAATTATCGTGGGATCCAATCACATAAAATCAACAAGAATCATGTGACCATAATAGCTGGGTAAGAACGCTGCAAAACAGGGTTAGCACAGTTCTACATTCTACCGTCTATAACCTACGGACAACATGGTCTGTTTAATTCTGTAGGGGGATGAAAACAATTGGTGCTCTGGACAGCACCAAACTGAAGCGGCTCCACGTGCCTCTACACCGGAACCCTAGTTCATCGTCGGAACCCTAATCTGCAAAACAGACAAGGGGTGAGTGCACCTTTGCTTCTCGTAGCAAAGGCCCTTCGATGCCAAAGTTGGCAATTAAACCCTAATTATCAGTAGGAGAATAATGCGAATGCATAATATTGCGTACCTTTTACCTCCAGGTTTATCTCGTATTTATAGACTCACGGATGCTTGTTGCCCAAGCGTTCTCGTTGCTTTAGGATTCCTATCTCGTATAGGAAACCTAAGGTATCATGGATTCTCGTTCCCTTATCAATTCATTACCCTAGTCTTTTTAAGACTCTTTTCCATAAAAGACCGAACATCCCATTCCCGTTGGGTGTCTTTTCTAGATCCTATATTCTCGGGATCTTATACCTTCAGGAATATCATTGTATCTAGATCCTTCTAGATAATTTATGCCGCCCTTCGACTTAGGGCAACTTCTAACCCTGTTTGGCTATCTCGTTGCCGAACAGTTAACATGGACTAATGACCTCAAATACAACTGGTCCTCATCGTTGTGTCTGGACAAATGACTTTACATGTCTCCTGTCCTTTTATGCCGAGCAGACTGTATGGACAAATGACTTCTCATGTCATTGGCCCTTATCGCCGAATAGACTCCATGGACAAGTGACTTCTCATGTCATTGGCCTTTATCGCCGTTCATCGTGCTGCTCGGCGGCATGCTCTTTTGTATTTACCACATGCTCCTATTTATCACGTGTTTGGCTACTGATTGTATCTGTTCGGGAATTACCTCCCTACAATCGCTCCCCAGCTTTACTCGATTGTCACTGTTCGAGGGCAATGGGTAAAGCTTTTCAGAAACTGACATTGGTTCGAACTTCTCTAAGCCTCGGGGAGTCGTAACTTGCTATAACATTGATGTCCTTTGGCGACCTAATCATTATACCATTTCGGGGTAATAACTCCACGTGGCACGTTTCGTGTGCCCTTCATTAATTGTGAACTGACGTTTCACGAAACGGCGTCAGAACGACTTCCCTTGGAAGCTCTCTTTCCGTTACTTTTCCTGTAACGGCGTAGGGGTGACGTTTCAGACTCCGTTTCTTACGGCTAAAACCCCCTAAAGGATCGTCTTTGGGTTTTTTCAAAAAAGAAACCAAGTCCTCTTTTCCTCTCACCAGACCCAGGCGAAAACTAAATTCCTCCTTTCTCTCTCATTGCCGCCGTCTCCAACTCGATCGCATCTCAGGCGACCGCTGCATTAGCTTCGTAAGACTCTCAATCTGGCTTCTTGTTTCATCTTTTCCTGAACTTAGTTTCCAGATTTATCAATTTCATTTTAGGGCTCTACTCTTAGCCATTTCCAGATCCCTTCGTTCTTAACATACTAATGGCGGATGAGGGTGATAACGGCCCCAAGCCCGGTAAATTTAGGAAACTCTGTGATTCCCCTATGGCTATGTCAGCCTTTAGAACTGAGTATAATGTCCCTGAAAATGTGGGTTTTGAACTTGCCCCTTTAGAAGCAGATAGGGATGCAGGCACTTGGGATAGGATGTGTATCCCTATCGTGGCGATCGTCGAGGGTGGAGTTCGTTTCCCCCTTGACCCACTGCTCCGTCGTGTGCTTAACTGGTATCGACTTACGCCCATGCAAGTTTCAACAAACTTTTTCAGGCTAGTTATGGGAGTCGTTGCCCTGAATAGAATCCTAGGAACCTAACTAGGAATCTGGGAGATTCAATGGTGGTATAGCATCGTGCTAAACCCTGAGTATAATACCTATTATTTCAAAGTAAGGAAAGCAGAGAAGCGCTTCGTGCTTAACATGCTAGACTCTGCTCGTGACCACGAAATGGACTTCCTGTATGTTACTGGAGCCTTCGAGCCAATGGGGGAGGATGGTCAAGTGGAGGGTTTTGACTGTCCCCACATATGGGGTTACCCACGTATGCTCTTAATTTTACTTCGTAATTTCTTGCTTCATTGCTTTCTCATAGCCCTTTTTTTTGTTTTTACGCTCCTGACTCTTGTTTGTGCTTCGTTTGATGCAACGAACAACACTAACAGGCGCCCTAGACGTGAACCGAGTAACATCCGAACAGAGGACATCAACAAGGTCCTAAAATATACAGGAGTGCCTGGTACACGTACTGCTGGACGTGGTCGTGACGCTCACGTCCTGCTTGGCTACGACCCTGCCTACAGGGGGTTCATTGATAGGAGATTGGCCAACCCGAGCACTAGTGGGGCCTCGACTTCGACTGCTCCCCAACCCCGCAGTTCAAGATCGCAAGCCGGTGTTACCCTTGCCGGCCAGTCAGGTGAGGTAGCAATCCCTGAAGGTGTGCCCCAAACTCGCGTGGTACTTAGAAGATCCGTGCGAAGACAAATTGCCCCTGAACTACAAGCCGAACAGTCCCCCCCATTCTGTGGTACGAGCCAGTCATTGTCCTCAGGTTACTCCCGATCTCCTACTAACCCAGGTACAATGACTCGTCAGCCCCTTAACTTGAGTTCTCTCTTGACCGTTGGTGCTCGCGGCCGTGGCACTGGCCGGGGATCATCAACCGGGCACGCCACAGCACCACCCCGTCGTAGCAGGGGTGGATCAAACCGTTCCTCTTCATCGCCTCGGGAACACGACAGTTCCCTTGAGGCTGGTAACGCTCATCGGGACAAATGTCCCCGAAATCAGATAGCTGAGGATACTGAAGCTCCAGCTGCTTCAGTACCGGTGGAAATTCAATCCCCATCTGAGCAAATCACTCCAGAGGTATGGGCCCCTCATCTCATGAGGGGGGACCGACCTGTAAATGTTGGAGACAGTGCCAGTTCATCCGAAACTGCACTGGCCCTAGCCCAAGGCCTTTCTCTTCCTGTAGACATGCAGAAGGAATCCTCCTCATCTGCAAAAAGACTTGTGTCCACTGGTCTCGTCAGTGAGATCAAGGTAATTTAAAACCTTTCGTTTAACTTTACTCTGATTGTAGTAGGTGGATAATGTTATTAACGTATATCTGGCCCCTGTGTAGTTTATCCAAAAGATGATGACCCTGGGCCAGAAGTTCCAGGAGGCTGATGCCAAAAGGGTTAGACTCTTGAATGATAACACGAGGCTGCTCCGAACAGTCTCCAGGCTGGAGAGAGAGAGAGACAAAGCCAAAGCAGAGGTCAATGAAACGAAAAGCAAGCTGGAGACTGCCGAAGACAGCCTTGGCCAAGCTCTGGCAGAAATTGCCAGTGCCAAGAAACTTGCTTTTGAAGATGGCTATCAGAAAGGGTATGATGCCACCACGGCCAGTTACGTGGAGCAGATACCAGGTTTACAAGACCAGATCTGGGTCGCTTGCTGGGAGGCCTGCTTGACGAAGGTTGGTGTTGCAGACGATTCCCCTTTATGGACTGAGGTCGAACTGCCTAGCAGCCGGGCAGCAGCTTCTCAAGAGCCGGACGAGCCCCCTGCTGACGATATGGATCGCCAAATAGATGACTTTGCAGACGTAGATGAGGAGCTAGAGATGGAATCCCAAGGTACTGCAACAGAACATACGTCAGTTAGGGAGGTGACTCAAGAAGCCGTTGCTGTGGAGGAGGGTGCTGCCACCAACATGGAGGTTGCAGATGTCATTCCCCCTGAGATCCAAAACTTGGATTGATCGGGCTGGTGAGTATAATCATTTCCTCTTCATGCCAAAGCATATCGTTGGTCCTGCGTGACCATGCTTTTTGTTCTTTTTCAGCCCTGCGAGGCACCAGTGCATCCCTCTTTCTTGATGATACAAGTATTCGGCCATTCGTGGCATAACTCCTATTTTTTTGTTTGTTTTTCATGCTGCTCAACCTTTTGCTTAGCCCTACGAGGCATCAGACATTTTGCTCAGCCCTTTTTGGCCATGGATATTCTAGCTTTTAAATATTTGTCATGGATATTTTGTTCCACATATGCTTAAATCTAGTAGCCAACATATGCTTTTACCTATAAGTGTCTCGTACTTAATGTCTGCATCCTTGATAGCATCTCTCGCCTAATACTCAGTAGCTGACATACGCTCGTTATGTTTTCAAGCTAAACCAAGTGTTTCGTCCTTGGATTCTACTGAGTGTATTCGTACCCAGGTTTTGTAGGTTTCTCGTACCTTAGAGTTTATTCATACTCATACATACTTTTTAGACATATTTCGTTATGTCCTTTGCCCAAGTATTTCGTACTTGATTTTTAAGTTTCTCATACTTAATATTTCTGCTTTCACGAAACAGATCTAAGTCTCTCGTTCTTAGATAAAATCATATATATCTCGTTATATCTTTTGTCCAAGCATTTCGTACTTGGACTCTATTAAGTATATTCGTACTTAGAATTTGGTAAGAATTTCGTTCTTTTGAGTATCTCGTACCCTATTGCTAGCTGTCGGTATTTTAAGTATCTCATATTTTCAAATATCTCATGTTTGGCATTCGTGCGAATCCCGTGCTCCCCAATATGAAAAAAGGAAGATAAAACACATCTCCAAATTTCATATTCCATAGTTCGACAACGAAAATTTCGAAAAATTGGATATTCGTGGAAAGAAAAGACTTTATTCATAAACTTGAACTTAAGGGGGGATTACGTACCCCTTGCAACTAAGAAACAGAATAAAACCAGACAAGGGAATTATACTCGTAACTCCCACACAATCACATAGTGCATTAAAACTCAAGGTGGTATTATTCGTACCCCTTGTTACTAAAAAACAAAGGAGCTTTGTTCGTAGCTCCCACACAATCACGTAGTGCAATCTAAAACTTGATTCTTCTAAACAAAGAATTTTCTCAGTTATGGACATTCCATGGCCTCGGAATTGGATTGCCGTCCAGATCAGCCAATCTGTAGGCCCCTATGCCCACAATCTCAGTTACTCGATATGGGCCTTCCCAATTGGCCCCTAGCTTGCCTTCGTTGGCCACCTTGGTATTGCCGAGCACCTTTCATAGTACAAGGTCCCCAACACCAAACTCTCGAGGGTGTACATGCTTGTTGTAGCTTTTCATCAACTGTTTCTGATAAGAAGCTAAATGCACCAGGGCCCATTCTCTCCTCTCCTCGGCGAGATCAAGCTCGATTTCAAGGGCCCTGTCATTGCCCCCACTTTCGATCAACGCAGTTCTATTGGTTGGGAGACCAACCTCCAAAGGAATTACAGCCTCTGTCCCGTATGCCAACGAATAGGGGGTCTCTCCCGTAGACCTTCTTGGCGTTGTTCGGTGAGCCCACAACAACAGTGGTAATTCATCAGGCCACTTCCCTTTTGCTTTGTCGAGTATTTTCTTAATCCCATCAAGAATAGTCTTATTAGACGCCTCTGCCTGCCCATTACTCTGAGGGTAAGCTGGGGTCGAATAATAGTTTCGTATTCCATATTGGGCACAAAAAGACTTGAATTTCTTCTGAAACTGGGACCCGTTATCTGTAATTAAAGAATAGGGGAACCTAAATCGAGTAATAATGTTTTTCCACACGAACCTTTCTATCATAGGTTCTGTGATTTTTGCCAGTGGTTCTGCTTCTATCCACTTGGTAAAATAGTCTGTTGCAACTAACAGGAATTTTCGGTTCCCAGTTGCTTTGTGGAGGGGATCCACGATGTCCATTCTCCACTGGGCAAACGGCCATGGGCTTGTCAAAGGCACCAGGTCTTCGGCTGGTGTTCGAATCATTGGTGAGAACTTCTGACATTTCTCACAGATTTTAACATATACCTTGGCATCTTCCTGCATATGTGGCCACCAATAGCCTTGGGTAATTGCTCGGTGGGCAATGGACCTGCCTCCAGCATGACTTCCACACGCTCCCTCGTGGATTTCGTGAAGAAATTTTTGCACCATCTCGGGGTGCACACAAAGCAAATACGGTCCTGTGAAGGATTTTCTGTAGAGTTTCCCTTCTGGGGACAGCCAAAACCTTGCGGACTTGGTTTTGATCTTATGAGCTTCCTTTTTATCAACGAGGAGTATTTCATCTCGTAAAAACTCGACAATTGGATCCATCCAACTGGGTCCCTGGTTCACATCCAAGACCAATTCAGTACTCCTTCCAATGCTTGGCTCTGTCAGATACTCAACTGCCACCCTTCGCTTGAGTTCAGTTGGAACGGCTGCTGCCAACCATGCCAGAGAATCGGCATGGGCATTTTGTCCAGAACTTATCTGTTCAATATGAACCCTTTCGAAGGTATCAAGTAAATCTTTGGCTGCTTCCACATATGCTGCCATCTTTTCATTCCGGGCCTGATATTCGCCGGACAGTTGGTTAACTACGAGCTATGAATCACAGTGCACCCTGACTCGTTTTGCCTTTAAGGTCTTTGCATTTCTCAATCCAGCTAAGAGTGCCTCGTACTCTGCCACATTATTTGATGCACTGAAACCTAGCCGAACAGACAGCTCGATCATTACACCTCCTGGAGGAAATATCACCACCCCAATTCCTGAACCAGTATTACATGCTGATCCGTCAACGAATAATTTCCATTCCATGGGATCCTGTTCGGCTAACAGCTGATTCTTCATGGGTGCTGGCTTGGATGCTTGCTCCTTTCTCGTAGGAGGCAGGGGTGCTACCGTAGGGGAAAACTCCGCCACAAAATCTGCCAATACTTGGCCTTTAATTGCCGTACGTGGCTGATAATCAATGTCATACTGGCTTAACTCAACAGACTATGTTGAGATTCTTCCTGAAAAATCTGCTTTTCGTAGCAGTGATTTCAACGGGAACTCAGTGTAAACCACAACCTTGTGGCTTTGAAAGTAGTGTGGCAACTTCCTCGTGGCCATTCTAAGTGCCAAGACAAGCTTTTCTAGGAGCAGATATCTCGTCTCTGCATCCAGCAGTGTCTTGCTAACATAATAAATTGGGATTTGCTCGATTCCTAAATCCCTTAACAGGACTGCACTAACAGCATGTTCAGAAACAGCTAAGTACAAAACTAAAGACTCACCTTGCTGTGGAGTTGACAAAAGAGGAGGCTCAGCCAGGTACTTCTTCAGGTCCTGGAAGGCCTGTTCACACTCTGCTCCCCATTCGAATCCCTCCATTTTTTTCAATAACTGAAAAAAGGGTCTGCACTTGTCACTTGACCTGCTTATGAATCTGTTCAGTGCTGCAGCCATTCTAGTCAACCGTTGGACTTCCTTCGTAGTCTTGGGACTTTGCAGCTTCTGCAGAGCTGCAATCTGGTCTGGGTTGGCCTCAATCCCCCTCATAGTTACTAGGTGGCCTAGGAACTTCCCAGAACCAACTCCAAACGCACATTTCGAGGCGTTGAGTTTCAATTTGTACTTTCTTAGGATCTCGAAAGCCTCCTTTAAGTCTGCTATGTGTCCCTGTTTATCTTGACTCTTGACCACCATATCATCTATGTAAACCTCCATAGACTTGCCAAGTAGCTTTTTGAACATGATGGTTGCGAGTCTCTGGTAGGTTGCCCCAGCGTTCCTAAGCCCAAACGCCATGACGCTGTAGCAATACAACCCTCGTGGTGTGATAAAGGAAGTCTTCTCCTGGTCAGGTCCAAACATTGCAATTTGATGATATCCTCGATATGCGTCGAGGAAACTCATTCGCTCGTATCCAGCGGTGGCATCAACCAGCTGGTCTATCCTTAGGAGAGGAAAACTGTCTTTTGGACACGCTTTGTTGAGGTCTGTGAAATCTACACAGACTCGCCACTTTCCATTCTTTTTCTTTACCACAACTGTGTTGGATAGCCATTCAGAATAGTAAACCTCTCGTATAGCCCTAGCCTCCAGCAAACGATCGACTTCCTCAATTACAGCATCCACATGCTGCACGGCTGCCCTTCGTTTTTTCTGAATGATTGGCTTGTGCTGGAGGTCAAAATTTAAATGATGACAAATCACATTTGCATCAACTCCAGGCATCTCTTCTGGGACCCATGCAAATAAGTCAATATGTTCCATCAGGAATCCAATCAATTTGGCCCTTTCGTCTGCCGGCAATGACTCCCCAATTAGAAAATATCTTTCAGGATCATTCTCGTTGATCCGAATTTTCTCCAGGCCTTCGACCACCTGTTCCGCCGGACTCCTCCCAACATCTTCGATAGTTGGTTGATCTGGCACTTCCAGTGTGTGAACGTGGTGGGCCTTTGGAGCTTTCTTGACAATGGAAATCAGACACTGTTGGGCCACCTTCTGATTGCCTCTAATTACTTCGATCCCATTGGATCCTGGGAATTTCACCATCTGGTGGTAAGTTGAGGAGACAGCCCTCATCTTGTGTAACCAGGTCCTGCCTATAATAGCGTTATAGGAAGAAGGAACATCTACAACAAGAAAATCTGTTTTCAAGACAACTGTTGCTGCCCGAACAGGAAGGGTTACTTTACCGAGGGGCCAGACTGCTCCTGCACCAAACCCAATCAGGGGTGTTGTGGATTGCTCCAAGTCTGTTTGAGCCAGCCCCAGTTTCTTGAATGCATCGTAGTACATCACCTCTGTACAACTTCCTGAGTCCACCAGAATCCTTTCAACGTCATATTCCCCAACTCCTAGGGTTATGACCAAAGCATCGTTATGGGGAACTTGGACTTCCCCCAAGTCTTCATCCGTGAATGCTATGCTCTCATTGCATACACCACTCTCTCGACCTCTTTTATTTCCCAACCGCATCACATGCTGGTTGTGCTTAACCGGCCTTTGCAGTAGCCTCACCTCATTTCTTGTATAAGGTGCGGCCAACCTATGTATCATATGGATTACCCCTTTAGGATTCTGCTCGTAATCCAATTCCATGGCCTTCCCTTTTTCCTTTGGGTCTTCTTGAATAAACTCCTTAAGATAGCCCCGGGAGACCAGATCGTCGAGGTGTCTTTTATACATTTAACAATCCTCGGTCATATGGCCCCAATCTCTGTGGTAGCTGCAATGCTGATTCGTAGCACGTTTAGCGTCTTTATCCCCGCCTAAACTTGGGGGCCACTTAAAGTATGGTTAATTCTTTATTCGATAAAGAATCCTATAGATTGGCTCCTTCCAAACCGTTGTGACAGAAAAGAAAGACTTGGGGTCGGGGGCTTGCTTGTCCTTATACGGCTCTTTCTTAGCCTGCCCATACTCTTTCCTCTCTCTGTTAGTTTTGGGGTCTGGCTTGTCTACCTTTTTGGCAGGTACCTTTGGCTGCTCGGCCACGATCCTTCCATCCTCACGGAGTATGTCATCTTCCATTCTAGCGTGCTACTCTATTCGTTCCATCAATTTAGCCAACGTGGCTACTGGATGTTTATTCAACGAGCGACGCAGTTCCCCCCGAACAGGCAAACCAGTCTTGAAGGTTGCAATGGCATACTCCTCATTACAATTTTCAAGCTCATTGAAGGTTTCCCAGTACTTCTTGGCATAATCTCTGATCGGCTCGTCCTCCGTTTGTTTCATGGTGGACAGACTCTCAAACGTCTTTGGGGCCTTTCTGCTTGTCAAGAAACGAGCAGTGAATTCCTCGGCCAACTGCCTCCAACCTCGTATGGATCGTGGTGCCAACTTATGAAACCAGGACAAAGCCACCTTGCCAAGACTTGACGGGAACATCTTGCATAGGATGGATTCATCCCCCTCATGCATGAACATGGCTTGCTGGTAATGTTGTATGTGAGCCACGGGGTCCGCGTTTGTCTCGTAAAGTATGAACGTACCGTGCTTCACTCTGCTCGGCAACCTAGCTTCTTGTAGCCTCCTTGAGAAAGGGGAAGCCGCTATGTTGCTTAGGGCTTTTCTTGTTGCTTCGCGTGCAGTTACTGTCCCATCCTCATATGCTTTTGTCTTGTGAGCCGTAGCCTTGGCCCAATCAGCATCAGATCTCTCGTACCTATCCCGGTGATGCTTTCTTGTCTCCTCCTCTTCAGGGGTAGAACTTCGGTCTCTGCTTCTCCTTTTTCGTGAAGAAGCCCTCTGTCTCTCCGGAGTCCGGCTTTTACTCCTGTCTCTCCTCTTTCGTGGAGAGGCCCTGTATCGCCTTATACTAGGGCTTTTGCTCCTTCTTTCTCGTGAAGGAGCCTGTTTATGGACTACTAGAGTCCGTTTATTTCTCTCTGAATCCCTCCTAGAGAGTCTAGAATCTTCTGGGTGTTCTCGTACCCGCTGTAACTCTTGTATCTCGTACTCTCGTTTTTTAATCAAACGAGCATATTCCTCGATCTCCTTCCTCTTTTTATCGAGGAGATCTTCACTATTATGTACGCTCCTTGAGTGTTCCACCGACGTTTCTCTTCGGTGGGATTTGCTCCTTCTCGTGGAGCCCGTGGCTGTCTTGTCCTGTCTACCAGTGGGCCTTTTCGGAGCCCCTGGTGGAGACTTATCTCCTCCACCACTCAACTAGTTTTTTGGATTAAACGGCGTGGCTGGATCTTCTTCCATCACGACTGTTTTTCAAGGAAAAATCGGTTCGTTTCCCACAAACGGCGCCAATTGTAGGGGGATGAAAACAATTGGTGCTCTGGACAGCACCAAACTGAAGCGGCTCCACGTGCCTCTACACCGGAACCCTAGTTCGTCGTCGGAACCCTAATCTGCAAAACAGACAAGGGGTGAGCGCACCTTTGCTTCTCGTAGCAAAGGCCCTTCGATGCCAAAGTTAGTATCACGTACTGGCAATTAAACCCTAATTATCAGTAGGAGAATAATGCGAATGCATAATATTGCGTACCTTTTACCTCCAGGTTTATCTCGTATTTATAGAGTCACGGATGCTTGTTGCCCAAGCGTTCTCGTTGCTTTAGGATTCCTATCTCGTATAGGAAACCTAAGGTATCATGGATTCTCGTTCCCTTATCAATTCATTACCCTAGTCTTTTTAAGACTCTTTTCCATAAAAGACCGAACATCCCATTCCCGTTGGGTGTCTTTTCTAGATCCTATATTCTCGGGATCTTATACCTTCAGGAATATCATTGTATCTAGATCCTTCTAGATTATTTATGCCGCCCTTCGACTTAGGGCAACTTCTAACCAATTTTTGGCTATCTCGTTGCCGAACAGTTAACATGGACTAATGACCTCAAATACAACTGGTCCTCATCGTTGTGTCTGGACAAATGACTTTACATGTCTCCTGTCCTTTTATGCCGAGCAGACTGTATGGACAAATGACTTCTCATGTCATTGGCCCTTATCGCCGAACAGACTCCATGGACAAGTGACTTCTCATGTCATTGGCCTTTATCGCCGTTCATCGTGCTGCTCGGCGGCATGCTCTTTTGTATTTACCACGTGCTCCTATTTATCACGTGTTTGGCTACTGATTGTATCTGTTCGGGAATTACCTCCCTACAAATTCATACGCGTGATTACAGCCTGCTCTAATACCACTGTTGGGAAGACGAATCCCCAAGACTCAGTAATGACGCGTACAGATTAGACAACAAAAATTGTAAAGCCCTATAAAGCGGAAATAGGGTTCTACTTCAACTCCATGCGACACGAACGTTGGTTGAACTAGTTATATTACGCCTTGCTATAAACCACAAATACGGCTCGATCGTACCTTACGATCTTCTACCGTATTCCCCACACGTCTAGAACATGAACCGAGTGTGGACTCTTTCGTGATCTGTTTGCTCTCTCTAAGGGCCTGTTTGATAAAACTGAAAACTGAAACTGAAAGCTGAAAAATTAAGTACTGAAAACTAAATGCTGAAATTTTTAAGCTGAAAAGCTGTTTGATAAACATATTAAGTACTGAATTAAAAAAATGATGAATTAATTTTGTTCAAATTCTCTCTTAAGTTACTAATGGTCACAATATACTTTTGATAATGGTGGTGGAGGTGGTAGGAGTGGTGGTGTAGTGCTGGTGGTGGTGGTGGTGGTGGAGTGGCGGTAATGGTGGTGGAGTGGCGGTGGTGGTGATGATGATGGTGGAGTGGTGGAGGTGGTGGTAGGAGCGGTGGTGGTGGAGTAGTGGAGCTGGTGGTGGTGATGGTAGTGGTGGAGTGGTGGTGGTGGTGGAGGAAGTGGTGGTGGTGATGTGGCGGAGGTGGAGTGGTGGTGGTGGTAGTAGTGTAGTGGTGGTGGTGGTGGTGATGTGATGGTGATGGAGTGGTGGTGGTGATGTGATGGTGATGGAGTGGTGGTGAAGCTAGTAGTGGTAATGTTGTGGTGGTGGAGGTGAAGTGGTGGATGTGGAGTGGTGGTAGTGGTAGTGGAGGTGGTGGTGGAGTGGTGGAGGTGGTGGTGGCGGTAGTAGTGGAGGGTGGTGGTGGTGGTGGTGGAGTGGTGGAGGACGAGTGGTGGTAGTGGAGGTGGTGGTGGTGGTGGTGGAGTGGTGGTAGTGCTGGTGGTGGAGTGGTGGCGATGTGGGTGGGAGTGGTTGTGGTGGTGATATGATGGTTAAATGTAAGAGCATCCACAGTGGAATAAGCAAAAATGAATAATCAAAGTTTGCCACATCAGATTTTGATTATGCATTTAGAGGTTGCTAAAGTTAGCAATCTCAAGTTCCACAGTGGTTATTTTTTGCCAATAATCAAAACCATTTCCCTCCAAACTTTTTCCCTTTCAATTTTTCACTCCAAATTATTCCCGCCGTTCCATCCAATTTTTCACTCCAAATTTTTCCCCTCCAATTTTTTTTCCCGCTGAATATTCCGCCCCCTTCCTTTATCCTTCACGTCAGCCTACCTACTGCCATTTTCACCCGTTCCTTCTTCTTTCATCCTTTCAATGGAAAATCACTTCTCTCAAACTATGGAATCAGAAACCCAAATGGAATCAGAAAATCAAAGGAAAACAAGGAAAACGAATTACTCTCAATATGAAGATGAAGCACTAGTAAAAGCTTGGCTACATATTTCTGGAGATGCGGTGGTCGGAAGGGATCAAAAGTCTACGAAGTTATGGATGCGAGTTCTAGAGAGTTTTCATCAAATTTTGGGCAGAATAACAGAGCGAAATGCGCAAGGCATGCAAAATAGGTGGCAAGCTATTTCGCATGATGTCTCCAAGTTTTGTGGGTATTACAACAAGATCGGACGATTGAATCCAAGCGGATGGAACGATGAAATGATAGTAAGTTAAAACAAATTAATTTCTTGTTGTCTCCAAAGTTTGGTTATTTTGTGGGTTTTGCTAATTCGTGGGTGCCGATTATAATTAGAAAATTATACTTCAAAGAGGAAACAAAACAAAAGAAAGTATTGTTTTCCTGTGAATCAATGATGTTATTTATTGGAAGCATTTACATGCCAAAAGGAACTAAACGCACGAACATGTTTCCTACCTTTTAATTGGGGAAGAAGTTATTTTGTGGATTGTTGCTCCTTAAATGATTGTGTGTCTGTATGTTTTTTTTTTTGTAGCTTGATGAGGCTAAAAAACAATATGGTGAAATTGAGGGGCCATTACAAGCAAAACCAGTGCAATTTTGTAAGTTCAAGTTTGAGCATTGCTGGAAGTTTTTAAAGGACAGTCCGAAGTGGAATGACCATGTTCTCATGCGGAACACATCCAAGGGATGCAAAAAACTGTCAAACTCACAAAGCCAAGTCATTGGTTTGGATGATCTGGGCACTCCACCACCATCTACTTCATCAACACAATGTTCAATTCCCCTTGATGAGTTCAAGTCACAGGATGATGAACACAACGAAGTCCGACCGGCTGAAGGAAGACGAAAAACCAAAGCAAAAAGAAAGAATGAATGGAGAGATGAGGAGTCAACTTCGTTCTTGAAAAGCATCAATGAAACACTTGCACAAACTGCAATGATTGAGAAGGAGAAATTGGAGGCCAAGAAGAATTCTGAGAAGGAAAAATGGGAGGCCAAGAAGAGAAGAAATGAACAAAAAATAATGCATGAAGAAATGAAAGTGATGAGGCAATCTATGGTGGGACTCACACCCGAACAAGCAGCTTATTGGAAGCTCCAACAATCACTCATTGTAGAGCGCTACAAGGCAAATGGTTTCTTGATGGATCTCGAGACCAATGAAAATAATTATGGTTTTAACTTCTAGTTGGGGGTGGATTTGAATACGTTTTTTGCTGCGCAAGATTAAAGCAATAATGTTTGGATTATGTTATTTTGTTATTGTCGATTTGGCATTCTGGAATATTTTCTCAAGCTCCAACAATCACTTGATCATATATATGTTTCCCCTTTTCATAGTCTGGGCTACTAGTTTGTTTTTTGCTTTGGTTCTTTTGTTGTTTCTGCTGTGGTTGATTGTAACAAGGCCTAATATAGAGTGAAGAGGCATAAAAATTGAATATATCTCATTCCAGTTCCTAATTGCAACAGAAGATGATTACAATGACCTTGAACAACCAAAAATATATTCAAATAACACAAACAGTACTGCATAAAAAAAATGGCGTCCAAGATACATAAAAAAGAAATGGCCTCCAAGATACATTCTATTGTTGACTCAATTGGAATTAAAATAAAAAATGACCACAATCAATTCACAGCAACAATCAAAGATGTTCATCTCCGCGGCGGTTCCACAAATGCTCAATGAGATCCAATTTCAGTTGACTATGCGTAACCTCGCTTGTCATAGCCTTAATTCGGCTAATATGATTGCGTCGAAGTAGGTTAGCATCTCGATTAAAAGCCACAGGTTCATACGTTTCCCCTTCGGGGGGTGCCCACTCCTCAGGATCTTCCTCGTTCTCCACTATCATATTATGGAGTATAATGCACGTCTTCATAATAAGACCACATTCTTTTCGATCCCAAAGGCGTACCGATCCCTTCACGATAGCAAATCGGGCTTGCAAAACCCCAAAGGCCCGCTCTACATCCTTTCTTACCGCCTCTTGTGCTTCAGCAAAAAGCTTATGTTTTGCAGTGACTGGATGGCTGATTGTTTGAATTAGTGTTGCCCACTTCGGATATATGCCATCAGAGAGATAGTAACCCATTGTGTATAGATGATCATGTACAACAAAATTACATGCTGGAGCTTCACCTGACACAATACGGTCGAAGAGATGAGAATTATGTAAAACATTAAGGTCATTATTTGTACCTGCCATTCCAAAGAAACAATGCCATATCCAAAGGTTGTGCGTCGCAACAGCCTCTAAGATGAGTGTTGGGGCTCCAATTTTTCCATTCACATGACTGCCGTGCCATCCAGTTGGGCAGTTTTTCCACTTCCAATGCATGCAATCCAAACTTCCAAGCATGCCTGGAAAGCCTCTGGCAGCATTTTCTGCAAGGATGTGTTGAATGTCCTCCTCGGTTGGTGTTCTCAAGTATTCACTTCCAAAGATCTCAATGACAGCATTGCAAAATTTTCTCAAGGTTTTCATCGTAGTGGTCTCTGCTATTTTGAGGTACTCGTCACATTGATCAGCTGCCATTCCATATGCCAACATCCTGATTGCGGCTGTGACCTTTTGTAGAGAAGATAGACCTAACTTGTGAGCAGCATCTTGGCGTTGCTGGAAGTTCATTGGATCATGCTGTAAAACAGCATCATGGATGCGCATAAAGAGTGATTTTTGCATCCGGAATCGTCGACGAAACATTTCATCAGTATATAGGCACCCATCAACAAAGTAATCTCTCATCAAAATTTTTGCAGCCCCAACCCTATCACGAGGTATGTATCGTCGTGATTTACTAGAACCATCCGGACAAGGTCTTTTTTTTTGTCGCTGCCTCTCATATATATTTGCTGCAATAGCAGCACCACAGTATATTGATTTCACCCCACCATCGTCAGAAGAGGAGGAGGAGGAAGAAGAGGAGGAGGAGGATGTGGAGGATGAATCAAAGCCATTGTGGGAAGACATTTAATTCAGGGCTTTGTCCTCACAAGAGCATCTGCTATTCAAAAAAAAATTCACAATAGCATCTGCAGTTGCACATAAGTTTAATGCAAATAAAAGTAGTGCATCATCAAACTCTTTCTAATCACTACTAGTAGAGCAAAATACTTCTAATCACTAAAATTTACACCAGTTCAATCCCATTGTTTACTATCATAGCACACGAGATGAAATTTTTAATCACTAAAACTCTTTCTAATCTGCACATGCGATGAATCATCTAGCCTCTTGCACCCATCAGATTGTAGCTCTATATGGTTTAGTATCATAGCAGAAGCATATAAAACTGTAACGAAATCAAGCAATCAGCTCAACAAGCAATGAGTTCAAATAAATTAGGAGTCGCTCGATTTTTTGGAAAGCTGTCACTTTTTGGTAGCTTTCAACCTTTGCTCTTTCAACTCCTACTCTTGGAGGGCTAAAAGAAGCTATCAAGGGTTTTATTACTCTTATCAACTCCCAAATGTGTGGAGGGCTAAGAGTTTGTCAGGAGATTTGTTACCTCTGGAAAATATCAGTAATGTCTCTTACAACTCCTACCTATTGGAGGGCTAAGAGAAGCTGTCCTTGTATATATTTACTTTTACTCTTTTCAACTCCTAACTCTGTAGAGGGCTAAGAGTTTGCCCAATTTGCTTTATTCTCAGACTGCTGCAGTCAAGACTTGATGACATCATATGATACAATGCTGGTTTCAAGGGAGAATACGATTTTGGGCTAAAACTGTCTGTGGTGTATATACTCCTATTATTTCCCAACTCTGGAGGATAAGAGTTTGCTAGGTGAATATGTTATGATTTCAGATTGATGTGGTCACGGCTTGGTGCTATGATCCAAGTTTGTTTTCGAGGGGGATCTTGAATTTGGGCTATAGTTGGAAATCTGGGAAAGCTTGGGTGAACTAGTTGTCTGACTTGGAAATCCGTACAGCCCACCCACACAAATGCACGCACATATATATGAGAAAATTTTCAATCCTATCCCCAAAATCACAATATAGTAGAAGCTTTCACACACTCAACTTCGTCCCCTATCTCTCTCAGCCTATTTGAAAACTTCGAAAACCTAACCCTAATTCGATTAATTCGCCTGTTCGTCCAAGGATTCATCAACCTCCTATCGCAAAAATCTCCATCCCATGTTGAATAGGACATTGTAATTTGTCGATAGAAAAAGGAAAAGAAGATAGAAGATGGGTACCTTAATCCGGCGACGGTGAGTTGGATTCTTGTTGATTGAGAGGGACGGTGAGTTGGATTCCCTTCAATTTGTGGTAGAAACGGTGAGAATGAAGGTAGAAACGGTGAGAATGAAGAGGAAAGCAGAGAACCCAGAAGAAAGAGGAGAGAGAAGAAGCCTGTGTTGGACGTGCACCAGTTTTTCAGCCAACCAATTAAGACGCGCGTGTTGCTCAAGTAGGAGACCTCCGGGTTGTAAAAACTTGTGTAGGTGGGGCCCCAATAGTTTTGATTATTGACAAAACATTGCTAGTTTTGATTATTGAAAAGCCAAAATTTGATGATTTGTTAAGAGGTTGCTAAGTTTGATTATTCCAATGTGAGCACTTTTTTGATCCAACATTGCTAACTTTAAAAATTTTTTGTTTTGCTTATTCCACTGTGGATGCTCTAAGTATACAAAAATTCAGCAAGAATTAAGTAGCTCAAAGCTATTTAATTTTTTTCAATTTTTTGGCCTATATTTTAAGTGGTACTTAATTTGTTAAGCAATGCAAAATATGGTTATCAAATCTACTGAATCACTTATTACTTAATTGATTCAATATTAAGTGTTGAATTTAGGTTATCAAACAAGCCCTAAGCCTACCTCTATTTACTGGATAATAGAAAAATATCAATCTGACGTAGAGAGCATAACGTGTATATATAGGGCTACGATAGGGACCTAAGGAGTAATAAGTCTGGGCTTCCAGTGTAAATAAGAAAATCTAATCCCGCCAGGATTCTATTTCTTATTTCACTAATTATAATTCACATCACTACAGAATTATAATTGCATTCCCGTCCTTATCTCAATTATATTACGAGCTCCATGATATTAAATACTTATTAATTCCCCACGTTAAGATTACAGATATCCGTTGATTAAAATAAATTACTAACAAAAACTACCAGCAAAATCGTTAGCATTCATCTACCGACTCCAATCAAATCTTGCGTGTGTGTGTGCACACACTCATGCTAGCGTATGTATCTGCTTTTCCTGTAGTTTTCCAAAGTGGCCCGGGAACTCCACCTGGAAATCCATCACTTAGTAGGAAAAAGTTACATATTTGAAATGCCGAGTTGTAGTTGTGCAAGGTGATGCTCGAATTTTTAGTGTTATTTGGACAAACGGATGACTCAAATTCTTCCACAGAACCTCCTCCAAGAAAAATAAGCACCTCATAGCACAGAGGGAGTGTGCTGCGCAGCGTGCGGCGCAGCCTTCGGCGCCGTCTTGTCTGCATCGGTCCGACGATCGGAGACATCCACTGCGTAGAGCTCGTCGAATACTACAAGTGTACCAAAAATTAACCCGATCAAATATCGTTAAGTGTCTCATCGGAACACATATAATTCAAAAAAAATGGATTCAGTGGTTTTGATCCAGTGTTTCATATCCATTAGGATTCATTTTTTTTCAAGTTATATGTATTCCGATGAAGTATTTAACGATATTTGATCGGGTTGATTTTTGGTACACTTCTAATATTCGACGAGCTCTACGCAGTGGACGTCTCCGATCGTCTGACCGATGCCAGCAAGGCGGTGCCGGAGGCTGCGCAGCACACTCTCCCGGTCGCTATAAGATAATCTTAAAGTTACTCCTACTACTGGAGTTCCAAGTAAACAACTTTATACTTCCTAGCCACTGGTTCGAGAAAGTTCTTCTACTGATACGTGCCGTTCTCAGGCCGGGTGTGCGGCCTTTTAAGTGGTCTTCCAGCGACTGTGAAGGGTATTTTGGATTAGTATTGGTCGGAGGAATACGGTCCTGTGGTTGGGTTTCGGTGTTGTGCTGTTGCCACGGTCCAAGAGGAGAAATTGGGGATACCGATTTGGGCCTTTGATCAGTAGTTCCGATCTGGGTTTGTTCCAATCAGTTGCTCTCACTTTAGGTGGCAAAGGGGCTCACGTCGTTGTCATTGAGTGGTGGTGCTGATCACAGGTTCGGGTTTCTGCTTAGTGGTTTCCGTTTTTTAGTTTTCTGGGGTTTCCGTCCTGTGAGCCTAGTCGGTTAGCAAGTTTGTGTTTTCCATTAATCAGCTTTTGTTTTTTTGGGTAAATAATAAACCTTTGTTGTTCAAACAGAGTGTTTGGCAGCTTTGTTTGGGGTTGATTTCTCGTTGTTCTTCTTGGTTGTGCTAGTTTCGTTGTTGATTGTTCAGTGTTCGGCTTAGATTAGAGTGTTTAGCTGCTTGTCTAGGGTTGATGTCTCCCCCGTTGTTTTGGTTTCGTTGTTGTTAGTACGTGTGAGTATCTTTCTTCCATGTGGTTGGGGCTTTCCTCTTGTTTAGTTTCCTAGTTCACAGTTTGTAGCATCTTTTGGTCCTGTTTTCATAAGGATTTTGGCATGTTTTGCTTTTGTGTTCCGTTGTTGTTCTGTTCCTAGTCTTCTTGTTTGTGTTTCGTTCCTTTTTCTATCATTGTAATTAAGGGTTTTAGATTGAAGTTGGGCTCTCGCAAGGGTTCTCCAAGGATGCCAAGGGTAAGGGTCTTGCTCATTCCCCAGATATGGTTCCTAATCTGCGGGTTTCTGCATCTTTTGATCGAAATCGGGCTCTTGCCATGGATATGGCTTTAGATGATTTTGATGATTCTGATTTGAGTTGGATTTCCGATTGGCGCTTTGCTAAATCCCGAGAGGCTGCACAAGCTAAGTTCCGTGAGATCTTTGATCCAAGATGAGTTGTGGGAAGAGGTGCAGGAGGATTTGGACCAGTCGGATACGGAATACGGATGATATGGAGGTTAACTTGCAGTCTAGCACTAGCTTGGAGGGTGGGGCGACTGTAGTGGCAGATACCTTAATGAGGAGGGTAATTCTAGCACTACTGCCCCGACTTCTCAGGTTCCCCGTCGCCCTTTTTTAGTTAGGTCTGTGCCAGCTAGTGAGCGCTCCACTTTCGTTGAGTTGCGGCCACACCGGAAAAAAGGTCGTTATGGGAAAAGACTTCCTTCTTCTTAGTCGTCATGCTATTCGAGATTTTGGTGCTGGTTGAAATTCCTGTTTTGCTACCCTACCAATTAAAGCAAAAGAAATAGGAATTGAAAAATAACGATAAACACTGGATATACGTGGAAAATCCTAGATGGGTAAAAAATCACGGGAAGGAATCAAGTACTATAAAAAAACATTGTTCGGTTACAATCAAACTTACTACACAATTGTGAATCCTCACAATTGACTCAAGACCGATAGCCGAATCCTCGTTCACCATACCCAGTGCTTGACCGCCGTCGTCTCGAATCCTCAAATCTTCCGATTATCCTTCCAGAAATCCCCTGGAGACCAACTCTGAATATGTTAAAGACAAAGTAATAAAAACTTTTTGGAGTTAAGTTAATGTTTCAAAGTTCCAACATGGGTACTCCAAGATTCAACGTAAACACGCTTCTCGGTTTTGATTGCCGCTACAATCATTGAGTAAGAACTTCAAGCTTTAAAGGTAAGAATACCCTTTCATACTTTTAACCAAAACCCACGTCGCCTTTTTTTTGCTTTTGCTGTTGCTGCGTGTATTGTCGATACCCTAGCTGAAAATAAGAAAACTCCTTTATATATTAATTGCCTTCCGATCGATACACCGATGGATCCGTCACTCCATCTACTTTTATTCCATTCAGCTTCCACACTTGATCAGTTGATCCCGATGGATGCCAGTTTAATGAGCCAATCAATCCGCTCCAATAAAACTAAAAGAGCTTCACTTGCAATTACAAATAATGATTTATTCCACTCTAATCCTATACAGACTTAATACGCTTAGGAAAAATGAAAGAAATTACAACTCAATAAACAATGGGACACAAGTAAATGTGTGATTTGTCAAATGGAATTGCCAACCAAAAGGACGCACGGCTTTTTGGTGCTAACACTCTCCCCCTTTGGCATTTCCATGACAAAATACACTACCAAAGAAAAACAGTATCCCTACCTAATCCGTCACGCTGTGAACACATCTCAAAAAAAAATCCAAGAATTAGATGACAAGAATTCCTACTCCCCCTTTTGTCTTGGAATGACAAAGGATGAGCAGGGCAACAGAACCATAAAAAAAAATTATGTAGGAGATGCAGCTGAAACAATGATAAAGCTCAACACTGTAAGGGTGCATTTGGTTAGATGGAATGGAATGTGAATAGGAATGGAATTAAGAATAAAATAGAATTGGAGAAATTGATAATGGAATAATCATTCTCATTCTCATGTTTGATTGTGCTTAGGAATAGTCATTCTCATCTCCAATGGAATAGTGTGACAATAACAATTTTTTGAGTGACAATAGTAATTTTTTGAATGGCAAT
Source organism: Rhododendron mucronatum var. ripense (assembly GCA_019656295.1). NCBI lineage: Eukaryota > Viridiplantae > Streptophyta > Magnoliopsida > Ericales > Ericaceae > Rhododendron > Rhododendron mucronatum. Next base: position 4,274,962 of record BPLT01000009.1, on the reverse strand, counting down.
AGCATTTTTTGGAGTGGCAATTGCATTTGTTAGTGTAACAATAGTAATTTTTTGTGTGGCAATAATGAATGTTGAATTACACTAATAATTTTGATGTGACAAAGAAATAGAATAACAATTCTTTAATTTTTTAGATGGAATGACGATTCCTTCACTGAAATGAATAGTGAATTCAATGGTGAACTAAACATTAGAATGACTATTTCATTCCGACTTTAATTCCATCCAACCAAACATATCCTAAGTAGAAACCAAGTGCAGAATTCGAGCATTCATAAACCAAGTACATTATCTAGCCAACATTATGCAAGAAAACTGGGAGATGAGATGAACATGCTAGAAGTGCAAACTAACAGACAGATCCAATGACATATTTGAAGGCAATATCAATAACCAGGAAAATAGCCAACAAAACTAAGTCATAAGAGAGCCAATAAAGCATCCTTTGAGCAAGTGAAAAAATATATAATGCTCCCCCCCAAAAAAAAAACTTTGTATTCTAGAAAGCCAATATGAACTTAATAAAATTTTAGAGCAACAGAGGCAATACCCCTAATTTTCACTGTCATTTATAATCATCAACACACTCATTAAGATGAAAACATGAAAACAAGAACAAACAGTGCAACGCCTCATCATAGAGATATCGAGAGGACGAATGTAACAAAAAACATGGCCGAATGTCAAAGTGTGTGTGTGAATCACGGAAATCATATCAAGCTCAATTCAACAAAGAGGTAGGTTCTCATGTACACTTGGAGTTTTAAGATGACTCCCCCTCAAGAAGTCAAATCGAACTAGGTCTTCAGTGTGGTTCAATAAGAAAGTACAAACTCTCCCTCAGACGCACATTATTTTTCTTTTTCTTTTCTTTTTCTCGTTGTATAATCAGACAAATGAAATTCTTTCTTACCCCACTGCCGTTTGACGCAAAAGCTCAAAGGGAGATTACCTCACCCCAATTGCCCGGTTACTAAGCAAATGGTCCAACAAGCATACCTTCACAAGGTCTATCCACCTTTTTACGCGAACGCTTAGAGGGAGAATACCTCACTCCAATTGTCCGGTTACTCAATGAATGCCCAGATAGGTAGAGAATAAACTAATACCAGAGAGGTGCTTTCAGAAGAGAAGAGCAAATAAAACGATAACATCACAAAGGGAATGGTAGCCATAGGTCAATCTCAAAGGGGAACGAACACGAGAACATGGCAAGGTACATGAGACTAACTGTACGTGAAAAAAGGGAGAATCTATCATTTACGTGAGATGGTGGAAAACAAACGGCTATGTAGTATGCAACACTCACCATCTAAATGCATGTAAGAGTGAGAAATCACACCATATGCTCATGCTCCATCTAGAATGTCCATATTCATGGTAAATAAGTGAAAGCAATGCGAAGGAGAATGCAGCCCCATAAAAAAAATCTTTTGGGATTTTTCAAATATGAATGTTTTTGGATATTCGTTAATAGAACGCATGCAAAAAAAAAATAATATATATATATATATAATAATTACTCAAAGAACAATAGCAAACCAAAAAAAAAATAGAACGAACCACTAAATAGATGGAATGAATGGATTGGATTCAATTAATGAAACAGATTTATCACCAGACATATAGCGAGAGCAGCCACGGTCAAAATGCCACATATAAGAGTTCCGGGCCTTAAAAGAAGTATGACCAACCATGCAGCACAAATCACTCATTCTAACCCAAATCGGTCTAGTTTTGGATTTAACTGTTTTTCTCAAATTGCTAGATGCAAGAACAGGTTTCATATTTTTCACCTCATCATAATTAGTATAATTAGGCCTAAATTTCTGATTTTCACTACGCCTAGTAGTAGTTTTCTAGTGATTGAAATTATTGCGTGTAACATAAGGATATCCATGCAACTTAAAACAATTAGGCGTAGTGTGACCTCTAACTTGACAGTAATGACATGTAGGAATAAATTTAGCATTCTTAACGATGTTAGGCGTTGTACCATTTTTGTGAGCAATATTCACAACATGTGGTTTAAGAGATACCTCTTTAGGCTTTGCTTCATACACTTTACCTTCAAGTTGTTTAGATGATGAAGCTCTATGAAATTCAAGGCCTGACTTGTCACTTGTTGGTCTTTGCGCACAAAGGATATCATCCAAGGTCTTTGAATTACCTGCATTAAAACGCTCAAAAAGATCATTAGCATTGGTCAGTTCTACTTGCAAATCGTTAATTTTACATACTGATAGGATAGTTTCATCAAATAAGATTTTGTTCTTCTCTTTGAGAGTCCCAACATCCTTTCTAAGTTGATCTCTTTCAATTGTAACAGTGTTCAAAGACCCTTGTAGTTCTTCTACTTGTATGCTCATAGTTGCTAGCTCCAAGTTAGACTTCTTATATTTTTCAACCAGCTTGAGATTGGTCTCAGCGATTTTCACACTTTCCTCATACAGCTGGTTGTACTTTTCCTTTAATTCATGTATGCCCTAATCCTCATCAGTTTCTCCATCCTCACTATCATTTGAGGACTCATGATCACTTGAACATGAATGCAAGGATGCTCCAAAAGCAATGAGATTTGTCTTGTCTTTATGCTCTTCCTCAGACTTGTCAGAATCACTATCATCCCATGTTATATTTGCCTTAAAATTCGTCTTCCTTTTTAGCACATTGGCGCACTCATAAGGAAGATGTCCATAGCCGTGACACTCAGAACATTTAGGCCCTGACGATGGTCCTTTACCTCCATTTTTTGCTTTGCCAGTAGAAAAATCTTCTTTACCAGTACCATTATTCTTTCTAATCTCAGAATTATTTTTTATGTCTTTCTTTTTAAAATACTTTTTAAAACTTTGAAAAAATAAGTACATGGCATCAGTATCATACTCATCGTCATTATTACAATCTGATTCTGTCTCATCAATTTGAGAAATTTTAAAAGCAATAGACTTAGTGGAAGGTTTTATTTTTGATTTATGAGATTCAGATTGCAAAAAATCTGCCTCGTATGTTTGAAGGAGACCAACAACCTCGTCAGGAGATTTTTCTGAAAGTTTTCGTTTTCCTTGAAGCATAGTAACTTTTGTTTTAAAATGATCAGGCAGAGATCTCAAAATTATTTAAATGACTCTAAAAGGAGGGATAGGCTCACCCAGGGTTTCGCAGTTGTTGATGATGAATATCAACCTTGAGTAGTATTGATTGAATGTCTCATCCTCATCCATTCTGATCATCTCAAACTCAGTTGTAAGCCTTTGCAGCTTCGATTGTTTAACCACATAGGTCCCATCATGACACATAACTAGAATATCCCAAGCCTCCTTTGCAATCTCACAGTTTGCTAATTTTCGGTTCTCTATAGCATCCACAGCACTAAAAAGTATATCCAGGGCACGATTATTAGCCTGCAATACAGCCTTTTCTTTAGCATTCAATTTGGAGCTTAATTTAGGAACAATTTTCCCATCCACAACCTTTGTGGGAGGTGTGTACTCTGTTACACATGAGTTCCATATTTCCTCATCTGCTGACCTCATTATTGCTTTAATTCGAGACTTCCAATAATCAAAGTTTTCGCTGTCCAAAATCAGCATGCGACTGGAAGGATGATTCATGTTTAGATTGGTGTTCATCGTGTCTCAAGATCCGCTCAGGAAAAAACTTCCTCTAGATTGAGAGCGACTTGCTCCGATACCAATTGAAATTCCTATTTTGCTACCCAACCAATTAAAGCAAAAGAAATAGGAATTGAAAAATAACGATGAACGCCGGATATATGTGGAAAACCCTAGATGGGTAAAAAACCATGGGAATGAATCAAGCACTATAGAAAAACATTGTACGGTTACAATCGAACTTACTGCACAATTGTGAATCCTCACAATTGACTCAATACCGATAGCCGAATCCTTGTTCACCGTACCCAGTGCTTAACCGCCGTCGTCTCGAATCCTCAAGCCTTCCGATTATCCTTCCAGAAATCCACTGGAGACCAACTCTGAATATGTTAAAGACAAAGTAATAAAAACCTCTTGGAGTTAAGTTAATGTTTCAAAGTTCCAACATGGGTACTCCAAGATTCAACGTAAACACGCTTCTCGGTTTTGATTGCCGCTACAATCATTGAATAAGAACTTCAAGCTTGAAAGGTAAGAATACCCTTTCATACTTTTAACCAAAACCCACGTCACCTTTTTTTTCCTTTTGCTGTTGCTGTGTGTATTTCGATACCCTAGCTGAAAATAAGAAAACTCCTTTATATATTAATTGCCTTCCGATCGATACACCGATGGATCCGTCACTCCATCTGCTTTTATTCCATTCAGCTTCCACACTTGATCAGTTGATCCCGATGGATGCCAGTTTAATGAGCCGATCAATCCGCTCCAATAAAACTAAAAGAACTTCACTTGCAATTACAAATAATGATTTATTCCACTCTAATCCTATACAGACTTACTACGCTTAGAAAAAATAAAAAGAACTTACAACTCGATAAATAATGGGACACAAGTAAATGTGTGATTTGTCAAATAGAACTGCCAACCAAAAGGAAGCACGGCTTTTTGGTGCTAACACGGGTAAACAGTTTTGTTTCTTTCAAGTGCCTAGTCTGTCAGCTTTGGCGGGTTAATGTTAAAGTGATGGATTGCCCTTCACCTGTTGACCACATTGAGCTGCATGTAACTCAAGTGACTGAACACTCCTTGTAGAGACCCATAAAATTAGCATAATTTCGAAAATCATTTGGTGAGTAAAAGAATAGTTTTATTATTAAGGTTGTACGTATGTTTGTGGGGGTGTACGAATATAAGTATTCGGTTGTCTATCGGACTCTTGGAGAATAGTAAAATGTAAGTTTTGATGTTGAAATATTGTTTGGAGGTGTTGGTATCAAGTTGGGTTCATTCCGGAGTCCGTTGTAAATTTTCACTTTTCTGCCTAGCCAGTACCGGTACTAGCTGTTGCCCAGTACCGGTACCCGCTATCCAGAAGTTGTTCAAATTGACATTTTTAAGGCTCCAGTACTGGTACTGGGAGTCGCCCAATACCCGTACCCGCTGCGTTTTTCTGTAATTTTCAGCACGCTTTTTGGACTTCTATAAATACCCCCCTTTTGTCATTTCTCACTCCCAAACCCACGAAACACACTTGGAAAACACCCCCTCTCACCTACCCAACTCCAATCTCACCCAAAACTCTTGATTCCAACTTCAAATCTCCAAGATCCAAGGGTTTTCTTCCTCAAAATCACAAGATTCTTGCATTTGGTGAACCAAGAGTGAGTTTTGTGTCCTTATTCTCACTCCTTGAAGCTCTACCACGTTTTTCTATCTCTCCTCTTGAGTATTTGTTGATCTTTGTTAGATATTCATGTTTTTGGACTTTATTTGCTCTAAATCTTGTATCCAAGCTTGGGTGAAGCTTGTCTTTGGAGGATTCAAGTTTATTGCTCTTGATAGACGTAGGGTTTTCGCTCAAAACCTATCTAGGTAGGGATTTCTCTCTTCTTCTACATGTTTCGCAATGATTATACGTGATTTAGGTGTTTATTCGCTATAAATGGTCGAATGTAATGTTTTATGACTCGAGGATTGCGTATTCTTTGAAAGTAGTATTGTGGACTTGAGTGTTATGATTCATGAGTTATATGTGACTTACTTGGTAGTGTTTGGTTGTGTGGAATGAGTTTACGGGATCGGTGGTGGTTGTAATAATAACGTGGTTGTTGATGCAAAGTGGTTATGGAGTAGATTGTGTCGCAAGGTGTGGGAAATACAATTTCGTGAGGGGTGGAGTATATTGTGTCGCAAGGTGTGGGAAACACAATTTCGCGAGGGGTGGAGTATATTGTGTCTCAAGGTATGGGAAACACAATTTCGCGAGGGGTGGAGTATATTGTGTTGCTAGGTGTGGAAACACAATTTCAAAAAGGGTGGAGGACTGTTAGAAGGGGTGTGTGTGTATAGGTGTGTATATATGTGTCTGAGAATGTTATGACATTTCGTAAATGATGTTAATGTACATTCGTTTGGATTTGATGTCTAATTTGGTCTGCTGTATTCATGCTCATCATCTCTACATATAGGCTTTGTAGAGAATTTCCTACTGGGCTTGTATAACTCAACAAAATCCTTCTTTTCAGGTTCGAACGCAGGGCAATAAGTTGCACGACTTGGTGTATTTGGAAACGAAGATTTTTGGAAGCTAACATGACTTAGTTACTCATCCATCTTTGTATTAGTCTATTTTTGGATAGAGATGGTATTGTAACTGATTTACTTAGTTTGATCTTTTGACAAAAAAATGTAATATCCTTAATACTTTGCGTATGTATTTAATTTGATTTGGGCCGTAGTGCCAAGGTTGTATTTCTTTTACTTAAGGACCTTGTTGTAATTAAGCAGGTGGGAAATCTCATTTTGGGTATTATCTAAAATCGAGGGCGTGACACTCCTCCGGAGAAAGATGCTCCATACATTTTGGTCGGTGGTGAGTCTCTTGCTCCAATTACTCCTTCTACGCCTAATCATGTGGATAACGTTTTGGGAACTAGGAATTTGCGTTAACTTCTCAGAGAGTTGTGGCTCTTTGGCAGCATCGGGTGGTAGATAGTGATCAATTGGCCATTTTACACTCTAGTAAGCAGAAAAGAATGTGCATGGTCCACCAAAAGGCCTATTGTGATAATGGCAAGACCCTTCACACTTACGCTCGAGCTAAGCGCAACGAGATCAGGTTATAGGGGATAGTTGTCACGACCCTCATGTATTTCGTGTTCCTCAACGTCGAGCTATCCATTGATTATTTTCACCTTTTATGCTTTTCAATTTGTCTGTTTGCAGGTGATCTTATGGTGAGCTTTGTTATGGCGACAATGACAAATTGTGGTTTGTGTGGTGTCGTGAGAGAGCTTTTGTTTGGCTTGTGGCTCAGTTGTTGTGTTGGGTCTTTTCATTTTGCTTTTGGTCTTGTATTGGATGCTAAGTGATTATGGTTGTACTAACTTCATAAATATATATATATAGAAATCTTCAGGTAAGGACCTTAAAATGAGAACCTTATATGCAGACCTCCCATTTCTCTCCTTTCCCTATCGGATTTCGGTGATCCGAGCAGCTCAATGTGTTTAGAAAGTGAATTTAAGGGTACCCACGAGAAATCGGCAAAAAAATGACCGGGAAGGGCTTGATTTGAGCAGTTTTTATTTGAACTGTTAGATAAAAAACAAACAAAAACTGCTCCGATGAAGCCCTTCTCGGTCTTTTTTTTTCGCTGATTTCTCGCGGGTACCCTTAAAATCACTTTCTGAACACATTGAGCGGCTCGAATCATCGAAATTCGATCGGGAAAGGGAGTTTCGCATTTTATTAAAATAAAGTAGTCCTTATAAAAAGGGGACTCATATATATATATATATATAATATGGGAGAGCGGTTTTTAAATTTCTTATATTTTAGACCATTGGATTGATACATATTTTTTCTTCGGTTGAAATCTACGGGTAATAGGGTTATAATCTTCTATATAATATGGGAGAGCAGTTTTCAAATTTCCTATATTTTGACCATTGGATTGGTACATTTTTTTCTTTGCCTGAGATCTATGGGTAGTAGGGTTGCAATAATTATATAGATTTGGGAATAATGAAAGCATCTCTCTAATTCCAAAACCGACGCCTCTTCCTCCCCTAGACCACTACACGCCTCTTCTTCCCATGGACGTTAAATTCTGAGTTTTGGTAAAATCTCTCTCCTCTCATTTCTTAGTATTTTTTCCCTCCCATAGGAGTTTATAGATTATTGCATAAGAAACACTCCAATTTTTTCTCCAATGCTTGATTTCGATATTGATTTCTGTCTCTCACTAGCAAGGTTGATCAGTAGGGTTAGATGAGAGAGAAAAGTTACGAGTGATTTGGGGATGTGGATGTTGGAATTTTGGTTTCATATTATAGTGGGATGATTTGAAACAGAATAGTCGAAATGAGTAAGGAATCTGGGTAGTCTTGCAAGATTACGCATAGATACCCTTTAGTATATTTGCCCTCAATGGGTTAAAGTATCCTTATATTTTTCGAGATTTCCCCATCAAATTGACAAACGAAGAAAACTTTGGAAAAAAACTGTGCTTGCATCATGCATATTGATATACTAGCGCATGGCACGGGTTCAAACAATCAGCACATGTAAATAAATACTGAAGCTAAATACTTTTTTTAAGTATTTTTCAAGCTAAATACTGAAAGCAAACTATCAGCGCCTACGACAGAGACACTGAGTGCATTATGAACTAACGCTGGCTTTTTCATGTTAAGTATCAAAAATATGATTATTAAATCTGAAGCTTTGGGATTTCAATGCTAGGAACTTCACCTGGTAACCTATTAAGCCCATCTTTGTTCTCTGTTTTGAAACAAAAGTTTAATGGCTTTTACCACCCTTTTAATGTTTTCAATTCTCGAACTCATCTTTGTTCTTAGAACCATGAAACAGAAATTGGTTTCTCCACCCGTTTTCTTTTACGGCTAGCGAATGGGTGTTTGGAGCTATCCCTCTGCAGAATATATTCTTTGAATGAGTGTTTAGAAAAACTCTAAAGCTTATGTGAATGGATGTTTGGAGCTATCCCTATGCATGATTGGCAGTGCATTTTCTCAAGCCCTTATAGCGTACAATTCTCAAGCCCTTATTTCATAATTCGGTTATTTCATATGTGACCAATATTACGTCATTGACCATTTGTATATTTGTATCCTTTACCTGATCACTACGTGTTTGGTAAAAAGCCTTAGTGAACAATCAAATTTGACTCATTATTCTTAGTCCTTGATTAACCTTAATAAAAGATTAGTCTAAGCATTCAAGTCATCGATTTTATAGTATTTTCTCTGTTACCTTTCTATTATTATCTTTTTGCAAGTTTCGGCGCAAAAGAATAGGACTTCTGCTTTTGCAATGCATTATTAGCTGGGTTTCCATTAATGTTATGTGCAGATAGTAGAGGTACGTAAGTAGTTTATGGGTAATTTGAAAGTGCGGGTTGAAGTTTAGGGGTTAATGATATTTGAAGACATTAGAACCGTATGTTTTAGTTATTGAGTAGAGCTACTTTTTTTATTGCATGCATCAAACTTCCACACGAGCTGAGAACCAAAATTTAATCTAAAGGGATATAAACCCAAGTAAAGAAAAAAAAAGTTTCAGTTTGAATTCTATTGTTTTTGTAATCATTGTTTTTTGTGTTTCCTTTTGTTACGTTTTAGTTTCATTCAATTTTGTTCACTCCTTTTTGTGTTAATTACAATGGGTGGGGCTTCTCCTCTTTTTACATGCTCTTAGCTCTCTCTCTCTCTCTCTCTCTCTCTCTCTCTCTCTCTCTCGTCTATTTACGGTTGGTAGTAACATATATCGCCGATTGATGTGATCAGTGGATGGCTTCAGTTAGTCTCTACCTAGGCGTGTCAACGAGGTGTTTCACTTGCGGGGCAATTGAATATGCATGCCCAAGATAGTTATGGTTTTAGTTTGATTCTTTTCTAAAATCAACTTCGAAAAATTTTACATGATGTAGTTTGCTGCATTGTTGTGGTTTTAGTTTGGTCCTTTTCTAAAATCAACTTCGAAAAATTTACATGATGTAGTTTACTGCATTGTTGTAACTTCGAAACTTTTTTCCATGAAGGGCCCTCGGTACATTAAGTACGTGCTGAACTTTCTTAAGGCTATAGATCCACGCTTTTAAAAGTACGAAGGCCTAAGGTCCTCTAATTTTAAAAGAAGCAAATTTGTGGACAAAGTTACCCTTCAAAACATACGCACGCATTATGCCCAAACCGGCAGCCATTGGATGCCGACGACAACTCCCCATCCCACACCACCACCAACCCCCCCTCTCTCTCTCTCTCCGACAAAAAAAGGTAGCCGTCGTACCACTGCCAGCACCATACCCAAACACAACAGTGACGGGAGGTTGGGCTTGGTGTTACTATTTCTTTCCGATCACCTGCTTCATGTACGCTTGCCGGAGTTTATGGGAACCAGAGCCGGCATAGTGGTCGATGACGGAGACGGCAATGGAGACGAGCGGTGATAGGCCGGATTCCATGGCAGCGAGAGGAGAACTACGGGATGCCAGAGAGCAAAGCCGATTGGAAGAGAGACAGAGATTAAAAGAGAAAGAAGTTGCTTGGGAAAATGCACCAATACGAGTAGCTGTGTAGAGTAATTGCAAATGCAAAAGCTGAAATACTGTTGTTGAGTTGAACAATGGAGAGCTAGAGTGGTTATCCTCTACTCTCATATCCACATATTGAAATGTTTCTAACTTTTATTATTTTTTAACTAAAAGATTATAAAAAGGCTTCGTGGCATTATCCTTGTACAAAGACTAACAAATAATATTATATATGCGAATTATGTATTTTGTATAATTGTAATAAAATCAACGGATATGGTTATTTATCTAAATACATTCTCTATATTATCTTAAAAGATAACAGATATTATATATGCGAACTTCATACTATATATAATCACAATAAAACAAACAGATGTGGTGATATATCCAAACCAACATATGTGTTTCATATTTTTTTTTATACTATAGAGAAATATAAAAAAGTTTAACTATATGCGGTATTTTAAACTAAAAGATGTTATGTGTGCAACACAAAACAAATGACTTTATACGGGTTATTTGTCTAAATTTATACTTTTAATTTTTGAAAAGATCAATAAATAAGGTTATCTATGCAAAGTATATACTCTTTATAATCACAATAAAATGAACAGATATGCTTATCTATCAAAATTTATACTTTGTATTATCCCCAAAAGAAAAACAGATAATGTCATTTTTGTAAATTTTGTATTCTATATAAACACAATAAAACTAACAGATATGCTTATTTGTCCAAAGCTATACTTTGTATTATATAAAATGACTAACATATGCGAATTATATATTTTATATAATCGTAATAAAATAAACAAATATGGTTATCTATCAAAATTTATACTCTGTATTATCTTAAAAGATAGCAAAATAAGGTTATATATGCGAGTTTTGTACTATATATATAATCACAATAAAACAAATAGATATGGTGATATATCCAAACCAACATATGTGTTTTATTTTTTGACTATAGGACAATTTTTTAATCGTGAAATTAATTATTTTAATATTTTTAAGAAACAAAACAAGAGATAAAATTCATCTGGCTAAAAAATCCTAATCCTCAAAAAATAAAGGAAAAAAAGAACTCCAAAAATCCATACTTGTAATATCACCTTTTCTTGAACCACCAGTCAATTTAATGCCTACAAAGACTAAAAGTTAATACCACAAAGTCCAAAACAATGATAAAGAAATATCAAGTTCCCTCTCCCTCTCCCTCTCTCTCACTCTCAAATTTGTTATCGATTCCTTCTCTGCCTCTCTCTCTCTACAAATGTCAAGTCCCCCCCCCCCCCCCCCCCCCCTCTTCTCTCTCTCTCTCTCACTAGATCCATGGCTGACAACCGAACAACCACCCCATCAACTTCCTCGAGAAGATTTCGCTTGACGTTTTAGAGAAGATGAAGGCGCCGCACATGAACGACGGGATACCCGAGATCTAGTTGGTGGCCGAGTTGAAGGCGGCCAATGGGGTTTTGTTCGAGATTGGGCCGACGGCAGAGTTGGAAGCGGCTGCCAGACCTCAGACGAATAGATCTTTGTCATTGTAGCGGGGGTATTTTTGTATTTTGGGACGCGCAATGGACTGAAATCTTTACAAAAGTTTACAGTAGACGCAAGGGGTTAGGGAAATGCTACGACTTCGCACACACTACGTGGTTCCGGTTCATTTAAAAAAAAACAACGGTGTGATATTGTTGGTTTTGGACCGCTTGATCAACGGTCCGATTTTAATTGAACGAATAGGTGTGTAGAGAACTAATTGTTCAAGGGGTGTGTTTATTCAAACAGAGGGGCGTGAAAGAAACTAATTGTTTGATGGGTGTGATGCTTAATGAAAGGGTGTGACTACTCTTCCAAGGGATGTAATTCTTTCAAGAGATGTAATCTTTCCAAATGGGCACATCTTTACCAGACTCCTATATTAATTCTTTTCACCCAACATCAGTTTCCACTCCACAAAAAAATCATCTCTCTCACATAATAGTTACTCCACTCCACAAAAAAATCATCTCTCTCGCATAATAGCTACTGCAGACAAAAGGATTTCTTGGAAATCTTTCAATTTTGTTGGTTGCAAGTCTTCACCCTAACGCTTTGTTGAATCCTAGGGACGACTTTGCCTGAACCCAACAACAAACTCTATCGAGTGGGGGCAAATTACGTTCTAAAGATACTATCTTTAGATACGCTTCAAAGTCTTTGGATGTGTTAAGTTTATGTAGCAAAGTAGTGGGGTCAATCTTCAGCTGGAATAGAAAATGAACCTCTATGTGACCTTATCGTACCCATCTTAATAAATTACATTTCACAATTTTGATTTTATCTCATCATTTGTGTTTTGTTGGGAATCTAAAACTAGAAGTGTGGTATTAGAAATAATAGGGTTGGATCTGCTGAGACAAATGGATTTTTATTGGTTTCGAAGTTTTTAGATGTTTCGTATCTAATAGTGCCTTCATTGATTTATGCTTTGTTTGGATTGGAATTTTAAATTTTTTTTAAAAATAGTAGGGATAATAAGTGGAGAGAGATAGAGAGAGAAATGTTGAAAATGGGGGGAATCTAGGGGGAATTTTTGGAAAAATTCTTTTTGAGTTGGAAAGAGAACAAAGCATTAGCTGCGCAAAATTATTTTGGTTTTGTAGTACTTATATGCATCTATGGCCCATTATTTAAATGGATTTTCGGGGAGGATCCCTGGAACTATCCCCATGTCAAAGCATTTATAAAATGCAATTAGTAACCGGTAAGGACACATTTGAAAAAAATTGCTACTCATATACTCATTCGCTCCCCTCCCATATCACCATGAACATTTTATAATCTGATATAGTGAAACCGAGATAGACGAGTCATTCTTTTTCCAATTACGATTGGCTATTATATAGGTTAGGGGTTGGACTATAATTCCCCCATTCTTTAAGGGTACATTTTAACTTGATTGAATCCAATACTATCGGATTTATGCATTGTAACCTTGGTTGATTATGATTTCATGTCTTTTATTTCAGACTTGTTAATTTAAAGAGATTCTTTTATCATGGATGACATTATGAATTCTGTCCATGGATGACAATGACATCCGTTCTTTTATACGTTACATCGGCTAACCATTAAAAAATACCGAGTTGGTTGGAACTTGAAGCTTAGAAAGTCTACAACTTTGTTGTCACTTGTAAGGTCTATAGTTTTGGCAAATCCCATGACAAAATCTCATATTAATTTTTAGCCCTTATTATTGAGTTGTAACTTATTTTCCTTCTATGTCTAGAGCGTCCATTTTAGGAACTATATCAATCATAGTGTGTAATCGAGAGATATGGTCTGTCAAAGAAATTTGGAAGAGTTTGTTAAGGAAAATGGATGGAAGATATCAAGAAAATTCGTGATTATAGCTGATGAATAAGGAGAGGGGATCACAGAATCAGTAGTGTGGAAATATGGAATTGATTCTCAGAAAAAGTGCTCGAGCAACTCCAGCAAAGCATTAACCAGTGCTCAAGCAACTTGACAGATTTCTTAATATCTATATATATGCGGCTCACTTGGGATTTTTCGTTGTAACCGAAGATATGAGAGCTGCCCCCAAGCACGTCCAAACCTAAGAATACATCCTAGGGGTTTTGGTTTTGTTTCTTGAAGTACAAACATGATCAATTGATCATCGAGCAACAAGGTTAACTTCATGGAGTTTCTTTCCAATCTTTGATTCAACTTACTTGAGTTGGCCTTCGGTGGATTTCCGAAGGATAGTAGAAGGCTTGTGGATTCAAGGCAACGGCAGTCAAGCACTGGGTGCGGTGAACGAGCGATTCGGCAATCAACCTTGGTCAATCGAGAGCGATTCTAGGTTGTAAGTATAGGTTTGTTTGTAACCGTACAATGAGTATAGTGTTTTGATTCCTTCTCGTGGTTTTTTCCCTTTTAGGGTTTTCCACGTACATCTTGGCGTTCTTTATTTGTTTGCTTTCCATTGGTGAGATTGATTTAATTTTCAGTTGGTGGGTTAATTAATTAAAGAGATATAACATAGCAAATCTATATACCTAGGCGATCTAGGATTTTTCAATTGGTATCAGAGCGGGTTGCTTATATTGGAATCGTAGGATTTTTAAGCGGATCCTTGATTTGCTATGGAGTTGAGTACGAACCGCCTTCCAATTCTTGATAGAATGAAATTTACTCATCAGAAAGTGAAAAAGGAAAAATCTATTGGATTTATGAGTAAACACAATGAGTCAAATGATCTAGACAAAGGTGATGAATATGACACGGAAGCTATGGTTGTGTATATGAAAAACTTTAAAAGGTTATTCAAGAACCAAATTAGTGAACATGACAACAATGTCAAAAAGCAAAATCATGCATATAGGGTGATCAAAATGTGGGGAGACAGTGAGTCAGAAAAAGGGGACAATAATAAAGATAAGGAGAATTTTATGGCTTTTGTTGCTTCATTGAACTCATGTGAGGATTCCGAGTCTAGTGACAATGAGTTAGAAGAAGAAGAGAGTATTGGTGATTTGGAGACCTTGAAGGCCGAGCACAATGATCTATATTCAAAAAGTATCAAGGTTAATGAAATGAACATTAAGTTGATAGAAAAATTGAGGACTACTGAAAAAATCAACGGGAATTATGCTAGAGATCTTTTGGCATCTCAAGCTCATGAGAAAGAACTAGATGAGAAGAAGGAGTTACTCAACAAGAAGTACACCAATTTGACCAAGAATTTCAATGCTCTTCAAGATGAAAATGCATGGGTTTGTGGAAAATAATAAGTTCTTGGAATCAAAAGTTGTAAAACTGCAAAGGGAACTTGACAATGCCAATGCTATTTTCAAGAAAATGAACACGAGTTCACAAGCTTTGGATGATATGCTTAGTGTTCAGAAGGCGGGTTTGAACAAAGAAGGGCTTGGTTATGTAGAGGGTGTCTCATCTTCAAAGGCAGGAGGGAAAATGGTTTTTGTCAAGGCAAATAACAGCACTCTTACTCCTCCTGCTGCTGAAAAAGTCAAGTCACCTATCAAGATGAACAATATCGAATATGCTTGCATAAAGTCAAATTTTTCCCAGGTAGAGAAGCCAAGTGCATCGGTTAAAAATATTACCGCCAAGCGTGGTGAGGTAAACTCTTTTAAGTTTAAGCCTATTTATCATTATTGTGGAATTAAAGGTCACTCTAGACCTCATTGTAGGAAGTTGCATGTGCCAAAGTCTTCGCACACACACTTAGCGTATTCTCATGGTTATGACATGCATATGCCGACATCATGTCATTTTTGTGGTGTAAAGGGTCACATTCGACCTAATTGCTTTCAACTTCATGGGTACCCCAATGCTTCTTTCTTACATTACCATGTTAATAATCATGGAGGTGGTATCCAAAAACCTAGACATGGGGTGATTCCATATAGAAAAAATATGAATGTGAACCCTAATTATTTGTGTAAAAATATTGAAAATTTGGATAAGGTCAAGACTCGAGCTATATGGGTGAGGAAGTCGGGCGTGAAACATCGAGCGGATATGTCTATCACCCCTCTAGATTACACAAGATCATTTAGAGGAGTTGACCTTGCCTTTTGAGGCTTGGTTTTGTTACCGTAGTCTAGGTATGTAATTGGACTACATTGCTTATAATGTTCCTAGAGCTATGAGTTGAGTCATTAATTTAGTCTTATTTTTTTTCGCTCCCGTGCGTATTTCATGATTTATAAAGAAAATTCATAAACATTCATATATTTATTTGTTTTTTTAAAACATAATAATCAATAAATATTTTTGGGCTAAACATATTTTTGAAGTGAGTAGTCAGCCGTGGGACTCGCATGGATGCACAATTAATTTTGAGAATGCATACACAATTTTGTTCATTCCACTCATGAGCTATACTCGGATAGTTGCACCATGCATTATGACTCTACAATAATCAATTAATATTTTTGGGCTAAACATATTTTTGAAATGAGTAGTCAGCCGTGGGACTCGCATGGATGCACAATTAATTTTGAGAATGCATATACAATTTTTGTTCATTCCACTCATGAGCTCTACTCGGACATTAGTTGCACCATATGCATTATGACTCTATGATCGCCACATTTACACGTCAGGATTAGAGAGATTATTCAGATTGGATGGTTGGTTCTCATGTCTATTGGAATGTCTCATTTTGTTTCCTCGGCGATTGACCTTTTGGCATCTTGGTTGGATACGGTGTTCTCTTGGTTCTTTGAAAAAAATATATATATAAGAAAGACAAAAGTCTATTTGTGAGATCTTAATGCTTATCCGGGCGTTCATTGAGTATCGGACAATTGGGGTGAGGTACTCTCCCTCTGAGCGTTTGTGTCACAAAATGGATAGACTTTGTGAAGGCATCCATGTTGGACCACTTGCTTAGTAACCGGGGATTGGGTATGAGATACTCTTATTTCCAATATTCGTGTCAAAAGGCAGTGGGGTAAAAATATAAAAACACGTGTATTTGTTTGGAAGATTCAATAAAAATTGATATGTCAAAATACTCATTGGTTGAGGGGGAGTATTTAATCGTTGAGGGGGAGTTATTTCTAAGTCTTGGGATATCATTCGTGTCATCATGCCTGGTTTGACTTTGTGGGAGGAAGGGTGGTTGTCATTCTCATGGAACACGAGAACTCTTGTATCCGAAGATGGTGATCTTTATATTTTCTGACGTGTCACACACCCACTATTGTCATGGACTCATTTTGCATGTTGCACTTGATTCCAGATTCATTCATGCTTTGGATTTATACGAATTTTTTCATGCATTTTTAAATATAGTGATGCACATTGGGCCTCATGGTTGGAACTGACATCTCGATTGAATGTGTTCATTTTACCGGGTTTTAAAAAAAAAAAAGGGGGTATGGACATGCCATTTTTTTCTTCTCAAATAGTTGCTTGAGATTTCCTATACAACAAAAGATTTCTTTTTAATCCTTGGACCACCGTCTGGGGCATCTTCCTTTTGGTCTCACCTCATTTATAAGTTATTCTACATAAGTCTCATTTTTACTAGTACAACACGTGCATGTCCTTCATATAAATATACATTTGCAAATTTACCGTGTGTTGGCGGGTGCCCAGTGTGGCAATTAGTTTTATTTTTGCATATGTTCCGATGGTAATGCTTTTCTAGACTTCCTTGACATGGTAAATTAGTTTGGCTTAAATTGGCTTTAGTTTTACTACGGCTTAATTTGAGCGTATTATCTATTGATTTGGTGCTTATTTGATTTGGGCTTATTCATGTGTGCTCTACCTTTGTCATCCCATGACAAAAAGGGGGAGTAGTTTCTTGACGGATTGTCTTTTCAGTGTTTATTTCTGCAGCTTCACAGGTCATGATCAATCTGTTAATGGATTAGTTGTTATATATATTTTGTCATGAAAGTGCCAAATGGGGAAATTGTAAGGTCTATAGTTTTGGCAAATCCCATGACAAAATCTCATATTAATTTGTAGCCCTTATTATTGAGTTGTAACTTATTTTCCTTCTATGTCTAGAGCGTCTATTTTAGGAACTATATCAATCATAGTGTGTAATCGAGAGATATGATCTGTCAAAGAAATTTGGTAGAGTTTGTTAAGGAAAATGGATGGAAGATATCAAGGAAATTCGTGATTATAGCTGATGCATAAGGGGATCACAGAATCAGTGGTGTGGAAATATGGAATTGATTCCCAGAAAAAAGTGCTCGAGCAACTCCAGCAAAGCATTAACTAGTGCTTAAGCAACTTGATAGATTTCTTAATATCTATATATATGCGGCTCACTTGGGATTTTCGTTGTAACCGAAGATATGAGAGCCGCCCCCAAGCACGTCCAAACTTAAGAATACATCCCAGGGATTTTGGTTTTGTTTATTGAAGTACAAACATGATCAATTGATCATCGAGCAACAAGGTTAACTTCATGGAGTTTCTTTCCAATCTTTGATTCAACTTACTTGAGTTGGCCTTCGGTGGATTTCTGAAGGATAGTGGAAGGCTTGTGGATTCAAGGAAGTGGCAATCAAGCACTGGGTGCGGTGAACGAGCGATTCGGCAATCAACCTTGGTCAACCGAGAGCGATTCTAGGTTGTAAGTATAGGTTTGTTTGTAACCGTACAATGAGTATAGTGTTTTGATTCCTTCTCGTGGTTTTTTCCCTTTTAGGGTTTTCCACGTACATCTTAACGTTCTTTATTTGTTTGCTTTCCATTGGTGAGATTGATTTAATTTTCAGTTGGTGGGTTAACAATTAAAGAGATATAACATAGCAAATCTTTATACCTAGGTGATCTAGGATTTTTCATCACTGATTCAATATAAGTGAAATTATATTTTTATGTAATGAATTTTTTTTGCTGTTAAAAAAAAAAGAAATTACATTTTTATATTCAATTGAAATTACATTGCATTATGTTTTGTCTTTTTCTCTTGATTTTACTAAACTTAATGAAGAAAAGGTAGATGTTTCTATATTATCATTAAGTTTTATTACTGGCTTTGTATTATTACATTTTGAAGCTTGATTTATTTTTAAGCCCATGAAGTAAATTTTGTGATAACAATTGGATTTTGCCATTTGTGATCAATAGTTGGTAGCGTGGTTGGCGATAAGTGCCTTCAGGCACGAGCACTACAAGTGTTAGTTTGTTTATGTGTTGATTCAAGTTAACTGGTGAATATACTTGACCTTTTTTTTTTTTTTTTTTTGCATAATTGGAATTCTACAAATGGTGCCTTGGCCTTCAAGAGGTTAGAGAGACAAAATTGGATATTTTGTTGAATACCAATTTCGAGCTGCACCTTATATATAAATGGGATTATATTGTTTGTCAAAAATACTACTACTACTCATAGATTTTTAGATTACTTCTTTGCACACAACTGCATCCTCCCCTAGAGTTATAAATTACAAAGCTAGTTAAACTAATAAAGCTTCTCGCTACACAAAAAATAAAATAAAATAATAATAATAATAATAAAAGGTTGAATGTCAATTGTGGGTACACTTGAGTAAAAGTTAAATTTGTCTTAACTAGTCATTTTTATCTTCAACAACAGTTTAAGTAGCAATAGAACGACCACCACCACCCACTTGGATATGTCACGTCTAGACTATCTAGTTAATCAGCCAAGTCAACAGGGAAGATCCACTCTCGCACAAGATACAACTCGTCATTTGACCTTGTCATGAACTATGAAGCACCGATACTCTAAAAGGGTGTCGTATCCACGTATTAGACACGGAGACACGACGGGAACATGCATTGGACACTTCACGTGGCATGTCCTATAATTTTTATTATTTTTTAATAGGGATCACGCGGGAGACATGCTGGGAATACTGCTGGGGTCAAAATATAATATTTTTAATTTTAAAGGTTAATATAAAATTATTCAAAATATTTGGATTAAACTGTAACTATGCCTTTGTAATTTAAATTTCATCGATCCAGTCGACTCCTTAATCCAAATAGGTTGACCAGGGGCTCTCTTGTCCCCCCAAACCACCACTACAAGCCCAACCGCCCCGCCCCCCCCCCCCCCCCCCCCCCCCCCCCCTCTCCTCATCCCTGTCTCTCCTCTTTCTGTATCGTCCCTCTCTTTGCGTGTTTATATATATGTACACAAGAAAATACAAAATGGTTAGTATACACTGAAAGCTCATTTGTTTATATACAATGGTTCATAAAAAAAATTATATATATATATATAGTCTTTTCAGGTCCGGTCGTCCGGATTTGTGTCTTAGCTCCATTTCCCGATCGATTTATGATGATCTAAACCGCTCAATGTGTTCAGAACGTGATTTTAATAGTACTTGCGAGAAATCAGCAAAAAAAATGACCGGAAAGGGTTTGATCTGAGTAGTTTTTTTCTGAACCGTTGAATAAAAAAATTGCTCGGATCAAGCCCTTCCCGGTCATTTTTTTTGCTGATTTCTTGCGAGTACCCTTAAAATCACGTTCTGATCACATTGAGCGGCTCGGATCATCGCAAATCGATCGAGAAATGGAAAATCCAGACCATAAGAAAATCCGGATGAGTGGACCTAAAAATTTATGTGTGTGTGTGTGTGTGTGTGTGTGTATATATATAATTTATTTATACACGTGGTGTGCCTTCCGGCGTGTCCATATCTCTATTTTTTTAGAATTTTCGTGTCCCGTGTCTATGTCCGTATTCGTATCCGTACTACATAGGTAATAAGAACCCGGTCATAATCAAAGGAACTAAAAATCAATTCCTTACAGAAGCATGGTTACTCAATACTCAAACAACAGAATGTATCACGAGGCACAAGAATATCAACCAGCCTCCCTCCCACATACACACATTCCGTGACTGCGTGCATGTTAGGTAGCTTGACATACAATATTAGGCCTATTTCCTAATAGCTTAAACATTTGGGAAGCAACATGGTATCATAGCTTCAATTTTCGGGACTTGTTCGTATTCAGCTTCTTCCCTTTGTTTCAAATATGGATACTTCTATCTCCATGTGCAAGACAAGATTACATGTGAGGGAGGGTGTTGGATAGCTTGATATGAGTTTTTGGGCCCATTTCTTACTTGCTTAAGCTTTTGAGACAATGGGCAACTTAACAGTCCAATTTTGGACTAGCATACCAATTACTGCAGAATCTAAGCATAGAAGTTGTGGGGGGCAGATTTCTTCTTGTCCGTCTTGACCCGTTTGAACCGAGTGACGTGGCACCGGACGTCGTCTACCTGCAGAACCGGAGGGGGTTGTTCCTCCGGGAAGAAGCTCCGACGATCTAGTCAGAAAGAGGAGCTAGGAGGAGAGAAGTTTGGTAAGAAATATGCTCTAGGAGGAAAGAATTTAGAAATCTGAACCTTTTACTTGGAGGTGATATGTCTCTATTTATGGGCAAGGATGGAAAGAGTGTAGAATCAGCTGTTTCTGCCACCCACGTGCTCGGTGATGCTCGGATGACGTCATGAGTCAGAGACATTAAATAAACGCAGCTTGTTGGGAGAAGGGGAGCCGCCCAGTCAGAGCAGGAAGGGTCACATCAATCAGAGATGTCACCTCACCTATCAGTGAGACTCCCCCACGTTTCTTTGGAAGCTTCTAGAAGGTTCTGGAGTGGCGGTTTTCGAGTGAAGTCATCATGTCCGAGGAAACGAAGAGTAACAGATGATGCGCTTACCGAATGATTGAAGTCTTATAGTTGTCTTATCCGAACGAAACGAATATGTCTTCCTTCGGATTGAGATCGGAGCTCTGCTAGGCTCTTTGAAATGTTTTATCCTTCGGATAACACGTACGAATGACATACCAAGGTCCCTCGGGAAACAGATGAACTGAGACAACTAATTGGTCAAGAATGATATATCAAATTCCTCATGAGTCATTTGAACTTTTTGGACCTTCGGATATTTCGCCCCACTATAGAAGTGGACAAAGCAGTGTCCGGAAGGATACTAACTCACACAGAATAGCACTTCATCAAATGGTCATATAGACCAAGTCCTAACATGAAAATTACAGAACTAGAGAAATTAACCACCCAAGTTATTAACAGCTATTCATACACAAAATATAGTAATATACCGCAGCATTTGCAATAGCAGGTCTCTGATAATCAATTATTTGGACAAGATATTTCAATGCTTTAAAAACCAGAATAAAGTACATGAAATATGAGAAAATAATAACATTAATTTACAACAAAAGTTGTTAAAATGCAGTCTCAAGTGTTTTCACAAAAGGCAGGATCATGTAAAATAACTTAGGAGAAGCTATAACAGTAACATGTACCTAAAAATAATTTCAAGATGGAAAATTTGCTAATAGCAAGAGAAAAGGATTTATCTGATCACAATTTTTGACAAAATCAACAATGTCAACTAGTCAAAGCAAGTGCAAAAGGGATGGGGTGTCAGTTGCACATATCCTTATCCATTGCTTAGTCGTCTGGGACCACAAAGTAGGTTAGGATCAAAGAGAGTGGATATAGTACGAAAATACTGATTTCCTACAATAGGCAAAACCCTCCTTTTATAGGCATACGGAGGGAAATCCAGACAGATGAGTTACTGTCCTTAGTCTTCTATCACAGACTTTCTCACGACAATACATTTAACATATCTTGACCTAACAAACCTGACATCTTGACTTTTCTTACAACATATGGAAATTACTATTTTCCATTGGACTTTCTTCACCTGCCACACTTTACTACGTACATCACTTATTATCAACAGTACATACCAATTATACAAACTATTGGATTACCGTTCCCTCTTTGATTTAGTAGGATAGGTCAGGACCGTCAGATGTTTCTTCTGAGAGTAATTTCATTTCTGTGATGATGCGCAGGGATGTAGGGTGGGAAAGAGGGGGAAGATATGGACAATGATTATGTTGCTAGAGGTAGCTCACTTCGCGGAAGACGAACGAACTGTCGACATTTTGACGAAATACAAGCTCCTTAAAGCTTACGTTATTTGCTAAGAAGGATATACACACTCTTACAAAAATTAGAAGATGGACACATTACAAAGGGAGTGGATAATGCCACGACAGATTTTGTACGTGCCACGATTATTTCATCCATCTGACATTTAACCCATCAGTCACGCTCGTCTTCTGAAACTCTGTCCACTACGGCTCTGGAGCCCACCACCGACAACCTCTCCGGCTTCTCCCAATCTCGTCCATCCCATTGTTTTGCCTTCTCTCTCTCTCTCTCTCTATTCTTCCATTTCTCTCCCTCTAAACGAATGGTTTGTGCTCTGGCTATATTTGTGTATTTCCCTTAAAATCAATCTTACTTATTTTTTTAACATAAAATCAATCTTACTCAGAGCGAGACCAAATATATTTTTTCCGGTGGTGGCAGACCACATTTGCAGTGGTCGGATTTGGAGATTTGGGTTATCGCCAATTCGTGAGTTATATACATGGAGTTGTTTATTTCGTTTTCATCCCTATGCTGGAGTACTGGTTTTGGAGGCTATCAAACGAAGAGAGCATGCTATAGAGGTTTATGTTCTAAATTATCCTCGCCGACGGCAAAACCCTAACATCGTAACTAGATGGGATTGGCGGGAGGGATAGCTGATGATTGCTTCTAGGAAAAGGGTGACCAGAGGAAAGAACCAGAGAAGGTGAGCTATCGTCGTAATTGATGACTTCAGGAAAGAGGACTGAGATTTTTTATCTAAAGGCCAATCGAGGGCAATCGGAGATGTTTGATGGGGTAAAAACGTAAAATACCACCAATATTCGTGGCACTAAAAGATCTGTTCGTGGCATTAGCGCCACCCCCAAAGGATATGTGTATAGTTATATATTCCACAGGTGCATCTTATTAACACATGAAAACCAAAAATATTAGTTCTCTAAAATTAGGATAGAAAAACACGAATTGTAATCCTATTACAATTTTCAAAAACAGAGTCACTACATACGTATCCATAAACTAAAATTCCACTGCAAGATTGACCATGACCCTACCAAAAAATTGAATAATGACCTCCTATTGTGTCGCCAATACTAGCATGTTTATAATACATATTGAACACGTATTTTAGCATGTCCGACACAGATATATGTAGGACCTTCATATGGCAGGGAGCCAAGGGAGGGTAACCTTCCCTTGAGCACTTAACACATTTAACAGAGCCATTCGATATGCATGCAAGCATAATGGGCCTTTTCCTGATGGCTGTTTGGTATACGGACGACATTCCCTCGGTGCCTTCGTTTATATCATTTGTTTAAATGTCAAAAATATTGATTTATTTAGTTCATTAAAACCGAGAACTGCTTGCGAGAGAGAAGAAAAAGAAAAAGAACCTGGATGATAATATCGACCAAGGATGATGCACCCTTGTCGAAAAAATCATTTTCGTAAAGGCGGCATTTAGGCTTAAGACACCCACAATTTAATCTCTGACCAAATCTATGCGCAAGCGAATTTGTTTCAAAGTCCTCTTTACGTAAACAGCCCAGACTATGATATTAAGATGACAAAAAACCAAGGTAACACCTCATGCGCCGTCATCATAACCCCTCACCAAGCCTAACATGTTCAGAAGCACAATAGGTTCACCTCAACCAGTGCCGGCCCCGACATTTGGGTTGCCCTAGCCCAATCTTATGTTTTGTTGCCCACTTACTATTAAGTCATACAAAATAAAAAAATACAAATTCAAAAAAAAAATTCAAAATTATGTTCTTTTAACTTGAATAACATTAAAAAAATCAACATCAAAATGTTAACCTCGGTTATAGTACTTTATGTTTAGCATGATCCGATTCAAAGAAAACAATTTTTCATAGCATTTTTTGAAGCAATATTTTTAATTGAGTCATCATACTTTACTTATTCAAGAACTTGTGGCCTGTTCCGCTCACATTTTTTTGTGGATTTTTAGGCTTTTTAATTGATATATGTGAGGAGAATGATCTGTCTCTAAAAACATAAAAAGTTTAAAAAAAAAGCGCAAAATGCCAAAAATGCTCTGAGCGTAACAACGGCTCATTTTCAATTGAGATCATAGCCAATTTGTTTAATCTTTGTTGCAAATTGGTAGTTCAAAGGTAAAAATAAAAACCGTGTTAGCTCGCTCAGTTTATTTTAACTATAACTTTTTTTAATCATTTGTAAGAACATATCACTTATACATCACTTTTGTGTTTGTTAAATTGAAAATTTCCAACAAATTAAGTTGTTTTCCGCAATATTGTGGACTGAGAGGAAAATAAAAAAAGGTAGAACAAAAATGTAAAAATAAAGATGATTTCATAATATTGTGAATTGAAAAGAAAACAATAAGTAGGGGAAAAAATGAAGAAATAAAGGAAAAAGGAGAAAACAATAAGTAGGGAAAAAAAGTGAAGAAATAAAGGAAAAAGGAGAAAACAATAAGTAGGGAAAAACTTGAAGAAATAAAGGAAAAAGGAGAAAACAATAAGTAGGGAAAAACTTGAAGAAATAAAGGAAAAAGGAGACGGCTGGGAGGCCTCCAGGGTATCGAACTCACCACACCTCGAACTCTAGCAACTTGTGGTGACAAGCAATGCCAACTTGCCAAGCAACTGACTTGCGTTGGTATAGGAAACTCTTTTCAATTTATATCTAACTTAAAATTTTTTTTTTTGTGGTTGCCCCAGCCCGGGGGGTTGCCCAAGCCCGAAGGCTTGCGGGGCTTACCCCGGGGCCGGCCCTGACCTCAACTTGCCATTGGGCTTAGGTGCATGCCTCATTTTGCCCTTTAAAACTCTGGTCACCATGATTTATAATAGAAAAAAAACATTAACCACCATCACAGCTGACGGCCGCTGACGTAGTGGAAGCAGCTGACGGCCGCTGACGTAGTGGAAGCACGCAGCAAGAGATAATGGAACCGTTTTCTATCCAGTGATACTAGAAGGCATACCAGAAGCAAAATCCATCTTAAACTACGTAGAAGGAACATGGGCATTTAAGTGCATCAACAGGTAGTTGCTTCATACAATGCCCAAAAATTCAAAGAAAAGACAGCCAATTCTCTCCAATTTTGTTAACCACCAAAGCTTGAACACTATTTCCAACGTCACTAACCAAACCAAATCAGAACATAGAAAAACTACCCCTAATTGATTAAATTGCTATAAAGCCTAAAGCTCATAAAAGAAAGTAAAATTTCCTCAAATCTTGGCTGCATCAGTCACACGTGGTATTACAAAATTATATTACATGTAATTTTGAAACAAGAAAACAAGATGCATTCTCCCTAAATCATAAATCCCCACAAGGCCACAAGTATAGGAGCTACTTACCAAAATCTTGCTACCATTTCCGAACCATTGTGGTCCCAAGGCAACAAAGATCTAAGGACCTGGCTCAAAGGCATACATACCTTTTCCAATACTGGGTGTCCGGGTCATGTGATCAATATCTTAGCTTACTAACAGCAGAAAAGGTGATTTATTTATTGTGCATAGCTAGAAGGGTAAAAGACAAAGCAGGCAGGAATTCTATCAAAGCACAACCTCAGAGTCTCTCAATCCCACATCGGGATAGGCATTGTGAAATCTCGGGAATAGAAGGTGCAGGCTAACTCAACCCTCTAGGCTAGTCCTCATGGTTAGAGCCCAACCTGGCCATGACAACTCCATATCAGACCTAACTAACCGGGTCCCTTGCCCAATGTCACCAACGCCCAACTCCAGAGGGGGCGTTGTTCAGCTCACTAGTGGGGCCCCTACCGCTAGGGTGGACAAGTTGGCAGAGGGCGGCCCAGCCATGAAGAAAGGTGTCTCGCTTGATTGAGTGGAGGAGAACGTCACCGTCTCTTAATCCCTACATTGGATAGTAATTGGCAAGGTTTGAGGAGCAAGATAAATTCACCTAACAAATCAGTCTTCAGGTCGGAGCCAGCCTGTTCAAGCTAGCTCTTCATAAGAACTTAGACAAACCTACATGTAAAGGTATATTCATGATGGAAGAGTTGAATTTCTACTCTCAAACTGTAATCTCTTTTGAGACAGCTTCTAATTAGCAACTTATCACCAATTACTCATTAAGGTAGATCCATGAAAGCTCCTTGTAAGGATTTGTAAAAGCTGTTTCATAGCACAAGTAGCTTTCTTTCAAAATCACCAACCTCCTGATCTAAAACTATTTTTCAAAGAGATTTTCAGATTAAAATTTAAGATCTAAATGACTCCTTATGTTCTGTTTTCGCTTATGTTTTAGGGGTTGGTTTAGAACCCCATGGCTGGTGGAACTCATGGCTAGTTGGCGATCAAGAAAAAGAGAGAAAAAGTCCAACTATGGAAAACCGTTGGCCTTCATATGAGTCCATTTGGTCCACATCTTAGTTGCACAAAGCGGGAGCGGATGTACCCAAAAGCTCCCAAGATTGGGAGCACCTATGTATATTTTATTATTATATATGTATATCAGTCCACTTCTAATAAGGTCGCCCTTACCGTATTACAGTAAGGGCTTCCCCTTTTCTCCCATTTCCCGACCAAATTTCGATGATCCGAGCTACTCAATGTGTTCGGAACGTGATTTTAAGAATACCCGCGAGAAATTAGCAAAAAAAATGACCAGAAAGAGCTTGATATGAGCAATTTTTATTTGAACCGTTAGATAAAATACAAACAAAAACTGCTCGGATCAAGCCTTTTCGGTTTTTTTTTTTTTTTTGCTGATTTCTTGAGGATACCCTTAAAATCACGTTCTGAACATATTGAGCGGCTCAGATCATCGCAAATTGGTCAGAAAAGGGAAAGGGCGCCCTTATTAGAAGATTGCTGCCCATATATCTCAGGCGGTTCCGGGGAGACACTTAAAAAAACCCTCCAAATCTTAATCTCATAGTTCCTGATCAAATTTTGATGATCCGAGCCGCTCAATGTGTTCAAAACGTGATTTTAAGGGTACCTGCGAGAAACTGGCAAAAAAACTAACGGGAAAGGGCTTAATTTGAGCAATTTTTTATTGAACCGTTCAATAAAGTTCAATAAAAAACTGTTCGGATGAAGCCCTTTCCGGTCATTTTTTTGCTGATTTCTCGCAGGCACTCTTAAAATCACGTTCTGATTACATTGAGCGGCTCGGATCATCAAAATTCGATCAGGAACATAGGGGATGGGGGGGTTTTTTTAAGTGTCCCATATATATATATATATATATATCTACGTAATACCATTTTTTTTCTCGGCAAACGAAACTTTTATAAAATTCGAAAAGGTTACATCGAGAAACACGAAAGCAAACAAACGCTTACGAGTTCATACATAATACCATATTTTTTATTTATACAATACCATATTTTTATTTATATGATACAGAAAAAAAAAATTATTGTATTTTTTCAAGATAACATTAGTTTCGGACAGTTACGGGGTAAAAATATAAATTTTAAAACTTTAAATGGGGTAAAAATGGTTAACTTTCAATCTAAACAGAATAATAATGTAATACTCGGTAACTAAGGAGTAAAAACTGTAATAATTTAATATATAGATAAAACATCAGTACTCGTCTTCCTCCTTCAATGTTAATCCCAAACCTTTAGCCCTAACTAAAATCGATGGAGAGAGAGGGAGAGAGAGGGAGAGAGCCACGTTAGAGATCGACTTGAGAGAGACGTAGGAGAGGAGAGATCGACTTGAGAGAGATGTAGGAGAGGAACTCGAAATCAAAGACTCTCTCTCTCTGCATAAGCTCCCATCTCACGTAGGAGCGCAATCCCGTCTCAAGGGGAACGCGCTCCCATCGCGTTTCCTACTCAGAAACGTGGAATCGCGCGTTTCTCGTCCGGGAGCACCTACAAAGTAGGCGTTTCTTGCAGCTAAGGTCCACATGTTACGGGTGTTGAAGCCTCTGACTAACCAAACCAGAAAGGCAGAATAGGGACGAAGACTAAAAAGCAACTAAATAATGAACAAAACACAGACGTTGATAAAATGAGGACAACAGTGCCACCTAAAAGATACAAGTCTCATTCCATTTGCCAATTTACAAAAACTCTATGACTGTAAAAAAAAAAAATTATAAACAATTCCAAGCATCAAGAATGGCTTAAACCAACTAACAAAAAGTTAAAACAACAGACAGGCATGAATTGCCACATAGCCCTTATGTAAAATGCCCTAACAAGTAAGACTGAAGCCATGCTTCACTAGGAACCACTGTTAGATAAGAAAGGTAAAGACTGCCGCATTCGATGCATGCAATCACTAATTAGTGGTAATTATTGTGGCTGTCAGTAATTTCGGAGCATGTAGCGTGTAGACTTTTGCATAAAAAGAGTAACATAAGCTAGGGCAGAAACACAGGCGGGGAGCGTTTACAGAGTAAAAGAGAAAGGAGGCTCTTCAAAATCAAATAAAAACTAAAATTTGGTGGATAAAGAAAAAATCTATTGTATAGTATGTCACGTATAATTACAAGTGCTAACAATGTGCTAAATCAGTAAAGGGCTTACACTTTGGAAGCGAATGTTTGAGGGATGGCATTTGGCAGGGAAAATTATATGTACAACCCTGTCAAGATCCTCCACAGGTTCTCAACACCTTCATTAAGTGTTGGTCAAATTTTTGCCCAAAAGCTGAACCATCTTATGGAAATTTATGAATGCATACTTCCTACTTACGCCACAGCCCCCTGCAGGGAATAAATTCAAAATGCAAGTTATTACCTTGGAGAAAGAAAAATATGTGAGCAACAGGTCACTCCTATCATTTTGTTCAATTAACTAAATCAACACTGCTAATCCGTCCTTCAATGCACTGATGTTTCTGTTGGCAACAAACCTAAAACATGATATATCTGTACACACATAAACACCCATTTGAATCAGGCAACTCCATTTCTAGAGAAATGACCAGATTTAAATTTCCGTTCAGGAAGCCAATGTTTCTATTCTAGTTTTCTAGGCAATACTTCTAATTAGTCAAATGGTAGAAGGACTAACTCCAAAGTAGCCTGAATCATATTACAACAACCAACAGACCCTTCAATTTTTCCAAGGGCATGTTCCAAGGAAGACCTCCACAAACGCAATTCCACACGGCAAAATGACAAGAGTGCATTCAGTGGTGAATTAGTATAATAAACAGTAGCCAAGACATGGTATCTACGAAATGACTACATACATCTACTTAACGAGTTGCGGCTTAGCCCAGACTCCAGAGAATAAAATTATCCTTGCACAATTGAATAACCCATGAGATGAGGACGGGGGACTGAAAACTTACCAAAGATCTATAATGGAGTTGCAGGCTTTCCTAAGAAGGCCTCCAACCATTAAGAGCTGTCATATCTGGTCTACTAGGCAACAATTGAGAGACAGTGTGACCTGAAGTAAATACAACCAGGAAATTATTCCTTCTCCACAACTGGGTTTGAACTGATAAGGAAGTCACTTCTGACAAAAATGAAGCATCTTTCTACATGGCAAGGTCACCTGGAACTGGAACTGGAACTGGAACTCCAGCTGGCAGTGAACTTGGGGCAGCTGGCTGAAAACCAACATTCTTCACAGGTAGCCTTTCAAGAGGAGGCCGAAAATAACCTTGCACGGAAAACTTAAACTGTCAAACACGAGCAATTTAAACTAAGAACAAATAAATAAAGACGTCAAGAGCTGCAGCAAGATCATTCTAAAGATGCAATTATAATGAGCATACAGGAAGGGTCCACCAAAAAAACTTTAATTAGGAACGAGAATCGACAAGAAACATCAAAGCTAAGGGAAAATGTGAACAAAGAATACGCAAATACAAGGGCATTGTAATGCAGTTTATCACAGTGACTATTGACAAATAGTACCTTCATGGGCAAACGGTAGCCCCAGCCCTGAACTTGATGCTCTGCCTCCACTCATCCACACACCTCGCTGTTTATCTGTGTTGAACTCACCTGTGGAAATCCTCCAGTGTTCATCAGCCACATATCGCCTTGGACCATCAGGAAGGTTCAGCAATGAGTATGGCCGGGGATAAGGATTTTGCTGGACTGTTGAAGTTGGATACAAATAATGACTGGATGGGATTTGAGGAGGTGGCGCATGATGGAAAGGTCTTTGTCCAAGAGGAGCATTACCTGTTTGAAATGGTTGAATGGGTTGAGAAGGTTGGGAATTAAGAAATGAGTCATGATGTCCATAATCTAATGGCCTTGAGGAAGTAAATCCAGAAGGTTCATGTGGGTTGTTGCCCACTCCTGCCGGCACAAAGCAAGATGATTGATGGGCATACATGTCATTTCTGATAGTGGCATCAATATGAGCCCCGTGAGGAGTATTCACTGTCATTTGGACAAGCTTGTTCCCCTGCAACCAGAAGGAAAAGATAAGTTATGTGTATTCTGTCCTAGCCATCACAAAGTTAAATGGTAAAACATCCACAATAACAAGGTCAACAGGAGAAAGAAATCATACCATCACAAAGTTAAATGGTAAAACATCCACAATAACAAGGTCAACAGGAGAAAGAAATCATACACTTGGTGTGCTGCTGTATTCATGCGGTAGAGGTGGCTGGTAAGTCAATTTCGGTGAAGATGGTGTTGATGACTGAGACACATGAATATGCTGCGAAACGACTAAAGGTTGAGGTGATAATGATGGTTGAGGAAGCAATGATGGGTGAGGAACGGACGATGGCAGAGGAACTGGATTTGAGTCATTTATCAATGAAAGAAGAGGAGGTGGTGGTGGTGGCGATGGTGATGATGATGGAGGCAGAGGGGGGGATGGGGATGGTGGTGAAGGAGGCAGAGGTGGTGTCGGAGGAGGGGAATCGAAAGGTAATGGCGGAGAACCCTCATGAACAGGGTCCAATTCATTAGAATAGTTCAAATCTGTTTCCAAAATCCCATCTGAACCTTGCCATTCCGAGGCACGCTCAAATGAACCATTCGCAAACGAGGGTCTTTCATCCTTGGGGTGCCCAGATACATCTTCCATTTCGAGTTCACCATCCACATCCTCTAACACAAAATGCCGTCTGTCATTTGGAGTGACTGCACATGCTTCACCCTCTCCTGTAGCTGGTACTGATTCCACTGGTGATCCACCAGCAGCTTCCTTATACGAACAACTTGGAAGATCATCTTCGTCATCTTCTTCAAAAGCATGAGAAGATAAGAAGCCAGGCAACTGAAATGTAGCATTGCTGAAACAATTACCAACAAAACAAGACGTACGTGTCAGCAAGTCAACCACCCAAAACCTAAGGCTCTATTTGGAAGAGTTTTTATTTTCAGTTTTTTGTTTTTGTTTCCGATATTTTTTGAAACAGGCATCATAAACAGGTTTGTGTTACTGTGTTTGTATACATAATCAATTCCACTAGTTTATGGAAATTCTAGAAACACAAAAATTGCGCTTTCATTTGTTTTGAAAACACTTTCGACAGACCAAAAATCAAATAAACAAAAACTATTATGGTCACCAACCATGTTTTCAGTTTTTAGTTTTTAATAAATAAACAAAAACTCATTTCTTGTTTTTCATAAACAAAAAACTGGCAACTTTACCAAACAGAGCCTTTAACATTACCACAAACATAATAAATCATGTCAATGACTCCAAATAGAACATTAAAAAAGAATAGATACAAGTTGATCCCCTTCTCGCAGGGTACTGTAACCTAAGATGTTTAACAGGGAACAGAAAGTAAGGCACTAACATTCTTTCAAAAACCAAGAAGAAAAAAGGAGGGACTAGGCAGAGTAAGACACGCTAATCAAATGGGGAGCAGTGACCAAACAAAACCTTCGCAGGTTAAAAGAAAGGCCAATTGGGGAAGAACAGTGCAGACAGATAATTTCACACCCAAACATTTAAGAAATTATGGAATACTTAAAGCAAATTAAAAGGGGGATAAAACCGCTAGACATAATCACATAAATGAAGGTCTCAAACTCTCAACGTAGGCGCCATTTCCTGTCTGTCGTACCCAATTATTTACCGTCCCAATTCATTTTTCTCATTCACAAGAAAATAACCTCAAGTCAGTGCTCTAAAACAAGGAATTAATCAGCAATTAATCAGTGGCGGAGCTTATCCGATTAGGTCCAACTAACGATTAATCTTCAATTACTAATTAATATGCACCGATTGATCACTCGAAGGCGGCCAACGGCCCGACTAGCGCCGAGCGACTTTTAGAACATTGCCTCAAGTACAGAATTATCTAACCATTTTATAGCCCAACTCTCAATGTTCAAATCCCATGATTGAGCTCTAATCTATTTCAGAAGGTAGTTTATGCATGAGCAGCTTGCAGCAACTCTCCTGAATTTGTGGAAGATCAGAGGGGCGAGAGAGCGAGGGATCTATTGTGTTAAAGCTGGTACTAAAATTGATGAATAGAAGACATATGAGAGGATATGTTCAATATTAATGCAAGTAAAAAGTTCAGAAAGGCTATTTCCTTGATTAAGTATTACTCATCTGTAGGGTCTAATTTGAGTATCAATTACCCAAATAATCCGATGTCCAACTATTTTTTTTTTATACCCAGCAGAAACAAAATATAAGAGATTAGGACTTAGTTCAACAGCTCTCATTGTAATAGAACCAAACCAAACCGAGCCTTACGTCTCATGGTAATAGAACATATTAATGTAATACCAAACAAATGTACAGGTCGATTCCTCAAACATGGAGAGTAGATGAGAACTTTCATACCTCCCATACTCGTCAACAAGCATGCCTTCCATTTCTCTAATTGGATCATCTACAGCACGTTCCGCTCGAGATGGGCGCCTAAGGAAAAAAACCGGCAGATGCATTGTCATTTGGAACTCCAATGTCATCCATATAACGGCGAAGAAGAGACTCGGGTAAGATTTTCCTCTCAAGCCATAATCGTAGAACCTAAAGGATGCAAGTTATGTTAATTATCTTCAGCACAAACATTGGACAGATAATTGTGAGAAAAGGGGCAATTACCTTGATGCATTGACGGCGATTTTCAGAAGCAGCAGCACCAGGAGGAGCAGCAGCTCCTAAAAGACGAGGCAATGCTGCTTGAACTATAGGAATGTATGACGCTCCTGCAATGCCTAAACAAACATCACAAAAGACAAACCATCAATCAGACATAAATTTGCCTTTCAATGGCTGAAAGATCAAAAACTGTTTTACTAGAACTTCTTTCAAGAAAACACAACACTAAATACCTATTTCGCTTTAGTACCTTTATGACTGTGTGAGCACTGGGTAATAGAGTCCACCAGGAAAAACAGGTCCACTTTGCGATGAAAGCTAGCCTCACTTTCCAACTTTCGAATGAGAAGTTCCACAACCTACAGAAAAATAGAAGCTTAGTAATTGAAGACCCATTCAGATACATAATTCCACTACTGGATGAATTGGAATTTCACTGAGATTCACAGAATCATAGGAAACCAGACTAGCTTGCTTTGTCACATGTCCAACTATAAATTAATAACACCGGAATGATTATTGATTCATTGATGCCAATGAAACCATTCAACGTGATAGGACTCCCAATAACACCGAATAATGCACTACAATTTAACTACCTAAGATCCTGAATTGCTGTTTAATTAAATCTCAAAGTATTTTGGAGACTGAAATTGATCCTTCAATCTACCAATTTAACGGTCATTTAAGTGATCTACAAAACATATAATACTTTTGCCCATGAACACCAATGCCTCCCCTCGCCGCCTGGACTCCTCTTCAGGCCTTTCATGACTAACTTGTGCATTTGCATTCCATGACACAACTGTTTTTAAGTAGGGCGACAAATCTTTTTTAATATTTTGCATACAAAAACCGTAATTGATCCTAAGCAAAGGATAACATACCAATCCCTCTAACTGCAGATCATAAAACACTAAAATCGATTAACAAACACACATATATACAGCACAACCAATATACAGGAAGCCAGCACTTTTGAGTCCTTGTTCGTATTGCGTAATTGGTGACATCGACGCCGTAATCCTAGTTGTTGTTGAATATAGTTTCCACCAACAAATCTTCCTCCATGGATTCTGTAATGAATCTGGATCAAGAGATAAAAGAGAAGAAATGAAGTGGAAGAAAGGAGGGCCATGTTCCCCTTGGTGGTTTTGCACAGTGTAGAAGATGTCTTTGCTGTGTGTTTTGGGGAGAGAGAGACTTCAAGTCTTGATTGTTCTCCTTTGAGAGTGAGAGTTAGTATGTAGTTGGTACACAAGTTTAGTGTACAATTCTTTGAAATCAGTAAAAGTGTATTTGTTTGTTGTGTTCAAAATCTTATTTAGCAAAAAAAATTTCCCTTCACTTGTTTTGAAACACTTAAACTACCCCCACCCTCCAAAGCTGCACTGGATACCACCAGGTCCACCACTCTACCACCTCCAGCCAACAATTCCCTCCGTACACACTCCATTCCCGCCTCCACAAAAAAATAAATAAATAAAAATCTGGCATCTCAATAAAGATTGATGTCTTTTTCACTTTTGAGTGCATCAAATATGCTAGTATTTGTTTTCTTCTTTTGGAATAAAAATAACAACCGAAATACAAAAGTACATGTTTCATAATTTTTTTGATAAGCCAAGTATATATGTAAAGGAGGATCGAGAGAATGCCACCCGTACACAGAGGCATAAGAAGCTGAGTTAGCTAACAGAGGGCAAAAGTCAATAAGAGTGCCCAAAACAAAGAGCTCTCAAGTCCACAAGTGAAACAAATCTAAAAAACCCAAAAAGAATCCAGGCTTGGGGAAACAGACCTGAAACCGAACTATACAAGGTAACCAAAAAATGGTTCTACCTACATCCACTGGGTGGACTTCTTCAGGACTATAAGATCTTCTGTTTCGCTCAATCCATACCAACTACGTAAGGCCAATGCAAGCGACCAAGTCTTCCTTCTCTACCTGCCTACCCTGCCACTTCAGCATTTTGTACCAAGTGGCGTCCAAACCATCCCAAACAAAAGAACAAAAACCATAGCTCTCAACCAACAGCACAATGTAGGAGGAAATGGGAAACAAATACTCTCTCTCTCTCTCTCTCTCTCTCTCTCTCTCTCCTTCCTACAACACCAATTGAGTAGAACTTCTATTCACCTAAACAAGTTACAAAGTCAAAATCAAAGCCAACCCGGACCAAAAAACTATCTTCGAGGAAGCTCTTACCGACCAAATACTCCAAGGACCTCGTGAGGCCAATGTCTCGGAACACTCCAACACCCTGCCAATGAAACAATCCGCAACACAAGCCTCCTATCAACTGCAAGCCTAAAGAGGGTTGTGAAGCTCTAGCTAACAACTCGTCTTAACACCACCTCTGTTAGCAACTGCCACCTAGGATTTTAATGATAGTAGACCTAGGATTTAATAAGGAACGCGTGAGAAATCAAGAAGCAAAAGGTTCGTTGCAAGTTAGGTTTAAACCCCCCATAATTCTAGTTTATGGCTTAAACCCTCCATAATTCTAGTTTACGGCTTAAACACTCCATTTTTATATTTCTTCCTTCATTATTCCTCACCCAATAGAGCTCAATGTATCATTGAGGAGACACCCCAGAAGATTCAGTCACATTCCCCCGTTAAGTGACTCAGGTTTGATTCCCCTTACCTTAAGCACCAACAAATATTATATTTTCCAAGTGGGCCGGACGGAGTGAGGGAGAGTTGCTATGACAACCTCTAATGTTCAGGCTTGTTGTCCCTTTACTTGATTATTGATTGAGAGAGTATTGAGTTTTTTACATCTAGCAAGTATGATTGCAAGGGTTCTACTTCTCATATACTTGACAGGAAAAGGACCACCAAACACCAAAAGTCAGTTGGTTGACAACTTCCCGTGTAAGAATCTTCACATAGTCATTGCCCCAACACAAAGTTGATATCAAAATTTAGTACATCATTTTTACCTCACCAACACATGGAGAACCCCCCATACACCAATCCAAAGGAACTTTTTAGAGTTAACAGGATAAATATTAACAATGTTACCAAAAGATATTTCTCACCGGTTATAATAAAATTAGTAGGGATATCATGGTCCATGTCCGCAAGATTTAGCTGGGAATTGGCTAAGGGAAATTTGACAACGTTAGATTGTGAGTAAGTTACAAGCTAAAACCAAAGGCATGTAAGGGATAGTGGACAATGTTAGAGGGGCGCCCGAGAGGGGGGAGGGGTCTTTGTTAAACAAAATTGAATTGAAAAATCATCTTACCTGCCACACTAGTCTCCCACTCGAAACGCCGTCTGGGTTGTGGAGAGAGAGAGAGAGAGAGAGAGAGAGAGAGAGAGAGGAAGTCTTCCACCTAATTTTTGTAGAAAAACTGATTCCCACAGTACTGGAAACACCAGATCAAAAGAAAAAAAAAAAACAGTACTGGAAGCACCACAGCCAGTAGCACTTGACATCGCCCAAGTCAAGACCTGTTGACTCGAGTACACACACATAGACAGGGCATTGGGTTTAACTCACCAAGGTGATATGACAGAACAATAAATCACATTAGATACTTTCACACAACCTATTTTATGCCAGAATCACTGACCCTATTCGAGCATATTACCAAACACATTAGCTACTAAGTGCAGAGAAAGCCGCATATCCCATGAACACATAGAGCAAACAAAATGTGGATGGTTCCACACTAGGCACCAAGTCCAAGTAGTCACTGCCTGAGATTGTGGAACCTATTAACTGTCTGAACAAGTGAAACTAGAGCATTCAAGTAAATCATCCAAAGCCTGGTGAGAAGCAATGTTAAATGCACAATATTACCTACCTCGTTGGCAATGCCATACTTTGCACAATCAATAGCAAGACGAGTTGCACGCCCAATGCTTTCTTTCGTCCTTGATAGTGTCTCAATCATCCCTTCAAAAGCATCACGAGCAACAGCTGCCTCGGTACCACCACTGAGAGAACCCCCCGCAGGCCGATGTCCAGAACTCACTCTTCTCTCCTCAAATTCTTCATCATCAGGTTGATTATTTGACGAAACCAGGTGACCATGTGGAGAAGCCATAGATGTGCGAGGATAATATCCCTGTACATCTGGCTGCAAATGGTTACTGGAGCCTGATATGAAGGGCTGGAAAGAAGCTACAGGACTGGGGCTCCTCCCGGACATCTCAGTAGAGGGTGCCGAAAGAGAACCGGCATTGCCATGCGAAATATTTTGTGAGTGAGCTTGTCTCCGTTTTGCCTGAGCTGCAGCAATTAAATGCTTAATAGACGTTGCAGAATCTGAGATCTTCAAATCAATCAATGAACTTGTTTTATCGTCTCCAACAGCTTCCATTCTGTGGTTTAGAAGATAATGTAACATAAAAATCAGCATTAGTGGCTTAAGAATGAGAGAGCTATATTAAAATAAATTCATATGAATCATACCTTTCACCAAGAAAGTAACTATTCTCCATTGTACTTTTTGATCTTTCTCCAGAAGATAATGACATACTTCTTTGAGTTGTCCCTTGATTATGATAATGAATCAAGCTATCAGAGACAATACTAGGGGCTTTACCAGAACCTGATTGAGTTTTCTTCTGAGTACCAGCACCAGATACTTTTGATTGTCTACTGATGTTTGGTGTTTCTGAAAATGTTTTGTTAGTAGCACCAGACCAAGGAGACTTTTTCGGCGAAGTCAAAGGTTTTTTGGACTCCTTGGAAGATGCTCTCTCCAATTCAGGTTTCCCAGGACAATGGGAGATATTAGCAGCAAGTGCCTTTTTTGGCCTCTTCTCTCCGTGCTGCTCAGCATGGGGTGAGGAAGATTCATTTAGCAGCTTCGAAGAAGGGAAGCATTCCTTCGAATGGCCAACTTCAACTTCACTAGAATCCCTTCCACTAGGTTGACCAAGAGCAGAAACTTCATTTTTTACATCAGCATTCGTCACACAATCAGGAACACCTGAAGAAGCATGAATCTTGCTTAAAGATCCCCCATGAATGGGAGTTCTGGCCTCCTCTTCATTATCTTCATCAACTAGGCGAACAGCTCTCCGTTTAGTGTGCAACTGAGTAACTGGAGATTTAATTTTATCGGAATACAACACATCATCTTTCACGGCACCAGAAAATTTCTCTGTTCTATCGTCATAAGTTATAATAGTAGAATCAGACATTGCCTCAAATGCCCTGCGTCGGCGCTTCGTCGGTGGAAGAGCTTCTTCATCAGAAGGAATGTTGGAAGGCACACTACCTGTGTGCACTAGTGATGTTGTACGATTTTCAGTTTTCAAATGGGATGTAGACGGTTTAAGCTCCATATTCTCTGTTTTTCTCACGGGAACATTAGGACTCCGAGAATCAATTTTTCTGGTAGTATGAAATGATCCCTTGGAGCCATTATTCTCGATATCTGCATGTTTAGACCTTTTGGCAGGATGTGAAACTTCATTAATTTCTGAGTCACGCTTTGCAGGTCCAATGTGATCCCCCTTTTTAAATCCAGAAAGTTTGTCCTTGGCCTGCTCCACAAGACTGCCTTCAGCATCCTTCTTCCCATCATTTGCTAACCCAAAATCTTTCCGATCTTTCGCCATCTTTTTTGTTTTATTTCGACTAAACGCATTTCCATCTGATTTAAGATCTGGGGATGATTCCTTTGCGCTGCTACCCGCAGCACTTTTTCTTTGAATTATGTTTTTGGCGCGCTCATCTTTGGGATTCCTCTTCAAACCACTCATCATTTTCTCCAACTGGTGACCATTTGTCAGGAAGTTATTGCCACCAACAGTGTGCTTAGCACGAACTGATCCAACCAAAGGTGAAGATTTATTCTTTTGGCCATCTCCTTTTGCATCGCATACACCATCATTATGATTAGTTTCCAAGCCTACAGCAGGTGTCCCTCCCGTAGAGTCTTCAGGGTAAATAACACTATCTTCTTGTTTGACATTGCAGATTTCTTCCTTGGGGATGGATCCATTAGGTGGACTGGATGCTAACACTAACCCTTTAGATGTGCGAGCACTCTCATTTGACGTTTTATGCTTTTTCCATGAGCAACGCTCCAACCCAGAACTGTGACCACCCCTAATCTCTGTTTCTCCATTTGTTCCATCTTTCTGAATACCATCTTTTAAGTAAAACTCTACTGCACCACCTTCTACCACATCAACAGATGGAACCTCAGACCCACAGGCTGATCTGTCAGTATCATCTCCTAAACCGCTAGAATCTTTCTGCTCCAACACTTCAAATGCTCCACATATTTCCTTCACAGCTTCAGCAAAGTACTTGACTGTTTTCCCTTGGCATCGAACTAACAATTTAGTCTTCGTCTCACTTGTAAATGCTTGAATATCCGCAGGCGCAACAAAAGCTCTTTGAAAGGAAAAACAAATTCAGAAGCTCGAAATCATTCAAAATTGATAAACATCAAACAAAAAATATGAAGCAGCCATCAGTAAATTATGATCAAGTTGCAACAAAACACATCTGTTACAGTTTTAAAAGAATATTTGTGACGTGTTAACCAAGCAAAATGGAAATAAACTTGTCATATTGTAACTGAAATAAAGAAAACTGCATATTTCGTGACAACATATAGGCCCACGTCACCATCATGTCACATTATGAAGCGCGCACAGGACAGAGTCGGTACCCTGACAGGGCAACTTGAAAATCATCAGCTGAATTTAAGACATAGTGATCTTACGTCAACAAGTAAAAAAGGTCAACGAAATATTATAGAGGCCTGTTGACAATGAATAATATCCACTTAATTCATGCAGTCTAACTACAAGACTTGGTTAGAATGCAAGACCCTAGATCTAACAAAGAAAGAGATCAACCTCTTGAAGAACACCAAAAATTGACAAAGAACTTCAACATGGTACGTCACTCAGAAATTAAGCCAGACAAAATAGCTTTGGAAACAAATGGACAAATTCCAAACAAAACTGCAAAAAAAGAGGTATTAAACATCCTTAGAGCAGAAGAAAATTGAGCAGTTTCGTTAAGACAGCCAATATCTTCCACTAGTATTCTAAGAAAACAAAAGGCAAAGAACAAACAGGCACCAAAGTTGGACCGAACTATAACAAAGGCAGGAAGCTAAAAAGCCACCTTCCATTCCTTCAAATAACATGAACAATTGCTAATAGCATTCAGTAATCTATAAATCCAAATCTGATTTTAAGTCCTAGTTTCCCAAAAAAAGACAACTTGGATTTTTGTTTTGTCCTAATACAAATTTTTTGACCTTTTTACTTTTTCTTGGATATTTCTAAAAATATTTGGGTACAAGTCACAATTTTTTACTTGTCTGATTCCTCTCGTGGAGACGAACCAATAATCCACAAAAGCAGGACGCAAAACTAACAAATTGGGAAAAACATTGACCAAGGACAAAACAAAAAGCCAAGTAGTCTTTTTTGGGGAAACTATGTCTAGTCAGATTGCATATATCAGTAAAATAAATCGGTGAACCTGCAAGTACCCTAGTTCATGCAACTGTAAATGAAACACTATGCATTTTATGATATTGCAAACAATGGATATGACTGAGTCGAGCGTGCATCAGACATTTAGTGACAATAAGTCATTAGAAAAAACTGAGCCACTCAGCTGGAAGCCAAACAGCACTTGAAGTGCACCTTTATTCTTAAGGGAAAGTGTTCTGCTTTGTTACTCTCTTCATAGATAATAGATTCCAAGCCACTTTTCAATTGTGCTTCTGCACAAGAACAGATCTACGGAATGAAATCTTTCAAAGAGGTTCAAGCCGCCACCAAAGGTGACTGAAAGATGAGAAACAAAAGAGATTGTACTAATTGGATAGTTGGACATATTTCCAGAGAGAATTAACCCGCTATGATAAACTGATCTTCGCTTCATGGAAGAGTATCTAGTCTAGAGCATTAAAAACATTGAGAAGGTTAATAAGCTGCTTGCCTGGGAAGGTGATTGGCAAGGTAATTTTAACTTTTAAAGAATTGGCTGGAAAAAGAGAGAGCAAGAGAAGGGATTGTTTCAAGTGAGAACTTGACAGATCACAGAAAAAAGGAGACACTTGGATAGGTTCTTCGATACACGCTCCCAAGAACAAACTACGCCCACAAACTACAACGAAATGCAACTATATTTACTCTACCAATGCAAGCCAAATACATGGGCGTAACATACAGATATAGAGGAATCCAGCATTAAAGAGAATATATTTAGATCAATATCAGAACCGATGCAAGCCAACTTGGTTGACTTTTAAATAAACCAATCACAGAAAGTCAGAGACCCAAGTGGAACAGAAGGGATGGGACAAATACAAACAACCATGAGCTTTCAAACAAAAGCACAATAAAAGAGTCCCCTTGACAATCCGAAAACTACATGTAAAGAAATCCTCCAAGCGCTCTTAACTTTGGAACACATAGTTATAACAGCACGCACAGAAAAACCAATCCCATAGCGATATAATTGATTGTAATCAAAATTCTATGACCCAATCCCCACTCCCAACCACATTACTTAGCATGATTGCAAAGGCAGTATTTAAGCAAAAGTCACTTACATTTCTTCTGTTCCAAAAAATTGAACAAAATATTTCTTGGGGTCAGGAGCTCGCTTCCAATCTTCCGGTCTGCTAATCTGAACGGGGATAAATTAACCACCAAGAAAAAAGACTTGTAAACAAATCACTTAACCCAACATCATAACTCTATCCACAAATCAAACAGTAAACACGTCAAATGGCAATATATTAAATTAAACTAGTGAACAGGTCCAGTATACAAACGTGCAAAAACTCCATCATCACCTCATCCAACAAGCTCATAAGCATGATCAATTCTTGAACTATATGACTCAGATTCACTCCACCTAGCATAAGAACTAGTACCCAAAAAAATTGATGCTACAACTAGTACCAACACCTCGCATAAAAACGGAAGCTTTTCATTGGTTCACTTAATAAACCCACAAACTAA
The DNA here is from genome assembly GCA_019656295.1 of Rhododendron mucronatum var. ripense. NCBI lineage: Eukaryota > Viridiplantae > Streptophyta > Magnoliopsida > Ericales > Ericaceae > Rhododendron > Rhododendron mucronatum. The sequence continues at coordinate 4,232,342 of BPLT01000009.1, read as the reverse complement.
CAAAAAGTAAATGCTTGGAACCTCAGCTTTTATTTATAGAAATCAAGTATGAGCGAATAAGCATTTCCGTTGGATTCAATTGAACTTAGCTAATATCCTTGGCAGATTAGCTATTTCTTTTACATATAGTATTATGAAACTTTAGAGCCCTACTCACCTCGTCCCCCCTGCCACATCTCCTTGTAGCTGGAGGACCAAATAACGTTCCAAGGATTAATCAACGTGACCACAAGACCACCAAACACCAACCAAAAAAATCCTAACCCCTTCTTTATTAGTCCATCAATGTCACCAAAGTTAAATAGACATACACAAGCCAACCCATACCGAATCTAGATAGCAGTTACAAACTAAGCTCTCCTACTATTCCACTTTGACAGGGTTGGGACAACTAAGAAATCAAACCGCATTCACATAGCAAGGTAGCAAAAGTTTTCAACGTGTAAACTAAACAAAGCAGCACAACAACAACAACAATGACTAATGGGAATATCAAGCGCCCACCACAAAACAAAATACACCGCAAGGACTAATGAAGTAAACTAATAATGTGGCCATCGCACCATGAGCATGCGGCGGAGTGCAGCGGAGGTAGTGTTTCATGCGGGAGATGCGGCCAGCCTCAGATTTAATGTAAAACCCTAAAACCCAACAGAGACACAATGAATCTTCTAATTGTTTCACCCAACGAGCCAATAACAAGATATATACCTAGGAATACCCCAAGAATATAAACCCCAAAAAATACAAACTTTACTCACCCTATAGTCTAGATTAAGCCAAGTACAAGAACAAGGAAAATAAAATTTAAAAAAAGATGATAGCGCAGCCACCCCGATAAAACTTCAAAACAAAACCATAAATCAATCACTACATGAGCTGAAGACTGGTATGCAAAAGCATAATTGAATCCAAAAAAATAAACTGACCTTGGCAGGCCACGCGGGGAAGCCCTTGACCTTGGCGAGGACCAGATCGCCCAGGCTCAACGCGCTCCTCGTCTTCCCTCCTTTCGCTCCTCGTCTGCGCCCTGGAGCCATGGCGCCGCTAGAAATCCGGCCAACGGCGTCGGATTCTGACGCCCGATCGAAACCTACTAATCGCACTGACCAAAAAAGCCCTAGAGAAAACGCGCAACGCACGACGGCGGCGGTGAACGGACGCGGTTGTTCCGGCCACGGGAATGGGAGACAGTGTGGGGAGAGAGTGAGGGCCTATGTGTTTTACCGCATTCCGATTGTGGAGAGAGGTTGCAGTTGCGGAGAGAGAAGGGATTGAGGCGGTTGGTGAGAGAGAGAGAGAGAGAAGATAGAGCAGAAGGGGAATTATGAATTGTGGGGAAAAATAAATTGGGGAATGGGCAGTTTGATAATTACGGCAATTTTGGCTACTATAAATTACTCTATTAAGTCTTTGAAAAATGTTAAGTTGTTTCCATAAATTAATAAGTTATAAATATGTATGTGAGTTAAAAAAATCAAGTTATTTCTACTCATCAATAAATTGTTGCCAAATGTCAATTTCTTTACATTAACCAATTGTTGCTTAGTATATGAATAACAAGTTAAAATGCATAGTGATTGCCCAAAATTGTTTTTTTTTTTCGGTCAAATGGAAATTCTCCCAAAATTGTTATTGAAAGCATTAATGAACGCAACAAAATTTAAAATAATAGAAAAAGGAGAACATATATTTTTTCCTGTGTACAATTAGTGGAAAGGACAAAAAAGGGCCTTTAAAAACATATCTATAACCCAGTTTCCCTAAATTTTTGGTATTTTTTGCATTTTCTTTCATTTTTTCTAAATATTTCTAAGATTTACATTAGAAATTGATATTCACACTCCTTATTTTACTATCCACACTTCCTTTTTTGTATTTTAACAAAAAAAAAAGTACATGTACTTTCAACACTAAAAAACAAAAAAGAGAGTGTGGATAACAAAAAAAATGAGTTTGAATATCAATTCCCTTTATTTTTCTAGTTTTTACTTTTTAGAGTAATATCTGCATCGATGAGTCTAGAAAATAAGAAATTATAAAAAAAAAACTTTTAAGAAAATCACTAAATAAGAAATAAGTATTAATAGCTAGTATTTTTGTCGTCTTATATGAACATTTTTCAATTTCAATTCATATTTTTAAACTTTTCTGATTCCTCTCATCAAGATTATTGATTAATCCAAAAAATTATAACAAAAAGCTAGATAAAAATTAAAAAAATCAAGAGTACCGGGAAACCTTCAATGAATTCCAAACTGCTTTGTAGAGGTTTAAGGTTTTTTGAAATATGGTATAGCATTGGGGTGATAGATGGGGAGAAATGGAGATTGGGACAGAAAGTGGAGAAGATGGTTGTGGTGGCACAAAAAGTGTAGGGTGGCAGCTAGATGCGTGTAAGGAGGATGAAGGTTATAAAGAGAGAGAGAGAGATGGTGTTGACACTAGGATAAGATTATAGTAGACTGGTTGAAGGATGGGATCATTTTGAAAGAAATATGAGGTGCATCGAGAAAATATTAAAAACCCTAGTTTCTTTGAAGCGCGTGCGGAAGAATAAAACATTGTGTGCAAATAGCAGTTCCTGTCAATAATGGATCACTTATAGACGTTGGTGACTGTTTCATCCTTTGATCTGAGTATGCTACCTTTCTTAATTCACTCTTGAAATATATATGGCATGCATTAAACTCCATTTACTCCCAATTTAGCTTTCTTCAACCTCGTGCCACCGCAGTCAAACCCTAAGGCTCCGTTCCGGAACGCTTCTTAAAAAATAAGTACTTATTTTACAACTTCTCATTCAAAAATAATAAGGGCCATTCCACAAAATTTAAATCAAAAGTTCCTTTCACATTTTCAAACTCAAAAATAATATAAATGAAAAAAAAAAAATCAAATTTTTTTGCACCGTATTAAAGATCTCAATGAGATCTATCAAACAAGATCCATAGTGATAGGAAAATTATTTGCATAAATACATGATTTTTGAGCTTGAAGTTGCCTTATACAAAAAATAAGACTGTTGCTATGATAATGGGCGCCGGCGGAGAGAAATCGCACCGGCGGCCTAGCCGGGCAGTCTCCGGCCACCGGACGGCCGATCCGAGCCGTCCAAAAATTCTAAAAAAAAAAACCAAGGGGGCCAACGAGGGAATCAACGGCATCCGAGGTGTGTAGGGGGCTTGATCCGAGCACCCCTTTTCCGTGTATATATGATGGAAAAGGGGTGCTCGGATCAAGCCCCCTACACACCTCGGATGCCGTTGATTCCCGCGTTGGCCCCCTTGGTTTTTTTTTTTAGAATTTTTGGACGGCTCGGATCGGCCGTCCGGTGGCCGGAGCCTACCCGGCGTGGCCACCGGTGCGATTTCACTCCCGACACCCATTGGCACCTATGTAAATTCTTCCAAATAAGTGGAAAGCTTCTTATTTTTCTGGAACGGGGTTTCCTTTTTCACAAAAAATAAGAACTTTTTATGGTTCTGGAACACAGCCTAACTATAGATTCCACCTTAAGCAATGTAACCACCATTGCCACCTGTGAGAACCAAGTTCTAAAAAAAAAACAAATGCACTTGCGTGATTCTTATTAGGCTACAGTATTTTAAAAGAAATGTGATTAAGTGAATATCTCTCGTTTATGTTTTTAGGATATGAGTTACTTCTCTTTAGAAATCAAATAGTACAATAATGATCTACACATTTTTATTCGTTTATGTTCAATTTTTCATATTAATCGGAGATAGGAAAACGAACACAATTAATCGAGTCGGTGCAACCCCGTTTAGCCGGAACAAAAAGACACGTTACCAAGGTGGAGTCTTAATCTGCCACGTAGTAAAGTCTAAGGGAGTTGAGTTTTTATGGGAATTATCATCAGTAAAGTCTAAGAAACAAAAAATAAAATAAAATAAGAAGAAATAAAAGAAAATAGAAGACAGTAGAAGAAAGAAATGATAAGAAGAGAATAGGAAGCGGTGGAAAGGAAAGAAGGGCAGTTCGAGCAGCCCCTCCTCTGATTCAACCGACCTCCGACTTCCTTCTGCACGCCGCTGGAAAATCAGTGGGTAATCTCGTTTCCCTTCCTTCTTCTTCTCCTCCTCCTCTCACCCGACCGCCGCACGCGATGGAGCCAAGGCCGCTTGCCCTTCCTATTTTATTTCCCCTTTTCCCCAGCTTCTAGCCGTGCAGCGGCGGCAACTGCATGAACCAACCCATTGCCGCCGGTGCTCATGTGCGTGTATAGTTTGCTGTGTACCGTGCGGGTGTGTGCGTGGGGATGGAGTTTGTATGTCTGTTGTAGTATAGGTGTAGGTGTAAGTGTTATCAGTAGTTATTGAATTATATTAGCCCAAATAAGTGATTTCCTGATCTAATTGAATAATTACTTAGATTAAAGAAGAAATGAAGTTGAGTTAAATCATTTATAGGTAACTACCCAACTGTGTTGAATTTCAAAGTATCTGTACTTATGAAACTAGAGTTGGTACGTGTATTCATCAAAACGAGTAACGACTATTTAACCCTCGAGTCGTCTCTAAACCGAGAAAGGCCATCTCACAAACGGGAAGGCCTAAAAGTATTTCTGTTGTGTTATTCAACAAATAATGACACGAATTAATTGGCAAATAGGTCAATTCGAGGCTTAAGCAAGAGTACGACCAAGTTTTCATCTTAGCCCCGACAATTCAAAGGTGAGATACTCTACCTTAGTTATATTGCTTTTTCAAGCAAATTACGTTATATGTTTCATATGCCCAAAGTTATGATAAGTATACAAGTTATCCAGAAAGCATGATTTGATGAAATGATTTATGCCTCTCATTTATGCCATGGAACTATGCTATGAGCTTTTATTTCAAAGACAACAGTTTATGAGAATGATTATGATTAAGAATGAATGATTCTATGAACACCGGCCTTGCCATCCAAAGGCGACGGTGAACACCAGCCTTGCCATCTAAAGGTGATGGTGTAGTGACGTTATGATTCTATGATCTCAAAGTTTGATGCATCCAGACAGCGGTGTCCCAGGTCTGGGGGACGGATTTTAAAGATACCATGACCAACGAAGGGGTTATAAGAGAGGAATGTTATGTGGCACCAGCTGCCAGTGACTTGATCATTTCACATCACGTGGGGTCGCTCCCCTATTCATGTTTAGCTGTTGGATGTGCATCATAAGATTATGTGATGATGATGTTATGAATCTTCCTCTTATGAAGTTATGAGAAAGTTATGATAAGTTATATATGTCAAAGAAGCTTATGAATGTGATTTCCATGGTAAAATGTATAACTCTGGTACTGTATCTCAGACGAGCTGTCGGCTTATGAAAATTAATTATTTTTCTACAGGTACTGCCAAGTAAGAATGAGAAACGCTGCTGCCTGGGGGACATGTAAAGAAGGTGTTTAGTCAATGTTTTGAAATCTTCAAAGTTGGGAATTGACTACTCCCTGTTTGGCGTAAGGCCACTTTATATTGTAAAGTTTTTAAATCTTTAAGGCTCTGACGGTATTTTTATAACAATTATGCTTCCGCACTTTCAAATTTTTACAGTCTTTGCATCTCTTGGACTGAGTAATGAGGCCTCGGGTGGAGGTTAGATCCACTGGCCGGTCACAATAATCCTATCAATTTAATATCTTTTGGGATAGGGTCGTGACACCACCGCCACTATTTTCAGTATGCTTTTGAACTTTCATTGTTGCATGTAATGATGTATCTCAGCAACCATTAGCGTTGCATCCATAGATGTAACTTTGCATCCCTCGATGTATCATTATGTTGCTTGTTGTATCATTTATTAATGTGCCTACATTATATTTGTTGATATATTTCTTAATGGATGTTTATGTCCTCTAGCATTACTTCATTTAATATACCTATAGTCACGTATACCTAACATAAAACCTAACTCTTTTACTCCTCCGAAGTACAATATTACAAATGTATATCTTTTGTCTTGTTTACCATCTATTCTAATATATAAAGTGAGAGCACTAATTTGGTGTCTCCCATTTTTGAGGCTGTGTAGACTTTTGCCTAATTCGATTCTACCCTAATTGAAAGCACTTAATTCCATTTTTCCAATATGTTATGGGCAGTTATTACTTGGGCAAAAGGGTAAATTTACTACCCAACTTCCCACTCCACGTTGCTTCTTCATAAACTCCAACTGCCACAAGAAAACCGTTTTGTCTCGCTGCTCCTTCGTCAAATTTATTCCACGCTGCGCTCCTTTGTCTTCTGTTTAGGCAGACAAAAGAAACCACTACACCCATTTTTCAACTCATAAAAAAGCTTTGATTCTTAATTCTGTACATTGGTTATGTCCCATCTTCTTCCCTCCCTTCAATATTAGAGAATATGCACGTTTGGAGGAGTCAGAAAGTGTGGTTCTGACCACTAGGAGATTTTTTGTAAAAAACTTCATGCAAATTTTCACGCCGTCTGCGTGATTCTAAAAGAGAGTAGTTTGTTACCAGAGGAATTGATTGAGGTTTTCAAGGAATTGAAAAGTGCAGTTTCAACCACAATGAATGCCCAGGCTAAGGCTACGTGTGAGGGTAATAGATTTGATTTCTACCATTTTTTATTGTTGACTATTTCATTTTCTTCTCTTAGAAACTAAATAAATGTCACGCCCTCGATTTTTAAGATAATTATAAATAATTTCCATAATAAAAATCCTCACAATAATCTATGTGATACCCCAAAGAGTTAGCCATTCCTACATCATCAATTTACAATTCCAACTCCAATTGTTCCTACGTATTACATTCAATGCACAACGACCCAAATATTTCATATGTACTAAGTACTGAAAGTGAGTTAAGAGTTTACAATATTCCATAGTCAAAAGAGTTGTAAATAAAGTTACGAACACATCTGTAACGCCCCGAAAATTTGGAGACATTAATAAAATATTTTAAAAGATTATTTTCACGAAAGAAATTCATAAATTGACTACGTCACCATTTTAAAAGCATTTGTCATCATATTACAATCGTTTCGAATAATTCAAAATACTACAATTTCCAAATAAACTTAGAAGCTTCCAAAATAATATCGACTTAAATTAATCAGAGCGACTATGCACACGGAAACCAAGGTTTTCAGCTTCTTCCTCAACAGGATTGAACTCGATCGAATCGTACGCCACTTCTGTTCCATCTTCGGTACCTGGCATTCGAGTTACCAGGGCAACATAGTACCGTGAGCGATGACGCTCAGTAGCCAAAACCCACCCGAACCCATAACTTACAAGCAATAAGAATATGATTGACACACTTTAAAATAACATAAAAAGAGAACAATCAACTTTTCTTTCATTACTATCCTTTAACTTAAGTGAATTCTAGAGATCTTCTCCACAAGATCCTTTCCTCCCATACCACTAACTCCGCCCGTTTCATGGGATAACCCACCTCTTGCTTGTCCTGCACCGGGGTGTTAAGCAAATATGTTTCACTCAGACCATAACAAGAGGTTAAGTTACCCATGACGTAACCGTCTGTTAGGGACGTCGCACACAACACATTACACACTGGGCCTCGATTAGCACCCTGGGCCCTACCTGGTCACCCATTTCAGAATCATAGTACTTTTGAGATCACAATGGCCCTACCTGGTCACCATTTGATCACTGGGCCCTACCTGGTCACCCATTTCAGATTTCCACAACACACACCCTCTCCACACATTATTTGATTTCCATTAACTTAACAACGTCTATCAGTTCTCTCGTCGTAAACCACCCCGGGAACCTATTTGTCCAATCTATCAATACAACAGCATTTCACACAGTTCAACATTTTTGAAATATGCTCACAGGCTTAACAGCAATTAAATCACGATAACAACAAATCACACAATAAGGCTAAACACGCGAATAATTTATCATACGCTAAATTTAATCATGCGATTTAATAACCCGAATAAACATACTAACATGCTAAAAATATTTAACCTTGCAATAACGCAAATCATGCGATTAAAACAAACTATGTGGTTCTTGTTATATTCTCTTTTCTTTTCCAACTAAAGTCTACCTTTACTCTTAATCATCTCGGAGTGTTGACAGTATTAGATAAATACATTATTGCAATAAATCTAGGATCGAACCAGAAACTATTTAACGTTGTGGGCTTATACTCTTAGATTCTAAGACAAGAGGGTTAGATTTATAAGCTAAACAAACTTGAGGTACCAAACTATAATTTTTCTAAAACTAATTTAAACATTTCGATTTTCCAGTGACTGTTTTCAACGGAAACAGTGGACTCCCTGCGGACTTCGACCGGCGACGTCGGATTCGAAATATATCATACTATAACACTAAAATCATAGTGGAAACACGACATATACTTAGGGAGATGAGTTTCGAACTACCTCTTGTCCGGCAAAACGGGATTTGGAAAGAGACGGCGGCGGTCGGAGCTCAGGCGGTGGTGATAGTGTGTACGGTAGAGGAGGTGCGGCATTGGTGCTCGGTTGTGCCGATACGAACGGATTTTCAATGCATTCTCCGGAACATTTAAGGAACTGAAATGCAGCAGGTTTTGGGGGCGGAAACGGGCTATTTCTGCGGCTATTAGGGACTGGCTTTGGGAGCAGATTTTTCGGGCTGTTTCGGAGCCGATCCGAGGTTGAAAAAGGCTATTTTCTGGCTGGTTCTAGAGCTGTTTTGGTGACTGGAAATGGCTATTTGCTGAAACTTAAAAGAAACATAGAGTTGGAAATGGTGGCTGGAGGTGGCGGTGATGACGGTGACCGAAGGTGGTGACCGGCTGCCTCCTCTCTCTCTCTCTCTCTCTCTCTCTCTCTGTGCTGAGAATGGGGAAGGGGAAAAATGGGTTCTTTTTCTTTGTAGAGAATGGGGTGGCAGGTATAAGGTGAGTCTGATTAAGAACTCTCAGGCAAAAACCAAATAGGATCGGGGCTTTAATTTAGGGGTTAAAAGAGAACACTACTCTTAAGTGTTGTCACACCTTGATTGGCTAAGAGGAAAAGGAATTTGCAGACAAAGATTGAAGAAAATTGTTAAGGCCGGGTAAAATTGTTTGGATCAAATGATTCAGTGTAACATAAATGTACACACGCACGTACGCATTAAGGAATTTATTCGCTGGATACATGCGCACACAATTGATTACGGAAATGAAATTGGTGTGATGACATAAATAATTTTTCGCATTAAATAAACTAACCAACAAAATAATATTTTTGTTTTGGAAATTATTATAATTTATTAAAAATACCGGGTCTTTACAACATCTTCCAAAAGAAATTTACAAAGATAAATATGTAACTCCTCAAAGTCAACTTTCAAAAGTATTTTTCCACATCCAAATACTCCAAGCATGCAAGCTATTGTTCTGAATTCGCACCTGAAAATAATGAAGAGTTGAACTACAATAACCCAGTAGGGAATCCTACATTAACGTTATATGCCCATGAGATGACCAGATGAATAAACATCGGAAACAAGATATAACAATCCTGACATGCGAAACAATCATAACTAGATGAATCTCAATCCCAAAGTCCTTCATTTCAATAATACTCTCACATTAATAATCTTTTAATCAACCTTATATTACAATTCTCTTGTCATTCTGTGTCATGAGCAAAAGCTCGTGCTGGACCAATTAAGGGATCCCGATATTCTTGTGGGAACACGCCCTTAAAAATCTGAAGTTGTTGGGTGCGTCGTTTTGGAAAAGCATGGCGAAATGCTTAATTCAGAGTTGCCACTTGGGTTTTTTGTGATATGTCACCCAAGGAAATGAACTTGAAACGCTTGCTACATTATTTGATTTTGAAAAGGGGTAGACTGATCCGCCGTCACCTTGAAATCTGAGATTCAGGAGCCAAGTTACGAGAAGTGAAGGGTTTTAAGGCACCCCTCTCGCCCAATTCGGAGATCGGTCTCTACTCAGGCATTTATAAAACATTTGTGCTTCTCTCTAATTAATTGATTTTTACCTAGTTAGGGCGGGGGAACAGTTTAAGGGGATTAAAACTATACCATGTTGGTAGAATGTGATCGATAGCATGCTTGCTTATTGAAACAATTAGTATAGGATGAAAACAGACTCCTATGGGAGTTTTATGCATGCACCGATCAAATCACTGCATGCTGACCCAACCTGGGTGCGCCACACCATAACACGCGTACGCAAGTAAGCTCAAATCCACAGCTCTTATTTTCAACCCTTTGGGCTTTGGAAATGACCAATGCACACCCAGGACAAAACCAAGCAGTTTATATACAGTTATTGACAGTTTTAAATAGGCTATAAAGCCACAAAATGAATAGAACACCACATAAACAGTGTGGGGATAAAACAGAGGCCAATGCCTAGTTAAAATACAAAGGCCAGGCACTGGTCAGGGCTAGACTAGCGTGCATGGGTAAACCACTACAGCACACCAATTTGAGCCACCTAATCAGTGCTTGGCTTTACACTTTTTGGGTTATGAGACATGTTCAGAAAGACCCTAGAGGTATTCCATTACAGCAGATATTTACTAAAATACAACTAACAGTTCTAGCAATGGAAAAGCAGTAAATCTAGTTTTTAACATGCTCGCAGTTATGTATAAACATGTAAAAGCTTAAAATAACTAGACACCAATCTCCACGCAAGGTCTGCACGTACTGCCAATGACTGGCATACGCGTGCTTAGGACCGGCGCACGCTAGTTCTAGTCATAACGATTTTTGAAACCTTGCTAGCTTTAGGTTCAGGATTGGTATTCATTACCAACCTTGACCCTGTCAACCCCCATCAGGGATCAGAATAGAGAGTATTTCAAAGGTGATATACCTTTGATTTTTGGGTTTGAAAGGTGAATGAGCTTTGCACTTTGAGAGTTGGATGATGTAGGGTGTGTATGGATGGATGAGAAGGGAGGTAGTGTATAGCTTGCTAGTGTTTTTCCTTTAGCAAAGAAGAGATGAACAAGAGATTAGGGTTATAACCTTGATGAACCAACTTCTTAACCTTGTAACTTGGTGAACCCTTTGCAAGGGTGTATAGAGGGGGTATATCCATATATATAGGAGTGGAGAGGGGTGTAACCAGCCAAGGATGGCTGGTTGGTTTGGCAAGGAAGTATCCCTTCATTAAATGAAGGAGAAAAGGTGATGGGAGTAGTGTGAGAGGGGGAGGGAACATCCCCCTGTCTGAATCCTGTCCTCAAACAAATAAACAGAGCTTGGGGATGCCCCAAAAGTCTTGTGATCATGGCTGCAAAAGGTGATGGGACTAGGTTTGACCGGCGTATGCAGGTAGTTGACCTGCGTGTGCAGGTCCAAGCCTGGTCAACGATCAAAGCTAACTGATGAGTGACATATGGCAAATGGACCAGCGCATGCTGGTGTGGGACCAGTGTATGTAGGTAGGGTTTTGGCTGAGGCTTCGTGTGTTAGGTTTAAAGAGTTTTAAAGGGGTTTAACTGCTCAAAGCTCAATTACACTAAGATTCCCGGGGTGTTCTTGATCCATTTCATCGTCGGGGAATCAAAAATCGTAAGTAAATTAATTTGGAAAGTCCAAAATAGGGTGTCTACAATCCTCTGTTAGGCACCTCACCAGTTGGTAGGTTCTGAATACACTACGAGCTTTAATTTTCACCTCACCCGTTGGTAGGTTCTGAATACACTATGAGCTTTAGGTTCTTGGTAGGTTTTGAATGTTCTCATTTCGTTTAAGTGTTCAAGTGTCCCGTTCTTACCGCTATAAGAAAAATTGCATTTTACAGCATTTAAAAAATGCTATTAAATGATATAGACAGTGTTTTTCCAAACGCTGTATTAGCCAATGTTGTTAAAAGTCCTAGACTTTAGAAAGCGTTTTTTAAATGCTATAGAATGTAAAGTTTCTATAGGATTTTAAGAACGGTATAGAATGTAAAGTTTCTACAATGTTTTAAGAACACTATATTAGCCAATTTTTGCAATTTTTTTTAAAATTCCATAAATACCAATATACTAGCATTTTCAAATAAGATCATGGCAATTTCATTTAAGAAATAAAAATGATTTAATCCTTTCAACACCAACTATATCCAAACGTCAATGTACAATATTGAATACAGGTTCATTACATTAGCTTGGAAAAACAATTTTCCAATACAAACTACATAAAAGAGTCTAACTAATTAGACTCATTGAAAAAAAAAACTAATCTAATTCTCCCTTCCTGAAAATGTAATCATGTACTAGGCCAACAATCTCATGCCGCAGATTTTCTTTACTTGAAGCGTATTTCTTTGCCGAGTTTATACCCTTTCTGCTTCCAAAGCCATCCACATACATGTAAATATAAAATTATTGAAAGGAACTGTAATGCCCCTAATTTTGGGAACGTTAAATAGACAATTTTATTGAAAACTTAAATAGATTATGGCTCATTATTACATCATAACTCCCGTAAGAGTACTTTCATTACACAAAGGAAAGGAAACTAAGGTTTCTATCTACAGCTCCGCCTGCTCCTCCATTCTTGCCAGCTCTTCGGCTTCGAAAGCCTCCAAGGTGTATAGCTCACTTTGATTATCTACAAGGTCTGACACACTATACTTGCGTCACCACCAATATAATATGTCAGGGTCACCAAAGGTAACACCATGAGTTACAGGAGCTCAATAGAATAATCCATACCCACTACCCATAACTTACAAGCAATAGACCATAAGGTTAACGATTTCCACATAGTACATGCATATCTAACAAGACAGTAACAATGACACATCCACATTCACTAGTGAAACTAACGTTGGTGTCCATGATTTTCTGAGTTCCTCCTACGCCACTCATCGTAGACCGTGTCTCATTTTCATTTACTAAATCAACATTTTCAAAAGCATTTTTAACACACCCAACCTCGGTTCCGCCGTTCTGATCTCCCGAGAATCCTCACAATGGTTCCGTCGCACCGGGTTCCCATTGGCACACAAAACTTTGCATTGGCTCCTCTCCGCGGATAATCAAGTTACACACCCAACCTCAATTCCGCCGTTCCGGGTTCCCGAGTATCCTCACAATGGTTCTGCCGCATCGGGTTCCCATTGGCACGCATGCACACATACACCACACAATGGGCTACCAAGTCTGGCCACAATGCAGTTTTCAAAACATCTTCCTTTTCAAAACACACCTTGTCTTTAACACACCCTAAGTATCATGTTTCTAACTTTCTCGATTTCTGTATCTAATTTTCATGCATAGACTCCGTGGTAGGACTTTTCACATACGTAATCATAAATCATTCATTGAAATCTTGAAACTAAACTAGGAAGATCATCCAACTCCGTATTACAAATCATGCTCAAATCCCTACTTAAAGCATAACGCCACATGTATGGACGCCTTTGGAGTGAAAATCACTTATGCTTTACAACAAGACAAGTAATACAAACAATTCATGTATACATGCTCATAACCATCCTAAGATCAAACACGAATACTTCTATTCAAGCGATAAAATTCTAATCTTTTAAAATCCGTTCTTTCTTCCTTTGTGGGAAGTTCAAAACAACATAAGTTTATTGAAGTAAAATTCATTTGGTCAACATGTTCATGCCACCATTAGCAAAATAAATTTACTAGCTATTTTTCATGCATTTCAAACATTATAAGCAATTAATCAAATTTTATATATACTTAGAGAGAGTAGTTAGGGATATACTACCGTTCTTCTTGGCGGTAGGGCGGCTACGGAAAGGCAAGTCGGCTATCAGACGAAGTGACTTTCTATGGTAAGCTTTCGGTAGCTTCGAAAGGTTTCTCTCGAAACTTTTTCTTGACTAAACTACTAAACTTTTTGGATCGAAAGGGTGGTCGAGTGGTGGTTTAGTGGCAATCTTGAATGAGTTTCTTGAAGAACTCAAGAAGAAACTCAAGAACACCAAGAACAAGAAAGAACAAGGTAAGAAATGCAAGAATTCTAGAAAGAGAAGTTGAAGGATGGAAGGTGTGAGTTGAATGGCAAGTGAGGGGTGCTATTTATAGCAAAAATCTTGGCTTCTATTACCCAAAGGATAAAATTTTCCCTAGCAATTATTGTCCAATGGGTAAAGGGGCAATTATGATAGGTATGGCCTTGTCTTGTCCTAGGAGAGGTTGCTTGCAAGAAAGAACAAAATAATTGGCTAGGAACCTACTTCTTCATAATAGAAATATTATGACGTGTGTCGCTGTGATCGTGGTGTAGGAGCTCCCACTTTGGGAAAGAATCGATCTAGTGGCAGGAGACACCTGAGTTTGTTGCTAAGTTTCACAATATTGGTCGGACTATTAGTATACGCTTCCAAAAATGGAGATACAGGTTTTATGTCTTTACCACCATGATCAAATGAAAGCTATATTCTGTGTTCTGAGAACGCCTTCCCTCACTCTAGACAGGTTCCTCCACTGCGTAGCTATATAAATTATCATGCTTGCATATCCATCATTTAAGTCTCCAACAATTATGCCAATAATTACATATCCGATTTGACCTATGGATGAATATGCAAGCATACGTTTCATGCTTGTTTGAGTAATAGCAATGAGGTTTCCCAATATCATGCTAAGAATAGCTAAGATTTCGAGAAGAAGATGCCATTCGTTTGATGAGAAATAAAAGGGAATATCGAAAATTCGAGTGACTAAAGCTAAAGCAGCTACTTTCGAAGTAACAGAAAGAAAGGCAATGACTGGAGTGGGAGAGTCAGAGTCGAAAAGAGGGATTGTGTTTAAAGTAGCCTAGAAATGGGTTGTCACATTGTACTTAGGCTTGAGTGTGAAGTTGGCTAAGAGGTTGCTTGTGGGAGTGTACAAAACACATGCACTTCACTCCTCTCTCTCTCTCTCACTCTTGGCCTCTCTCTCCCTCTCTCCTTTCGGCTCTCTCTCTCCCCCTCTCTCTCTCCTCTCCTAGGAAAGTAAGCCTAGGAGGATAACTATTAGGTTCAAGGCTATTAGTCCTAGGGTTGCATGCATGACAAGGCTAAGTTTGCTTCTCATGGAAGCAAAATGATGGCTTCCTTTTGTCTTGTCAAATCTATGTATTCTTTGGCAAGTCTAGTTTCCATTATCCAATGGTTAAAATTTTTCCTAACATTTATTATCCAATGGGTAGAGGAATAATGGTGATAAATAAGGTTGAAATGACTAGACATGGAGTATAATAATGGCTTGATGGGAAAGTGACAAGTCAATGAAAAGTAAAATGATTAAAGGTGACTTGTCAATGCAAAAGAATAAATAAGGCTTCCAAGTAGCCTTTCTAGAAAATCTTTAGAGTGACATACATACATATGTGTATATATATGTCAAGGTTACTTGTAGGAAGGAAGTAATGAAGGATTATGAGCTACTTGATATGACACTACATAATCATGGTTGCTTGAAAGGCCAAACTTGGTCTTGGTCTTGATTAGACAAGTCTATGGTAGTATTATTTCCTAGACAATAGGAAGTCTCACTTCTATTACCCAAATGATACAAATTACCCTACGAATTATTACCCAATGGGTAAAGAAGTAACGATGACAAGTAAAGTTTGAAATGACTAGTCATGAAGTGTAATGATTATCTTCCTAGGTCTAAAAGGTTCATAAGGGTTGGAGGGGTTCATAAGGCTCAAAGATAGTCAAAAAGGTTCATCTATGGTTAGGAGAATGTAAATAGGTGAAATGGTAATTAGGTTTCTCTAACTAATTGGTTGGAAGCTAATTCTACTTGCCAAGTAGGATTTCTAACTAAGAAATATAATTTAAGAATTTATTTTACTTACTAGGAAAATATACAAGTGCTTCTACAAGCATACTTGTCTTTAGAATATGACTAGATTGTCTGGTGCAACGAGATATAATATTATAAGTCTCAAATCTAATTATGACGGATTATTAGAAATTAAAAAATGATTTCAAAAGAAATTTACAAGTAATTAAAAAAATTCAAATATTTAACGAAATTTTTATTTACCAAAAGTCAGGGTCGTTACAGGAACACAACATATTAGAAATACGATTAACTGCAAAACCAAATGCTATATATTCACCACAATAGAAAGCATTTTCAAATGCACTCTATAACTCTACGTTGTCATAAGTATAATTCCCACAGTAATCATTCATAAGCACTCTCGTGATGACTTCATGAAATGGTCGCACCTAAGAAGAAAGTACATTAAACAAACCAAATCCTAGGTTAATTTAAAGAAGACAAATCATGAGGATAACTAAACTGAAACTCAAGTAGGAAATCGATCTTTGGCAAACTCAATTTTTTAGTTCCTTTCAATTCTAGACAAGTTCGATCCTACTTTTTATGCAAGAAAATCCTATTTCGATTTTGAAATGCAAAGAAATGCTAACTATCTTATGCATTGGGGCGATAGTCTGAGTTTATTTGGGTTACTAGCAGAATCTTCAGTCTTCTCCTAATTTATTAGAGCAACAAAGGTATCAACATACACTAAGAAGTTACCATATTTAGGAAGTGCAAAAGGTATCAACAAAGTATTATGCAAAAACTTGAGCAGATTCATTTCTTAATAGTAAACGTCAAGAAGTCAGAACATTGGTTGCACCTAAAAAATATAAAAGATTTAACAATGAAGAAAACCTCAAAGAAAGGAAATCCTTCATAAAGTTCATGGTTGAAATTTTGCCCCAGAACACGATTTTTAATTTTTCCTCTGAATTACTCTGGACTCTTTTGATACACTCCCACGCTGCTGAAAAAAGCAGTGAAAGACACTATTTGGTAACAAGGATCAGTTTTAAGTTTGCCTCATACAAGAACAAAGGCTTTGTTCGTTTGAGAGTTTGGAGTATTTTAGTTTTGGTAGTGGGTAGAGAAAGAAATAGAATAATGATTGGAGAGATAGGTAATGAGTAGAGAGAGATAGAGAGAAAAATAAAAGTAATAATTGAATAAATAGAGTAATAATTAGAGAAAAATATAGGGTAATGATTAAAAACTAAGTTAAAACTAAGTTAAGTATCAAAACGAACATAGCCAAAGATATTTATTTCTGTAAACTGCGATAACCAAAAACACGTTTAGCACAAAATACGAGGGGGTCACTGGCTGGAGACAAATGTGGGAAATGACCAGCAGGGAGTTTACCAGAAAAGGTTGTATGTGAGGAGGGGGTGATCTAGAGGGGTCTCAGTTTGGAGAGGGGTTGCTGTGGGTTTGTAGGAGGGAGGGGATCGCTGGCGTGGGGGAGAGCCGAGGGGAGTGGTCGGAGGCAGTGGGAGAGACAGGAAAAAAGGAAAAATTATTTTGAAATAACCATTCTTTTCTGTGGAAATAGCACTTAGCATTATTTTGGATTGAAAAAATAGTTTTCAAACCTGCTTTTTGCTACACATGTTCATTTGTATTGAAGACAAAAACTGGTAAACAATCACTTAAAAAGTTGTAACTCCACACTTCCTCACGCTTGCCACTGTATGAAGGTTAATTTTTTTTGTGAGAATACCATTGGTAAATGGTAGTAATAAACCTTGATTTGTCACAAAAATGTCTGCTATTCCAGCATGGCAAGTAGCAAGACCACAAGAGTCGCAACTCAGACCTTACTTAAAATTTGGAAACTTTGAGTTTGGCTATGGGGCTAACTAAAACTTGTCCTTAGCTCTATTGATAAGTTGTAGCAGGATCCATAGATCATGCTATTAGTGCTATTATTACACTTTTTGTGCAGTTTTTGCGAACGCCAGAAAAATCTAAGTAAACAAGTGTCATGTTATACGAATCTAAAGAGTTGCTGCTGACCTGAGATGGAGAACTGGGATGATTCTTGATTGCATCCCAACAAACATTCAACGACTAAAAGTAGTAACTTCTTGCACCTTGCAAATCTTCATCATAATACTTGAGATCTTTGACTTTATTAAGTGAAATAGAGAACGTATGTATGATCTGCAATAGCTCCAAGAACATTAGATGCGGAATGGTATACCATACCAAAGCATGCTTGTAAGTTGTAACACCTCATCAATGTTGCCAAACATTAGTCTCAAAATTGAGACGTAGTTTTCATGATACATCATACAAGTTACATTTGCAATTACCTCCAAATCATCAGTTGGCACTTTCTTAAGGAAGTTGACACTCTCTGCAAAGTAAGTGATTGCAGAACTAGCATCTCCTAGTGCTCGACTGCAGTATAAAAAGGCAGATTAGGTGTTTTTGCAAAAAAAAAAATGTCAGAATCAGGATCAAGCTTTTAAGACATCGTTAACGCTCTTGTATGTTAAAATACACATTATCCTGCAGAGACAAGCAGTTACTGGGAAGTAGAGAAACTAACAAGCCTTCTCTTTACTTTGCCTCCAGGGAAATTGCTCATTAGAATGCCAGAACATATACAGTTTCATGCTTGTAAACATGAAAAATCTATTAAAAGACTCATTTTCCCCTTCAAACAGCACAATTGTATACTGTCACACAGAGCCATACCCTCTCCCTATTGCTACCTACTCCCTATTTAGCTCAATCAAACATTCCAGATGGAAACAATCTTTCCTAGGGTACAAACATGGGAGCAAATTAATTCAATTGTTATCCCTTGGCTAGCCCTTTGGGTCTGTTTTACTTATGAGCTATGGTATTTGAACCAACCTGCGCATGAGCCTTGGAAAGTCATAATTAATGCTATGGAAAGTCATAATTGTTGTAGTGTTATATATATTAGGCGAATGACAGTGAAAGATGCTAGACACACCTTTTGAAAATATAATTCGTCTTTGTCATTGAACATTTAAAGGAATGGTAAATACCTTAGCGATTGAAGAACTCATCATCTACCCACAAGAGCCAAAGTTGTTAAGTGACTTAGTAAGTTGTTCCTTGTACCTTGAATAGAAAATCTAAAATCAAAACTCAAGAAAATAACTATTCAAACATCATTTCTAGAAATTGGGACGGCATCTGTTGTCCTATGATACAACTTTTTTTTTTATCAAGAGTTGCTTTCCCTAGAGTTCTATCATTAGCTTTTGACTTTTAGCATTCCATGGGGGTGCTAAATCAACTGAGCAGAAGAACACTACGTAGATAAGTAGCGCCTGGAGGAGGTGTTATAGTTTCCTCTGCCTTTTGGATTCATATTAAGATGGTTCATTAAAGTGCGAACACAAGTATCAAAGTATGCAAAGTAGAAGCATCTAATCTATACAAGCATCTATTCTCCTTCCAACATGATGACAACATTTATAAGTACAAATTAAGAACTGAAAGTCAAACAGTAAGAAAACACTTCGGATTTTTTTTTTGAAGATCGACCTCGGGCTTTTATATCTTGAGATTTGAACAACCCATTCAGGACCGAGATCTACAATCTTCAGAAAGCCAATCTATAGCCATTTCCAAAACAAAGGAGAAAGGATACCCATCTGCAAATAAATAGGTAATATATTCCCTCAATAATGAGAATCGAGATCTTGAGAAATTAGTATCACTATTCACTCCTCAACTACTTGGGCTAGGTTACTCACGGAGAGAAAGAGAGAGAGAGCTGATCTAAAAAATGACAGTAGTAGTAATCGACTAGAAGTTAGGACCCGGTATAAAATCGAGCATGTAATCGACTTACCCATCTTATGCTCTAGGTCAGACAATCGCAAGTCCTGTAGGCCACTGACGGGATTGATGTTGGATGGTGGTACTGCCCATGTGGGTCGATTGGCGACGACAATGGTTTCTGATGGCCCAATTCTTCTTGATCTCGTGCGCGTGTGTGTGTGAGAGAGAGAGAGAGAGGGGGGGGGGGGGGGGGGGGGGGGGGGGGGGAACAAGGCGGAGAGAATTGGGAAAGTTGGGGTTGGGAAAGTCTGTATAGGGGGAATAGTGATAAAGTGAGCTTAAGAATCTTCTCACGTTCAAACTATTCACGGACAGTTGGCGCCCAATCCCATGAACGCTATGAAAGTTTACACCGAGAGTTTTCTATAGCATTCTTTAAAAAACACTGTGATATTATGCTATAAAATGTATTGTTTGTTGTAGTGTACACAATTCATGCAAGCATTTCATAAATTTTATTACAAAGTTCTATGAAGTCACATAAGTCCAACAAACAAGGTACTATGTGTAAAAGTATGCAAAACTACCCTTAAACTCGTAAACATGCATATAATAACCCAATAAGATGGACCAAGGCTTAAACATGTGAAATAAGAAATTTTTTGAAAACAATAGAAGCTCTACTGGTAGGGGAGAAGTCCTACTGGTACAAATCCAATCTAGAAAGACCGTCAAATTAGTCGTTTGAAAAAACACTGAAGTCCTACAAGTGGGGGACAAGTCTTACCGATAGCGAGGGATCATAAGGTACATCCAAGTGAAAACACTGGAGTTCTACCGGTAGGAAAAAAATGGGATTTTCTGTCGATTTTTCATAGTTTTGGCAGATTTCACCCAAACTCGATTCTAGGCATCAAAACACTCAAAAACACATAAAGAGAGGTAGAAATTCCTACCTCAAGCTTGGAGAGCGAAACCCTTGAGATTTGAACAAGCCCTAACTCCCGAAACCTCAAAAATCAATCGAATACTCCTCACCGAGCTAAACCCAACGAAATATGAATTCAAGATCACGTACGAAAGGTGGAATAGTGGTTGATCTTCTTGGGTTTTGAGTTTGGAGGTGAGATTTTGAGAGAATGTGGGAGAGTGTGAGAGGCCTGGAGAAGAGAGTGAGAGTCGTGTGTGTGTGTGTGTGTGTGTGTGTGAGAGGATGAGAAGGGAAAAATGGTTCTCTACTCTCACACACCCCTATATGTACACATACACATTTTTATTACACTAACACCCCAAGCTTCCTAGTCCTTGCACATTGAGCCCCCAAATATATTTTCCATATTATATTACAATTTATCCTGTATAAAACATTGAAATTATTGAAACAAAATATGGATCTCTACAATAAAAGTTTTGCACTGGGTTAAGATATTGTATCTATATCTATCTCTAAAAAGTATTTTGGTATTTATAAGGTGTGTAGAGACGTTTGTAACATACTAGAAGCCCAACTTTCTTGTCATTATATGAGATACAGTTTATTTATTTATGCTATTTTCACGTTTCGAGAAATTAAAATGATATTGATTTGAAATTTACAACAATAAATGGAAAGTCATGAAATTTATAGAGATACTAGAGGCTGGCACACCCGATGCGTGTGCAAGTCGAATTTGGCAGAAAACTAATTTGTATATTAATCAAAATTCAACTTGCACATGCATTGCATGTGCCTCAACATCTAGTAAACAATAATGGCATCTCGTTCAATGACTATAAATGAGATCTCGCAATGCATGAGGAAAGTTTTAGTGTTCATGATATATCTTTGACTCTGGATATCAAACTTACGGTATCTCCATATTTTTTTGGGCTTGACTAGCCTCGAGCACGTGTTATGCACGCGATAATTACTCTTCTCACTTTAGCCCTGTACCGCCCCGAATTTTGGGTACGTTAAAGAAACATTTTATTGATAAAATTAACAGGAGACTGGCTCATTATTACAACAAAAACTCTCAGAAGAGTTCAATATTACAAAAGAGTGGGAAAACTAGGGTTTCCTAACTACAGCTCCTCTTTCTTCTCCATCCTAGCCAGCTCCTCGGCTCCGAACGCCTCCAAGGTGAAAATCGCCCTGTTCGTCTATGGGATCTGACACATTATATTGGCGTCGCCACCCATATAATATGCCAGGGTCACCAAAAAGGTAACACCGTGAGCTACGAAAGCTCAATAGAGTAAACCCTACCCACTAACCCATAACTTACAAACAAACGATCATAGAAATCACATAAATGACGATAACACATCCACATTCACTATCTAACTGTTGGTGTCCAAGATTTCCCGATTTCTCCTACGCGACTCGTCGTAGACCGTGTCAACGTTTTCCACTTACAAAACCATCTTTCAAAATCCTTTGCATTGGCTCCGTACCGCAGATAACCAAGCCTTTCAAAATCATTTGACATTGGCTCCGTACCGCGGATAACCAAGCCCTTCAAAAGCATTTGACATTGGCTCCGTACCGCGGATAACCAAGCCACACACCCAACCTCGGTTCCGCCGCGCCGGGTTCCCGAGTATCCTCACAATGGTTCCGCCGCGCCGGGTTCCCATTGGCACACAATTGGATTGGCTCCTCTCCACGGATAACCAAGCTATACCTCACCATGGTTCCGCCGGTCCGGGATCCCATGGGAACACACACAACCTCACAATGGTTCCGCTATTCCGGATTCCCATTGGAACACACACACACATATAATGCCACCAAGAATGGTCATTATGTCGTTTCAAAAATATTTCTATCCTCGAAATACTTTTCCCTTTCATTAACCACACCCTAGGTGTCATGTTTCTACTTTCTTGGTTCTCATGTCTCGTTATCATGCATAGACTCCGAGGCAGAACTTTAGTAAGCACTAACAAGATCATTCACTCTACTCAAATCAACGCTTCAAAGCATAACGCCACATGTTCGGACGCCCTTGGAGTGATAAATCACTTATGCTTTATCGTGTCACAAGTAATACAAGCAATTCATATATGCAACTCAATATCAAAATACGAATACTTCGATCCAAATAGTAAATGTTTAACTTTCGAAAAGCCGTTCTTTCTTTAGAGATTAAACCACATACGTTATACTTGAGAGAATGAGTAGAGATTAATCTACCTTGATCCGAAACTAGTCGGGGCCGAATAAGCTAGTTGGAAATTCCACGAGTGGTGAAACTCACGAATCTGGCCCGAACTTCGGACGGCAGTAACTCGGTCAATCTTTGGCCGAATATGATCGTTCTTGGGTCGAAATCGAAGTTTTAGAAGTGCTCTACAACTTCCATGAAGGAAGTTAATCCTAGAAACGACCTTAGGTTGGAGAAAAATGGGGGTAAAGCAAAAGACAGTAAGCTGTCTGGAATTTGGAATCCGAGATTTTACTGAACTTCGGATGCCAATATCTTGGTCATTTCTTGACCGATTGGGGTGGTTCTTGAGTCTAACTTGAAGGTTTCGAAGTTCTCTACAACTTTCACGAAGGAAGTTGGTTCTAAAAACTACTCTAAGCAAGAGAAAACTGGGGATTTCCAAAGGGACAGTAGGCTGCCCAGAAAAGGATTTCTAGAGAGAAGGAAGAGCAAATGAGAAGGTGTGTGTTCAAATGGCAAGAGAATGGCTCTATTTATAGGCCAAGGCATGCCCTCTCCCTCTCCCTCAAGGCCGGCCCCCCTCCCTCTCTCTCTCTACCTCAACTTTTGACACATGTCAAAGAATCCTAGAAAGATCAAGGCCAAATCTTTAGGCTTGCATGGCTAGTGTGAACCTTGCAAGACTTGGTGGGCAAGGAGGTGTGAACAAAATTAAACAATTGGTAGATGTACAAGAGAGGACAATGGAGTTAATTCCTTAGCTAGGAAGGAAGAATCCCATGGATTTTGAAGTACCTTGGAACCCAATCTTCCTCCTCCTTTCCTTCCTCTCTCTCTCTCTCTCTCTCTCTCTCCTAGCCGAATTCTCTCTCTCTCTCTCTCTCTCTCTCTCTCATTCGGCTCTCTCCCTCTCTCTCTCTCTCTTGCATGGTACAACACACATATACATATATATACCACATGCAAGAATACAAATAAAATAGTAAGTACTTTTGTATCCAAGATCAAAAGTAGACTTAAGGGCTAGGATTCTCTTTTTAAACAACTAATTAAGCACATGGTACTTTAAGGCAATACTTTAAACATTCCAAGTACTAGAATAAGATATACTATGGTACCCTTGTCCTTAGGAAGATCAAAACCCCATTAGAGAATAGTTTAAGGGTACCCTAGGAATCTTGGTACTAAGTACCTTCCCATTAAAATATAGTTGTGCTTTCACACATGGTTTAAAAGAAAGACTTAATTAATAAATCCCCATGGTACTTTGAAAGACTAAGCTTTTATCCATTGGGTAAAAATTCCCCTAACTTCTATTATCCAATGGATAATAGTTATTAGGCAACTTTATATACTAAAATAATCCAAGAAGTACTTTAAAGTAATCAAAAAGTTACTTTTTAATATTCTTAGTACTTTAACCAAGTAAACATTTAATATAAACAAATGGGGTTCTATTATTCAATGGATAATAGTTTCCCTAACATTTATTGTCCAATGGACAAAGAATAAAACCAAAATAATTAAAAGAAAAAGAATATTCAATACTTTAGGGTTCAAAAGGTTCACGAGGGGCAAAACGGTCCAATTGAGGTAACTAGATAGCTTCCTAGTTTAGTTCCTTCAACCGAATGGTTAGAAGCTAACTAGGCTTGCTAAATAGGACTGAAGTGCAAGAAACAAATTTCGAAGGGCAAAAACGTAATTTTGATAAACCACAAGAGTATTAAAATAAATTCAAATATTTAGTGAAATTTTCACGGACCGAAAATCAGGGTCGTTACAAGCCCGCGTTAATTACTCTTCTCACTTTTCATGTCAATCACTTCTATGATCACATTTGGATTTTTTTAATAAGAGATGTGCTCGAATAATTTAATTTATAATATTTTGATTTATTAGAATTGATAATTTCATCTATTTGTTGCCTTATAGCATATGTCATACTTTAGTTTTAGTTCCGTGTCAACCTCTCAAGCAATTTAGTCAACTCAACTTCTTCAATCAGTAATATCAGTCACCTTGATTAAAGGCATTTAAGTTTTCAAGTTATTACGGTTCACTTGAAGTGATCATATAAAAAAATTGTAATATATTGTGAGTTCCAACTTTGTTTTGTGAAACCTATCCCTCTGTCCATTTAAGTGTTCAATTTCGTAATTCCAAATTATTAAGGAGACATCATCATTATATCTTTCACATCAACTTTTACCTTTCCCTTCCAAAATAATAATGCTAGAGAACCAGAATTTACAACTAGAAAGGGGACTTCCACCTCATCCTAGGTCCCACTCTTTGTTTGAAACTCATTAAATTTTCTCCACTTTTTTCTTAGGCCAGCACCCCAATCCACCTGCGACATATTTGTTTGACCTTACTTTGTTTTAACTATGGTTATGATGTTAAAATAGAAATAATAAAATCTAAAGTTTCCTTCTTTTTTTCGGAATTCATTACTAACTCAATTACATATTTACTTCGAAATCAAGCACTTGTGATTGAGGAAAATCCAAATAAAATTCTAAGACTCCAACTTGAATAGAATTGTGAAAAGAACATCATCATCATTTCTATCATTCCCTTTCTTAATTATTTTTTTGTTTGTTTTATTTTAGTTGAGTAAGCAATACATAAGTTAAAAGTATATAGAGTCATTTTTGGAGTGTTTAAAAGAGTTCAAAAGAAATTACAAAAATCATTGTTCATGAAACATTTTTAGATTTTGGCCCTTTTTTTTTTTTTGAAGTTTGTGACTACTTATAAATTGAAAAAGTAAACAATTATAAATGATTTTGGAAAAAAAAATCCAACATATCCATAAATAAATTTGCTCTTAATTTTTTTCCAACTTCAGTCCATATTACTTTTTTTTAGTTCTACTCATGAGGTCAACCATGATTCGTTGAACACATATTCTTAAGAAAAATAGTTAGTTGTACAAACCATGATTCAATCAATTGAAGAATTTGACCATGTAAGTTTATCAACAATATGAAGTCTTATTTTAGTTGTGATTCTTAGATCTTGAACATAATTTTTTTTAGCAAAAGATCAATGATTACGTTTTTGCTTTGTTTAGATAACTGTGGGTGCCCCAGCCGGATTTGAGAGTCGCGCACCCAGATTTTTGAGATGGATAATTCGAGAAACCGAGAGTTTGTTTAGAAAAATGCTTTTTGGTCTAGCGAAAACGTTGAAACTTTGGGTTCGAAAGGCAGATTACGCGTGGGGAAGGTTTTATTGACAAAGTACCTCGCTTGTTGATAAGCACCCAATAATGCATATTCTTGGTGCTTAAGTCCTTAGTTTCATCGTATTTATGTTTATAAAGTTAGTGTTTTCTTTGATATTGCACGTAAGGTATATTTATAGTGTTTTCAGGTAAATCGTGTGAATAAGGCTTGTTTTGATGCCATCGATGGCTCGAGTGTGTCCAAGTACCTGAGAAACTAAGGAAGACCCTATCGGCCCCTTAAAATTTGTCTAAGTATGAAAAAATGACTTTTCGAAAAAGTATCAATTTTTGAGATAAGAAATGGTGATAATTGATTCTTGGATTTTTCTAAGAGCAACGTCAAATTTGCAAGATTTTATTCGAAGAGTAATGTCATGTTTTGAGCCATTACTTCTAGAGAAAAACGTATAGCTTTCTGCTTTACACTAAAAGCTGGGGGTCAACATTTTGATTGGATTGACATCTCAATTTTTCTAGTAATGCCATTGGATCCAAATGGGGGTACTTCCTTACTTTTATTAAACAAATTAAAGTAAATAAAAGTCAAATAATATAATCTTTACTTAAGTTTAGGGAATGAAAATAAGATGTTGTGGAAGCTGCTAGGAGCTGTAGAGCTGACTTTAAGCAAGGCAGTATCAATACAGCCTTTTGATTGTATCGATACCATTTACTTAGGAACTGACTTGAGAGCTTAAACTCAGCGTATCGATACAACTAAAAAAAGTTGTATCGATACGGGAGCTTTATTTTAGAAGCAGTTCTATTACTTAAGCTGGTTGGTATCGATACAAAACTTTTGGTTGTATGTATCGATACCGAGGTGCTTTTGTGTTAGTTTTTGAGATATTTTGAAGAAAGAAATCCATGTGTATAAATAGTCTTTTCTCTCTCCTTAGATCCTATCTGTAGGGAGGTATTCCTGAACAAGCCGAATTAGGGCCCAAGAAAGTGGTACGTGGGACCACGGAGTAAGCAAGATAAGATAAACCGCCATGCAAGGCGGTGATCAGTGATACAGGTACAGTGATACGAGAAGTCGTTGGTCCAAGTAGTTGAAAAGGACCAGTGCCATGTGAAGTCACTAAACCAGATGGACTTCTCGGTAATAAAGGGGCCGAATAGGGCCCAAACACGTGGTACGTGGGACCATGGTATAGATACGATAGGGACAGTCGCGTGTGCAAGATGGTGGTCGGCGATATGGACCTGTGACATAGGGGGTCACTGGTCCAAGAAGTCTATGTAGGGCCTTGGACCAGTGAACATGAGAAGTTATTGGTCCAAGGGTTAGATAAAAAACCAGTGACATGTGAAGTCACTGGTCCAGGTAGCCTGTTCGGCAATGAGAAGGCCGAACAGGAGGAGATATCTAAGGAAAGCTGCCTCAAGTGCAAGGAACATTCTGGAAGGGTTTAGAAACAGTGGTATTCCGTTAAGGAATGAGATCTCGAGAATGTAGGATGTGGGAAAGACACCCAATAGGAATGAGATGTTCGGCCAGTTATGGAAAAGAGTCCTGAAAAGATTAAGGTAATGCACTGATAAGGGAACCAGAATCCAAGATATCTTGGGTTCCTATACGAGATAGGAATCCTAGGGCAGTAAGCATCTATGAATTTATAGATACGAGGTAAACCTAGAGGTAAAAGGTACACAATTCGTAGCACTTTGCATTATACGAGTTTTCTACTAATAATTAGGGTTTATTGCTAGTACATGATACTAACTTAGGCATCGGAGGGTCTTTGCTGCGAGAGGAAAAGGTGCGCTTGGTCCTTATCTGTTTTGCAGATTATTCCGACGACGAACTAGGGTTTCAGTGAAGAGGCATGAGTAGCCGTTGTAATCTAGTGCTGTTCTAAGCACCAATTGTTGTCATTCCCCTACATTATCCTAGATTTTATTTTAGATATGAGTTTTAGTTTTCTTTTTGCCTAAGTTTCTTCCATCGTTCCTCAAGATTTCTTAATTAATTTCTGCAAGAACACCCTTAGTTAATTGTTATTTGTTAATTTCTCGTTTATTAAAGTTGTTCGTATGGATTAGATTCTATTTAATTAATATCAAGTTTAATAACAGTTTTATCGGTTAAATATGTTTGCCATCTCTAGCTAGCTTTGTTCTTAATCTTTCAAACGTGAGAGAGCAGTTAATTAGGCTTGGTCAAGGGGTGATTCCTACCCCATGACTTGGTTGGTTTAGTGGTTTCTCTTGTCTTTTGAGCTTTAAGTCGGTTCGTAAATGGTTTGAATCTCTTATTTTCATTCAAAGAGAGTAGTTTTAACTTCTTTGATCATGTGTCGGCAAGTTTTTCTTGCCAGGTGCAATGCTTGGAACCCTGGCACTTCAGGTGTTTGATTAAATGTCTAAATGAGTTTTGATCCATTTTCGAGCTCCCTTTTGTGAATTACTATTCATTTTAATGTCAAACCTTTCGAGTGAGAGCGTGCGATCATGACTCCCACTTGAGTAATCAAAGAGATTCATTAACCGGCCGAGTCGCAGGGTTGAACCCCGAGGCCTTGCCACTTGTTAAATTAGTTTAAACTCATTTTCTAGTTTCCACTTTTTATAAGTATAACAAAGTTGGCCATCTTAACCCCAAAATTGTTACATCTACAAATTTGAACAAGCTATATTGAATATTCCCTATGGGTTCGATCCCAGTCTTACCAGATTATTATGCTATCGACGTTCTAGCCCTACGCTTGGGGCATACCGTTCTTCGAGACTAAGCATCTTTTGGCGGCGATTATTCTTATAATGGCTTTCTTGGAGATTCGAAAAACCATTGTGAGTATTCCACTTTATGTTATTTTTTAAAAAACATAATTTTTTTTCCCTTTCAAAGAGGGAAAAACTTCGTTCATCTCACTTGCAACCTCCATGACAAGCACAAGAAAATATACCTCCTATCCCAATGTTTTTTTCTACTCACGTCTCCACCCTTAACTGTCGCCATCTGATTCACAATCCACATATCCAACCAACAACATCCACCACAGTGGCCAACCATAACAATATTCAACGACAGTAAGAAAAAAATGCATACATCAAATAAAATGCTCAAGGAAGAAAACCATAGGTTACCAAGATTCCCACTTGCCCCTTGGCGAAGAGGAGGAGAGCTAGAACCTTCCATTTGCACACGTAACAAATGAAAAAAGTTTGGCGATTTAATAAAAGCATTTTTTTCTTTCAAAGGGGGGAAGGCTCCAACATCTCACTTGCACACTCCATGACAAGTACAAGAAAGTATATCTCCCATGCCAATGGTTTCTTTCTACTCACATCTCCACCCTCCACTGCCACCATCTGATTCACAACCCACATGGCAAACCAAGAACAACCACCACGGCAGCCAAACCACAATAATATTCAATGACAATAAAAAAAATAAAACGTACAACAAACTAAATGCTTAAGGAAGAGAACTTTGGGTTACCAAGATTCCCACTTGCCCCCTTGGCGGGAAGGAGTGGAGCCAAAACCTTACACTTACACCCATATCAAATTGAAAAAAAAAATTAATTTGGCAATTTTAAAACCATGTTTTTTAATTATTTCAAAGGGGGGAAGGCTCCGATCATCTCACTTGCACCCTCCATGACAAGCACAAGAAAGTATACCTCCTATGCTAATGGTTTCTTTCTACTCACATCTCCACCCTTAATTGTTGCCATCGGATTCACAACCCACATGTCCAACCAACAACAACCACCACGGCAGCCAACCACGACAATATTCAATGACAGAAAAAAAAAACACGTGAAGCAAATAAAAGGCTCAAGGAAGAGAACCTTGGGTTACCAAGATTCCCACTTGACCACTTGGTGAGGAGCAGGAGAGCCAAAACCATCCACTTGCACCCATAGCAAATTGAAAAAAAATTAATTTGGCGATTTAAAAAGAGTAATTATTTTTTTCCTTTCGAAGGGGGAAGCCTTCAATCATCTCATTTGCACCCTCCATGATAAGCACAAGAAAGTATACATCATACGTGATTGCTTCGTTTCCGTATAAAAAATAATTAATAAAAAATAATAATTACTGCTACCTAAAAGATAGCAGTAAGTATTCCGAGTATCGTCCTCAGGGATTACGAAGGCTAAATTGCAACTGCTTCAATTGATTTCTAAACTAATTCTAGAAAAGGATTTGATTATTGGATTTCGAAAATATTACAAGCTAAATTAAATTAAAGCAATTAAGAAATAACGAGAGTTTATGAGAGAAAAGATCTAGGGTTTCGAATCCACTCGATCCGTTGTAACAATTTCTATACGATGATAAAGGTCTATCATTCGAATCAATCCAGATATCGTTAGGGTTCGCGGGCCCTCACAGTATTGCCAAAAGATTTCTATGAATCACCGAACATCATGGGGTATCGCCGCCTAGCACGAACCGTCTTACTAGTACGATCCGTCTCTATAGCACGGATCGTCTAATAGCACGACGCGTCTTACAGAGCATAACCCATCTTACTCAGCTATCACAAAATAATTAAGAACTGTTGCATGAACGTGCATAAAATCCAGGAATTTATACACAAGATGTGATTGGAAAAATTAATACTGCAAATAAATCTTTACGTCGTACAACCACGATTCGAATAATAAAACACTAAATCAAAATATAAACATTATTACTCCGAGTTCAAGCTTCATCTACGCCCTAGAAACTAGTTTAGCCGGACATCGGAAGAGAAATCATCGCACTGTTCTTGTTCTGTCCGTGCCGAGCACTACCTCTTTTTCGTCCAGAACTGACTGCCGAAGGCAGTGGAGTTTCATTTGTTTAAATAGGGTTTCCAAGCATTAATTACATTCAGGGCCTGGGACTTAATGCCTTAATAAATTAATAATCCAACTTTGAAGTATTCTACGCTTTAACCCCAAACTTCATTAAACTCTTCTTTTTATCCAATATTTTGGGCAATGAGCTCAATTAACCTATAAACAAAATAAAAGAAAAATAAATATCAGCTAACAAATATAAATAACTAACAAGTGTAAATTGAAAGGCCAAAATATCAATATTTTTGCTCTTATCAATACGCCAATGGTTTCTTTCTACTCACGTCTCTACCCTTAACTGTCGCCATCTGATTCACAATCTACATAGCCAAACAACAACAACCACCACAGTGGCCAACCATAACAATATTCAACTACAGCAAGAAAAAAATACATACATCAAATAAATTGCTCAAGGAAGAGAACCATGGGTTACCAAGATTCCCACTTGCCCCTTGGCGAAGAGGAGGAGACCTAGAACCTTCCACTTGCACACGTAACAAATAAAAAAAATTTGGTGATTTAATAAAAGCATTTTTTTCCTGTCGAAGGGGGGAAGGCTCCAACATCTCACTTGCACACTACATGACAAGCACAAGAAAGTATATCTCCCATGCCAATGGTTTCTTTCTACTCACATCTCCACCCTTAATTGTCGCCATCTGATTCATAACCCACATGGCCAACCAAGAACAACCACCACCGCAGCCAACCACAATAATATTCAATGACAATAAGAAAAAAAAAACGTACAACAAACTAAATGCTTAAGGAAGAGAACTTTGAGTTACCAAGATTCCCACTTGCCCCCTTGGCGAGGAGGAGGAGAGCCAAAACCTTATTCTTGCACCCATAGCAAATTGAAAAAAAATTAATTTGGCGATTTAAAAAGCATGTTTTTTTAATTCTTTCGAAGGGGGGAAGGCTCCAATCATCTCACTTGCACCCTCCATGACAAGCACAAGAAAGTATACCTCCTACGCTAATGGTTTCTTTCTACTCACATCTCCACCCTTAACTGTCGCCATCTGATTCACAACCCACATGTCCAACCAACAACAACCACCACTGCAGCCAAGCACGACAATATTGAATGACAAAAAAAAAACACATGAAGCAAATAAAAAGGCTCAAGGAAGAGAATCTTGGGTTACCAAGATTCCCATTTGACCCCTTGGCGAGGAGGAGGAGAGCCAAAACCATCCAGTTGCACCCATAGCAAATTGAAAAAATAATTAATTTGGCAATTTAAAAAGCGTAATTATTTTTTTCCTTTCCAAGGGGGAAGCCTTCAATCTTCTCATTTGCACCCTCCATGATAAGCACAAGAAAGTATACATTATACGCCAATGGTTTCTTTGTACTCACGTCTCCACCCTTAACCATCACCATCTAATTCATAACCTACATGTCCAATCAACAACAACCACCACAACAGCCAACCACAACAATATTCAATGACATTAAGAAAAAAACACGTAAAGCAAATGAAATGCTCAAGAAAGAGCATCTTGATACCGAAGATTCTCACTTGCCCCCTTGGCGAGGTGGAGGAGATTCAAAACCTTTCACTTGCTCTCATACCAAATTGGAAAAAAAAAAAATTTGGCGATTTAAAAAGCAAGTTTTTTTCTCTTCTTTCGAAGGGAGAAGACTCCGATCATTTCACTTGCATCCTCCATCACAAGCTCAAGAAAGTATACCTCCTACTCCAATGGTTGCTATCCTCCATGCCTCCAAGAACCACCTCCAAGAATCCAAATACTTTTGAATGCTGAAAATGATTATGTAGCTGCTGAAAATCATTGTTAAGTGCAGAAGATATGTGCTAAATGGTGGAAAATGATAGCATATGCTGGAAATTGATTGTATGTGCTGAATTTCAGTGAATAGATACCTAAAACTGATCTTATTCGCTAGTAATGTGATCTGAAATATTGATGCATTTGGTGGAACTGTTAAAATTAATTTAAGACGGGTGTTGGAGCTAGTCATAGCATTTGGTGTGATTATTTATTTCGTTGCTATGAGTATTTAAGCTTTGTTCTCATAAGTGTGGATTAAATGCTAGGTTTGGAGGCGACAACGAGCACCGTTACTCCATGTAGGAGTGAGCTTGTTTTGGTTTTCTTTTTGTTAGAAACCAAGGTGAGTTTTCGATTCATAAATGTTCTTCAATTGGAATGAACTTGTGATATTGAACTGTGACTTCGTGTCGATGGGCAATAATGACCAATGGCCAGACTTCATGTCGAGCGAGTGACTTCGTGTCGCTTTAATGATTATGTGTCGATTATTTACTTTACGATTAATTAATGGCGATGATGGATTTATTTACTTTTTCCATTGAGCAACATCGATGTCTCATATACTCCTGGAACTCGTTCTGGGTAATACACTCCTAGCACTCGTTCTGGGTAATACACTCCTAGCACTCGTCCAGTTTTGCAGGTATAGGTCGGTATCCACTACAGGTTGCGTTTTGCATTTGTGACTCACTCAAAGAGTACGTGGTTGTGGCCTGTGGGAGTCTTGTCTCCCGGCCTATAGTAGATGTTTGTTTAGTTTAGTTTTGAACGATGTTAGGATATGTATAGTTTATTTCTTTTCAAACTTCTGCTGTAGATTGTAATGGCAGTTGTTTGTGATATATATAAAAGGGGTTGTTTAACCTTGTTTGGGGGTTATCTTTTGATACTGTTAGTAGTCGTTGTTGATTGGTTGTCGCGTGTCGTGTTGGGATAGGCTGATGAGGTGCTATTCTGAGACGAGGTGTGACATCCGCCACGACCTGATTAATACCGGATCCCCACATGTATCTCTACACACAGCAAACTCTCCCGCTAGATGCCACAACTGGCCACCCTTACCAAAACAAGGAGCCCTAAGCTAGTTATCAATATTAAGCAGTATGGGCGTGGATTTTCCCTTCTCCGCCTTAATGGCTTTTGGGCATTTCCTAGAAGGTCTAGATTTCTTTCAACTCACGTCTCCACCCTTAACTATCGCCATCCGATTCACAACCTGTAGGGGGATGAAAACAATTGATGCTCAGTACAACACCAATATGCAACGGCCACACGTGCCTCTTCACCGGAACCCTAGTTCGTCGTCAGAACCCGAATCTACAAAACAGACAAGGGGTGAGCGCACCCTTGCTTCTCATAGCAAAGGCCCTCAGATGCTAAAGTTAGTATCGCGTACTAGCAAGTAAACCCTAATTATCAGTAGGAGAACAATATCAGTGCAATGAATTGCGTATTGCGTACCTTTTCCCTCTAGGTTAACCTCGTTTACATAGGCATACGTATGCTTGCTGCCCAAGTATTCGTGTTGCCCTAGGTTTCCTACCTCGTAAAGGAAACCCATAATATCTTGGATTCTCGTTCCCTTATTTGTTCATTACCTTAGTCTCTTCAAGACTCTTTTTCCATAACTGACCAGACATCCCATTCACGTTGGGTGTCTTTCCTCGATCCTACATATTCGGGATTTCATTCTTTTACGGGATAACACCGCTCTGGAACCTTCCACAGCGTTCCTGTCGCCTTAGCAGTTAAGGCTGCTTCCTTAATAGTTCTCTTCACTGTTTGGCAATCTCATTGCCGAACAGTTCATCTGGTCCACTAACGTCACATGCAACTGGTCCTTATCATTATATTTGGACAAATGACTTCACATGTCTTTTGTCCTTATATGCCGAACAGCCAGCTTGGACCAATGACCCCTCATGTCACCGGTCCTCACCGCCGTTCACCGCGCTACCTAGCGGTATGCCCTGTCGTATTTACCATGTTCTCTTTTATACCATTTGTTCGGCTGCTAACTATACCTGTTCGGGAATACTTCCCTACAATTGCTCCACAACTTTGCTCATTTGCCATTGTTCGGGGGCAATGGGTGAAGCTTAGAATCAGTCGTCAGACCGAACTCCTCTAGTGCCCCGCGCAGACATAGTATTAATGCTCATTAATGTTTTTGGCATCTCAATCATCATACCCTATCGAGGTAATGACTCCACGTGGAGTGTTTCGTACGCCTCACATTAAATTCGAACTAACGTTTTTAGCCAAACATTGTCAACGTCGTCTGTTGAATCCATTTTCCACGTTACTTTTCATGTAACGGTGTGAGAGGAGATGTTTCGTCTCTGTCGCTTACCCTTAATCCCCACAAAGGGATCTTTTTTGGGTTTTTACCAAAAACTCGATTCTCGTCTTTCTCTCTCTAAAACTAGGCGAGAGCTTTCTTCCCTTTTCTTCTGCCTTTGCCGCCGTCTACTACTCGATTGCATCTCAGGCAACCGCTGCAATAGCTTCGTAAGACTCTCATTCTTGCTTCTTCTTGCGTCTTTTTCTGAGATTCGTTCTCAGATTTATCCTTCTGTTTTAGGGTTTTGATCGTACCTAGTTTCAAGTTTTGTCCTGTTCATATCTTCTGTATCCATGGCAGATAATAATGAAAACCTTCCAAAACCTAGCAAGTTTAGAAAACTCTGTGAAACCCCTATTGCCATGGCGGCATCTAGGGCCAAATATAATGTTCCTGACAATGTTGGGCTTGAACTCGCCCCTTTAGGGGTGGATAGGGATGGTGGTTCGTGGGATAGAACGTGTATCCCTATTGTAGCCATTGTCAAGGGTGGAGTTCCTTTCCCTCTTCACCTACTACTCCGCCAAGTTCTGAACTGGTATCGTCTTACCCCCATGCAAGTTTCAACTAATGTTTTTAGGTTGGTGATGGGGATCGTAGCCCTGAATAGGATTCTGGGGACCAAACTAGGAATCTGGGACATCCAATGGTGGTAGAGCATCGTGCTAAACCCTGAACACAACACGTATTACTTCAAGGTTAGAAAAGCAGAAAAGCGTCTTGTGCTAAACTTGCCTAGATTCTGCACGTGATCACGAGATGATTTCTTCTATGTTACCGGAGCATTAGAGCCAATAGGTGAAGATGGCCAAGTGGTGGGCCTCCCTTGCCCCCACATACGGGGCTATCCACATATGCTCCTAATTTACTTTGCTCTATTCGTAATTTTCTCCACTGCTTTTGTCCGCATTTGCTAACCCTTGTTTGACTTATCGTTTGGCAGTGGATAACGCTAACAAGCGTCCCAAATGAGAGCCAAGGTACGTCCGAATAGCGGAGATTAATAAGATCTTGAGATATACAGGTGAGCCTGGTACTTTAACAGCTGGTCGGGGTCGTAACGCAGAAGTACTACTGGGATACGATCCTGCTTACAGAGGTGTTATTGACAGAAGACTTGCCAACCCAAGTACTAGTGCCACTTCAACTTCTACTGCTCCCCACCCATGGAGTTTGAGATCCCGTGCCAGAGTTACTATTGCCGGGCAACTAGGTGAAGTACCCATTTTAGAGGGCATTCCACTGCCCCGTTTAATTCTTAGAAGGTCATTCCAATGACAAGCCGAACAGCTAGCCTCCCAACGTGACACCAGCTAATCCTCTTCATCGGGATATTCAGCATCGCCTCCTTCGTTAGGTACGATGACTCACCAACCTATGAACTTAAGTTCCCTCCTTACTGTCCCTACCCGTGGTCATGGTGTTGGGAGAGCAGCATCAACTGGACATGCCCCACCACCACCCTGCCGTAACAGGGGTGGTTCTAACCGATCTTCCTCATCTCCCTGAGGATCCGACATGGTTCATGAAACCAGTGATGCTCATCGGGACAAACACCCTAGAACTGAAGGCTCTGAGGGTGCCTCAGCACAAGCAGCAGCTTTGATCCAACAACCTCTTTCGCTGAGTACTCAAGTGTTAACTCAAAGCTAGGCCCCCCAACTCATTAGGGGTGATCGGCCCGTCAATGTCGGTGATAGTGCAAGTTCTTCAGAGACTGCACTAGCTCTTGCACAAGGGCTGCTGCTGCCTGTTGATATGCAAAAAGAATCTGGATCCTCACCTGATTGGCTCATCTCCACTGGTCTCGTCAGTGGGATAAAGGTGAAATAATTTTGATAACTTTTAGCCGGACCTTAACATCTCGTGTTTATTATATTAATGCTTCCTACTTTTTTCTTGATTTCTTTAGTTTATCCAAAAGATGGTTGTACTAGGCCAAAAACTCCAAGAGATCGAAACAGAACGCAATAGGCTCTTGAGAGACAACACCAGGACAACTGCAGACTATTTCAAGGCTTAAAAGGGGGAGAGATAAAGCAAAGCTAGAAGCTGATGGGATGAAGATCAAGCTTGATATTGTAGAAGACAGCCTTAGCCATGCTTTATCTGAGATTTATAATGCCAAGAAGGCAGCTTATGAAGACGGATATCAAAAGGGTTTTGACGTGGCAATGGCAAGTTTTGTTGACCAAATGCCAGCAATTCAAGATCAAATCTGGGTTGCCAATTGGGAAGCTTGCTTCACAAAGACTGGCGTTGCTAAAGACTCGGTCTTCTGGGTGGAAAACGACTTACCAAGCTGCCGAGCTGCAGCCTCTCAGGAGCATGATGAGCCCCCAACTTATGATGTTGATCGACCGATAGACGAGTTTGCAGATGCTGACGAAGAGATACAGATGGAGTCTCAGGATGCTGCAATCGAACATGCATCAGTTCGGGAGGCGACCAATGAGACTATCGTCTCGGAGAAGAATGCTGCTGTTGGTGGTGGCCCCAGTGGTGAAGTGAATATAGAGATCACGACTGATTCTCCATCAGAAATCCAAAATCTAGATTGATTTGGTAAGTTTGCATCTACTCTTTCAAATACTTGGCGGTCCTTCGTGACCATTTCATTTTTTGTTTTATAGCCCTGCGAGGCACCAGTCTTTTCAAACTTTTGATGACATAGGTATTCAGCCATTTGGTTTTTTTTTTGTTTGCTTGGCATCTCGTGACCTTCATTGTTCCAACCTTACAGGTTGAATTTCTGAGTTTAATCGTTTTTAGATAATTTCTGCTCGTATGCCTAAGTTTTCATACTTTAAAGCACAAGCTAATTGTGTATGTCCTCGTATGCACTCCATGTATTCTCGTACTGGGACAAATTCGACAAATTCCTAACTTTCTCATACTTAGATATTTGAGCATGGTCACGTATGCTCTCCAAGCCTTTTCATACTTGGACAAGTTCGTATGTTCCTGAAATATTTTCATATTCAGGGAGTGTTGCATGTATGCAGTTTTAAGTTTATTCATAAGTTAACATATGAGGTGCTTCACACGTAAAAACAATCAAGACTTTCAAATGTTCATGAATTTTGAAGAAATAATTTCATAACGTTTTGTCGTACGCCCAGTCCCTGCTCGCCAATATGAAAAAGGAAAATAGTTCCAAATTTTCATATTCCAGAACTGCAGAACAAATATTCCAAGGAGTTGACATGCTGCAAAGAAATTTGATTTTATTCATAAGCTTGAACTCAATGGGGCGTTATTCGTACCCCTTGCAACTAATCAATAAAAATAAGAAACAAGGGAATTTTATTCGTAATTCCCACACAATCACGTAGTATATCCTAAATAGAATAAAATCAAAAACTAAATTCTTTTAAACAAAGAATTTTCTTAGATTAGGAACGTTCCAAGGCCTTGGCACTGGATTTCTGTCCAGATCAGCCAATCTATCGGCCCTTCTACCCACAATTTCGGTCACTCGATACGGGCCTTCCCAATTGGCCCTCATTGGCCACCTTGGTATTGCCGAGCACTTTTTGTAGTACAAGATCCCCAACACCAAACTCTCAAAGGTGAACATGTTTGTTGTAGCTCTTCATTAGCTGTTCCTGGTAAGAAGCCAGATGCACCAGGGCCCTTTCCTTCTTTCCTCAGCGAGATCAAGCTCAATTTCGAGGGCCTTGTCATTGCCCCCACTCTCAACCAATGTAGTCCTGTTGGTTGGAAGACCAAATTCTAAGGGTATTACTGCCTTTGTTCCACACGCCAAGGAATAGGGGGTCCCTCCCGTAGACCTCCTAGGTGTTGTACGATGTGCCCACAGTACCAGTGGTAACTCATCAGGCCACTTTCCTTTTGCTTTGTCTAACCTCTTCTTGATCCCGTCAAGGATGGTTTTGTTGGATGCTTCTGCCTGCCCATTGCTCTGAGGGTAGGCTGGGGTTGAGTAATAATTTTGTATTCCATACTGGGCACAAAAAGCTTTGAATTTCTTCTAAAACTGGGACCCATTGTCAGTAATCAACGAATAAGGGACCCAAAATCGAGTAATAATACTCTTTCACACGAACCTTTCCATCATAGGTTCAGTGATTTTAGCCAACGGCTTTGCCTCAATCCACTTGGTGAAATAATCCGTCGCTACCAACAGAAACTTCCTTTTGCCAGTTGCTTTGTGGAGTGGACCCATGATGTCCATTCCCCATTGAGCAAATGGCCAAGGACTTGTTAATGGCACCAAATCTTCTACTGGTGTTCGAATCATTGGTGAGAATTTCTGACACTTCTCACAAATTTTAACATATACTTTTGCAACTTTTTGCATATGCGGCCACCAATAGCCCTGGGTAATTGCTCGGTGGGCTATGGACCTACCCCTTGCGTGACTCCCACAGGTCCCTTCATGAATCTCATGAAGGAATTTTTGCAACATCTCGGGGTGTACACAAAGCAAATATGGTCCAGTAAAGGATTTTCTGTACACTTTCCCTATTGGAGACAGCTAAAATCTTGCAGATTTGGTTTTAATTTTATGAGCCTCCTTTTTGTCAGAAGGTAGTATTTCATCTCGTAAAAACTCCACAATTGGGTCCATCCAACTTGGTCCTTGGTTCACATTCAAGACTAACACTACACTCCTACCAATGCTTGACTCAGTCAGATACTCAACTGCTACCTTCCGTTTGAGTTCAGTTGGAACCGTCGCGGCCAACCAAGCCAAAGAATCGGCATGAGCATTCTGTCCAGAGCTTATCTGTTCAATATATACCCTTTCGAAGGTATCAAGCAAATCCTTGGCTGCCTGCACATATGCCGTCATCTTCTCATTCCGGGCTTCGTATTCCCCGAACAGTTGATTAACCACAAGCTGTGAATCACAATATACCTTAACTCGCTTTACTTTTAACGTTCTTGCACTCCTTAATCCAGCTAAGAGTGCTTCATACTCCGCCACGTTATTTGATGCACTGAACCCTAGCCGAACAAACAGTTCCAACATTACTCCATTGGGGGGAAAGAGTACAATCCCAATCCTCGACCCTGTGTTACATGCTGAACCATCAACAAACAGCTTCCACTCAAGGGGATCCTGTTCGGTTGGGGTTTCAACCTTCTTGGCTGGTGGCCTAATCACCTGTCCCCCAACTCTACCACAAAATCAGCCAGCACTTGGCCTTTGATAGCGGTGGGCGGCTGGTAGTCAATGTTGTATTGACTTAACTCAACGGACCAAGTTGAGATTCTTCCCGAGAAGTCTGCTTTTCGTAACAATGATTTCAATGGGAACTCAGTATAAACCACAATCTTATGGCTTTGGAAATAGTGTGGCAACTTCCTTGTGGTTGTCCTTAATGCCAGGACGAGTTTTTCTAGGGGCAGATATCTCGTTTCTGCGTCTAACAATGTTTTGATCACATAGTAGATAGGGATTTGCTCGGACCCCTTATCCCTTAATAGGACCGCACTCACAGCATGTTCAGATACAGCCAACTACAAAACCAAAGACTCACTTGGCTATGGAGTTGACAAAAGTGGAGCCTTGGCCAAATACTTCTTCAGGCCCTAGAAGGCTTGCTCACACTCTGCTCCCTGTAGACACCCCATTCTGGACTGCCCGGATTAGTCCTTTTACTTTCTTTGTTGACCCGATGATGATGAACGGTCGAGAACATTTCAAAGTCGATGGAAGGATTTGAGCTTTGAACGTTGAACTTTCCCCCTTCAAACCCACCTTCAAGCCCATTTCAAAACCCTTCAAATCCAGAGCCATATAAGCCTCGGCCAAGCCTTACCTTGCTTACACCAACTCTCACTTGGCGTGCGCCAGCAAATTACCACGTGTCGGACATCGACCGTTGACTCAGTTTGACCTGGCACACGCAAGGTTACAGGCGGCGTACGCATGGTCAAAGCCAGTCAAATCACCGTTTTTATGTCACGCGCCCGAGACTTTTGCGGCTCCAAAGTACAGGGAACAGTGCCCCTGATGATTATATTCCTCTGGCCCGTCCCCCTCTCTCTCCTACACTACCCATCACCTAGTCCCATACATTTAATGCATGGGAGGCTCCTCACTCAACCCAACCAGCCCAAGCCAGCCCCTAACCCCAGCTGATTAGCCCTGGTCTCAGCTCCTCTCTCCACCATAAATAGCCCCCTTTGCATTCATTTGCAAAGGTTAACTTCATTCATTAACTCAAGCTCTCCCTCTCCTTTCTCTTGTTCTCTCTT
Source organism: Rhododendron mucronatum var. ripense (assembly GCA_019656295.1). Lineage (NCBI taxonomy): Eukaryota > Viridiplantae > Streptophyta > Magnoliopsida > Ericales > Ericaceae > Rhododendron > Rhododendron mucronatum. The sequence goes on along the minus strand of BPLT01000009.1, from coordinate 4,191,228 downwards.
CTCCATTGAAAGAGTAAGAGTAAGAGGAGTACCTCACACCCCACACCACTGTCCAGTCACTACACAGCCTCCATCTTCAACCCCCAAAGCTCAATCCATCCTTCCATCTCTTGCAACCAAAGGTATACCACCTTTGTGTTGTTTTCTGTTTTCAACTCCTGAGGGGAACCAGAAAGGTTCTGGCTAGTAACTGATACTAGTCCAGGCCCTTCTCTGGAAAAATAAATCAGTCGTAAGGAGCATATCATGGCGCACGCCAGCTTCATCAAGCCGTACGCCACCTTTGGTAGTATGTGCACTGCTGGCGTGGGGATCATGAAGTGCCCATTTATTACCTATTTCTTTTTTGTCATCACCTCGAGCATGCTAATAACCAGTTTACTGCTTTCTGTACATTAGAGTTATTTAAATGCAGCTTTCAATACCCATACTCTTCTTGCTTTATAAGGCCTCTGGGGTGTTTCTGGTCATGTTCCAGAACCCAGATCATGTAAAGCCAAGCACTGGACAGAGGGCACACGTGGCGTACGGTCCCTTATGGGTGGCGTACGGCAAGTAAACTAAGGTCCAGTGCCTGGCCCTTGCATCAGAATTCCATCCTGGCCTCCTGTCATTCCCCCACTCTGTTTATGGGGTTGATTGTCTATTTTCCTGGCTCTTGGCCATTTCTTACATCTGTATCTGTAAATATAACTGCCTTTTAAATTGCGTGGTTTGCCCTGGGTGTGCACTGGTCCATTCCAGAGCCCAGAGGGTTGAGAGCAAAGACTGTAAGCAAAAACAAGGTAGTGTACGCCAGCTCTAAGGTGGCGTGCGCAGGGTTCAGTGGCGTGCAGAGGCTTGGCCACTGTGTGCCAGTGTACTTCTTGCTCACGTACCTGAAAAAGCAGCGTACACCATCCCAGTGGTATTTGTTCACTGTGCTTGTTCTCAACCTATGTTCTTATGCTAATTACGTCAATTCATTCAAATCATCATTCACAAACATTCCTGTCACATTAAACTGCAACCTGTTACAGTTTTAAGTCCCCATTATCTGCTCCCCCGCCCTAACTGGCTAAAAAATGATCAAACGAGAGAAAGATGCAAACGTTTTACAAATATGCCTGAGTAGAGACCGATCTCCGGATTGGGCGAGTGGGGTGCCATAAAACCCTTCCCCTCTCGTAACCTGGCTCCTGAACCTCAGATATCGAAGGTGACGACGGACCAGTCTACGCCTCTTCAAAATCAAATCAAACCCATTTTCAAATCAAAGCAAACGTAGCAAAAACGTTTTCGAGTTCGGTTCCTTGGGTATTTCTCCGCTAAAACCCGAGTGGCGACTCTGAATCGAAGCCTTTCGCCGCGCTTTTCAAAAAGGGCCGCACCCAAATGTTTTCAAAACCACAAAATCCGGAGACTTTGGGGCGCGTGCCCACACTCCCCATTCGAACCCTTCCCTCTTTTTTAATAACTAAAAAAAGGGTCTACATTTATCACTTGATCTGCTGATAAATCTATTGAGTGCTGCAGCCATTCCAGTCAATCTCTAGACTTCCTTTGTGGTTTTGGGACTTTGTAGCTTTTGTAAGGCCGCAATTTGATCAGAATTGGCTTCAATCCCTCTCACGGTCACTAGGTGGCTTAGGAACTTCCCAGCACCAACTCCAAACGCACACTTCAAGGCGTTGAGCTTCAGTTTGTATTTCCTCAGGATTCCAAAAGCATCTTTCAAATCCGCTATGTGTCCCTCTCTGGCTTCACTTTTTACCACCATATCATCAATGTAAACTTCCATGGTTTTGCCTAGGAGCCTTTTGAACATGATGGTTGTGAGTCTTTGATAAGTTGCTCCCGCGTTCCTTAGTCCAAATGGCATGACACTATAACAGTACAACCCTCGTGGTGTAATGAAAGAAGTCTTCTCCTGATCAGGCCCAAACATAGCAATCTGATGATATCCTCGATATGCGTCGAGCAAACTCACTCGTTCGTATCCAGCAGTTGCGTCAACCAACTGATCTATCCTTAGAAGAGGGAAACTATCTTTTGGACATGCCTTGTTTAGGTCTGTGAATTCTACATAGACACGCCACTTTTCATTCTTCTTTTTTACAACCACAGTGTTGGACAACCACTCTGGATAATAGACTTCCCGTATTGCTTTGGCTTCTAACAGACGATCTACCTCGTATATCATAGCATCAACATGCTGTATAACTGCCCTTCTTTTCTTCTAAATAATTGGCCTATGTTGTGGATCAACATTCAAGTGGTCACAGATCACATCTGCATCTACTCCGGGCATTTCTTCTGGTATCCATGCAAACACATCAACATGTTCTTTTAAGAAGCTTACCAACTTGGTCTCTTCTTCTGCTGGCAATGTCTCCCCTATTAAAAAATATCTTTCAGGATCAGTCTTGTTGATCTGTATTTTCTTTAGGCCTTCAATCACTTTTTCTGTTGGATTTCGTCCGACATCCTCAATAGCCGGTTAATCTGGTACTTCCACCGTATGCACCTGGTGGGCTTTCTGAGATTTCGTAATAATAGAAGTCAAGCACTGTTTAGCCACCTTTTGGTTACCTTTGATCTTTTCGATCCCATTAGACCATGGAAACTTCACCATTTGGTGATAAGTAGAGGAAACAACCCTCATCTTGTGTAGCCAAGTCCTTCCTATAATCGCGTTATAGGACAAAGGGACATCTACCACTAGAAAGTCTGTCCTTAACAACACTAATCCAGCCTGAACAGGCAATGATATTTTCCCCAGGGGCCAGACGGCACCTGCACCAAACCCAACCAAGGGTGTAGTGGACTGCTCCAAGTCTTTCTGGGCCAGACCCAACTTCTTGAATGCATCATAGTACAACACCTCTGTACAACTCCCTGAGTCAACCAGGATTCTCTTAATGTCATATTACCCAATTTGTAGGGTTATTACCAAAGCATCATTATGAGGCACTAGAACTTCTCCCAGATCCTCATCTGTAAAAACTATGCCCTTGTTGCATGTATCATTCTCCGCCCTCTTTTGTTTCCCAGCCACATAACATGCTGGTCATGTTTGGTTTGCCTTTGGAGTAGCCTAACCTCATTTCTCGTATAAGGTGTGGCCAACACGTGTATCATATGGATTACCCCCTTAGGATTCTGCTCGTAATCCAGTTGCATGGCTTTCCTTTTGTCCTTGGGGTCCTCCTGGATGAATTCCTTGAGATAGCCTCGAGAGACTAAATCATCACCTCTTGTACATTTCACAATCTTCAGTCATGTGGCTCCAATCCTTATGGTAGCTATAGTGTTGATTCCTAGCACGTTTTGCATCTTTATCTCCACCTAGGCTTGGGGGCCATTTGAAGTACGGTTGATTCTTTATTCGATAAAGAATCCTATAGATCGGTTCCTTCCACACCATAGTGATAGAAAAGAAAGACTTAGGGTCAGGAGCTTGTTTATCTTTGTACGGCTCTTTCTTTGCCTGCTCGTATTCTTTCCTTTCCCTATAAGTCTTAAGTTCTGGCTTTTTCACCTTTTTAACGGGCGCCTTCGGCTGTTCGGCCATGATCTTGCCATCTTCTCGGAGTATGTCATCCTCCATCTTGGCGTGTTGCTCTATTCGTTCCATTAATTTTGCCAGAGTTGCCACTGGATGCATGTTCAGAGACCGTCGCAAGTCTCCCCGAATAGGCAAGCCAATTTTGAAGGTTGCTATGGCTTATTCTTCACTGCAACTTTCAATCTCATTGAAAGTCTCCCAGTACTTCTTGGCATAGTCCCTAATCGGCTCGCTTTTCGCCTGTTTCATGGTGGAAAGGGTTTCAAATGTCTTTGGGGCTCTTCTGCTCGTCATGAATCGAGAAGTGAATTCCTCGGCCAACTGCCTCTAACCACGTATGGAGCGTGGCGCCAGTTTATGGAACCAAGACAAGGCCACCTTTCTGAGACTTGAAGGGAACATCTTGCATAAGATGACATCATCCCCATCGTGCATGAACATAGCCTGCTGATAGTGCTGTATGTGAGCCACGGGATCTGCATTTGTCTCGTAAAGAATAAATGTGTTGTGCTTCACTCTGCTCGGCAACCTGGCCTCTTGTAGCCGCCTTGCAAAGGGGGAAGCTGCTATATTGCTTAGGGCCTTCCATGCTACTTCTCGTGCAGTCATCGTTCCGTCTTCAGATTCCTTGGTTTTGTGGGTCGCTATTTTGGCCCAATCAGCATTAGGCCTCTCGTACCTATCCTAGTGATGTTTCTTTGTCTCCTCTTCCTCGGGGGTGGAACTTTGGCCTCTGCTCCTGTAGACACCCCATTCTGGACTGTCCAGATTAGTTTATTTATGGTCTTTTACCCCCCGATGATGATTAAGGTCAAGAACATCCTGATATTGTTGATATGTTTGAGCCTTGAGCGTCCTGAACCTCATTCAAATCCTTCCAAAGTTCCGTTTCAAACCTTTCAAGCCAGAACCAAACGGCCTCAACAGAACCCTACTTGCCTACGCCAGGATTGTGCTGGCGTGCGCTGGTAAACTGCCACGTGTCGGTCATCGACCTTTGACTCAGTTTCTACTGGCGCACGCCTGTACAATGACGGCGTATGCCAGTCAAATCATTGCTTTTCTGTCACGTGCTCGAGACTTTTGTGGCCACCCAGTACATCGCACAGTCTTCTGATGATTGCAAAACAGCCGGCCTGTCCCCTTCTCTCCCACATCCCCTTTCAAGCCAAGTCCCATGCATTCAATGCATGGGAGGCTCCTTCTTAACCCAACCTACCCTTAACCCCAACTAATCACAGCCTCTGTCAGTCATCCTTTTGCTATAAATGCACCCCTTGCATTCATTTGCAAAGGGGTTAACCAATTAAGACTCCAAGTCTTCTCTTCATCTTTGTCTCTCTTCTCATTCACTCCATTGAAAGAGAAAGCAAAGGGTCACTCCCACACATCTTACACAGCTATTCCTTCATCACTCAACCTCCATCTCTCAAGTCCAAGGCTCAAACCATTCATCAACCTCCAAACCAAAGAGGGCCTCTGGGATGCTCATGGTCATGTTCTAGAGCCCAGGTGATGTAAAGCCAGGCATCGGACAAAAGGACTAACTGGCGTACGGTCTACAAGGGTTAGTGTACGGCAGTTATGGCCGAGTCCAGTGGCTGGCCCTTACATTGCAGTTAAGCCTAGGCCTCAGTTTATTCCCCACACTGTTTATGGGGTGTTCTATCTTTTCTCATGACTTTAAGCCATTTTATCTGTCTGTAACCGTGTGGCTCTCCTCTCTTCAGCAGCTCCGCGGGCCTGACTCCGAACTTCTCTGAACTCACGTACTCCCAGTGGCCCCGCCAAGCGCTCTCTCTGATAAGCTGCATAGTCCATGTCTGGACGCAAGTGGCGTGTCAGGTCGGTATCAGGCCGTGTAAAGGCCTCCAGCTCGGCCAAAGTGTACTCTCCTGTGTGTGAGGCCCGTGGTGGAAGTGGTCCAGGCACCTGAAACCCCGCATAGCCAAGTGATTGACGTGTCACTCGGTCACCCAAGTACCACTGCCAACCAAAGGCCAACTCCAGCAGCACTCTACTCGCCGTGACAACCCTACTACGAGCCAAATACTCAGGCTCCGCCACTCTCCAAGGATCCCACTCGACCTGTAACGGCAAATAATGCAAGTATCGGTCAGCGACAGCATTGAAGCAATAAAAAGGCATACACATTCTTATTTCTACGAAGTATAATGTTATACCTGTGAAGGGCGTAGCTCATCGAGGTATATCCTGAAGCCGTTCAGATCGCCTCTGCCCCTCTTCTCACCCATGTTCTTCTTGCTCCATATGTGTGCGCGCGGGAGAATCCCCAAGTCCAGGCTCTTTGTCACCGGATGGCACCTGTTCAACACCTCATAAGCCCAGAGCTGCAGGATTGTCAATGGATCAAATCAGTAGTACATACAAGAATACTATGGAACAGATTATACTATCAAAATGAATACAAGTACGAATTGGAAAGTGTGCATTATTCTGTTGTGAATCATACCTCCCAGATCCGCCAGTACCCGACAGTGCTCACCTCCGTCCTCGACGAGTCCCCAAAGAAGCCGTAGGCTGTGCCTAGTGCAGCTCCACCCTAGTCAAAGCGCGAGGCCGTCCTCAAGTCCCTCAGCGCGGGCAGGTAAGACAGGTGAACCTTGCTACGCCTGTTTGGGTACAGGGTAGCGCCAAAGAGATACAACAGGTACGCCCGCGCCATCTGCTCTGCCTCCTGATCAGTTGTCACCTTCTTCATGAGATATCGGGTGAACTGCCCATATCTCGCCATCCCTTCCTCGATCTTGGGCACCTCACCCAAAAACCACTCCAAGGCTGCCTCGTCCTCCTCAATGCCCGAGTCAAACGGAATGGGCTCTCCCCCAACCCTCAAGCCTTTGATCGCTGCAAAGTCAGTAGGCGTCACCGTCATCTCCCTAATCGGTAGGTGGAAGGTATTTGTGGTATCCCTCCACCTCTCTACAAGTGCAACCAGAACGGCGTGGTCATTCCTCACCGGAGTGAAAGTCTGAATGAACTCTCCGAAGCCCGCCTCGTCCACCAACTGTGTAACGCCCCGAATTTTGGGTACGTTAAATAAAACATTTTATTGAAATTTCAAAATAGAGTCTAGCTCTTATTACAATATAACTCTTCAAAAGAGTACTTTCATTACAAAAGGAAAGGAAACTAGGGTTCCTAACTACAGCTCCGCCTGTTCTTCCATCCTAGCCAGCTCCTCGGCTCCGTACGCCTCCAAGGTGAAGGTCTTGCCCTGTTCGTCTATGAGATCTGACACATTATATAGGCGTCGCCACCCATATAATATGCCAGGGTCACCAAAGGTAACACCATGAGCTACGAAAGCTCAATAGAGTAAACCCTTCCCACTAACCCTTAACTTACAACAACCGATCATAGAAATCCAACTAATAACAATAACACATCCACATTCTCGATCTAACGTTGGTGTCCAAATTTTCCCGTGTTCCTCCTACGCGACTCGTCGTAGACCGTGTTAACATTTTTACTTACAAAACACCCTTTTCAAATCATTTGCATTGGCTCCGTACCGCGGATAACCAAGCCTTTCAAAATCTTTTGCATTGGCTCCGTTCCACGGATAACCAAGCCGTACACACCCAACCTCGGTTCCGCCGCGTCGGGTTCCAGAGTATCCTCACAATGGTTCCGCCGCGCTGGGTTCCCATTAGCACGCAATTGCATTGGCTCCTCTCCGCGGATAACCAAGCTAAACCTCACCATAGTTCTGCCGGTCTGGGATCCCATGGGAACGCACACAACCTCACAATGGATCCGTTATTCCGGATTCCCATTGGAACACACACACACACATAATGCCCTCGAAATGGTCATTATGTAGTTTCTAAGATATCTTCTGTTTCGGAAAACAAATTTCTTCCTCGGAAAACATTTCCTTTCATTAACCACACCCCTAGGTGCCATGTTTCTACTTTCTCGGTTCTCGTGTCTCGTTTACATGCAAGACTCCGAGGCAGGACAAAAGTAAGCATGAATCATTCTAACAAAATCATCAAACTCTAGAATATATCACAAGTAATACAATCATTTCACATATGCAACTCAATATCAAAATACGAATACTTCGATCCAAATGGTAAAGGTTTAACTTTCGAAAAGCCGTTCTCTCTTTAGAGATTAAACCACATACGTTATACTTGAGAAAATGAGTAGAGATTAATCTACCTCAATCCGAAACTAGTCGGGGCCGAATAAGCAAGGTTGAAAAGTTCTACGGGCGGTCCAAATCTGGACCGAACTTCGGATGGCAGTAACTCGGTCAATCTTTGGCCGAATAGAGTCGTTCTTGGGTTGAAATCGAAGATCTCAAAATTCTCTACAACTTTCGTGAAGAAAGTTGATCCTAGAAACTACTCTAAGTAGGAGAAAAATGGTGAGGAAGGAGAAGACAGTAAGCTGTCTCGAAATGGAAATCCGAGAATTTCACTGAACTTCGGATGCCAATATCTTGGTCATTTATTGACCGATTGGGGTGGTTCTTGAGCCTAACTTCAAGGTTTCGAAGTTCTCTACAACTTTCCCGAAGGAAGTTGGTCCTAAAAACTACTCTAAACAGGAGAAAATTGGGGATTTCCGAAGGGCAGTAGGCTGCCTGGAACTGGAAATCCGAGATTTCTAGAGAGAAGGAAGAGCAAAGTTTTGAAGGTGTGATCTTTGAAGCTTGAAATGACTTCTATTTATAGGCAAACTTTGGCCCTCTCCTCTCTCTCAAGGCCGGCCCCCCTCCCTCTCATTCTTCCTCAAATTTTGACACTTGGCAAGAGATCTTTGAAAGATCAAGGCCAACCTAGGCTTGCATGGCTAGTTGGTGTACCTTGGATTTGATCTTGGGAGACATGGTGGGCAAGAAGAATAATTTGTACAAGATTCTTATTTAAACAATAATAGAAGGACACTAAAGGACTAGGTTGTTGGCTAGGAAGAGTTCACACTAAGGATTTGAAGTACAAGGAAGATCAATGGCCAAGTACTAACCAATTTCTCCCTCTCTCTCTCTCTCTCCCATCCGGCCTCTCTCCCTCTTCCTCTCTCTCACGGTCTCTCTCTCTCTCTCTCTCTCTCTCTCTCTCCTCTCTCCCTTGTTAGTACAATAGCTATACACATACATGTATATATAATGTAAGCATAAAATATAAGGTACTATTGTACTTAAGTCAAGAGACTTAAGGGTTAAGTTTTAACAACTCATTGGCACATGTTTAAACTAATAAACTATTTGTACTAGTGTACCCTAGGTAGTTTAACTCTCCATTAAAATAAACCAATTGGGTACAAAAGGAATCCTAGAGCTTTTAAACCAAAAGTACATACACAATAAAATATAGGTACTAACATCACATGGGGTTTTTAGAAAAATGGCTAGTTTAATAAACCTTGTACTTGGTGAAAGACTAAGCTTTTACCCAATGGGTAATAAAATCCCTAACTTCTATTATCCAATGGACAATAGTTGCTAGGGCAATTATATAGTAAACTAATAAAAAATGTCCATTTTTTTAAAAGATAAAAGTACTTAGCCAAGTATACTTTTAATATAAACAATTGGGGTTTCTATTATCCAATGGATAATAGTTGCCCTAGAAATCTTTGTCCAATGGACAAAGAATAAAACCAAAATAATTAACAGAAAAAGAATATTCAATACTTTAGTCTAGGGTTCAAAAGGTCCAAGAGAGGCAAAAGGAGAAAGTGACTAGGTGATTTCCTAGTTTCGTTACTTCAACCGGATGGTTAGAAGCCATCTATGCTAGCTAAATAGGACAAAGTGCAAGAAATGAAAGTTGAAGGGCTAAAGTACAATTACAGGAATTTAAAAGTAAATCGAAGCGGATTCAAGAAATCAATAAAAATTCAAATATTTAACGAGATTTTCATTGACTGAAAATCAGGGTTGTTACAAACTGCCTCACCCTCTCTGGCAAGCTCTGGTACAACGCTAAAGAGCTGCATGCACCCCCAAAGCCGCGGATGTCTCTCGGCTGTGCCCTCTCCTATACCAGACATGAAAACAAACAACAAAGGATATATCAGCATGCAGAGTTTCATTTTCAAGTTCTAAGTAATCAATGCAGCCTAGCTACAGATGGTTGGTTCAAGTTATTATGTCTCATGCACGACATTCAAACATGGATCTATGGTATCACTATTCGAAGTCTACTTCAGAGGGTTACTATTACTCTCCAAATTAACATTTGGGCACATGCATTATATTTGAATGGCATCTAATGAAGGAAATGGGTGTTTATCAGAAAGTTACCTCAGACCAGCTGCACGATATATGGGTGTCAGGGTCTCTCAAAACCAGCTCAGAGTCATACTCCGTCTGTCATGGCCGATATGCGGTGAAACCCGACGGCACAAACAAGTGAGGAACAGGTGGCCTGTACCCCTCTGCTGAGAACGGAGCCCGAGTCAAACTCTCCGCCTCCGACACCGCCATCACCCTGGGGCCTGGTACTCTAGCACCAACCCTGTCCTCGGTCTCAGCATCCCTCAAAAGCTCCTCATCAGTAGCTCGCTCTCTCTTGGCTCTCGCCGCAGCCTCCGAAGCAACTATCTCCCGCTCTCGCTCCTCTCGAGACTCCAAGACAGCAGCCCCTATCATAGGATCCTCCTCGAGAAGCCGGGCTAGTCTCTCCTCGCTCAGAAACTCTGCAAGGTCCTGTCTCGTAATTGGTCTATGGCCCGACGACGTCGCTGCTGGCCGAAACAGTACCTCCTCTTCGGGAACCTCTGTGACACCCTCCTCCTCGGTCACCACACCCTTGCCTTTCGCCGGATCCCTCGGCGGAATCTCACTCGGCTCGGCATCACCACCACCGGCACCACTACTGCCCGCAACCCCGGAAGTACCACCGGCTACAACGGAACCGCTCACGGCCGTGCTTGGGTCCAGTCGTTCGATCTCTGATCTCACTGCCCCGACCCCCTCCATCGCGCGACGATCTGACTCCATCGCGCGATGCTCGCCTTCGTCTCCAACCGCCTGCATGAGGCCTGGCTCGCCATCGCCGCCACCCACTACCTCTGCACTAACATCCAGAACGGCCTCCGCCGGCCTCTGATCCCCGGTCCCAACCTCCATTGGTCCTCCCTCGTCCCCCGGACCAGAACGGCCTCCGCCGGCCTCTGATCCCTGGTCCCAACCTCCATTGGTCCTCCCTCGTCCCCTGGACGATCAACAACCTCTCCTCTGCTGGCCCCGTCGCCGTGGTCTGCCATGGATAAACATATAAGCTTGGGTTCTTCGATTTTGGCCAAGAATCAAGAGGTTTTTGATGGATTTTGTGAGAGAGATTGAGAGAGAGTAGAGTTGAGGGAGTTTTGAAACTGCTGTGAGCGGTTTCAAAACGTCCCTGTCGATTATAAAGGAAGCAAATAGGCGCGGGCCGGGTCTGGACTCGTTTCAGATTCAGGCCCTATTTGAAAACCATCGCGCGATGATATGACTCTCTCGCGCGACGGTCAAATTGGGCCCTTGATCAGATTTGACCTCTGGCTCGGCCCAGTTTTGTGCATCATCTTATTGGTGGCCCACAAGTTTTTCTCGGGCTTAGCAAGTGATTCTGGGTCTCTACTGGACATCCGTGATCAAAAGTGCTTAATATCAAATCAGCGACGATCTAACCGTCCATTTTCCAATCAGCGACGATCTAACCGTCCATTTTCCAAACAACGACGATCCATCCGTCCAATATCAAATTAGCGACGATCTAACCGTCCATTTTCCAAACAACGACGATCCATCTGTCCAATATCAAATCAGCGACGATCTAACCGTCCATTTTCCAATCAGCGACGATCTAACCGTCTATTTTCCAAACAACGACGATCCATCCATCCAATATCAAATCAGCAACGATCTAACCGTCCATTTTCCAAACAACGACGATCCATCCGTCCAATATCAAATCAGTGACGATCTAACAGTCCATTTTCCAAACAACGACGATCCATCCATCCAATATCAAATCAGCGACGATCTAACCGTCCATTTTCCAGTCAGCGACGATCCATTCGTCCAATGTCCAAACAACGACGATCTAACCGTCCAATCTCAAATTTGGCGACGATCCATCCATCCAATTCCTTGGTGCACGGTATTTGTACATACTGTCTTGCACTTTTCAATTAATCGGCTTTTGGGTGAATTAGATGGGTGTCTAGAAATCTTTGACGTTACCCGTACCGACTAATGGTGCTCCGCGTGCCGTCAAAGAGGGACTACTATAGACACCCCAATCTGGTTTCCCAATCATTTTATTTCTTTTTCAGTTTCTTGTTCCCCCGATGATGAATCAGGTCGCGAACAGTATTGAGAAAATGAAATGGCTTGAGTTTGGTGTGTATGGAACCTATCCTTAGCCCCAAAACCATTAAACCCAAACCTTGACTAAGGATTTGACTCTCGCGCGACTCAATGAGTCATTCGCGCGGTGATCTACTTGCCAGGTAGTAGTCAAGTCAAACTTTGACTGATTGACCATCGCGGGGAAGCTAGAACCCTCGCGCGACGGTCTCACTCCATCGCGCGATGGTCGACACCTGTCATATCCAGCTAGATTTTGTGATGATGAGGCGTCTGCAGGTCTATGTAACCCCGTTCCATCGATTGAACGGCGTTTGCAGGGCCAGCCTTGCACCACCTAGTCCCCCACTCTCCCATCAACTCTTGCACCCTCTTCTCCACCAAGTAAGTGCAGCCAGCATTGTTGGCTGGCTGCATTGCCTTGCATCACCTCCAACCAAGCCCCCTCTTTCTATAAAACCTCCCCCATTTGTTCTTTTTCAAAAGGTTACAAAAAAAATCGCAAAAAGAAGAGCAAGAACTACAACCTTGAGCTCTTCTCTCATTCAAATCCCTACTACTTACTCACTTGTCAAAGCCATACCACCTCACTCAAGCCATATTCAAAGCATTCAAGCAAAGGTATAATCCTTGTTCTTTACTGTTTTGATCCCTGAGGGGGGCTGACAGGGCCAAGGCTGGTAATCAATATCAGTCTTGGTCCCAAAGCCAGCAAATTTACAAGTTACTGAGGATAGAAGAACCCACGCGCGAGATACCCACTCCATCGCGCGACGGTTCTCCGTTTGTGTGATAAGGTTCTCGTGGGGATGAGATTCTTCTCCTTGTCCATTTATGTAATTTCATGCCTCCCTGTTAAACAATATCTAGTATATCCCACTATTTTGCATGTAAAAAAAAATCAGTACGTTAGCTCAGTTTCTTTCCCATTCACTTTGGAATGCCCCTGGGTCACTTCTGAATGTCTCAGAACCCAGGCATGCAAAGCAATTCCTGGAAGTCCAGTCAGAACCATCGCGCGATGATGTGACTCCATCACGCGATAGTTTTCTCTTTTCCAGTAATTGCCCTTGTATGAGCAGCTAGGCTCTCAGCCTCTGTTTTAATACCCTCACTGTTTAAGGGTTGCATTTTATTCCAGCTGTGTTAATTTGTAAATATTGGTTTACTTTCAGTACACATAAACTGCTTGGTTTGACCCTGGGTGTGCACTGGTCCTTCCAGAGCCCAGAAAGGATAAAATTTAACCTGTTGGTGGGATGTCAATACTCGCGCGACGGTTTGAGTGTATCGCGCGATGGTTGGCCTGCATGCATAAACTTCTGTCCATGCAAGCTGGCCACTGCTCGCAATAAACTCAAACCAGAGCACTGTTCTGGCATCTCGAAATCAGTGCTAAATATTATCCCATCTATTCCTCATCCTTTTGTTTATCCATGCTATCATTCACATCCTTCGAATTGCTACAGTTTTAATCCCCGAATTAACTGTTCCCCGCCCTAATTGGCTAAAAATTGATTAATAAGATAGAATCGCAAAACAAACATCTTTCGCAAAAGCTTTAGTAGGGACCGATCTCCGGATTGGGCGAGAGGGGTGCCATAAAACCCTTCCCCTCTCATAACCTGGCTCCCGAACCCAGATATGGTTATGACGGACTGGTTCCTTAAAACTTTTTCGAATCAAACAGCGCGGCAAGTGCTTCGAAATACAGTTCCCAAGCTTGGGTGTCGGACCTTCAAACCCGAGTGGTGACTCTGTATTTTCGTGAGCGCTTGTCGTCCAGCTTGAAAGCGCTCCCGCGAACCGGCAGCCTATTTCCTCTTCTCGAGGAAGGGAACAGAATCCCTTCCCGAAGGTAGGAGAGAAACCCGGGCAAATCGCATTGCCCACAGGTACATGAGTGAAGGTTACTTTGTTGAAATGTGGGATGAGGTCCTCAAGATCTTGATGGTATGGCTTTAGCTTTTCTTCTTTGACTTTCTAGTCATCGTTGGTCTGTGACACTACTAGGTTGGAATCCCCTACTACTTCCAACTTCTCTATGCCGATTTTGATTGCTGCTTCCATACCGACAATGCAAGTTTCGTATTCTACTTGATTGTTAGTGACTTCAAAATTTAGTTTGAACGCTAGTTGAATGTGAAATCCATCAGGCGCTATTAGTAACACACCGATTCTGAACCCTTTCTGATTAGCAGCCCCATCAAAGTACAACTTCCAAACATCTTCAGCTAGAATCATTATGTCTTCGTCGGGAAATTTAAACTCAACATCTTCACCTCCTTCAACTGGGCAGTCAGCTAAGAAATCAACAACAGCTCTCCCTTTTACAGACTTTCTGGTGACATACTTTAATTCAAATTCTGACAACATCAACAATCATCGTGCCATCCTTCCCGTAAGGGCCGGTTTCTCAAATAGGTACTTGAGGCGATCCATTCGAGAAATGAGCCTTACTGTATAGGCTAGCATATAATGTCTCAATTTCTTAGAAGCCTAGACAAACGCCCAACACTTCTTCTCCAACGGAGTATAATGTTCCTCACGTCCGACCATCTTTTTGCTTAGATAGTAGACAGCCCTTTCAACCCCATAGTCCCCTTCCTGTGCCAACAAACACCCCATAAAAGACAGAGTGACCGACAGGTACAGGATCAAAAGTTTTCCCGGCGCGGGGGGCGTTAATACAGGAGGATTTTGCAGATAAGTTCGAACTGCCTTAAAAGCTTTCTGGCATTTGTCATCCCATTTGAATGGCACACCTTTCTTCAGCAAGCGGAAGATTGGCTCGCAGGTGGAAGTGTAATGCCCCTAATTTTAGGTTCGTTAAAGGAGTAATTTATTACAGAAATTAAATAGAGTCACTGCTCATTATTACAACATAACCCCCGTAGGAGTATTTTAAGTACAAAATGGGAACAAATCGGGAACTAGGGTTCCTAACTACTGCTCCTCTTGTTCTTCCATCCTAGCGAGTTCCTCGGCTCCATACGCCTCCAGAGTGAAGAGATCGCCCTGTTCATCTATCAAATCTGACATATTATATTGGCGTTGCCACCCATATAATATGCCAGGGTCACCACAGGGTAACACCATGAGCTACGGAGGCTCAGTAGTAAAATCCTATTTACTAACCCAAAACTTATGAATACAGGATCATTATAGCATCGATTTCCACATGATATGTACATAAGCAGCTACAAAGACAATGACATTTAGCACATCCACAATCGCTTTACAACTAGCATTGGTGTTGACTCATCGTTAACCGTGTCTCATGTTTACTACCTTTCTTTTCCAAAGACTCCCTTTTTAATTCACCCAACCTCGGTTCCGCCGCGCCGGGTTCCCGAGTATCCTCACAATGGTTCCGCCGCACCGGGTTCCCATTGGCACACATTGCATTGGCTCCTCTCCACGGATAACCAAGCTATACCTCACCATGGTTCCGCCGGTCCGGTTCCCATGGGAACGCACACACCCTCACAATGGTTCCGTTCTTCCGGATTCCCATTGGAACACACACATAATACCCTCGAAATGGTCATTATGTAGTTTCTAAGATATCTTCTTTTTCGAAAAACATATTCCTCTTGTTAAACTATACCCTAGGCGTCATGTTTCTATTTCCTCGATTTTCGTGTTTCGTTTACATGCAAGACTTTGCGGTAGTACTTTCCACATAACAAGCATTTTAACAAATCCAACAAGATCGTCCAATTCTATATTACCTAGCATGCTTGAATTATCATAAACGAACATCATGCATATCCATCATTTAACGAAAGATAACCTTATCCATGATCAAAGTAACATCATATGATTCATGCGATACATAAAGTTTAAGCACAAGGTTAAACTTTTTATACTTTTGGAAAAGTAAGTAGAGATTTAAACTACTTGTAGAAGATAAAGTAAGGATTTAACTACCGTTCTTCTTGGCGGTAGTCGGCTACGAAGAATTAGTCGTCGGTTTTGAAATTGGCGGCGTAACGGCCTCCGGATTGCTTCGAAAGGAAAAGAATTGTACTTATTTTCCTAGAAACAACTTACTAACTAAACTAAGCTACTTTTTAAGATCTAGAGGTGGTTTTGGAAGTGGTTTGGTGGTTTTGCTCAAGAACACTCAAGAACAAAGAAAGTTCTTGAACTAAGAACACTTAAATTTTTAGAGAGAAGGAAGAGCTATTGCTTTGACGTGTGTGTTCAAGGCTTAGTATGGCTCTCTATTTATAGGCAAGGCTCCCTCCCTCTCCTCATATGGCCGGCCCCCTCTCTCTCTCCTTTCCCCAATTTTTTTTAATCCAAAAAGTAGTGTTCACATGGAAGAATAAGGCTAAAATCCTAGGTTTGCATGGCTATGTGTACCAAGGATTTGATTCTTGATCAATCTTATGGTGGAGATGAGATTGGTACAAGATTCTTAGGCTTAAACAAATGCAAAATGTACAAAAGAGGACAATTGGAAGTTAAGTTGGCTTGGAAGAATAAGAATCCAAGAATCTTGAAGTACATGGGAGTTCAATGGCCAAGTACAACATCAAATCTCCCTCATCCTCTCCCTCACAACCGGCCCCCTCTCTCTCCCTCTCCCTCCATTCGGCTCTCTCTCTCTCCCTCTCTCCTCTCTTGCTTTCTCAAGTACAATATATATCTATGTATGGAAGAAGAACAAATAAAATAGTAGTACTTTAGTACTTAAGATCAAAAGTAGTCTTTTAGGCTAGGATTCTCTTTTATACTACAAATAGACACATGGTACTTTTAGGGTAATACTCTAGTCTTTCAAGTACTTATATAATATATATACATATGTGCCCAAGTACTTTAGGTAGATCAAAACCCTAATAAAATAAGGTACTTTAAGAATCTAGTACTAAGTACTTTTTCTAGTAAAGTAGTGTGAACTTAATCACATGGGTTAAAGAAAAAGTTTAATTAATAATCCCCATGGCACTTTGAAAGACTAACTCTTTTATCCCTTGGGTAAAAATTCCCTTAACATCTATTATCCAATGGATAATAGTTATTAGGTCAATTATATAATAAAATAATCCCAAAAGTACTTTAAAGTAATTAAAAAGTATTTTTCTTAATATTCTTAGTACTTTAACCAAATATACTTTTAATATAAACAAATGGGTTTCTATTATCCAATGGATAATAGTTTCCCTAACATCTATTGTCCAATGGACAAAGAATAAAATCAAAATAATTAAAAGAAAAAGAATATGCAATACTTTGACTAGGGTTCAAAAGGTCCAAAAGGTTCAATGAGGGGCAAAACGGTCCAATCATGGTGACTAGATGGCTTCTTAGTTTAGTTCCTCCAACCGGATGGTTAGAAGCTAACTAGACTTACTAAGTGCTGCTAAAGCGCAAGAAATGAAAGTTGAAGGACTAAAGTGCAATTATGACAAACTACAGGAATTTAAAATTCAAATATTTAACGAAATTTTTATCGACCGAAAATCAGGGTCGTTACAGGAAGTTAATTTGGCAATGTACCGACTGATAAACTGCACCTTGCCGAGGAAGCTTCTTACATCCTTTTCAAACCGAGGCGGCTCCATTTCTAGAATAGCGTTGATCTTTAATGGTTCAACCTCAATTCCTCGAGTAGTGACCATGAACCCGAGCGTCTTTCCAGGTGTAACCTCGAACGTGCATTTGGCCGGGTTAAGACGCATCTTGTACTTTCTGATTCTCCCGAAAAACTTCTTGAGTGCAGGTAAGTGCCCTTCTCGCTCCTTGGCCTTAATGATCATGTCATCAACATAAACCTCCACTTCCTTATGAATCATGTCGTGCAACAAGGTCGTAGCGGCTCGCTGATAAGTGGATCTTGCATTCTTCAGCCCGAAAGGCATCACCCGGTAGTAATAAGTTCCCCATTCAGTGATAAATGTGGTTTTCTCTCGATCTTCCGGAGCCACGAGGATTTGGTTGTATCCCGAAAAATCATCCATGAAAGAAGTAAAGCATGCCCAGCAGTGTTGTCAACTAGCACATCTATGTGTGGAAGCGGGAAGTCATCCTTTGGGCTCGCCTTATTTAGGTCCCTAAAGTCAACGCAGACCCTAATTTGTCCGTCCTTTTTAGAGACAGGAACAATGTTTGCGACCCACTGAGGGTATTTAGTTACCATTAGAAATCTTGCGTTAATCTGTTTCAACGTAATAACCGAAGTATCAATTCTCTGCATTAGAAACATTCTTTCAGTTCCAAAAATTGAAATTTTTATTATCGTGATTGTATTTCGAAGAAACAAAATAAAAAAATCTAATTTTGTACAAGTTCCGACCAAATATAAATGGATCGCCATTTTTATAGGGTGACTAGAGATTTGATGCCCGATTCCTAATTTTTTTTAAAAGTAAAAATTACCAGTACTCAAATTACAGTTATACGAGTTTCCAAGAAAGTGGAATATGAAACGAATCCCAAACATCCTTATCGCGACTTTTGAATTTTACCTTTCGAATTGTCATTCACAACAAAAATTCCAGGTCACCGGAAAAGGTTAAAACAGAAAACAAAATTTTCGTAGGTAGGAGTCAAACTTGGAAAATTCTCCACATATCTAGTTTATATGGGCTACAACAGATTTTGTGTTTAATGCAAACTTATTGTTTTATGTCTCTAATCTAAATAAGATTTCGGAAAACTCTTCAATAACGTATAGTTTGAAAAAATAGAATTTTCCGATATGAAAATTAAAATACAAGAAAATTTGTGTTTTGCATTAAAATTTTCATAGTTCTACGTGAAATTCATATTATCAATGCGATAACCAAAGATTATTTCTCCGCATTAACAACCTCTCAGTTCCGAAAATTGAATTTTTTGTTGTCGTGACTCCAATTCGAAGAAAAAATGAAGAAAACCTGATTTTGTATATGTTTTGACCAAATATAAATGGATCATCGTTTTTATTGGGTGACCGATGATTTTGTAGCTGATTCCTAATTTTTTTAGGGCAAATTTCACTTACTTCCCTTGAGGTTTCTGATAATTACAGACACCTTCCCTCACATTTCTGAAATTGCACTTACCTCCCCTGTCAATCTTATCGGCTAACTTCTGTTAACAGAAAGTGTGAATTTCTATTTCTACCCCTTTATTTATCTCCCTTGAGGTTTATAATAATATTAGATACCTCCCCCGAAAAAAATAGTTTTTTTTTTCGTAATTGCTTTGACTTCTATTTTTTCCTTTCTAATACAAGCCAAAGAAACACTACAAGAAAATGCAGATTTCGCAACACAACAAAGTACATTGACAAAAGTGTATATACGTTGGCAAAGGTTTTCACCGACGAAAAATTTTGCATCGGTAAGCTGTCGGCGTTGATATATCGGGAAAGGGTTTCGCCGACGTAAATTATCCTTCATCGGCAAAAGTATAGTTTCAGCGATGCAAGTTTGCATCGGCATATCTGTCGGTAAATGGTATTGCGTCGGTAAAAGGGATTTTAAAATCAAAGAGAGTGACACTTTTGCTGACGAGATTTTTGCATCGCCAAAAGTCAATTTTAAAAAAATGGACATCTCCTGGTGTTGTGCTTCTGCTTGGCCCGAGTTGAATTGTTTGAATCCGCTTGCCCCGCGTTTCGAACTATGAACCTCAAAGTCTCCACATCCCGTGTCTACCAACTGCACCAACTTACATTTCATTAGTAATATTGCAATATCTAATATATATAACCTACACATAATTTTTTTTTTTAAGATTGTGATTTTGATACTCCAAAAATTGATAAAAGGGACTCCAAAACTGAATTGTGTTGATACACAAAACGACGTCGTTTTGGAGCCCATCTATCAACTTTTAGACTGCTAAAATCAATTTCTTTTTTTTTTATCCTTACATATACAGTACATATACATATTTTACACTAGATACATTATTACATACTCTTATATCTTTTTAGGTTTCGTCTGGCATTTTAACTAAGCCAGAAAGTTTTTTTGTCCTTATTCAAACAAAATTTGCGTTAGTTAGTTATTCGTTCGATTTTTTGAGGATTATTGATTCTTCATGACGAGAGGTATTTAAAAAGTAAAAAATTACAATCAAACCCCAATTTTTTTAAATAAAGACCAAAAAATTAATATATTGACTTATCTTTGTCTTTATTTAAAAAAATTAGATTTTAATCGCAGTTTTGTACTTTTTAAATTTGTCTCGACATATGAAGAAGCAATAATTCTCAGAAAATTGATAAAAAACTAACAAATACGAGATTATATATGTAACTTATATTTACCACATAATATTGTCTCTACATACAAATAACACAAACACACACACATAAATGTATATACTCCACCTGTTTCACAAAAAAAATTTTGTCCACACACTTAGGACCCAAAAAAATACATTTTTTGATCAAACTTTCTTTTTCAAAAATTAGTAGATAACCATGCATTCTTCAATTTTTTTGCCAAAAAAAAAAAATCCCAACTTTTACTTTTACCGACACAGAGATTTCATTGCCGAAAGATTTATCTTTTGGCGATACACATTCTGTCGCCAAAAGTTACTATCACCGACACAAAAATGTCGTCGCCAAAATATTCAACTTTTGCCGATGCACATTTCATCGCTAGAAAAAAAAATTCGTCGGCAAATATTTCGCGGGATAAAATTCCCCGCCAACCTTACTTTCACCGACAACATTGCCAATGCACTTCTTTTCGTCGCCAAAAAATTTACATTTACCGACACAAACAACTTTTGCATCGGCAAAAGCTTACTTTTGCCAACATAAAATGCATTACATCGGCAATCAGGTTGCCTTTGGTGCATTTTCTTGTAGTGAAAGTTGATTGAACATTGAGATAAAGTGTTGTAACACAAATTAATTATGATGTGCGTAAAGCAACCCAAAACACCCTGAATTTTAAAAAATACGTTGAACTGATATACATTGTAACACCCCGATTTTTGGGTACGTTAAATAAGAAATTTTATTGAATAATTAAACAGAGTGTAAGAGTCAGGCTCAATATTACATTATAAACCTTACAAAAAAACTTTTATTCAAATAAGGGAGGAAACTAGGGTTCCTATCTACTGCTCCGCTTCCTCCTCCATCCTGGCTAGTTCTTCGGCTCCAAAGGCTTCCAAGATGAAGAGCTCGCCTTGTTCGACTATGAGATCTGACACATTATACCGGCGTCGCCACCCATATAATATGCCAGGGTCACCAAAGGTAACACCATGAGCTATGAAAGCTCAATAGAGTAAACCCTACCCACTACCCTCTTAACTTATAAACAATAGACATAGTTTCCATATTGCACATGCACAATAGTTAAACAATAACACATCATCATTCATTATACAACACGTTGGTGTCCATGGTTTTCCGAGTTTCTCCTACGCGACATATCGTAGACCGTGTCTCGTTTTCATTTACCAAATCAACATTTGCAAAACCTTTTTAACACACCCAACCTCGGTTCTGCCGTTCCGGGTTCCCGAGTATCCTCACAATGGTTCTGCCGCACCGGGTTCCCATTGGCACACATTTGCATTGGCTCTTCTCCGCGGATAACCAAGCCACACACCCAACCTCGGTTCCGCCGTTCCGGGTTCCCGAGTATCCTCACAATGGTTCCGCCGTCCCGGGTTTCCATTGGCACACAAACACACACATTTCACATAATGCCACCAAAACTGGTCATTACATAGTTTCAAAAATATTTCCTCTCCTGGAAAACACATTTTTCTTGTTGACAACACCCTAGGTGCCATGTTTCTAACTTTCTCGATTTTTTTTTGTGTTTCGTTTTCATGCAAGACTCCGCGGTAGGACTTTCCACACAAACAAGCATTCAACAAAAACCTTGAAACTAATCCAACAAGATCATCCAACTCCATACTATTTAGCATGCTTGAATCACCATGAGCGAACATAAATCATGCATTTCCAACATTAAAAGATAACCTTATATACTTTAGAAAGAATGATCAAAGTTACTTATTAATGACGTTCTATTCTCCAACATACGATTTTATACAATACATAGAGTTAATGGGCTAGGATTCTTACCTTACTTCTTGGCGGTGGTCAGCTACGGAGAATTGGCCGTCGGTTTTTGTGATTCGGCGGCGTAACGGCTCCGGATTGCTTTGAAAGGAAGAGAGGTGGACTTTTCTCTTCCTAGAAACAACTTGCTAACTAAATTAAGCTACTTTAAAGATCTAGTGGTGGTTTTGGAAGTGGTTTGGTGGTTGCTTTTCAAGAGCTCTCAAAAACTCAAGAAAACTAGAACTTTTGAACTAAGAACACTTAGAATTTCTAGAGAGAAGTTGGAGCAATGAGTGAAGGTGTAAGTTCAAGCTTGGAGTGAGCTTCTATTTATAGGCAAGGCTCTCCCTCTCCCTCCTCAAGGCCGGCCCCCTCTTTCTCTCTCTCCATATCTCATTTTTTTATTCCAAAAATCAAGCTTTCTTGGAAGATCAAAGTCTAGTTTCTAGGCTTGCATGGCTAGGTTTAGTCCTTTGGATTTGATCTTGGAAGATTTGTGGAAGAAAGGAGGATTGTACAAGTTTAAAAATTGATAATTGTACAAAGTAGGACAATGGAGGTTAGATATATATCATCTTAGATTTGAAAGGATGTAAGAAGATCATGGTGAGGACAATCAATCTTTTTTTTCTTCTTCCTTGTTAGGACAAATCTAAGTTATTCTAAGGGTTTTCTAGTCTTGTCTAGTTCATAAAAGACTAGTTAAATAAAAGAAAGAGTAAGGAAAATCTACATTTGATTGTACTAAGGTTGTGTGAGAAATTGACCAAAAGAGATTGACTAGGTTGAGTGAGCAACACATGCACACACACACACACTCTCTCCCTCTCTCTCCTCTCTCGGCCCTCTCTCTCTCTCTCTCCTGGCCCCCCCT
Organism: Rhododendron mucronatum var. ripense; assembly: GCA_019656295.1. Classification (NCBI taxonomy): domain Eukaryota; kingdom Viridiplantae; phylum Streptophyta; class Magnoliopsida; order Ericales; family Ericaceae; genus Rhododendron; species Rhododendron mucronatum. The sequence continues at coordinate 4,168,430 of BPLT01000009.1, read as the reverse complement.
CTCTCTCTCCCTTTCTCTCCTCTTGCAAAAGTACACATACATATATATACAATTATGTATAAATAAACACAGAATAATAGGTACTTTTGGTACTTTAAATCAAAGAGATTTTAAGGCCAAGAATTTCTTATATAAACAATTTTATAGGCACATGTGTACTGGTAATATATATATTCATCCAGGTACATATATTTATATATATCTAAGTACTATGTAGTCTAGGTAGATCAAACTTCTCCATTAACTTAATCCAATTGGTACCAAAAACCCCAATATAAAATAATATCAATGTACTTAGGAAATCTAGGGTTTTTAAGTCCAAAAGTACATACATAATATAATATAGGTACAATATCACATGGGCAATTTAGGAAATGATTTGTTTATTAAGCCCTAGTACTTAGTTGAAAGACTTAACCTATTACCAATGGATAATAAATCCCCTGGTATTTATTGACCAATGGACAAAAGTAATAAGAGAATTTTTATATTAAAATAACCAAAGTGTCGTCTTAAGCATGTGTAAAAATCGATTTTTTTACTATATATTAGTACTTAACCAAATCTAGCAATGAATACCTTCAATATAAAATTTAGGGTTTCTATTATTCAATGGATAAAAATTCCCCTAACTTTTATCGTCGAAAGGATAAAGAAGAAAACTAAAATAATAAAAGAAAATAAATAAATGATTTTCTAGTCTAGGGTTGAAAAGGTTCACAAGGTTCAAAGATGGGTAAAAAGGTCCATCTAGGGTTAAGGAAATGTAACTAGGTGAGTTTCTAGTTCGGTTTCTTCAACTAGCCGGTTAGAAATGAATTATACACACCAAGTAGGGCTTTAAGTCAAGAAACGAATTTTGAAGGGTTAAAGCGTAATTACGATGAATTAACAAGAAAACTATTCTAGAAAAGAATTTTAAATAAACAACGAGATTTTTATTCATTAAAAATCGGAGTTGTTACAACCTATCCCCTTTAAACAATTTTGTCCTCGAAATTAGGTGCACTCTCAGATTCGAACAGGTGAGGATAATTCATCTTCATGGTTTCTTCTCTTTCCTTTGTGGTCTCTCCAGCTCATCGGTGTTTCCACAAAACTCGTACCAATTTGATGATCTTGTTTCGGATCACCTTCTCACTTCGATCCTGAATCTCTATAGGTTCTTCCTCATAGGTCGCATCTTCCTCGATGCTGACGTCTTCCCAATTGAGGACATGGGTGGGTAATGCGAGGTATTTGCGGAGTATTGAAACGGGAAACACGTTATGCACTTTATCTAGCTGTGGCGGCAGGGCTAGACGATACGCAACCTTTCCAATCTTCTCTACGATGTCGAAGGGTCCGATGTAGCGTGGGGACAGCTTTCCCTTCTTCCCAAATCTGATAACTCCTTTCTTCGGTCTGATCTTCAGGAACACATGATCTCCCACGGTAAAGGTTAATGGTCGGCTTCTCTTATCTGCATAACTCTTCTGTCGGCTCTGGGCTGTCTGGATCCTTTGCCTGATGGTCTTGACCTTTTCCGTGGTATCCCGTACTATGTCAGGTCCAATTAATCCCGTCTCTCCAGCATCTGTCTAGCATACTGGTGATCAACAAGGTCAACCATATGGAGCTTCATACGGTGCCATCTCAATGCTAGCCTGATAGCTGTTGTTGTAGGCGAACTCTACCAATGGTAAGTGTTGCTCCCAGTTTTTGGAAAAATCCAAGGCACAGGCACTCAGCATATCCTTCAGCGTCTGAATAGTCCTCTCCGTTTGTCCATCTGTTTGCGGGTGGAAGGCCGTACTAAGCCTTACGTCCGTTCCCAATGCCTTCTGCAATCCTTTCCAAAAGTGTGATACGAAACATGGATCCCTGTCAGATACAATCGAGATAGGTACTCCATGTAGTCGTACAATCTCTCGAATGCACAACAGGCTCAGCTGTTCTATGTTCTCTGTCATCTTAACAGGCAGAAAATGTGCAGCTTTGGTGAGTCGATCCACATTCACCCAAATAGCTGTGTTGGACTTGGCAGATCTTGGTAATCCAGTGACGAAATCCATCGAGATGTGCTCCCACTTCCAGGTTGGTAGTGGTAAGGGTTGCAGGTCTCCTCCAAGTTTCTGGTGCTCAGCCTTGACTTGCTGACACACTAAATAGGTAGACACAAATTGGGCTACGTCCTTCTTCATTCCTTCCCACCAATACGTTCTTCGCAGATCATGATACATCTTTGTACTGCCAGGGTGAACTGCAAAATTAGAATGGCGAGCTTCTCGGAGTATAGCTTCTCGAAGGGTTCCAATATTAGGTACGAATACCTTTCCCTTAAGCTTGAATCTCAAGCTGTTATCCTTCTCGATTGTCCATCCTGGTAGCGCCTTTCCTTCTCGGATTCGATGCCGGATGAACTCGCAATCCTGCTCGAATGTTTGGGCTAGTAAGATCTCTCGGTGAAGTGCCGGTTCCGCAACTAGGGCATATAATCGAGCGTTCCCGTTCTCCGACAATGGTCGCAAGTTGAACTCATTGAGGGTGTCTACCATTTCCCATTCCTTAATGGCAGTCTTGACCTTCTGTGCTCTGTCCTTCCAATTCAGAGCGTCAGCTACTACATTGGCTTTGCCGGGGTGATACTGGAGCATAAACTTATAGTCCTCCAAGTATTCCATCCATCGGCGCTGTCTCAGGTTCAACTCCTTCTGAGTGAACAGATATTTGAGGCTCTTGTGGTCGATGAAAACTTCGAATTGTTCTCCCTAAAGATAGTAACGCCAGGTTTTCAGGGCGAATACTACCGCAGCCAATTCTAAGTCATGGGTAGGGTAATTCACCTCGTGTGGTCGGAGTTGTCGTGATCCGTGGGCTACAACCTTTCCATTCTGCATCAGCACACATCCCAAGCCATCTCTTAATGCGTCGCAGTAAACCGTATAATCTACACCCCATTCAGGAATGATGAGTATTGGTGCGCTGGTCAGTCTCTTTTTCAACTCTTGGAAAGATTTCTCACAGGCTTCATTCCAATCCAGCTTCACTCCTTTCTGAGTTAGCCTGGTCATTGGTTTGGCTAAGATTGAGAAGTCTGGTATGAATCTTCGGTAATACCCAGCCAATCCTAGAAAACTCTTGATTTCGAATACCGAGGTCGGCTGTTTCCAGTTCAGCACTACTTCGACCTTTCTTTCGTCCACGGCGATTCCATCCTTGGATACTACATGCCCTAAGAACTTAATCACTTCCAGCCAAAACTCGCATTGTTGGCCTTGGCATAGAGTTGGTTTTCTCGGAGTACTTGTAGTGCCATTCAAAGGTGTTCTTCATGCTCCTCCTTATTAGCGGAGTATATCAAAATGTCATCAATGAACACCACTACAAATTTGTCTAAGTAGGTTTGAAAGATCTTGTTCATGAGACACATGAATACTGCCGGAGCATTGGTCAGTCCGAACGGCATTACTACAAAATCGTAGTGGCCGTACCTGGTGCGAAAAGCCATTGTAGACACCCCAATTTGGAAATCCTGGATAACTTTTTAAGTCCCCAATGATGATAAACAAAGCATGATTTTAAATCTTTGGATTGATCTAAACCTTTCGGAGCGTTACCTTTCGAAAATCGTACACAAGTGGCCGATAAGCTTTTCAATAATAAAATGCACCTCGAAAGCTTCAAATAAAGCTCTTTATACTCGAAGAATGAAGAAACACTTTAGAACTAGTTTTGAGAGTGCCAAAGTGACACTTAGAATGAGTGAGTACGTTTTTTGGCCGTCGTGGCACCAATGATCTTCGGTTTAGTCTGCTTTCAGCCCAATTTTCATAAATCAAACTTCATTTATTTTTATGGTTGGAGTCCACCATCTTTTAGTAAATTCAAAACCCTTTTTATCGATATATAATAAGTCTTAATCCGATTTGAAATGAGGGAGATATGAGAATTTTGCCAAAACGACCACTTTTTCGACCACTTGAGGGTAAAATCATCATATCTTTTGATGTACAAAATTATTTTTATCCAAACCACTTGGGTTAGAAACTAGACTTATTGAGCTTTCCAATGGTTTGAAGAACACCTAAAACCGAGTTCGGGAGCGTCCGGGGCGGCCATTCGAAGTTTGGCCTATTGAGCAGTCACTGTACCGTACGACGGTCAACTGTGCCGTACGGTGGTCAACTTTTCCGTACGGTGGACATATTTCTACCGTACGGTAGAGTTTTTGACCGCCTAAACTCAAGTCGGTTGGGATGTGCCGTACGGTGGAAGCCCAGTGCCGTACGGTAGAGTTTATGTACCGTACGGTACATGTTGCCGCCCTTATTTTTGCTTGACGACCAAGTTTTTCAGTTGCAGGCCGAAATTCTTTCTTTGCACACAAAGTATGCTTGATATCTAAGCCAATTTTGCCCTATAAATACCTCCCCCCCTTCATTAGACAATAGAGAACATTTTTGGAAGAAAAAGAAAGGGAGAAAGAACATTTTTTTGGAGAAGAAGAGGGAAATTCAGTTTTTATCAATCAAAAACAGTTCCAAAATGCTTTGAAAAAAACCCATACTCTTTTTCGTACCTATTTCAAATACCAAAAGTATCATCCTCTTTCAAAACCCATTTTTTACTCCTTTTCACTTTCAAAAACACCAAAAATACCATTTTCTTTCCAAGAATATCAAGTTCAAAAAGAAATCACTCAAGTCTCATACTTTGTCATCACAGCATACCGAAGCCTTGCTCGTGCCAAAAGACTTTGCAATTGTCACAATTTTCCAAAGGAAGGTTTTGCTCGAAGAGGTACAAATCTTTTATCCACTATTCGTCTCTGTAATCTGAGGGAAAGCCACTAAACTCAAACTGGTTCCTCATACCAACTCTGGGCTTAGATGACTTAAACATTTTCAAAAATCGAAGCTAATGTCCCACAATCTCTACCGTGCGGCACATACTATTGCCGTATGGCAGAGATTCTTCAAGGGATATATTTTGCCAGAACTTCTTTTCTTCTTCTATTTCATTTGATACATAAGCATGCATGTCTGTTTTTGGATTGTCACATGCCAAAGAATCTCGTTTATGAACTGTAAACCACAAGGCCATGTACCGTACAGCACACCCATTTGCTGTACGGTAGACACACATTTGCCATACTGTAGTGCTCTCGTGAGACCGAATGTTATTTAGTTATTTTCTGCAATTGAATGTTCATATTCCTGCTATACCCGTTTCTCGTTTATATTTACATGTTTCTGCAATTTAAATTATTTATGTGATATAAATTGTTTACGTGGCATTAAAAGTTAAGCAATAAAAATGATTTTTTTTCAAATCCCACAAATATTAGTAGAGACCTATTTTATCGGGCGAGGGGGGTGCTTTTCCAAACAAAACCTTCCCCCCTCGTAACCTGGCTCCCGAACCCAAAAATCTCTTTTTTCTCGATCAAAACCTTTTTTTTTAAAAGGCAAAAGAGTCACATTTTTCAATAAACGGTTTCTCGGGGTTAATCCTTTTCAAAACCCGAGTGGCGACTCTCAAACGAACCAACCATTTTCCCCCCTTTTTGTAAACTAAAAAAATACAAAAAGAGAGGCGGGGAATTTTTCCGGGCGTGTAGCCCACAGTGGCGACTCTGCTGGGGATCTTTATTAATTTATATTTTTAAGAATTAATACACTTGTGAAAATAACCCTTATCAAAAGTCTGTCAAACAGATAAGCTTTGCGCTGTCTAAGAAAGGTGTGGTGATTCTAACAGGGCTCTGCCCGACCACCCGGCCTGGGACTTTTTGGTTATTTCATTTTGTGTAATTTTTCTTAAAAATATGATTTAATACGAGAGCCATGCTTGAAAATATTTGTGGGATTTTTCATATTATTGCTTAACTTTTGCATTGCACGTGCATCGATGTTGGATAAGCCCCGCCGCTACATTGGGCTTACCGGTGCTAGGACATCCCGAAATGCTCGGCAACCTTGGACGATGATGAGTCAGCCTGCCGTTGGACCGTCGCCATGCAGTACACTTGGCAATAGAGAGGCAAATTATTGGCTCTAGTCTGGGGGACCCCTCAAAACCAAAACCAGCCTTCTGCATATAGCAAAAACATAGAACTTTTGCCAAAACTAGGACAGCCCCTCACGTTAGGATTACATGATATATCCTAGTTACGTGTTTACCATTTTCCAGCCTATGTGTTTAATTGCTTTCTTTACTTGATGTTATGTTGCATGCACGTGTTAGTTTAACCCTAGGTTATGACCCTCTCGCATGAGTTTAAAAGAATTGCCTCATCCAATGAAGAGTCATGCAGGTTGGAAAATGCATGTTTTGTTTCAATTCCTTAGGGATCATAAGCCGTAGGGAAAATCAATTTCAAGCAAAAAATATCATTTTTGTTAATAATTTTCTAAATCAAACTAGCTTGTTGAGACATAACCCTCAATGACTAGCCTTTTTCAAATAAAAATTAGCTCTTTAAGGTCTTACCCTTAATAACTAATTTTTTTCAAATTAGTTTATTGGGACCTAACTCCCAATGACTAAATTCTCTACAAACAAAGCTTCACAATCAATGGCTTTTTAACTTTAAACTAGTTTATTGAGACCTAACTCTTAAGAACTAGATTTCCAAAAACCCACTAGGACCTAACTCCCAGTGAATAATCTTTCAAATCTATCAAAAGTTATTGACAAGAAAATAATTTTGGCTTGACAAAAATTGTCCTTTGTCTTATACTCCTCATAAAGGATACACCATCAAACAGCTGAGGATTGGGGCAATTCTGTTAAGCTTGCAAACTCATGCATGCATGGTCTAGGAGACCTTAAATCCATGGAGTTTGGGATACCTCCGGTGTTCGCCGTGCCCGAACGGCTTCCTTCTGATCTAGCCTAGCCTTTAACACTTCTGTATTCTGGCAATCGTATTGCTCTGCCTCGGATGGTCAAGATAAGGAGATTGGCTCTGATTCCCAACATGTGGAATTTAACCTGCCTGACAACGACCAACCCGGATTGTTGGAATAACCTGCATGTTACTGCTTTCTGCATTTTATCCCTACCTTCCCTTTTTGCTACCCGTTTTGAGTCTTAAAGTTTGCTTGCACGGTTTGCTGAAGGTTGCCTTAACCAATGAAGAATCGTGCACCCATATGCACGTTGTCTAAATCTACAATAGTCCTTGGAACGATGAGACCTATGGAAATCAAAACTTTACTAAGTCCTTGATTGGTGCTTAATCAAAGGTTCAACGGAGAATAAGGAATAACAAGGAAACGACGTCGTGATGTCACGTCACTTACACCACTGGCTAATGGCAGTATGCCACTGGCGCCATGCGGTTATGGTATCACGTCGTCAATACTAAGTTATTCCGAGTTCAAAAGTGAAACTTTGAAAGGGAACTAATCGAATACTTAGTTTGTTTTGACATCTCTTGAAATTTGTCGTTCTAAACAAAGGATATACCTTTAAGGAAATTCTGAGGAATGGGGCAATCTTCGGAAGGCCGTAATCTTATGTGACACATCCCGCTTGCACATCATCTTTTGCTATCGTGTTGCGTATAGAACTCTTAAACTCGCTCGCGCGGTTTGTTTTGGATTGCCTAGACCGATGAAAAGTCGTGCTTTTTATAATGCACGTTGTTAAAATTCATTAGTCCTTGGAACGATGAGGTTTTGGGGATATCAAAATTTATTAAGTCTTCAATATATTTCAATCAATGATTCAATGGAGATTAAACGAAACAATAAAGCTACAATGCCATGATACCCACGCCACCCAGGTTATAGTGCGAAGTCACTTACAAAACTTAGGCAATGGCGCCATGCCACATACGCCGCCTTGGATACGGTATCATGTCATTTATGCCAAAACAGTTTTCAAAAGCAAAGGAATCTTTGAATGAAAAATGTTAAAGACTTAATCTGTCTTGATATCTCTCAAAACTTCTTGTTCTAATCAAAGGATACACCTCAAAAGAATCTCTGAGGACTAAGGCAATCCTTTGTAGGTTATCATGGTCTAGGAGACCTTAAATTCATGGAGTTTGAGATACCTCCGGTGTTTGCCGTGCCCAAACGGCTCCCTCCAGCCTGGTCTAACCTCTAATATATCACAACAACCTTATTGCTTTTGTCTCGGATGGTCAAGATAAGGAGATTGGCTCTGATTCCCAACGTGTGGAATTTAACCCGCCTGACACGACCTACCCGTGGTTGTTGAAATCCTCGAGTCAACAACGACAAAACGTGCACAACATTCTTTTATGGCATACACATTCTTTTTAATAAAAAATAACAAACGCACATTCTAAGTCTGTTTTCTTTTTGCTTTACTGTCAGTACTTGGCCGTTCATTTTACACAAAGCTGTACCATCTCCTTTGAGTACCTCAATGGCGGGGCAAACAGAACTGAACAGAACTGATTGAGCTGAAGAAGACTATGGAGAAAATGAGTCAGAAAGTGGATAAAACGCTAACTCTTGTTCAAGGGCTGGTTAATCTTCTCACCTCCGTAATCCTGAACCCGGATCTGGGACTGAATGCTGATAATGTAGGATCGAAGAACCTCCACAAATCTATCACCCTTCAGTGAAGCTTTCAGACATGTTCAAAGACTTGGCTGAATTCCATGATGCCAAAACGCATTCAAATGAGGATGACGGATCTCTGTCTGAAACTAGTGCGGGAAGAGAGGACATGCTTATGAATGAGATCAATCCCAAAAGCAAAAGAGTGTATCCCTTTGATAGCATAACGCTATACAGTGGCAAAGCAAGCAAAAGCTCCGCCAACCATCAACCCAAGTACAAAACTCAAGCAAATGGTCCTCACACTCGACCCCGCACCTTCTCCCAATTCCCCATACCAATGTCGGTCGTCTTCAAGAGACTCAAGGAAAAAGGCACTCTCCAACCACTTCTTCCAACCCCTTCATTTGCTGTTCTCCTAGCATCCCACAACCCAAACGCTTACTGTGCTTACCACCAAATTCCTGGCCATTATACCAACAACTGTTTTCGCCTTCGGATCAAAATCCAAGACCTTATTGATGACAAAACCATTCCGGCTCCACCACAAAAGCCAAGATATCATGCTAAACACCCCACTCCACCTAGCTTATGGGGGAAATTTTGATTGAATCAATGACTGGAGAATTATAAAGGGCCATGCCGCAATTCAACCTTCCACGGGTTTTTGGAATTTTCAAAGGTTTCAAGTCGAGTCAAGTCTTTGTTATGTCAGTTTGTACTTCAAGTTTGTCATCTTTTTGTTCTCATGCTCATGTGTGTTCTTAACTTCAAGTCTGTAATCACATGTTATTGTCAAAAAACAAAAGAGAGTCAATTACGTAGTCCCGAACTATGCATGGCCTGATTCCTTGCAAAAGGATACGTAGGCAACTCTCAGTGGTTCGGCCTAATCTTTTGAAAATTAATGTCATGCTTTTATGTCAAAATTATCATAATAAACTTGGATTTTTGCAATTTTCTCTCAACTTAAAATTGTTTTCCATCATCATTTGAAAGTTATGGTAATCACTTCAAAAATGCAAGAGTGTTGAACCCTCATGCAAAAAGGAAGACATTCAAAGGACCATTCCCCAACGCCACCGAAGCAACGCCACTGATGAGCAATCCTTTGACACACAAAAAAAAAAGAGAAGAAAGAAGAAAAAAAAGAGAGCCTGCTAGGTCGAAAACCCGCAAGGGCGATCTAGGCAAAAGTTAAGGCAAGTAATCAAAAGCTCGCTAGATCAAAACTCCCAAATTCGATCTAGGTAAAAGTTAGAGCATTTTTGAGTTCCTTTTATCAAGTTGCGCAATTCAAAATGAAGAAAGGCATTCTTTGCTTATATCCAACACATAAATATATCCTTTGGAGCCTAAATCAATTCAAAAGAACCCAGCTAGGCAGCTATCTCCCACACTGGGGTGAAATACGAAATATGAAAGTGCCCAAACACGTGGTTACCATTGGCACATCAGAAAAATGAAAGTACGTTTGTATTTGGAACTCATTGCTCGATAAAAAGGAATTGCATGCTATATTGTTAATGCCTATTCGGGCGTCCATTAAGTAGTAACCGGGCAATCGGGGTATGCTCCCACCGTATTGTTTGGGTCAAAAGATGGATAGACCTTGTGAAGGCACATTGAATGTGGTTAGCTTGGATCTCAACATAAAGCCTTTTTGACTTGAGCAATTAAGTCCGTAGGGGTCTCTTAAAACCTGGTGCTCTAAAGACATTTGGCTTGGAGATAACCGGCCCAAAGCTCGCTAAAGGGTCAACTAGAAAGCCCGAGAGATCCAGGCATTGCATAACCATATGAGGAAAAGAAGGGGGGGAACAAAAGAAAAGGCATCATTCAAAAAAAAAAAAGTTCCAAGAATTGTTCAAACTCAAGATAGCTGCTAGCTTTAATCACCCAAAGAAAAAAAAAAACTTTTTTGAGCCTATTATCCTTTCTTTGTTAAACCCAAGCCTTGGCCCCGTTATAACCTAAATAAAGTCCTTTCAGATTGAAAAATGAAACTTGATCAGAGGAAAATCGAAAGAGAACAGTATAATCTCCCCTGAAAGTCAATAGTCAAGGTATTGTGCAACACTGGCGTCAATCCACCAACACTCTGGTGTCATCCAAAAGCAATCCGAGGCATTTCAAATGGAAATTCAGTAAATCTTCATCGGCAATCCAAGACATGGGTTCATTTTCTTGCAAATAAACATCATTTGATGAGGTTAAACAATTTTCGAAAAAATTCTAAAGAGAAAATTATCAAATACCTAAGTTTATCATAACAGTTTCAACTACCAATTGCATGACATGTTTGCCTTCCTTCAAAATCTCGAGTCAACATGGTCTTCCTCATCATTCGAGTCAACTTGGTTTGATCACTCTCCGCCCAGTCAGAGCCACCCTTAAAATAGTCTTCGAGTTAGCGTCATCAAATTGAGTTGTCACCCCTCAAACGTCGTTCAAATCTACCAAGTCATGGGCATACTTAAGAAAGTCACTCTCTTTCCTACCCTTCGAATCAACATGGTTGATCAATAGCAACCACGGAAGTCACTCAAAAGTTCTTTTCCTATCCTTCGTGGTCTTGTCAAAATCTACCTAAAGGGTCAATCGAGTCACTTGGTCATGTCAATTCCCAGCTCGTGGAAGCAATTTCAATGCATAAGGTAACCCTGCTTGGATACATAGTCAATTGGTTCCCAAAACCATCAACAGCAATGGAAAATGAGTCAGAATTGAGGATCCACAGTCCACCGAGGCAAAACAACTCAAGATTGGGGTGCGTCAGCCCTACGCCATCTACTGGGCCAAATGCATGCTCAAATTCAAGATTGGGGCATGGAAGCTCAAGCTCAAACGAAGGCAAAGCTAGAACCCAAACCCTGACGAAGGCCAAACAAGAAAGACAGTAAAGCAAAAGGGGACACTCCGTCGTGCCGCCCATTTTCAAAAACAAAAAGGAATGTTGTTCACATTGTCACACGAGTCTTGCATAATGTACAAAAGTCAATCAACTATCCCAAGGGACATCTTTTCAAATAATGGTTTAGCCAACCTAAGTTTTTCAACCAACCATCCCAAAGGATATCTTTTCAAATGGCGATCTAGTCAACCTAGGCTTTTCAATTTAATCTCTTAAGAGACATCTTTTCAAGCAATGGTCTAGCTGACTAGACACCCCCACACTAGGAATTTCACAGCAAACGTTTTCAAAACGATCTTGGCTTTATAGATAGGCTAGGCTAACTCTACAAAACTGACACTTTTTAGTTCATTGAAACCTCAAATTTCAATGGCCAACTTTCTATTCTAAGTCTCCAAAATACATTCTTGCCCTTCAGGACTCATTTGTGTCCTAAAACTAGGCCTTCCGTGGCCTCGAATCCTTGGGGTTCACTATTTTTGGTGCCTTACTAATTTATCTTTCCAAGCGTTTGCCATCATGGCTTGTTGAGATCTTATCCTCAACAACCATATTCAAAAGGCTTGTGGAGGCCTCACCCTCGACAGCCATTCTTTTAAAATACCTTCTATCATGGCTTGTTAAGATCTCACCCTTGACAGCCATATTTCCAATGGTTCATTGAGGTCGTACCCTCAATAACCGTCTTTCAAATAGCTTGTTGAGTTCTTATTCTCAACAACCTTCTATCATGGCTTGTTAAGATCTCACCCGTGACAGCCATATTTCCAATGGTTCATTGAGGTCGTACCCTCAATAACCGTCTTTCAAATAGCTTGTTGAGTTCTTATTCTCAACAATCTTCTATCATGGCTTGTTAAGGTCTCACCCTTGATAACCATATTTCCAATGGTTCATTGAGGTCGTACCCTCAATAACCGCCTTTGAGATAGCCTGTTGAGTTCTTATCCTCAACATTCTTCTATCATGGCTTGTTAAGGTCTCACCCTTGACAGCCATATTTCTAATGGTTTATTGAGGTCGTACCTTCAATAACCGCCTTTGAGATAGCCTGTTGAGTTCTTATCCTCAACATTCTTCTATCATGGTGTAATAACTCTGAATTTTTATCAATAAATAAATGTATTTATTATTTGAGTTATTATTGTTAATAACATGAATTGCGTTAATTTTCCGATAGTTTGTTAAAACTGCGTTTTAGCCCTTGAACTTTCATTGTCTGCACTTTAGCCCCTGAGCTTTTATTTCTTGCCCTTTAGTCCTATTTAGCAAGCCTAGTTAGCTTCTATCCGGTTAGAGAGACTAGACTAAAAAGCCATCTAGTCACCATGATTAGACCATTTTGCCCTCATTAAACCTTTTGAACCCTAGTCAAGTATTACATATTCTTTTTCTTTTAATTATTTTGATTTTATTCTTTGTCCATTGGACAATAGATGTTAGGGAAACTATTATCCATTCGATAATAGAAACCCATTTGTTTATATTAAAAGTATATTTGGTTAAAGTACTAAGGATATAAAAAAAAATAGACTTTTTAATTACTTTAAAAGTACTTTTTGACTATTTTATATTAAAAGTGACCTAATATCTATTATCCATTGGATAATAAATGTTAGGAGAAGTTTTACCCATTGAATAATGGAGTTGGTCTTCCAAAGTACCATGCTGTCCCATTAGTTTAATACTTTCTTTAAACCATGTGTGAAAGCACAACCATTTTTTTTATTAAGAAAGGTACAAAGTACTAAGATTCTAGGGTACCATTTAATTGTTTTCTATTGGGTTTTTGATCTCCTAGGTACATATGTATATATCATATTAGTACTTAAAAGACTAGAGTAATGCCCTAAAGTACCATGTGTCTATTGTAGTATAAAAGAGAATCCTAGCCAAAAAGACTATTTTTGATCCTAGGTACAAAAAGTACTTAGTTTTTTATTTGTTTACTTGCATTTTTGTATATGTGTATATATATATATTGTACTTTGAAGCAAGAAAGGAGAGAGGGAGAGAAAGAGAGAGCCGTGAGTGAGAGAGAGAGGGAGGGGGGCCGGTTGGAGGAGAGGAGGAGGGAGAAAAATTGGTTAGTACTTGGCCTTGATCTCCCAATGTACTACAAATCCTTGGATTCTTATTCTTCCAACCAAAGACTTAACTCCATTGTACTCCTTGTACATTTTAACATTTGTTAAACCCTTGGAATCTTGTACAAACTCATCTCCACCATCCATTGGTTCCAAGATCAAACCTAAGGACAACATAGCCATGCAAGTCTAGCCTTTTTAGCCTTGATCTTCCTTGAAGAGTTGGATTGGATGGAATAAAAAAATTGGGGAAAGGAGAGAGAGAGGGGGCCGGCCAAGGGAGTGAGAAGGGGAGTCTTTGCCTATAAATAGAAGGCCTCACCAAGCCTTGAACTCACACCTCAAGCAATAGCTCTTCCTTCTCTCTAGAATTTCTAGTGTTCTTGTTCTAAGTTCAAGAACTTCCTTTGTTCTTGAGTGTTCTTGAGCAATACCACCAAACCACTTCCAAATACCACTCTTTGATTCTAAAAAGTAGCTTAGTTAAGTTAGGAAGTTGTTTCTAGGAAGAGTAGTCCAACACTTTTCCTTTCGAAACAATCCGAAGGACGTTACGCCGCCGAAACCAAAACCGACGATCAAGCTTCCGTAGCCGACCACCGCCTAGAAGAACGGTAGTTAAATCCTTACTTTATTTTCTATAAGTAGTGAAATCTTTACTATATCGTAGTTCGATCTTATTTTCTAAAGTTGATTAAATCTCGCTACTTTAAATCTCTACTTACTTTACTTAAAGTTTAAGAAGTTACTTGATCATGAATGATGTTAATTTTTTTTTTTGGAGATGCATGACTTACTTCTGGATTGTTTCAAGCATGCTAGTTAGTAAAAGTTGGATGATCTTGTTATATTTATTTCAAGGCTTTAATTGAATGCATAATTGTATGGAAAGTCTTAAACGACGGAGTCTTGCATGAGAACGAGACACGAAAACCGAGAAAAGTAGAAACATGGCACCTAGGGTGTGATTAACTAAGAAGATATCTTAGAAACCACATAATGACCATATCGAGGGTATTATGTGGGTGTGTGTGTGTATGCCAACGGGAACCCGGCGCGGCGGAACCGTTGTGAGGATATTCGGGAGACTGGCGCGGCGGAACTGAAGTAGGGTGTGTAGCATAGTAATCCGCGGTACGGAGCCTATGCAAGTTTTTTGTGTGCCAACGGGAACCCGGCGCGGCGGAACCGTTGTGAGGATACTCGGGAACCCGGCGCGGCGGAACCAAGGTTGGGTGAGTTAAAAAGAAGTCTTTGGAAAAGAAAGGTAGCAATGAATGACACGGTCTACGATGTGTGCGTAGGAGGAAAAATCGAGAATCCTTGACACCGTTAATGGTTATCAAACGAACATAAATAAGTTGTTATTGCCTTTGTTTACTGCTTATGTACTTATCATGAGGAAACCAATGCTAGTAGTAGGATTTTACTATTGAGCCATCGTAGCTCATGGTGTTGCCTTGTGGTGACCCTGGCATATTATATGGGTGGCAACGCCAATATAATATGTCAGACCTGATAGACGAACAGGGCGATCTCTTCACCTTGGAGGCATATGGAGCCGAAGAACTCGCTAGGTTGGAGGAGCAAGAGGAGCCGTAGAATAGGAACTCTAGCTCCCTTTTTGTTGTCTATTTTGTATTTCAAATGCTCTTATGAGAGCCGTGCTGTAATATTGAACGATGACTCTATTTGATTTCTGTAATAAATAAAACCCTTTAACGTACCCAAAATTCGGGGCGTTACACATGGCTTGTTAAGGTCTCACCCTTGACAGCCATATTTCCAATGGTTTATTGAGGTCGTACCCTCAATAACCGCCTTTGAGATAGCCTGTTGAGTTCTTATCCTCAACATTCTTCTATCATGGCTTGTTAAGGTCTCACCTTGACAGCCATATTTCTAATGGTTTATTGAGGTCGTACCCTCAATAACCGCCTTTGAGATAGCCTGTTGAGTTCTTATCCTCAACATTCTTCTATCATGGCTTGTTTAGGTCTCACCCTTGACAGCCATATTTCCAATGGTTTATTGAGGTCGTACCCTCAATAACCGCCTTTGAGATAGCTTGTTGAGTTTTGATTCTCAACAATCTTCCATCATGGCTTGTCAAGGTCTCACCCTTGACAGCCATATTTCCAATGGTTCATTGAGGTCGTGCCTTCAATAACCGCTGTTCAAATAGCTTGTTGAGTTCTTATCCTCAACAATCTTCTATCATCTTTAAAATTACCTTCAAATAGTGTAGACAGCCTTGCTAGGTCTACATTGTTATTCTTGCTAGGATTGATTTGTTACATTACTCATATCACGTTTGCATATCATACATCGCATTCGCCCCCATGAACTACGCAGGTCTGATCCTTACAAAAGGGTACGTATGTAACGCCCTGAATTTTGGGTACGTTAATGAGGCATTTATTACATAATAAAGAGAGTTTATTACATTATAAAAACTTCAAAAGGGTACATATAATCAATAAAGGAGAACTAAGACTCCTAACTACTGCTCCGCTTGCTCCTTCCATCCAAGCCAGCCCTTCAGCTCCAGAAGCCTCCAAGGTGAAGATCTCGCCCTGTTCGTCTATGAGATCTGACATATTATACCGGCGTCGCCACCCATATAATATGCCAGGGTCACTACAAGATAACACCGTGAGCTACGAAAGCTCAATAGAGTAACCCTACCCACTAACCCATAACTTACGAACAATAGATCGCAAATAACAAACAATAAACACATCCACAGTCGATATTTAACTACATTGGTGTCCAAGATTTCCCGGTTTCTCCTACGCGACTCATCGTAGACCGTGTCAATCATTTTCACTTACAAAACAATCTTTCGAAATCATTTGCATTGGCTCCGTACCGCGGATAACCAAGCTACACACCCATCCTTTCAAAATCATTTGACATTGGCTCCGTACCGCGGATAACCAAGCTATACACACCCAACCTCGGTTCCGCCGCGCCGGGTTCATGAGTATCCTCACAATGGTTCCGCCGCGCCGGGTTCCCATTGGCACACAATTGCATTGGCTCCTCTCCGCGGATAACCAAGCTATACCTCACCATGGTTCCGCCGGTCCGGGATCCCATGGGAACGCACACACACAACCTCACAATGGTTCCGCTATTCCGGATTCCCATTGGAACACACACACACATAATGCCCTCGAAATGGTCATTATGTAGTTTCTAAAATATCTCTTTCCTCGAAAAACTCATCGTTCTTTGTCAAACATACCCTAGGTGCCATGTTTCTAACCTTCTTGGTTCTCGTGTCTCGTTTACATGCAAGACTTCGAGGCAGGACAAAGGTAAACATAAATCATTCCTTGTAAACAAACAAGATCATTCAACTCTATATTGCTAATCACGCTCACATTAACGCTTAAAGCATAACGCCACATGTTCGGACGCCCTTGGAGTGATAAATCACTTATGCTTTATCGTGTCACAAGTAATACAAGCAATTCATATAAGCATGCTCATAACCATCTTTAAAGATGAAAATACGAATACTTCGTTCCAAATGATAAGTTCTTTCTTAGAGATCAAAACAATATACATTATACTTGAGATGGAAAATAAGAAGATCATACATAAACTTAGGATAGGGTAAGAGTATCCTACCTTGATCCGAAACTAGTCGGGGCCGAATAAGCTAGTTTGGAAATTTCTCGCGAATCTGGACCGAACTTCGGACGGCAATAACTCAGTCAATCTTTGGCCGAATACAATCCTTCTTGGGTCGAAAACGAAGCTCTAGAAATTCTCTACAACTTTCGTGAAGGAAGTTGATCCTAGAAACGAATTTAGGTAGGAGAAAAATAGGGACAAAGGAAGCGACAGTAAGCTGTCTGGAAATGGAAATCCGAGAATTTCACTGAACTTCGGATGACAATATCTTTGTCGTTTCTTCTTCAATTGGGGTGGTTCTTGGGTCTAACTTGAAGGTTTCGAAGTTCTCTACAACTTTCCCGAAGAAAGTTGGTTCTAAAAACAAATCTAAGCAAGAGAAAACTGAGGATTTCCAAAGGGACAGTAGGCTGCCCAGAAATGGTTTCTAGAGAGAAGGAAGAGCAAATGCTTCAAGGGATGAGTTGAAATGCTTGGAATGGCCTTCAATTTATAGGCAAGGCTTGGCTCTCTCTCCTCTTCTCAATAGCCGGCCCCCCCCTCTCTCTCCTTTCCTCAATTTGACACTTGTCAAAGAATCCTAGAAAGATCAAGGCCAAATCTTTAGGCTTGCATGGCTAGTGTGAACCTTGGAAGACTTGGTGGGCAAGAAGAATATTGGTACAAGATTCTTGGTTAAACAAATCAAGGAAGTACATTGGAGGTAATGGTGGGTTAGTTACTTAGCTAGGAAGAAAGATACACCAAGGACTAGGAAGATGTAAAAGATCATGGAAGGTACAATCAAATCTCCTTCCTCCCTCTTCTTTTCCTCTCTCTCTCTCTCCCTCTCTCTCTAGCCGAATTCTCTCTCTCTCCCCTCTCTCCTCTCTTGCTTTCACAAGGTACATATATATATATATATATATATATATATTGTAACGACCCTGATTTTTGGTCAGTAAAAATTTCGTTAAATATTTGAATTTTTATTGATTACTTGAATTTGCTTTGATTTACTTTTAAAATCCTATAATTGTCGTAATTTACATTTTTGACCCTTGAATTTATTTCTTATTAAGTTATTTATTTAAATTGGTTATATTGCTTTAATTTCCGATAGTTTGTCATAACTGCAATTTAGCCCTTGAACTATCGTTTCTGCACTTTAGCCCCCCTTAGCAAGTCTAACTAGCTTCTAGCCATCCGGTTAGAAGAACTAAATTGGAAAGCTATCTTGTTACTTCAATTGGACCGTTTTGCCCCTCATTGAACCTTTTTAACCCTAGTTAAAGAATTGGATATTCTTTTTCTTTTAATTATTTTGGTTTTATTCTTTGTCCATTGGACAAAGATTGTTAGGGGAATTATTATCCATTGGATAAAAGATTAGTCTTTCACCAAAGTACCATGAGTTATTAATTTAACCTTTTCTTTAACCCATGTGATTAAGTTCACACTACTTTAAGTAGAAAAAGTACTTAGTACTAGATTCTCCTAAGTACATAGATGTATATAGATGTATATTATTCTAGTGTACAAGGTACATAGATCTTCCTAGTGTACAAGGTACATAGATGTATATTATTCTAGTCCATGGGAGATTAAATTAATACCCTAAATACCATGTGCTCAATTTATGGTTTAAAAGAGAATCCTAGCCTTTAAGGGCTATTTTTGATCTTAAGTACAAAAAGTACTTAGATTTTATTGTTGCTTGCAATATATATACATATATATGTACCATGAGAGAGCAAGAGAGGAGAGAGGGAGAGAGAGAACCGTGAGAGAGAGAGAGGGAGAGAGAGGGCCGGTTGGAGAGAGAGGAGGGGAGAGAGATATGCTTGTACAATGCCATTGAACTTCCATTGTACCACAATATTCTTGGGTGGTTGATTTTCCAAGCAAGACTTAACTTCCAATTGTCCTCTCTTGTACATTTTGTGTTTGTTTAAGCCTAAGAATCTTGTACTAATCTCATCTCCACCATTGGATTGTCCAAGATCAAATCCTTGGTACACCATAGCCATGCAAACCTAGGATTCTAACCTTGATTTTCCATGTGAACACTACTTTTTAGACAAAAAAAAGATGAGTTGTAGAGAGAGAGAGAGGGGCCGGCCATGATGGAGGGAGGGGGAGCCTTTGCCTATAAATAGAGAGCCATTCCATGCTTGAACTCACACCTCAAAGCAATAGCTCTTCCTTCTCTCTAAAAATTCAAGAGTTCTTAGTTCAAAAATTCAAGAACTTTCTTTGTTCTTGAGAGTTCTTGAGCGAAACCACTAAACCACTCCCAATACCACCCAACGATCCTTAAAGTAGTTTAGTGAAAGTTAGGAAGTTGTTTCTAGGAAAAGAAACACAAATCTTTTCCTTTCGAAGCAATCCGAGGGTCGTTACGCCGCCGGAATCAAACCGACGTCCACATCCACCGCCTAGGAGAACGGTAGTGATCCTTACCTAATTTCCAAGTGCTTACTCTATTTTCAATAAGTAGCTATAGTCTTTCTACTTGAAATCTCTACTTACTTTCCAAAAGTTTAAAAAGTTACTTGATTGTAGATGAAAAAGTAAAAATGTATGATTATGTCGTTTTTGAGATTCGAGCATGCTATGTGGACTTAAATGTTCTTGATATACTATTTCGAAGTTGGATTGAATGCATGTTGTATGTAAAGTCCCACATGCGGAGTCTTGCATGAGAGCGTGACACGAAAACCGAGAAAAGTAGAAACATGGCACCTAGGGTGTATTTAACAAGGAAGTTGTGTTTTTCCGGTTGGAAAATATCTTAGAAACTACATAATGACCATTTCGAGGGTATTATGTACGTGTGTGTGTGTGTTCCAATGGGAATCCGGAATAGCGGAACCATTGTGAGGTTGTGTGTGTTCCCATGGAAAACCGGACCGGTGGAACCATGGTGAGGTATAGCTTGGTTATCCGCGGAGAGGAGCCAATGCATATGTGTGCCAATGGGAACCCGGCGCGGCGGAACCATTGTGAGGATACTCGGGAACCCGGCGCGGCGGAACCGAGGTTGGGTGAGTTAAAAAGGTGTTTTTGAAAAGGGGTAGTAACGACATGGTTCACGATGAGTCGACACCAACGGAAATCATAAAGCAATTGTTAGCGCTATTGTCTTTTATCACTGCTTATGTACTTATCATGTGGAAATCGATGCTAGTATTAGGATTATACTACTGAGCCTTCGTAGCTCACGGTGTTACCTTGTGGTGACCCTGGCATATTATATGGGTGGCGACGCCGGTATAATATGTCAGAATTGATAGACGAACAGGACGAACTATTCACTTTGGAAGCGTTCGGAGCTGAGGAGCGGGCTAGGATGGAGAAGCAAGAAGAACTGTAGTTAGGAACCCTAGATCCCTTTGTTATTTGAGTAAAAGTACTTTTGTAAGATTTATGATGTAATAACGAGCTGGACTCGCTTCATTTTTATAATAAAATGTTTTATTTAACGTACCCAAAATTCGGGGCGTTACATATATACAAAGTACAAGATAAGAAATAAACTAATAAGTACTTGGTACTAGAGATCAATGAAACTTAAGGGCTAAGATTTACCTTCTAAACAAATCAATTAGCACATGTGTACTAAGGGCAATATTCTAGTCTTCCAAGCATTAATATAATATAAACACAAGTACTTAGGAAAACTTAAGTTTTAAGTCAAAAGTACATACTTAATAAAAAAATGGGTACTTCAACACATGAGCAATTTAGGAAAATACTAGTTTAATAAAACTCTAGTACTTGGTGAAAGAATAACCTTATTACCCAATGGATAATAATTACCCTAACATCTATTGTCCAATGGACAAAGAATAAAACTAAAAATATTTAAAAGAATAATCAATTCTTATTCTAGGGTTCAAAAGGTTCAATGGTCCAAGAGGGGTAAAATGGTCCAATTGCGGTTAGGGAAAAGTAACCAAGTGTTTTCCTAGCTTAGTTCCTCCAACTGGATGGTTAGAAGCTAACTAGGCTTGCCAAGTAGGGTCTAATGCCAAGAAACGAAGTTCTAAGGGCTAAAGCGTATAAAATGAAATTTGAAGGGCAAAAATATAATTTTGACAAACTATAGAAATTTAAAAGTAAATCCAAGTAATAAAAATAAAATTCAAATATTTAACGAAATTTTTACAGAACAAAAATCAGGGTCATTACAATCTATCCCCCTTAAAACAATTTCGTCCTCGAAATTGGAACGCGACTACAGATTAGGCTAAGTCGCTAGACCGATCTTGGAATCATCGACTATACCCCTTAAAGATAGGAGTAGGTCACCATCAATCGAATAAAGCCTTCTCACTTGGTTGACGAGATGGGTTTGAAGTCGCTTCAGCCGTCGAACAGCTTGCCTCATCGTCGGCCCTTGATGAAGTTTCCACCAACGTCAATTTCAAAACCTCTACCAAATCATCATGCGGACTCGGATCCTACAGATGTTTCCTTAGCACGATCCTTCCTTCTTCTTCAGGAACGATGCAGGCGCTCCCTAAGGTGATGTGGGTCTATCCTCCTTAAATTGGAAACGAGTCCCTTTGGGGGTATACACGGTCACATCTTCTGATGGCAGTCTATGACCGTTTGAAGTGCTGATAGACAGTCCATCCTCAGGATTACGTCAAAATCCGCCATGTCGATCACTTCAAAATCGCAGCTTAGGCACAGGTTGACTACTTCTAACTCGCACCCTCTACACACTAGACTAACAGCTATACTCTCCCCTAACGATGATGATTCACCATCTTACGAGTCAAAATTGAAAAGGGGGCGGTTTAGTCTACCGAATCGATTTTTTTGTAAAAGGCGCTTCCTTCTAAGGGTCAAAAGTAGTTTAACAAATAGTATGCAACGGTACTCTTTTAAAAATAACGCAAGTTTTTCATAGATCAACGAGAGATACAATCATAAAGCATAGAGTTTTACTACAAAAGGCAAGTAGAGACACGAGACTTTCCCTAATACAAGTTGAAAACGATTCTAATCTTCAATATCCTACACTCCAAAGGATTACAACCGGCCTAAGATATGTCAAATTGGCGTCCTCGGTTTCGGGTCTCGCCCTCCTCTACCATCTTTCATTGAAAGCTTGGCGCAACCGACGTTCGTACTCCTTTATGATCGCCGCGAGTGCGGCGGCCACGACGAGAGCCCAGTACCAAAAGGTGTTGGCACGGTTATTTACGGCGAACCACCGTGGCATGGCTGTGGTGAGTACTGCAC
Source organism: Rhododendron mucronatum var. ripense (assembly GCA_019656295.1). NCBI lineage: Eukaryota > Viridiplantae > Streptophyta > Magnoliopsida > Ericales > Ericaceae > Rhododendron > Rhododendron mucronatum. Next base: position 4,146,027 of record BPLT01000009.1, on the reverse strand, counting down.
AGAATATGATGAAGGCGAAGAGTTGCAACCATAGGCTTTGGATGGTGATGGTTAGTTCAGCTCGCTCGATGTCTCGGAACAAGGCGTCTTCCGGAAATCCTCGTCGTCGGTTTGCCATGGCTCGGTACAAGGGGGTCTCGGTTTGGAGGAGTTTTAAGATGATGAGAGAGGTGAAGAAATAAAAGTGGTGGTGGGGTATATATAAGAGACGAAAAGGTGGGTGGAGGAGGGAAAATGTTTGAAGTTTAAAAATTGAAATTTGAATGTTTTGGAGGTTAAAATTTGAAATTTGAAGTTTAGGGGGGAGTGTGGTTTGCCGGCCTAATGGGGCTATGCCCGGTACTCACTTGGTGCTAGGCTCCCACTCTCGAACCCCAATTTAAAATAATTATTCAAGAACGGCTCCTCCACGAACTAGTAAATAAAATTTGCTCGATTAGCAACGTTTTTTTTTTCTTTTTTGCAAAGGTTTACTAACACCAAAAATATTTTTGAATTTCTAAGTTCCACATTCGATCCTTGATTTAAGTCATCATCCAATTGTTCGGGAATTCCCAGCTCGGCGGTACTGCCAATTTCCGCGCCTTGCTTCAATTCGAAGATTATTTTGACAGAATTCCACCCAATTTGGGATGTTAAACTTGAAAATCAAAGTCACGTTTGTGTAACGGTCAAACTTATCTCACGGTTCTACATGGTTCTACCCATTCTACCCATGGCCGAGGTTTTGAAGCTAAAGCTTTGATACCAAGTTGTAACGCCCCGAATTTTGGGTACGTTAATGAGGCATTTATTACATAATAAAGAGAGTTTATTACATCATAAATACTTCAAAAGGGTACATATAATCAACAAAGGAGAACTAAGGCTCCTAACTACTGCTCCGCTTGCTCCTTCCATCCAAGCCAGCCCTTCAGCTCCAGAAGCCTCCAAGGTGAAGATCTCACACTGTTCGTCTATGAGATCTCACATATTATACCGGCATCGCCACCCATATAATATGCCAGGGTCACCACAAGGTAACACCGTGAGCTACGAAAGCTCAATAGAGTAACCCTACCCACTAACCCATAACTTACGAACAATAGATCGCAAATAACAAACAATAAACACATCCACAGTCGATATTTAACTACGTTGGTGTCCAAGATTTCCCGGTTTCTCCAACGCGACTCATCGTAGACCGTGTCAATCATTTTCACTTACAAAACAATCTTTCAAAATCATTTGCATTGGCTCCGTACCGCGGATAACCAAGCTACACACCCATCCTTTCAAAATCATTTGACATTGGCTCCGTACCGCGGATAACCAAGCCACGCACACCCAACCTCGGTTCCGCCGCGCCGGGTTCCCGAGTATCCTCACAATGGTTCCGCCGCGCCGGGTTCCCATTGGCACACAATTGCATTGGCTCCTCTCCGCGGATAACCAAGCTATTCCTCACCATGGTTCCGCCGGTCCGGGATCCCATGGGAACGCGCACACACAACCTCACAATGGTTCCGCTATTCCGGATTCCCATTGGAACACACACACACATAATGCCCTCGAAATGGTCATTATGTTGTTTCTAAAATATCTTTTTCCTCGAAAAACTCATCGTTCTTTGTCAAACATACCCTAGGTGCCATGTTTCTAACATTCTTGGTTCTCGTGTCTCGTTTACATGCAAGACTCCGAGGCAGGACAAAGGTAAACATAAATCATTCCTTGTAAACAAACAAGATCATTCAACTCTATATTGCTAATCACGCTCACATTAACGCTTAAAGCATAACGCCACATGTTCGGACGCCCTTGGAGTGATAAATCACTTATGCTTTATCATGTCACAAGTAATACAAGCAATTCATATAAGCATGCTCATAACCATCTTTAAAGATGAAAATACGAATACTTCGTTCCAAACGATAAGTTCTTTCTTAGAGATCAAAACAATATACATTATACTTGAGATGGAAAATAAGAAGATCATACATAAACTTAGGATAGGGTAAGAGTATCCTACCTTGATCCGAAACTAGTCGGGGCCGAATAAGCTAGTTTGGAAATTTCTCGCGAATCTGGACCGAATTTCGGATGGCAATAACTCGGTCAATCTTTGGCCGAATACGATCTTTCTTGACTTGAAAACGAAGCTCTAGAAATTCTCTACAACTTTCGTGAAGGAAGTTGATCCTAGAAACGAATTTAGGTAGGAGAAAAATAGGGACAAAGGAAGCGACAGTAAGCTGTCTGGAAATGGAAATCCGAGAATTTCACTGAACTTCGGATGACAATATCTTTGTCGTTTCTTCTTCAATTGGGTTGGTTCTTGGGTCTAACTTGAAGGTTTCGAAGTTCTCGACAACTTTCCCGAAGAAAGTTGGTTCTAAAAACAAATCTAAGCAAGAGAAAACTGAGGATTTCCAAAGGGACAGTAGGCTGCCCAGAAATGGTTTCTAGAGAGAAGGAAGAGCAAATGCTTCAAGGGATGAGTTGAAATGCTTGGAATGGCCTTCTATTTATAGGCAAGGCTTGGCTCTCTCTCCTCTTCTCAATAGCCGGCCCCCTCCTCTCTCTCCTTTCCTCAATTTGACACTTGTCAAAGAATCCTAGAAAGATCAAGGCCAAATCTTTAGGCTTGCATGGCTAGTGTGAACCTTGGAAGACTTGGTGGGCAAGAAGAATATTGGTACAAAATTCTTGGTTAAACAAATCAAGGAAGTACATTGGAGGTAATGGTGGGTTAGTTACTTAGCTAGGAAGAAAGATACACCAAGGACTAGGAAGATGTAAAAGATCATGGAAGGTACAATCAAATCTCCTTCCTCCCTCTTCTTTTCCTCTCTCTCTCTCTCCCTCTCTCTCTAGCCGAATTCTCTCTCTCCCCTCTCTCCTCTCTTGCTTTCACAAGGTACATATATATATATATATATATATATATATATATATATACAAAGTACAAGATAAGAAATAAACTAATAAGTACTTGGTACTAGAGATCAATGAAACTTAAGGGCTAAGATTTACCTTCTAAACAAATCAATTAGCACATGTGTACTAAGGGCAATATTCTAGTCTTCCAAGCATTAATATAGTATATACACAAGTACTTAGGAAAACTTAAGTCTTAAGTCAAAAGTACATACTTAATAAAAAAATGGGTACTTCAACACATGAGCAATTTAGGAAAATACTAGTTTAACAAAACTCTAGTACTTGGTGAAAGAATAACATTATTACCCAATGGCTAATAATTACCCTAACATCTATTGTCCAATGGACAAAGAATAAAACTAAAAATATTTAAAAGAATAATCAATTCTTATTCTAGGGTTCAAAAGGTTCAAATGGTCCAAGAGGGGTAAAATGGTCCAATTGCGGTTAGGGAAAAGTAACCAAGTGTTTTCCTAGCTTAGTTCCTCCAACCGGATGGTTAGAAGCTAACTAGGCTTGCCAAGTAGGGTCTAATGCCAAGAAACGAAGTTCTAAGGGCTAAAGCGTAAGAAATGAAATTTGAAGGGCAAAAATGTAATTTTGACAAACTATAGAAATTTAAAAGTAAATCCAAGTAATAAAAATAAAATTCAAATATTTAACGAAATTTTTACCGAACAAAAATCAGGGTCGTTACAATCTATCCCCCTTAAAACAATTTCGTTCCCGAAATTGGCACGCAACTACAGATTAGGCTAGGTCGCTAGACCGATCTTGGAATCATCGACTATCCCCCTTAAAGATAGGAGTAGGTCACCATCAATCGAATTAAGCGTTCTCACTTGCTTAACGAGATGGGTTTGGAGTCGCTTCAGCCGTCGAACAGCTTGCCTCGTCGTCGGCCATTGATGAAGTTTCCACCAACGTCAATTTCAAAACCTCTACCAAATCATCATGCGGACTCGGATCCTACAGATGTTTCCTTAGCACGATCCTTCCTTCTTCTTCATGAACGATGCAGGCGCTCCCTAAGGTGATGTCGGTCTATCCCCCTTAAATTGGAAACGAGTCCCTTCGGGGGTATACACGGTCACATCTTCTGATGGCAGTCTATGACCGTTTGAAGTGCTGATAGACAGTCCATCCTCAGGATTACGTCAAAATCCGCCATGTCGATCACTTCAAAATCGCAGCTTAGGCGCAGGTTGACAACTTCTAACTCGCACCCTCTACACACTAGACTAACAACTATACTCTCCCCTAACGATGATGATTCACCATCTTACGAGTCAAAATTGAAAAGGGGGCGGTTAGTCTACAGAATCGATTTTTTTGTAAAAGGTGCTTCCTTCTAAGGGTCAAAAGTAGTTTAACAAATAGTATGCAACGGTACTCTTTTAAAAATAACGCAAGTTTTTCATAGATCAACAAGAGATACAATCATAAAGCATAGAGTTTTACTACAAAAGGCGAGTAGAGACACGAGACTTTCCCTAATACAAGTTGAAAACGATTCTAATCTTCAATATCCTACACTCCAAAGGATTACAACCGGCCTAAGATATGTCAAATTGGCGTCCTCGGTTTCGGGTCTCACCCTCCTCTACCATCTTTCATTGAAAGCTTGGCGCAACCGACGTTCGTACTCCTTTATGATTGCCGCGAGTGCGGCGGCCACGACGAGAGCCCAGTACCAAAAGGTGTTGGCACGGTTATTTACGGCGAACCACCGTGGCATGGCTATGGTGAGTACCGCACAGAATATGATGAAGGCAAAGAGTTGCAACCATAGGCTTTGGATGGTGATGGTTAGTTCGGCTCGCTCAATGTCTCGGAACAAGGCGTCTTCCGGAAATCCTCGTCGTCGGTTTGCCATGGCTCGGTACAAGGGGGTCTCGGTTTGGAGGAGTTTTAAGATGATGAGAGAGGTGAAGAAATGAAAGTGGTGGTGGGGTATATATAGGAGCCGAAAAGGTGGGTGGAGGAGGGAAAAGGTTTGAAGTTTAAAAATTGAAATTTGAATGTTTTGGAGGTTAAAATTTGAAATTTGAAGTTTAGGGGGGAGTGTGGTTTGCCGGCCTAATGGGGCTATGCCCGGTACTCACTTGGTGCTAGGCTCCCACTCTCGAACCCCAATTTAAAATAATTATTCAAGAACGGCTCCTCCACGAACTAGTAAATAAAATTTGCTCGATTAGCAACGTTTTTTTTTTTCTTTTTTGCAAAGGTTTACTAACACCAAAAATATTTTTGAATTTCTAAGTTCCACATTCGATCCTTGATTTAAGTCATCATCCAATTGTTCGGAAATTCCCAGCTCGGCGGTACTGCCAATTTCCGCGCCTTGCTTCAATCCGAAGATTGTTTTGACAGAATTCCACCCAATTTGGGATGTTAAACTTGAAAATCGAAGTCACGTTTGTGTACTTGGTGAAAGAATAACCTTATTACCCAATGGATAATAATTACCCTAACATCTATTATCCAATGGACAAAGAATAAAACAAAAAATATTTAAAAGAATAATCAATTCTTATTTTAGGGTTCAAAAGGTTCAAATGGTCCAAGAGGGGTAAAATGGTCCAATTGCGGTTAGGGAAAAGTAACCAAGTGTTTTCTTAGCTTAGTTCCTCCAACCGGATGGTTAGAAGCTAACTAGGCTTGCCAAGTAGGGTCTAATGCCAAGAAACGAAGTTCTAAGGGCTAAAGCGTAAGAAATGAAATTTGAAGGGCAAAAACGTAATTTTGACAAACTATAGAAATTTAAAAGTAAATCCAAGTAATAAAAATAAAATTCAAATATTTAACGAAATTTTTATCAAACAAAAATCAGGGTCGTTACAACGTAGGCATCCCGAGAGGGCGCTGTTTGGACTGAATTAGCTCAAATCAATTGACAAATGATTGTGTGCGGGCGTGCCAGAAAAGAAATAATTTCAAAGAAGAAACTACTCTTTTCAAAATGATTTGAAACAACCAATCTCAATCAGGCAATTGTGTTATCTGTCCGATTACCTCAACTAAGAGGATTTTTCCTTAAGGTATCAACCAAATAAAAGATTGACGCGCTTCGAAATCAGAAAAGATGATTGAACACAAACAAACCTGAATCTAATCAAAGGTAAGTTTGTATACAAACACTCTTAAGATTCTATCAAGAATAATAAAGAAATGCAAGCACACTGAATTTAATCAAAAGCGAACTTGCAAACAACTATTCTTTGGTAAGAAAAAGACTTAAAGGAAATAAGAGAACTTGAATTTAATCAAAAGCAGTCTTACATGCAAATAAGCCTTCAACTTACAAAAAGACCCTATTCTAAACTAAAAACTAATCTAAGATAGATCTCTGAGCAATCATTTTGTATGAATTGTCAGATGATATGGATTTTTTGTGTCCCTTTCTCTTCACTTGCTTCTTCTATTTATAGACGCTGAACTTGCCTTCGATCCCCACGTCTTCGATTGATATCCATGTTGGTCGTATAATTCGGCTGAGAGGGGTCTTCGAACGGTTACCTTGATATTTCTAGAATCCTTTCCCCCCTGCATGCTTCGACAATGGTATTCGTGGCTTCATGCTCAAATAACGGTTCCTACTTCCAAGCAACGTGGGTTAGTGTCACACGTCTGGCTCAGAATAATCCCCTGCAATCATGTCCAACGTTTATTATAAACCAAGACAGTAATGGTACCGTTCGATGTTTCCAAAGATCAATCAACGGTTTAAATCAAACTGCTTTTAAAACCATCCTTAATTATAGTCTAAACGCCGTCGGTTCCAATCAAAACGATACCGTATAGTACTAAAACAACATCACCATTAAACCCTGCAATCCTCTGTATCTCGGGTTTAATTAAGATGTGTTCTGATTGGTCAACACACTATTTGGTGCCACGTGTAATTTTCTTATTGGGTGGCATATTTTAGGATGTAAACACACTCCCCGCATTAACATTTTATTTAGGCTAAAGAAATGTTAATGGCACACGTTCTCTGGCCATGTCCCTTCAAAACTGGACGCATGAAGCACGATCAGCTTCTATTCCCATGCACGTCTATTGAACTTCCCAGAGATAGCTACAATTATTTCTCTATAAATGGCAGTTAATGATAGGGTTTACCGAATCACATTACCCCTCACAAACCCTTTCGAATTCGAGTTTTCCTTTGCTAAGAAATCTTGCGTTTATGGACTCTCTCCCAGAAATCAATCTTATCTTAGACAATCTCGATTGCCAAACCCTTTCTCCTCAAATGTCTCCTCCAAACTCTCCTCGAATGTTGGCAAGCAAAATCCTTTCGGATCGAACATTCCACACCCCTAACCCATCTCCCACAGGTTGGGACTCCTCTTTAACCCGTTCGAATTCGCTCGATGGGTCCAATTGGGGCTCATGGGAAGAAAATCCTACTAATACCAACACTGGCACCATTCTGGTCCGGTTCGATCAGCCTGATCCTACACCCCACAAATTTCATCACTTTCGAACTCTGTTCGCAAGTCAATTCCTACCCCTGAGTGGTAACGACACCGTTCACATGGGTATGCTTGAATCCATCTACTCCTCTCTCAAATTTTCCCCTTTCTTGAAACAAGAGGAAAATTATCTGGGGCCCGCCCCTTACTGCGACTTCAAACGCATGGCCCAAACTCAACAGTCCCTCTGGCTTACAGAGGTGCAAACCCCACATTATCCAGCTGACTTCGAGGAAACCAACAAGCTGGTTCCTCTCCCTGAAGAGCCCGACTGGTTCAATGAGGTGAATAACCTTGCCATCAATACCCCTCACTTCCAATGGCAATATGGTTATTCCATCTACCCTGCTGACAAGAGTAAAGCTCTACAACTCCTGGCAGCCTTCTCTTTCCTGGATATTTCTATCCTGGAAAAACAAGTCCCACTAACTAATTTTAAGTGGGCTTGTGAGACATTGGTGCTATGTTCCATCCCCTCCATGGTTTCCTATCAAATCCACTGTTTCCTGGACTTCTTACCAGTGATCAAGTCATGGCTCGAAGCCAACACCGCTGCGTATTGCTTCGATCAAACCCTTCAAGACTATGCTCTTACTAAGGAAAGGATTGAAAAACTGCATGACCAAATCCATAACTTTACCGCTGAGTCCTTCGAAGTGGTGCCTGGCCATGCTGACAAAAAGCTTCGAAGGCGCTTCAAAAGGCAACAAATGAAGCGTCCAACAAAGGAGGCTCGGCTTCGAAGGAAAGCCAAAGCTTTGGTGCTCCGCTTTAGGCCCCTGCTGGAGAAAAAATTGGAATCAGACGCCAAAGAGGACATGAGGAAAATGGAACTGAAATTCCTCCACTTTGCTTGGAACAAGTTTCATAGCCTCATTACTTGGTCCTTCCCTCATTACTTTGAGAACAAGAAAACCACTCCTCAGCACTGAGGCCCTTCGAAGGCCTAATTCGTGCTTTTTTTTTTTTTTAGGAATTAGTCTTTCTCTTTTGTTCTTTTTGTTTGTAAATATGCAAAATTCCATTTCTGTTCTATGGTAGCTTTTCCCTTTTTAAATGAAATTCCCCCTTTTTTTTTAACAACATGCTGGTCTTGGGATAATTGCTAAAATAATAACAATCCCAACAACCCCAAAATCCCTCTAGAGTTAAAAAAGAAACATCAGTGGACCCCAAGAAGTAGGCCCACTACAGGCCTGGCCCATTTGCATGAGTATAAAAGCGGAAATGATTTAAACCACCACATTACATTCCACGCATTCAAATTTCCCTAAAATTTGAACCCCTCTTCTGTTCTCCTCTCCTCTCCGGAAACGTCGAGTTCCATTCCAAATCGATGCCTTCTTCCAGTCAACCAATCGCAGAACACCCCACTCCCTCTCTAACATTGAGGCGGTTTGTATCCGGAAAATCCCAAAAATCGGATGGAGACTCGTATCTTGACACCAGGGTTTTCATTCCAAACCCTAAAGAAGAAGGTACTTTTATTTTGGGCCCTCAATTTATAGGAGAAATTCCTGCTTCCCTTTCCCTTTATTACCCTCGATTGGGAGATGCTGAAATTCGAGCTTGTTCGGACCACGACTGGCAGAACTTCCCAAGAAAATCCTTTCCCTGCTGGCCTACTTTAGACAAGGATTGGAAAATTTGGACCACCAGAATGCTGGCCGAAAAATCGAATGCCCTAGAACAGGTGGGGCTAAAAAACATCATCACCCTCCTTCGAAGGGGGATTCCTCAGAATCCACCCCTAATCCAGGCTGCCCTGGCTTTTTGGGACCCTTCGTTCAATTTCTTTAGATTCAACTGTGGCATGATGGCGCCCACAGTTTTAGATGTTACTCAGATGCTGGGACTCATTCCATATGGTCCCCAATTCGATCCCACCAAGGACTATACTCCCCCTGAGGATTTCACCCGTTTAACTGCCACAAATGGAGCCTTTTCCCATTTTTATAACAGGGAAAGGAAATTAAAAGGAGAGGTGTCTGAGACTGAGTTTTTTGCTTATATACTATATACCCTTTGCAAGTACATCCTTTGCCATTCTGGGAAAAGGGTAATGAGTGAGTTCATACCACTCGCACTGGCATTATCCAGAGGTGAAGAATTCGATTTTGCCTCTTACTTCCTTGGCCATGTATACAAGGTTGGATCTGACTTCTACCAGAAGGGTTTGAACTACTCTCAAGGAGGACCCCAATGGTTCATACAACTGTGGCTTCATGCCTATTTCCCTGAGTTGGGCCCGTTTAAATCACCCATGTCGCCTGCTAACTCCCTCGAAACACCCAATATTCATGGTGACAATTATGCTCAACCAGAAGTCAGTGCAAACTCCACATTGGTGTATTATCTCTGCTTCTTCTCTGGCCTTACTTCAGATAGGGAATGGCCAAATCCATTTCCAACCCCTATTGGGCCGGCATGGCTGTTTGAAATTTTGACAGATAGACAAGGAAAGTCCTCTCGAGCCCTCCAAGCATGGAGCAACATTCTTACGGGCAGAGAGATCTTTATATCCTCGTCGAACCCCTCCAAATCTCTAGCACATTCAGAGGTATACTGCCCTGCACAATTTGCTAGACAGCTCGATTTCGTTCAAGGCATTCCTATTCCATTTTGTGGCCTTGCCAATATTTGCATGTCTGAACGATCAAGCATTTCCATCGAGCATTATCAGACTTGGTTTGCTCAGTCCAGGAATTTATTGAGGAAGACTGTTGTCCAAGAATTCAAAGAACCTGAAGTGCGTACTACCCCTGCATTCGATGATTGGTGGCACAGCAATTGCTCATTCCTCATGGGGTGTGTCCCCTTTAAGAAATTCCTCGAAAACATTAGGTTCAACCAGTCTGAATTTGGTCATAAGCGACACAATGACTCCTCCTCCTTCTCTTCAGACAATGAATTTAGACTGGCTGGAGGGATTGAAGACATCGCTGCAGGTGCGGTTGAACAAGAATTGTCTCCTACTGACGCTTCTCCTATTGCAATGATCATCCCTCCTCCTTTACCAAAAAGACAGTCCTTGAGGCAAAAAAGAGGTACTTGTTTCTAAATTGTATTTTCATAAAAGACAAACCTAATTGCCATTCGAACCGAATTGTAGGTACAATCTCTCCTCCAAAAAATACTTCGAAAAGAAGTAAAGCTGCTCCTCCTCAACCAAAAGAAATAATCCCAACCAAACGCTACATCGAGCCTTCATCTGAACTCCCAGGTTTGCTTCCTGTGTCCTCTAAACGTCTTTTATATTTCTTAATCATTGTTTAATTGAGTCATCTTTTCATTTATTTTCTTTCAGCTTCCAAAAGAGTTCGAACCACCAAAAGGCGCTCCCAAGTTTCTTCCAGTGATGAGGAAACTGAAACTGATAAAGAGAGCCTAATCCCTAGGGGTAAGTCCCTCCTTTATGTATAATAAGTGTCTTCTAAGAACTCTTTCACCATTCTGACTCGTGAGTTCGAACTAGGCACATCAAAAGCAGCCACAAAAGAGACTCTTTTCTACGAGAGAAAAGAAGTACATCTCCCAAAATCTCCAATCCCAAGGAAATCTTCTGGCTCAGAGGAGGTAAGGCAATGTATACCTTAGTTATGCATACATTTATGAGCAATCATTTTGTATCTCACTCCTTCTGACTCAGAGATACATTTATGTATCTCTTATGCTTGTGACTCATGGTTAATCTCTATGTAGGTTCAAATGGCACCTCCAGTTGAGGCACTGGATTTATCCCTTTCTTGCCTCCAACAAGAAGTGACAAAGTCTTCTCAACAAATGTCAGAGGGCGCCTCCTACAAGGTATCCTCTGAATATTCATCTCTTCGAATTACGAAAGAATTCATTTTAACTTTCATCTGGCTTTTCTAGGTATCTCCTATTCAATCTTTCTCCATGAAGAAAGACATTATTAGGAAAGATACTGACATGCAAACCCTGCTGTCACTCCTTACCGAGCCTACCTTTGCACAGGCCATGGCTAATTTGGCTTCTTCGAAGATTATGAGGCCATTCCCATCTCATAGAAGAGACTTCCCTCTGGCTTCGAAGAGCCATTTCCTCAGAAACGTTGGGGGATAAAACTCAAACTTGATTCCCTCTTCTTCAAATCAGGTATTCTTGTCACTGAACATACTCTGCCTCTCCTGCCTCTTAATCTATCTAATCTCAAACTATGATCTTTACACAGGTGACAGAAGTAGCCCCTATTTCTGGCAACGAGCCTACATTTTCCTCCTCTCCAATTGACTTACCCCTAGTGGCTTTTGATATATTTCTCTTCAAAAGTCAATTGGAAAAATTTTGTAACCAGATTGCTGATCCCATCCTTCCTACCTCTTCGAATTCTCTCGAAAGCCTTCAACAACTTTTGAGCCCCTCCATGCCTTCTGACTTACCTTCCTTTAGAATTAAACACGTTCTTTCAAAGGAAGAAGTTCTAACACTAAAAAGTTTCCTACAATCTTTGAATCATTTAGGACTTCCTGCTTTGATTGAACACAGTTTAACTTATCACTTCGAGGTATGCCATCAGGCCTTGTCTCTTTCCCAAGGACTCCCTTCTTCAATCAACTTCACTCTTCAACAACACCTCAAGCAATTTAGTGAATTGCTTGCTTATAATCACTTCTTGTCTGAGAGCATTGGCACAACCATTGAGAAGACCACCAGATTGGAGGCCAAAGCACTTGAGACTGCTTCTCGTCTGTCTCTTTATCAAGCTCGAAGGGATAAACTTTCAGAACTTGACAGGAAGATGAAGTGGTTACAAGAAGAAATGAAGAAGGTCAGGGAAGAGATAGCTGAAGTTTCGAATGGCTTTTCAGAGCTTGAAGATGAGGCATTACGGGATGAGTCAATGCTTCCACAGCTTATTCTTTCTCTTCGAGAGGAACAGAAGAGAAGAGCTGTCCATTCTTCACTTTTGGATGCTAACTCTAATTCTCTTCGAGGACTATTGACCGTCATTCGTGATGTAATAAGCCCCTTTTTGTAACTTCACGCAGCTTGTACTTTTTTTGTTATTCAATTTTTGGGATAAGTACAACTGTAATTAAAATCAACACTAGTTCCTACTTTTCCTTGCTCAAAAGCTTACTGTGCCAACTCCTCACCTACCGTATCTTAAAGAGTCATAAATGACTATCTACTAGTATAAATAGAGGTCTCTGGGGAAAGAAAAACTCACAGATCATCCTCTTCACTTCTCCTTCCTGTAGTAACATCCAAACCACACTTTCCAGTAAGGCTACAAGAAAGATGATCATCATGAAGCCTCATCCTGTATTTTCGAAGAAAAACTTCGAAACATAGCCACATCAGCCCTCATGATATTTCCTTTGAACCCTAAAGCCCTTAGGTATAGACACATCAGCACTCATGATGTGTCTGTACCAGGCTGTTGCTTTGAAGACAAGAATGGGCTTTGAGCTCTATCTCCCTACCAATGGAGCTTATAAGGAGATAGAAAATCAAGTCCCAATGAAGCTAGGTTCAAGTCTTTGTATCTCGGTTGGTTGATCCCTAGAGATCCTCCTCCATGGTATTATTAGGCCCTAGATAGGTTCCCCAATGTAACCTTCTATATAACTGTGATGAGCAAAGAAAATATCTATCAATGTATCAATCTTATTCTAATGGCCTTGACCAATAAACTGGTGTTTTTTTAGCCATCCCTTTCTATTTAGTGTTATTAATGAAAACATGATAGCATGAAGGAAGATGCAAACAGAAACCTTCCTTCCAAGCATTCTCTGGATATTGTGCTCTTTTACTCCATGTTTATTTATTACTTTTGCTTCGAAGTATGTTATTACTTCGAAAACTAATTTAATGTAATTCCAATCGTTCCAACTAACTCATTTAATTCCAGTAGCTTCTTAGCCATCTCCTCGTAAGTTGTAAAAGATCATGTACTCTTGACATATGACGCTTAACGTTCTCAAACCCTTCACCTTTCGGGCTTTATGCGTCTGCAACCAATTTAATAATGGTAATAAATGAGACGGATTCCCCGTATTTCTTTGGGTTATAAATACACCATACGTCAATAGATCACAGCATCTCTTTCAAACAAACAAACATGGCTGAGAACCACCCAAATCTTGCTGATCTCATGAGTCAATTGGCCAACCTGACTAACATGATCATGGAGCTGAAGAGGGATGTCAACGCTGAGTCCCAGGCCCTTCGAAGTGAGATCGCTCAGCTTCGAAGCCAGCTGGCGTGTGTGGAAACAGCTTCACGCCTCTGTTTGGCTAGGACCTGGGATGATCTTTCGACCGTCCTCTCGGCCCATGAGGCAAAGAGTCCCCCAGAGGGAGGATCCTCTTGAAGATTCTCCTTTGGGACTATGAAGATCACCAATGGTCTTCATTTTTGCTTTTTTGGGACCAGAGTTGGTCCCCCTTTTTTTTTTGTTCAGACCTATTTGGGTCTGTTTTGTACTTAGACCTGCTTGGGTCTTTTCTTTTTTTATTAATGAAATGGAACTCTTGCTTGGCTGCTCTTGATTCTTTATAGCTTCGATTGGTAGTATGGTAACTTGGTTGCGACTTCGAATGCTAATAAGGTAACTTTTATAGAAAAGCTTTTAGCATCAAACCACTCAACACGAAATCATCCAGTCAGAACCATACCAATATGCAACCAAACTTATTTACGCTACCTCTTGTGGAAGGACTCCCATATGGAAGGAACATAAGCTTTCAGATGTCTTCCGTTTATTTTCCTTCGATGAACATAACCATTCAAATTTCTCAAATGATAAGCTCCCCCTTTTAAAACCCTATGGATTTGAAAAGGCCCATTCCATGTTGGTGCCCATTTTCCTAATCCATCCTTTCTAACTCTCCTATCCCTGATAGGGAGGATAACTTTCCATACCAGGTCTCCTTCATCGAAGCTTCGAAGAGCCACTCTTTTGTTATAGCTTCTAGCTATTCTTGCCTTTTGTAGCATAATCTGGTTTAAGGCTTTTATTCTAGCCTCATCGATATCTTCCAATTCCATATGCATGGCCTGATGATAAGATCCTGTGTCTAAATCATTTTGACATGCTACTCTCTGGGATCTTACAGTGATCTCCATGGGTAGCACAGCGTCATGTCCATATGTTAATGCAAATGGTGTGGTACCTGTACTAGTCCTTTTTGTATTCCTATATGCCCATAACACATCAAGTAATAGATCATGCCAAATTTCTGGGTTTTGATCCACCATTTTTTGGATCCCCTTCTTGATAATTTTGTTAGTTGATTCGGCCTGACCATTGGACTGAGCATAATAAGTACTAGTATATATTAATGAAATTCCATGGTTCGTGGCGAAATCCTTCACCAATCTTCCTTCGAATATGGAACCATTATCCACTGTTATCGTTTGAGGACTCCTAAACCTGTATATGATCCCCTTTATGAAATCTATCACGTGGGTTTGTTTGACCTCTTGATAAGCTTGGGCTTCTACCCATTTTGTGAAATAATCAGTGGCTACTAGGATAAATTTATGCTTTTCCAATGAAGGAGGATAAATCATCCCAATCATGTCCATAGCCCATCCCCTAAAAGGCCATGGTTTTATTACATATTGCAAATCTGTAACTGGCAAATGCTTGAGTGGACCTATTTTTTGACAGGCTTGACACCCCTTTGCATAATCTATACAATCTTTGAGGATGGTAGGCCAATAGTACCCATACCTCCTTATTAACCATCTCATTTTTATGCCAGCTTGATGTGCTCCACAGATTCCTTCATGCACTTCAGCCATTACTTTAAATGCATTTACCTTGCTCAAACATTTCAAAAGAATGCCATCCATTCCTCTCTTGAACAGCTCGTTGTTATACATTATATAGTTCATTGCTTTCAATTTGGTTGCCTTGTCTGTAACATTGTCTGGCTTGGTTAGATATTCAATCAATGCTTGCCTCCAATCAGCATTTCGATGAGTTAAAACATCGACTTCTAATACTTCGAAGTCAATCAACCTATTGCATAACATAGGCAGGGATTTCCTCAACGTTAATTGACAAAATTCCTTTTCAAATTCGGATAAAACTTTGTAGCCAGACGCTCTTTGAGCTATTTCGTCAGCCTCTTCATTAAAGAACCTAGGAATATAAGTTAAAGTAAGCATATAAAATTGATCCATCAACTTCTTAGCATGTTGATAATAAATTACCAGCGCTGGACTGGTACATTTAAACTGTCCATTTAGTTGGTTAATTACTAACTGAGAATCTCCAAAGATTTCAGCAACACTAACCCTTAATTTAAGTAAAATTTCTAGTCCAATAATCAATGCTTCATATTCTGCCTGGTTATTGGAACATTGTCCCTCACTGAGTCGAAAACCATATTTGGTTTTCAAGCCTTGGGGGGATTCCAGAATTATGCCCACTCCAGCCATCTGAATAGTTCTTGATCCATCGAACCATAGTTTCCATGGCCTGATTTCAACCGTACTAGCCTCCAACGTTTTTGGTGCCTTATACTCATTTGGATGATCGGCCAAAAAATTGGCCAATGCTTGGCCTTTTATCGACTTTTGAGGCACATACTCAAGAAAAAATTCAATTAAAGACACTATCCATTTCCCAATCTTCCCACTAAGCACTGGTTTAGAAAGCATGTGCTTAATTACATCAGTTTGAGAAATAACATAAGTTATTCTAGGCAACATATAGTGCCTGAGTTTCTTAGAAGCATAAAACAAAGCTAAACATAGTTTGTCTACTGCAGCATACTTGCATTCACAAGAGTTTAAAAACCTACTAAGATAATAAACTGCTCTTTCCTTGCCATCCTCATTGTCTTGAGCCAACAGAACACCTATTGAGTCTTGTGTTGCAGCTAAATACAATTTTACTGGCTTTCCTTCAATAGGAGGCGCCAATACAGGAGGGTTGGCTAAGTATCTTTTGATGGCTTCGAAGGCTTCATCATGCTCCTTTGACCACTTGAATTCCTCCCCTTCCTTCAGTTTCAACAAAGAAGAGAAAATTTTAGTTTTTCATGCAGTGTTAGATACAAATCTTCGAAGGAAATTTAATTGACCAAGAAACCTTTGCAACTCCTTCTTAGTAGAAGGTGGTTTAGCCTCAATGATGGCCTTAGCTTTGTTCCTGTCAACTTGTATTCCTTTGCTGTGAACTAGATACCCTAAAAACTTCCCAGCTGATACTCCAAAAGCACATTTTTCTGGGTTTAACTTCAGCTGATAGCGTTTCATTTGTTGAAATGCCTTTTCTAAGTGTTGCAAATGATCCTTATCAGAGTTTGACTTCACAATGATATCATCTATGTAACACTCCAAAAAAGTTCCCATTAAATCATGAAAAATAGTGTTCATTGCTCTCTGATATGTGGCCCCAGCATTCTTTAGCCCAAATGGCATTTTAACCCATTCGAAGATGCCAATGTTACCTGGGCAGGCAAATGCTGTTTTATGCACATCTTCTTCTGCTATGCAGATTTGATTGTACCCTGAATGCCCATCTAAGATAGACAATATCTTGTGGCCAGCAGAACTGTCCACAAGTGTATCCACATTAGGCATTGGGTATTCATCCTTAGGAGTCGCAGTATTTAGGTTTCGAAAATCGACACAGATTCTGATAGTTCCATTCTTTTTAGGGACTGGAACTATATTAGATAGCCATTCAACATACCTGGCTGTTCTAATGAAGCCTGCATCTAGAAGCCTCTGCATTTCCTTTTTAACACCTGCAATAGTTTCTGGACTCATCTTCCTGGTTGGTTGTTTCACAGGTTTGAATTGTGGCTTGGTAGGTAACCTATGTTCCACCAATCCCCTGTCCAAGCCAGGTAGTTCCTTGTAACTCCATGCAAAGCATTCCTTATTTGCTTTTAATAGTGCCACCAATTCAGCTTTCATACCAGGTTCAAGCTGTTTATTAATAAACACTGGATTGGGGTTTTGTGCATCTCCCAACCTTACTTCTTCCAACAGATCTTGTGATTCAACCTGTTCCTGAGAAGTGAGTTGGATTTCTTTCACATGAGGGTTATTGTTCTGCATAACCTCTTCCCATATGTTCTCTTCTTGGATCTTCTGTTCGATCCCCAGAGCAACATATCTTACTAAAGCCAATGAGTTGGCTTTTTCTTCAGCCTCTCTCTTGGATTTACATCCAAGCAGCATCATCTTTTGGGGTGTCTGATTCATAATCAACAGTTTGTTTCAGCTTCGATTTTAGCTCCGCCAATTCTCCCAGTTCCATCTCGTTGGTTGGGTAAGTGGCTGCTTGAAATAGTTCGCTCAAAGGAACTACATCTGATTTGTACATTTCTGCTTCAGCAAAATTTGCCGTGGCACCAAATGGATGTGGATCAGCTTTGACTCCTTCAACACCCACTTCTTTGCCTTTGTCATACTTAACAATCATTAATTCCTGGTGCATAGAGGAAGGAATACATCCGTTAACATGAATCCAGTCTCTTCCCAATAAAGCATTATATTTAGCATATGTGTCAACTACAAAGAAAGCAGTATCAGTTTCTATCCCACCTACTGCCAATCTAATGGAGATGATTCCCCTGGCATGTTGGCTTTCCCCAGTAAATCCTGCAATGGATGTGCTGGTTGGAATCAATTTTGCTTTTCCTTTTCCTAACTTTTTCAAAGTTTGGAAAGGCAAAATGTTCACCGCAGCCCCATTATCCACCAAGATTCTGTTAAGTGGGATTCCATCAAAGTGTGCAGTGATATACAATGGACGCAAATGTTGTCTCATTGCATTAGTAGGTAGTTTAAATGGATATGAAATTTCCACATAATTTAAATCTATTACCAAGGGGTATTCAACGTCGGACATGGAATCTGCCACGAAATAAGCACTTTCTTTTGAGCTTACCTCCAAACTCTCTTGATGCTGCTCAATTTCACGTACCAAGTTCTCGTCCCTCTCGATCTGAGATACTTCTTTCAAGTCACAGTCGTTGCAGATGATATTTAACTCCTTATCACTTAGAGTTTCTTCAGAATTCTCTGGCTTGCTCAAGTTCGACCAAGCAGTATCTTGATCTTTGAACATCTGACCATTTGAGAAGAAATCCATAGAGCTTGGATAAACCATATTAACTTGTACTTCTGGCTGACCTCCAAATTGGATTGTAGCCACTTCTTTGATTGGTTTAACTGCTTCGGTCTCCTTAGCACCCTTCTCTTCGGATTCTTGTGTCGATACCTCCATAGGGGAAGAGGTTCCTTCCATCCCCTGTTGTTCTACCAACATGGCCTCGAGCAAACCAGACTGATAACTGGCCAGTGAGTTAGGAGAAGGCGGGTCAAGATCCTCTTCGAGCATAGCGGAGGCAACCTTTTCCAAAGTTTCCCTCTCGTGATACTGGGTTCGAAACTCCTCTGGGTCTCTTTCGATCCTGTCGAACCTTGGATTAGGTTTTGCTCGTCTGCCTGATTCTTCTCCCGTTGAAGATTCTCCTGACTGGAAGAGCGTATACTTTCTCTGGAGCTTTCTCTTTTGAGTTCTTGAGAGCAATGGAACCATCTGTGGTACTTGAGACTTGGGATCCCTAATCAACACCCAGTTTCCAGAGTTCGAAATTGGTGGCTTGAAAGTTCTGCTCTCATTTCTGTTTGAGCCTTTGTATCCTTGGAACAAATCAGGTTTAACTTGCTTCAGAAACCAGTCAAGAACCCCTTTCACCAAGGTGAATTCCTCTTGTTTGGCCTCTTCTTGCGCCTTTGATGTCTGGCCAATATTGGCTTTCTTCGAAGGTGGCAGCTCCCTTCTGTGGATAGTTGGAACAGGGCTAGTAGGCATGTCCCTTTTTGATGCCAACCAAGACTTGCTGTCACTTGGCTTTGCTTGAACTGGGGCCATTCTTTTCATTCCCATTTCTTTTGGGAAAAAACTCACGCCCTTTCTATCCAAGTCCTTGAAAACCAAATAGTTGGCCCTGCATCCTACGCACAGGCATTCCAAAAATGAGGCTTCTAACATAGGCAGGTGATTATTACCTGGGAATTTTTGCAAAGAAAAACCATCATTGGCTCGCCTATAGGAACTTGGCCTCATTCCCATGCCTCGAGGGTGGCCAGCGTATGGCTTGCCCCTTCCATATTGAACAGTATTCATGTTCACTGGTGCTTCTTTATCCTGCCAATATTTCTTGACAGTTCGAGCTAGTGAGGAGGGCACACTGGTGTTGACCTCTTCTACCTTTGGAAAAGGCACTGCATCTATCCCCATAGTCTTTTCAGGGAATTTGATTCTTCCTTTCTTGATTTGTTCTTGAATCCTGTCACGAAAAACATTACAAGATTTAGTTGAATGAGACCAAGAATCATGCCATTTGCAATAGGTCTTTCCATTCTTTTCTTCCACTGTGGGCAGTTTCACATTTAAAGGCAGCTTAATGATTTTCTTTCTTAACAAGAAGTCAAAGATCTCATCAGCTTTAGATATATCAAAAGAATATACTTTAGTAATTTCCTTTTGTTTGAACTTCTGCCCAAGAGAGACATTCTTTTGAATTAAGGGCTCACAAACACAAGGTTCGTGCTCTATAATTTCAGCAGCATCTATTTCATAATTAGGATCCCTATAGTATGTTGGGTAAGAGGAATTATGTCTATCCATATCTTCCTCTAGCAGTGATTCATATCTAGCAACTTTATAGGTTAGATCTGCAAAGTCCCTAAACTCCGTAGAGTCAAACCTCTTTCGAAGCTCCCTTTCTAAACCATCTTGTGCTAATCTCACAAACTCTGCCTCTGGCAGATGGAGTTTGCACTTGGTCTTAACCCTTTTGAACCTAGATATGAAATCTGCTACCTTTTCATCCGGTTTCTGCTTTAACCTAGCCAAGTCTGCCATAGAGACTTCAGGCTCAGCATTAAAGAATTGTGCATGAAATGCCTCTTCCATTTGAAACCAACTTGTTATCGACTCTGCAGGCAAATTCGTGTACCATGCAAAAGCTGGCCCAGACAAAGAATTTGGGAACAATTTCAACTTCATGAAACCATTCTGAGCCAAGTTCTTACATTGGGCAGAAAACCTAGCAATATGTTCTATAGAAGATTGTCTCCCATCCCCATAAAACAAAGTAAAGTCTGGGATTTTAAATTCTCTAGGGATCTGAAATGTTGTGTCAATCCATTCTGGATATGGTTTCCTATAGATTTGAGGTTGTACCCCCCGAGTTCGAGGCCCACAAACTTCTTGTATGAGATCCATAACTTGGTCTCTTAGTATTGGGTTACCTACAAAGAAATTTTGTTCTTGATTTCCTACTGGTGGATTTGGTTCCACCAAGTCATCTCTATGCATTTCCCTTATAGTGTTAAAATCCCCTTGGTTTTCTCTGGGAAGTCTCCCATTCCAGGGTTGCTGCATTGGGTCGGCCGTGGTGTTCACCCGAGCAGGCCTATGGCTTCCATAAACCGCTGTGGTGGGATTTTTGGTATTTGGAAGACTTTGACGAGAATGCTGTGTGTTATCCCTCGTTTTCTCAGGTCTATAACCTCGTTCTAGCTCTACATCATCCTCCCATCCCCCAAGTGTGGGTTCGAAAAGAGGATTAACGCTTTGCCTGTCTCTGGCATTTCTTGGAATCCCAATAGGAATTCCATGAGATTGGTCTGGGATTTCGAAGACAAGCTTTGTAGGCTTCAAAGGCTCATACCAAGATTGTGGTATTTCCTCTGGATACATTTTCTCCTTACCCTTTCTAGACCTTATCTTACCCTGACCAACATCCTCTCCGAGCCTTCCTTCGAAGGGATTTTGGTGAGTAGTTGAATTGGCATGATCATCTAGCCCAATATTCCCTGGACTGTTTCTTGTTACCTCTAGGTTGGGCAACCTACTTCTTATGCTTTTGATCATGGCTTTTTGGGTTTGAGCCATCTCTCGAAAAGCTATCATCATTTCTCTGAACATTTCCTCCTTATCGTGGTCTTTACCGCTGGCTTGTCCCTTTTGGAAATTTGGAGGCCCTTCATAAGGAGGTACTTCATAAGAAGGCTCCTCATAAGGAAACTCTCCCATTTCGGAAGCCAATTGGGGGAACTCATGATTCATAGGCGTTCCCTGTTCTGTGGCCTGTTCTGGCATAGCTTGTTCCTCTGGCACTTGACCACCAACAGGTGTCCCTATCTGCTTTCGAAGCCTTGGCATTCTGGCACCTTCGAGGTCCCACCGGGCGTGCCAAAAATTGTTTGGGCTGAATTAGCTCAAATCAAT
Source organism: Rhododendron mucronatum var. ripense (assembly GCA_019656295.1). Taxonomy (NCBI): domain Eukaryota; kingdom Viridiplantae; phylum Streptophyta; class Magnoliopsida; order Ericales; family Ericaceae; genus Rhododendron; species Rhododendron mucronatum. The sequence goes on along the minus strand of BPLT01000009.1, from coordinate 4,124,382 downwards.
TGACAAATGATTGTGTGCGGGCGTGCCAGAAAAGAAATAATTTCAAAGAAGAAACTACTCTTTTCAAAATGATTTGAAACAACCAATCTCAATCAGGCAATTGTGTTATCTGTCCGATTACTTCAACTAAGAGGATTTTTCCTTAAGGTATCAACCAAATAAAAGATTGACGCGCTTCGAAATCAGAAAAGATGATTGAACACAAACAAACCTGAATCTAATCAAAGGTAAGTTTGTATACAAACACTCTTAAGATTCTATCAAGAATAATAAAGAAATGCAAGCACACTGAATTAAATCAAAAGCGAACTTGCAAACAACTATTCTTTGGTAAGAAAAAGACTTAAAGGAAATAAGAGAACTTGAATTTAATCAAAAGCAGTCTTACATGCAAATAAGCCTTCAACTTACAAAAAGACCCTATTCTAAACTAAAAACTAATCTAAGATAGATCTCTGAGCAATCATTTTGTATGAATTGTCAGATGATATGGATTTTTTGTGTCCCTTTCTCTTCACTTGCTTCTTCTATTTATAGACGCTGAACTTGCCTTCGATCCCCACGTCTTCGATTGATATCCATGTTGGCCGTATAATTCGGCTGAGAGGGGTCTTCGAACGGTTACCTTGATATTTCTAGAATCCTTTCCCCCCTGCATGCTTCGACAATGGTATTCGTGGCTTCATGCTCAAATAACGGTTCCTACTTCCAAGCAACGTGGGTTAGTGTCACACGTCTGGCTCAGAATAATCCCCTGCAATCATGTCCAACGTTTATTATAAACCAAGACAGTAATGGTACCGTTCGATGTTTCCAAAGATCAATCAACGGTTTAAATCAAACTGCTTTTAAAACCATCCTTAATTATAGTCTAAACGCCGTCGGTTCCAATCAAAACGATACCGTATAGTACTAAAACAACATCACCATTAAACCCTGCAATCCTCTGTATCTCGGGTTTAATTAAGATGTGTTCTGATTGGTCAACACACTATTTGGTGCCACGTGTAATTTTCTTATTGGGTGGCATATTTTAGGATGTAAACAGGCGCGACCACATGTTTTCATATGTTGAATTTTCAATGCATTTACTTAAAAGGTACCTCGACGACCAAATTGGGTGATCTATGTCTTTAACGCGACTTAAACCATACAGTGGTAATCAAGTCTCGTCAAAGAGGGGCAACTGTAGACACCCCAATTTGGAAATCCTGGATAACTTTTAAGTCCCCAATGATGATAAACAAAGCATGATTTTAAATCTTTGGATTGATCTAAACCTTTCGGAGCGTTACCTTTCGAAAATCGTACACAAGTGGCCGATAAGGTTTTCAATAATAAAATGCGCCTCGAAAGCTTCAAATAAAGCTCTTTGTACTCGAAGAATGAAGAAACACTTTAGAACTAGGTTTGAGAGTGCCAAAGTGACACTTAGAATGAGTGAGTATGTTTTTTGGCCGTCGTGGCACCAATGATCTTCGGTTTAGTCTGCTTTCAGCCCAATTTTCATAAATCAAACTTCTTTATTTTTATGGTTGGAGTCCACCATCTTTTAGTACATTCAAAACCCTTTTTATCGATATATAATAAGTCTTAATCCGATTTGAAATGAGGGAGATATGAGAATTTTGCCAAAACGACCACTTTTTCGACCACTTGAGGGTAAAATCATCATATCTTTTGATGTACAAAATTATTTTTATCCAAACCACTTGGGTTAGAAAGTAGACTTATTGAGCTTTCCAACGGTTTGAAGAACACCTAAGCGTCCGGGGCGGCCATTCGAAGTTCGGCCTGTTGAGCAGTCACTGTACCGTACGGCGGTCAACTGTGCCGTACGGTGGTCAACTCTGCCGTACGGTGGACATATTTCTACCGTACGGTAGAGTTTTTGACCGCCTAAACTCAAGTCGGTTGGGATGTGCCGTACGGTGGAAGCCCAGTGCCGTACGGTAGAGTTTATGTACCGTACGGTACATGTTGCCGCCCTTATTTTTGCTTGACGACCAAGTTTTTCAGTTGCAGGCCGAAATTCTTTCTTTGCACACAAAGTATGCTTGATATCTAAGCCAATTTTGCCCTATAAATACCTCTCCTCCTTCATTAGACAATAGAGAACATTTTTGGAAGAAAAAGAAAGGGAGAAAGAACATTTTTTTGGAGAAGAAGAGAGAAATTCAGTTTTTATCAATCAAAAACAGTTCCAAAATGCTTTGAAAAAAACCCATACTCTTTTTCGTACCTATTTCAAATACCAAAAGTATCATCCTCTTTCAAAACCCATTTTTTACTCCTTTTCACTTTCAAAAACACCAAAAATACCATTTCCTTTCCAAGAATATCAAGTTCAAAAAGAAATCACTCAAGTCTCATACTTTGTCACCACAGCATACCGAAGCATTGCTCGTGCCAAAAGACTTTGCAATTGTCACAATTTTCCAAAGGAAGGTTTCGCTCGAAGAGGTACAAATCTTTTATCCACTATTCGTCTCTGTAATCTGAGGGGAAGCCACTAAACTCAGACTGGTTCCTCATACCAACTCTGGGCTTAGATGACTTAAACATTTTCAAAAATCGAAGCTAATGTCCCACAATCTCTACCGTGCGGCACATACTATTGCCGTACGGCAGAGATTCTTCAAGGGATATATTTTGCCAAAACTTCTTTTCTTCTTCTATTTCATTTGATACATAAGCATGCATGTCTGTTTTTGGATTGTCACATGCCAAATAATCTCGTTTATGAACTGTAAACCACAAGGCCATGTACCGTACGGCACACCCATTTGCCGTACGGTAGACACACATTTGCCATACGGTAGTGCTCTCGTGAGACCGAATGTTATTTAGTTATTTTCTGCAATTGAATGTTCATATTCCTGCTATACCCGTTTCTCGTTTATATTTACATGTTTCTGCAATTTAAATTATTTATGTGATATAAATTGTTTATGAGGCATTAAAAGTTAAGCAATAAAAATGATTTTTTTTCAAATCCCACAAATATTAGTAGAGACCTATTTTATAGGGCAAGGGGGGTGCTTTTCCAAACAAAACCTTCCCCCCTTGTAACCTGGCTCCCGAACCCAAAAATCTCTTTTTTCTCGATCAAAAACTTTTTTTTAAAAGGTAAAAGAGTCACATTTTTCAAATAAACGGTTTCTCGGGGTTAATCCTTTTCAAAACCCGGGTGGCGACTCTCAAACGAACCAACCATTTTCCCCCCTTTTTGTAAACTAAAAAAAATACAAAAAGAGAGGCGGGGAATTTTTCCGGGCGTGTAGCCCACAGCCGTCTTGGCAATATCCTCATCTCGAATCCTTAACTGATGATAGCCTGGTGCGAAAAGCCGTCTTGGCAATATCCTCATCCCAAATCCTTAACTGATGATAGCCTGATTGGAGATCGATTTTAGAAAAGCAAGTTGCTCCTCTTAATTGATCAAACAGGTCATCGATCCTAGGCAATGGATATCGGTTCTTGACTGTGACTTGGTTCAGCTTCCTATAGTCTATACACAGTCGAAGTATTCCTTCCTTTTTCTTCACGAACAATGCTGGCGCTCCCCAAGGTGATGTGCTTGGCCTGATAAATCCCTTGTCCAGCAATTCTTGCAATTGAGTCTTGAGCTCCTTTAGTTCCGCAGGGGGCCATTCGGTACGGGGCCATGGAAATTGGGGCGGTCCCTAGTTGAAATTCTATGGAGAAATCTATCTCCCTTTGAGGTGGTAAGCCAGAAAGTTCTTCTAGGAAAACATCGGCGTACTCGCAAACGATGTGTGGCAATCCCAGTTCCATTCTGTCGGTTTCTTCCATTTGGAGACTAGCCAGCCATCCAAATAATTGATTCTGCCACCGTGATCTTTTCGTCATCAAACTCGTCGTTTCTCTATCCCCCTTAAAATGGAAACGGGTCCCTTCTGGGGTGTAAGCTGTCACCGTCTTCTGATGACAATCTACAACTGCTCGATGAGCCAATAGTCAATCCATCCCTAGGATTACATCGAAATCTGTCATGTCGATTACTCTGAGGTCGCAGGTCAGGCGTAGATTGGCTACTTCTATCTCGCACCCTTTACACACTAGACTAACAGCTATACTTCCCCCCATTGGCGATGTTACTCTCGTACTCTTACTTAGGGGTTCTGTTTCTAGTGCTAGAGCGGTTACGCAGGTAGAAGATATAAACGAATGCGATGCTCCAGAGTCAAACAACGCTTGTACGCTGGTACTATACAATAATAGCGTACCTTGGATCACAAAGGGTTTCGGCTCCTGCTCCTCAATTTGCAGCGCAAAGATGCGCCCTTTAGTGCCTTGCTGGGCTCCCATGGGCTGCTTCCCTTTATTCTGCCCATTTTGCTGCTGTGCTAAGCCTCTGGGGTTCTGCTGTCTAGCTTGTTGAGTCTTCTGATTTCCGAAGTTCCCATTCCTCCGAGGTTGGGGGCATTCACGCTTGTAGTGACCCATAGCTGGCAGTTGAAACACTGAACTGCTACTGTTCTGGCCACTCCTCTGCGGTTCACCGCGTCCTAATGCAGCAGCCTTCCAAGGTTGGTTGTTCTGGGCTATGGTAAAGGGTTTGGTCAGGTAGGGCCCGCAGTTGTTGTTGGAAGGTTGAGTTCGGAAAGGTACGCCAGTGTTGCCTGTCGCCTTCCTCCATCGGGTTTTGAAGTCATTCTCTTCACTCTCCAGTTGAAGAGCACACTTCACAACACGGGCATAGGTGGGGAAAGCCTGAGCTGCCACAGCTCTTCTAGCTGTTTTCAGTCCCCACTCAAACCTCCTTGCCTTCTTGTCCACGGTTGCAATGGCAGTTTGGGCGTAGCGGGATAGTTCCTCAAACTTGGCCGTGTACTGAGTGATGATCATCGTCCCTTGTTTCAGGTTTTGGAACTCTTGTTCCTTGGCAAAACGAATTAGCATGGAAAAGTACTTATCGAGAAACAGGGTCTCAAACTCAGCAAAGGTCATGGTGGCTACGGCATGGGTTGCCTCCATCAGATACCACCAGTAACGGGCTTCTCCTTTCAACTGGTATGTGGCTAAGGCTACACGATCTCCATCTCAAGTGATCTCCAAGGTGCCAGGATCACCTTGACTTCCTTCAGTCATGTTTCAGCCACGGTGGGGTTGGTATCTCCGTTGAAGGTCGGGGGTCGACGTTTGCAGAACTCATTCATTGCTCGAGTTCGGGTCATAGGTCCATCGTTATGGTCTGGTTTTGACGGTTAGCGTTCAAGGCGGTTACGAGCGCTTGCATGACTTGAGCTAGGTCAGGGTTGGGGTTAGGGTTAGAGGAGTCACCGGTCTCATATCCTAGTCCACTACGCCGGTTCACCATCTACGAGTGAAAATTGAAAGGGGAAGGTTTAGTTTTAAACTATTCCTTTTGCACACGGTAAAAAGCAATTAATCGCGTAGTATGCAACAATACTCTTTAAAATTACACAAGGCTTTTTCATAGATAAGTGGAATAGTACAAGCATAGAGTTCTACTACAAAACAAGTAGACTAGAACAAGATTTCCTACTACAACCTGAGACGGTCCTACACATCATACTACATGGCTTTTCTAGCACTAGTGCTTGAAAGGCAACTCAAGCTTTCAAAACCTTATTCTAATACTACTACCCTACTGACAAGGTGGAACGAGTCCATAGAACTCTCTCAGCTGCTCCATCCATTCCTTCTTTGTGATCTCGAGCCAACGCTCTCCCTCACGGTGAATCTTCTCAGCTAGCTCCCTAAGCGGTGAGTCTTGAGGGTCGACCGCCAGGAACTGGTCCTCGCTGGTGAAAGGTGTCATCACGACTAGCTCATATAACTGGTGGCCGGTCTCAGGGTCACGGATCCCTAGGTGAGGTATTGATGTGAGACTCTCAGGTGCGAGCAGTGCCTTGTAGTACAGGAGGTCTGCTACAGTGGTCGAGGCAGCGAAATAGCGGCTATCCATATCTACAATAAGGAAAGTTATATATTAGACTTAATGATGGAAGTAACGAATCACACATAGTACAAGTACACACAAACAGAAATCATAACTGATAGGAACATAAGTCTATATTGAAACAACTTGAGTACAACGTAGGTGGCTTACTAACCTGAGCTCCCTTTTACAACGATAGTCCAATTACAGCTAAGAAATAAGGTTATACAAAAACTTACCCTATGGTTCCTTACGATTCTAGGGACCTTAAACTACTACTACTACCATGATGGTTAGGCTTCGTTCCTCTTGAGATCCACTACATTCGTAAGGTCTTCCTCGTTAGCGCTCCTTTCGTTATTTGACCTTTCCTTCCTTATTTCCAACCTTGAGGTTTTTGATAGGTGGAAGGGTACCAAAAGTTCATCGAAGGTATTCAAGATAGGGAACATTTCAGAAAACCAAGGGTCTCTCTCAACCGGAGTAGAGGTATTCTGTTGCACTTTCTTGATATCACATATTTCGGCGAGTGCAATGGTGATGAAGTCAGGATCCTTTACTAGATGTGTTGTCATTGATCCTATGGCAATTTGGAGTTGACGTGCTTCTGCCAAATGGTTGGCTAGGTGATTCATCTATAGAAAAGAGTTTTGAACATAACGGGGTAAGGATAAATTTGTACATGACAGTGATCGTGAGCTAAAAGAAACACACAAATTTCATTACATACTGAAACGGATACAACATAGATGGCTTATAACAGCCTAATCTTACTGCTTCTTGATTACAACAAAAGGTTCATCTACTTCTTAAGCCCTTCTAACCATCCTAGAAGATGTTTGGGAATTCAACCCTATATGCGCCTATGTCGGTCTCGTAGGGTGGTGGTGGTACTTCCTCGAAGTCATCGGGCATGTCTATGAAGCTTGGCATGACCCATTCTGGCTCCATCTCTCCTATCTCCATTTCCTCATCACTCTCATGATACATTGGTTCCTCATCATCCCAATCCTCATCTCCCCAAATCTCCACCACGTTATTATTTGGTTCTTCGTGGGGAAATTCTTCGGGATCTTCATCGTCAGATGGTAAGTCTGGATTTGGCATTAACATTAAATGCTGCCAGTCTGCTTCGTTAATCGGTGGGGTCGTGGAACTCCTCAGGATCTTCTTCCTCGAGGTCCTCTTCATTGGAATCTGCCTCGAGATCCTCCTCGGAATCCTCTTCTTCAGGGTCTTCCTCAACTCCCACGTTGTTGGGAGGTGCTACGGCCACTGCTTTGGCATTGTTTTCCTCAATTAGGAATTCCACGTTACCGGGGGGTGCGATTTGAACTAGGACAGGTACTGCTTCACCCTCATCTTCCTCCTCCTCATTTACGAGACGGATAAGAGTGCCATGCTCTTGGTAGAAGTCGTGAATGTAGGGGAAGCCATAGGGAAAGTAAGGATCTTCCACTAGTTGGGTTGTCATGGATCTTATGGTGCTTGCAAGGTGGTGAGCTTCAGCTAGCAGGTTGACTTGGTCAGTACTTAAGTGATCCATCTACAAGGAAAAGTTCTATTAGACAAGGGTTGAGAAAAAAGTTTTTAATAAAAACGTTTCGAGAAAAAATTTTCAGGTTTCTATGTTCCACATTCGGTCCTTGATTTAAGTCATCATCCAATTGTTTATGAATTCCCAGCTCGGCGGTACTGCCAATTTCCCCGCCTTGCTTCAATCCGAAGATTGTTTTGACAGAATTTCACCCAATTTGGGACGATAAACTTAAACTCAATTCACGTTTGTGCAACGGTCAAACTTATCTCATGGTTTACCCATTCTACCCATGGCCGAGGTTTTGAACCTAAAGCTCTGATACCAAGTTGTAACGCCCCGATATTTGGGTACGTTAAATAAGAAATTTTATTGAATAATTAAACAGAGTCTAAGAGTCAGGCTCAATATTACATCATAAACCTTACAAAGTACTTTTATTCAAATAAGGGAGGAAACTAGGGTTCGTATCTACTGCTCCGCTTCCTCCTCCATCCTGGCTAGTTCTTCGGCTCCAAAGGCTTCCAAGATGAAGAGCTCGCCCTGTTGGTCTATGAGATCTGACACATTATACCGGCGTCGCCACCCATATAATATGCCAGGGTCACCAAAGGTAGCACCATGAGCTATGAAAGCTCAATAGAGTAAACCCTACCCACTACTGTGACGCCCCGATTTTCCAAGGAATTTCGGGCGCATTATTCTTAAAATATGCTGAATTTTACAAATTTCTAGGCCCCCATTTATCCTTGTACAAAAATTACAATTTCAAAATAATACAAAAAATCTATGTACATTTATTTGACAAAAGCAACTCCAGAGCTGCTCTAGTTTTGACACGAATTCCAAGCAACGTTGGCCCAAACTCCATTCCAGGGATCCCACCTGTATCGACTGCTCCAAAGTGGAATCCTGTACACTCTAGCAAATTGAACGCCGAAGCAAACGATTTGCCAGAATACAAACGTATCCGTGAGTGATGCTTTACTTAGTAGAATAATCTTGATCCTACCAACCCCTTACTCTACTATTAGCATTCAATAATAACAATAATATCACAATTAATAATGCATGAGAGGTATAGAATTATAACACATCGTCTTTTTCTTTACTATCCATCATCGTACATGAAATCTAAGGATCATCTCCACGAGATCCTTTCCTCCCACATCCACTAACTACAATCGTCTCATGGGTCCACCCTTCCTCTTGCTTATCCTGCACCAGGGTCCTAGGTTAGCGCACCTAAGTTATGTACCGAGCATGTTCTCATTTAAGACCATAACAGGAGGATCGAGTCATCCCATGACGTATCGTACATTAGGGTCAGACATCCACTACCCCACGCTAACTATAACCGCCTCATGGGACCCATTCTCTTTCCCAAGAGAAACTTCCCATGACGTATCATATATTAACGTTTCACTAACTATAACCGTCTCATGGGACCCATTCTCTTCCTCGAAGAGAAACTTTCCATGACGTATCATACGTTAATGTCACAACATATCTCATCACTGGGCCCCGCAGGTAACCCATTTCAACACAGGGCCCCATTGGTTATCCTTGCCATCACCATGGCTCAAATCACAATTCACACACTCACACTTTCAACACTTTACCAATTTCCATTTACTTAACATCGTCTACGTGCGTCACTACTCGTAACCACCTAGTGAACCTAAGTCCATTCAATAACAGCTCAATTTATAACATCATACATTTCAATGAGATAAAAGTACATATCAAATAATATTGTGCCAGTAAGTAAAGACATAATATTTTAATTCTAATTAGGCCGATACCCTTTGGGTTGCTTAAACTTTTAATAAAATCTATGTTCATTAATATTTATCCAGGATAAATGAGCCGTAACACACATTCAAGATTTTTAATTACCAAAGTATGACAAGTAGGGTAAACATGAAACAATACATAGTTTAGGGTTAATTCTGGAATCAACGTAAGCATGAGGGGCTAACTGCAATTTCAGTACCATTTTAAAAAAAAAATTACAACGTTCATGAACAGTGCTCATTCGGAAAACAGAGCAAAACTTCGGATCACTGGGTTTTGATCCGTGCACTGATTTCTTCTATTTCAACTCATTCAAATCATCATTTAAGGACTGAATATACTTAGGGAGAGGTACGAGAAGGATTATAATACCTCAATTCCTGTTGAAAAAAATGGATAACGGTTTCGGACGGTTTCGAGAAAATTGGACAAGACGACGGAGCAACGGGACACTGGTGCTGACTTCGGGTGGTTGATGATTAGTTCGGAAGCACTCGGGGTTGTTCTAGAAAATGGGCAGTTGAAATGGGTGCTCGGATAAGTGTAGGATCGAAAACCCACTTTTACTTTCTCTCTTTAAACCACCATTGTTGGAGCTCGAAAATCTCTCTTTCTCTCCTTTTTGCTACTGGATTCAGTTGTATGAGCGTGGGTGTAACGTCCCAAATTTTGGGAATGTTAAAAGGGCAATTTTATTGAAACTTCAAAATAGAGTCGAGCTCTTTATTACAACATAACTCTCACACGAGTACTTTCATTATAAAAGGAAGGGAAACTAGGGAACCTAACTACAGCCCTGCCTGTTCCTCCATCCTAGCCAGCCCTTCAGCTCCAAAGGCCTCCAAGATGAAGATCTCGTCCTGTTCATCTATGAGATCTAACACATTATATCGGCGTCGCCACCCATATAATATGCCAGGGTCACCAAAAAGGTAACACCATGAGCTACAACGCTCAATAGGAAATCCTTACCCTCCAACCTTATAACGGTAAAACATTTACAACAACACTAACAATCATACATCCATATTCGTTAATCATCTATCGTTGGTGTCCAAGATTTCAGAGTTTCTCCTATGCGACTCGTCGTAGACCGTGTCAACATTTTCACATACAAATTAACCTTTCAAAATCATTTGACATTGGCTCCGTACCGCGGATAACCAAGCCACACACCCAACCTTTGAAAATCATTTGCATTGGCTCCGTACCGCGGATAACCAAGCCACACACACACACACCCAACCTCGGTTCCGCCGCGCCGGGTTCCCGAGTATCCTCCCAATGGTTTCGCCGCGCCAGGTTCCCATTGGCACATAATTGCATTGGCTCCGTACCACGGATAACCAAGCTACTCACCCAACCTTGGTTCCGCCGCGCTGGTCTCCCAAGTATCCTCACTATGGTTCCGCCGCGCCGGGTTCCCATAGGCACACACACCACTCACGTAATACCCTCAATATGGTCATTACATAGTTTCAAAAATATTTCCTTTCCCGGAAAAACTTATCCTTTCAAAAACCACACCCTAGTTGCCATGTTTCTACTTTCTCAGTTCTCGTGTCTCGTTACATGCAAAGACTTCCGCGGTATAAGACTTTACATACAAATATGCATTTCATAAGACTACTCCAACAAGATCATCCAACTCTAAGCTACATATCATGCTTGAAACATCTTGAAAATAACCCATGCATTTCCAACATTTAATAAAAGATAACCTTATCTACTTTTGAAGCAATGATCAAAGTTGCCACTAAATAACATTTCGTTCTTTAACATGTGATTTAAAACAATACTAGAGTTAGAGTGCAAGGTTAAACTACCGTTCTTCTTGGCGGTAGTCGGCTATGAAGAATTGGTCGACGGTTTTGAGATTCGGCGGCGTAACGGCTCCGGTTTGCTTCGAAAGGAAAAGAGTTGTACTTCTTTTCCTAGAAACAACTTCCTAACTTTAACTAAGCTACTTTAAAGATCTATGGGTGGTATTTGAAAGTGGTTTGGTGGTTTTGCTCAAGAACTCAAGAAAAATAAGAACTTTGGAACTAAGAACTCTTGGAATTCTAGAGAGAAGGAAGAGCAATGCTTGAAGGTGTGAGTTCAAAGCATAGAATGGCCTTCTATTTATAGGCAAAGGCTCCCCCTCCCCTTATAATGGTTGGCCCCCTCTCTCTCTCCAATCCTCCAATTTTCTAATCCAATAAAATCATGTTAACATGGAAGATTAATGGCCTAACCCTAGGCTTGCATGGCTAAGATTGTACCTTGGAAGATTTATGGAAGAAAAGAGGTGTGAACAAGATTAAACAATTGGTAGATGTACAAGAGAGGTAGTTTCTTAGCTAGGAAGAAAATATCACCAAAGATTGGAAGTACCATGGAAGATCAAAGGCCAAGAGTACACATCAAATCTCCCTCCTCTCTCTCTCTCCCATTCGGCTCTCTCTCCTCTCTCTCTCCCATTCGGCTTTCTCTCTCTCTCTCCCTCTCACTCTCTTGCCAAGGTACAAATATATATATATATATATATATGTAAGTATATGTAAATGCAAGAACAATAAATAAAAGAGTAGTACTTTTGTACCTAGGATCAAAAGGTCAAGATTTTCCTAATAAACTAACAATTAGGCACATGGTACTTAAGGCAATACTTTAGTCTTTCAAGTACTTATACAATATATACATATGTACCCATGTACCTTAGGAAGATCAAAACCCCAATAATAAATAAATAAAGGGTACTTTAGAATCTTAGTACTTAGTACTTTTCTAGTAAAGTAATGTGAACTTAGTCACATGGGTTTAAAGAAAAAATTAAACTAATAAATCCCATGGTACTTTGAAAGATTAACCCTTTTACCCATTGGGTAATAATTCCCCTAACTTCTATTATCCAATGGACAATAGTTGCTAGGGTGAAATAAATAATAAACTAATCAAAAATGTCCTTTGATCAAATATAAAAGTCTATTTTTAGAAGATAATAGTACTTTGTTCAAATCTCTCTTTGAAACCGTTTAATATAAAGAACTGAGTTTCTATTATCCAATGGATAATAGTTCCCCTAACTATTATTGTCCAATGGACAAAGAATAAAACCAAAAATAATTAAAAGAAAATGAATATTCAATTCTTTAGTCTAGGATTCAAAAGGTTCAAAAGGTCCAAGAGGGGCAAAATGGTCCATTTGAGGTTAGATAAAGGTAACTAGGTAGCTTTCTAGTTTAGTTTCTCCAACGAGACGGTTAGAAGCTAATTAGGCTTGCTAAGTGGGGCTAAAACGCAAGAAATGAAAGTTGAAGGACTAAAGCGCAATTATGACAAACTACAGGAATAAAATGAAATTTTAAAAGTAAACCCAAGTAATTAAAAAAATGAAATTTTTACAGACTAAAAATCAGGGTCGTTACAGTGGGGTTTTGTAATCTGATTTTTGGAGAGCAAGAGAGGGTATTATGAGAGAGTGGAGGGAGAGGAAGGAAGGTGGGCAAGTATTGAAGTAAATGGGGGAGGTAGGAGATAATGATGGCTGCTGAAATTAAGGAGTAGGAGGAAGAGGTTGTTCGGCCAAGGGGTGAGAGAGAGAGAGAGAGAGAGAGAGAGAGAGCCGGAAGAGATGAGGAAGTGAGGGAACATGGTTCCTAAAAATTTGGGATTGGTACGTACTAACAGGTTTGGGTAGGGTTTTTGATAAGGAAAAGAATATATGTATGTGTATGTATATATGTTGAATAAAAGTAGTTATTGATTTTTATGAAATTTAAATGAATAATGAAACTAAATATAGAATAAATAATCGAGTGAACTTATTAGTTTAATTAATCAACAATATTTTTTTTATTAGGAAAAAAGTAGGGCCAAAATTAACTTATAAATAATAGACATAGTTTCCATATTGCACATGCACAATAGTTAAACAATAACACATCATCATTCATTATACAACACGTTGGTGTCCATGGTTTTTCGAGTTTCTCCTACGCGACATATCGTAGACCGTGTCTCGTTTTCATTTACCAAATCGACATTTGCAAAACCTTTTTAACACACCCAACCTCGGTTCCGCCGTTCCGGGTTCCCAAGTATCCTCACAATGGTTCTGCCGCACCGGGTTCCCATTGGCACACATTTGCATTGGCTCTTCTCCGCGGATAACCAAGCCACACACCCAACCATAGTTCCGCCGTTCTGGGTTCCCGAGTATCCTCACAATGGTTCCGTCGTCCCGGGTTCCCATTGGCACACACACACACATTTCACATAATGCCACCAAAACTGGTCATTACGTAGTTTCAAAAATATTTCCTCCCCAGAAAACACATTTTTCTTGTTGACAACACCCTAGGCGCCATGTTTCTAACTTTCTCGATTTTTTTTGTGTTTCGTTTTCATGCAAGACTCCGCGGTAGGATTTTCCACACAAACAAGCATTGAACAAAAACCTTGAAACTAATCCAACAAGATCATCCATCTCCATACTATTTAGCATGCTTGAATCACCATGAGCGAACATAAATCATGCATTTCCAACATTAAAAGATAACCTTATATACTTTAGAAAGAATGATCAAAGTTACTTCTTAATGACGTTATATTCTCCAACATACGATTTTATACAATACATAGAGTTAATGGGCTAGGATTCCTACCTTACTTCTTGGCGGTGGTCGGCTACGGAGAATTGGTCGTCGGTTTTTATGATTCGTCGGCGTAACGGCTCCGGATTGCTTTGAAAGGAAGAGAGGTGGACTTTTCTCTTCCTAGAAACAACTTGCTAACTAAACTAAGCTACTTTAAAGATCTAGTGGTGGTTTTGGAAGTGGTTTGGTGGTTGCTTTTCAAGAGCTCTCAAAAACTCAAGAAAACTAGAACTTTTGAACTAAGAACACTTAGAATTTCTAGAGAGAAGTTGGAGCAATGAGTGAAGGTGTGAGTTCAAGCTTGGAGTGAGCTTCTATTTATAGGCAAGGCTCTCCCTCTCCCTCCTCAAGGCCAGCCCCCTCTCTCTCTCTTCATATCTCATTTTTTTATTCCAAAAATCAAGCTTTCTTGGAAGATCAAAGTCTAGTTTCTAGGCTTGCATGGCTAGGTTTAGTCCTTTGGATTTGATCTTGGAAGATTTGTGGAAGAAAGGAGGATTGTACAAGTTTAAAAATTGATAATTGTACAAAGTAGGACAATGGAGGTTAGATATATATCATCTTAGATTTGAAAGGATGTAAGAAGATCATGGTGAGGACAATCAATCTTTTTTTCTTCTTACTTGTTAGGACAAATCTAAGTTATTCTAAGAGTTTTCTAGTCTTGTCTAGTTCATAAAAGACTAGTTAAATAAAAGAAAGAGTAAGGAAAATCTACATTGGATTGTACTAAGGTTGTGTGAGAAATTGACCAAAAGAGATTGACTAGGTGGAGTGAGCAACACATGCACACACACACACTCTCCCTCTCTCTCCTCTCTCAGCCCTCTCTCTCTCTCTCTCTTTCTCTCTCTCCCTCTCTCTCTCTCTCTCTCTCTCCCTTTCTCTCCTCTTGCAGTAGTACACATACATATATATACAATTATGTACAAATAAACACAGAATAATAGGTACTTTTAGTACTTTAAATCAAAGAGATTGTAAGGCCAAGATTTTCTTATATAATTATAAACAATTTTATAAGCACATGTGTACTAGTAATATATATATATATTCATTCAGGTACATAAATTTATATATATCTAAGTACTATGTAGTCTAGGTAGATCAAACTTCCCCATTAACTTAATCCAATTGGTGCCAAAAACCCCAATATAAAATAATATCAATGTACTTAGGAAATCTAGGGTTTTTAAATCCAAAAGTACATAGATAATATAATATAGGTACAATATCACATGGGCAATTTAGGAAATGATTTGTTTATTAAGCCCTAGTACTTAGTTGAAAGACTTAACCTATTACCCAATGGATAATAAATCCCCTAGTATTTATTGACCAATGGACAAAAGTAATAAGGGAATTTTTATATTAAAATAACCAAAGTGTCCTTTTAAGCATGCGTAAAAATCTATTTTTTTACTATATATTAGTACTTAACCAAATCTAGCAGTGAATATATACCTTCAATATAAAATTTAGGGTTTCTATTATTCAATGGATAAAAGTTCCCCTCACTTTTATCATCCAAAGGATAAAGAAGAAAACTAAAATAATAAAAGAAAATAAATAAATGATTTTCTAGTCTATGGTTGGAAAGGTTCACAAGGTTCAAAGATGGGCAAAAAGATCCATCTAGGGTTAGGAAAATGTAACTAGGTGACTTTTTAGTTCGGTTTTTCCAACTAGCCGGTTAGAAATGAATTATACACACCAAGTAGGGCTTTAAGTCAAGAAACGAATTTTGAAGGGCTAAAGCGTAATTACGATGAATTAATAAGAAAACTATTCTAGAAAAGAATTTCTAATAAACAACGAGATTTTTATTCATTAAAAATCGGAGTTGTTACAACATAACTTAATTGATAAGTGTAATTTCAAAAACTTGATAGTAAAGTCCTTCATCTATAAAGCATAGTTTGTTTTAGCCAATATGCAAAAAAAAAAAAAAAAATAGCATAATTTTTTTTAGTTCATTTTCATAATGAAGTTTTTTTTATCAATGTTAATGTAAAGTGTTTGAAGGTTCATTATTCAATGACTATGCGGCTTAGAAATTCTAAAAGTTCAAGAAAAAAAATTCGATGGGAGAAAAAGGAATTTTTGGCTAAAAATGTTAACATATTTTTTTTTGGGGTGTAAAACAAAGCGGTATAGGGTTGCAAAATATAATTATTTTAATATGGAGCTATATATTTGAGATTTTTTTATTCTTTGCCAAAAAAATGTGAAGTATCATAAAAAGTAAAGGGACTCTAATTCTTTTGTGTTTATACCTCGTATGTATGTGGCTTAATAAAAATTCTCAGAATTTTTTTGAAGCTTTAAAAAAAAATTATGCATGCATGTTTAATACCAATTGTCGATATGTATTTAATTTAATATACAAATGTATTTATGGATATGTAGCATAGAAGATAACATTATAACCATTTTTTTCAATATTTATTAGCTAGACAATTGATTTTTTCAATATTTATTAGCTAGACAATTGATTTAGTTTAGAGGAGTAATTAATTATTTATAACATGTATTCACTAGCTAAACATTAAATTATCATATAAGAAAAAAATATGAAGGACAAGAATTTCAATTAACATATATATATATATATATATATATATAATATGTCATGATATTTATAAGTAAATACAAATAAAGATATGGATATTTATAAGTAAATGCAAAATTGTTGACTCAAGGGTAAAATGGGTAGTATAATAGATGTAATGGATGATGTCAGCAATTTTCGTCATACTTAGTAACGGTCAACTAACGGATGGGGGAAATCTGCAACCGACAACTAAAGCAAAGGGGAGGTAAGTGCAATTTTAGAAACCTGAGGGGGTATCTATAATTATTAGAAACCTCAGGGGAGGTAAGTGAAATTTTTCCTTTTTTTAAAAATAAAATTACTAGTACACAAAGTACAGATATACGAGTTATCAAGAAAGAGGAAAATGAAACTTATTCTAACTTGTTTATCTCTATTTTCTATTTTTACCTTTTGAATAATCATTGACAAAAAATATTCGATGTCTGAACCAAAAGTTAAAACAGAAAACATTATTTCCACTGCTAGGAGTCAAACCTGAAAAATTCTCATCATATCCAGTTTATATATGCTACAGCGGATTTTGTGCTAACATTACGCAAACAAATTATTTTATTTGAATTTGGAAAATTCTTCAATAACATATAGTTTGAAAATATAGGAATTTTCGATATAAAAATTCAAATAAAATAAAATTTGTTGTTTGGCACAAAAATTTTCATAGTACTATGAGAAATTCATATTATCAACGCAATAACCGAAGTATCAATTCTCCGCTTTAAAAATATTTTTTCAATTCCGAAAAATGAAAATATTACTGTCCTGATTCCAATTCGAAGAAAAAAATTGAAGAAAACCTAATTTCGTATATGTTTCGACGAAATATAAACGGATCACCATTTTTAAATGTTGTCCGGTGATTTTGTGGTTGATTCCTAATTTTTTTTAAAATAAAATTATTAGTACTCAAATTACAGATATAAGCGTTTCCAAGAATGAGCAAAACGAATCGTATCCCAAAATTCTTTATCTCAACTTTATAATTTTACCTTTTGAATTATCATTGACAAAAAATATTTCACATCACCGCAAAAAGTTAAAATAGAAATGATAATTTCTGCAGCTAGGAGTCGAACCTGGAAAATTCTCAATATATCACGTTTATATGTGCGACAACAGATTTTGTGTTAACAATATGCGAACTTATTATTTTATATCTCTAATCTAAATATGATTTCGGAAAACTCTTCAATTACCTATAGTTTGAAAAAATAGAAATTTCTGATATGAAAATTAAAATACAACAAAATTTGTGTTTTGCTTTAAATTTTTCATAGTTCTACGTGAAATTCATATTATCAATGCTATAATCGAAGTATATTTCTACGCATTAACATCATTTCAGTTCCGAGAGGAGGAAGGCTCGTGTCAGTTGCTCGATGCTCACCTGAGTGAGGATGTCAGCCTTCATGAAGGTCCTACTCAGCCAGGATACATCAAGGTGGCCCAATGAGTGAAGGGAAGGCATCTTGCCTAGAAACCACTCCAAAGCTCCATCTCGCTGCCAAATCTGAGGGTCAATCAGAAGAGGGGTCCCACGTACCCGCAAACTAGTTAGAAGGGAGAAGTCACCCGGCATGATCGACATCTCACTAACAGAAGGGAAGTGGAACGTGTTGGTGGTATCCCACCACCTTTCAACTAGCAAGGTCATCAACGACCAATCTGCCTTCAAAAGATTGAGGCCCAGAATGAACACCTCAAAACTAGCAGCATGTGCTAGCTCCCGAGCTCGCTCTGGCAACGTCACAAACCACTTGTGCACCTCCTTGCCTCCACCACGAGCCACCAATCTCCTATTTCTCTACAAAAGATTCAAAAGGGAGTAAATTTCGTGATTGCATAAGCAAATAAAAAGCTAAAGGCGTCAAATTAACGTTTAAAAAGCATGCATTGCCTAAATAGGGGGCACGATTATTTTAGTTTTTAAACAAAATAATTTCGACCCAACCACGGGTCCTTCTCATCCATGCCGCCGGCTAAAAGGGATTTTCTCCCGCAAATAGGAATTCATTTTTGACTATGCAAATTAAAAACTAAAAGTGAACCCTTTTACTTTTCAGAAAAACTTACCAGAACATTAAGGACGCTCAAGTGCTGCTCAGGCTCTCTACGAATAACTTCGGCCTCTGGGCCACCAATAGGAGGGCGGTACTACAAGAAACTACCAAAACCCAACCTACACGAAGGAAGGACGTAGGTAGTAGCGTCAAACAAACCAAACTCCTCAATCACCTCCTCGTCAGAAGAAGGATACTCGCGCCTGCATGGAGGGTGCGAGGACAAACCCGCAACATCCTTAGAGGAGGATGGTGGCAAGTCAGTGGCTTCAAAAGGCGATGTAGCCATTGCGTTCAAGACAAGAAAAAGCAACGACAGCAACCAAGCGCGACAATGGTCGAGGCCGGCGGTGATCGAAACCAGCGGTGCTGATAGTTGGGAGCGGCGGTCGGACGTTGGTGAAACAGGGATGGAGAATTCTCGGACGAGAGAAAAGAAAGAACGAGGGGAACAGAAAAAATGAGCCTTGAAAATGATTAAACTGAACTTAAATCGATTCTCCGACCTTTGGCTTTCTCACAGTCGAGACGTCAATTCTTCGGCCGAGATATCAATTATATGGCCGCTAGATCGATCTCCTGGCCCCCTAATCCATTCTCCACAACAATGTCAGATCTTGCTCAGTGCACCAACTCAAGCAACTATGAAGTTTTGGGTCCTCGACCAGCAAAACCATTGATGAATATTGATTGAACAGCCTTGGGGGCATGCTCGAGCATAAAAAAGCTTTCTCCGTAACAGCAAGCTCTCACAACTACTGGTCGTTCGACCACCAAAGATCATCAAAGCTACCCCGTCTCCACTAGCTACCTAGCAGTCCAGCAACAGTAATCAGGATATTCAGCAGCTCCACGTCCATAAAACTTACTGCCTTAAAACCTTCCATTTCAGCAACTCCATCATCTCTATCAGCAGTTTTGTACTCATTTCATGATCACTATCACCCAGCAACTCCAGCAGCTCTATACTGCCAACAGCTCATGCTCGAATCGATCAACAGCTCTGTTCGCTGCCTTACCAGCTTCTCATCCACTCCTCCAAATAACTCTATCTAGCAGCTCTATGCTCAAGTCACTATCAGTGGCTCTAAACTCACCCAGCAACCTCAAGTTCGTTATCTCAGCTGTTCCATCTGCGATTCCACCATCTTAGCAGCTTCACCACCTTTCAGCAGCCCTACCAACAGGCTTTATTGCTTCAAGCCCCAAGCTCACTACCTCAGCAGCTCTACGCTCGCTATTTCAGCGACTCCATGCCCATAAGCTCACTGCTCTACACTCCTTGCACCATTAGCATTTATGCCTACCATAGTGGCTCTACGCCCACATCTGTCATCCTGTAGACACCCCAATTTGGGGCTCTGAGTAATCTTTAAGTTCTCCGATGATGAAATAAGGAAAAATATACCTTCAAGGCTTGGATTGTTGCTCCTTTGTCACTCATTCTCTAAACCTCAAGAAAACCCCTTCCCAAACATATAGGGTGGCCCCTGGTTCAATTGCAAATAGAAAAATGCGTTTGCTTTGTCAAAAACAACTTTTTCCGTGACACACTGATAGTAAAATGGTCACATAGTTCAATGTATAAAACGTCTTTGAGTGAAACAATTGGGTTAGAAAGAGGACTTGACAAGCTTTCCAACGCTTCAAATCGTGCTCAAATCCGAGTTCGGGAGTGTCCGGGGCGCCCCCGCGAAGTTTGGTGTACTGTGCTGACATACAATACCGGGTGGTGTTTCAATGCGTCGTGCGGCATTTCAGAAACACCATGCAGCATTTCAGAAAATTCCAAAAAAATCACTCCACCACATGAGATTTCAATATACAACACAACATTTCTCTTTATGTCGCGCGGTGTTTTGGGAAAAAGTTCTGACAGTTGCAGAAAGTTGTCGGCCAAGCCTGTAGGTGTAGAGAATAAATTTTATTCTGCCCAGAAACCACCTGCCCTCTTTATAGTGTTCATACTTGGCTCTCTTGCCTATAAATACACTGCCCCTCTAGTTGAGAAGGGACCCCTTCAACTCAAAATAAAGTTACTCTGCCATTTTTTAGACTCTCACTCTCTCTCTCTAAAAATACCCCCATTCTTCTTCTCCTCTTAAGTTCAGTAAACTACTGACTTAGAAGGAGCTCCACCTCAAAGCATCCAAACAACCTCACATCCTTCAATCCCCATTCAAGCATTTCAAGTCCAAATCAACTTCCGTTCCTCCATCTTCAAGCACATCCAAGCCTCGATCAAAAGGTATAAATCGATTTCCTTGAGTTAAACCACGTTTAGCTTTGAGGGGAGCCGATTGAGGCCCTTCTCAGTCTTTCTATACTGAGTTTGGATCTCAAACGAGATTTAAAAACAGTTTACTGTACACTCAGTGTGCCGTGCAGCGTTTCTATACCACCGCATGACAAAACCTTTTGTGCCGCGTGATGTTTTGACGTTCACTTTAGCTTTTATTCTTCGTTTTGAGATCACAAATCTGTTGGGTCATCCGAAGTCATTTTCAAAACAACAAGGGGATGAAAAGATTCTTTTTAGACTGGAAAAACTTTGAGAAAAGCAAGTCATAAACTATCTTGCACTACATGTCAAAGATTAACCAAATAAAGTTCTAAATCCTTCCTTTCTTTAGTAATATCTTACTTGTTTTGTGCAAATCCTAAGGTTAATCTTTGATATGGGTTAGAATAGTTCGAAAAGTGTTAAAAAAAAAAAAAAACAAAAAGCCGTACGGTTTTCCAAAAAATATTGTGGAGCATTTGATCCCGCCGCGCATGGTTTTAAAAGTTTCAGAGAACATCAAAGTGTCGCACGGCTTTTTGTTGTGTTGCACGGTATTTTAGTCTACATTGATATTCTTGTTTTACTTCCAGTATTCATTCCACTGTATGTTTACACACATGTTGTAGGGGGATGAAAACAATTGGTGCTCTGAACGCACCAAACTGCAAACGGCTTCATGTGCCTCTACACCGGAACCCTAATTCTTCGTCGGAACCCTAATCTGCAAAACAGACAAGGGGTGAGCGCACCTTTGCCTCTCGTGGCAAAGGCCCTCCGATGCCAAAGTTAGTATCACGTACTAATCACAAACCCTAATTGTCAGTAGGAAAAATAGGATAAATGCCAAGAATTGCGTACCCTTTACCTCCAGGTTTACCTCATATTTATAGTTCCGCGGATGCTTGCTGCCCAAGCATCCCTGTTGCCCTAGGATTCCTACCTCGTATGGAAAACCTAGTATCTCATGGATTCTCGTTCCCTTATCTATATAATAGCTTAACCTTTATGGGACTCTCAGTCCTTTTCGGACTCTATCCCATAATCACCCCACTCACGTTGGGTCTCTTGCCTGGATCCTATATACTCGGGATCTCATTTTTTTTTTACAAAATATTACCATTCTGGAGCATTCTTGCCACATCATGATTTAGGGCAACTTCTTCCACTGCTCGGCTACCTCTTTGCCGAACAGTCCTCCTGGACCAATGACCTCACGTGCAACTGGTCCATGTCGTTATATCTGGACAGATGACTTCACATGTCTTTCATCCTTATCAGCCGATCAGACTGTCTGGACCAATGACTTCACATGTTATTGGTCCATATTGTCGTTTGTCGCACTGTACGGCGATAAACCCTAACTTCTTACCACGTGGTCCCGTACATCACGTGCTCGGTTACTTTTTATGTCTGTTCGGGGATACCTCCCTACAATTGCTCCCCAGCTTTACCTGTGACCACTGTTCGGGGATTACAAGTGAAGCTTGATGTTGTACTTCGAGCCAAGCTCCTCGAATCTTACGTAGATTTAAAACCCAAATCCTTTGATGTTTTTGGCGGCTCACACATTATACCATTTCGGGGTATTGGCTCCACGTGGCACGTTTCGTATGCCACTCATTAATTTGAACTGACGTTCTATAGAACGACGTCAGAACGTCAGTCTCTTTCCATTACCTTTTGACGAAACAACGTGAGGGGAGACGTTTCGTCTCCGTTAGCTTCGTTTTAAATTCTCAAAAAAGGGGGTTTTGGAGTTTTTTACCCAAACTCAGACCCTCTGAACCATTTTCTCGGAAATCCGACGAGAGGTGCAATCTGCCATCGCCGCCGCCTGTAATTCGATCACATCTCGAGCAACCACTGCAACAGTTTCGTAAGAATCTCACTTTCTCTTTCCCTCGTTTGGTTTCTGAGGTTTTTCGTCCTCAGACTTCTACCGTTAGGGTTTTATTGCTTAGATTTCGCAAGCTTTCAAAGCGTCCATGGCGGATGGAGGCGAAAATACTCCCAGACCCAGTAAGTTTAGAAAACTCTGTGAGAATCCTATAGCCATGGCGGCCTTTAGGACAGAATACGCTATCCCTGACAATGTAGGGCTCGAACTCGCCCCACTGGGGGCGGATAGGGATGGCGGCTCATGGGACAGAATATGTATTCCCATTGTAGCGATTGTGGAGGGCGGAGTCCGATTTCCCCTTCATCCACTACTCCGCCAGGTTCTGAACTTTTGTCGTCTCGCACCCATGCAAGTATCAACAAACGTTTTTAGGTTAGTCATGGGGGTGATAGCCCTGAATAGGATTCTAGGGACCCAACTTGGACTCTGGGATATTCAATGGTGGTATAGTGTTGTACTAAACCCTGAGTATAACACGTATTACTTCAAAGTTAGGAAGGCAGACAAACGTCTCGTGTAAAACCTGCCAGATTCTGCTCGCGACCATGAGATTGACTTCCTCTATGTAACTGGAGCATTCGAGCCAATAGGGGAAGACGGCCAAGTGGTAGGCTTGCACTGCCCCCACATATGGGGTTACCCACGTATGCTCCTAATTTTCTTTCGTAATTCTCGTTTACTGTTTTGTCAAAAACCTTTTCATGCTTCTAATTCGTATAAGTGCTTTCTTCGTTACAGCGGATAATGCCAACAGACGCCCCCGTAGAGAGCCGAGTTACATCCGCACAGAAGAAATTAACAGAATCTTAAAGTATATAGGTGAACCGGGTACCCGAACAGCTGGTCGGGGTCGCAACACTGAGGTGCTGCTAGGATACGATCCCGCCTACAGGGGGTTTATTGACAAGAGGTTAGCTCATCTGAGCACTAGTGGCGCCTCAACTTCTACTGCCCCTCAACCAGAGAGTGTGAGGACTGACGCGGGTGTTACGATTGCCGGGGAGCCAGGTGATTTCCCTATATCGGAAGGTATTCCTCTACCCCGCCTGGTACTTAGGAGATCGTGCAGACGGATCGCCCCTCAACAACAGACCGAACAGCCAGTCCCAGTCTGTGTTACCAGCCAATCATCCTCCCACGGATATTCTCCGTCTCCTCCAAGTCCAGGTAATATGTCTCGTCAACCACTAAACCTTAGTTCACTGCTCACTGTCTCCTCTAGAGGACGGGGTGCCTCTGGTAGGGTGACGTCGAGTGGTCACGCCCCTCCACCACCTCGCCGCACCAAGGGTTCTTCCACACGATCCTCCTCGTCCCCTCGGGAACGAGACAGCTCCCTCGAAGCTGTGGCTGCTCATCGGGACAGGCGTGCCAGAACCGAAAATACGGGCGCCCCTGAAGCCCAGGCTTCTATGTCAAACCTGGAAACCCCTTCGCCGAACACCTCTTCAGCCCATGAGGCCTGGACCCCTCAACTCATAAGGGGTGATCATCCAGTAAGTGTTGGGGACAGTGCAAGTTCTTTGGAGACTGCACTGGCCTTAGCACAAGGTTTACTACTACCTGTTGATATGCAGAAGGTGTAACGCCCCGATTTTCCAAGGAATTTCGGGCGCATTATTCTTAAAATATACTGAATTTTTACAAACTTCTAGGCCCCTATTTATCCTTATACAAAAATTACAATTTCAAAATAATACGAAAATCTATGTACATTTATGTAACAAAAGCAACTCTAGAGCGACTCTAGTTTTGACAAGAATTCCAAGCAACGTTGGCCCAGACTCCGTTCCAAAAATCCCACCTGTATCAACTGCTCCACTGTGGAATCCTGCACACTCTGGCAAATTGAACGCCGAAGCAAACGATTTGCCAGAATACAAACGTATCCGTGAGTGATAATTCACTCAATAGAATAATCTCAATCCTACCAACCCCTTACTCTACAATTAGCATTCAATAATGACAATAATATCACAATTGATAATACACGAGAGGTACAGAATTATAGCACATCATCTTTTTCTTTACTAGCCATCATCTTACATGAAATCTAAGGATCATCTCCTCGAGATCCTTTCCTCTCACATCCACTAATTACAACCGTCTCATGGGTCCACCCTTCCTCTTGCTTATCCTGTACCAGGGTCCTAAGTGAGCGCACCTAAGTTATGTACCGAGCATGTTCTCACTTAAGACCATAACAGGAGGATTGAGTCATCCCATGACGCATCGTACATTAGGGTCGGACATCCCTACCCCACGCTAACTATAACCGTCTCATGGGACCCATTCTCTTTCTCAAGAGAAACTTCTCATGACGTATCATACATTAACGTCACAACATTTCTCAACACTGGGCCCCATTGGTTACCCATTTCAACACAGGGCCCCATTGGTTACCCTTGCCATAGCCATGGCTCAAATCACATTCCACAACCTCACACCTCAACACTTTACCAATTTTCCTTTACTTAACATCGTCTACGTGAGTCACTACTCGTAACCACCCAGTGAACCTAAGTCCGATCTAACAAGTACAACATGGTAATTCCAATAACAACTCAATTAATAACATGATACATTTTGACAGGAAAGCAACATGGCAATTGATACTGTGCAGTTAAGTAAACACGTAAGGGTTTGAGATTGGGCCAATGCCTTTTGATATTCTTACAATTTTTTTTTTATATTGGACGGTATGTTATATAGTAATTTTATTAACTCAAGAGTGTACTTATAACTGTTCAGATAATTTGGTAAGCTCGTAAGGTATAATGAAGTGAACGGAAAATTTTAATTTAATACGTTAATCTTTTAGGGTTTAAGGGTGAATCTAGTATATATACTACTACTACTGTAACTTTTAGCCGTTTGAAATTCCAACATTTTATAGTAGTATTCTAACTTACAGTTACTTAACAAATTTTACTCATTACTTAGCAAATTTTGTTCATTAGAATTACTTTACAGCATTTTTTTTTTCTCTTTTCTTTTTCTTAGATCTTCTAGTTTTCTAAAATTGTTTTCGTTATAAAACAAGTTGTTTGTATTTATTGACTGCAATACTTTACTACATTAACTTATCATGTTCAATGTTTTACTTAGTAAATAATCTTCTTGCTCTACATGTTCGTTATAATCACCCACTGATTTTATTAAGGTATTATGGACTCTCACTAAGCTAAGTTAATATTAGAATTATCATTAACGAATTTTTTTTTTTTGTTAAACATATAAATATGATTCTTCTATTTGTGAACCTTATTAATCTTGTGATTAACTTCAATTACCACTAATATTGGGGTTAATAGCTACGAACATTCAAAGTAAAAACAGTCATGACATATATTTCACATAAAAGTTAATATAGAAATAGCAGAACTGGAAGTATAGTAATATTTTAGGCCAATCTTGTAAATCACATCAAGTACAGGGGGTGGAGTGTAATTTCAGCAATTAAAATTTGGAAACCAACGTCAAAGCTACAGTAGCTTTTCTTTTACAGTAGCTTTCAACAGAAAACAGAGGATTTTCAACTTAGGTGGGTTTGATGCATAGGATTGTTCCCATCCGTTCCAAGACATCAAAAACATTAATTAGGGACTAAATATACTTAGGGGAAAGTAGGAGAGTGATTATCCTACCTCGGTTCCGGCCGAAAAAGCGGGTAACGGTTTCGGACGATTTTGGGCCAAATGGGGAAGACGACTGTAACGCCCCGAATTTTGGGTACGTTAAATAAAACATTTTATTGATAAAAACGAAGCGAGTCCAGCTCGTTATTACAACAAAACTCTCACAGGAGTTCAATATTACAAAAGAGAGGGATAACTAGGGTTTCCTATCTACAGCTTCTCTTAATTCTCCATCCTAGCCAGCTCCTCGGCTCCGAACGCCTCCAAGGTGTACGGCTCGACCTGTTCATCTACAAAATCTGACACATTATACCAGCGTCGCCACCGATATAATATGTCAGGGTCACCAAAAAGGCAACACCGTGAGCTACGAAAGCTCAATAGAGTAACCCCATACCCGCTAACCCATAACTTACAAACAAACGATCAGAGAAATCAAACCAATAACGACAACACATCCATAATCACTTATCATCTATCGTTGGTGTCCAAGAATCTCCGAGTTTCTCCTACGCGACTCATCGTAGACCGTGTCAACATTTTCACATTTACAAATCATCCTTTCAAAAATCCTTTGCATTGGCTCCGTACCGCGGATAACCAAGCCCTTTCAAAATCTTTTGACATTGGCTCCGTACCGCGGATAACCAAGCCGTACACACCCAACCTCGGTTCCGCCGCGCCGGGTTCCCATTGGCACACAATTGCATTGGCTCCTCTCCACGGATAACCAAGCTATACCTCACCATGGTTCCGCCGGTCCGGTATCCCATGGGAACGCACACAACCTCACAATGGTCCCGTTATTCCGGATTCCCATTGGAACACACACACACCACACACAATGGGCAAGTCCGGCCACATTGCGGTTTTCAAAACATTTCAACCTTTTCAAACACACCCTAGGTGTCATGTTTCTACTTTCTCGGTTCTCGTGTCTCGTTATCATACATAGACTCCGCCGTAGGACTTTCCACATACACAATAACAATCATTCAACAAGATCATCCAACTCTATAATGCTAAACATACGCAAATCAACGCTTAAAGCATAACGCCACATGTTCGGACGCCCTTGGAGTGATAAATCACTTATGCTTTATCGTGTCACGAGTAATACAAGCAATTCATATATGCATTCTCATAAACATTTTAAAAGATCAAAATACGAATACTTCGTTCCAAACGATAAGTTCTTTCTTAGAGATCAAAACAATATACGTTATACTTGCGATGGAAAATAAGAAGATCATACGTATACTTAGGATAGGGTAAGAGTATCCTACCTTGATCCGAAACTAGTCGGGGCCGAATAAGCAAGGTTGAAAGTTCTACGGGCGGTGAAACTCCAAATCTGGACTGAACTTCGGATGGCAGTAACTCGGTCAATCTTTAGCCGAATACGATCGTTCTTGGGTTGAAATCGAAGATCTCGAAACCCTCTACAACTCTCATGAAGGAAGTTAATCCTAGAAACGACTTTAGGTTGGAGAAAAATGAGGATGAACAAAGTGACAGTAAGCTGTCTGGAATTTGGAAATCCAGAAATTTTACTGAACTTTGGATGACAATATCTTTGTCATTTCTTAACCGATTGGGGTGATTCTTGAGCCTAACTTCAAGGTTTCGAAGTGATCTACAACTTTCCAGAAGGAAGTTGATCCTAAAAACTACTCTAAACAGGAGAAAATGGAGGATTTCCGACGGGACAGTAGGCTGCCCAGAAACTGGAAATGGTTTTCTAGAGAGAAGGAAGAGCAAATGCTTTGAGGTGTGCTTTGAAAGGCTTGGAATGGCCTTCTATTTATAGGCAAGAGCTTGGCCCTCTCCTCTCTCTCTCTCTAAGTCTCACCTTGACACTTGGCATGAATCTTGGAAGATCAAAGGAAATCCTAGGCTTGCATGGCTACTTTTGTACCAAGATTTGATCTTGGATCAATTGAATGGCTAGGATTGATCCTTGGTGGGCAAGAAAGAGATTGGTACAAGATCCAAGGGTTTAAACCATTGCAAGGTGTATACAAGAGTACAATGGAGGTTAATGGAGGTGATTTCTTAGCAAGGAAGAATAGATACACCAAGGATTTGAAGTACTTTGAAAGATCAAGCAAGTACCAATCAAATCTCCTTCCTCCTTTCTTCCCTCCTTCCTTCCTCTCTCTCTCTCTCTCTCTCTCTCTCTCTCTCCGGCCTCTCTCTCCTCTCTCTCTCTCCGGCCTCTCTCTCTCTCTCTCTCTCTCTCTCTCTCAAGTACATATATGTATATATACAACCAAGCAAACAATAAAATCTAAGTACTTTTTGTACCAAGGATCCAAGTAGACTTTAAAAGCTAGGATTTGCTCAACAACAAATGAATTGGCAAATGGCAATATTTAAGTCATCCAAGTACTTATATAATATATACATATGTACTCATGTGATCTAGGAAGATCAAAATCCCAATAAAATAATGCCAAGGGTACTTTAGGAAATCTAGGGTTTTGATTTACCCCAATAATTTAATGCACAAAATCACATGGAAAAATCCAAGACTTGATTATTTAATAAAATCCTTGTACTTTGTGAAAGACTAATGCTATTACCCAATGGGTAATAAATCCCCTAACTTCTATTGTCCAATGGACAATAGTTATTAGGTAACTTTTAATATTAAAATAATCAAAAAGGTACTTTGAAGAAATCAAAAAGTTACTTTTTACTATTCATAGCACTTTAACCAAGTAAACATTTAATTATAAACAAATGGGGTTTCTATTATCCAATGGATAACAGTTTCCCTAACATTTATTGTCCAATGGACAAAGATTAAAACCAAAATAATTAAATGAAAAAGAATATTAAATTCTTAGTCTAGGGTTCAAAAGGGTCAAAAGTTTCACGAGGGGCAAAATGGTCATTTTGCGGTTAGGGAAAAGTAACTAGATAGCTTCCTAGCTTAGTTTCTCGAATTGGATGGTTAAAAACTAGTTAGGCTTACTAAGCGGACTAAAGCGTCAAGAAATAATTTTTCAAGGGGCAAAAATGTAATTATGACAAGCTACAAGGAAATTAAGGAAATTCAAATAAAATTCAAATATTTAACGAAATTTTTAACGACCGAAAATCAGGGTCGTTACAACGACGGAGAAACAGAACGTCGGGCTGACCTCGGTTGATTTTAGGATTGGTTCTGGAATGATTCGTGTCGTGCTAGAGTTGTTGTATCTCGGATTTGTGTTCGGCTATGCGCGGAACCGGAATCCACTTCACATTCACTCTCTAGACCACCATGGGTGAAACTCAAGCTTTCTCCCTCTCTTCTCTGAATTTCCAATGAGTGTGGTGGTGTGCTTTTGTGTGAAATTTTCGAAGGAATATGAGGGTGTATTTATATAGAGGAGATTGGAGAGAGAAGGAGAGGAGGTGATAATGGTAGTTGTGATTTGGAGAGTGGGTAGTGGAAATTAAAGGATGAGTATAGCAGTGGTGGTGGCGGAAAATAAGTAAGGAGAGAGAGAGAGAGAGAGAGAGAGAGAGAGAGAGAGAGATAACCAGGAGAGATGAGGGAGTGAGAAGTGCCGGAAAGAAAGGGAGCAGGAGGCATGTTTTATGGGTTTTCAATTTAATATTTATGTGGATGCATGTGTATGTAATTGTGGGAGGGTGCTCGGATGGGGAGATGAGATAGAGAGAGAGAGAGAGAGAGAGAGAGAGAGAGAGAGAGAGATTCGGAAGATGAGAGAGAGATTCGGGAGATGAGAGAGAGGGAGCATAATTCCTCATTTTCAGGAAACAAACCATTGCTACATTTACTATATATGTACATATACATATATCATTACAAATATATAGATGGTTACAGTTAATTATAAAAGCTAACATGTAATCGATTAAATTTTGTTACATAATAATTATTTAACTAACTAATTAAAAGAAATTAATAAGTTTGAGATAACAATAAATCTTTTTATTTGAAAAAAAAATTGGGTCAAAAATTCAGGTTGTTACAGAAGGAGTTCTCGTCCTCTTGTGACCGGCTCGTTTCCACTGGACTCGTTAGTGGAATCAAGGTATTGTGTTACGTATTCAGCTTTGATACCCTCCTCATGGTATGTAAGAATTTCTGATTTTCAATTTCTCTTGGGTTTTTAGTTTATCCAAAAGATGTTCACATTGGGGCAGAAGTTCCAAGAGACAGAGAAAGAGAGAGTCAAACTGCTAAATGACAACACAAGATTGCTTCGAACAGTCTCGAGGCTGGAGAGGGAGAGAGATAATGCCAAGGCAGCCAACGCTGAGACTAAAGGTAAACTCAAAACTGCTGAGGACAACCTCAAGCAAGCTCTGGCTGAAATTGACAGTATCAAAAAGGCTGCGTTTGAAGAAGGCTATCAAAAGGGGTTTGATGCTACCACGGCCAGCTATGTGGAGCAAATACCAACCCTTCAAGATCAAATCTGGACTGCTTGCTGGGAGGCGTGCCTGACCAAGGTTGGTGTGGCAGATGACTCCCCTTTGTGGACCGAGATAGACCTTCCCAGTAGCCGGGCAGCAGCCCTTCAGGAGCACGACGAGCCACCTGCTGATGATATGGATCAACAAATAGACGATTTCGCTGATGCTGACGAAGAGATTCAAATGGAATCTCAGGATGCTGGGGTTGAACATACAACAGTTCAGGAGATGACCAATGAAGCCGTCGTCGTGGAGGAGAATGCTGCTGCTGATATTAGCACAGAGGTTGCAGATAACACTCCTCCGGAGATTCAGAACTTGGATTGAACGGGCTGGCAGGTAATCGCATTCCCACTTAACTCCTCCAAACACATTGCTGGTCCTGCGTGACCGTAGTTATTTTGAGCCCTGCGAGGCATCAGTACAACTCTTTTGTTTTTCTTTTGATAACACAGATATTTTCTCCATAACATTTGGTCTGCTCGGCTATGAACCCTTTCTGATGCATATATTCAAATGCACAATTTAGTATTTCATACGTTGTTTTAAGCTTCTCGTGCTTCTGTGCATTGTAGCTAACATATGCTCGTTATATTAGCTTTTAAGCCAAATGTTTCATATTAGCTTATAAGTGTCTCGTACTTTACTGTCTACACATGTTCGTATGCATTTTTTAGTTTACTCATACTCATAAGTCTCATATACTTAGTAAACTTCCAGCCAGATGAAATCATAAGTGTAGAGCCCAAGTATTTCGTACTTGATGTTACTGTTTGCTTTTCAAATGAATGTTACCCGAACAAACTGCATATATTCGTATGCATCCCAAGTTTCCTCATACTTAGTTTGGTTTTTAGACATACTTCGTTATGTCTGTTGCCCAAGTATTTCGTACTTAGAATTTTGTAAGTATTTTGTACTTTGAGTATCTCGTACTCTCGTTCTTAGATAAAATCATACATATCTCGTTATGTCTATTGTCCAAGCATTTCGTATTTGGACTCTACTAAGTATATTCGTACTTAGAATTTGGTAAGAGTTTCGTTCTTTTGAGTATCTCATACCCTGTTGCAAGCTGTTCGTATTTTAAGTATCCCGTACTTTCAAATATCTCATGTTTGGCATTCGTGCCAATCCCGTGCTCCCCAATATGAAAAAAAGGAAGATAAAGTAAATCTCCAAGTTTCATATTCCATATTTCGATAACTAAAATTTTGGAAAAATTGGGTATATGTGAAAAGAAAAAACTTTATTCATAAACTTGAACTCAAGGGGGCATTATTCGAACCCCTTGCAACTAAGAAACAGGATAAAACAAGGGAATTATACTCGTAATTCCCACACAAACACATAGTGCATCAAAACTCGAGGTGGCATTATTCGTGCTCCTTGTTGCCAGAAAATAATAAAAAACAAAGGAGCTTTGTTCGTAGCTCCCACACAATCACGTAATGCAATCTAAAATAAACCTTGATTCTTCTAAACAAAGAATTTCTCAGATTATGGACATTCCATGGCCTCGGAATTGGATTGCCGTCCAGATCAGCCAATCTGTAGGCCCCTATGCCCACGATCTCAGTTACTCGATATGGGCCTTTGTTGGCCACCAGCTTGCCTTCGTTGGCCACCAGCTTGCCTTCGTTGGCCACCTTGGTATTGCCGAGCACCTTTCGTAGTACAAGGTCCCCAATACCAAACTCTCGAGGGTGTACATGCTTGTTGTAGCTTTTCATCAACTGTTCCTGGTAAGAAGCTAGATGCACCAGGGCCCTTTCTCTCCTCTCCTCGGCGAGATCAAGCTCGATTTCAAGGGCCCTGTCATTGCCCCCACTTTCGGCCAACGCAGTTCTATTGGTTGGGAGACCAACCTCTAAAGGAATTACAGCCTCTGTCCCATATGCCAACGAATAGGGGGTCTCTCCCATAGACCTCCTTGGCGTTGTTCGGTGAGCCCACAATACCAGTGGTAATTCATCAGGCCACTTTCCTTTTTCTTTGTCCAGTCTTTTCTTAATCCCATTAAGAATAGTCTTATTTGACGCATCTGCCTGCCCATTACTCTGAGGGTAAGCTGGGGTCGAATAGTAGTTTAGTATTCCATACTGGGCACAAAAAGACTTGAATTTCTTCTGAAACTGGGACCCATTATCTGTAATCAAAGAATAGGGGACCCCAAATCGAGTAATAATATTTTTCCACACGAACCTTTCTATCATAGGTTCTGTGATTTTTGCCAGTGGTTCTGCTTCTATCCACTTGGTAAAATAGTCCGTTGCAACTAACAGGAACTTTCGGTTCCCAGTTGCTTTGTGGAGGGGACCCACAATGTCCATTCCCCACTGGGCAAACGGCCAAGGGCTTGTCAAAGGCACCAGGTCTTCAGCTGGTGTTCGAATCATTGGTGAGAACTTTTGACATTTCTCACAAATTTTAACATACACCTTGGCATCTTCCTGCATATGTGGCCACCAATAGCCTTGGGTAATTGCTCGGTGGGCAATGGACCTGCCTCCAGCATGATTTCCACACGTTCCCTCGTGGATTTCGTGAAGAAATTTTTGCACCATTTCGGGGTGCACACAAAGTAAATACGGTCCTGTAAAGGATTTTCTGTAAAGTTTCCCTTCAGGGGACAGCCAAAACCTTGCGGACTTGGTTTTGATCTATTGAGCTTCCTTCTTGTCAACGGGGAGTACTTCATTTCGTAAAAACTCCACAATTGGGTCCATCCAACTTGGTCCTTGGTTCACGTCCAAGACCAACTCTACGCTTCTACTAATGCTCGGCTCTGTTAAATACTCAACTGCCACCCTTCGCTTGAGTTCAGTTGGAACGGCTGCTGCCAACCATGCCAGAGAATCGGCATGGGCATTTTGTCCAGAACTTATCTGTTCAATATGAACCCTTTCGAAGGTATCAAGTAAATCTTTGGCCGCTTCCACATATGCTGCCATCTTTTCATTCCGGGCCTGATACTCCCCGGACAGTTGGTTAACTACAAGTTGTGAATCACAGTACACCCTGACTCGTTTTGTCCTTAAGGTCCTTCCACTTTTTAATCCAGCTAAGAGTGCCTCGTACTCTGCCACATTATTTGATGCACTGAAACCTAGCCGAACAGATAGTTCAATCATTACACCTCCTGGAGGAAATATCACCACCCCAATTCCTAAACCAGTATTACATGCTGATCCGTCAACGAATAACTTCCATTCCATGGGATCCTGTTCGGCAGACAGTTGATTCTTCATGGGTGCTGTCTTGGATGCTTGCTCCTTTCTCGTAGGAGGCAAGGGTGCTACCGTAGGGGAAAACTCCGCCACAAAATCTGCCAATACTTGGCCTTTAATTGCCGTACGTGGCTGATAATCAATGTCATACTGGCTCAACTCGACAGACCATGTCGAGATTCTTCCTGAAAAATCTGCTTTTCGTAGCAGTGATTTCAACGGGAACTCAGTGTAAACCACAACCCTGTGGCTTTGAAAGTAGTGTGGCAACTTCCTCGTGGCCGTTCTAAGTGCCAAGACAAGCTTTTCTAGGGGCAGATATCTCGTCTCTGCATCCAGTAGTGTCTTGCTAACATAATAAATTGGGATTTGCTCGATTCCCAAATCCCTTAACAGGACTGCACTAACAGCATGTTCAGAAACAGCCAAGTACAAAACTAAAGACTCACCTTGCTGTGGAGTTGACAAAAGAGGAGGCTTAGCCAGGTACTTCTTCAGGTCTTGGAAGGCCTGTTCACACTCTGCTCCCCATTCGAATCCCTCCCTTTTTTTCAATAACTGAAAAAAGGGTCTGCAATTGTCACTTGACCTGCTTATGAATCTGTTCAGTGCTGCAGCCATTCCAGTCAACCGTTGGACTTCCTTCGTAGTCTTGGGACTTTGTAGCTTCTGCAAGGCTGCAATTTGGTCCGGGTTGGCCTCAATTCCTCTCATGGTCACCAGATGCGCTAGGAACTTTCCAGAACCAACCCCAAACGCACATTTCGAGGCGTTGAGCTTTAGCTTGTACTTCCTTAGAATCTCAAAGACTTCCCTCAGATCCGTAATATGCCCTTGCTTATCTCGACTCTTCACTACCATATCATCTATGTAGACCTCCATAGTTTTCCCGAGCAGTTCTTTGAACATTATAGTCGCGAGCCTTTGGTACGCTGCCCCGGCGTTTCTCAGCCCAAATGGCATAACACTATAGCAGTACAACCCACGTGGAGTGATAAAAGATGTCATCTCTTGGTCGGGCCCAAACATAGCAATTTGATGATATCCTCGATATGCATCAAGAAAACTCATTCGCTCATAGCCAGCTGTCGCGTCAACCAGCTGGTCTATCCTTGGAAGAGGAAAATTGTCTTTTGGACACGCTTTGTTGAGGTCTGTGAAATCTACACAGACTCGCCACTTTCCGTTCTTTTTCTTTACCACAACTGTGTTGGATAGCCATTCAGGATAGTAAACCTCTCGTATAGCCCTAGCCTCCAGCAAACGATCCACTTCCTCAATTACAGCATCCACGTGCCGCACGGCTGCCCTTCGTTTTTTCTGAATGATTGGCTTATGCTGGGGGTCAACATTTAAATGATGACAAATCACACTTGCATCAACTCCGGGCATCTCTTCTGGGACCCATGCAAATACGTCGATATGTTCCATCAGGAATCCAACCAATTCGGCCCTTTCGTCTGCTGGCAATGACTCCCCAATTAGAAAATATCTTTCAGGATCAGTCTCGATGATCTGAATTTTCTCCAGGCCTTCGACCACCTTTTCTGCCGGACTCCTCCCAACGTCTTCGATAGTTGGTTGATCGGGCACTTCCAATGTGTGAACGTGGTGGGCCTTTGGAGCTTTCTTGACAATGGAAATTAGACACTATTGGGCCACTTTCTGATTGCCCCTAATTACTTCGATCCCATTGGATCCTGGGAATTTCACCATCTGGTGGTAAGTTGAGGAGACAGCCCTCATCTTGTGCAACCATGTCCTACCTATAATCGCGTTATAGGAAGAAGGAACATCTATGACAAGAAAATCTGTCCTCAAGATAACTGTTCCTGCCCGAACAGGGAGGGTTACTTTGCCGAGGGGCCAGACTGCTCCTGCACCAAACCCAATCAGAGGTGTTGTGGATTGCTCCAAATCTATTTGGGCCAGCCCCAGTTTCTTGAATGCATCGTAGTACATCACCTCTGTACAGCTTCCTGAATCCACCAGAATCCCTTCGACGTCATACTCCCCAACTCGTAGGGTTATGACCAAAGCATCATTGTGGGGTACTTGGACTTCTCCCAAATCATCATCCGTGAATGCTATGCTCTCATTGCATACACCACTCTCTCGACCTCTCTTAATTCCCAACCGCATCACATGTTGGTCGTGCTTAACCTGCCTTTGCAGTAGCCTCACCTCATTTCTCGTATAAGGTGCGGCCAACCCATGTATCATATGGATTACCCCCTTAGGATTCTGCTCGTAATCCAGTTCCATGGCCTTCCCTTTTTCCTTGGGATCTTCCTGGATAAACTCCTTGAGATAGCCCCGAGAGACCAAATCATCAAGGTGTTTTTTGTACATCTCACAATCTTCAGTCATGTGGCCCCAATCCTTGTGGTAGCTACAGTGCTGATTCGTAGCACGTTTAGCGTCTTTATCTCCGCCAAGACTCGGGGGCCACTTGAAGTATGGCTGATTCTTTATTCGATAAAGAATCCTATAGATTGGCTCCTTCCAAACAGTAGTGATAGAAAAGAAGGATTTGGGATCAGGGGCTTTCTTTTCCTTGTACGGATCCTTCTTAGCCTGTCCGTAGTCCTTACGCTCTTTGTACGTTTTGGGCTCAGGTTTATCCACCTTCTTGGCAGGCGTCTTAGGCTGTTCGGCAGCAATCCTGCCATCCTCGCGGAGTATGTCATCCTCCATTCTGGCATGCTGCTCTATTCGCTCCATCAGTTTGGCCAACGCAGCCACCAGATGTTTATTCAATGAGCGGCGTAGCTCTCCCTGAACAGGCAAACCAGTTTTGAAGGTTGCTATGGCATATTCCTCACTGCAACTCTCAATCTCGTTGAAAGTTTCCCAGTACTTCTTTGCGTAATCTCTGATCGGCTCGCTTTCCGCCTGTTTCATGGTGGATAGACTCTCAAACGTCTTTGGGGCCTTTCTACTTGTCAAGAACCGAGCAGTGAATTCCTCGGCCAACTGCCTCCATCCTCTTATGGACCGTGGTGCCAATTTATGAAACCAACTCAAGGCCACCTTGCCTAGACTTGACGGGAACATTTTGCACAGAATGGCATCATCGCCATCGTGCATGAACATGGCCTGCTGGTAATGCTGTATGTGAGCCACAGGGTCCGTGTTTGTCTCGTAAAGTACGAACGCTCCGTGCTTCACTCTGTTCGGCAACCTTGCCTCTTGCAGTCTCCTTGCAAAAGGGGAGGCTGTGATGTTACTCAGGGCCTTACGTGCCGCCTCTTATGCAGACACTGTCCCTTCCTCATTTTCCTTTGTTTTGTGAGCCGTAGCTTTGGCCCAGTCAGCATCAAGTCTCTCGTACCTGTCACGGTGATGCTTCCTTGTTTCTTCCTCGGGTGAGGAACTCCGTTCTCTACTCCTCCTTTTTCGTGAAAAAGCCCTTCGTCTTTCCGGTGTTCGGCTTCTGCTTCTGTCTCTCCTTTTTCGTGGAGAAACCTTATGTGGCCCTAGAGTAGGACTTTTGCTCCTTATTTCTCGTGAACGAGCCTGCCTTTGGACTACTAAAGTCCGTCTATCTCTCTTAGAATTCCTCCTCGAGAGTCCAGAATCTTCTGGGTGTTCTCATACCCGCTGCAACTCTTGTATCTCGTACTCTCGTTTTTTAATCAAACGAGCGTACTCCTCTATTTCCTTCCTCTTTCGATCGAGGACATCTTCACTATTATGTATACTTCTTGACTGCTCTACAGATGCCTCTCTTCGGTGAGACTTGCTCCTTCTCGTGGAGCCTGTAGCTGTCTTATCCTGTCTACCAGTGGGCTTTCTCGGAGCACCCGGTGGAGATCTATCCCCTCCACAACTTAACTGATTTTTTGGATTGAACGGTGTTGCTGGATCTTCTTCCATCATGATTGTTTTTCAAGGAAAATTAGTTCGTTTCCCACAGACGGCGCCAATTGTAGGGGGATGAAAACAATTGGTGCTCTGAACGCACCAAACTGCAAACGGCTTCACGTGCCTCTACACCGGAACCCTAATTCTTCGTCGGAACCCTAATCTGCAAAACAGACAAGGGGTGAGCGCACCTTTGCCTCTCGTGGCAAAGGCCCTCCGATGCCAAAGTTAGTATCACGTACTAATCACCAACCCTAATTGTCAGTAGGAAAAATAGGATAAATGCCAAGAATTGCGTACCCTTTACCTCCAGGTTTACCTCATATTTATAGTTCCGCAGATGCTTGCCGCCCAAGCATCCCTGTTGCCCTAGGATTCCTACCTCGTATGGAAAACCTAGTATCTCATGGATTCTCGTTCCCTTATCTATATAATAGCTGAACCTTTATGGGACTCTCAGTCCTTTTCGGACTCTATCCCATAATCACCCCACTCACGTTGGGTCTCTTGCCTGGATCCTATATACTCGGGATCTCATTTTTTTTACAGAATATTACCATTCTGGAGCATTCTTGCCACATCATGATTTAGGGCAACTTCTTCCACTGCTCGGCTACCCCTTTGCCGAACAGTCCTCCTTGACCAATGACCTCACGTGCAACTGGTCCATGTCGTTATATCTGGACAGATGACTTCACATGTCTTTCGTCCTTATCAGCCGATCAGACTGTCTGGACCAGTCATCATCACATATACATATTTTGCATCTCTCTCTCACTCATGAAACAGGTCAATCCTGCAATCAACCGGCTCTACGCCTCGGTTTAATTGATCGGTCTAGCGCCTCGATCCTTTGGCTCTAAGCCAAAATTTATGATGGCAAAGCTCTGTGCACAGACCTTCAGAATGCAACCGGCTCTACGCCTCTACTCAATCATGTCAAGCTCTAAGCTCTAACACTTTAGGCTCTCGCCTTTAGAATATAACTGGCTCTACGCCTCAGTTCTATAGCTTCAAGCTCAAAGCTCCAACACCTCAGGCTCTCGTCTTATGACTGCAATCGGCTTCGTGCCTCGGTTCCCTCATGTCAACGCTTTTTGCTCCAGTTACTGGCCTTGGGCCCCCATATCTCAAAATTGGCGTTTGATTCATCCCCAGTAGATGGTTTGGATTCCACCCAATTACATCTATTCCATCAAGCTCATTCGCAAGGATAGGCTACTTTACCGAGCTCCCCTTAGTCAAAATAAGGATGATCAAGAAAAGCAAACAACTCACCCGCTGTGTATTGATCTACACTCCAAAATACTAAGGATGCTTTCCGCAAAAATTTCCCCGGCAACCCTGCGCTCCTTTAGCTACTCTCCGCCAAAATCCTAGCATTGCCCAGGTACGTTGCACTACGGCTTTTTAAGCCCGAAGGTACGTCTTTTGTTTCTAACCCTCCAAACTTTTTTATGTTTTTTTATTGCTTCTGAACTACGGCTGGTCTGAATTTCCCTCAGGGAAAACGTAGGCAG
Organism: Rhododendron mucronatum var. ripense; assembly: GCA_019656295.1. Lineage (NCBI taxonomy): Eukaryota > Viridiplantae > Streptophyta > Magnoliopsida > Ericales > Ericaceae > Rhododendron > Rhododendron mucronatum. Next base: position 4,084,929 of record BPLT01000009.1, on the reverse strand, counting down.
CCTCCCTGCCCGACCATAACTAAAACCTTTTTCAAAAACCCTTGGAATAGTGGTTCGACCAAATTGGAGTTGCTTTTACAGCTTTGACTCTTACTTAAACATGTCTCACGATCCGTCTAAGTTCAGTCAAAGAGGGGCATCTATGGACACCCCAATTTGGCCTAACGATTATTTCAAGTCCCACCTTGGGGACCATCCCGATGATGATATGGATACAGTAATTGCTGATTGACTTCTTGTGAACCCATGGACTAATGGTGAGTACTTTTAGCCACTTAGAGGACCCAATCCAGGGCCATATAGCCTTTCAAATAGAAATACAGTATCCCAGGAAAATTCATCTTTCGTCTGTAACATCGATCTCATGGCCTCAACATCATTTCTTCACCCGTGAAACTTTTTGCTTGAAAATCTTCTTGAGAGATTGATCTTTCAACCGCCAGGTCTATCCTTTAGCCACTTAATCGTTCCTACGACCGCCAGATCTTTTGCCTGGCAGCCAGATCGTCTATTTTTCAGATTCTAGAACGTTCTGTCAATCGTTTGATCCAATCACGAAACCCTAGCAGCCAAATCCTGATGCGTTCAGGTTATGTAAGGAGATTACTATGAGGAGTTCGTGTTGCCTTATAACTCTAATACAATCGATCGATTTTGATTGGTTAAGGTGTGTCATCCCTATGCCTATATAAAGGAGCCCTTGGGTTCCAAAAATAAAACGAATTCATATACCAACACACCCTCTCAAGCCACGAAACTCTGTCTAGGTACTCTCTCAACTCCCCACTACAAAAGCCCTAACCTTCCGAAAGCGGCCACTAATCTGACGATCAAACCCCGAAGTTCAAACCCTAAACCTAGGGTTTCGAGGAGCTAAATCAGTCAATCCCACTCAATCTGAAGCGATCAAGCAACTGAGGGATCAAGGTGGTGAGGCCCAGGGGCCAATGGTTTGATAACTTTTACGATTTGCACTATAATTGTAGCATTTTGACTTTCTGTTAATCATTTAGTCTGGTGTGAGGAAGAACATCGGCTGGGTAATCAATCCCTCGGCCGATACATCGATCCAGTGGGATCCTTTGGCCATGACATCTATTCACCGGCCGAAGTATTTATTTCCTGGGACAGTTTATATTTCTGGCTTATTTCTGATGCATGTTTTAATTATCGTTCTGGCTCACCGTATCAACTGCTAAAGGCTAATTATCATTCTGGCTCACCGTATCAACTGTTAAAGGCTAATAACCAGTTTGTGTGTTTAGAATTAAATAAAGCATGAGTTAATCATATGTCGAACAATTATGGGCCAGTCTCGCGATTGGGCAAAGAGGGGTGGCTAACACCTTACTCTTATTGTACTTTTGACTCTCGTACCTGGAATCTCTATCTATTTTTCTTAGTTTTTATAAACTAGGTTGCGACTCTGTTTTGATGATAACCGCCATCGTGCGGCGATGTTCCTAGCCATGGGAATGTCCACAATCTTGGTTTATGAAGTAGAAAGCAAACAAACAAATGATGATCAATCTGTATGGCGATGCCCCTCTCAGGGAGGTGTCTACACATTGAAATACAACTGAATAGACAGCTCCAACATTACACCCCAGGAGGAAAGAGAACAACTCCAATCGTCGAACCAGTATTGCATACTGATCCGTCAACGAACAGTTTCCATTCCAGAGGATCTTGCTCGGCTAGCACCATACCTTTCTTGGCTAGTGGCCCAAGTCCCTGCTCCTTTCTCGTAGGAGGTCGAGGAGCAACTGTAGGTGAGAATTCTAACACAAAGTCTGCCAACACTCGCTCTTTAATTGCTGTGCATGGCTGATAGTCAATATCATACTGACTAAGTTCCACCGACCAAGTCAATATTCGTCCCAAGAAATTTGCTTTTCGTAGCAATGATTTCAACTGAAACTCTATGTAAACCACAATTCTATGACTCTGGAAATAATGAGGCAACTTCCTTGCTGCTGTCCTTAGTGTCAGGACCAATTTCTGAAGGGGCAGATATCTCGTTTCTGCGTCTAGCAATGTCTTACTCACATATTATACGGGGGTTTGCTCGGACCCCTTGTTCCTCAATAATACTGCACTTACAACATGCCCAGAAACTGCTAAGTACAAAGTTAAAGACTCACCCGATTCAGGAGTAGACAAGAGCAGGGCCGCTGCCAAGTACTTCTTCAGGACTTGGAACGCCTGTTCGCATTCTGCTTCCCATTCATATCCTTCTCTCTTTTTCTGCAATTGAAAAAGGGCCTACACTTGTCACTGGACCGACTGATGAATCTGTTAAGGGCCGCGGCCATTCCAGTCAGTCTTTGGACCTCCTTCGTGGTACTTGGACTTTGGAGCTTTTGCAAAGCTGTTATTTAATTGGGATTTGCCTCTATCCCTCTTATGGTCACAAGGTGACCCAAGAACTTTCCTAAGTTTACTCCAAACGCACACTTCGAGGTGTTGAGCTTCAGCTTGTACGCTCTCAGAATCTTAAAGGCTTCCTTTAAATCAACTATGTGGTCATGCTTTTCTTTGCTATGTGGTCATCTCTGTAAACCTCCATAGTTTTACCGAACAACTTTCTCAGCATAATCATTGCCAACCTTTGGTAAATTGCTCCGGCATTCCTCAAGCCAAAAGGCATGACACTATAGCAGTACAACCCTCTCGGTGTAATAAAAGAAGTCTTCTCTTGATCGGGCCCATGCTTAGCAATCTTATGATATCCTCGATATGCGTCAAGAAAACTCATCCACCCATACCCAGCTGTTGCATCGACCAGTTGAACTATCCTTGGGAGGGGGAAGCTATCCTTTGCACATGCTTTGTTTAGGTCCGTGAAGTCGACGCAAACATGCCACTTCCCATTCTTCTTTTTTACTACCACAGTGTTAGACAATCACTCTGGGTAGTAGACCTCTCGTATGGCCTTTGGTTCTAGCAAACGGTCAACCTCTTCAATAACAATGTCTATGTGTTGTATGGCTGACCTTCTCTTTTTCTGCATCACGGGCTTATGTTGTGGATCCACATTCAAGTGGTGGCAAATCACATTTGCATCCACCCTATGCATCTCTTCGGGTACCCAGGCAAACACGTCAACATGTTCCTTGAGGAATCCCACCAACTCTTCTTCTTCTTTATTCAGGTTTTCCCTAATCAGGAAATGCCTTTTTGGATCAGTCTCGTTGATCTGAATCTTTTTCAAGCCCTCCACCACTTTCTCGGCGGGGTTCCCTCCAACATCCTTGATGGTCGGCTGGTCTGGTACCTCGATGACTTGAACCAACTTTGCTTTGGGTGCCTTCTTGATTATAGAAATCAAGCACTGGTGGGCAACCTTCTGGTTTCCTTTAATCCTTTCAATGCCATTAGATATGAGAAATTTTACCATCTGATGGAAGTGGAGGAAACGGCTCTTATTTTGTGCAACCACGTTCTTCCTATAATCGCGTTATAAGAAGACGATACATCCACCATTAGGAAATCAGTTTGCAGTACCACTGTTCCTGCCCGAACAGGCATCGTTACTTTGCCTAATGGCCAGATCGCTCCTGCACCAAACCCAACCAAAGGAGTCATTGATCATATTAGATCCGCCAGGGTCAATCCTAGCTTCTTGAAAGCATCGTAATATAGCACCTCTGTGCAACTTCCTGAATCCACCAGGATCCTTTCGATATCATACTCCCTAATTTGTAAGGTTATGACCAAAGCATCGTTATGGGGCACCTGGACTCCACCCAGGTCCTCATTCGTGAAGACTATGCCCTCGTTGCATAGTTCTTCGTCATGTCCTCTTTTCTTCCCCAACTGCATCACATGTTGGTTGTGCTTAATCTGCCTTTGGAGCAATCTCACCTCATTTCTTGTATAAGGCTTGGCCAATCCATGTATCATATGGATTATGCCCCTTGAATTTTGTTTGTAATCCAACTCGATTGCTTTCTCTTTATCCTTGGGGTCTTCCTGGATAAATTCTTTGAGGTAGCCACGAGAGACCAAATCATCATGGTGCCTCTTAAACATCTCATAGTCTTCAGTCATGTGGCACTAGTCCTTGTGGTAGCTGTAGTGAAGATTCGTAGTCCGCTTTGCGTCTTTATCTCCTCCCAATCTTGGGGGCCTATTGAAGTAAGGCTGATTCTTTATTCGATAATGAATCCTATAGATTGGTTCTTTCCAAACCGTATTTATTGAAAAGAAGGACTTGGGGTTCGGGGCATGTTTCTCCCCATACAGCTCTTTCTTAGCCTGCCCATAGTCTTTCCTTTCTTGTTAGATTTTGGGTTCTGGCTTATCTACCTTTTTCGCAGGCCCCTTGGCTTGCTCGGCAACCACCTTGCCGTCTTCCCAGAGTATGTTATCTTCATTCCTGGCATCCTGCTCAATCCGTTCCATTAATTTTGCCAATGTTTCCACTAGGCTCATGTTTAGTGACTTGCGTAGCTCCCCCCGAACTGGTAGCCCAGTATTGAACGTGGCTATTGCGTATTCCTCACAGCAACTTTCAATCTCGTATAAAGTTTCCCAGTACTTCTTCGCATAGTCCCTGATCGGCGCGTTCTCCCTCTACTTCATAACGGAGAAGCTCTCAAATGTTTTCGGCGCTTTCCTGCTCGTCTGGAACAGAGCAGTGAATTCCTCGGCCAACTGTCTCCATCCTTGAATGGAGTGTGGACCCAACTTATGGAACCAAGACAAAGCTACCTTACCCAAACTCGATGGGAACATCTTGCACATAATTGCATCATCCCCCTCATGCATAAACATTGCCTGCTGGTAGTGCTGTATGTGTGCCACGGGATCTGCATTTGTCTAGTAAAGGATAAACGTTTTGTGCATCACCCTGCTGGCAGTTTTGCCTCCTGTAACTTTCTTGCAAAGGGGGAGGATGCAATATTGCTATGTGCCTTCCGTGCTGCTTCTCGTGCAGTCGTGGTCTCGTCTTCTAGTCCCTTTGTCTTTTTGGGTCTATTCTTTTCCCAATTGGAATCAGGTCTCTCGTAGCTGTCCCTATGATGTTTTCTAGTCCCCTCCTCCTCAGGGGTGGGACTTCGACTTCTGCTCCTCCTTTTTCTTGAAGAAGCCCTTTGCCGCTTTGGTGTTCGGCTTTTACTTCTGCTCCTTCTTCCTCGTGAATGAGCCTTTTTGTGGACGACTAGAGCCATCCTATCACCCTTGGAATTCCTTCGTGAAAGTCTAGAATCCTCTGGGTGTTCTTATACCTATTGTAACTCTCGAATCTCATAATCTCATTTTTTGATTAAAGGAGCATACTCCTCGATTTCCTGCCCCTTTTTATTGAGGATGTCTTCATTGTTGTGCACATTCCTCAAGTGTGCAACCGACTCTCTCCCATGATGGGACTTACTCCTTCTCATGGATTCTATTGCTGTCCTGCCCTCCCTATTCTTAGAGTCATCATGGACAGTCAGGGGGTGGTCCTTGCTCGTGGTACTTTTGGTATGCCCGCCATCAGGCTTCCTCGAAGCCCTTGGAGGGGATTTATGTCCTCCCCCTCCCCAGCAAGTTCTTTGGGTTGAGCGGCGTCAATGGATCTCCTTCCACCATGGTCGTTATTCAAAAGGAACTCTTTCATTTCCCACAGACGGCGCCAATTGTAGGGTGATGAAAACAATTGGTGCTTAGAACAACACTAGATTGCAACGGCTACTCGTGCCTCTTCACCGGAACCTTAGTTCATCGTCGGAACCCTAATCTGCAAAACAGACAAGGGGTGATCGCACCTTTGCCTCTTGTGGCAAAGGCCCTCTGATGCCTGAGTTAGTATCCCATACTAGAGAAATCCCTAATTATTAGTAGGAGAACAATATTAATGTAGCGTATTGCGTACCTTTTATCTCTAGGTTTACCTTATATTTATAGATTCATAGATGTTTGCTACCCAAGCATCCCTAGTGCCCTAGGATTTTTATCTCGTATAAGAACCTAGGATATCTTGGATCTCATTCCCTTATTAGTTCATTACCTTAGTCCTTTTAGGACTCTTTTCCATAACTGGTCGAACATCTCATTCCCGTTGGGTATCTTTCCCAGATCCTACGTTCTCGGGATCTTATTCCTTAATGGAATACCACTGTTTCTGGATCCTTCCAGAGTGTTCCTTGCACTTGAGGCAGCTTTCCCCAGATTTCCCCTCTTGTTCGGCCTTCTCATTGCCGAACAAGCTACTTGGATCAGTGACTTCACATGTCACTAGTCTTGTATCGCCGATCACCGCCTTCCTCGGCGGTTTATCCTATCTTACTTACTCCGTGGTCCCACGTACTACTTGCTCGGGCCCTAATTAGGCTTGTTCGGGAATACCTCTCTACACATACAACGGTCTGTCTCATGCCCAAGGTGTTGGTGGTAAGCACAATATTTGTTAGGATCATGGCTTGGGCCATATGGTGGTTGAGGAAGTGGGTTGTTCAAGGGCTTGAGATGCCCTGAGGGGGTTGAAGTTGTGGTGAGGGTGGCTTGAGTTCCAAGAAAAGCTAGCTTGAAAAGGGTCTTATGGCAAGGCTGAGTCAAGGGTTTACTGAGGCATGAGAGGTACGGGTGGGAAAGGTTTTCTTGCATGGAGAGGTTTCTTCTTTCCAAATGAGTCCCAACTTGATTCCTTCCTCAATCTGTAACCTAGTTGCATGCAGGCGTTTGAAATCAGTGATAGCCTGGGAGTAAATATGCCTAACATACTTGGGCTGCAAATTCTTGACAACTATCCTCACTTGATCTTCCTCAAAAAGATGGTTGTGGGCTTCTCAATCGGCATGCCCGAAAGAGAGTCACCACTCGAATTTTTGAGATGGATGATCCGAGAAACCGAGGGTTTGATTTGAAAAGAAAAGCTTTTGGCCTAACATAAACGTTGAGATTGTGGGTTCGGGGGCCACATTACGAATGGAGAAGGTTTTATTGAAAAAGCACCGCATCCGCCCGATAAGAACCGGTCTCTACTTAACATTTTCAAAGGGGAAACTTCAAACATTTTTTGGAAGATTAAACTCTTTATAAATAAGAAGGGGAAAGTGACATGGGATTGAATGTATCACATTAGCATGCCTGTTGTGCTTACTGTACAGTGAATGATAAATAAATGATGTGCAGGAAAGAACTGACTGGATGTCAGCAAACTGCCTTAATCATAAACCATATCGCACGGCATAACAAAGTACCATGCACGGTTTTCTGAAAAACCGTGCGGTGTACTAGCTTATTGTCAGTCCACTATTATTGCTTTGAACCTCACACGGTGTACTAGCCCCCTCGTACGATGTTCTTCAAATCATTGTACGGTGTAGCTTTCAAACTGTCTTTATATTCTCAGATTAAAGCAAGCCATTGATCAAGGCACCTTTCTTATGATTTTCATCGAAAAACAGTTAACAAGTCTCTTTTTAATGCACTTGATCATCAAAGATGATCATAAAAACCTCTCTCAATGAGCAAAACATGTGATTTTTTTAAAAAAACTACATTATGGAATGCAACAGTAACAATGTCCGAGCAACACTAGCGTGACCAACAAAAGGTGGGTATGATAAGGACAGATAAAATAGATTGATAATGAATACAAATAGACCGTACAGTAGAACCCACTACATCGTGCGATGTAAAATTACACCTTACAGTGTAGTGTTTCCAGTAAAGTTACTACTTCTGTTTTTGTTTCTAAAAATAGTTTTTGAGCCAACACTTAACAAAATAGGTCAAGTATGACTGCAGGAAGTCCCCTTAGGGCCAAGGCTGAGCTTGACCCAAGGAAACTTGCTTGTATACCTTCGATTTTGAGCTTGAACAAGGATGGATGAGTGTGGGTGAGTGTGTATGGTTTAAGAGCTTGGAGTTTTGGAGTGGTGGAGTTCCAAAATTAGTAGTGTACTAACTTCGGAAGTGAGGGAGATTGGAATGTTTTTAGAGAGAGGGAGAATGTCAGACTAACTTTCTCAAGACTTGGGGTAATGGGTGTAAGGGCCCTTTTCTTCTAAGAGGAGGGGTGTATTAATTTATAGGCAAAAACCAAGGAATATCAATGCAAATGGGGAAGGTATCTTCTAGGCCGGCTAGAAGTGTATTCCATGCCAAGCCGTCCTTGAGTCATGGCTCAAATGAGCGCTGCTGACAACTTTCTGAGCTAGTCAGAACTTTTCCCCGAAATGCCGTGCGATATATCCCATAACCACATGCAGTGTAATAAATTTTATTACATTGTTCGATGTAGTGGTGTCCCATATAGTATTCTAGGTTCAATCCTGGGCTTTTGGCATTTTTTGGGCTTTTTTGGGCTAATAGGAGTCCACATCTAAGCTTTTGAAGGCATTGTTTCTTTTGTTTCATCATCAGGGCATTTAAAGAACCGTTGAGGTCTGGATCGGTATGAGTGATGCTTAAAGAATTGGTATCCCAATCTATTGCTCTAAAATCATTAAATGAAGACTAAAGTGCATGAAAATCAAAATGAATGCAAATAGTAATGGCGGACGCGCTCATGGAGCTGCCTATGTACCCCGTTTGTAGGGATCATACCAACGTAGTTCAATTGGGACATGCAAGTAAAACGAGTCTCGGAGGACAAATTGCGGAAGCAAATAGTTAAGAAGATTGAGTGCTTGTAGTGCTGGGTGTCACGAAATTCCTTTGAGATGAGCCCTTGAAAGGCTAAAGCGAGACGAGTCCCAAGGGGATTACAATTGAGACGAGTCCTGGGGGGACTAAAATTGAGACAAAACGAGTCCTTAGGGGACTAAAATTAAGACGAGTCCTCGGGGAACTAAAATTAAGACGAGTCCAGAGGGGACTAAAATTGAGATGAGTCCTCAGGGAACTAAAATTGAGACGAAACAAGTCCTCAAGGGACTAACATTTAGACGAGACGAGTCCTCAGGGGACTAAAATTGAGACGAGTCCCGGGGGACAAAAATGTAATGAGTCCCGGAGGACGAAATTACGACGGGTCCTGGAGGATGAAATTGAGACGAGTGTCGGAGGACGAAATGCAGTGAGTATCGGAGGATGAAATTGCGACGGGTCCCGGAGGACGAAATTGAGACAAGTCCCAAAGGACAAAAATGCAGCAAGTCCCAAAGGACGAAAATGCAGTGAGTCCCAAAGGACAAAAATACGACGAGTCCCAAAGGACGGAAATGCAATGAGTCCCAAAGGACTAAATTGAGACAAGTCCCGGAGGACGAAAATACGACGAGTCCCAGAATACGCAATTAAGCCTTTTGACTAAGGCACGATATTTTAACAGATTTTAATGCTTAGACTGTCGAAATATGTCAATCCCGAGGACGATAATGGGTGGGTCAAAGGGACCCACAAAAATAATTTAAATTCTAGAGCTTAAAATGTTGTGCGGTGTTGCAGGACACCATGCTATGTTTCAACTTCCCATGCGTCTCTTCGATTTTCAATGACAGTTGGTTGTTCAGGTGTGCCTATTAATGGCAGGCGTGCCCTTTCGACGACGAATCTCCTTTATAAGGATGGGTGGTGCTTCATTCTATGTACCACCTCCTAAACTCTTCAAATCCTTTCACCTTTCTTCTACGCTTTTCAAGAACAGGTTACTCTTGCTTTTCAAGAATAGGTTTCTATGGCCGACTTCAGCCTTGTCGCACGTGTCATTGCTTTGGAAACAGAGATGACATCCCTTCGGCAAGGAATCGACTTCCTCACCCAACAAATCACAACATTCCTCTCAACCATTCGCTTTCTTCATCGGGCCATCTCCAACCTCTAAGACGCCACATTCGACGTGCAGGAGAATGAACTCGACCCACAGTTCGAAGAAAAGCTGGAGTCCGATGATAGCGATGGCAATCCTAACTCGTTGGATGACCGTTCCGACAATGCAAACAACGCCACCAATGGTGGGGATGCGAGTGAGCAAGGAAGAAGAGGAGGAAAGGAAGCAATAGGACTCCCTTTTTCTTTTTGTCCATTTTTTTATCTTGTCTTTTTCTTTTATTGTAATGAAATCCTAGGGCTTTTTCCGGTTATTATGAAATGAAAGCTTCCTTCCTATTCATCTGCTTCGAAACATTTTTCTGTGCAATGCTTGATCAACCACATCACCACAACCTTGGAACTTGAAAACCAGTTTCAAAAACTGAACCGTTAGAACACGAATAACACCTTGCGTTGTTTTATAACAATGCATGGCCTTATATAACGGCACATGGCATTCTATGTCAAGATTGAGCTTTTTATAGAACCTCGAGCTATGCAACTTTTAATAGGCTCAAAACCCAAAAGTAAATGTTAGAATTCCAAACATCCCTTGAATTAGGTTCGGGACCCAAGAATACTGTATATCAAAGCAGTTCACCATGCGTTGTTCCTCAAAATGTCGTGCGGTATTTTAAACTCTGAACCCGGTCTAGAATCAATTTCAGGGGAATCGATCGAGAGCGGTATAAGGGTTGAGGTGTATATCATACGCCCCACTATTTCAAACTTTTCTCTCTTGCTCTTGTCTCTCTCTGCCCTCTCTCATCTCTCCTCTCTCTCTCTCTCGATCTCTCTCTTTCTCTCTCTCTTGTCTCTCTTTTCGATCATGGATAGTGGTGGACACCCAGTGGTGATCAACCACCAAGGTTCGCGGATACATTGTCCCCGGTTCCTCCGGAGAGTGGTGGAGTGATCGAAGGGGTTTTAGAGACCTCAGGGGCTTCAGTTTTGGTGACCACGGCCTTCTAGGCCGTGGCCTCGGCTACCACAGAGGGTGGCAACGGCGGTGATGGTGGTGAGGTTAGTGGTGACCAAGCCATGGTGAGTCTAGGTGCAGTGGTACCAAGGAGTGAGGGCTAGACTGAGGGCCAATCACAGGTGGTGGGTAGTTTAGAGGAAAGGGCCGCGGAGGCCCACGGTAGTGGTTTGGGTGGCGGCAAGGAAGAGAGGGTATCCCCACGGTGGTGGTTCAAACAGTGGTGAGGAGGAGAGGGTATGGGAGGCCTCTCCCACAAGACAGCCTCGATCGGATTTGAGGAAGAATCTGGTCATTGTAGATGAGCTGGAGACTCCAGCGGTTTTTGTAGGTTCAAGGGTAGGCAGGTGCAGGGTCATCACGGCACATAGGCACAGAAAACTTTTTAGAGATGGCAACCATTGAGGATTTGCTGGTGACCTTCGATCTGCACCCGGGTTGGCAGAGACTTTATTTGCGGCTCGGGAGGTGGAGCTACGGGCCGTGGTTAAGACTAGTGTAAAGGAGGAGCCACAAGTTGGCGAGGAGGTTCCTTGGAGGACGGTAGTTGACGAGGCGGCGGTGGCCCTCAGGGGTTGAGGTGCTTTTGACGAGGCGATGTAACGACCCTGATTTTTGGTAAGTAAAATTTTTGTTAAATATTTGAATTTCTTGGCTAGGAATCCTACCTTTCCTAGGATAATTTGATTCCAACCAATTAGTTAGCCAAACCAATAGGATTCTAAGCCTAGTTAAACCTCCCTAATCATTTTTTGAACCTTCCAAACCTCTTTAAACTCTAGTATTTCCTAGAGAGGCTACTTTGAAGCCCTATTCATTCTTTTGCATTGACAAGTCATTTTCAAAAGCCAAAGCCAACCCTTTAATCATTTCACTTTCCATTGACTCGTCATTTCCCCCACTCATGACAATCAACCCTATCATTATGCTTTCTTAATCAAATCACTTTCTCTAAGAACTCAAGTAGAGAGAGAGAGAGAGCCTAACATTTTGCTATAAATAGCACCCCCATTCATGCCATTCAACTCACACCTTTAAACCTTTCAACTTCTCTCTCTAGAATTCTTGAGTTTGTTCTTTGTTCATCCTTTGTTCTTAGTGTTCTTGAGTTCTACTTGAGTTCTTCAAGAAACTCAACCTAGGCCGCCACTAAACCACCACTCGACCACCCTTTCAATTCAAAAAGTTTACTAGTTTAGTCAAGAACTAGTTTCGAGCAAAACCTTTTCTCTTTCGAAACTATTGTAAGCTTACCATAGGAGGTCATTCCGTTCGATAGACGACGTGCTTATCTTTTTCTGTAGTTGTCCCTACCACCCAGAAGAATGGTAGAGTGTCCTTACTCTCAACTCTAAATATAAGTAGATGTCTTGTACTCACTATCTCTAAATATAAAAAGAAAATTATATTTATATTTTGTGTTTGAAAATGCATGTTAAGTTAAAGCACTAAAAATAGCTAGCACACTTGTTTTACTAAAATTTTGAAATAAAATATGACCATGTCAAATATTTTGATTTGAATTATTGGAAAAACATATGTTGTTTTGATCTTCCCAAAAAGAAAGAAAGAACGGACTTTGAAACGTAAGAAATAACGGTTTGATGGACAGTATTCGTATTGTGATTCTCACTTGATCAAAGCCGCGAGCCGAAAGAACCTCGGCATGGTGGACGCTAGATGGGAGGATCATTTCTGTATCTTGTCGGAGTTGGTGAATGTGCATCGGGAGGTCGTTTGGTGACCGGCGAAATTGGAGATGGCGCAATGGGAGTGAATCCCATGCTTGAATGAGTTCCTTAGTGAAGGCGGCTCGACCAGAAGATGCCATATGGTTGTATTCCTCCACCAGATTTTGCGGTACACCTCCTTTTATAAACCAATCTGGTGGGGATTCAACCCCCTCCCTTAGCAGGAGGAATTGCGTGTCCCCCGTGGCTGGGAGGCGCCTCATCCGCGGGATGTAGTTCCACACCGGAGAGTTAGGTCCCGCTCGGGAAGGCATCGAAGAATGGAGGTACCTTGTGATTGGTGATTGAGGAGCCATGGTCAAGGTGAATGGGGGAGAGGAGGATTTATAGGCTCAGATGTTTGTTGGTGTTCTTGTAATTTTGTACTATGGTGTGAAGGTCTTGGCCCTTTTTAAAGGAATTTGGGGAATCTTTGAGACTTGACGTCTCATGGCTTGAGGTGAAATATGGATTTAGACGAGTCATCCCGAATCATAGGAGGGCCAGGACTAGGATCTGGATTTACTCGTATTTGGAGGTTTATATATTGGATGTAATATTTTCACGAAAGGAAGGCGAGTGAATTCAGGAGGTAGGGGGAATCCGGACCAAGCCTACAAGCGTAGGACTAATTTAGGAAATGGGGGAATCCGGGTCAGGCCTGCAGGCGTAAGACTCCCTTGTGCTTGGCGGTTCGAAGGGTGAATCGTAACATTTGTTAGAGAGTTGTCATTTTGTAGATATGACTTGTCATTAATCCATCTAATCAAGTTTGCCGAATTTGAGTTCGGATGACTCCCTCATTCCTGTCTTTCTATAGCACTCAACAATCATGGAGGAAGCCTTAAAATGTGGACGGAATCATGGAGGAAGCTTTAAAATGTGGAGGAATGAACTCATATTGATAAGGCTCCTGATGAGGAGGTACAATACATAAGCATGGAGAAAGGCTTGAGACATGGGGGATTGAACTCATAATTTGATAAAGCTCCTGATAAGCATGGAGAAAGGCTTGAGACATGGGGGATTGAACTCAAAATTTGATAAAGCTCCTGATAAGGAGGTACAATACGTAGTGTTCATCTTCTCATGGAGTTCCATCTCATGATTAACTCGGAAGACAATCATAAAATGGAGCTCTTAAGAATTAGAACTTCTTTGATTACACCAAATAAAAGCTTGCGTAATAAAGGAGAAACATATGCTAGGGGTGGTATGCTTTCAACCACTTTGCATTGATGGGTGGGATGAGGACATTAGAGTCTGGCTCTGAGAGGCGGTAGTACCCATTTTTGTTTGCTTCTTTCACCATGAACGGTCCTTCCCACTTCGCGGTGAATTTGGAGGCTGACTTCCCTTTCATGACATGAGATACAGGTGGAGGTTCGTTGTACTTTGGGTGTTTTGCCGGGGGTAGATTAGGTGGTGGGCCGGAGGCCGCGTAGGCCGTATGTCTGGGACCCAGGTGCCTTCCGTGGGAGGAATGCTGGTAGCGAGGAGAAGGAAGTGGGGGTTCCACTGTTTCATTCAAGTTCCAGGCCGCCTCATATAACGCGGAGAAATCTGGGAAGTGGTGAGTGACCAAGTGAGGCTTGAAGGTTGGCTGCATTCCGTCCACACAAATCTTGGCCAGGCGATCTTCCGATATCGGTTCTTGAACATCCACCGATAGTTCGCGGAAGCGGCGAACATAAGCATTCAAGTCTTCGGAGGGCCTTTGGGTCACCTTCATCAATTGGAGGGTTGTGAGGCGATCCTCTACGTAGAAGAACTTGGAGTAGAAATTTTTAACCATGTCCTCCCAAGAAAGGACCGAGTCAGGAGCGAGATTGGCATACCATGAGTACGCCTTGTCCGTCAAGGACTTGGAAAACTCTCATAGCCTCAAGTTACGGTCACCCCTGTGGATGCCGAGGCTGTCCACAAAACGAATGACGTGCTCTTTGGCGTTTCCCTTCCTTCCGTCAAAACGAATGAACTTCGGGACCGTGTATCCCTCTAGGTACGGCATGCTTGCTACCGCTGTGGGATACGGAGGGCACAGATCCGCATCGGGAGCGAAGGGGAGAGATTTCTTTTCGGATTGAACAAGTGCTCGCACTTGTTCCAGCGTGACGGGGGTTGCGTTAGCCGTGTTTTGGACTACAGCGGTTGAACCCACCCCTACGGAGGGGGCCTTCTGGGAGCTAATCTCTAGCGGATGAGTAAGCGTCTCTTTGGATTGGAGGTTTTGTGCTCCCTCACCGATTTGGTTGTCGCAAGTTTCGGTTTGAGAGCCGGTAGGATGAGTTCCCTCCGTCTCCGCTTGAGGCGTGGGAGGGGTGTTGCTTTTCTTCTGCAAGGCTAACAGGGTCTCAGGAGACTTTGGTTTTGTTGCATCGTGGTGAGGGTTTCGGTCACCGAACGTAGCTGTTCGACGATAGCGGTTTGTGTAATGGGTTGTATTTCTTCTATGACGGGATCGGAGGTAGCCTCCAAGCCCTCAATTCCGCTTAGTCCGGGAGCTCCGGTAGGTTTCTTTGGAGGCATTGTAACGAGCACCGCTCTTCCCCAGCAGAGTATAATGTGCGAAGTAGGTAGGAGTGGGAAGAGTACCTGAGGTCGCCTTCCGGGTATATGGCGATCGCTGCAATGGTGCACGGGACCACCGGAGGTGAAGGAGGAGAGAGCTCGGGGCGGACTTAGAGAGAGAGAGGGATGGCAATGGAGAGTCGGTGTTAACCGGAGAGTGGGTGGTAGATCGGATCTCTTTAATGCTTGTTGAATGCTTGTCTGAGCCTTGGGGGTGGGGGAGAGCCAGGTGTAAGGCTCCTCCCCATTGGTGGACAGAGTGGAGGTTGACCTCCTTTCCTCTTTTAGTCCCAAGTCAGGCATCGGAGCCCGTAACCGAGGAACCTGCAGGGGCTATTTCGGTGATACATGGAGACCCACAATATCTGCCGAGTCAGGTGGTAGGCGTGATACGGGCTCCGAGGTGCCAGGAGGTAGGTATGATACTTCTTCCGAGATGTCAGATGGCGGTCAATGCCCCCTCTCTCTCTAGGACCGGTCAAGTCAGAGCTCGCCGGAGGCAAGCTCGTCCTCCTTGACGAACCCCTTGCTCTAGCCTCCAAGCCACATTCCTCCTTAGGTCCCGAGCGAGGTACCTAGGCCCTACTCCCGGCCTAGGATGGTGTATAGAGTCGCCTTCAAGAATTCGTAGAGTCTTCGAAATGTTAAGTAGGAAGTGAGGTGCCCGAAGGTGACCTCACTCCTCCATGGGTGGAGAATTCTTGAAGAAGGCCTTGCTCTTCCGGGGGCGGAGTTCGTGGAGGAAGCTTACTTCGGCAAAGGCAAGGCTCGTGGAGGAGGCTTTGCTCCTCCCGGAGGTGAAGCTTGTGGAGGAGGCATCCCCCTCCCGGAGGTGAATCTTGTGGAGGAGCCTCCTGGAGGTAAACTTTGTGGAGGAGGCATGCTCCTCCTGGAGGTAGACCTTGTGGAGGGGGGCATGCTCCTCCTCCTAGAGGTGAACTTTGTGGAGGAGGCATGCTCCTCCTCCTGGAGGTGAATCTTGTGGAGGAGGTCTTGCTTCGGCGGAGGCAAGGCTGGTGGAGGAGACCTCGCTCCTCCAGGAGGTGAACTTTGTGGAGGAGGGCTTGCCCTCCTGGAGGTGCACTTATGGAGGAGGGCATGCTCCTCTTGGAGGTGAGCTTGTGGAGGAGGGCATCCTCCTCTTGGAGATGGACTTTGTGGAGGAGGCCTTGCTCCTCCTGGAGGTGAGACTCGTGGAGGAGGGCATGCTCCTCCTGGAGGTGAGCTTTTGGAGGAGGGCATCCTCCTCCTGGAGATGGACTTTGTGGATGAGGCCTTACTCCTCCTGGAGGTGAGACTTGTGGAGGAGGGCATGCTCCTCCTGGAGGTGGTCACCAGCGGAGTTCTTGGAAAAGGTGCGTCTGGTTGCCAGATATATCGTATACCCACAACTTCAAAAAAATACCCTTAACTTCGACTGCTACAAATATAATCCCTCCGTCCCTTTTTTATAGTCCGGTATTCCATTTTGGGTTGTCCCTTAATAAATATCCATTTTGTAAAGTTAATAAGTAAAAGTTGGTGCGTTGTCTATTTTGCCCCTAAAAGTAGATTTTATTTTGAAAAGTTATAGAGTAAAAGTGTAATGATGATGGGTAAGTAGGGAAAGTGGAGGAAAAAGTTGATGTGAAAGGTATAATGATGATGTCTTTTTAATAAGTTGGAATTTCGAAACAGGACACTTAAAAAGGAACAGAGGGAGTAGTTGATAAGTAAACGGGTGCAAAAGAACCAAGAATATTGCTTTATAATTTATTCACATAATCCAGTGCAAGATTACACAAGGACTCACATAATTCAGAGCAAGATTACTAATCAAAGGATTTTTATGAAACCAAATCTTCCCTTGCTGACCAAGAAAGGAAAAAACTAAATACAAAGTTCCCTTTGAAGCAAGATTAATTCATAGACAAAAAAATTAAGTACTTGCCAACTTAAGAGTCAAATACTATATGCCATGGTACACGTGTGAAGGGTGATTAAGCATTTTTTAGGACTTAAGCTTTTAGGTAATCAGTCCCCATAAAAACAAGCAATATGCATTAGTTAATGTTACTCTCCATAAATGTCCCAGAAATCAGCTGCCCTCGTATGAGAACAAATATTCATCTAAGTTCCGGACAGGAAGAACAAGATCATAAAAAGAAGAAAAAAAAAAAACAGCAAACTAGAAAAAAAAACATTCCGGTGTGTACAAACATATTCCTTTTTGTCGATCCATCTCCATATCTGGTTTCACAAAGCATAATATCAATCAATACCGATTTTCTACAACTTTAAACTACCAATTTTTGAAAAATCTAACTCCAAAGAAACCCTAACTCGTAAGAAACCATAATTGGAAAAAAAAATAAAATTACATAAACCCTAACCCAATTTCACAACCCTAATTTCTGTGCCATTTGTTTGTAAATCAAACAAACCCTAAATCCAAAAAACCAAAAAACAGATCCGGAAAGAGAGAGAAAGTTACCTTGAAATGGAGCCCTAATCTAGCGATCGTCGTACGTTCTTCGCCTTCACAAGATAGAGATAGCTTGTTGTATCTGGTATTACAGAGGAAGAATTCGTGTTCTATTTGTTAGGCTTTCTGCTTCACAAGAACATAGCTTTGTGCTAGGGTTTCTCCTTGCTTGGGGAAAATCGAGGGGGGAAACAGAGAGAGATAAAGGGAGAAATACCTTGGTTGTATTCGTGTTGTTCTACGTTCGTCGCCGATCGTGTTCTTCTGGTTCATCGTGTTCGATCGTGGGGTTTGCGGGTTACTGTCTAGCTGTATCTCCTCTCTCTTCGATCTGGAACGAAATGAGGAAAGGGGGAAGAGGATTCCGTTTTGCGGGTTAGAGTTTGTTGTTTTTCTTCGATCTCTCTCTGTCTTCTTCGATTTCGTGGTCGTCGTCTTCGATTGTTCGCGTTTTTAGCTCTCTCGCTCTCTTTTTCTCTCTTCGTCTGCGTTGGTTTGAACGGAAAAAAGGAAGGCATGGGGTTTTGTTAGGATCCAGTTGAGGAGATCCAGACGACCCGCGAACCATTTTTTACCCGACCCAACTCCTTCTTTACCCGCGAGCTACTTTTGTTTTATCTCATCCGTTGGATTTCATCCAACGGCTAGGAAGCAAAGTCTGCATTTTGGGAGTCGGCGGGCGCCCGCAGAGGAAGGGCTCTCTCTCTATCTATATATATATATATATATATACACATCACTTAGGATCCAATGAGGAATCCCGCACGGCCTTGCTATGCGGGACTCCCCTTTTCCAATCAAATTGTGATGATCCCAGCTGCTCAATATGTTCAGAACATGATTTTAAGGGTATCCGCTAGAAATCAACAAAAAAAATGATCGAAAATGGCTTGATCTGAGCAGTTTTTTGCTGAACCGTTCAATAAAAAACTATTCGGATCAAGCCTTTCCCGATTATTTTTTTAAGCTGATTTCTCACGGGTACCCTTAAAATCACATTCTGATCACTTTGAGCGGCTCAGATCGTCGCAATTCAATCAGAAAATGGGAGTCCTACATGGTAAGACCTTGCGGGATCCTTTAGGATATCCGAACTATTATATATACAGTCCTTTTCATATCCGGTATCCCGGATTTTACTCTCCATCCACACCTCTCCTCTAAGCCGTTGGATTAGATCCAACGACTGTGACAAAAAATGGATATCGCAGGTTAAAAAAGACCTGGGTCAGTAGTATTCGGATAATCAAACACACGCGGGTCATTTGGCTTTGCCATTCTTTACGCGTTCCGCAGAGAGAGAGAAAAAAGCAACGCGTTCTAAAGAGAGAGAGACGAACCGACGATCGATCGAACTAGAAAGACGAAGGAGATACACCGATCAAACCAGAACGACAAAAACTGCTACGCGCCAAGGTTGACTCTCTCTCTCTCTCTCTCTCTCTCTCTCTCTCCCTAGATGAATATGGGTTCGAATTCGGGTTTTTGAAATTTGATGAATTAGGGTTTGAATAAAAAACAAACCCAGTCCAGACATGATTGAGTTTGGTTTCTAAAAGGTTTTTTCGAAATTTGGGTAAACATTTTTTGAATTTTTTTTTCTCTTATATAACTAAATGTATGAAATATTTCGTTGATTTTGATTTTGGGTTTTGGACTTTTATAATTCTTTGCTTTAATACTCTGTGTGTGTGTGTGTGAGAGAGAGAGAGAGAGAGAGAGAGAGAGAGAGAGAGAGAGAAGTTTGTGATTTGGGTAACTTTTTCCTACATTTTTCATTGTTCTTCATAGAGAAGATTCTTGTTGGTCCTCTTTGTTTTGGGTTTTACTCCATGTGTTTCATGTGTTTGTGCATTCTATTCCCTCTCTCATATTACTGTCTCTGATTGTTTGATGAAGGTTTAGGTGAAATTTGCTTAAGAAAGTTGTTTTTTGTTGTGATTGCTTTTGTTCAAGCTTAAGAAAGTTGCGATTGGTTTTTTTTTACTCGTCTTATTGTCTCTGATTGTTTGATGGTATTTATTTTTGCAGAACTCTGTGAATTTTTGGATTAAAGGTTATGGAAGAAGAATGTCACGCCCTCAATTTTCAACATAAATTAACAATATTATTTGAAATACAAAGTCCTCACAATCGTACGTACAATAGCCCAAAATATAATTCAATTTTCAATTCCACAAACTGGTCTACAAATACAATCTTCCAAAGTAGGAATTTCATAACAAAGTGGTTTGTTATACAAGAATAATAAAGTACTCTCCAAAATAGCTTTAATCAATAACGTCAGCATGCATTCCAAATACTCCATGACCATGATCATGACCTGCAATGAACCTGAAATGGTAGGTTGAGCAAACACGTGCCCAGTAGAGAAATCTACACAACTATTATATACGAATGGGATGACAGGTAGAATGAATAACAAAAGCAAGGTACGATATCTCAAAGGATGAAACGAAACACAACTAGTAATTTTTCCAACGTCGACGACATGAATGAAGTACCGTGACTACACACCCAAAACCGTAATTCAACCATGACAACTTACTATCTATACGATTTTCTCATGACTGCCACTGTCCCTCATATTACTTCGAATCACCAATCCGATATCTTGACTTATGAAACTATTGTAATCAAAGAATCGCAATGCCAATGTCATTCATACCAATTACACATTCCCAATGATAGCCCCCTTTCATTCACATTGTGTCACAATTTCCTCATTATTCTATATCATGAATAAAAGCTCTTGCCGAGCCAATTAAGAAATCCCGATACTCTCCAGTAGTATCTCCCTCATTGATGGAGCTAATTCAAGTCACATATCACAGGTCACCATACCACAATTTCCTTCGATACACTTACAATTTAGCCATTCATATCAATCACATATAATGAATTCACAACGAAAACTTATTCACATAAAAGTAGTACAGATAATTTCATCTCAATCAACTCGCTATCATTATGTTATTAGGTTCTCACCATTATACAAGCACTCACACATCAAAAGATAAACTCTCACAACGATTCATAGATTTCCACCTTGCAACTCGCAAAATCGTATAAGTTACGCAAGAAGTGTAACACATAGCAAACACAACGAAATGTCTCATGTATTCACGCCGAGCATTGGTTAACTCAAAGGAGTGTTCTATGTGTTCGTTTTTCACTTCGCATATCAACACATACAACCTTTGCCCACCTATATTCCTTATATTCTCTAAACCCCCATTTCGGTGTCAAACGACTCATATGGAACCCAACGATCACTACCAAGCGCTAAGTATACCATTAGCCTCGTCAAAACATTCAACTAGTACTCAGGGGAACCTAAGAACACCCATGTTTCACCCAAACGATTCTACGGAAAAAGGACAACCCAACGTATACGAACATACCTATCTTATTTTGGCTACCAAATCTTATCGGTTAAGAATTAGGAGATGAGACCACCACCATTGGAAAGTACATTTCCGGTACATGAATTTCGATATAAAATTTGCCCAAAACGGAGTTTGGATGAAAAAGTTATGCCCGTTCGAAGTTTTGTCAAAATGCTGAATTTTTCAATCCCTACCGGCAGGACACTTTTTCCTACCGGTAGGAGACCACAATTTCACAAAAATGACATTTGTGGATAGCCTTTCTACCAAAACTCCTACCGGTAGGACCTGGGTTTTAGTGCACGATTTTCAGACTCCACCAGAACATTTCTAACAATGAAAACGACAATCTAGGGCACGATTCAAACACCAAATCAACACATACACACATAATAGAAGTGAGAAATCCCTACCTCATGGGTTTTGAGCGAAACCCGACCCTTTGACCAAGTCAACCGAGCTCCAACAAGGTCCGATCATGAATTTTCTTAGATATTCGAAAAGTCCGTGCTTCGTATAGCAACTTTAATTCTTGAACTTCATTCGGAACTACGCTCTAAGTTGAAGAGATCGAAGAGAGAAGAGAGGAGAGAATATTTCGGAGGAGAGAGAGAGAGAGACAGTGACCTGAAGAGTGAGGGAGAGAAAAATGGGGGAATTATTCGCCCTGGGGAAAGTTAACGGTGGGGGAGGAATCCCCTGCTTCTCGCGCCACACACTCACACGTGCACCTCTCACATAATTACCTTTATATCCTTCTATGAACACGTCACACCGAATATACGTACTGTCTATTTCGATGGGCCGTACGTTTATAAAATAAATAAATACGACCTCAAAAATACGGGTCTCTACATTCTACACTCCTTAAAGAAATTTCGTCCCCGAAATTTGCTTACTCAAATCCAACCAAGTCATAAACCGCAATACCAAATCTCATACTGCAACTCCATAATCATAGCATCATCCTCTCTTTTTACGTAGACTTTTCTTATCTTGATTACTCCACAACATTCTCACCATCGGTATGATCCCACTACTCAATACTCAGTTACAAATCTCTGTCATTCATATTAGTTCCTCAAGTCCTATCTTTTATACAAGAATCCTAGTTCTCAGTACCCATATGACAATCCCACCGAAACTCAATTAATAGTACCTCCACATTCTCGAAACTCCAAATTCCACCTCTTTATTCCATACATTTCATTCTACCATATAAAACTTAATTAATAGTACAAGAATCCTACCCTCGAACTTTCTAGGACATACTGAATTGCTTATAAAACTCAAATTTTAAACTCCAAACTTTATTAATTTTTTTTTCTCAATCTACATAAATCCACAGATCCATCCTTTACTCATCAGCCCCACAAACCTCAAATAACCTCCACTGGAACAAAGCTAAAAGCCTAGAATCTTTAAACCATGTAATGACTCATCACCCGTTGCTCAACTATTCCCATTCACTCATCTTGGTCAAACTCCCCATGCACCAAGCTATTGATATCTCTCTCAACTTCAAGTATAGACATATCTCAATGCAACGTGTCATCGAAACCGTTATGGTAAACTCCCAAGTTCACTATTTTCCTTATCACAAGTCATTGGCTACTCTCAACTAAAGGTCGCCAGACATACTGCTGATACCTTTTGCATCTAACTTTTTAATTATTTCATACAAGAAGAGATAGCAAAGACAAACGCCAAATTCTAACTAATAATCACCTCATCGTACCCACGCACCCATCAGCGTCTATTCCACACCGTAACTATGAGCCAATTACATACATTGAGATTGCACATCACATCAAGCATGCATGTTTACATGAAACAATAATAAATTTTGTACATGAAATATTTCAACGAACTATCCATACCATTTATTGAGTTACACAATACCAGACTCATCCACGTATTAGCAAATTCACTCAGTATCCCACAGACTCACAGAGTATCCAACAGTTTCACCAAGTATCCAACAATCTCACACAGTATCCTGCGGACTCACAAAGTATCCATCGGACTCACCAAGTATCCGGCAGACTCACAAAGTATCCAACGGATTCACCAAGTATCCACAGACTCACAAAGTATCCAACCGCCTCACCAAGTATCCTCGGATTCACAAAGTATCCAACACTTCAAATTTCATGGCTCTAGAAAGCCCAATGGTAATCTCATTCTTTTCAACTTCATAATACCTTTCACATTTTCTATTCACCCATCAATCTCGAATACTCTCGTCCATTAGTCTACTCAAGTCACATGTTCCCCATTTTCACAATCTCAAATATCACATAACAAATACACAGCGTCAACATTAATCATTCCTCTATCAACATTACAATCACACGGCATTTCATCATTAAATACCTACTCAATAAATGCAATAGTTGCACTAACAAACTTTTACTACTATTGATTTTCTCGATACTAAAATTTTAAACACCAATATAAATACAAACAGATTTATAAACCTCTTCTAAACACTAACAAGACCCTGGGGTTACAAACAATATGTCTATATTCCTCTTTATATTCTAAGACTCCTACCACCTCATTATTTAAGAATTAATTACACTCGCACCAATAACTTCTAACAGTTCCGCTCACCACAAATTTCATAGCTCACAAATTTCTTTTCTCAACTGAATAGTCATATCAACCTCAATATTTCCCCAAGGTATTCGCCACATCTACACTCAACCTCAAGAACAACAACTTCCATTACCACCACCACCTATGTTATCACTATCATCATCACTATTATCTCTTAATCTTCTTAAACAAACTTGTCATCTCGATGGAACACCTGAACATATCTTATACCGTCATTAGTCTAGCCTACATACCTAGTTACACCCCACACACGATCTCTACACTCCGATCCTTCAATTTACAACATATTATTTCTCCACATGCCTATCACTTTAAGGTTTCTACCATTCACACTTCACCTTGTTGTTGGCCTCAACAGTTCACATTCATATCGCCCTCACTCTAAACAAGTTTTTTTTTTCGCCACACTTACATCAATCACTCAACTCCAGTCACATTGATATAGTTCGCCTTAAGTCTTGTTGTCCCTCTCACTAAACAATGTCTTTACTATTTTCTATCAATCTGCCACAACGACATTCACCTCAGCAATGACGACTACAACACTATAACTCTTCTCAAGCCTAGAGATCTAGCCCCTATACACAATCCTAGTGTCCAATTGACTCTCCGAGACTTCCATCTAGAAGGGGCGGTCATAAAGTGCCTCTTCCAACTGGATCTCATCGGAAGTCGCCTGGGTGTCCAGAAGACACATACTGTATCTAGACACCTTACCTATGATCCTCATCTTCCTCAGTCAACCTCAGATACAAATAGTTCCCGATGTGGGCTCAACTCGCCTTACCTATACTAATAGTCACTACTTCCATAATTATCACAATAACAACCAACCAGAGATATTGCCTCGATGGCTCATTACCTTTCTAAACACCTAAAGATACTTTTTAGCTTTATTCCCGACATATACCTTACTCCCCTTGTACTTAACATGACTCATATCACACGAAACTTACCCCACCCACGTAAAACTTAACACATAATCCAAGCGATTCAAATAGAAATATATCAAACATTTATCTCGTAAGTCACATCAATACTCTATCTCTTTCATCAGATACTAACATATATCCTGTTTCGCACTTCAATATCACCACAACTCACAACTGCTACAATGAGGTCAAAGCCTCCAACTTCCCAATGCATGTCAATGAGTCTATGTCACTTTACCATAATACAGAATGCAACGATTTTGTTTTGAACCCATGAGACTAAGTCTCCCCACGGTCTCTAAGTATTCTAACCTAATGCTCTGATACCAATTTGTCACGCCCTCAATTTTCAACATAAATTAACAATATTATTTGAAATACAAAGTCCTCACAATCGTACGTACAATAGCCCAAAATATAATTCAGTTTTAAATTCCACAAACTGGTCTACAAATACAATCTTCCAAAGTAGGAATTTCATAACAAAGTGGTTTGTTATACAAGAATAATAAAGTACTCTCCAAAATAGCTTTAATCAATAACGTCAGCATGCACTCCAAGTACTCCATGACCATGATCATGACCTGCAATGAACCTGAAATGGTAGGTTGAGCAAACACGTGCCTAGTAGAGAAATCTACACAACTATTATATACGAATGGGATGACAGGTAGAATGAATAACAAAAGCAAGGTACGGTATCTCAGAGGATGAAATGAAACACAACTAGTAATTTTTCCAACGTCGACGACATAAATGAAGTACCGTGACTACACACCCAAAACCCTAATTCAACCACGACGACTTACTATCTATACGATTTTCTCATGACTGCCACTGTCCCTCATATTACTTCGAATCACCAATCCGATATCTTGACTTATGAAACTATCGTAATCAAAGAATCGCAATGCCAATGTCATTCATACCATTTACACTTTCCCAATGATAGCCCCCTTTCATTCACATTGTGTCCAAATTTCCTCATTATTCTATATCATGTATAAAAGCTCCTGCTGAGCCAATTAAGAAATCCCGATACTCTCCACTAGTATCTCCCTCATTGATGGAGCTAATTCAAGTCACATATCACAGGTCACCATACCATAATTTCCTTCGATACACTTTACAATTTAGCCATTCATATCAATCACATATAATGAATTCACAACGAAAACTTATTCACATAAAAATAGTATAGATAATTTCATCTCAATCAACTGACTATCATTATGTTATTAGGTTCTCATGACCATACGAGCACTCACACATCAAAAGATAAACTCTCACAACGATTCATAGATTTCCACTTTGCAACTCGCAAAATCGTATAAGTTACGCAAGAAGTGTAACACATAGCAAACACAACGAAATGTCTCATGCATTCACGCCGAGCGTTGGTTAACTCAAAGGAGTGTTCTATGTGTTCGTTTTTCACTTCGCATATCAACACATACAACCTTCGCCCACCTATATTCCTTATATTCTCTAAACCCTCATTTTTGTGTCAAACGACTCATATGGAACCCAACGATCACTACCAAACGCTAAGTATACCACTAGCCTCATCAAAACATTCAACTAGTACTCAGGGGAACCTAAGAACACCCATGTTTCACCCAAACGATTCTACGGAAAAAGGACAACCCAACGTATACGAACATACCTATCTTATTTTGGCTACCAAATCTTATCGGTTAAGAATTAGGAGATGAAACCACCACCATTGGAAATTACATTTCCGGTACATGAATTTCGATATAAAATTTGCCCAAAATGGAGTTCGGATGAAAAAGTTATGCCCGTTCGAAGTTTTGTCAAAATGCTGAATTTTTCATTCCCTACCGGTAGGACACTTTTTCCTATCGGTAGGAGACCACAATTTTACAAAAATGACATTTCTGGATAGCCTTTTTACCAGTAGGACCAAAACTCCTACCTGTAGGACCTGGGTTTTCAATGCATGATTTTCAGACTCCACCAGAACATTTCTAACAACGAAAACAACAATCTAGGGCACGATTCAAACACCAAATCAACACATACACACATAATAGAAGTGAGAAATCCCTACCTCATGGGTTTTGAGCAAAACCCGACCCTTTGACCAAGTCAACCGAGCTCCAACAAGGTTCGATCATGAATTTTCTTAGATATTCGAAAAGCTCGTGCTTCGTATAGCAACTTTAATTCTTGAACTTCGTTCGAAACTACGCTCTAAGGTGAAGAGATCGAAGAGAGAAGAGAGGAGAGAATATTTCGGAGGAGAGAGAGAGAGAGACAGTGAGCCGAAGAGTGAGGGAGAGAAAAATGGGGGAATTATTCGCCCTGGGGAAAGTTAACAGTGGGGGAGGAATCCCCTGCTTCTCGCGCCACACACTCACACGTGCACCTCTCACATAATTACCTTTATATCCTTCTACGAACACGGCACACCGAATATCCGTACTGTCTATTTCGATGGGCCGTACGTTTATAAAAAGATAAAATAAATAAATACGACCTCAAAAATACGGGTCTCTACAAAGAAGATCTAATGAGTGTTGATCCAAACCCCTTGTTTCGCGCACCACCACCACCAAGGTATCTCTCTCTCTCTCTCTCTCTCAGAAATTTGTTGCATCTTCAAACATATGAATCATACAAAAAAATCAGAAGTTTATTGTTTTCTCTTTTGGCTTGTAGAATGCAGTCTTTGGATGATATAGAACTATGCTCACCATCACCATCTTAGCCGTGTCAATCATCCGCTAATTCTTGTCAACAATTGTACACTCCTCAAGTTAAAAACGAAGTGATACCGAAAATTAGACAACAATATGACAAGTTAGAGGAGGTTTGGAAGTTTTACAATAGTTACGCTAAAGAAGCTGGATATAATATTCGAATCAATTCTAGCAAGATGAATAAGAATGGTGAAATCATTAAGAATGAGTATGTTTGTTTCTGAAGTAATTGATGATGCTGTATTGGATGAAGAAGGAACTGAAGTGGTATCCAAGTACCTATTACTCGCGAGGAAGGAAATTGCAGTGATGAGGAGTTCTCACGAAGATGGTTCAGCTAGTTGTACCCAAGTGCCTATTTCCCTTCGAAGTCAACATAGTTACAAAGAACCATTTCAAGTTCGGGCAAAGGATTGTGGTAAACGATTGAAGGGAGGAAAAGAGAAGGTTGTCAAGAAGAGTAGAAAATGTAATAGTTGTGGGTTAATATGTCACTCGCCTGACAAAAGAAATTGTCCAAAACTTCTCAACACGTACGTCTGTGCATCTAACTATGTTCATTTCTGATTTAAATTTAATTGATTAGTTGTGTAATGACTCTGAATTTCAATAATTGAAAAATTATTTATTATTCGATTATTAATTTAAATTGCTTGGATTGCTTTAATTATCTTGTAATTCATTGAAATTACATTTTTGCCCTTCAAATTTCGTTTCTTGACTTTTAGCCCCACTTAGCAAGCCTAGTTAGCTTCTAACCGACCTGTTGGAGGAACTGAACTAGAGAGCCACCTAATTACTTTTACCTAACCGCAAATAGACCGTTTTGCCCCTTTTGAACCCTAGACTAGAAATTGTTTAATTATTTTCTTTTATTGTTTGGTTTTAATCTTTATCCTTTGGACAATAAAGGTTAGGGGAACTATTATATATTGGATAATAGAAACCCAATTCTTATACTAAAAGGATTCAATGAAAGATTTGAACAAAGTACTATTATCTTTAAAAATAGACTTTTATAATTGCCTAAAAGGACTTTTTTGATTATTTTATTATAAAAGTTCCCTAGTAACTATTGTCCATTGGATAATAAAAGTTAGGGGATTTATTACCCATTGGGTAATAGGTTGTTCTTTCAACCAAGTACTTGGGACTATTAAACTAGTCTTTTTCTTAAACCCCATGTGATGAGGTACCTATTTCTTTATTGTGTAAGTACTTAGTAGATATAAGACCTAAGATTCTCCTAAGTACTCTTTTAATATTTTATATTGGGGTTTGTACCCAATTGGATTAGTTTAATGGGGAGTTGTTTTACCTAAAGTACATTAGTACATATGTATATATTATATTAGTACTTGGTTGAGTATTTAATTAACCTAGTACACATGTGTCAATTTATTTGTTTATTGGGAAAATCTTGACCTTAAAGACTACTTTGATCTTTTGTACAAAAGTACTTAATATTTTATTTGTATTCTTGCATTGTGATATATATATATATATATGCTCGTACATGAGAAAGAGAGAGAGGAGAGAGAGAGAGAGAGAGAGGCCGTGAGAGAGAGAGAGAGGGAGAGAGAAGCCGAGAGGGAGAGAGAGGGAGAGAGAGAGAGAAAGGAGAAATAAGAGAGATTTGATGTGTACCTTGGCATTGATCCTCTTTGTACTTCAAATCCTTGGTGATTTACTCTTTCTAGCCAAATCTTAACCTCCATTGTCCTCATTTGTACATCTTTCAATTGTTCAACACAAGAATCTTGTACAACTCTACCTTCATATCTTCCATAGTCCCATCCCAAGTACTAAAACTAGCCATGCAAGCCTAAAATTAGGTGGTTAGTGTGCAAGCAAGCCTTAACTTCACCCATCAACCTATCAATCAACCATGACAAGTGAAAGAAAAGTGAGATATATATATATAGAGAGAGAGAGAGAGAGAGAAAATCGGCTAGAGAGAGAGAGAGGGGAGTCTTGGCCTATAAATAGAAGCCATTCCAAGCTTCAAACTCATACCTTCAAGCTTTGCTCTTCCTTTTCTCTAGAAATTCTAAGAGTTCTTGGTTCAAAAGTTCAAGAATTCTTCTTGTTCTTGAGTTCTTGAGCAATACCACCAAGCCACCTCTTAAAACCACCTATAGATCTTTAAAGTAGTCCACATTAGTTAGTAAAGTTGTTTCTAGGAAAAGAAAGTACATATCTTTTCCTTTTGAAGCAAACCGGAGCCGTTACGCCACCGATCTCAAAACCGACGACCAACTTTCCATAGCCGACCACCGCCAAGAAGAACGGTAGTTTAATCTTGCACTCTAACTCTAAGTATTGCATAAAATTGTATGTTGGAAAATAGAACATCCTTAAGTAGTAACTTTTATCATTTCTTTCAAAAGTAGATAAGGATATCTTTTATTGAATGTTGGATATGCATGGTTTATGTGCATGATGTTTCAAGCATGCTAAGTAGTTTGGAGTTGGACGATCTTGTTGGAATAATTTTGTAAAATGCTTGTTTATATGTAAAGTCTTACACCGCGGAGTCTTGCATGAGAAACACGAGAACCGAGAAAGTAGAAACATGACACCTAGGGTGTAGTTAACGAGGAAGAAATGTGTTTTCCGAGGAAGAAGATATTTTAGAAACTACATAATGATCATTTCGGGGGCATTATGTGAGATATGTGTGTGTGATTGTGCCAATGGGAACCCGGCGCGGCGGAACCATTGTGAAGATACTCGAGAGACCGGTGCGGCAGAACCGAAGTTGGATGAGTAGCATGGTTATCCATGGAGAGGAGCCAAAGCAAATGTGTGCCAATGGGAACCCGGTGCGGCGGAACCATTGTGAGGATACTCGGGAACCCAGAACGACAGAACCAAAGTTGGGTGAGTTAAAAAGCAATTTTTGGTAAAGAAAAGTGGGAACAACGACACGGTCCATAGTGAGTCATAGAAGTTAACACCAACGTTAGTTGCATAAGAAATGTGGACTTGATTTACTGTTTTGTCAATATGCTTAATTGATGTTATTATGATCTCTTGTTCATAAGTTAAGGGTTATTAGGTAGGATTATACTATTGAGCCTTTGTAGCTTATGGTGTTACCCTTTTTGGTGACCCTGGCATATTATATGGGTGGCGACGCCGGTATAATATGTCAGATCTTATAGATGAACAGGGCGAACTCTTCACCTTGGAGGCGTTCGGAGCCGAAGAACTCGCTAGCATGGAGGAACAAGAGGAGCAGTAATTAGGAACCCTAGTTCCCTATTTGTTTCCTATTTTGTGTTTAAAATTGTAACGACCCTGATTTTCGGTCGTTAAAAATTTCGTTAAATATTTGAATTTTTTTTAATTTCCTTAATTTCCTTGTGATTTGTCATAATTACGTTTTTGCCCTTCAAATTTGATTTCTTTGCGCTTTAGCCCATATAGCAAGCCTAGTTAGCCTCTAACCGGCTAGTTGGAGTAACTAAGCTAGGAAGCTATCTAGTTATTTTTCCCTAACCGCAAAAATGACCGTTTTGCCCCTCTTGGACCATTTGAACCTTTTGAACCCTAGAACAAGAATTGATTATTCTTTTTCTTTTTCTTTTTTGTCCATTGGACAAAAGAAGTTAGGAGATTTATTACCTAATGGGTAAAAGGGTAAATCTTTCAAAGTACCATGGGATTTATTAGTTTAATCTTTTTCAAACCCATGTGACTAAGTTCACATTGCTTTACTAGAAAGGAACTTAGTACTAAGATTCCTAAAGTACCCTTTATTTATTTTCTATTGGGATTTTGTTCTTCCTAGTGTACAATAGTACCCTAGTTTATTATTTTAGTCCAACATGTGCTTAATTGTTAGTTTAATGGGAATCTTAGTCTTTAAGTTTCTTGTTCAAAGTACAAAAGTACCTATTATTTTCTTTCTTGCATTATATATATATATGTGCTATGCAAGAGAGGAGAGAGGCCGGGAGAGAGAGGGGGGAGAGAGAGAGAGAGGAAATTTCGGCTAGAGAGAGAGGAGAGAGAGAGAGGAGAGAAGGAAGGAGGGAAGAAAGGGGTGAGATTTGGTTGTACCTTGACCTTGATCTCCAATGTACTTCAAATCTTTGGGTTATTACTCTTCCAAGCAAAGACTTAACCTCCATTGTACTTCCATGATTTGTTTCATACCAAGATCTTGTACAAATATTCTCCTTGCCCACCAAGTCTTGCAAGAATCAAATCCAAAGGACCAATATAGCCATGCAAGCCTAGGGTTAGTTATTGATCTTCCAAGATTTCTTGCCAAGTGTCAAAGTGAGACTTAGAGAGAGAGAGGAGAGAGAGCCAAGGTTGCCTATAAATAGAGGCCATTCCATGCCATTCAACTCACACCATCAAGCTTTGCTCTCACTTCTCTCTAGAAATTTCGGATTTCCAGTTCCAGGCAGCCTACTGCCCTTCGGAAATCCCCAGTTTTCTCCTTCTTAGAGTAGTTTTTAGAACCAACTTCCTTCGGGAAAGTTGTAGAACACTTCGAGACCTTGAAGTTAGACCCAAGAACCACCCCAATTGGTTAAGAAATGACAAAGATATTGTCATCCGAAGTTCAGTGAAATTCTCGGATTTCCATTTCCAGACAGCTTACTGTCACTTCCTTTTTCCCCATTTTTCTCCTACCTAAAATCGTTTCTAGGATCAACTTTCTTCACAAAAGTTGTAGACCGTTTCTTGAGCTTCGATTTCGACCCAAGAACGACTGTATTCGGCCAAAGATTGACCGAGTTACTGCCCTCCAAAGATCAGCCCAGATTTGGAGTTTCACCGCCCGTAGAATTTTTCCAATTAGCTTATTCGGCCCCGACTAGTTTCGGATCAAGGTAGTTATCCTTACCTACTTTTCCAAGTATAAAGTAGTTTTTCACCTTAATTCTATGTATTGTATAAATCGCATGTTGTTTGGAAGTTACTTTGATCGTAAATAAAAAGTTGGAAATGCATGATGTGTGTTGTTTTGATTCAAGCATGCTATGTAGCTTAGATGATCTTGTTGTACTATTTCAAGGCTTTGATTGAATGCATGATTGTATGAAAAGTATTACACGCGGAGTCTTGCATGGGAACGTGACATGAAAACCGAGGAAGTTAGAAACATGGCACCTAGGGTGTGTTTAACAAGAGAAATGTGTTTTGAAATCGCGATGTGGCCGGACTTGGTAGCCCATCGTGTGGATTATGAAAACCGCAACGTGGCCGGACTTGGTAGCCCGTTGTGTGAATGAAAACTCGTAATGTGGCCGGACTTGGTAGCCCTTTGTGAAGATTGCCAATAGGGCCGGACGTGGTAGCCTTATTGGTAATATGGCTTGGTTATCCGTGGAGAGGAGACAATGCAAGTTTTGCGTGCCAATGGAAACCCGGCGCGGTGGAACCATTGTGAGGATACTCAGGAACCCGGCGCGGCGGAACCGAGGTTGGGTGTGTGTGTGCTTGGTTATCCGCGGTACGGAGCTAATGCAAAAGATTTTGAAAGGCTTGGTTATCCGCTGTACGGAGCCAATGCTAAGGATTTTTGAAAGATTGATTTGTAAGTGGAAAATGGTGACACGGTCTACGACGAGTCGCGTAGGAGAAATACGAGAAATCTTGGACACCAACGTTAGTTAGTGAACGTGTGTTATCGTCGTTAGTATGATTTCTATGATCTCTTGTTGGTAAGCTATGGGTTAGCGGGTATGGGATTATTCTATTGAGCGTTGTCACTCACGGTGTTGCCTTTTGGTGACCCTGGCATATTATATCGGTGGCGACGCTGGTATAATGTGTCAGACCTCATAGACGAACAGGGCGAGATCTTCACCTTGGAGGCGTTCGGAGCAGAAGAGCTGGCTAGGAGGGAGGAACAGGCAGAGCAGTAGATAGGAACCCTAGTTTCCTCCGTTATTTGAATAAAAGCACTTTGTAAGGTTTATGATGTAATAACGAGCCAGACTCACTTCGTTTTTATAATAAAATGTTTTATTTAACGTACCCAAAATTCGGGGCGTTACAAAAATACTCTTACGAGAGTTATGATGTAATAATGAGCAATGACTCTCTTAAATTTCTGTAATAAATTATCCCTTTAACGTACCTAAAATTAGGGGCGTTTCAACTTCGTATCAGAGCTTTAGGTTCAAAACCTCGGCCATGGGTAGAATGGGTAGAACCATGAGATAAGTTTGACCGTTGCACAAACGTGAATTCGAGTTTAAGTTTACCGTCCCAAATTGGGTGAAGTTCTATCAAAACAATCTTCGGATTGAAGCAAGGCGCAGAATTGGCAGTACCGCCGAGCTGGGAATTTCAGAACAATTGGATGATGACTTAAATCAAGGATCGAATGTGGAACATATAAACTTGAAAAGTTTTCCCTATAGTTTTTACTAAAACTACTTTTTCAAAACTTGACTAACAAAACTTTTTCTTGTAGATGAAAACTTCGATCGATCTGTTAGTCGAAGCCTATCAACCTAGAAATACCGTAGAAAGAATAACAGCCCAACACTTAGAAGATCCCAACTTCATTGCCACAGTACTTGCAGAACAACTTGACTTCCTTAGAGTTCAACAGAATACCCCTTTTCCCGTCGAGAAAGACCCTTGGTTTTCAGGAATGTTTTCTATTCTATCTAACTTCTATGAGTATTTTGGTGTCCTACCCCCAATGCCAAACTTTGAGATAGGAAACGAGGAGGGAGAACCGATAGCAACGAAGGCGCCCTGAAGATAGCTAATGAGGAGAACCCGGCAAGTAGGAAAAGCTTCGAAGATCTAAGAAGACTTGGAGCACCCCAATAAAATTCAATAGCCGTTGTAATCCTTCGGGATATAGGATGCTAAGAAATAGGATCCCCACTATCTAAATTGTATTTTGGTTACGCTATGAATATAAGACTTGTTATTATGCATGCCTTTATTAATAAGCCTAAAAGATAGTCTCCTTATTGTAGATGAATCATTTGGGTCCCTACCAAGTCAACCTTCTAGTTGAAGCTCACTGACTCGCAAGCACCGTAAGATCCATGATGATCCAGCTAGTGGAAGACCCTTACTTTCCCTATGCCTTTCCCTACACTTTCAACTTCTACCAAGAGCATGGCGCTCATATCCGTCCCATTAACGAGGAGGAGGAAGACATGGTTGAAGCAGTACCCGTCCTAGTCCAACTCGCACTGTAACAACCCTGATTTTTATTCAGTAAAAATTTCACTAAATATTTGAATTTTATTTTAATACACTTGTGGTTTGTCAAAATTACGTTTTTGCCCTTCAAGTTTCATTTCTTGCGCTCTAGCCCCACTTAGCAAGCTTAGTTAGCTTCTAACCATCCGGTTGGAGGAACTAAGTTAGGAAATCACTTGGTTACTTTTCCCTAACCGCAAATGGACCGTTTTGCCCTCGTGAACCTTTTGAACCTTTTGAACCTTAGATTGATTATTCTTTTTCTTTTAATTATTTTTGGTTTCATTCTTTGACCATTGGACAATGAATGTTAGGGCAACTATTATCCATTGGATAATAGAAACCTCAATTGTTTATATTAAAAGTATACTTGTTCAAGTACTAAGAATATTAAGAAAAATACTTTTTACTTACTTTAAAATACTTTTGGGATTATTTTAGTATATAATTAACCTAATGACTATTATCCATTGGATAATAGAAGTTAGGGGAATTTTTACCCAATGGATAAAAGAATAGTCTTTCACCAAAGTACCATGGGTTATTAATTTAATCCTTTTCTTTAAACCATGTGTGAAAGTACTTGATATTTTATTAGATAAGTACTTAGTACTAAGATTCTTAAAGTACTTCCATATTATTTTATGTTGGGGTTTTGATTCTACCTAGAGTACAATAGTACTTGGATGACTAGAATAATACCTTAAGTACAATGTGCCTAATTCTTAGTTTATTGGGAAAATCTTGAGTTTTAAGAGTCCTTTGATCTTTTAGTACAAAAGTACTTACTATTTTATTTGTATTCTTGCATGTGGTATATATATGTATATGTGTGTTGTACCATGCAAGAGAGAGAGAGGGAGTGAGAAGAGAGCCGAATGGGAGAGAGAGAGAGAGAGAGAGGGAATTTCGGCCAAAGGGAGGGAGGGAGAGAGAGAGAGAGAGAGGGAGGGAGGGATTTGATTGGTACTTGGCCTTGATTTTCTTGTACTTCAAATCCATGGGAAACTTCCTTCCTAGCTAAGACTTAACCCCCATTGTACTCCCATGATTTGTTTAATCAAGAATCTTGTACAATTAATCTTGTTCACACCTCCTTGCCCACCAAGTCTTCCAAGAAGGACAACCCTAGCCATGCAAGTCTAGGGTTATTCTTTGATCTTCCAAGATTGCTTGCCATGTGTCAAAATTTGAGCAAGAGGGAGAGAGAGGGGGGCCGGCCTTGAGGGAGAGGGAGAGGGCATGCCTTGGCCTATAAATAGAGCCATTCTCTTGCCATTTGAACACACACCTTCTCATTTGCTCTTCCTTCTCTCTAGAAAACCATTTCTGATTTTCTGGGCAGCCTACTGTCTCTTTGAAAATCCTCAGTTTTCTCTTGCTTAAGTTAGTTTTTAGAGCCAACTTCCTTCGAGAAAGTTGTAGAACACTTCGAGAGCTTCAAGTTAGGCTCAAGAACCACCCCAATCGGTCAAGAAATGACCAAGATATTGGCATCCGAAGTTCAGTAAAATCTCGGATTCCAAATTCCAGACAGCTTACTGTCTTTTGTTTTACCCCCATTTTTCTCCAACCTAAGATCGTTTCTAGGATCAACTTTCTTCATGGAAGTTGTAGAGCACTTCTAGAACTTCGATTTCGACCCAAGAACAATCGTATTCGGCCAAAGATTGACCGAGTTACTGCCATCCGAAGTTCGGTCCAGATTCACCACCCGTAGAATTTTTTCAACTAGCTTATTCGGCCCCAACTAGTTTCAGATCAAGGTAGTTCAATCTTACTCTTGTAGTTAAATCCTTACCACTTTTCCTATGTTCGAGTAGTTTAATCTTACTACTTTGAAACTCTACTTTTATGTATTGTATCAATCGTATGTTGTTTAGAAGATACTTTGATCATAGATAAGGTTATCTTTTATGCATATTGTACTTTCAAGATGTTTCAAGCATGCTATGTGGCTTAGAGTTGGATGATCTTGTTGTGTTAATTTCAATGCTTCGATTGAATGCGTGTTGGTATGTAAAGTCTTACACCGCGAGTCTTGCATGAGATCGAGACACGAAAATCGAGAAAGTAGAAACATGGCACCTAGGGTGTGGTTAATGAAAGGGAAAAGTATTTCGAGGATAGAAATATTTTGAAACTACATAATGACCGGTTTTGGTGGCATTATGTGTGTGTGTGTGTGTGTTCCAATGGGAATCCAGAATAACGGATCCATTGTGAGGTTGTGTGCGTTCCCATGGGATCCCGGACCGGCGGAACCATGGTGAGGTATAGCTTAGTTATCCGTGGAGAGGAGCCAATGCAATGTGTGCCAATGGGAACCCGGCGCGGCAGAACCTTTGTGAGGATACTCGGGAACCCGGCGCGGCGGAACCGAGGTTGGATGTGTGGCTTGGTTATCCGCGGTACGGAGCCAATGCTAAGGATTTTTGAAAGGATAATTTGTAAATGAAAATGTTGACACAATCTACGACGAGTCGCGTAGGAGAAACACTGAAATCTTGGACACCAACAATAGTTATGAAAAGAATGTGGAGATGTTATTGTCTGCTATTACTGCTTATATACGTATCATGTGGAAATCGATGTTTTATTGGTTCATAAGTTAAGGGTTAAGAGTAGGATTTTACTATTGAGCCTTCGTAGCTCACGGTGTTGCCTTGTGGTGACCCTGGCATATTATATGGGTGGCGACGCCGGTATAATATGTTAGATTTGATAGACGAACAGGGCGAACTATTCACCTTGGAGGCGTTCAAAGCCGAGGAGCGGGCTAGGATGAAGAAGCAAGAAGAACTGTAGTTAGGAACCCTAGATCCCTCTGTTATTTGAATAAAGGTACTTTTGTAAGGTTTATGATGTAATAACGAGCTGGACTCGCTTCGTTTTTATAATAAAATGTTTGTTTAACGTACCCAAAATTGGGGGCGTTACACGCACCCCCTGGTAACGTGAACTTCCTAATTGAGGGAAACAATGCCGAAACAGTGGCCGTAGCACCTCCCAACAACGTGGAAGTTGAGGAAGACCATGAAGAAGAGGATCCCGAGGAGGACCTCGAGGCAGATTCCAATGAAGAGGAACCCGAGGAATTCCACGACCCACCGATTAACGAAGCGGACTGGCAGCATCTGATGGCAATGCCAAATCCAGACTTACCATCTGACGACGAGGAGGAGGACCCTGAAGAAATTCCCAACGAAGAACCGATGGGTTGGGATTCCAACGATGAGGAAATGATGATTTACGGGAAGATACCGCCCGCATGGGCTATGCCTGATTACCTGGACATAGCCGTTGACTTTGGAGATGTGCCACCACCACCCTTTGAAACCGACATCGGAGCTTATAGGGTTGAATTCCCTCATATTTTCTAGACTAGTTAGAAAAGAGTAGCAAGTGGTAGGATCTTTTGTAATCAGAATGCCGTAGGATGCTTAGGCTTGTAAGCCGTCTATTATGTACTTGTTGGTTATATAATGAAAGACTTATGTTTTTACCTGATATGATCGTTGTTTAAATGTTTGTTGATGTACGATTTCCCTTTTCCACCGTTAAGTCTAATATATAACTTTCCTTATTGTAGATATGGATAACTGCCATTTCGCTGCCAAGACTACTATAGCTGACCTCCTATACTACAAGGCGCTACTCACACCTGAGAGTCTCACACTGATGCCTCACCTAGGGATCCGTGACCCCGAGACCGACGACCAGCTGTACGAGCTAGTCGTGCTGACACCTTTCACCAGCGAGGACCAGTTCCTGACCATTGACCCTCAGGACTCATCACTTAAGGAGCTGGTTGAGGAGATTCGCCGTAGAGGAGAGCGTTGGCTCGAGATCAAAGAGAAGGAGTGGAAGGAGCAGCTGAGAGAGTTCTTTGGACTCGTTCCACCTCGCCAATAGGGTAGTAGCATTAGAATAAGGTTCTGATAGCGCGAGTTGCCTTTCAAGCACTAGTGCTAGAGGTATCATGTAGTATGATGTATAGGACCATCGCAGCTTGTAGTAGGAAATCTTGTTCTAGTCGACTTATTTTGTAGTAGAACTCTATGCTTTCTGCTTGTAACTTTCCACTTATCTATGAAAAACTTGTTTACTTTAAAGAGTACTGTTGCATACTATGCAAATGATTGCTTCCTATCTTGTGCAAAAGAAAATAGTTTAGTTAAAACTAAACCTTCCCCTTTTTAATTTTTCGCTCATAGATGGTGAACCGACGCAGTGGACTTGGGTATGAGACCGGTGACTCCTCTAATCCTAACCCTAATCCTAACCCCGACCTCGCTCAAGTCATGCAAGCGCTTGTAACCACTCTGAACGCTACTCGCCAAAACCCGAATCCTAACGATGGACCTATGACCTGAACTCGAGCAATGAATGAGTTCTGCAAACGTCGACCTCCAACTTTCAACGGAGATACCAACCCCACCGTGGCTGAAGCATGGCTGAAGGAAGTCAAGGTGATCATGGACACCTTGGAGATCACCCGTAATCGAGATCGTGTGGCCGTAGCCACGTACCAGCTGAAAGGAGAAGCCCACTACTGGTGGGAGCTGATGGAGGCAACCCATGCCGTAGCCACCATGACCTTTGCTCAGTTCGAGACCCTATTTCTCGACAAGTATATCCCCACGCCAATTCGTTTGGCCAAGGAGCAAGAGTTCCAAAATTTGAAACAAAGAACTACGACCGTTACTCAGTATGCGGCCAAGTTCGAGGAGCTATCCCGCTATGCCCCGGATGCCGTTGCAACCGAGGACAAGAAGGCGAGGAGGTTTGAATGGGGACTGACATCAGCTAGAAGAGTTGTGGTGGCTCAGGCTTTCCCCACCTATACCGGTGTGGTGAAGTGTGCTCTTCGACTGGAGAGTGAAGAGAACGACTTCAAAACCCGATGGAGAAAGGTGACAGGCAACGCTGGTGGACCTATCCGAACCTAAACTTCCAACAACAACCGTGGACCCTACTCCACCAAAACCTTTGCTTCGAGTCAGAGCAACCAAACTTGGAAGAACACTACGCCAGGGCGTGGCGAACCATAGAGGAATGGCCAGAATAGAGCATCAGTCCAATGCTTCAACTGCCAGGCTATGGGTCACTACAAGCGTGACTGCCGCCAGTCCCAGAAGGAGAGGAATGGAAACTTCAGAAACCAGAAGGCACAACAGCCTGGGCAAGCCAGCTTTGTGAAGCAAAACTCTGGAGGCCCAACACAACAGCAGAATGGGCAGAATAAAGGAAAGCAGCCCTTGGGACCACAGCAAGGCACTGGAGGGCGTATCTTTGCGCTGCAGACCGAGGAGCAAGAGCCGGATCCCTCTGTGATCCAAGGTACGCTACTGTTATATAGTACCTGCGTACAAGCCTTGTTTGACTCTGGTGCATCTCATTCATTCATATCTAATGCCTGTATAACTGCTCTAGCACTAGAAACAGAAACCCTAAGTAAAAGTACAAGGTTAACATCGCCAATGGGGGGAAGTATAGCTGTTAGTCTAGTGTGTAGTGGGTGCGAGATAGAAGTAGTCAATCTACGCCTGACCTGCGACCTAAGAGTAATCGACATGACGGATTTCGACGTCATCCTTGGAATGGATTGGCTATCAGCTCATCGAGCAGTTGTAGACTGTCATCAGAAGACGGTGGCTGCTTACACCCCGAAAGGGACTCGTTTCTGTTTTAAGGGGGATAGAGAAGCAACGAGATCTACGACGAGAAGATCAAGATGGGAAAATCAATTATTTGGATGGCTAGCTAGTCTCCAAATGGAAGAAGCCGACAGGATGGAACTAGGATTGCCACACATCGTTTGTGAGTACGCCGATGTTTTCCCTAAAGAACTTCCTGGCTTACCACCCCAAAGAGAGATAGACTTCTCTATAGAACTTCAACCAGGAACCGCCCCAATTTCCATGGCCCCGTACCGAATGGCCCCTGCCAAATTAAAGGAACTCAAGACGCAATTACAAGAGCTGCTGGACAAAGGATTCATCAGACCGAGCACATCGCCTTGGGGAGCGCCTACATTGTTCGTGAAGAAGAAAGAAGGAACGCTTCGACTGTGTATAGACTATAGGAAGCTTAACCAAGTCACAGTCAAGAACCGATATCCATTGCCTAGGATCGATGACCTGTTTGATCAATTAAGAGGAGCAACTTGCTTTTCTAAAATCGATCTCCGATAAGGCTATCATCAACTATGGATTCGGGATGAGGATATCGCCAAGACGGCTTTTCGCACCAGATACGGACACTACTAGTTTGTAGTAATGCCATTTGGACTGACCAATGCTTCGACAGTATTCATGTGTCTCATGAACAAGATCTTTTAACCCTACTTAGATAAGTTTATAGTGGTGTTCATTGATGACATCTTGATTTACTCCGCCAACAAGGAGGAACACGAAGAACACCTTCGGATGGCACTACAAGTACTCCGAGATAACCAACTTTATGCCAAAGCCAGTAAATGGGAGTTTTGGCTTGAAGTGGTTAAGTTCTTGGGGCACGTGGTATCCAAGGACGGAATCGCGGCGGATAAAAGCAAGGTCGAAGCAGTGCCGAAGTGGAAACAGCCGACCTCCGTGTTCAAAATCAGGAGTTTTCTAGGATTGGCTGGGTATTACCGAAGATTCATACCGGACTTCTCAATCTTAGCCAAGCCAGTGACCAGGCTAACTCAAAAAGGAGTGAAGCTAGATTGGGATGAAGCCTATGAGAAATCTTTCCAAGAATTGAAAAAGAGACTGACCAACGCACCGATACTCATCATTCCTGAGCGTGGTGTGGATTATACGGATTACTGCGACGCATTAAGAGATGGCTTAGGATGTGTGCTGATGCAGAATGGGAAGGTTGTAGCCTACGGATCTCGACAACTCCGACCGCATGAGAAGAACTACCCCACTCACGACTTAGAATTGGCTGTAGTAGTATTTGTAGGGGGATGAAAACAATCAGTGTTCTGAACAACACCAATTTGTAGCGGCTACACGTGCCTCTACACCGGAACCCTAGTTCTTCGTCGGAACCCTAATCTGCAAAACAGACAAGAGGTGAGCGCACCTTTGCCTCGCGTGGCAAAGGCCCTCCGATGCTTAAGTTAGTATCACGTACTGGTCTAAACCCTAATTATCAGTAGGAAAAGCAATAAGAGATGGCCAAATATTGCGTACCTTT
The DNA here is from genome assembly GCA_019656295.1 of Rhododendron mucronatum var. ripense. Lineage (NCBI taxonomy): Eukaryota > Viridiplantae > Streptophyta > Magnoliopsida > Ericales > Ericaceae > Rhododendron > Rhododendron mucronatum. Next base: position 4,043,381 of record BPLT01000009.1, on the reverse strand, counting down.
TACCTCCAGGCTCACCTCGTATTTATAGACTCACGGATGCTTGCAGTCCAAGCATCCTTGTTGCCCTAGGATCCCTACCTCGTATAGGAAACCTAGTATCTTCTGGATTCTCATTCCCTTATCTGTACGAAAGCTCAATCTTTATGGGTCTCTTTCCCATAATTATCCGAACACCCCACTCACGTTGGGTCTCTTGCTTCGATCCTTTATACTCGGAATCTTATTCTTCCATGGAATATTATCATTCCAGAGTATTCTTGCCACGTCAAGACTTAGGGTAACTTGCTTCACTGTTCGGCTTCCTCTTTGCCGAACAGTCCTCCTGGACCAATGACCTCACATGCAACTGGTCCATGTCATTATACCTGGACAAATGACTTCACATGTCTTTGACCTTATCAGCCGAACAGACTGTCTGGACCAATGACTTCATGTGTCACTGGTCCATATCACCACTCATCGAACTGCCCGGCAATAAACCTATCGTGCCTGCCACGTGTCCCTAACACATCACGTGTTCGGCGACTAATCTTATCTGTTCGGGAATACCTCCCTACAATTGCTCCCCAGCCCCATCCGTTTGCCACTGTTCGGGGGCAATGGATGGGGCTTTTTAGAAACAACCATTCTGGACCATATTCGTCCAGCCCCGAGCTGTCATCACATCTGGTACCCTTTGATATTCTTGGCGGCTTCGTCATTATACCATCTCGGGGAAATAACTCCACGTGGCGTATCTCGTACGCCCTACATTTAATTTTGAACTGACGTTTCTCAAACGTCGTCAGCGAAATCTCCGCTTTCCGTTACTTTAACTTGTAACGGCGTGGAGAGAGACGCTTCGTCTCCGTTTCAAACCCTTAAACCTCTGAAAAGGGGTACATTTGGGTTTTCTAACACATTCAAAACCCTTTCGTCGTCTCTTTCTGCTCAAGCGACTCGAAACGCCATCGCCGCCGTCTGCAACCTCCGACACCGCCGTAGTTTACCTCGTAAGGTTCTTCGTTCCTTCTCATATGGTCTCTGACCTTTACTGTGCTCTTTGCGGTGCAGCTACTAACGCAAACAAACGTCCAAAAAATGAGCCCAGTTACGTCCGAACAGCAGAGATTAACAGAATCTTGAAATACAAAGGGGAACCGGGCTCTCCAGATTATGGTCGAGGTCGTGACGCCCACGTACTACTAGGCTACGTCCCCACTTACAAAGGCTTCATAGACAGGAGGTTAGCTAACCCGAGCACCAGTGGTGCTTCCACTTCATCAGCTCCCCAAAGTTCAAGTTTGCAGGCCGGGGTCACACTTGCCGGACAGCCAGACGAAGTGACCATTCCTGTCGGCGTCCCCACTACTCGTGTGGTGCTTAGGAGGCCAAGGAGAAGACAGAGCAGGTCCGGGCAAGTGACCGAGCAACCTGTTCCCCTTGGTTCAACGAGTCAGTCGTCTTCGTCAGGCTACTCCCGATCTCCCCCAGATTCAGGTACAATGGCTCGCGAACCCCTCAACCTCAGCTCCCTCCTGTCTGTCTCAACGCGGGGACGTGGTGCCGCTAGCAGAGTGGCATCCACAGGTGCTCGCCCCCCACCCTCTCGCCGCACTAGAGGGGGGACATCCACACAGATACGCGAAAGGGACAGCTCTCTCGAAGCTGAGGACACTCGAGGGGACAAACGCCCGAGGACTGAAGACCAGTCCGCTTCCGATGTGCCAGCTGAAACAAACGTCAGCCAGCCCCAATCGCCCCCTCTCCAAGTGCTTCCCCAAACATGGGCTCCTACTCTTGTGAGAGGTGATCGGCCCATTCACGTTGGGGATAGCGCCAGTTCTTCCGAGACGGCATTGGCTCTAGCACAGGCATTGTCTCTGCCTGTTGACATGCAGAAGGAAGCTGCATCGCCCGCTGATAGGCTCGTGTCCACTGGTCTCGTCAGTGGGATTAAGGTAAACGAACTTCCTTTCATTAGCAAGAAGCTTTATTTAGACATTTTCTTTAACAAAATGTCTGGTGTTTGCGCAGTTCATCCAAAAGATGATGACTTTGGGGCAGAAGTTCCAGGCTTCTGAGGTTGAAAGGGTCAAGCTGCTGAACGATAATACAAGACTGCTCCGAACAGTCACCAGGCTTGAGCAAGAGAGAGACAATGCCAAAGCAGATTACGCTGAAGCCAAAGGCAGCCTAGAGACTGCTGAGGACAACCTCAAGCAGGCTTTGGCTGAGATTGACAATACCAAAAAGGCAGCCTTCGATGCTGGCTATGAGAAAGGCTTCGATGCAACTACAGCCAGCTACGTTGAGCAGATGCCGGGCATCCAGGATCAGATCTGGGCAGCAAGCTGGGAGGCCTGCTTGACCAAGGTTGGTGTCGCTGAGGATTCTCCCCTCTGGGAAGACAATGAACTGCCAAGCCGCCGTGCTCAAGTTGCAGATGAATCCCAGGGAGATCCTGAAGACGATATCGATCAGCAGATCGAGAATTTTGCTGGAGCTGAAGAAGTCCCTTCTGAGGTGCTGACGTCTGCCCCTGAAGAGTCGCCTGTCCGGGGCTCAAACGTTGACCTTATTGCTGAAGAAGAGAATGCTGGTGGCAACGAAGTTCCAAGAGAGGCTGGAACAGAAGAAGCTGGGCAATCAACTCCTGAAGTCCAAGAATTGGACTGAATGAGCCACGAAACATTTCGCAGGTCCTGAGTGACCGTAGTTTGATCTAGCCCTGCGTGGCATCAAATCATCTTTTCTTTTTCTTTTTTGTTTGTTTTACGTAAGCACTTTGCCCCTCGTGGCATGACTCTCTGGATTTCAACTGTTTGCTCGGCCCTTCGTGGCCTTTAATCTAGTACTTTTAGTTCGAAGCACCTCGTGCTCTCAATCTTCTTTCATTTATTGCTTTCTGCAAGTGCTTCGTACTTGGACTTCCTTTAAGAATGTTCGAACTTAAAGCTGTTTATCTGTTGTTTTGACATGTTTCGTCATAACAGAACCAAGCCTTTTCGTACTTGATCTCTTGCATGTTCATATATGCAAGCCGTGTGTGTTGGTATTCGAACCCGAACAGCCGCGTGCGTTCTATATTCATTCCAAGTTTTTCATACTTGGGGTAAGTTTCCAATACATAGATTTCACTAAGTGTTTGACATGTCTCGTTATGCCTCGCAGAATCAAGTATCTCGTACTTGATTATTTTGCATGTTTACGTATGCATGCCCCAGAGTATATTCGTACGTAGGCATGTTATAAGTATTTCGTACTTACAAGTATCTCATACCAGGTTATGATTTAAAATCCTTTTGAATTTAACTAGTTAACAGTAAGTTTCTCGGACTTATAGTATCTCATACTCTTTAGCACAATCATTTACTCGAATGATTGTACCCGAACAGTTGCATGCAACCCAAGTGTTTTCATACTTGGGGTACATTTGTTTGCAAGTTTCTCATACTTTAGCGTTTGTTCGTGCGCGGTTCTCAAGCTATCAAGCATAGATATATTCATATATGGCGTTCGTGCCAATCCCATGCTCCCCAATATGAATAATGAAAAGAAAAATCAGTATTCATATTAAAAAACCAAATATTTGAAAAAGCCAAATATACTGTGAAGAAAAGGGTGTCTTTATTCATAGACTGAACTTAAGAAACAGAAGGGAACTTTATTCGTAATTCCCACATAATCACGTGGTGAAACAGAACTAAATTCTTTTTAAACAAAGAATTTTCTCAGATTATGAGCATTCCATGGCCTCGGAATTGGGACGCCGTCCAGATCAACCAATCTGTAGGCCCCAACGCCCACAATCTCTGTCACCCGATACGGGCCTTCCCAATTGGCTCCTAGCTTGCCTTCGTTGGCTACCTTGGTGTTGCCGAGCACCTTCCGTAGTACAAGGTCCCCAACACCAAATTCTCGTGGGTGAACATGCTTATTGTAGCTCTTCATCAACTGTTCCTGGTTGGAGGCCAAATGGATTAGGGCCCTTTCTCTCCTCTCCTCGGCGAGGTCAAGCTCAATTTCGAGGGCTCTGTCATTGCCCCCACTTTCAACCAACACAGTCCTGTTCGTTGGAAGTCCTACTTCTAGAGGTATAACTGCCTCTGTACCGTATGCCAACGAATAGGGGGTCTCTCCCGTAGACCTCCTCGGTGTTGTCCTATGAGCCCATAAAACAAGGGGCAATTCATCAGGCCATTTCCCCTTTGCCTTATCCAACCTCTTCTTGATCCCATCAAGAATGGTTTTGTTAGACGCTTCTGCCTGCCCATTACTTTGAGGGTAGGCTGGAGTGGAATAATAATTTCGAATTCCATATTGGGCACAGAACGCCTTGAATTTCTTTTGAAATTGGGACCCGTTATCTGTGATCAGAGAATAAGGAACCCCGAATCGAGTAATAATACTCTTCCACACGAACTTCTCAACCATGGGCTCGGTAATTTTGGCCAGTGGTTCAGCCTCAATCCACTTGGTGAAGTAATCGGTTGCAACTAAAAGGAATTTTCGGTTCCCAGTTGCTTTGTGCAATGGACCCACGATGTCCATCCCCCATTGAGCAAACGGCCAAGGACTTGTCAAAGGCACCAAATCCTCCGCAGGTGTTCGAATCATTGGTGAGAATTTCTGACATTTCTCACAAATTTTAACATACATCTTTGCATCCTCCTGCATATGTGGCCACCAGTAGCCTTGGGTAATTGCTCGGTGGGCAATGGATCTTCCCCCAGCATGACTTCCACATGTTCCTTCATGTATTTCGTGAAGAAATCTCTGAACCATCTCGGGGTGCACGCACAACAAATAAGGGCCTGTAAAGGACTTTCTGCAAAGCTTCCCCTCTGGGGACAACCAAAACCTTGCTGACTTGGTTTTGACCTTATGTGCCTCTTTCTTGTCAGCGGGGAGTATTTCATCTCGTAAAAACTCCACAATTGGGTCCATCCAACTTGGACCTTGGTTCACTTCCAAAACTAACTCCACGCTTCTACCAATGCTCGGCTCATTCAGATACTCAACTGCAACTCTTCGCTTGAGTTCAGTTGGGACTGCTGCAGCCAGCCATGCCAATGAGTCGGCATGTGCATTTTGTCCGGAGCTTATCTGTTCAATGTGGACCCTCTCGAAGGTGTCAAGCAAATCCTTGGCAGCTTCCACGTATGCCGCCATTTTTTTGTTCCGGGCCTGATACTCGCCGGACAGCTGATTTACCACAAGCTGCGAGTCACAATGCACCCTAACTCTTTTTGCCTTCAGAGTCTTCGCACTTCTTAACCCAGCTAGGAGTGCCTCGTACTCCGCCACGTTATTTGACGCGCTGAATCCCAGCCGAACAGACAGTTCTATCATAATTCCTCTAGGAGGAAAAAGAACAACACCAATTCCTGAACCAGTATTACAAGATGATCCATCAACGAATAGATTCCATTCCGTGCCATCCTGTTCGGCTGAGACCTCGTCCCTCGTGGACAAGGTTCTACTCTCCTGTCCTTTTTTCGTAGGAGGCAGGGGAGCTACTGTGGGAGAAAACTCTGCCAAAAAATCAGCCAGCACTTGGCCCTTGATTGCTGTTCGTGGTTGATAATCAATATCATACTGACTCAACTCGACGGACCACGTCGAGATTCTTCCAGAAAAATCTGCCTTTCGTAGTAGTGACTTCAATGGAAACTCAGTGTACACTACAACCCTATGGCTTTGGAAGTAGTGTGGCAGCTTTCTCGTTGCTGTCCTAAGTGCCAGGACAAGTTTTTCCAGGGGCAGATATCTCGTTTCTGCGTCTAGTAATGTTTTGCTAACATAGTAAATTGGGATTTGCTCAACTCCCAAATCCCTTAACAGGACTGCACTAACAGCATGCTCAGAAACAGCTAGGTATAAAATCAAGGACTCACCTGGCTGTGGTGTTGACAGAAGTGGTGGCTCAGCCAGATACTTCTTCAGGTCCTGGAAAGCTTGCTCACATTCTGCTCCCCATTCAAATCCTTCCCTTTTTTTTAACAACTGAAAGAAGGGCCTACACTTGTCGCTTGATCTGCTGATAAATCTGTTGAGGGCGGCAGCCATCCCAGTTAGTCTTTGAACCTCCTTCGTGGTTCTGGGACTTTGCAACTTCTGTAAGGCCGCAATCTGGTCTGGGTTAGCCTCAATCCCCCTCATAGTCACCAAGTGCCCTAGGAATTTTCCAGAACCAACCCCAAACGCACATTTCGAGGCGTTGAGTTTTAATTTGTATTTCCTCAAGATCTCAAAGACCTCTCTTAAGTCTGTGATATGCCCTCGCTTGTCTCGGCTTTTCACCACCATATCGTCTATGTAAACCTCCATAGTTCTCCCGAGCAGTTCCTTAAACATGAGAGTTGCAAGTCTTTGGTACGTCGCCCCTGCATTTCTCAGCCCAAACGGCATCACACTATAGCAGTACAAACCCTGTGGGGTGATGAAAGACGTCTTCTCCTGATCGGGCCCATACATAGCAATTTGATGGTATCCTCGATACGCATCAAGAAAACTCATTCGCTCATAGCCAGCTGTTGCGTCAACCAACTGGTCTATCCTTGGGAGGGGAAAACTATCTTTAGGGCAGGCTTTGTTCAAGTCTATGAAGTCCACACAGACACGCCACTTTCCATTCTTTTTCTTCACGACTACAGTGTTGGATAGCCACTCAGGGTAGTGAACCTCGCGTATTGCTTTTGCCTCAAGCAATCGATTGACCTCTTCAACAACAGCATCCACATGCTGCACGGCAGCCCTACGCTTCTTCTGAATAACCGGTTTATGCTGAGGGTCAACATTCAGATGGTGACAGATTATGTCAGCATCTACACCAGGCATCTCTTCTGGTACCCATGCAAACACATCAACATATTCCTTCAGAAATTGTATTGATTCGGTCCTTTCCACTGCAGGTAACGATTCCCCAATCAAAAAATATCTTTCAGGATCAGCCTCGTTGATCTGAATCTTCTCCAAACCCTCGATCACCTTATCAGCCGGGCTTCTTCCGACATCCTCGATAGTCGGTTGATCTGGCACTTCCAGTGTGTGAACATGATGGGCCTTTGGGGCCTTCTTAATGATAGAGATCAAACACTGTTGGGCCGCTCTCTGGTTACCCCTGATTGACTCGATCCCATTGGATCCTGGGAATTTCACCATCTGGTGGTAAGTCGAGGAGACTGCCCTCATCTTGTGTAACCAAGTTCTTCCTATAATCGCGTTATAAGAAGAGGGGACGTCTACCACCAGGAAATCCGTCCTTAAGACAACTGAACCTGCCCGAACAGGCAGGGTCACCTTTCCAAGGGGCCACACTGCCCCTGCACCAAACCCAATCAATGGTGTCGTGGACTGTTCCAAATCTGTCTGGGCCAGTCCAAGCTTTTTGAACGCATCGTAGTACATCACCTCTGTACAACTTCCTGAATCCACTAGGATCCTTTCAATGTTATACTCCCCAACTCGTAGGGTTATGACCAGAGCATCGTTATGAGGTATCTGGACCTCTCCTAAATCATCATCTGTGAAGGCTATGCTTTCTTTGCGTACATCATTCTCTCGCCCTCTTTTATTGCCCAATCGCATCACGTGCTGATCGTGCTTAAATTGCCTCTGTAACAGTCTAACCTCATTTCTCGTATAAGGTGCAGCCAACCCATGTATCATATGGATTACTCCTTTAGGATTTTGCTCATAATCCAGTTCCATGGCCTTCTCCTTTTCCTTGGGATCCTCCTGGATGAATTCCTTGAGATAGCCCCGAGAGACCAAATCATCGAGGTGTTTCTTGTACATCTCGCAATCTTCAGTCATGTGGCCCCAAGCCTTGTGGTAGCTGCAGTGCTGATTCGTAGCACGTCTAGCGTCCTTATCTCCGCCAAGGCTCGGAGGCCACTTGAAATATGGTTGATTCTTTATTCGATAAAGAATCCTGTAAATTGGCTCCTTCCAAACAATATTGATAGAAAAGAAGGACTTGGGGTCAGGGGCTTGCTTTTCCTTATACGGATCCTTCTTAGCCTGCCCGTAATCTTTGCGCTCCTTGTATGTTTTGGGCTCAGGCTTGTCCGCCTTCTTTGCTGGCGTCTTAGGCTCTTCGGCAGCAACCCTGCCGTCTTCGCGGAGTATGTCATCTTCCATTCTGGCATGCTGCTCTATTCGCTCCATCAGTTTCGCCAGCGTAGACACCGGATGTTTATTCAATGAGCGGCGCAGTTCTCCCCGAACAGGCAAACCAGTTTTGAAGGTTGCTATGGCATACTCTTCACTGCAACTTTCAATCTCGTTGAAAGTTTCCCAGTACTTCTTGGCATAATCTCTGATCGGCTCACATTCCGCCTGTTTCATAGTGGATAGACTCTCAAAGGTCTTTGGGGCCTTTCTGCTTGTCAAGAACCGAGCAGTGAATTCTTCAGCCAACTGCCTCCATCCTCTTATGGATCGTGGTGCTAGTTTATGAAACCAGCTTAGGGCCACCTTGCCAAGACTTGATGGGAACATTTTGCAGAGAATGGCATCATCACCATCATGCATGAACATGGCCTATTGGTAATGCTGTATGTGAGACACAGGGTCCGTGTTTGTCTCGTAAAGCACGAACGCTCCGTGCTTCACTCTGCTCGGCAACCTGGCCTCCTGCAGCCTTTTTGCAAACGGGGAGGCTGCGATGTTACTCAGGGCTTTACGCGCCGCTTCTCGTGCGGACACTGTCCCTTCTTCTTTTTCAACCGTCTTATGAGCTGTGGCTTTGGCCCAATCAGCATCAGGTCTCTCGTACCTGTCACGGTGGTGCTTCCTCGTCTTTTCTTCAGATGAGGAACTTCGTTCTCTGCTCCTTCTTCTTCGTGAAGATGCCCTTCGCCTTTCTGGCGTACGGTCCCTACTTCTGCTTCTCCTTCTCCGTGGGGAAGCTTCACACCGTCTCGTGGTGGGACTGTTACTCCTGCCTCTTCTTTCTCGTGAACGGGGCTGTTTATGGACTAGTAAAGCCCTCTTGTCTTCTCTAGAACTCCTTCGCGAAAGTCCGGAGTCCTCCGGGTGATCTCGTACCCGCTGTAGCTCTCGTATCTCGTACTCTCGTCTCTTAATCAAACGAGCGTACTCCTCAATTTCTTTCCTCTTTGTGTCGAGGATATCTTCACTGTTATGAACACTTTTTGAACGGTCCACCGATGCCTCTCTTCGGTGGGACTTGCTCCTTCTCGTGGAGCCAGTAGCTGCTCTATCCTCTCTTCCAGCGGGCTTTCTCGGAGCTCCTGGTGGAGATTTATCCCCTCCACCAGTTAACTGGTTCTTTGGATCGAACGGCGTGGTTGGATCTTCTTCCATCATGGTTATATTTTCACGAATTGGTTCGTTTCCCACAGACGGCGCCAATTGTAGGGGGATGAAAACAATCAGTGTTCTGAACAACACCAATTTGTAGCGGTTACACGTGCCTCTACACCGGAACCCTAGTTCTTCGTCGGAACCCTAATCTGCAAAACAGACAAGGGGTGAGCGCACCTTTGCCTCGCGTGGCAAAGGCCCTCCGATGCTTAAGTTAGTATCACGTACTGGTCTAAACCCTAATTATCAGTAGGAAAAGCAATAAGAGATGGCCAAATATTGCGTACCTTTTACCTCCAGGCTCACCTCGTATTTATAGACTCACGGATGCTTGCCGTCCAAGCATCCTTGTTGCCCTAGGATCCCTACCTCGTATAGGAAACCTAGTATCTTCTGGATTCTCATTCCCTTATCTGTACGAAAGCTCAATCTTTATGGGTCTCTTTCCCATAATTATCCGAACACCCCACTCACGTTGGGTCTCTTGCTTCGATCCTTTATACTCGGAATCTTATTCTTCCATGGAATATTATCATTCCAGAGTATTCTTGCCACGTCAAGACTTAGGGTAACTTGCTTCACTGTTCGGCTTCCTCTTTGCCGAACAGTCCTCCTGGACCAATGACCTCACATGCAACTGGTCCATGTCATTATACCTGGACAAATGACTTCACATGTCTTTGACCTTATCAGCCGAACAGACTGTCTGGACCAATGACTTCATGTGTCACTGGTCCATATCACCACTCATCGAACTGCCCGGCAATAAACCTATCGTGCCTGCCACGTGTCCCTAACACATCACGTGTTCGGCGACTAATCTTATCTGTTCGGGAATACCTCCCTACAGTATTTGCTCTCAAGTCTTGGCGTTACTATCTGTGGGGAGAACAATTCGAAGTTTTTACCGACCACAAGAGCCTTAAGTAACTGTTCACTCAGAAGAAGTTGAACCTAAGGCAGCATCGATGGATGGAATACTTGGAGGACTACAAGTTTACATTGCAGTATCACCCTGGCAAAGCCAACGTGGTAGCTGATGCTCTGAGTCGAAAGGAAAGAGCACAGAAAGTCAAGACTGCCATTAAGGAATGGAAAATGGTGGACACTCTCAACGATTTCAACTTACGACCCTCGTCAGGGAACGGGAACGCTCGATTGTACGCCCTAGTTGCGGAACCGGCACTTCACCGAGAGATCCTCCTAGCCCAAACATTCAAGCAAGATTGCGAGTTCATCCAGTATCGAATCCGAGATGAAAAGGCGCTACCAGGATGGACAATCAAGAAGGATAATAGCTTGAGATTCAAGGGAAAGGTATTCGTACCTAACATCGAAACCCTTCGAGAAGTTGTACTCAGAGAAGCTCACCATTCGAACTTCGCAGTTCACCCTGGCGGTACAAAGATGTATCACGATCTGCGAAGAACGTATTGGTGGGAAGGAATGAAGAAGGATGTAGCCCGATTTGTATCCACCTGCCTCGTGTGTCAGCAAGTCAAGGCAGAGCACCAGAAACCTGGAGGAGATCTTCAACCATTACCAATACCGACCTGGAAGTGGGAGCACATCTCAATGGACTTCGTGACTGGATTACCAAGATCTGCCAAGTCTAATACTGCCATTTGGGTGATTGTGGACCGACTCACCAAATCTACGCATTTTTTGCCTGTTAAGATGACAGAGAACGTAGAACAGCTGAGCCTGTTGTACATTCGAGAGATTGTAAAACTACATGGAGTACCTATCTCGATTGTATCTGACCGGGATCCACGTTTTGTATCACACTTTTGGAAGGGATTGCAGAAGGCATTAGGAACGGATGTAAGGCTTAGTACGGCCTTTCACCGACAAACAGATGGACAAACGGAGAGGACTATTCAGACGCTGGAGGATATGCTGAGGGCCTGTGTCTTGGATTTTTCCGAAAACTGGGAGCAACACTTACCATTGGTAGAGTTCGCCTACAACAACAGCTATCAGGCGAGTATCGAGATGGCACCATACGAAGCTCTATACGGTCGACCCTGTCGATCGCCAGTCTGCTGGACAGATGCCGGAGAGACGGGATTGATTGGACCTGACAACATACGGGATACCACGGAGAAGGTCAAGACCATCAGGCAAAGGATCCAGACCGCGCAAAGCCGACAGAAGAGTTATGCGGATAAAAGAAGCCGACCACTAACCTTTGCCGTGGGAGATCATGTGTTCCTGAAGATCAGACCGAAGAAAGGAGTTATCAGATTTGGGAAGAAGGGAAAGCTGTCCCTGCGCTACATTGGACCTTTTGACATTGTGGAGAAGATCGGGAAAGTTGCTTATCGCCTGGCCCTGCCACCACAGCTGGATAGAGTGCATAACGTGTTTCACGTTTCAATGCTCCGCAAGTATCTCGCATTGCCCACACATGTTCTCAACTGGGAGGATATTTCCATCGAGGAAGATGCGACCTATGAGGAAGAACCTATAGAGATTTAGGATCGAAGTGAGAAGGTGATCCGAAACAAGACCATCAAATTGGTACGAGTTTTGTGGAAACACCGAGGAGCTGGAGAGACCACATGGGAAAGAGAAGAAACCATGAAGATGAATTATCCCCACCTGTTCGAGTCCGAACGTGCACCTAATTTCGAGGACGAAATTGTTTAAGGGGGATAGGTTGTAATAACTTTGAATTTCAATAACTGAAAAATTATTTATTATTCGAGTTATTAATTTAAATTGCTTGGATTGTTTTAATTATCTTGTAATTCATTGAAATTACATTTTTGCCCTTCAAATTTCGTTTCTTGACTTTTAGCCCCACTTAGCAAGCCTAAGTTAGCTTCTAACCGACCTGTTGGAGGAACTGAACTAGGAAGCCACCCAATTACTTTTACCTAACCGCAAATGGACTGTTTTGCCCCTCTTGAACCTTTTGAACCTTTTTTTCGGTAAATGTACTCTTCCATATAAGCCCCAAACAAGAAAACATCATGGTCCAAATAGGACACAAAAAACTATCTCAGCCAACTCCTTTCAAGGAGCCACCAAGAAGAAAAGAAAAACTATACAACCAGGCACCTATCAACCAAAGAAAAGAATAAGCAAAATTAAACTTCTATTGTAGAACTCATCCGTGGGAAAGGAACTCCCCAAGCCCTGAACAAGACCTTGTTCACCTGCGTGGGATTGATATTTCGCCAAGCCATCATGGCATCTCTTATGTTGTTGCAAATCTTGGAGCCCAACAGATCAGCCTCCATCATCTTTTGCTGAAAGATCCTCATATTCCGCTCACACCAAACTCCATAAACAGTAGCAGCCAGGGATAATTTGAGAATAGATTTCCTATTTGTTTGCCCCTGAGAATGCAGCAAGAACCATTTCTTTTCATCTTCCCACATAAGTGGGCCTCTGTGAATGTGGTTCCGTCGCAATATCTCCTTCCAGACCGCTCTAGAAAATGTGCAATCAAAAAGTAAATGATTATGAGATTCAAGAGCCCCATTGTTACACAGAACACAAGTGGCATTATCCACCACTCTCCATTTCAGCAGTCTGTCTTTGGAAGCAAGTTTACCTTGCATGGCCATCCATAAAATGAATGCCCATCGAGGAACATTTTTAGGAAACCACACAATGCTACACCAGTCTAGCCGATCATTTGACACTCTAATAGCTTCCCAAGCAGATCTCAAAGAGTAAAAGCCATTACGAGAAGGGAGCCATACCACCCCATCCTCACTTATAATATTAGGAGTAAAACTAGAAGGAGTGCTGGTAATGATTTCTTGAATATATCTATTCCTTGGTCTTGGCCAAGCCCAGTCCCCATCTTTAATAATTGTGGAAACCTTAGCTTGCAAAGATCTTCCAATGTTAGAGCACACATTTTCCCCAAACCTTTTATACAAGGGCCCCAAAGGGTGCCAATTGTCAAGCCATAAGAAAGTGGAAGCCTCATTCCCAATTTGATATCGAATTAAAAGTTGACAAACCTCCCTAAGCTGAAATATCTTCCTAATAGTCCAAGAGACATCATAAGGCAGCCCCATAGTCCAGAGATTATGCTCTTTTATTACATACGTATGAACCCATTTCACCCAAAGAGAATCAGCCTTTCTACTAAGAGCCCACAATAGCTTGAGCATAGCAGCAACATTACCGTCTCTTAATTTCCTAAAACCCAATCCTCCTTCATCTTTTGGAGAACAAACCAACCTTTGAACCTTTTCAACCCTAGACTAGAAATTGTTTAATTATTTTCTTTTATTGCTTTTGTTTTATTCTTTATCCTTTGGACAATAAAGGTTAAGGGAACCATTATCCATTGGATAATAGAAACCCAATTCTTATATTAAAAGGATTCAATGAAAGATTTGAACAAAGTACTATTATCTTTAAACAATAGACTTTTATAATTGCCTAAAAGGACATTTTTGATTATTTTATTATAAAAGCTCCCTAGTAACTATTGTCCATTGGATAATAAAAGTTAGGGGATTTATTACCCATTGGGTAATAGGTTGTTCTTTCAACCAAGTACTTGGGACTATTAAACTAGTCTTTTTCTTAAACCCCATGTGATGAGGTACCTATTTCTTTATTGTGTAAGTACTTAGTAGATTTAAGACCTAAGATTCTCCTAAGTACTCTTTTAATATTTTATATTGGGGTTTGTACCCAATTGGATTAGTTTAATGGGGAGTTGTTTTACCTAAAGTACATTAGTACATATGTATATATTATATTAGTACTTGGTTGAGTATTTAATTAACCTAGTACACATGTGTCAATTTATTTGTTTATAGGGAAAATCTTGACCTTAAAGACTACTTTGATCTTTTGTACAAAAGTACTTAATATTTTATTTGTATTCTTGCATTGTGATATATATATATATATGCTAGTACATGAGAAAGAGAGAGAGGAGAGAGAGAGAGAGAGAGGCCGTGAGAGAGAGAGAGGGAGAGAGAAGCCGAGAGGGAGAGAGAGAGAGGAGAAATAAGAGAGATTTGATGTGTACCTTGGCATTGATCTTCTTTGCACTTCAAATCCTTGGTGATTTACTCTTCCTAGCCAAATTTGAACCTCCATTGTCCTCCTTTGTACATCTTTCAATTGTTTAACACAGGAATCTTGTACAACTCTACCTTCATATCTTCCATAGTCCCATCACAAGTACTAAAACTAGCCATGCAAGCCTAAAATTAGGTGGTTAGTGTGCAAGCAATCCTTAACTTCACCCATCAAACTATCAATCAACCATGACAAGTGAAAGAAAAGTGAGATATATATATATATATAGAGAGAGAGAGAGAGAATCGGCTAGAGAGAGAGAGAGGGGAGTCTTGGCCTATAAATAGAAGTCATTCCAAGCTTCAAACTCACACCTTCAAGCTTTGCTCTTCCTTCTCTCTAGAAATTCTAAGAGTTCTTGGTTCAAAAGTTCAAGAATTCTTCTTGTTCTTGAGTTCTTGAGCAATACCACCAAGCCACCTCTTAAAACCACCTATAGATCTTTAAAGTAGTCCACATTAGTTAGTAAAGTTGTTTCTAGGAAAAGAAAGTACATCTCTTTTCCTTTCGAAGCAAACCGAGCCGTTACGCCACCGATCTCAAAACCGACGACCAACTTTCCATAGCCGACCACCGCCAAGAAGAACGGTAGTTTAATCTTGCACTCTGTAACGCCCCTAATTTTAGGTTTGTTAAAGGGATAATTTATTACAGAAATTAAATAGAGTCACTGCTCATTATTACAACATAACCCCCGTAGGAGTATTTCAAGTACAAAATGGGAACAAATAGGGGACTAGGGTTCCTAACTACTGTTCCTCTTGTTCTTCCATCCTAGTGAGTTCCTCGGCTCCATACGCCTCCAGAGTGAAGAGATCGCCCTGTTCATCTATCAAATCTGACATATTATATTGGCGTCGCCACCCATATAATATGCCAGGGTCACCACAGGATAACACCATGAGCTACGGAGGCTCAGTAGTAAATCCTACTTCTAACCCATAACTTATGAACATAGGATCGTTATAACATCAATTTCCACATGATATGTATATAAGCAGCTACGAAGACAATAACATTTAACACATCCACAATCGCCTTACAACTAGCATTGGTGTTGACTCATTGTTAACCGTGTCTCGTGTTTACTACCTTTCTTTTCCAAAGACTCCCTTTTTAACTCACCCAACCTCGGTTCCGCCGCGCCGGGTTCCCGAGTATCCTCACAATGGTTCAGCTGCGCCGGGTTCCCATTGGCACACATTTACTTTGGTTCCTCCCCACAGATAACCATGTTACTCACCCGACCTTGGTTCTGCCGCGCCGGTCTCCCAAGTATCCTCACTATGGTTCCGCCGCGCCGGGTTCCCATAGGCACACACACATACAACTCACATAACACCCTTGAGATGGTCATTTTGTAGTTTCTAAGATATCTTCTTTTTCGGAAAACATATTCCTCTTATTAAACCACACCCTAGGCGCCATGTTTCTATTTTCCTCGATTTTTGTGTCTCGTTATCATGCAAGACTCCGCGGTGTAAAACTTTACTTACAAACATGCATCTCATAAGATTATTTCACAAGATCATCCAACTCTAAGATACATAGCATGCTTGAAAACATCTTAAAAATAAACCATGCATTTTCGAAAGATAACCTTATCTACCATCAACGTAACAAGCTTTGATTCATACGATACATAAAATTTAAGTACAAGGTTAAATTTCACATATTTAGAAAAAGTAAGTAGAGTTTAAAGTAGTAAGATTTTAACTACTTTAGAAAAGAATAAGGTAAGATTGAACTACCGTTCTTCTTGGCGGTGGTCGGCTACGGTAAGTTGGTCGGTTTTTGAAATCGGCGGAGTAACGGCCTTCGGTTGCTTAGAAAGGAAAAGAGATTTCCTAGAAACAACCTCCTAACCTTAACTAAGCTACTTTTAAGATCAAAGATTGGTATTGGAAGTGGTTTAGTGGTATTGCTCAAGAACACTCAAGAACAAAGAAAGTTCTTGAACTTTGAACTAAGAACACTAGAGTTTTTAGAGAGAAGAAAGAGCTATTGCTTTGAGGTGTGAGTTCAAGCTTAGTGAGGCCTTCTATTTATAGGCAAGGGGTTCCCTCCCTCCCTCATATGGCCGGCCCCCTCTCTCTCTCCTTTCCCCAATTTTTTTAGTCCAAAAAGATGTGTTCACATGGAGAAATTAAGGCTAAAATCCTAGGGTTGCATGGCTATGGTGTACCAAGGGTTTGATCTTGAACAATCAAATGGTGGAGATGAGATTATTACAAGATTCTTAGGTTTAAACAAATGCAAAATGTACAAAAGAGGACAATTGGAAGTTAAGTTGGCTTGGAAGAATAAGAATCCAAGAATCTTGAAGTACATGGGAGTTCAATGGCCAACGTACTTCATCAAATCTCCCTCCTCTCTCTCTCCCAACCGGCCCCCCTCTCCCTATTCGGCTCTCTCTCTCCCTCTCTCCTCTCTTGCTTTCTCAAGTACAATATATATCTATATATGGAAGAAGAACAAATAAAATAGTAGTACTTTAGTACTTTAAGATCAAAAGTAGTCTTTTAGGCTAGGATTCTCTTTTATACTACAAATAGACACATGGTAATTTTAGGGTAAAACTCTAGTCTTTAAAGTACTTATATAATATATATATATATATATATATATATGTGTGTGTGTGTGTGTACCCATGTACCTTAGGAAGATCAAAACCCTTAATATAAAATGATTAAAGGTACTTAAGAGAATCTAGTACTAAGTACTTTTCTAATAAAGTAGTGTGAACTTAATCACATGGGTTAAAGAAAAAGTTTAATTCATAATCCCCATGGCACTTTGAAAGACTAACTCTTTTGTCCATTGGGTAAAAATTCCCCTAACATCTATTATCCAATGGATAATACTCCCTCCGTCCCATAATATTTGTCCGGTCCGCAAAACGGAGACTACAAAATAATGCATTTCTTTCAAGAAAAAATTCAAATTTTTTCACAAGTTAAAAGAACTCGTCGAGATCTAGTAAGTTGTTGAATTTTTTCCCAACTTTTCTTACAAAAATAGAATTATTTTTACGTCTCCGTTTTGCGGACCGGACAAATATTATGGGACGGATGGAGTAGTTATTAGGTCAATTATATAATAAAATAATCCCAAAAGTACTTTAAAGTAATTAAAAAGTATTTTTCTTAATATTCTTAGTACTTTAACCAAATATACTTTTAATATAAACAAATGGGTTTCTATTATCCAATGGATAATAGTTTCCCTAACATCTATTGTCCAATGGACAAAGAATAAAATCAAAATAATTAAAAGAAAAAAATGCAATACTTTGACTAGGGTTCAAAAGGTCCAAAAGGTTCAATGAGGGGCAAAACGGTCCAATCATGGTGACTAGATGGCTTCCTAGTTTAGTTTCTCCAACCGGATAGTTAGAAGCTAACTAGGCTTGCTAAATAGGACTAAAGCGCAAGAAATAAAAGTTCAGGGCTAAAGCGCAATAAATCAAATTTGAAGGGCAGAAACGTAATTATGACAAACTATCGGAAAATTAAAGCAATACAAGAAATTTAAATAAATAACTCGAATAATAAATAAACTTTTATTTATAATTCAGAGTTATTACACACTCTAACTCTAAGTATTGTATAAAATCGTATGTTGGAAAATGGAACGTCCTTAAGTAGTAACTTTGATCATTTCTTTCAAAAGTAGATAAGGATACCTTTTATTGAATGTTGGATATGCATGGTTTATGTGCATGATGTTTCAAGCATGCTAAGTAGTTTGGAGTTGGACGATCTTGTTGGAATAATTTTGTAAAATGCTTGTTTATATGTAAAGTCTTACACCGCGGAGTCTTGCATGAGAACGAAACACAAGAATCGAGAAAGTAGAAACATGACACCTAGGGTGTGGTTAACGAGGAAGAAATGTGTTTTCCGAGGAAGAAGATATTTTAGAAACTACATAATGATCATTTCGGGGGCATTATGTGAGACATGTGTGTGTGATTGTGCCAATGGGAACCCGGCACGGCGGAACCATTGTGAGGATACTCAGGAGACCGGCGCGGCGGAACCAAGGTTGGGTGAGTAACATGGTTATCCGTGGAGAGGAGCAAAAGCAAATGTGTGCCAATGGGAACCCGGTGCGGCGGAACCGAGGTTGGGTGAGTTAAAAAGGAATTTTTGGTAAAGAAAAATGGGAATAACGACACGGTCCATAGTGAGTCATAGAAGTTAACACCAACGTTAGTTGCATAAGAAATGTGGACTTGATTTACTGTTTTGTCAATATGCTTAATTGATGTTATTATGATCTCTTGTTCATAAGTTAAGGGTTAGTAGGTAGAATTATACTATTGAGCCTTTGTAGCCCATGGTGTTACCCTTTTTGGTGACCCTGACATATTATATGGGTGGCAACGCCGGTATAATATGTCAGATCTTATAGATGAACAGGGCAAACTCTTCACCTTGGAGGCGTTCGGAGCCGAAGAACTCGCTAGGATGGAGGAAGAAGAGGAGTAGTAGTTAGGAACCTGTAATATCCCGTATTTTTCTAAATAGTATTTTATTTGAGTTGGGTAATTAGACAACATAGGAAAGGAAAAAAAAAAGGGGGCCATTCGGTGCATTGAACAACGTGTTGGTGCCACGGAGAAATGGGCTGGACGTGTAACTCTTAAGGAGGGCTTGGTAAATTGGCACTTGATGACTAAGCTTCAATGGGTATATATAACTAATAAACATTGGAACATTAAAAGTGGAAAGAAAACTAGGGAGTTATCATACGTCTATATATATAGCAAAGTAGACAATTGGTGCAACTTAATTCCGTCTGTGATGAGATCTCAGTATGTAGCTTATGGAGCTGGAATTCACATACCCAACAGCTGCGATTATAATTTGAGGTACCGGGTAGTGTGCAATACATTCCTATCTAAATCTCTTTGCAAAGAGTGTTATTTGATTCTCTCATATTTGTACTCATTTGATATCTATGCTTATTGACTCGATTATTGTCACTTCTTGAATCGTGACATAGAAAGTATTTGGTTAAAAGCCGTGGAACAGATTGGTACATGTATAAGCCCACCGGGTCATAGAATTATGAAAGATGTATGATGGACTGTCGCACGGGGCGTCCAGAATGTTTGTGGGCCCATGTGCCCAATACAGAGTTTGACCTGGGTGGTGCTTTGCATGTTATCGAAATGAGCTGGGTATGAGGCTATAAATGAAAAGCGTTCAGAATGATCCTATTTGATTTGTTATCCTCGTTTATTGAGCATATTCTTATTGCTAGCCATGTTATTCTCCTCGTATTGCATATACTACCCGGGCGTTTTATATTTTTCAGGTGCTGAGCAAGTTAGTGGGGACCCGAGTTGGAGTATTTGAAAGATTTAGCTTTAGAAATCTGTATCATTTTGGAGGTTTTTAGGGCCCACCATGTATATTTATCTCGAGGATTTGTAATTCTAAGAGATGTATTAATTTTGAGGCAATATAAAAATTCGGGTCGTCACAGTTGGTATCAGAGCTTAGGGAATCGGTCTTATATGGAAGCCTGGTGGGCATGTGACTTTTGAGGTTATAGGGAAAAAAAATTGGTTTGATCAGAGTTTGCAACAAAAGCGTAGTTATGACATTTTGAGGATAATAGGAGATGAATTTTTGAGGATATAGAAAATTTTGTTTATCAGAGTTCGCAGCAGAAGCGTAGTTGAGATTTTTGAAGTGATTAGGATGTCGATTTTTGGAGGTCTTGGAAATTGATTATTTCGGATTGGACAATCTTTGAGGTCTTTAGAATTCATGCTGATCTTTGAGGTTGATAGAACACTGAGCATTTTGAGGTTATTAGGATGTCTAAATTTTTGATGTTATGTGGACGCTAAATTTCGAGGACGAAATTTCCTAAGGTGGGGAGACTGTAATATCCCGTATTTTTCTAAATAGTATTTTATTTGAGTTGGGTAATTAGACAACATAGGAAAAAAAAAGGGGGGGGGCCATTCGGTGCATTGAGCAACGTGTTGGTGCCACGGAGAAATGGGTTGGACGTGTAACTCTTAAGGAGGGCTTGGTAAATTGGCACTTGATGACTAAGCTTCAATGGGCATATATAACTAATAAACATTGGAACATTAAAAGTGGAAAGAAAACTAGGGAGTTATTATACGTCTATATATATAGCAAAGTAGACAATTGGTGCAACTTAATTCCGTCTGTGATGAGATCTCAGTATGTAGTTTATGGAGCTGGAATTCACATACCCAACAGCTGCGATTATAATTTGAGGTACCGGGTAGTGTGCAATACATTCCTATCTAAATCTCTTTGCAAAGAGTGTTATTTGATTCTCTCATATTTGTACTCATTTGATATCTATGCTTATTGACTCGATTATTGTCACTTCTTGAATCGTGACATAGAAAGTATTTGGTTAAAAGCCATGGAACAGATTGGTACATGTATAAGCCCACCGGGTCATAGAATTATGAAAGATGTATGATGGACTGTCGCACGGGGCGTCCAGAATGTTTGTGGGCCCATGTGCCCAATACAGAGTTTGACCTGGGTGGTGCTTTGCATGTTATCAAAATGAGCTGGGTATGAGGCTATAAATGAAAAGCGTTCAGAATGATCCTATTTGATTTGTTATCCTCGTTTATTGAGCATATTCTTATTGCTAGCCATGTTATTCTCCTCGTATTGCATATACTACCCGGGCGTTTTATATTTTTCAGGTGCTGAGCAAGTTAGTGGGGACCCGAGTTGGAGTATTTGAAAGATTTAGCTTTAGAAATCTGTATCATTTTGGAGGTTTTTAGGGCCCACCATGTATATTTATCTCGAGGATTTGTAATTCTAAGAGATGTATTAATTTTGAGGCAATATAAAAATTCGGGTCGTCACAGTTGGTATCAGAGCTTAGGGAATCGGTCTTATATGGAAGCCTGGTGGGCATGTGACTTTTGAGGTTATAGGGAAAAAAAATTGGTTTGATCAGAGTTTGCAACAAAAGCGTAGTTATGACATTTTGAGGATAATAGGAGATGAATTTTTGAGGATATAGAAAATTTTGTTTATCAGAGTTCGCAGCAGAAGCGTAGTTGAGATTTTTGAAGTGATTACGATGTCGATTTTTGGAGGTCTTGGAAATTGATTATTTCGGATTGGACAATCTTTGAGGTCTTTAGAATTCATGCTGATCTTTGAGGTTGATAGAACACTGAGCATTTTGAGGTTATTAGGATGTCTAAATTTTTGATGTTATGTGGACGCTAAATTTCGAGGACGAAATTTCCTAAGGTGGGGAGACTGTAATATCCCGTATTTTTCTAAATAGTATTTTATTTGAGTTGGGTAATTAGACAACATAGGAAAAAAAAAAGGGGGGGGGCCATTCGGTGCATTGAACAACGTGTTGGTGCCACGGAGAAATGGGCTGGACGTGTAACTCTTAAGGAGGGCTTGGTAAATTGGCACTTGATGACTAAGCTTCAATGGGCATATATAACTAATAAACATTGGAACATTAAAAGTGGAAAGAAAACTAGGGAGTTATTATACGTCTATATATATAGCAAAGTAGACAATTGGTGCAACTTAATTCCGTCTGTGATGAGATCTCAGTATGTAGTTTATGGAGCTGGAATTCACTTACCCAACAGCTGCGATTATAATTTGAGGTACCGGGTAGTGTGCAATACATTCCTATCTAAATCTCTTTGCAAAGAGTGTTATTTGATTCTCTCATATTTGTACTCATTTGATATCTATGCTTATTGACTCGATTATTGTCACTTCTTGAATCGTGACATAGAAAGTATTTGGTTGAAATCCATGGAACAGATTGGTACATGTATAAGCCCACCGGGTCATAGAATTATGAAAGATGTATGATGGACTGTCGCACGGGGCGTCCAGAATGTTTGTGGGCCCATGTGCCCAATACAGAGTTTGACCTGGGTGGTGCTTTGCATGTTATCGAAATGAGCCGGGTATGAGGCTATAAATGAAAAGCGTTCAGAATGATCCTATTTGATTTGTTATCCTCATTTATTGAGCATATTCTCATTGCTAGCCATGTTATTCTCCTCGTATTGCATATACTACCCGGGCGTTTTATATTTTTCAGGTGCTGAGCAAGTTAGTGGGGACCCGAGTTGGAGTATTTGAAAGATTTAGCTTTAGAAATCTGTATCATTTTGGAGGTTTTTAGGGCCCACCATGTATATTTATCTCGAGGATTTGTAATTCTAAGAGATGTATTAATTTTGAGGCAATATAAAAATTCGGGTCGTCACAGAACCCTAGTTCCCTATTTGTTTCCTATTTTGTTGTCTATTTTTCTTAGCTCTTCGCAAGATGTTAGGTGGAATTATGACAACGATGACAACGACGACGATGATGAATGTAAGCGTTTGTAAAAAAATGGGCTGAATTTTTTGTTTTTGTAGCTTTATTCATATTATGACTTATTCGTGTTTCAAAACGGAAAATCGACTCATGACAAGATGGCGACGTGTGGAGATGGAGATGGAGAAAATGGCAAGGCAATAGAGAGTTAATTTGCTTAGAGGTTGTATTTGAACAATTGAAAGATCAGCGAACTGTAATTTAGATACATTGGTGTGATTTTTTTTGTTGTGTTTGAACTTTTGGAACATTTGGAAGATCGGCGAACATGGAAGAGCTATGTTTCTTATGTTTGAACATTTGGAAGATCAACGAACATGGAACATTTTGGTGTGATTTTTATGTTTGGGACTTGTATTTCTGCTTTTACGTTTGGGATATAGAATCTGGAATGAGACAAATGCGACACTATTTTGAGGACTCTCTTGTTAACCTTCTCATTAGATTTTTGGTAATGAAGATTGTGCTGTGACTCTGTTGCTCTACCGTGTGAATGAAAACTTCAAGGAAATTTATAAGTGGAAAGTCCATAGGGTTAATGTGCTGTGACTCTGTTGATCATGTGTATTATTTGTGATGGTTTTTCTTTAGAAATTGTGAACTCAATATAACTTTGAGAGGGACTGAAATTGGGTTTTTAACAGTTTGATTGTTTCCTAGTGCATGAATGACTATATTTTCTCACAGCAAATTAACCAACTCACGATGGCTCCGTAACCTCCGTTCAAACATGTGAATCCATCACACACTATTGAGAAGATGGATCGAAAATAACATAGAAACATACTTCCTCATACATTCTGATCTCAAGTCATCATTAAGAACAAAACTCGTAGCCCTTCCTAGAACAAGATACTTCAAATGGATACAGCAGTGCCAGGGACTGGGAGCAATAGAAGTTGCTTGAAGTTGATAATTGTTCTTCACAACGGTTCAAAATAACCAATTCAAAATAAGCATTACACATTATACATAAGAGTATTATACAAAATAAACTACCAATTCCGTTGCTGCTCCAAGTAAATAGGATGTCGTCCATGTTTGATTGCACTTATTTGAACCACGATGGCCATCCATGTTTGATTGCACAGGTTCGAGCAAAGGTGGGTAATTGGTGATGATTTCTTGCTCAAGCGGAAATTTCTCATTGGACCTAGCTTCGACATATGCCCTCCAAGCATCCCTTTACCACATGTGTGACGAATGAATTAACAACTCCGTCTATCTATCCTTACAATCCCTTTACAACAGGAGATCTCAATCAAATGACATACGCTACAAGTATAAATGCTTATGAAACACGACACAAAACTAAAAGCTACTCCTAATTAACTAATTAAAAAGAATGGTTCCTACTGGTTACAACACTTGAACTCTTTAGTAACTCTAGCTGCGTGAACGATATCTATGCAACTGTGTTACAACTGCTGCATTTTCCCTTGTTGCTTTTATGGTGAAATCAAAGATTCGTAGCCCGGCCCACTATTATTGTCCATAGTAATAGCAGCCAATTTGAGGCAATACTACGTATCAAAATTAAGGTTCAACATTTCCAATAACCAAACCATCAAAGAAGAATCCTTGAAAATTTTCCAATTCTGAAATCATATTTTCATTATTTGACGTTCATATACTAACAAACCCTAAACAACAACAAAAAAAATGCCCTTTTTTTACTGAAATCGAAACCCTAATCTTCTTGTACGGTCGTTCAAAAAAAGCCGCTTTTTTTGTTCGAAACAATTCAAAAAAAGCCCTAATTTTCGGAGGTCAAATGCAGTGATCGAGAGAGAGAGAGAAAGAGAGAAGAAAGAGACCTTGGTGTCAGGTTTGAGGTTGAGGTTGTGGTTTGATTAAAAACAACCCCAAACCCGTTCTGGTTTTTCCAGAAAGTGCAGAGAGAGAGAGAGAGAGAGATATCTGGTTAGATCGATTCTTCTTTGTCGGATCTTCGAATCGTGGTGTTCTTTTGAAATCGCATCTCTCTCTCTCTCTCTCTCTCTCTTTCTCTCTCCTGAGAAAGCATAAACAAATGGGAAAGGATAGGAGCCGTATTACCCAAATCACATGACCAGCGTTCATTTTCCCCTGACCCGGATCTTTTTTGACCCGCGAGATCCCTTTTTTATCACAGCCGTTGAATTAGATTCAACGGCTTAGAGGAGAGGTGCGGATGGAGAGTAAAATCCGAGATACCGGATAGGAAAACGACTATATATATCTCGCCTCATTGGTAGCCTTGTTATCAAACACATATAATGCATTATTTCACTTCCACCTTTATCATCTAAATACGAGGGACAGCTATCACCGACACAGAATTAACAAGATGACAACGAGAAAAATAAAACAAAAACAGGAATTTATTTAATACTCCTACTCATATACTACTCCCTCCGTCCCCCTTTTAAGTGTTCTGTTTCGTAATTCCAACTTATTAAAAAGACATCATTATACCTTTCACATCATCTTTTTTCTTCACTTTCCCTACTTACCCATCATCATTACACTTTCTCACTAATTTTTCAAAATGAAATCTACTTTTATGGACAAAATAGACAATGGGTCCTTCTATACTCCGCCCAGGAGGCAGACGATTGGAGTCAGTTCCATGACATAATGGACCGTCCTTTTTTCAGTGTGTCAGAATAAAAGCCAGGGAAGACATCAACTAAAAAAGTAAATGAACAAAATAGCCCTCCAACTTTACCATGTACGGACCTCCTTTGTTTATATTTGTAAAACTTTCTTGTTCTTTACCACAGGTCACTCGGCGCCGCCCGCCGGTGGTGGACCCCTCTCCTCTATGTCTTTTCCCTTTTGCCTTTCACTGTGAGAACAAACCTTCTTTCTCCCATTGACAATTTTTAAAAGATGATGGACATTATCTTTTTTTTATTTATTAATTGACAGTGTATATTCTATCTGTGTAATACACTTTTTAGTAAGTATGACATTTTCTTTTGGTCAAATAGAATAAAAGCATAATATTACTTTGTAGTGGAATCTAACTTACATTTTTTACTTTTAGAAAAAATGCACATTTTTTTCTTAAGCAAGTGATATTTCAATTTACACCACATTTCACCAACACTTTTTTTACTTTTAGAAAAAATGTACATTTAAATTTTTTTTTAACTTTTTTGATTTGTCTCGTTGAGATAAATCAATAACTCGTAAAAAATTTGGCGCAAAACTAACAAAAGTGAAAAAATTGAATAAGGACAAAATGTGCATTTTTTTTTCTAAAAGTAGAAGGATTCTTAGATGATTTTTTACAGAGATTATTAAACAAATTCAGCGTCTCTGATCATTAGTGTGATTTCCCGATGTCACACAACAAATATTTTAAGCAAATAAGCTAAGTGGCTTTTTTTTTTGTCTTTATTTAATTTTTTCCACATATGTTAGTTTTGCGTCATTTTTTTTACATTATTGGTTCGTTTTCTGAGAAGAATAAAAAAGTAAAACATTATGATTGAAACTCAAAAATTTTTTCAATAAAGACAAAAATCGAAACGAATCAATATTTCACACAAAATTAATGCAAAATTAATAAATGCGAACAAATTTTGAATAAGCCAAGTGGTTTTTTTTTTTAGCGTCGCATGCCAAAACACCCCTTGAGTGCTATCAATTACTTTGGAGTAGTTTCCACAAAAAAAAATACTTTGGAGTAATCCATACAGAGTTTTGCTTTGTTTTAATTGCGAATCATGTAATAAAGAGATGCAATCGATCTCCTAGAATTAGTCGAGGAACGTGTAAGCTGGCTCGGACTTCCCCGTTCTCTTGAACTTAACTTAAATCTGAAAATTGTCTTTATTTGAATTCTTTTTTGCATTTGTTAGTTTTGTGCCAAACTTTTGTGGATTATTAATTCTTCTTGACGAGAGGAATCTAAAAAGTAATTTTTTTTTACTTTTATCCAAGTATTTTGAGGAATAACTACTTTTTAGTTCAGATTAAAAAGACTACTTTCTAGCAAAAAAAAATGAATTTTTTCGGCTAAAAAGTGGTTATTTTTCAAAATACTTGGGTAAGAGTAAAAGAAATTTTAATTTTTTGATTTCTCTCTTCGAGAAGAATCAATAACCTACAAAAATTTGACGCAAAACTAACAAATGCCAAAAAAATTTAAATAAGAACAAAATTCTCAAATTTAAGTTAAGTTTAAACTAATTGTTCGGATAAATAAGCCAAAGTGGCTTATTTTTTGTCCTTATTCAAATTTTTTTCGTATTACTTGGCTTATTGTCAATTTTTTGGGGATTATTGCATCTTCATGACAAGAGGAATCTAAAAAGTAAAATTTTTTGACCGAAATTCAATTATTTATTTTTTTGAATAAAGACGAAACAAGTGGCTTATTTTCGTTTTTTTTGGCTTTATTTGGCTTATTTTTGGAGGGAAAGCCAATGACTTTTTAAGCCGAACAAGCCTTTCAAAAGAATAGAGTAGTATATCTTAATTAAATAGCATAATTTTAAAAAAAAAAAAGCAGAATGTAAGAAAGCTTCTTTTTTTTCATTGGAGAGGAAGCTACCGTTTGGAGGGAAAGCTTCTTCAGCACGTGAATTGGAAGTCAAAATTGGGGGGAAATGCAGAAGGCCAACATGGTCATTGTGCTTAACTGGGTAAATCAGTTCTGCATAGCTGGTCAGGCATGCATTAAATAGCAGAAGATGTGACTCTCTTTAAACGCACGTGAATAGCACTAACGTCAGCCTTTTGGGCTGATTATAGCATTCTCCATAGATAATACACCAACTTTTACTCACTAATTTTACAAAATGGACACTTATTAAGAAACAGTCCAAAATGAAATACTGGACTCTAAAAAAGGGACGGAGGAAGTACTATATACAAAAACAGTATCGTTGAGAGTTGAAATCCAAAGCAATCTTCTAAATTCTACTACTATACACTTCTTGTAATGTTCCATATTCATACACCTTCTGTAGCATGAATTTATGATATTTATCACGTAAACGTATGCTGGTATGAATTGAAAGCTCCCACTAACCATCATTCACTTCTTGGTTGCATCGAAACTCCCAAAAAAAATCAAAGGTTGGTACTCAACAGATAATGATAAATCTTTTAAATTCCAACAAAAGGTTTATTTCCTTCCCCTCCCGCTTTTGAACAGTTACTTCTATATTCTCCTCTGATAATGGATGCCCAAGGTATAATAGAACAGGATCAAAAAAAAAAAGAAGAAGGTATAATAGAACAAAATCAACTACGGAAAAATATGGATCTACAGAGGGAGATCGAACTAATCAAGTGCAGCTTTGTTTCGTCGACCTGTCATTGGCTTTGGCAAACCATCAAATATTGGTCTTGTAATTGCTGCAGTTGAAAGGGCCTGAAGATCGGACTTCAAATTCCATTTTGGTGGAGCCCAGATAGAGGAAGAAGAAGACGGACCATTTTCTTGATCCTGCAAACTTGATGTACTTGAGGACTTCCTTACTAAATTGAGACTATCTGCAATAAGAGAATCCCCCAAACTTAAGGGAATATGATTGTTCGTCAAACCTGGTTCCGTATCAACTCCTGAAGTAGTTCTACTTGCTGCCTTGGGTCTGAGGGCCAAACCGTTTCCTCTATTTGAGGAAAATCCACCACTGCTACTGTTGTCCCCTTTAAGTAGTGTTTCAGGTGTGCGAGAAGTAAAGTCGGCTTCTGATTTCTGACGCCTTCTTATCAACTTCTCGTACCATTTGTCAGAGTCGACTGCTCTGGATTCTGTAACCGCCACATCCAGTTCGATGTTACTCAAAAAGAAACCATTGGCTACGCTTTTTGATTTTCGGTGATGACTCAAATGGGGGTTGATAAGAGGTGAGGGTTCAGCGAACGGTCCATCCTCTAAATAGTGAGAACCCCCATTCTGATAAACAGCCATTTCAAAGCCTTCAGATTTTGGTTTTTTGTCGAGTTTTTTTAGACCATAGTAACCTTGTAAGTTGCTCATGGCTGGGGACACCCTTGTTGGTGGTGAAGGTTTCAGATTCAGTGACTGGAGTGATTCAAACAAATCAGAGTGCCGGCGGCGGGGTGGGGTCTGCTCAGAGCTGCTTGGTCTGCAAAAACAGGAACGGTAAGGGATCCTGCTTTCCCATGCAAGTACCCAAAAATCTTCCAATCAGATATCTCGCGAAAGTAAAACATCAGTTCAAAGAAACAATCTTCAAGTTCACATCTAAGTCAAGAATATTTTCCTATGCGAGTGTAAATTTAATACAGTTAAATGTTAAGCAAAACCTATATCTTCGAAAAAGGATTCATCTTGTCCCAAAATGAAGGAATTGAGAACCAATCTGTTATCTGTCAACTGTTCCTATTTCTGGAAGCAATAACAAATTACATTTCTCAACTCTCAATACCAAACTATTGACCATCAAAACATGTAAAGAACTCAATTCTAGAGGAAAGTCTTTCCATTGCAGGTCCAGAACAGAGAAAATATGCCCTTTACAATGTCCACCAATCAATAACAAATTTCCAGCAGAGGAGTGCATTGAGGTGGATATCAAATACCGTTTTTCTAATACTAAGATGAAAAGCATTATAGCTTAACCATTAAAAATGTGAACTATCAGATGCAAATGTATTCTAGAAATATAGTATTAACATACCAATTGCTCAGCGAAGGATTGCTACTCATAAAAAAGGATCAAAACTGGAAGAGAGAAAAAAACACCCAACTAGACTCATTTGAATGATCTCCAACATGGATAACGCCAGTGCACCATGCCAGAAGCTGTCTGTTGTCCAACCTTGACTATCAGAAGCAAAAGGCGAACGTAACTCAACCCCTACCACCTCTTTATCTCTCTTTTGGTACATTGTGAGGCCGAAACCTGAGGAGGGTGGTGCTGTGGTGATGTTTGAGCGCTGGGTGTTGGTGTGTGGTGGAGGTGGTCGACTGGTGGTCTTGCCTGACATAAGCTCAAACTCTTAACTCTCTAAAAAGGTGCAAAATTTTAGCAAACCGGCCTCCTACAGTTACATACTACAATAATATATGTCCTACTTGGAAAATAAAAACTTCAAATTTCATGTAATAGAGAAACAGAATACAAGCAGAAATCAGCTACAGGTTGACCACAATATTCATATAAAATTAATGCATACTTGCAAAACAATCCGTCAATGACACCCATCTCTAACACTTATTCAACTTTTTCAAATAACTACCTACTGATGTCCGTGCTCCTCTAGCCCCAATCCCAACCTTGAGATACTGCATCAAAAGGCTTAGAAAGAAGCATGTCCCACAGACAAACTTTTAGTTTACACATTTTCTTTCCCAGTTGTGAGGTAGACTGGTGTGGAGAAACCAAATTGGAATCTATACCATCGAGGGGCTCATTCTACACCAATCTCCATACAATTCTCATTTGTAGACTGTGGAATTGGTTATCCAGGTAATTGTGCTATGTTTAGAGACCCTACAAACTAAATCAGGCTCAACCTAAATGTTGGTTACTTGATTCATGCCTGTCGTGTAGCACTGCCCCTGCTAGTTAAGTTACAGGTTTTCTTCTGGACTTTGTTGCCAAGCTTCCAGGTTTTGTAGGGGTTTCCTTCTATCCATACTCTGTAGATATTTACACTTCATAATTGAATGATTACACCAACCAATAAAAGCAGACAACAACCATTTACTGGCCAAAAATGGTTAAAATTCAACTCGAAAAAACTACCTAGAATCCACTAGACTACTAGAGAATATTTCAGCTCAGAGAAGACGGAAAGGGTAAAGCAATATAGCATGCCAACACAAGCGAGCTGCAAACTATACCACACATGATAAAATGCACAACCTCCAAGATGAAGCAAGTACATAAATTAACTACTATCGAAATGATAGCCAAAAAAGACCATGAAAACACAAATGAAACTCATGAATTTGCAAAAAGGAAAATGTAGCAGCTAGTATAGATGCAAAATAACATGAACATTGGGTAAAAAGGAATAACATTTGTAGAAGGGTCAAACAAATACCCCTGATTATCTAAACCATTTGACAAACATGGAGATGGGGGGTGTCTTCCTGGTAGTGGTATGTGGAGCGACTGCAGAGCAAACATTTGGAGATCTGTCACAAGGCCATTCATCCTTTTAATGTCGGAAACCTAATACATATAAACCATTGCCCGTTAAACAAAACCGGTCAGGCCATAGGCCATAATATTAACCCTAAAAATGCAAAAAAGCAATTCAACACAGGGAAATAATCAACTTCATAACAACTAATAATAATTAAAAAAAGCACTTAACAAAAATATCACTGGACATAATTATGGGATGAGGAGAGATAAAGCCAAAGCATCATCCGAAACAAACTTCCGCTCAAGTAAGAAAACCAATATCTTCGTCCAATCTACAGCCATACTCAAAAGCTACAGCCAGTCTTTACCAGAATGATTGTCATTTTCGTGCAGACTTAGATTGGACCAAACATTTGGAGACTCGGTGTGGGAAAGTAGAACAGATGAAGTGTAAATAATTCCCTAACACAACTCAGCAGACATAGAAGAAAAGTAAACGCAATTAAAACCACATTAGATACCTGGGCGTTGATTTTTTACGACCCATTTGGTGGGTGTATAAGAAAACACCCACCAGCAACAAAGAATTGTACATAATAGAAAACAGGAAATCAACGAAATGAAAGATTCGATGAAATATTTCGATTTCCCTCGTTCTCCAATACTGATTGCTCAATTCCACATACTGATAATGAACAATTTCGATTTCCTATCTTCCTTTTTACCTCAACGCCGTACTTGATCGCGACACCGGCGAGCGTATCCATCTTGGAAACGCGGTGCTCGATGTAACTAACCCCACCGACACCACCGCCAGAAGGAGGCGAACACGACGGAGTCGTCCCGGGACGAGCCGAGGACGGAATCGGGGATTTCGACCGCATTCGCTCAGGGCTCAACCGATCGAAAACCTGATAATTAAGAAAACAGCGCTGATCGCCGTCATCGCGCCTCTCTCTCTCCATTTACGCAACTCGACACTCGCTCAAACCCTATAACCCGAACCGCAACGCCTGTAACTATGCATTACCGCATCTGGGCGCACACATTTTACATGCCCTAGATCTGAAAATTAAAAGATCGAGAGGACGATCGGGGTAACGATCAACTTTTGGTCGATCGGTTGGGGAAGAGAAATCAGAAAATGATGTAAATGTGCAGGGGAAAACCCTAGATCTGGTGGCGTTGATCTCGGGCGACCTCTGTGGGGGTACTTCCTAGGATCGACGTTTCTTCCGTAGGGTCGAAAGGTGCGTGTGTCCAAGCTACAGAGAATTCCAAAATGGAAGAAAGCGTATAACAGTAGGCCTTTTTAATTGGGAAAATTACGGGAAAGTGGAGAAGTCAAGGCTTTATTACCACCTGATGGTCTCCAGTATTAAAATCACTCCTCTCATTACACCAGCAAAAATATTTACCAAGACATGGTGTGGTAAGTTGAATTGACAATTATACCCTCCCTTATAAAACGTCAACCCTCATTTTGTCTCGAAAATGTTTTTCTCTGCTCCTCTCTCCCTCTCCATCTCTGTGGTCGACTAGTATAGGTACTCTCCCTCTCTCTCTCTCTCTCTCTCTCTCCATTACTACAATAATCGAACATACGCCGGCCCTCAAGCCACTTTGTTTTGAAGCCACGCAAATAACCATAAATCTAATTTTCCCACAACGCCACAACGATTCAGGATCCAAGGTTTGTTGGGATTGTTTTTTTTTTTTTTTGGAGGCAACCAAGGCCGAAGCCTCTTCGGTATATTTATACTCACATTGTTAAATAGCACTTTTGGGGTTTGTCTTCTAATTTTGGGTTTTTTCATACCTCTGCTTCTTTTTTCATTTTGTATGTTCCTAGTCTGCTAGAAAATTGATAATCTCAAATTGGTATTGAAATGGATTTTCCTTTTTGCTTAGCCATTTGTTTATGAGTTTTTTTTTTTTTTTTGAGTCAACAAATCTGCGAATGCAATGACGGTAGCATTGCTTGCGCCTGGATTTTGGTTTCGTTTTAGGTTTGTGGTGCTACTGACGACTTATGTTTCGTTCCCTTGTAACATTGTGTTTTGATGGATAAGTTTGATTTTGCCATTTTTTAAAGTATTATTTAAATGTTTGGGCTTCACAGCCCTTTCAATTTGGTGAAATGAACAAATATCACCTATCCAATGTTTGTTGAAATGCTCAACCTAAAATCGGTTTCGAAAAGTATTTGTTTGCACAAGTTGGATTCATATCTCTTTTGTAATCCTAGGTTTCTTATTTTCTTTCTTGAATTGGTTAAATGAATCTACAATTGATCTTTGGTATAATAGTTGAGAGTATTTGTTTATCTTTCTATCTATTTAACAAAAGTCTAACCACATAAATCACAGCTTGATCAATTTGTTTGGATTTTGATGGTGTCGTAGATAGGGAAATCTGGTGAATTTTAGCAGCTTGAATGATGTTGTGTGAATTTTTAAGGAGCTGAGTTGATGAGCAAGTATGGAGTAAAATTGTTTCATAACAACAATAATGCTTAATGATCACAGTTATTACCCGTGATCTATTGATTTTAATCACGGTTATAAAACCGTGGTCTATCGGGCCATTATTAAAAGTCTCCTACTTTTAATCATGATTATAACCTGTGATACAAGCTAATAAAAAACCATGCTTGATAGTTAAGAACTGTTATTGTTTGCAATTAAACATCTCAGTATTCTCATAAAACCGTGATCATTTTGAATAAACTAATCACAGTTTTTACTCAAACCGTGATTGTATCTTCTTTACTGTGATCATTTTCAATCAAATAAGCACGGTTTTCTATTAAAACTGTGGTAAAAAATATTATACCACTACGGTTTGCATGAAAAATCGTAATTAAATTAACTATAACATTATGGTTTGAACTTAAAAACTTTGTTAAATATGTTATAAGATTACGGTTACGACATAAAAACGTGGTTAGTAGACAAGTGAAGAGAACAGGTTTTATGAAAAACCGTTGTTGTTCTTACGTGAAAGATTACGTTTTTAAGTAAAAACCGTGGTTTAATGGTTTATTATGCATATTGCTGTAACACCTCGAATGTTAGAAACGTTAAATAGGCAATTTTATTGAAAAATTAAATAGAGTCTGACTCAATATTGCATCATGATTTTCAAAAGAGTACTTTTATTCAACAAAAGAGGGTTCCTAACTATAGCTCTACCTGCTCCTCAATTCTAGCCAGCTCCTCGGCTCCGAAAGCCTTCAAAGTGTAGAGTTCACCTTGTTCGTCTACAAGGTCTAACACATTGTACTGGCGTCGCCACCAATATAATATATTAGGGTCACCAAAGGTAACACCATGAGCTACAGAAGCTCAATAGAATAACTCATACCCACTAACCCTTAACTCACAAACAATAGATCATATAATTAACGATTTCCACATAGTACTTGCATATTTAACAAAACGGTTAACAATAACACATCCACATTCACTATCCAATCTAACGCTTGTGTCAATGATTTTCTGTGTTTCTCCTACGCGACTCATCGTAGACCATGTCATTAATTTTCACTTTTCTTTTTCCAAATCAACATTTTCAAAATCATTTTTAACACACCCAACCTCGGTTCCGCCGCACCGGTCTCCCGAGTATCCTCACAATGGTTTTGTTGCGCCGGGTTCCCATTGACACACAGAATTTGAATTGGCTCCTCTCCGCGGATAACCAAGCCATATTACCAATGAGGCTACCACGCCCGGCCCCATTGGCAATCTTCACAATAGGCTACCAAGTCCGGCCACATTACGAGTTTTCATTCACACAACGGGCTACCAAGTCCGGCCACGTTGCGATTTTGCACTCCACACGATGGGCTACCAAGTCCGGCCATATCGCGGTTTTCCATACACATAATGGGCTACCAAGTTCGGCCACATTGCGGTTTCAAAACATGTCTTGTCATTAACTACACCTTAGGTGTCATGTTTCTACTTTTTTGATTTCCGTGTCTCGTTTTCATGCAATAACTCTGCGGTAGGACTTTCTACTTACGTAATCGTAAATCATTCATTGTAATCTTGAAACTAAACTAGCAAGATCATCCAACTCTATATTACTTAACATGCTCAAATCACAAACTTAAAGCATAACGTCACATGTACGGATGCCCTTGGAGTGGAAACCACTTATGCTTTGTCGCACATTAAAACAAGTAATTCAAGTAATTTTGTATACATGCTCATAACCATCTTAAAGATCAAAATACGAATACTTTCAATCAAGTTTATGTTTTGAAAATCCGTTCTTTCTTCCTTTTGGGAAAGTTCAAAACAATATTTGTTTTTTCGAAAAATAAGTCAAGCTTTTCAACATAGTCACATATATACAATATAAGCATCAAACAATTTTACTTTTATACTTTGAGTTAAGGAGTAAGATCATTCTACCGTTCTTCTTGGCGGTAGGTACGGCTACGGAAAAAGTAAGTATGTCGGACGGAATAACTTCCTACGGTGGTCTCCCGGTAGCTTCGAAAGAGAAAGGTTTCTCTCGAAACTTGGTCTTGACTAAGAACTACTAACTTTTGGATCGAGAGGGTGGTCGAGTGGTGGTTTAGTGGCGGCTTAGGATAAGTTTCTTGAAGAACTTAGGAAAAACTTCAAGAAACTAAGAACAAAGCTAGAACAAAGTAAGAACACTAATTTTTTCTAGGGAGAGAAGTTGCTAGGTGAAGGTGTGAGTTAAATGGCAAGGATGAGATACTATTTATAGCAAAAGTCTTGGCTATTACCCAGTGAATAAAATTTTTCCTAGCAATTATTGTCCAATGGACAAAGGAATATTGGTGATAATTTGTAATAACTCTGAATTTTAATAAATAAAGATGTATTTATTATTCGAGTTATTAATGTTAATTGCATGAATTTCGTT
The DNA here is from genome assembly GCA_019656295.1 of Rhododendron mucronatum var. ripense. Lineage (NCBI taxonomy): Eukaryota > Viridiplantae > Streptophyta > Magnoliopsida > Ericales > Ericaceae > Rhododendron > Rhododendron mucronatum. The sequence goes on along the minus strand of BPLT01000009.1, from coordinate 4,007,635 downwards.
AATTTTCCGATAGTTTGTCAAAACTGCGCTTTAGCCCTTGAACTTTCATTTTCTGCACTTTAGCCCCTGAACTTTTATTTCTTGTGCTTTAGTCCTATTTAGCAAGCCTAGTTAGCTTCTAACCATCCGGTTGGAGGAACTAGACTAGGAAGCCATCTAGTCACCGTGAATGGACCGTTTTGCCCTCATTGGACCTTTTGAACCTTTTAAACCCTAGTCAAAGTATTGAATATTCTTTTTCTTTTAATTATTTTGATTTTATTCTTTGCCCATTGGACAAAGATTGTTAGGGAAACTATTATCCATTGGATAATAGAACCCCAATTGTTTTTATTAAAAGTATATTTGGTCAAAGTACCAAGAATATTAAGAAAAATATTATTTAATTACTTTAAGGTACTTTTGGGATTTATTTTATTATTTATTTGGCCTAATAACTATTATCCATTGGATAATAGATGTTAGGGGAATTTTTACCCAATGGACAAAAGAGTTAGTCTTTCAAAGTACCATGGGGTTTATTACTTAAACTTTTCTTTAACCCATGTGATTAAGTTCACACTACTTTACTAGAAAAAGTACTTAGTACTAGATTCTCTTAGGTACCTTTAAACCATTTTATATTAAGGGTTTGATCTTCCTAGGGTACATGGGTACATATGTATATATCATATAAGTACTTAAAAGACTAGAGTATTACCCTAAAAGTACCATGTGTCTATTTGTAGTATAGAAGAGAATCCTAGCCTAAAAGTCTATTTTTGATCTTAAAGTACTAAAGTACATATATTTTATTTGTTTGCTTGCTATATTTGTACATATGTATATATATATGTACCATGAGGAAGCAAGAAGAGAGGGAGAGAGAGAGAGCCGTGAGAGAGAGAGAGAGAGAGGGAGAGAGGAGGGCCGGTTGGAGGAGAGGAGGAGGGAGAAAATTTGGTTGGTACTTGGCCATTGGACTTCCATGTACCATGAGATTCTTGTGCTTCCAAGCAAAACTTCACTTCATGTCCTTCTTTTGTACATCCAACATTAGTTTAAACTAGAGGTGGCAAATGGGCGGGTCCAGGCGGGTTTGGGCGGGTTGAAACGGGTCACGGGTCAAATGTGGGTTGAAAAGTAAACGGGTTGAAACGGGTCGGGTCAAATATGGGTCAAGCCAAACCCAAACCCGCCCGACCCGACCCATTTTCCTCCTTTTTTTTTTTTTTTTTTCTTTTTCTTTTCTTTCTTTCTCCTCCTTTTCTCTTCTCTCCCTTCCCTGTTTCCCATTCCTTCTTTTCCTTCTCTACTGTCTTCCTCCAATATGGGTTGAAACACCTTCACAAATGGGCAAAACGCCGTGGGATCTTTCAGATATATAAGCCAATTTTTTATTTATGTGTTCTGTATCAATTTTTTGTGGATTATTGGTTCTATTCAAAGAGAGGAATCAAAAAAATTTTAAAAATGGTTCAACCCGTAAACATAATGAAGTGATTGCCGAACTTCGTAAACCAGAACGACTACAGTTTTCTCTGGAATAAGCTTCTGCTCTCTGAATTTGAGCTCTTTCCGACCGCTGAATTCCACATTTGTGACTAAAATGGCGCTGCTGCAAACAGTAACTAGTTTGGCCGTAATGGCCATGATCATCAATGTAGCCATGGCAGCAACTTACAATGGTGACAGTCCCGACGGCAGCTGGGGATACCAGCACTGACCTCGCGTCATGGTCTTCTTCGAAAACATTTATGGTGGGAGACAGTTTAGGAGGCCAATCGCACACGTTCAAAGTGTTTTTAGACGGTTCATATTGAAAATCAATTATGACCGGTAACAATTAATTGTGACCAGGTCATAATTGAAAATGAATCTCAGTGAATTGATTGGGCGAATGGAATTAGAGATTGAATTAACTAAAAAGGCTTTAGAGATTGAATTATGATCAAAACTTAATTTTTTTTGAATAAATACAAAAATAATAAGTCAATTAACTTATTTAAGCCAAAAAAAGCCTCAATTATAATTTATGTTGTAGCTCCAGGGGTTGGTGGGTCTTGGAAGTCTTTGAAATGGAGAGAGAGAGAGAGAGAGAGAGAGAGAGAGAGAGGGGGGGGGGGGGGATCACTGAACCCATGCATTTTCTAGCCAAAAAAAAAAACGTAATCCAGTTTGCTCTTTTGTTGTATGTGTACAGGAGGCAAAAAAAATGTATTCCAGTTCACTCTTGTGAAAGAGTGGTCTTTTAATTGTAACCCATATTGAACCCATTTTCAACCCATTTAAACCCATGTAAATATGGGTTGATATGGGTTCAACCCATCTCAACCCATTATATAATATGGGCGGGTTGGGTTGGGTTAAAAGTGGGCGGATTTGGGCGGGTTAAAAAATATGGGTTGAGATTGCCACCTCTAGTTTAAACCCTTGGAATCTTGTACAAACTCATCTCCACCATCCATTGGTTCCAAGATCAAATCTAAGGACACCATAGCCATGCAAAACTAGGATTTTAGCCTTAATTCTTCCATGTGAACACATCTTTATGGATTAAAAAAATTGGGGATGGAGGAGAGAGGGGGGGGAGGGGGGGGGGGGGGGGGGGCGGCCAAGGAGGGAGAGGGGGAGCCCTTGCCTATAAATAGAAGGCCATTCTCATGCTTTGAACTCACACCTCAAGCAATAGCTCTTCCTTCTCTCTAAAAATTCAAGTGTTCTTGATTCAAAGTTCAAGAACTTTCTTTGTTCTTGAGTGTTCTTGAGCAATACCACTAAACCACTTCCAATACCACCCTTTGATCTTAAAAGTGGCTTAGTTAAAGATAGGAAGTTGTTTCTAGGAAAAGAAGTACAATTCTTTTCCTTTCGAAGCAATCCGGAGGCCGTTACTCCGCCGATTTCAAACCAACGATCAAACTTCTGTAAGCCGACCACCGCCTAGAAGAACGGTAGTGAAATCTTTACTATATCATAGTTCGATATTACTTTCTTCTTCTAAAGTTGTTAAATCTTGCTAGTTAAAATCTTTACTTACTTTATTTAAAGTTTAAAAAGTTATTTGATCATAGATGATGTTAACTTTTAATGAATATTGGAGATGCATGATTTACTTTTGGAATGTTTCAAGCCTGCTAGTTAGTATAGGTTGGATGATCTTGTTTTAATTGTTTCAAAGGCTTTAATTGAATGCATGTGTGTATGTAAAGTCTTAAACGACGGAGTCTTGCATGAGAACGAGACACGAAAACCGAGAAAAGTAGAAACATGGCACCTAGGGTGTGATTAACTAAGAAGATGTGTTTTTCCCGGTTGGAAATATTTTGAAATCACGTAATGACTAATCAAGGGTATTATGTGGGAGGTGTGTGTATGCGAACGGGAAGCCGGCGTGGCGGAACCGTTGTGAGGATATTCGGGAGACCGGCGCGGCGGAACCGAAGTAGGGTGAGTAGCATAGTAATCCGCGGTACGGAGCCTATGCAAGTTTTTGTGTGCCAATGGGAACCCGGTGCGGCGGAACCATTGTGAGGATCCTCGGGAACCCGGCGCGGCGGAACCGAGGTTGGGTGAGTTAAAAAGAAGTCTTTGGAAAAGAAAGCTAGCAATAAATGACACGGTTTACGATGTGTGCGTAGGAGAAAAAATCAAGAATCCTTGACACCGATAATGATTATAAAACGAACATGAATAAGCTGTTATTGTCATTTGTTTACTACTTATGTACTTATCATGTGGAAATCGATGCTAGTAGTAGGATATTTACTATTGAGCCATCGTAGCTCATGGTGTTACCTTGTGGTGACCCTGGCATATTATATGGGTGGCGACGCCAATATAATATGTCAGACCTGATAGACGATTTCAAAGCAACGATCAAACTTCTGTAAGCCGACCACCGCCTAGAAGAACGGTAGTGAAATCTTTACTATATCATAGTTCGATATTACTTTCTTCTTCTAAAGTTGTTAAATCTTGCTAGTTAAAATCTTTACTTACTTTATTTAAAGTTTAAAAAGTTATTTGATCGTAGATGATGTTAACTTTTAATGAATATTGGAGATGCATGATTTACTTTTGGAATGTTTCAAGCCTGCTAGTTAGTATAGGTTGGATGATCTTGTTTTAATTGTTCAAAGCTTTAATTGAATGCATGTGTGTATGTAAAGTCTTAAACGACGGAGTCTTGCATGAGAACGAGACACGAAAACCGAGAAAAGTAGAAACATGGCACCTAGGGTGTGATTAACTAAGAAGATGTGTTTTTCCCGGTTGGAAATATTTTGAAATCACGTAATGACTAATCAAGGGTATTATGTGGGAGGTGTGTGTATGCGAACGGGAAGCCGACGCGGCGGAACCGTTGTGAGGATATTCGGGAGACCGGCGCGGCGGAACCGAAGTAGGGTGAGTAGCATAGTAATCCGCGATACGGAGCCTATGCAAGTTTTTGTGTGCCAATGGGAACCCGGTGCGGCGGAACCATTGTGAGGATACTCGGGAACCCGGCGTGGCGGAACCGAGGTTGGGTGAGTTAAAAAGAAGTCTTTGGAAAAGAAAGGTAGCAATAAATGACACGGTTTACGATGTGTGCGTAGGAGAAAAAATCAAGAATCCTTGACACCGATAATGATTATAAAACGAACATGAATAAGCTGTTATTGTCATTTGTTTACTACTTATGTACTTATCATGTGGAAATTGATGCTAGTAGTAGGATATTTACTATTGAGCCATCGTAGCTCATGGTGTTACCTTGTGGTGACCCTGACATATTATATGGGTGGCGACGCCAATATAATATGTCAGACCTGAAAGACGAACAGGGCGATCTCTTCACCTTGGAGGCGTATGGAGCCGAAGAACTCGCTAGGTTGGAGGAGCAAGAGGAGCCGTGAATAGGAACCCTAGCTCCCATCTATTTTGTATTTCAAATGCTCTTATGAGAGCCGTGCTGTAATATTGAACAATGACTCTATTTTAATTCTGTAATAAATTATCCCTTTAACGTACCCAAAATTCGGGGCGTTACAACTTGGTATCAAAGCTTTAGGTTCAAAACCTCGACCATGGGTAGAATGGGTAGAGCCATGTAGAACCTTAAGCTAGTTTGGCCGTTGCACAAACGTGACTACAATTTTTAAGTTTAACATCCCAAATTGGGTGGAATTCTGTCAAAACAATCTTCGGATTGAAGCAAGGCGCGAAATTGGCAGTACCGCCGAGCTGGGAATTTCCGAACAATTGGATGATGACTTGAATCAAGGATCGAATGTGTAACATAGAAACCTAAAAAGTTTTTCCTATAGTTTTTACCAAAACTACTATTTTCAAAGCTGGACTAATGAAACTTTTTTCTTGTAGATGAAAACCTCGATCGATTTGTTAGTCGAAGCCTATCAGCCTAGAAATGTTGTAGAGCGTATAACAGCCTAGCACTTAGAGGATCCCAACTTCATTGCCACCGTGCGTGCAGAACAACATGACTTCATGAGAGTCCAACAGCACACCCCGACTCCCGTTGAGAAGGACCCTTGGTTTCCGGACATGTTTCCTATACTATCCAACTTTTACGAATACTTTGGAGTCTTACCTCCAACACCAACCCCCAGGATAGGAAACGAAGAAGGAGAAGCCCGCAACAGCGAAGGCGTCATATCTAAGAAGGAGAAAACCTGCAAGATAAGAAAATATCGAGGCTCGAAGAAGGCATCCCACTAGATTAGTAACCGTTGTAATTCCTTCGGGATATAGGATGTTAGGAAGTAGGGTTTCCACTATCTAAGTTGTATTTTCGGTTATGCTATAATAAAGACGTGTTGTTATGCTTGTTGAGTAAGTTTAATAGATAGTTCCCCTATTGTAGATGGATCACTTGAGCCCCTACCAAATCAATCTTTTTGCTGAAGCTCACAAACTTTCAAGCACTGTAAGGTCCATGACCCATCAACTGGTGGAGGATCCTTATTTTCCTCATGTTTTCCCCTATACCCATGACTTCCATCAAGAGTATGGCGCTCTTGTCCGTCCCGTGAACGAGGAGGAAGAAGACATGGTTGATGCAGTACCAGTTCTGGTCCAACTTCCACCTCCCGGTAAAGCCGAAGCAGTGGCCGTAGCACCTCCTATCCACGTGGAAGTCGAGGAAGACCCAGAAGAGGAGGATCCTGAGGAAAATGCCGAGACGGACTCTGATGAAGAACCCGAGGAGTTCAATGATCCACCGCTCAACGAAGCTGACTGGGAGCATCAGATGAACATGCCGAATCCAGACTTGCCATCTGACGACGACGAAGAAGACCCTGAGGAAATGGAAGAAGAGGACCAATGGGTTGGGATTCCGACGATGAAGAGATGCTGATTCACGGAGGGATACCGCCAGCTTTGGTTATGCCCGACTATTTGGATATAGCCGCCGACTCTGGAGATGTGCCACCACCACCTTACGAGGACACATAGGTGCATATAGGGTCGAATTTCCACCTATTTTCTAGATCAGCTATCAAGACTAGCAATTAGTAGGATCTTTTGTTATAAGCAGAATGTGGTAGGATCTTTTGTGGTAAGCTGTATGCCGTAGGCAGCCTAGGCTTATAAGCCGTTTATGATGTACTCGTTGTTTTTAGTAATATAAGACTTGTGTTTTATCTATTGCGATCACTATTGTGTATACTTGTACCTGTTGTATACGATTTCCGTTCTCCACTGTTAAGTCTAATATATAACTTTCCCTATTGTAGATATGGATAGCTATTTCCCCGTCGAGGCCTCTGTAGCCGACCTTCTGTACTATAAGGCGCTACTTGCACCCGAGAGCTTTCTACCGATGCCTCTTCCAGGGATCCGTGACCCCGAGACCGGCGACCAATTTTGCGAGATAGTCGTGTTCCCACCTAGCATCACTGAGAACCTCGACCCTCAGGACCCACACATCAAGGAGCTTGCGGAGAAGATTCGTCGTGATGGAGAGCGCTGGCTGGAGATCAGGGAGAAAGAGTGGAAGATGCAGCTGAGAGAGTTCTTTGGAGTTGTTCTACCTAGCTAGTAGAGTAGTAGCATTAGAATAAGGTTCTGAAAGCTCGAGTTGCCTTTCAAGCACTTGTACTAGAGGAACCATGTAGTATGATTGTCTTAGCCTGTAGTAGGAGGCTTGTTTTGGTATGTTTATTCTATGCTTCATGTTGTAATCTTCCGTTATCTATGAAAAGCTGCTTTTGCTTTACGAGTACTGTTGAATATTTGATTGCTTCTTACCTTGTGCAAAGAGAAAAATAGTTTAGTTAAAACTAAACCTTCCCCTTTTTAAATTTCGATCGTAGATGGTGAACCGACGGAGTGGACTAGGGTATGAGACCGGAGACTCCTCGAATCCAAACCCTAATCCTAACCCCGACCTCGCCCAAGTCATGCAAGCGCTCGTGACCGCTCTAAATACTGCCCGTCAAAACCCGAACCCTAATGAAGGACCTATGACTCGGGCCCGGGCAATGAACGAGTTCTGCAAGCGTCGACCCCCGACCTTCAACGGCGATACCAACCCCACTGTGGCGGAAGCATGGTTGAAGGAAATCAAGGTGATCATGGACACCTTGGAGATCACCCGCAATGGAGATCGTGTGGCCCCTAGCCACATACCAGCTGAAGGGAGAAGCTCGCTACTGGTGGGAACTAATGGAGGCGACCCATACCGTAGCCACCATGACCTTCGCCCAGTTCGAGACTCTATTTCTCGACAAGTACTTTCCCACGCCAATTCGTTTGGCTAAGGAACAAGAGTTCAACAACCTGAAGCAAGGAACTATGACCGTTACGCAGTACGCGGCCAAGTTCGAGGAGCTGTCCCGCTACGCCTCGGATGCTGTTTCAACTGAAGACAAGAAGGCTAGAAGATTCGAGTGGGGGCTAACAACCGATCGACAGGCTGTGGTAGCTCAAACTCTTCCCACCTACTCCGGTGTAGTGAAGTGCGCCTTGAGACTGGAGTGCGAGGGAAACGACTTCAAGGCCCGCTGGAAGAAGGTGACCAGCAATGTAACGCCCCGAATTTTGGGTACGTTAAAGAGGCATTTATTACATAATAAAGAGAGTTTATTACATCATAAATACTTCAAAGGGTACATTCATTCAATCAAAGGAGAAACTAAGGCTCCTAACTACTGCTCCGCTTGCTCCTTCCTTCAGGCAGGCTTCTCAGCTCCGAAGGCCTCCAAGGCATGCATCTCGCCCTGTTCATCTAAGAGGTCTGACACATTATACCGGCGTCACCACCAATATAATATGTCAGGGTCACCAAAAAGGCAATACCGTGAGCTACAACGCTCAATAGGAAATTCTTACCCGCCAACCTTACAACTAACAATCACACATCGTTACTCGTCTATCGTTGGTGTCCATGATTCTCGTGTTTCTCCTACGCGACTCATCGTAGACCGTGTTAACATTTTCACTTACAAAACATCCTTTTCAAATCATTTGCATTGGCTCCGTACCTCGGATAGCCAAGCCTTTCAAAATCTTTTGCATTGGCTCCGTACCGCGGATAACCAAGCCATACACACCCAACCTCGGTTCCGCCGCGCCGGGTTCCCGAGTATCCTCACAATGGTTCCGTCGCGCCGGGTTCCCATTGGCACACATTGCATTGGCTCCTCTCCATGGATAACCAAGCTATACCTCACCATGGTTCTGCCGGTTCGGGATCCCATGGGAACGCACACAACCTCACAATGGTTCTGCTATTCCGGATTCCCATTGGAACACACACACACACACATAATGCCACCAAACCCGGTCATTATGTAGTTTCAAAATATTTCTATCCTCGAAATACTTTTCCCTTTCATTAACCACACCCTAGGTGCCATGTTTCTACTTTCTCGATTTTCGTGTCTCGATCTCATGCAAGACTCCGCGGTGTAAGACTTTACATACCAACATGCATTCAATCGAAGCATTGAAATTAACACAACAAGATCATCCAACTCTAAGCCACATAGCATGCTTGAAACATCTTGAAAGTATAATATGCATAAAAGATAACCATATCTATGATCAAAGTATCTTGTAAACAACATACAATTGATACGATACATAAAAGTAGAGTTTCAAAGTAGTAAGATTAGACTACTCGAACATAGGAAAAGTGGTAAGGATTTAACTACCTTGATCCGAAACTACTCGGGGCCGAATAAGCAAGTTGGAAAATCCACGAGCGGTGAAACTCACGAATCTGGCCCGAACTTCGGATGGCAGTAACTCGGTCAATCTTTGGCCGAATATGATTGTTCTTGGATCGAAATCGAAGCTCAAGAAATTCTCTACAACTTTCGTGAAGAAAGTTGATCCTAGAAACGATCTTAGGTTGGAGAAAAACGGTGATAAAGGAAGAGACAGTAAGCTGTCTGGAAATTGGGAATCCGAGATTTTTACTGAACTTCGGATGACAATATCTTTGTCATCTCTTCTCCGATTGGGGTGGTTCTTGGGTCTAACTTCAAGGTTTCGAAGTTCTCTACAACTTTCCCGAAGGAAGTTGGTCCTAAAAACTACTCTAAACAAGAGAAAACTGGGGATTTCCGAAGGGATAGTAGGCTGCCCAGAAATGGTGTTTTTTAGAGAGAAGGAAGAGCAATGCTTGAGGTGTGAGTTCAAGGCATGGAATGGCTTGCTATTTATAGGCAAACTTGAGCTCCTCTCCTCTCCCTCAATGGCCGGCCCCCCTCTCTCTCTCCTTTCCTCAATTTGACACTTGTCATGCCAACTAGAAAGATCAAGGCCTAATCTTAAGCTTGCATGGCTAGATTGGTACTAAGGATTTGATCTTTGGAGACTTGGGGGGCAAGGAGAATAGTTTGTACAAGATTCTTGTTTAAAGAATAATAGAAGGACAACAAAGGACTAGATTTTTGGCTAGGAAGAGTTCACACCAAGGATTTGAAGTACAAAGGAAGTTCAATGGCCAAGTACTAACCAATTTCTCCCTCTCTCTCTCTCTCCCATCCGGCCTCTCTCCCTCTCCCTCTCTCTCACGGCCTCTCTCTCTCTCTCTCTCCTCTCTCCCTTGTTAGTACACTAGCTATATATGTGTGTGTGTATATATATATATATATATATATATATATATATATATATAGCACATGCAAGAATACAAATAAAATACTAGTACTTTGGTTAAGGGCTAAGTTTTAACAACTAATTGGCACATGTTTAAACTAATAAACTATTTGTACTAGTGTACCCTAGGTAGTTTAACTCTCCATTAAAATAAACCAATTGGGTACAAAAGGAATACTAGAGCTTTTAAACCAAAAGTACATACACAATAAAATATAGGTACTAACATCACATGGGGTTTTTAGAAAAATGGCTAGTTTAATAAACCTTGTACTTGGTGAAAGACTAATCCTTTTACCCAATGGATAATAAATCCCCTACCTTCTATTGTCCAATGGATAATAGTTGCTAGGGAAATATAAATAATAAACTAATAAAAAATGTCATTTAATTAAATATAATAGTCTATTTTTTTAAAAGATAATAGTACTTTGTTCAAACCTCTCTTTGAAACCTTTTAATATAAAGAATTGGGTTTCTATTATCCAATGGATAATAGTTTCCCTAACTTTTATCGTCCAATGGACAAAGAATAAAACCAAAAATATTAAAAAGAAAATGAATAATCAATTCTTGTTCTAGGGTTCAAAAGGTTCAAAGTGTCCAAGGGGGGGCAAAACGGTCATTTTGCGGTTAGGGAAAAGTAACTAGGTGGCTTCCTAGCTCGGTTTCTCCAACAAGTTGGTTAGAAACTAACCAGGCTTTGCCAAGTAGGGCTTAAAGCCAAGAAACTAAATTTCAAGGGGCAAAAATGTAATTTTGACAAACTATAGAAATTTAAAAGTAAATCCAAGTAATAAAAATAAAATTCAAATATTTAACGAAATTTTTAACGACCAAAAATCAGGGTCGTTACAAGCAATACTGGCGGACCGATCCGAACTCAAACTTCCAACAACAACAACCGTGGGCCCTATTCCACCAAAACCTTTGCTTCTGGACAAAGCAACCAGTCTTGGAAGAATACTACGCCAGGGCGTGGTAACTCGTAGAGATTTGGCCAAAACAAGGCATCTGTGCAGTGCTTCAACTGCCAGGCAATGGGCCACTACAATCGTGATTGCCCCCAGCCTCTGAAGGAGAGGAACGGAAGCTTCGGAAACCAGAAGGCACAACAGCCTGGGCAGGCCAGCTTTGTGAAGCAAAACTCTGGTGGCCCAGCTCAGCAGCAGAATAGGCAGAATAAAGGAAAGCAGCCCTTGGGAGCTCAGCAAGGCGCTGGAGGGCGTATCTTTGCGCTGCAGACCGAGGAACAAGAGGCGGATCCTTCTGTGATCCAAGGTACGCTACTGTTATATAGTACTTGCGTACAAGCCCTGTTTGACTCTGGTGCATCGCATTCTTTCATATCTTCTGCTTGCGTAACTGCTCTAGCACTAGAAACAGAACCCCTAAACAAATGTACAAGGGTAACATCGCCAATGGGGGGAAGCATAGCTGTTAGTCTAGTGTGTAGGGGTGCGAAATAGAAGTAGCCGACCTACGCCTTACCTGTGACCTCCGAGTAATCGATATGGCGGATTTTGACATAATTCTTAGAATGGATTGGCTATCAGCCCATCGTGCAATCGTAGATTGTCATCAGAAGACGGTAACGGCTTACAGCCCAAAAGGGACTCGTTTCCGTTTTAAGGGCGATAGAGAGACAGCGAGTTCGATGACGAGGAGATCTAGGTGGCAAAATCAACTGTTTGGATGGCTAGCTAGTCTCCAAATGGAAGAAACTAACAGGATGAAACTGGGATTGCCACACATCGTTTGCGAGTACGCCGATGTTTTCCCAGAAGAACTTCCTGGTTTACCACCTCAAAGGGAGATAGATTTCTCCATAGAACTTCAACCTGGGACGGCCCCAATTTCCATGGCCCTGTACCGAATGGCCCCTGCGGAACTGAAAGAGCTCAAAACGCAACTACAAGAGCTGCTAGACAAAGGATTCATTAGACCAAGCACATCGCCTTGGGGAGCGCTAGCCCTATTCGTGAAGAAGAAAGAAGGAACGCTTAGGCTGTGTATTGACTATAGGAAGCTGAACCAAGTTACGATCAAGAACCGATATCCGTTGCCTAGGATCGATGACCTGTTTGATCAATTGAAGGGAGCAACTTGCTTTTCCAAAATCGATCTCAGATCAGGCTATCATCAGCTAAGGATTCGAGATGAGGATATTGCCAAGACGGCCTTCCGCACTAGATATGGCCACTACGAGTTTGTAGTAATGCCGTTTGGACTGACCAATGCTCCGGCAGTATTCATGTGTCTCATGAACAAGATTTTTCAACCCTACCTAGACAAGTTTGTAGTGGTGTTCATTGATGACATCTTGATTTACTCCGCCAGTAAGGAGGAGCACGAAGAGCATCTTCGAATGGCACTACAAATACTCCGAGACAACCAACTCTATGCCAAGGCCAGCAAGTGCGAGTTTTGGCTTGAAGTGGTTAAGTTCTTGGGGCATGTGGTATCCAAGGATGGAATTGCTGTGGACGAAAGCAAGGTCGAAGCAGTGCTGAAATGGAAACAACCGACCTCTGTGTTTGAAATCAGAAGTTTTCTAGGATTGGCTGGTTATTATCGAAGATTCATACCAGACTTCTCCACCTTAGCTAAGCCAATGACCAGGCTAACTCAGAAAGGAGTGAAGCTGGATTGGAATGAAGCCTGTGAGAAATCGTTTCAAGAGCTGAAGAAAAGACTGACCAGTGCACCGGTTCTCATCATTCCTGAGCGTGGTGTCGATTATACAGTCTACTGTGACGCGTCAAGAGATGGCTTAGGATGCGTGTTGATGCAAAATGGAAAGGTCGTAGCCTATGGATCTCGACAACTCCGACCGCATGAGAAGAGCTACCACACTCATGACTTAGAATTGGCTGCAGTAGTATTCGCTCTCAAGTCGTGGCGTTACTATCTGTGGGGAGAACAATTCAAAATTTTTACCGATCATAAGAGTCAAGTATCTGTTCACTCAGAAGGAGTTGAATCTGAGACAGCGTCGATGGATGGAGTACTTGGAGGACTACAAGTTCACATTGCAGTATCACCCCGGCAAAGCCAACGTGGTAGCTGACGCTCTGAGTCGAAAGGAAAGAGCACAAAAAGTCAAGACTGCCATTAAGGAATGGGAAATGGTGGACACCCTCAATGAGTTCAATTTGCGGCCATCGTCAGAAAATGGGAACGCTCGATTGTATGCACTAATTGCAGGGCCAGCACTTCATCAGGAAATCTTGCTAGCCCAAACCTTCGAGCAAACTTGTGAATTCGTCCGGCATCGAATCCGAGAAGGAAAGGCGGTGCCAGGATGGACTATCGAAGAGAACAATAGCCTAAGATTCAAGGGAAAGGTATTCGTGCCTAATGTTGGAACTCTTCGAGAAGACGTACTCCGAGAAGCTCACCATTCAAATTTCGCAGTTCACCCTGGTGGTACAAAGATGTATCACGACTTGAGAAGAACGTATTGGTGGGAAGGAATGAAGAAGGATGTAGCACGGTTCGTCTCTACCTGCCTGGTGTGTCAACAAGTCAAGGCCGAGCATCAGAAACCTGGAGGAGATCTGCAACCCTTGCCAATACCGACCTGGAAGTGGGAGCACATTTCGATGGACTTTGTCACCGGATTACCAAGAACTGCCAAGTCCAACACAGCTATATGGGTGATCGTAGATCGACTCACCAAGTCTACACACTTTCTGCCTGTCAAGATGACCGAAAACGTGGAGCAACTAAGCCTGTTGTACATTCGAGAAATCGTACGCCTCCATGGAGTACCGATCTCGATAGTATCCGACAGAGACCCATGTTTTGTATCACACTTTTGGAAAGGACTGCAAAAGGCATTGGGAACGAACGTAAGGCTTAGCACGGCCTTTCACCCACAAACAGACGGACAAACAGAGAGGACTATACAAACTTTGGAAGACATGCTTAGAGCCTGCGCTTTGGATTTCTCTGGAAACTGGGAGCAGCATTTGCCGTTGGTAGAGTTCGCCTACAACAACAGCTATCAAGCAAGCATCGGAATGGCACCGTACGAAGCTTTATACGGTCGACCCTGTCGATCTCCAGTCTGTTGGACCGATGCTGGGGAAACAGGATTGATCGGGCCTGACATCGTACGAGATACCACTGAGAAGGTCAAAACCATCAGGCAAAGGATCCAAACAGCTCAAAGCCGACAGAAGAGTTATGCGGATAAGAGGAGCCGACCGTTAACTTTTGCTGTAGGAGATCATGTATTCTTGAAGATCAGACCAAAGAAGGGAGTCATCAGATTTGGGAAGAAAGGAAAGCTATCCCCGCGCTACATCAGACCATTCGACATTGTGGAGAAGATTGGAAAGGTTGCTTATCGCCTGGCCCTGCCACCTCAGCTGGACCGAGTGCATAACGTGTTTCATGTGTCAATGCTCCGCAAGTACCTCGCATTGCCCACTCATGTGGGAAGACATCACCATTGAGGAAGATGTGACATACGAAGAAGAACCGATAGAGATTCAAGACCGAAGTGAGAAGACTATCCGTAACAAGACGATCAAGTTGGTTCGTGTTTTGTGGAAACATCGTGGAGCAAGAGAGACCACTTGGGAAAGAGAAGAAACCATGAAGATGAAATACCCTCATCTGTTCGAATCCTAACGTGCGCCAAATTTCGAGGACGAATTTGTTTAAGGGGGATAGGTTGTAATAACTCTGAATTTTAATAAATAAAGATGTATTTACTATTTCGAGTTATTAATGTTAATTGCATGAATTTCGTTAATTTTCCGATAGTTTGTCAAAACTGCGCTTTAGCCCTTGAACTTTCATTTTCTGCACTTTAGCCCCTGAACTTTTATTTCTTGCGCTTTAGTCCTATTTAGCAAGCCTAGTTAGCTTCTAACCATCCGGTTGGAGGAACTAAACTAGGAAGCCATCTAGTCACCGTGAATGGACCGTTTTGCCCTCATTGGACCTTTTGAACCTTTTAAACCCTAGTCAAAGTATTGAATATTCTTTTTCTTTTAATTATTTGATTTTATTCTTTGCCCATTGGACAAAGATTGTTAGGGAAACTATTATCCATTGGATAATAGAACCCCAATTGTTTTTATTAAAAGTATATTTGGTCAAAGTACCAAGAATATTAAGAAAAATATTATTTAATTACTTTAAGGTACTTTTGGGATTTATTTTATTATTTATTTGGCCTAATAACTATTATCCATTGGATAATAGATGTTAGGGGAATTTTTACCCAATGGACAAAAGAGTTAGTCTTTCAAAGTACCATGGGGTTTATTAATTAAACTTTTCTTTAACCCATGTGATTAAGTTCACACTACTTTACTAGAAAAAGTACTTAGTACTAGATTCTCTTAGGTACCTTTAAACCATTTTATATTAAGGGTTTGATCTTCCTAGGGTACATGGGTACATATGTATATATCATATAAGTACTTAAAAGACTAGAGTATTACCCTAAAAGTACCATGTGTCTATTTGTAGTATAGAAGAGAATCTTAGTCTAAAAGTCTATTTTTGATCTTAAAGTACTAAAGTACATATATTTTATTTGTTTGCTTGCTATATTTGTACATATGTATATATATATGTACCATGAGGAAGCAAGAAGAGAGGGAGAGAGAGAGAGCCGTGAGAGAGAGAGAGAGGGAGAGAGGGGGGCCGGTTGGAGGAGAGGAGGAGGGAGAAAATTTGGTTGGTACTTGGCCATTGGACTTCCATGTACCATGAGATTCTTGTGCTTCCAAGCAAAACTTCACTTCATGTCCTTCTTTTGTACATCCAATATTAGTTTAAACCCTTGGAATCTTGTACAAACTCATCTCCACCATTCATTGGTTCCAAGATCAAATCTAAGGACACCATAGCCATGCAAACCTAGGATTTTAGCCTTAATTCTTCCATGTGAACACATCTTTATGGATTAAAAAAATTGGGGATGGAGGAGAGAGGGGGGGGGCCAGCCAAGGAGGGAGAGGGGGAGCCCTTGCCTATAAATCGAAGGCCATTCTCATGCTTTGAACTCACACCTCAAGCAATAGCTCTTCCTTCTCTCTAAAAATTCAAGTGTTCTTGATTCAAAGTTCAAGAACTTTCTTTGTTCTTGAGTGTTCTTGAGCAATACCACTAAACCACTTCCAATACCACCCTTTGATCTTAAAAGTAGCTTAGTTAAAGATAGGAAGTTGTTTCTAGGAAAAGAAGTACAATTCTTTTCCTTTCGAAGCAATCCGGAGGCCGTTACTCCGCCGATTTCAAACCAACGATCAAACTTCCGTAAGCCGACCACCGCCTAGAAGAACGGTAGTGAAATCTTTACTATATCATAGTTCGATATTACTTTTTTCTTCTAAAGTTGTTAAATCTTGCTAGTTAAAATCTTTACTTACTTTATTTAAAGTTTAAAAAGTTACTTGATCGTAGATGATGTTAACTTTTAATGAATATTGGAGATGCATGATTTACTTTTGGAATGTTTCAAGCCTGCTAGTTAGTATAGGTTGGATGATCTTGTTTTAATTGTTCAAAGCTTTAATTGAATGCATGTGTGTATGTAAAGTCTTAAACGACGGAGTCTTGCATGAGAACGAGACACGAAAACCGAGAAAAGTAGAAACATGGCACCTAGGGTGTGATTAACTAAGAAGATGTGTTTTTCCCGGTTGGAAATATTTTGAAATCACGTAATGACTAATAAAGGGTATTACGTGGGAGGTGTGTGTATGCCAACAGGAACCCGGCGCGGCGAAACCGTTGTGAGGATATTCGGGAGACCGGCGCGGCGGAACCGAAGTAGGGTGAGTAGCATAGTAATCCGCGGTACGGAGCCTATGCAAGTTTTTGTGTGCCAATTGGAACCCGGTGCGGCGGAACCATTGTGTGGATACTCGGGAACCCGGCGCGGCGGAACCGAGGTTGGGTGAGTTAAAAAGAAGTCTTTGGAAAAGAAAGGTAGCAATAAATGACACGGTTTACGATGTGTGCGTAGGAGAAAAAATCGAGAATCCTTGACACCGATAATGATTATAAACCGAACATGAATAAGCTGTTATTGTCATTTGTTTACTACTTAAGTACTTATCATGTGGAAATCGATGCTAGTAGTAGGATATTTACTATTGAGCCATCGTAGCTCATTGTGTTACCTTGTGGTGACCCTGGCATATTATATGGGTGGCGACGCCAATATAATATGTCAGACCTGATAGACGAACAGGGCGATCTCTTCACCTTGGAGGCGTATGGAGCCGAAGAACTCGCTAGGTTGGAGGAGCAAGAAGAGCCGTAGAATAGGAACCCTCGCTCCCATCTATTTTGTATTTCAAATGCACTTATGAGAGCCGTGCTGTAATATTGAACAATGACTCTATTTTAATTCTGTAATAAATTATCCCTTTAACGTACCCAAAATTCGGGGCGTTACAACTTGGTATCAAAGCTTTAGGTTCAAAACCTCGACCATGGGTAGAATGGGTAGAGCCATGTAGAACCTTAAGCTAGTTTGGCCGTTGCACAAACGTGACTACGATTTTTAAGTTTAACATCCCAAATTGGGTGGAATTCTGTCAAAACAATCTTCGGATTGAAGCAAGGCGCAGAAATTGGCAGTACCGCCGAGCTGGGAATTCCCGAACAATTGGATGATGACTTGAATCAAAGATCGAATGTGTAACATAGAAACCTAAAAAGTTTTTCCTATAGTTTTTACCAAAAACTACTATTTTCAAAGCTGGACTAATGAAACTTTTTTCTTGTAGATGAAAACCTCGATCGATTTGTTAGTCGAAGCCTATTAGCCTAGAAATGTTGTAGAGCGTATAACAGCCCAGCACTTAGAGGATCCCAACTTCATTGCCACCGTGCGTGCAGAACAACATGACTTCATGAGAGTCCAACAGCACACCCTGACTCCCGTTGAGAAGGACCCTTGGTTTCCGGACATGTTTCCTATACTATCCAACTTTTACGAATACTTTGGAGTCTTACCTCCAACACCAACCCCAAGGATAGGAAACGAAGAAGGAGAAGCCAGCAGCAGCGAAGGCGTCATATCTAAGAAGGAGAAAACCGGCAAGATAAGAAAATATCGAGGCTCGAAGAAGGCATCCCACTAGATTAGTAACCGTTGTAATTCCTTCGGGATATAGGATGTTAGGAAGTAGGGTTTCCACTATCTAAGTTGTATTTTCGGTTATGCTATAATAAAGACGTGTTGATATGCTTGTTGAGTAAGTTTAATAGATAGTTCCCCTATTGTAGATGGATCACTTGAGCCCCTACCAAATCAATCTTTTTGCTGAAGCTCACAAACTTCCAAGCACTGTAAGGTCCATGACCCATCAACTGGTGGAGGATCCTTATTTTCCTCATGCTTTCCCCTGTACCCATGACTTCCATCAAGAGTATGGCGCTCTTGTCCGTCCCATGAACGAGGAGGAAGAAGACATGGTTGATGCAGTACCAGTTCTGGTCCAACTTCCACCTCCCGGTAACGCCGAAGCAGTGGCCGTAGCACCTCCTATCCACGTGGAAGTCGAGGAAGACCCAGAAGAGGAGGATCCTGAGGAAAATGCCGAGACGGACTCTGATGAAGAACCCGAGGAGTTCAATGATCCACCGCTCAACGAAGCTGACTGGGAGCATCAAATGAACATGCCGAATCTAGACTTGCCATCTGACGACGACGAAGAAGACCCTGAGGAAATGGAAGAAGAAGGACCAATGGGTTGGGATTCCGACGATGAAGAGATGCTGATTCACGGAGGGATACCGCCAGCTTTGGTTATGCCCGACTATTTGGATATAGCCGCCGACTCTGGAGATGTGCCACCACCACCTTACGAGGACACATAGGTGCATATAGGGTCGAATTTCCACCTATTTTCTAGATCAGCTATCAAGACTAGCAATTAGTAGGATCTTTTGTTATAAGCAGAATGTGGTAGGATCTTTTGTGGTAAGCTGTATGCCGTAGGCAGCCTAGGCTTATAAGCCGTTTATGATGTACTCGTTGTTTTTAGTAATATAAGACTTGTGTTTTATCTATTGCGATCACTATAGTGTATACTTGTACCTGTTGTATACGATTTCCGTTCTCCACTGTTAAGTCTAATATATAACTTTCCCTATTGTAGATATGGATAGCTATTTCCCCGCCGAGGCCTCTGTAGCCGACCTTCTGTACTATAAGGCGCTACTTGCACCCGAGAGCTTTCTACCGATGCCTCTTCCAGGGATCCGTGACCCCGAGACCGGCGACCAGTTTTGCGAGATAGTCGTGTTCCCACCTAGCATCACTGAGAACCTCGACCCTCAGGACCCACACATCAAGGAGCTTGCGGAGAAGATTCGTCGTGACGGAGAGCGCTGGCTGGAGATCAGGGAGAAAGAGTGGAAGATGCAGCTGAGAGAGTTCTTTGGAGTTGTTCTACCTAGCTAGTAGAGTAGTAGCATTAGAATAAGGTTCCGAAAGCTCGAGTTGCCTTTCAAGCACTTGTACTAGAGGAACCATGTAGTATGATTGTCTTAGCCTGTAGTAGGAGGCTTGTTTTGGTATGTTTATTTTATGCTTCATGTTGTAATCTTCCATTATCTATGAAAAGCTGCTTTAATTTTGCTTTACGAGTACTGTTGAATATTTGATTGCTTCTTACCTTGTGCAAAGAGAAAAATAGTTTAGTTAAAACTAAACCTTCCCCTTTTTAAATTTCGATCGTAGATGGTGAACCGACGGAGTGGACTAGGGTATGAGACCGGAGACTCCTCGAATCCAAACCCTAATCCTAACCCCGACCTTGCCCAAGTCATGCAAGCGCTCGTGACCACTCTAAATACTGCCCGTCAAAACCCGAACCCTAATGAAGGACCTATGACTCGGGCCCGGGCAATGAACGAGTTCTGCAAGCGTCGACCCCCGACCTTCAACGGCGATACCAACCCCACCGTGGCGCAAGCATGGTTGAAGGAAATCAAGGTGATCATGGACACCTTGGAGATCACCCGCAATGGAGATCGTGTGGCCCTAGCCACATACCAGCTGAAGGGAAAAGCTCGCTACTGGTGGGAACTAATGGAGGCGACCCATACCGTAGCCACCATGACCTTCGCCCAGTTTGAGACTCTGTTTCTCGACAAGTACTTTCCCACGCCAATTCGTTTGGCTAAGGAACAAGAGTTCAACAACCTGAAGCAAGGAACTATGACCGTTACGCAGTACGCGGCCAAGTTCGAGGAGCTGTCCCGCTACGCCCCGGATGCTGTTTCAACTGAAGACAAGAAGGCTAGAAGATTCGAGTGGGGGCTAACAACCGCTCGACAGGCTGTGGTAGCTCAAACTCTTCCCACCTACTCCGGTGTAGTGAAGTGCACCTTGAGACTGGAGTGCGAGGGAAATGACTTCAAGGCCCGCTGGAAGAAGGTGACTAGCAATACTGGCGGACCGCTCCGAACTCAAACTTCCAACAACAACAACCATGGGCCCTATTCCACCAAAACCTTTGCTTCTGGACAAAGCAACCAGTCTTGGAAGAATACTACGCCAGGGCGTGGTAACTCGTAGAGATTTGGCCAAAACAAGGCATCTGTGCAGTGCTTCAACTGCCAGGCAATGGGCCACTACAAGCGTGACTGCCCCCAGCCTCTGAAGGAGAGGAACGGAAGCTTCGGAAACCAGAAGGCACAACAGCCTGGGCAGGCCAGCTTTGTGAAGCAAAACTCTGGTGGCCTAGCTCAGCAGCAGAATGGGCAGAATAAAGGAAAGCAGCCCTTGGGAGCTCAACAAGGCGCTGAAGGACGTATCTTTGCGCTGCAGACCGAGGAACAAGAGGCGGATCCTTCTGTGATCCAAGGTACGCTACTGTTATATAGTACTTGCGTACAAGCCCTGTTTGACTCTGGTGCATCGCATTCTTTCATATCTTCTGCTTGCGTAACTGCTCTAGCACTAGAAACAGAACCCCTAAACAAATGTACAAGGGTAACATTGCCAATGGGGGGAAGTATAGCTGTTAGTCTAGTGTGTAGGAGGTGCGAAATAGAAGTAGCCGACCTACGCCTTACCTGTGACCTCCGAGTAATCGATATGGTGGATTTCGACATAATTCTTGGAATGGATTGGCTATCAGCCCATCGTGCAGTCGTAGATTGTCATCAGAAGACGGTAACGGCTTACACCCCAGAAGGGACTCGTTTCCGTTTTAAGGGGGATAGAGAGACAGCGAGTTCGATGACGAGGAGATCTAGGTGGCAAAATCAACTGTTTGGATGGCTAGCTAGTCTCCAAATGGAAGAAACTGACAGGATAGAACTGGGATTGCCACACATCGTTTGCGAGTACGCCGATGTTTTCCCAGAAGAACTTCCTGGTTTACCACCTCAAAGGGAGATAGATTTCTCCATAGAACTTCAACCTGGGACGGCCCCAATTTCCATGGCCCCGTACCGAATGGCCCCTGCGGAACTGAAGGAGCTCAAAACGCAACTACAAGAGCTGCTAGACAAAGGATTCATTAGACCAAGCACATCGCCTTGGGGAGCGCTAGCCCTATTCGTGAAGAAGAAAGAAGGAACGCTTAGGCTGTGTATTGACTATAGGAAGCTGAACCAAGTTACGATCAAGAACCGATATCCGTTGCCTAGGATCGATGACCTGTTTGATCAATTGAAGGGAGCAACTTGCTTTTCCAAAATCGATCTCAGATCAGGCTATCATCAGCTAAGGATTCGAGATGAGGATATTGCCAAGACGGCCTTCCGCACTAGATATGGCCACTACGAGTTTGTAGTAATGCCGTTTGGACTGACCAATGCTCCGGCAGTATTCATGTGTCTCATGAACAAGATTTTTCAACCCTACCTAGACAAGTTTGTAGTGGTGTTCATTGATGACATCTTGATTTACTCCGCCAGTAAGGAGGAGCACGAAGAGCATCTTCGAATGGCACTACAAATACTCCGAGACAACCAACTCTATGCCAAGGCCAGCAAGTGCGAGTTTTGGCTTGAAGTGGTTAAGTTCTTGGGGCATGTGGTATCCAAGGATGGAATTGCTGTGGACGAAAGCAAGGTCGAAGCAGTGCTGAAATGGAAACAACCGACCTCTGTGTTTGAAATCAGAAGTTTTCTAGGATTGGCTGGTTATTATCGAAGATTCATACCAGACTTCTCCACCTTAGCTAAGCCAATGACCAGGCTAACGCAAAAAGGAGTGAAGCTGGATTGGAATGAAGCCTGTGAGAAATCTTTTCAAGAGCTGAAGAAAAGACTGACCAGTGCACCGGTTCTCATCATTCCTGAGCGTGGTGTCGATTATACTGTCTACTGTGACGCGTCAAGAGATGGCTTAGGATGCGTGTTGATGCAAAATGGAAAGGTCGTAGCCTACGGATCTCGACAACTCCGACCGCATGAGAAGAACTACCCCACTCATGACTTAGAATTGGCTGCAGTAGTATTCGCTCTTAAGTCGTGGCGTTACTATCTGTGGGGAGAACAATTCAAAGTTTTTACCGATCATAAGAGTCTCAAATATCTGTTCACTCAGAAGGAGTTGAATCTGAGACAGCGTCGATGGATGGCGTACTTGGAGGACTACAAGTTCACATTGCAGTATCACCCCGGCAAAGCCAATGTGGTAGCTGACGCTCTGAGTCGAAAGGAAAGAGCACAAAAAGTCAAGACTGCCATTAAGGAATAGGAAATGGTGGACACCCTCAATGAGTTCAATTTGCGGCCATCGTCAGAAAATGGGAATGCTCGATTGTATGCACTAATTGCAGGGCCAGCACTTCATCAGGAAATCTTGCTAGCCCAAACCTTCGAGCAAACTTGTGAATTCGTCCGGCATCGAATCCGAGAAGGAAAGGCGGTGCCAGGATGGACTATCGAAGAGAACAACAGCCTGAGATTCAAGGGAAAGGTATTCGTGCCTAATGTTGGAACTCTTCGAGAAGACGTACTCCGAGAAGCTCACCATTCAAATTTCGCAGTTCACCCTGGTGGTACAAAGATGTATCACGACTTGAGAAGAACGTATTGGTGGGAAGGAATGAAGAAGGATGTAGCACGGTTCGTGTCTACCTGCCTGGTGTGTCAACAAGTCAAGGCCGAGCATCAGAAACCTGGAGGAGATCTGCAACCCTTGCCAATACCGACCTAGAAGTGGGAGCACATTTCGATGGACTTTGTCACCGGATTACCAAAAACTGCCAAGTCCAACACAGCTATATGGGTGATCGTAGATCGACTCACCAAGTCTACACACTTTCTACCTGTCAAGATGACCGAAAACGTGGAGCAACTAAGCTTGTTGTACATTCGAGAAATCGTACGCCTCCATGGAGTACCGATCTCGATAGTATCCGACAGAGACCCATGTTTTGTATCACACTTTTGGAAAGGACTGCAAAAGGCATTGGGAACGGACGTAAGGCTTAGCACGGCCTTTCACCCACAAACAGACGGACAAACGGAGAGGACTATACAAACTCTGGAAGACATGCTTAGAGCCTGCGCTTTGGATTTCTCTGGAAACTGGGAGCAGCATTTGCCGTTGGTAGAGTTCGCCTACAACAACAGCTATCAAGCAAGCATCGGAATGGCACCGTACGAAGCTTTATACGGTCGACCCTGTCGATCTCCAGTCTGTTGGACCGATGCTGGGGAAACAGGATTGATCGGGCCTGACATCGTACGAGATACCACTGAGAAGGTCAAAACCATCAGGCAAAGGATCCAAACAGCTCAAAGCCGACAGAAGAGTTATGCGGATAAGAGGAGCCGACCGTTAACTTTTGCTGTAGGAGATCATGTATTCTTGAAGATCAGACCAAAGAAGTGAGTCATCAGATTTGGGAAGAAAGGAAAGCTATCCCCGCGCTACATCGGACCATTCGACATTGTGGAGAAGATTGGAAAGGTTGCTTATCGCCTGGCCTTGCCACCTCAGTTGGACCGAGTGCATAACGTGTTTCATATGTCAATGCTCCGCAAGTACCTCGCATTGCCCACTCATGTGGGAAGACATCACCATTGAGGAAGATGTGACATACGAAGAAGAACCGATAGAGATTCAAGACCGAAGTGAGAAGACTATCCGTAACAAGACGATCAAGTTGGTTCGTGTTTTGTGGAAACATCGTGGAGCAGGAGAGACCACTTGGGAAAGAGAAGAAACCATGAAGATGAAATACCCTCATCTGTTCGAATCCTAACGTGCGCCAAATTTCGAGGACGAAATTGTTTAAGGGGGATAGGTTGTAATAACTCTGAATTTTAATAAATAAAGATGTATTTACTATTTCGAGTTATTAATGTTAATTGCATGAATTTCGTTAATTTTCCGATAGTTTGTCAAAACTGCGCTTTAGCCCTTGAACTTTCATTTTCTGCACTTTAGCCCCTGAACTTTTATTTCTTGCGCTTTAGTCCTATTTAGCAAGCCTAGTTAGCTTCTAACCATCCGGTTGGAGGAACTAGACTAGGAAGCCATCTAGTCACCGTGAATGGACCGTTTTGCCCTCATTGGACCTTTTGAACCTTTTAAACCCTAGTCAAAGTATTGAATATTCTTTTTCTTTTAATTATTTTGATTTTATTCTTTGCCCATTGGACAAAGATTGTTAGGGAAACTATTATCCATTGGATAATAGAACCCCAATTGTTTTTATTAAATGTATATTTGGTCAAAGTACCAAGAATATTAAGAAAAATATTATTTAATTACTTTAAGGTACTTTTGGGATTTATTTTATTATTTATTTGGCCTAATAACTATTATCCATTGGATAATAGATGTTAGGGGAATTTTTACCCAATGGACAAAAGAGTTAGTATTTCAAAGTACCATGGGGTTTATTAATTAAACTTTTCTTTGACCCATGTGATTAAGTTCACACTACTTTACTAGAAAAAGTACTTAGTACTAGATTCTCTTAGGTACCTTTAAACCATTTTATATTAAGGGTTTGATCTTCCTAGGGTACATGGGTACATATGTATATACAATATAAGTACTTAAAAGACTAGAGTATTACCCTAAAAGTACCATGTGTCTATATGTAGTATAGAAGAGAATCTTAGCCTAAAAGTCTATTTTTGATCTTAAAGTACTAAAGTACATATATTTTATTTGTTTGCTTGCTATATTTGTACATATGTACATATATATATATGTACCATGAGGAAGCAAGAAGAGAGGGAGAGAGAGAGAGCCGTGAGAAAGAGAGAGGGAGAGAGGGGGGCCGGTTGGAGGAGAGGAGGAGGGAGAAAATTTGGTTGGTACTTGGCCATTGGACTTCCATGTACCATGAGATTCTTGTGCTTCCAAGCAAAACTTCACTTCATGTCCTTCTTTTGTACATCCAATATTAGTTTAAACCCTTGGAATCTTGTACAAACTCATCTCCACCATTCATTGGTTCCAAGATCAAATCTAAGGACACCATAGCCATGCAAACCTAGGATTTTAGCCTTAATTCTTCCATGTGAACACATCTTTATGGATTAAAAAAATTGGGGATGGAGGAGAGAGGGGGGGGCCGGCCAAGGAGGGAGAGGGGGAGCCCTTGCCTATAAATCGAAGGCCATTCTCATGCTTTGAACTCACACCTCAAGCAATAGCTCTTCCTTCTCTCTAAAAATTCAAGTGTTCTTGATTCAAAGTTCAAGAACTTTCTATGTTCTTGAGTGTTCTTGAGCAATACCACTAAACCACTTCCAATACCACCCTTTGATCTTAAAAGTGGCTTAGTTAAAGATAGGAAGTTGTTTCTAGGAAAAGAAGTACAATTCTTTTCCTTTCGAAGCAATCCGGAGGCCGTTACTCCGCTGATTTCAAACCAACGATCAAACTTCCGTAAGCCGACCACCGCCTAGAAGAACGGTAGTGAAATCTTTACTATATCATAGTTCGATATTACTTTCTTCTTCTAAAGTTGTTAAATCTTGCTAGTTAAAATCTTTACTTACTTTATTTAAAGTTTAAAAAGTTACTTGATCGTAGATGATGTTAACTTTTAATGAATATTGGAGATGCATGATTTACTTTTGGAATGTTTCAAGCCTGCTAGTTAGTATAGGTTGGATGATCTTGTTTTAATTGTTCAAAGCTTTAATTGAATGCATGTGTGTATGTAAAGTCTTAAACGACGGAGTCTTGCATGAGAACGAGACACGAAAACCGAGAAAAGTAGAAACATGGCACCTAGGGTGTGATTAACTAAGAAGATGTGTTTTTCCCGGTTGGAAATATTTTGAAATCACGTAATGACTAATCAAGGGTATTATGTGGGAGGTGTGTGTATGCGAACGGGAAGCCGGCGCGGCGGAACCGTTGTGAGGATATTCGGGAGACCGGCGCGGCGGAACCGAAGTAGGGTGAGTAGCATAGTAATCCGCGGTACGGAGCCTATGCAAGTTTTTGTGTGCCAATGGGAACCCGGTGCGGCGGAACCATTATGAGGATACTCGGGAACCCGGCGCGGCGGAACCGAGGTTGGGTGAGTTAAAAAGAAGTCTTTGGAAAAGAAAGGTAGCAATAAATGACACGGTTTATGATGTGTGCGTAGGAGAAAAAATCGAATCCTTGACACCGATAATGATTATAAAACGAACATGAATAAGCTGTTATTGTCATTTGTTTACTACTTAAGTACTTATCATGTGGAAATCGATGCTAGGAGTAGGATATTTACTATTGAGCCATCGTAGCTCATGGTGTTACCTTGTGGTGACCCTGACATATTATATGGGTGGCGACGCCAATATAATATGTCAAACCTGATAGACGAACAGGGCGATCTCTTCACCTTGGAGGCGTATGGAGCTGAAGAACTCGCTAGGTTGGAGGAGCAAGAGGAGCCGTAGAATAGGAACCCTAGCTCCCTTTTTGTTATCTATTTTGTATTTCAAATGCTCTTATGAGAGCCGTGCTGTAATATTGAACAATGACTCTATTTTAATTCTGTAATAAATTATCCCTTTAACGTACCCAAAATTCGGGGCGTTACATAATTTGAAATGACTAGTCATGAGAATCTATTATCCAATGGATAATATTTTCCCTAACATTTATTATCCAATGGACAAAGGAAAATTAGTGATAATTTGAAATGACTAGTCATGGGAATCTATTGTCCAAGAGATAATAATTTCCCTAACATTTATTGTCCAATGGATAAAGGAATATTGGTGATAATTTGAAATGACTAGCCATGGGAATCTATTGTCCAACGGATAATATTTTTCCTAACATTTATTGTCTAATGGTTAAAAGGGCAATTATGATAGGTATGGTCTTGTCTTATCATAGGAGGGGTTGTTTGCAAGAAAGATCAAAATCATGGGCTAGGTTTATGATTAAAGAAGCCTAGAAATGAGTTATCAAGCTTGAGTGTGAAGTTGGCCAAAGAGTTAGCTTGATGGAGTGTACAAAAACACATGCACACACTATTACCCATAGGATAAAAATTTCCCTAGAAATTATTACCCAAAGGCTAAAGAGGAAATAATGAGAAAGAATATTCTTGGAAGGAATATTTATTCTTTTGAAAGTGACCCTTCAATGGAGAGAAAGAGTAAAGCTAGGTTTGCTTCTATTGGAAGCAAAATGATGGGATTTAGTTTTGACTTGTCTTCTCAAATTATATACACATTGGCAAGTCTAGTCTCCATTATCCAAGGGATAAAAATTCCCCTAACATTTGTTATCCAATGGGTAAAGGGGTGAGTAAAGTTGATAAGAAAAGTTGATATGACTAAGCTTTCTTCTTTTAGAAGCAACCTAATGGTACAAGATTCCTTATGACTTGTCTTGTCAACTATAATTATAAATGGTAAGTCTAGTTGCTATTATTTAAGGGATAATATTTTTCCTAACATTTATTAACCAATGGTTAAAGGGTTAATGATGATAGGTATGACTTTGATATGTTCAATCAAATCTAGGTTCTCATTATGGCAAGTCCTTCTCCTATTACTCAAAGGACAAAAATTACCCTAACAACTATTGTTCAATGGGCAAAGAGGGAAATGATGGGAAGGAATATATTCTTGGAAGAAATAATGGATTATGTGACAATACATAATCATGGTTGCTTGGAAGAACAAACTTGGCCCTAGACAAGTCTATGGTAATACTATTTCTAGACAATAGGAAGCCTTATTTCTATTATCCAAAGGTTAGAACTTCTCCTACTATTCTTTATCCAATGGTCAAAGTGGTAAAGGTGAGCAATAGTGACAGTTACTATTCTTGACAAGACATAAAGGTGTCATGTTGACTAGAACTATGCGCACATGTGCAAGTCTTATTTCGATGGACCAATGGACAATAACTAACCTCCAAATTATTAACCAATGGGTAAAAGGTGATGGTGATGTCAAGATTATTCCAGATAAGACAACACATAGATTTGGGAAAGTATATTGTCCTATAAGTTGGGGAAAGTTCACTGGCAAATGGATTGCGATAAGTGCAATGATACATATACTTCTAATCACCTTATGACTTAATGGGTAATAATTTCCATACTTTCTATTACCCAATGGCAATCATGTCATACTATTCATGACATGACAAGTTAAAGGTACTATGATGACATGACTTTTAACTAATGGTCACTAACTTTCCTAGGTTTTATTATCCACTGGATATGTAATCATGTCATACTATTCATGGCATGACAAGTCTAAAGTACAATGATGGGTAGTCAAGTCATGCTATTATCCAATGGACAATAGTATTCCTAGTTTCTATTACGCAATGGATATATACATGGGTTCACAAGGTTTAATTAGGTTTCTAGGAAGGTTCATAAAGTCCACCAAGTTTAACTAGGACAAACTAGTTATGGTAAAGTAACTGCCTTTACTAACTAGACAGTTAAGAATGAACTAGACTTACTAAGTAAGATTTCCAACCAAGAAATGTAATTCAAAAATAAGTTTTATGCACATGGTAAATAACTCTGCTTGTCTTTAGAAAATGACTAGGTAGTTTGATGCAAGAAATTCTATTTCTGAGTTCAGAATTTAATTATGACGGATTATAAAAAGTTAAAAAAAAATTATAACGCACTTCAGGAGTTAATTAACGAAATTCAAATAACTAACGAAATTTTTATTTACCAAAAATCAGGGTTGTTACAATTGCCATAATCTTCCACATTCGACATTAATAATTTTACGCCAAAAGAAAGGCAAAAATATTTGTCAGCTCCCCAATTAAAAAACAATGACAAGTAGATAAAAAAGACATTAATTAAACCCAAGTTTCTAAATCAATCTTTGACAATAAGAACAATTAAAATAAATACCAGTATCATGAGTTATAAATAAGCCCAAACATCGTACTAGGGGACTACAAAAACGTGAAATTAAAAAACAAAAATCTCTTCAAAACAGCTCAACCAACATGATCTTCGTCGATCGATTCAGAAAACGTTGCACCGTCCGGCATATGAATTGAAACAAATACATAAAATGCTAGTGTTAGAATTTTTAAGACCAATAAAACCCAAAAATATAGCACATACATATGCAGTAACATTGTAGCACCAACATACATTTTGCCTCATACACACAAAAAAAAGCACCATATTGCAGCAACACCAACAAAATCTATCCTGCATATTAATGCACGATTAATTTGACACAACATATGTAGAGACTCGCAAATTTATCATAATTTGAAATATTGTTTAATGTGTAAAAGTATTGTATTATTAATTAAGTAGTACGTCTATTTGTGGGGGGTGTACGGATATACGTTTACGGTTGTGTATCGGACACTTGGAGAATGGTAAAATATGAATTTTGATGTTGTGATGTTGTTTGGAAGTGTTGGTAGCCAGTGGGGTTGATTCGGTAACCATTACAAACAAATTTATTTTTTGTCCAGCTTGAACCGGTGCTGGCTGTCGCCCAGTACCGGTGCGTGATGTCCAGAAGCTGTGTTTTTCGGCATTTTGAAGGCTCTTGAACCGGTACTAGCTTTCGCCCAGTACCGGTACACACTGCATTTTTCTGCAACTTTCAGCACGCTTTTTGGACCTCTATAAATACCCCCTTTTACCATTTTTCACATCCAAAACCCATGAACCAGACCTGAAAACACCCCCTCCCACCTACCCAACTCCAATCTCACCCAAAACTCTTGATTTTAACCTGAAATCTTCAAGATCCAAGGGTTTTCTTCCTCAAAATCACTTGAATCTCACATTTGGTGAACAAAGGGTAAGTTTAGTGTTCTTCTTCTAACTTTTTAGCTCTCATCCACGTTTTTCTCTCTCTCCTCTCAATGACTTGGTGATCTTTGCTTGTTTATCATGTTTTTGGGTAATATCCTCTCTAGATCTTGTGCCTAAGCTTGGGAGTAGCTTGTCCTTGGAAGATTTGGGCTTATTCCTCTTGGTGGACCTAGGGTTTTGCTCAAAACCCACTTTGGTAGGAATTTCTCTCTTCCTCTACATGTTTTGCGGTGACTATGTGTGATTTAGGTGTTTATTTGCTACATATGGACTAATAGAATGTTTATGGCTTGAGGATTGCATTTTTCTTTAAAGTAGTGTCGTGGACTTGAGTGTTATGGTACATGAGCTATATGTGACGTACTTGGTAGTGTTTGGTCTTGTGTGGAATGAGTCTATAATATCGGTGTTGGTTGTGATAATATGGAGGTCGTTAATGAGAAGTGATTGTGGAGTATATTATAACAACTCTAATTTTTAATGAATAAAAATCTCGTTGTTTAATCGAAATTCTTTAATTTCTCTAGAATGGCTTTATAATTTTCTTGTTAATCCGTCATAATTAGATTTGAGACTCCTAAATTGGGTTTCCTCACAGCAGGCAATATGGTCATTTTCTAAAGACAAGTGTGTTTATAAAAGCACTTGTATATTCTCCTAATAAATGTATTAAAGTCTTGTAATTATATTTCTTGGCTAGAAATCCTACTTGGCTAGTATAGTTCACTTCTAACCAATTAGTTGGAGGAACCTAACTACCAATTCACCTAGTTACTTTCTCCTAACCCTAGATTAACCTTTACCCATTGAACAATAAAAGTTACGAAACTTTTATCCATTGGACAATAGGAAACCTAGATTTTCTATCAAGGATATTTTGTGCTAGATTTGATAAAGTACTCATATATAGTTGTATATAGACTTATATACACATGCCTAAAGGACATTTGGTTATTTCAAATATTATTCAAGTATACATTACCTTATTCCTTTTATCCATTGGTCAATATTTACTAGGGAAATTATTACCCATTAGATAATAGAGTTAGTCTTACCAACAAGTACTAGGGTTTATTAAATAAATTATTTTCTAGATTTTTCATGTGATGATATACTTATATATATGTGTGTGTGTGTGTGTGTATGTACCTTATAGATTTAATACCCTAGATTTCTTAGGTACACAAGTACAATATTATAATAAGAACATGTGCCAATTTGGACTATTTTAACAAGAAAATTTAATTTGGAAATCTATCTAGATTGCATGGTACACACTTATATATACATATATAGGTACTTAGACTTATATATACTTATATTATTACAAAGTACACGTGTGTTTATTAGAATAGTATAATAGGAAAATCTTGGCTTTGAAATCCCAATAGATCACATAGTACCATAAGTACATTTCTTTATATATGTTTACTTGTACATAGAAGTGTGTGTGTATATATATATATATACATATGTACTAGTGCTAGGGGGAGAGAGAGAGAGAGAGAGAGAGAGAGAGAGAGAGAGATTGCCGAGAGAGAGAGAGGGAGAGGGAGAGGGAGAGGGAGAGTGGCTGAGAGAGAGAGAGAGGGAGGGAGGGAGAGAGAAAGAGATAAGAAAGAGGGAGATTTGGTTGTACCTTGCCTTGATCTTTCCATTGTGCCTTGAGTTGATTGCAATCTAGGGTTATATACTTCTCCAAGCAAAAATCTATCTCCCATTGTCCTTATGTGTACAATTGCCAATGTAAAACCTTGTACCATCCTCCTTTCTTCCACCAAAATCTTTCCAAATCAATCCAAAGTACTAAATCTAGCCATGCAAGCCTAGAACTAGACCTTGATCTTTCAAAGAAAGCATGACAAGTTGAATACAAAATGAGATATGGAGAGATAGAGAGAGATTTCGGGTGAGAGGGAGAGAGAGAGGAGCCTTGGCCTATAAATAGCAAGCCATTCCAAGCGTAAACTCACACTTTCATTCTTTGCTCTCACTTCTCTCTAGAAATTCTAAGCCTTCTAAGGTTTCTTAAAGTTCTTGAGAGCTACCAACAAACCCCCCCAAAAATCACCCCTAGATCTTTAAAGTAGCAAAGTTGTTTCTAGGAAGAGAAAATCCATCTCTCTTCTTTTCAAGAACTTCGGAGCCGTTGCGCCGCCGATTCGCAAAACCGATGACCTATTCTCAAAATCGCCCAACCGCCAAGAAGTAAGGTAGATTATTCTTATCCCCTATCTCTAAGTATAGGTAGTGTCCCTTGTCCATTAATTCAATGTATAAAGTAGAACCATATGTTGGAAAGCATAAGTAGATAAGAATATCTCTCATCTATAATGTTTAGATTACATGATAGTCAACAAACTTATTTTACTAATGGAAGTATGAGCATGTTGAATAATCGATCTTTTACTTTCAATAAACATGTCGTTTAGAACTTCCCACAAAGGAAGAAAGTACGAATTTTAAAGGATTAGAAACTTATCGCTTGATTAGTAGTATTCGTATTTTGATCTTTAAAATAGTTATAAACATGCATACATGAATTGCTTGTATTACTTGTGGTATGATAAAGCATAAGTGATTTTTACTCCAAGGGCGTCCGTACATGTGGCGTTATGCTTTAAGTGGTGTTTTGAGCTTGATTTGTAATATAGAGTTAGATGATCTTGCTAGTTTAAGGTTACAATGATTGAGGCATGATTACGTATGTGAAAAGTCCTACCGCGGAGTCGTTGCATGAAAACGAGACACAGAAATCGAGAAAGTTAGAAACATGACATTTAGGATGTGGTTAATGGAAAGGCGTGTTTTGAAAAAGGTGAAATGTTTTGGAAACCGCAATGTGGCTGGACATGGTAGCCCATTGTGTGGTGTGTGTTTTGTGTGTCAATGGGAACTCGGGACGGCGGAACCATTGTGAGGATATACTCGGGAGACCGGAACGGCGGAAGCGAGGTTGGGTGTGTGGTTTGGTTATCCGCGGAGAGGAGCCAATGCAAAGTGTGCCAATGGGAACCCGGTGCGGCAGAACCATTGTGAGGATACTCGGGAGACCGGAACGGCAGAACCAAGGTTGGGTGTGTTAAAAACGATTTTGAAAATGTTGACATGGTTATGAAACGTGGAAAATGTTGACATAGTCTACGAGGAGTTGCGTAGGAGAAACTCAGAAAACCATGGACACCAACGTTAGTTTGAATAATGAATGTGGATGTGTCATTGTTAACTATTTTGTCGAATATGTATGAACTATGTGGAAATCATTGAATTTATGATCGTTTGTTCGTAAGAAAAAGGGTTAGTGGGTATGGGTTAATCTATTGAGCTTTTGTAGCTCACGGTGTTACCTTTGGTGACCCTGACATATTATATTGGTGGCGACGCTGATATATTGTGTCAGATCTTATTGATGAACAGGGTAAACTCTACACCTTGGAAGCCTTTGGAGCCGAAGAGCTAGCCAGGATGGAGGAAGAAGCGGAGCAGTAGATAGGAACACTAGTTCCCTCCCTTATCTGAATAAAAGTACTTTTGTAAGGTTTATGATGTAATATTGAGCCAGACTCTATTTAAATATTCAATAAAATTGTTTATTTAACGTATCCAAAATTCGGGGCGTTACAACTTGGTATCAGAGCTTTAGGTTCAAAATCTCGACCTTGAGTAGAATGGGTAAAACCATAAGTTAAGTTTGACCGTTGCACAAACGTGAATTGAGTTTAAGTTTACCGTCCCAAATTTGGTGGAATTTTGACAAAACAATCTTTGGATTGAAGCAAGGTGCGGAATTGGCAGTACCACTGAGCTAGAAATTCCCGAACAATTGGATGATGACTTAAATCAAAGATCGAATGTGGAACTTAGAAACTGTAACAGCCCTGATTTTTGGAAGTAAAAATTTCGTTAAATATTTGAATTTTATTTGAATTACTTATTTTTACTTTCAGTAATCCGTCGTAATTAAATTCTAATCCTTCGGGGCCAACCGAATCAGATTCCAACCAACTTGTTGGAGGAATCAAGCAACCAACTAACCTAGTTACTAGATGAACCTTTTGAACCTCTTGAACCGTTTTACCATTACCCATTGGTCAATAGATGTTAGGGTAATCTTTACCCATTGGACAATTTGTCTTCCATTAAAATAATTTGGTTAGTACAAAGATATGGTATTTTAATGGGGTGTATCCACATGTGCAAGTACATTTATTCTTTATTTATTGGGTATTTTCCCACCCATCTGTTATCCATTGGTTAATAATCACAAGGGAAATTATTATCCATTGGGTAATAGCTCCAATCTTCCAACATGGTACAAGTATCCTATTTAATATTCAAGTATTGATTTCCCATGTGAGTTATGCATTAAAATATTGGGGTATATCTAAACCCTAGATTTCTAAAGTACTTTATTAAATAAACTAGTACTTGTACTCTATTATTATTTAATGGGGGAGAATCCTAGCCTTTTATTTAATTGGGATACTTGGTACCACACCTATGTTTAAATATTAGGCTTTTGTTCACATGCTTTAAAGGACAACTTTGATTATTTTAATATAAAAGTTCCCTAGTTACTATTGTCCATTGGACAATAAAAGTTAAGGAATTTATTATCCATTGGGTAAAAGGTTAGTCTTTCAACCAAGTACATGGATTTATTAAACTAGTCTTTTTCCTTATTTCCCATGTGACATGGTACCTATATTTTATTAGATATGTAGTTAGTAGATTTAAAACCCTAAGATTTCCTAAATACTCTTTTATTATTTTTTGTTGGGGTTTTGTACCCAATTGGATTAGTTTAATGGGGAGTTGAACTACCTAGAGTACCTTAGTACACTAGTTTATTAGCTTTATCCAACATGTGCCAATTTATTAGTTTAATGGGAAAATCTTAGTCTTTTAAATCTTTTTTATTCAAAGTACCAATGTACATACTATTTTAATTGTTTTCTTGTACCATTAATATATATATATATATATGTGTGTGTGTGTGTGTACTTTTGCAAGATAGAGAGAGAGAGAGAGAGAGAGAGAGAGAGAGAGGAGAAGCCTGGAGAGAGGGAGGAGAGAGGGAGAGAGAGAGAGAGAGAGAGAGAGGAAGGAAGGAAGAAGGAGAGTTGGTTGTACCATACTTGATCTTCCATTGTACTTCAAATCCTTGGGTAATATTCTTCTTAGCCTAGGACTTAACCTCCATTGTCCTCGTTTGTACAATTATCAATTGTTTAAACAAGAATCTTGTACGATTTATTCTTTCTTCCACAAATCTTCCAAGAATCAAATCCTAGCCATGCAAGCCTTTAGTTAGCCTTTGATCTTTCAAAGATCTCTTGCCAAGTGTCAAAAATTGAGGTGGAGAGAGAGAGAGGGGGGCCGGCCTTGAGAGAGGAGGGAGAGCCAAGGTTTTGCCTATAAATAGCAAGCCATTCCAAGCATTCAACTCACACCTTCACCTAGCAACTTCTCTCTCTAGAAAAACTTATGTTCTTTCTTTGTTCTTCTTGTTCTTGAGTTTTTCTTGAGTTCTTCAAGAAACTCATCCAAGGCCGCCACTAAGCCGCCACTCGACCACCCTTCGATCCATAAAGTAGAGTAGTTTTAGTCAAGAAGAAGTTTCAAGAGAAATATTTCTCTTTCGAAGCTACCGGAAGCCAACCGTAGGAAGTTACTCCGTCCGACCACCGATTGCCGTCCGTAAGCCGTTACTACTGCCAAGAAGTGAGGTAGGATACTCTTACCCTATCCCTATGTATATGTAGGATCTTCTTATCTTCCATTCCAAGTAGAAAGTAGGTTATCTTTATTTACTTTCCATCTCAAATATTCGTATTTTGATCTTTAAGATGATTATGAGCATGCATATATGAATTGCTTGTATTACTTGTGGCACGATATAGCATAAGTGATTTTCACTCCAAGGGCGTCCGAACATGTGGCGTTATGCTTTAAATGTTGATTTGAGCATGATTAGCAATATAGAGTTGGATGATCTTGTTAGATTACAATGAATGACTCATGCTTACTTTTGTCCTGCCACGGAGTTATTGCATGAAAACGAGACACGAGAACCGGGAAAGTAGAAACATGACACCTAGAGTGTGTTAATGACATAGTGTGTTTTGAAATCACAATGTGGTCGGACTTGCCCATTGGGGAGAGGTGTGTGTGTGTGTTCCAATGGGAATCCGGAATAGCGGAACCATTGTGAGGTTGTGTGCGTTCCCCTGGGAAACCGGACCGGCGGAACCATGGTGAGGTATGGCTTGGTTATCCGCGGTACGGAGCCAATACAATTGTGTGCCAATGGGAACCCGGCACGGCGGAACCATTGTGAGGATACTCGGGAACCCGGTGCGGCGAAACCGAGGTTGGGTGTGTAGCTTGGTTATCCGCGGTATGGAGCCAATGCAAATGTGTGAGTTAAACAAATGATTTTGAAAGGATGATTTGTAAGTGAAAAATGGTGACACGGTCTACGACGAGTCGCGTAGGAGAAACACGAAAATCTTGGACACCAACGATAGATGAATAAAGAATATGGATGTGTGATTGTTAGTGTTGTTGTAAATGTTTTTCTGTTGTAAGGTTGGTGGATAAGGATTTCCTATTGAGCGTTGTAGCTCATGGTGTTACCTTTGATGACCCTGACATATTATATGGGTGGCAACACCGGTATAATGTGTCAGACCTCATAGTTGAACAGAGCAAGATCTTCACCTTGGAGGCCTTCGGAGCCGAGGAGCTTCCCAGAATGGAGGAGAAAGCAGAGCAGTAGTTAGGAACCCTAGTTTCTCCCTTGTTGAATAAATGTAACCTTTTGATGTATTTATGATGTAATATTGAGCCAGACTCTCTTTATTATGTAATAAATGCCTCATTAACGTACCCAAAATTCGAGGCATTACAGAAACTCAAAAGCATTTTTAGTAAACCTTTTGTAACGCCCCGAATTTTGGGTACGTTAAAAGGACAATTTTTATTGAAATTTCAAAATAGAGTCTAGCTCTTTATTACATCATATATACATCAAAGGAATACATTCATTCGAAAAAGGAGAAGCTAAGGCTCCTAACTACTGCTCCGCTTGCTCCTCCATTCTGGCAAGCTCCTCAGCTCCGAAGGCCTCAAGGTGTACTTCTCACCCTGTTCATCTAGGAGGTCTGACACATTATACCGGCATCGCCACCAATATAATATGTCAGGGTCACCAAAAGGCAACACCGTGAGCTACAACGCTCAATAGGAAATTCTTACCCAACCAACCTTACCACAAAAAATCATTTACAACAATACAACAATCACACATCCACATTCGTTGGTGTCCAAGATTTCTGTGTTTCTCCTACGCGACTCGTCGTAGACCGTGTTAACATTTTCACTTACAAACATCCTTTTCAAATCATTTGCATTGGCTCCGTACCGCGGATAACCAAGCCTTTCAAAATCTTTTGCATTGGCTCCGTACCGCGGATAACCAAGCTACACACACCCAACCTCGGTTCCGCCGCGCCGGGTTCCCGAGTATCTTCTCAATGGTTCCGCCGCGCTGGCACACAAATGCATTGGCTCCGCACCGCGGATAACCAAGCTATACCTCACCATTGTTCCGCCGGTCCGGGATCCCATGGGAATGCACACAACCTCACAATGGTTCCGCTATTCTGGATTCCCATTGGAACACACACACACATACATAATACCCTTGAAATGGTCATTATGTAGTTTCTAAGATATCTTCTTTTTCGGAAAACACATTTCTTCCTCGGAAAACATTTCCTTTCATTAACCACACCCCTAGGTGCCATGTTTCTACTTTCTCGGTTCTCGTGTCTCGTTTACATGCAAGACTCCAAGGCAGGACAAAAGTAAACATCATTCATCATAATCCAACAAGATCATCCAACTCTATAATTAACATGCTCAAATCATCACTTAAAGCATAACGCCACATGTACGGACGCCCTTGGAGTGATAAATCACTTATGCTTTATCGTGTCACAAGTAATACAAGCAATTCATATATGCATTCTCATAAACATCTTAAAAGATCAAAATACGAATACTTCGTTCCAAACGATAAGTTCTTTCTTAGAGATCAAAACAACATATGTTATACTTGAGATGGAAAATAAGAAGATCATACATAAACTTAGGATAGGGTAAGAGTATCCTACCTTGATCCGAAACTAGTCAGGGCCGAGTAAGCTATTTGGAAAATCCACGGGCGATGAAACTCGCGAATCTGGCCCGAACTTTGGACGGCAGTAACTCGGTCAATCTTTGGCCGAATACAATCGTTCTTGGGTCGAAATCGAAGCGCTAGAAACGCTCTTCAACTCTCGTGAAGAAAGTCAATCCTAGAAACGATCTTAGGGTGGAGAAAAACGGTGAAAAAGGAAGAGACAGTAAGCTGTCTGGAAATAGAAATCCGAGAATTTCACTGAACTTTGGATGACAATAACTTTGTCATCTCTTCACCGATTGGGGTGATTTTTGGGTCTAATTTGAAGATCTCGAAATTCTCTACAACTTTCCCGAAGAAACTTGGTTCTAAAAACTACTCTAAGAAGGAGAAAACTAAGGATTTTCAAAGGGGCAGTAGGCTGCCTGGAAAATCAGAAATGGTTTCTAGAGAGAAGGAAGAGCAAATGTTTGAAGGGGTGAGTTGAAATGCTTGGAATGGCCTTCTATTTATAGGCAAAGCTTGGCTCTCTCTCCTCTTCTCAAATTTTGACACTTGTCATGAGATCATGAAAGATCAAGGCCTAAACCCTAGGCTTGCATGGCTAAGATTGTCCTTCTTGGAAGACTTGGTGTGAAAAGAGGTGTGAACAAAAATAATTGTACAAGATTCTAGTGTGAAACCATAGATAATGGTACAAAGGAGGACAATGGAGTAATTTCTTAGCTAGGAAGGAAGAATCCCATGGATTTTGAAAAAGTCTAATTTAATAAAACCTTTGTACTTGGTGAAAGAATAACTTTATTACCCAATGGGTAGTAAATCTCCTAACTTCTATTGTCCAATGGACAGTAATTATTAGGTAACTTTTATATTAAAATAACAAGTACTTTGGCACATGGGTTTTAAGAAAAAGATTAACTAATAAACCTCATGGTACTTTGAAAGACTAACTTCTTTTTATCCATTGGGTAAAAATTTCCCTAACTTCTATTATCCAATGGATAATAGTTATTAGGTCATTTATATACTAAAATAATCCAAAAAGTACTTTAAAGTAATTAAAAAGTCCAATTTTTACCAAAACTAGTACTTTAACCAAGTATACTTTTATAATAAAGAATGGGGTTTCTATTATCCAATGGATAATAGTTTCCCTAACTATCTTTGTCCATTGGACAAAGAATAATAAAAAAATTATTTAAAAGAAAAAAGATATTCAATTCTTTGTCTAGGGTTAAAAAGGTTAAAAAGGTTCAATGAGGGGCAAAACGGTCCATTTGCGGTAGGTTAAAGTAACTAGGTAACTTCCTACCTCGGTTTCTCCAACAAGTTGGTTAGAAACTAACAAGGCTTGCCAAATGGGGCTTAAAGCCAAGAAACGAAATTTCAAGGGCAAAAACGTAATT
The DNA here is from genome assembly GCA_019656295.1 of Rhododendron mucronatum var. ripense. Lineage (NCBI taxonomy): Eukaryota > Viridiplantae > Streptophyta > Magnoliopsida > Ericales > Ericaceae > Rhododendron > Rhododendron mucronatum. The sequence continues at coordinate 3,967,691 of BPLT01000009.1, read as the reverse complement.
ACGATGAACTATAGGAATTTAAAAGTAAACCCAAGTAATTAAAATAAAATTCAAATATTGAACGAAATTTTTATTGACCGAAAATCAGGGTCGTTAAACCTTTGCCTAAAAATGTTACTAATTGAGGTTTATAACTTTTCCTTCTAGATGAATCACATGAGCCCCTACCAAGTCAACCTGTTAGCTGAAGCTCACCACCTTGCCAGCAACATAAGCTCCATGACGAACCAGCTAGTGGGAGATCCCTATTTTCCCTATGCTTTTCCCTACACTCACGACTTCTACCAAGAGCATGGCACCCTTATACTTCCCGTAAATGAGGAGGAAGAAGATGAGGCCGAAGCAGTACCCGTCCTAGTCCAAATACCACCCCCCGATAACACGGAATTTCTAATTGAGAAAAACGATGTCGAAGCAGCCCCTGCCCTAGTACCAATAGCACCCCTCAATAACATGGTTGAGGAAGTTGAGGAAGATCCCAAGGAGGAGAACCCTGAGGAAGAAGATCCCGAGGAGTTCCACGACCCACCGATTAACGAAGCGGACTGGCAGCATTTAATGTTAATGCCAGATCCAGACTTACCATCTGACGACAAGGAAATCAAGATTTTAGAGGAAGATCTGGAGTGGGTTATGCCCGACTTCATGGATATACCCACTAACACCGGTGATGTACCACCACCACCTTACGAGACCGACATAGGCGCATATAGGGTCGAATTTCCAACCATCTTTTAGATCGGTTAGGAAGGCTTAGCATATGGTTGGACCTTTTGTTGTAATCAGAATGCAGTAGGAAGCTTAGGCTAGTAAGCCGTCTATGTTGTACTCGTTTAATTAATAAATGAAAGAATTGTAATTCCTATTGATATATGTTCATGTGCATGCTTGTATCTATTTTCGCCATTAAGTCTAATATATAACTTTCCTTAATATTATAGATGTCACAAGGAGGACGCCCACCTTTCGCCCCTCAAGCCTTGGCTGTCTACCGATTGTTGCTAGCACCAGGATACCTAAGACCAACACCCCCATCGGAGGATGACATGGAGCTCTATGAAGTCCCAATCACTTGAGCAATACCCCCACCAGCTACAAACCCCGAGCACCTCCCACTTACCAAAGTCTTTGCACCACCTGTGGAGGACTTTGAACAACCATTCAGTTTCCCTACGTTTGACATGGAGACTGACTCGGAATTTGATGCTGCAATGATGAACTGCTCCTAGTACTACCTAGAACCACTGGAGGAACCACCCGTTCTGACTGTGGAAGAACTGCTCGCCCAAGAACGAGAGTATTTTCTTAAGGCAGACACTGCTGCCGAGAGGAACTATAAGATGTAGCTGAGAGAGGTCTACGGAATTATCCCACCTAAGAAAGGTATGGCAGCAGCTTGGAATAAAACTTGGCAAGTCGTAGGACCGTGTTGTAATAGTATGTAGGATCGTTTCAATTTGTACTAGGAAGTCTTATCTTATTTGCTTTGTAGTAGAACTCTATGTTTATGTTGTTTGTTCTTGCTATCAATGAAAAGCTTGCCTTGTTTTGAAAGAGCACTGTTGCATACTATATACTTTTAAATATCATTTGCAAAAAAAAAAAAAAAATTTAGTTAGACTAAAACTCCCCCTTTGAACCTATATCTGTAGAAGGTGAACCGACGCAGTGGACTAGGATACGAGAATGGAGAATCTTCCAACATAAATCCCGACCTAGCTCAAATCATGCAAGCACTCGTAACCGCCTTAAACGCCAACCGCCGAAACCAAAACCGTGATGATGAACCTATGACCTGAACCCGAGCGATGAACGAATTTCGCAAACGCCGACCTCCGACCTTCAACAGAGATACCAACCCCACCATGGCTGAAACATGGCTGAAAGAAGTCAAGGTGATCCTAGACACCTTGGAGAATACCCGAGATGGAGATCGTGTAGCCTTAGCCACATACTAGGTGAAAGGAGAAGCCCGTTATTGGTGGGATCTGATGGAGGCAACCCATGCCATAGCCACCATGATATTTCCTGAGTTCGAAACCCTATTCCTTAACAAGTACTTTCCCACGCCAATTAGTTTGGCCAAGGAACAAGAGTTCCTAAACCTGAAACAAGGAACGATGACCGTCACTCAATACGCTGCCAAGTTTGAGGAACTGTCCCGCTACGCCCAAACTGCCATTGCAACTGAAGACAAGAAGGGGAGAAGGTTTGAGTGGGGACGGACAATAGCTAGAAGGGCTGTGGTGGCTCAGGCTTTCCCCACCTATACCGGTGTTGTGAAGTGTGCTCTTCGACTGGAGAGTGAAGAGAATGACTTCAAAACCCGATGGAGGAAGCCGACAGGCAACACTGGCGAACCTATCCGAACTCAACCTTCCAACATCAATCGCGGGCCCTACCCTACCAAACCAAACCCTTCACCCCATCGAAAAACAACCAACCTTGGAAGACTACTGCACCAGGACGTGGCGAACCGCAGAGGGGCGGCAGAAACATAGCAACAGTCCAATGCTTCAACTGTCAGGCTATGGGCCACTTACAAACGTGAATGCCCCCAACCCCAGAGGGAGAGAACTGGAAGTTTTGGAAGCCAGAAAGCTCAACAACCAGGACAGACCGGATTTGGAAAGCAGAACCCTGGAGGCCCATCACAGCAACTGAATTGGCAGAACAAGGGGAAACAACCCATGGGAATGCAACAGAGCACTGGAGGACGCATCTTTGCACTACAGACTGAGGAGCAGGAGCAGGATCCCTCTGTGATCCAAGGTACGCTATTATTGTATAGTACCTGCGTACAAGCATTGTTTGACTCTGGAGCATCGCATTCGTTTATATCTTCTGCCTGCGTAACTGCTCTAGCACTAGAAATAGAACCCCTAAGTACGAGTACAAAAGTCAAATCGCCGTTGGGGGGGAGTATAGCTGTTAATTTAGTGTGTAGAAGGTGCGAGATAGAAATAGCCAGCCTACGTCTGACCTGCGACCTCAGAGTGATCAACATAGCAGATTTCGATGTAATCCTTGGAATGGATTGGCTATCAGCTCATCGTGCGGTCATAGACTTCCACTAGAAGACGGTAACGGCTCATACCTCTGAAGGAACTCGTTTCCGATTTACGGGGGATAAATAGACGGCAGGTTCGACGACGAAGAGATCTAGGTGGTTGAATCAACTGTTTGGATGGCTAGCTAGTCTCCAAATGGAAGAAACCGACTGGATGGAATTGGGATTACTGCACATTGTTTGCGAGTACGCCGATGTTTTCCCTGAAGAACTTCAGGGTTTACCACCTCAAAGAGAGATAGTCTTCTTTATAGAACTCCAACCAAGAACAGCACCAATCTCGATGGCACCGTACAAAATGGCCCCGGCAGAACTAAAGGAGCTCAAGACTCAATTGCAAGAACTGTTGGACAAAGGATTCATCCGACCAAGTACATCACCATGGGGAGTGTGGGCAGCGTGCCCTTTTTCAAGGGAAAGGATTCCATTCCCTTCCCAAAGAAAAATGCCAGTTCGAGGGAGCGCTTAGCTAGACGACAAACACTTGCGAAAATACAGAGTCGTCACTCGGGTTTGAAGGTCCGACACCCAAAGAACCGTATTTCGATGCACTTGCCTTGCTGTTTGATTTGAAAAAGTTAAGGAACTGGTCCGTCATAACCATATCTGGGTTGAGGAGCCAGGTTACGAAAGGGGAAGGGTTTTATGGCACCCCTCTCGCCCAATCCGGAGATCGGTTTCTACTTAGGCATTTGCGAAAATATATTCATGATTCTTCTCTTATTAATCGATTTTTAGCCAGTTAGGGCGGGGGAACAGTTAATCGAGGAATGAAACCGTAACATGTCTGCAAGATGTGATAGATAATAACGTGGATGGATGAAACTTTGAATATTTAAATGAAATGACGTTCAGTATCGTGACTGGACATCAAACAGTGCCCTTTCATGAGTTTAATGCAAACAATAGCCAACTTGCATGCATGGATTTTCATGCATGCAAGTCCACCATCGTGCGATGAACCCATATAGTCGCGGGAGTGACATCTTATCAAAAAACTGAACTTCATTCCCCTCTGGGCTTTGGAAGGACCAGTGCTCACCCAGGAAGCAAACCAAGTAGGCTATATGTACTGAAAGTTTAATAATTATTACAAACAGGATGAACAGAATATAACACAACCTTTGAACAATGAGAGTGTTAAAGACAAAGGCCAGGGACCAAGCTGCCCATGCACTGGCAGTCTTTGGAAATCATCACACCATCGCGCGAGAGAGTGATAACATCTCGCGATTGTTCTGACTGGACTTCCAGGGATTGCTCTTGCATGCCTGGGCTCTGAGACAAATTCAGAAGCAACCCAAGGGCATTCCAAAGCAAATAAATGAGCAAGATAAGCTAAAGCTAACTGGTTTTAGCATGCAAAGCAGTGGAGTATTTCTAGAGATGCTTCACGGTATTCTACAATATTATAAAACAGAAAACAACCAGCATCCAATCCCCACGGGGACTATCGTACGTCGACTAGGATAGTCGCGCGATTGAGTGAGTCCGTCAGGCATTAAAGTGCCCGTTCATGGTTCTTGTAACTCTGCTGATTTTAGGATCAGGACTGGTATAGATTACCAGCCTTGGCCCTGCCAGCCCCCCGCAGGGATTAAAACAATAAAAAGGCAGTAAAATTATACCTTCACTTGAGTGATTCAAAAAATGGTTTGAAGAAAATGGTAGTGCTTGCAAAATGAGTTTATAGAAATGGCTTGGATTGATGGAGTATCAAGGTATTTAGAGATTTTGTAGGCTTTTTTTTGCTTGAAAATTTTGTATCCTCTTGGAAGATAAACCATGGGGGTATTTATAGGAGAAGGAGAGGGCTTGTTTGATGGCTAACTAGGCAATACAACCAGCCAACAAGGCTAGCTATAGTTGCATGGTGGAGAAGTAGGGTGCAAAAGGTGATGGGAGAGTGGGGGAGAGGTGGTGCAAGGGCAGCCCTGCAGAACGCTGTTCAGTAGACGAAATGGGGTTACATAGCCCTGTACACCCCTGATCATCACAAAGTCTAGCTGGAAAAGGTGAAAATGACAGGTGTTGACCATTGCGGGAGGGTGTGACTCCATCGCGCGAGGGTTAAACTAGCCCCGCGATGGTCAACAGTCAAAGCTTTGACTTTGACCACCAGCTGGCAGATAAAGCATTGCGCGAGGGGTCCAATAGACCACGCGATGGTCAAACTTGAGGTCAGGGTTTAGATTTAAGGGTTTTTAGGGCTAAGGATGGGTTCCACGTACTCCAAGCTCAAGCCATTTCACTTTCAAGACTATTTTCAATCTGATTCATCATCGGGGAAACAAGAAACTGAAAAATAAAGTCAAACAATCGGGAAATCAGATTGGGGTGTCTACAGGGAGCACCGGCATTGTTCGTGAAGAAGAAAGAATGAGCACTTCGACTGTGTATTGACTATAGGAAGTTAAACCAAGTCACAGTGAAGAACCGATATCCGTTGCCTAGGATCGATGACCTATTTGATCAATTAAGAGGAGCAACCTGCTTTTCTAAAATCGATCTCCGATTAGGCTACCATCAGTTAAGGATTCGGGATGAGGATATCACCAAGACAGCCTTTCGCACCAGATACGGACACTACGAGTTTGTAGTGATGCCGTTCGCACTGACCAACACTCCGGTAGTATTCATGTGTCTCATGAACAAAATCTTTCAACCCTACTTAGACATATTTGTAGTGATGTTCATTGATGACATTTTGATATACTCCGCCAATAAGGAGGAGCACGAAGAACACCTTCGGATGGCACTACAAGTACTCCGAGATAACCAACTCTATGCCATGGCCAGTAAATGCGAGTTTTGGCTGGAAGTGGTTAAGTTCTTGGGGCACGTAGTATCCAAGGATGGAATCACTGTGGACGAAAGTAAGGCCGAAGCAGTGCTGAACTGGATACAGCCGACCTCGGTATTCGAAATCAGGAGTTTTCTAGGATTTGCTAGGTACTACGAAGATTCATACCGGACTTCTCAATCTTAGCCAAACCAATGACCAGGCTAACTCAGAAAGGAGTGAAGCTAGATTGGAATGAAGCCTGTGTGAAATCTTTCCGAGAGTTGAAAAAGAGACTGACCAGTGCACCGATACTCATTATTCCTGAACAGGGTGTAGATTATACGGTTTACTGCGACGCGTCAAGAGAAGGCTTGGGTTGTGTGCTAATGCAGAATGGAAAAGTTGTAGCCTACGGATCATGACAACTCCGACCGCACGAGACGAATTACCCCACTCACGACCTAGAATTGGCTGCAGTAGTATTCGCCCTCAAAACCTGGCGTTACTATCTGTGGGGAGAACAATTCAAAGTTTTCACCGACCACAAGAGCCTCAAATCTCTGTTCATTCAGAAGGAGTTGAACCTGAGACAGTGTCGATGGATGAAACACTTGGAGGACTACAAATTTATGCTCCAATACCACCCCGGCAAAGCCAACGTGGTAGTTGACGCTCTAAGCCGAAAGGATAGAGCATAGAAGGTCAAGACAGCTATTAAGGAATGGGAGATGGTAGACACCTTCAACGAGTTTAACTTGCGACCATCGTCAAAGAATGGGAACGCTCGATTGTATGCTCTAGTTGCGGAACCGGCACTTCACCGAGAGATCTTACTAGCCCAAACATTCGAGCAAGATTGCGAGTTCATTCGGTATCGAATCCGAGAAGGAAAGGCGCTACCAGGATGGACGAAGGATAATAGCCTGAGATTCAAGGGAAAGGTATTCGTACCTTATATTGGAACCCTTCGAGAAGCTGTACTCTGAGAAGCTCACCATTCAAACTTCGCAGTTCACCCTGGCGATACAAAGATTTTTCATGACATGCGAAGAACGTATTGGTGGGAAGGAATGAAAAAGGACGTAGCCCGATTTGTATCTACCTGCTTGGTGTGTCAACAAGTCAAGGCCGAACATCAAAAACCTGGAGGAGATCTTCAACCTTTACCAATTCCGACCTGGAAGTGGGAGCATATCTCGATGGATTTCCTCATTGGGTTACCAAGATCTGCCAAGTCCAACGCAGCCATTTGGGTGATCGTGGACCGACTCACCAAGTCTGCGCATTTTCTACCTGTCAAGATGACAGAGAATGTAGAGCAACTAAGCCTATTATATATTCGTGAGATTGTACACCTACATGGAGTACCTTTCTCGATTGTATCTAACCGAGACCCACGTTTTGTATCACATTTTTGGAAGGGATTGCAGAAAGCTTTAGGAACCGACGTAAGGCTTAGTACAGCCTTCCACCCCCAGACAGATGGACAAACGGAGAGGACAATACAGACATTGGAGGACATGTTAAGAGCTTGTGCCTTGGATTATTTCAGAAACTGGGAGCAGCACTTACCATTGGTAGAGTTTGCCTACAACAATAGCTACCAAGCAAGTATCGAGATGGCACCATACAAAGCTCTATACGGTTGACCCTGCCGATCTCCAGTCTGCTGGACAGATGCTGGGGAGACGGGATTGATTGGGCCTGACATAGTATGAGAGACCATGAAAAAGGTCAAGACCATCCGGCAAAGGATCCAGACTGCCCAGAGCCGACAGAAGAGTTATGCGGATAAAAGAAGCCGACCATTAACCATTGCAGTGGGGGACCATGTATTCCTGAAGATCAGACCTAAGAAGGGAGTTATCAGATTTGGGAAAAAGGGAAAGCTGTCCCCACGCTACATCGGACCCTTCGATAAAGTAGAGAAGATTGGGAAGGTTGCGTATCGTCTAGCCATGCTGCCACAGCTAAATAGAGTGCATAACGTGTTTCACGTTTCAATGCTCCACAAATATCTCACCTTACCCACCCATGTTCTCAATTGGGAAGACATCACCATCGAGGAAGATGCGACCTATGAGGAAGAACCCATAGAGATTTAGGTACAAAGTGAGAAGGTGATCCGAAACAAGACCATCAAATTGGAACGAGTTTTGTGGAAACACCGAGGAGCTGAAGAGACCACATGGGAAAGGGAGGAAACCATGAAGGCAAGTTATCCCCACCTGTTCGAATCCTAGTGTGCACCAAATTTCGAGGACGAAATTGTTTAAGGGGGATAGGTTGTAACAACTCCGATTTTTAATGAATAAAAATCTTGTTGTTTAATCAAAATTCTTTCATTTCTCTAGAATGGCTTTATAATTTTCTTGTTAATCCGTCATAATTAGATTTGAGACTCCTAAGTTGGGTTTCCTCACACCAGGCAATGTGGTCATTTTCTAAAAACAAGTGTGTTTATAAAAGCACTTGTATACTCTCCTAATAAATGTATTAAAGTCTTATAATTATATTTCTTGGCTAGTATAGTTCACTTCTAACCAATTAGTTGGAGGAACCTAACTACCAATTCACCTAGTTACTCTCTCCTAACCCTAGATTAACCTTTACCCATTGAACAATAAAAGTTAGGAAGCTTTTATCCATTGAACAATAGGAAACCTAGATTTTCTATCAAGGATATTTTGTGCTAGATTTGATAAAATACTCATATATAGTTGTATATAGACTTATATACACATGCCTAAAGGACATTTGGTTATTTCAAATATTATTCAAGTATATATTACCTTATTCCTTTTATCCATTGGTCAATATCTACTAGGGAAATTATTACCCGTTGGATAAAAGAGTTAGTCTTACCAACAAGTACTAGGGTTTATTAAATAAATTATTTTCTAGATTTTCCATGTGATGATATACTTATATATATATGTGTGTGTATGTACCTTATAGATTTAATACCCTAGATTTCCTAGGTACACAAGTGCAATATTATAATAAGAACATGTGCCAATTTGGACTATTTTAACAAGAAATATTGATTTGGAAATCTATCTAGATTGCATGGTACACACTTATATATACATATATAGGTACTTAGACTTATATGTACTTATATTATTACAAAGTACACATGTGTTTATTAAAATAATATAATAGGAAAATCTTGGCTTTGAAATCCCATTAGCTCATAGAGTACCATAAGTACATTTCTTTATATATGTTTACTTGTACATAGAAGTGTGTGTGTGTGTGTATATATATATATACACACACACACACACACACATATGTACTAGTGCTAGGAGAGAGAGAGAGAGAGAGAGAGAGAGAGAGAGAGAGAGGGAGAGAGTGGCCGAGAGAGAGAGGGAGGGAGGGAGAGAGAGATAAAGAGATAAGAGAGAGGGAGATTTGGTTGTACCTTGCCTTGATATTTCCATTGTACCTTGACTTGATTGCAATCTAGGGTAATATACTTCTCCAAGCAAAAATCAATCTCCCATTGTCCTTATGTGTACAATTGCCGATATAAAACCTTGTACCATCCTCTTTTCTTCCACCAAAATCTTTCCAAATCAATCCAAAGTACTAAATCTAACCATGCAAGCCTAGAACTAGACCTTGATCTTTCAAAGAAAGCATGACAAGTTGAATAAAAAATGAGATATGGAGTGTAATAACTCTGAATTTTAATAAATAAAAGCTTATTTATTATTCGAGTTATTTATTTAAATTTCTTGTATTGCTTTAATTTTCCGATAGTTTGTCGTAATTACGTTTCTACCCTTCAAATTTGATTTATTGCGCTGTAGCCCCTGAACTTTTATTTCTTGCACTTTAGTCCTACTTAGCAAAGCCTAGTTAGCTTCTAACCCTCAGGTTGGAGAAACTAAACTAGGAAGTCATCTAGTCACCGTAAAATGACCATTTTGCCCCTCATTGGAACTTTTGAACCTTTTGGACCCTAGACTAAGAATTTTAATATTCTTTTTCTTTTAATCAAATTGGTTATATTCTTTGTCCATTGGACAATAATAGTTAGGGAAACTATTACACATTGGATAATAGAATCCCATTTGTTTATATTAAAAGTATACTTACTTTAAAAAGTACTTTTTGATTATTTTAATATTAAAAGTGTCCTAATAGCTATTATCCATTGGATAATAGAAATTAGGGGGATTTTTACCCATAGGATAATAGAGTGAATCTTTCAAGGTACCATGGGATTATTAAACTAATCTTTTTCTTAAAAACCCATGTGACAAGTACTTAATATTTTAATTCAAAAGTACATGGTACCAATATTCCAAAGGTACCTTTTATATTTTTTTATTGGGGTTCTAACCACCATTGTACATGTGTATATATATATTAGTACCTAGATGATTAGAATATTACCTAAAGGTACCTATGCCTATTTAATTAGTTGGTGGGCAAAATCCTAGCCTTAAAGACTACCATTGATCTTTAGTACCAAAGAATTACTTTTTTATTATTTTTCTTGCAATATAACACATGCATATATATATATATATTGTACTAGAAAAAGCAAGAGAGGAGAGAGGGAGAGAGAGAGAGCCGAATGGAGGGAGAGAGAAGAGAGGGGGGCCGGTTGGGAGAGAGATGGGGAGGGAGATTTGATGTGTACTTGGCCATTAAGCTTCCATTGTACTTCAAATCCTATGGATTCTTACTCTTCCAAGCAAATCTTAACTCCATTGTACTCCTTTGTATATCTTTCAATTGTTAAACCCTTGGATCTTGTACCAATCTCATCTCCACCACAAATTAGTTTCAAGATCAAATCCTTGGTACACATCATAGCCTTGCAAGCCTAGGATTGGATTTTGATCTTTCAAAGATAGCTTGACAAGTGTTAAAATTTGAGGGAGAAAGAGAGAGAGGGGGGGCCGGCCATGAGAGAGGAGAGGGAGCCAAAGCTTGCCTATAAATAGAGAGCCATTCTTAAGCTTGAACTCACACCTCAAAGCAATAGCTCTTCCTTCTCTCTAGAATTCCAAGCATTCTTGTTCTAAGTTCAAGAACTTTCTTTGTTCTTGAGTGTTCTTGAGTGAAACCACCAAACCACTTCCAAATACCACCCATCGATCCTTAAAGTAGCTTAGTTAAATTTAGGAAGTTGTTTCTAGGAAAAGAAGTACAACTCTTTTCCTTTCGAAGCAATCCGAGGGCCGTTACGCCGCCGAATCCAAAACCGACGACCAAATCTTCCGTAGCCGTCACCGCCTAGAAGAACGGTAGTTAAATCCTTACTTTATTTTCTATAAGTAGTTTAATCTCGCTACTTTGAATCTCTACTTACTTTTCCTAAAGTTTAAGAAGTTACTTTGATTGTAAATAAAAAGTTGGAATGCATGTTTATGTTGTTTATGAAATTCAAGCATGCTAGTAGTAGTAGTAGTTGAATGATCTTGTTGTACTATTCAAGACTTGATTGAATGCATGTTTGTATAAAAGTCTTACACGTGGAGTCTTGCATGAGAACGAGACACGAAAACAGAGAAAAGTAGAAACATGGCACCTAGGGGGTGGTTTAACAAGAGAAATGTGTTTCCCGATAGGAAATATTTTTGAAACTACGTAATGACCATTTCAAGGGTATTACGTGAAGTAGTGTGTGTGTGTGCGCCAATGGGAACCCAGAACGGCGGAACCATTGTGAGGATACTCGGGAGACCGGTGCGGCGGAACCGAGGTTGGGTGAGTAGCTTGGTTATCCACGGTACGGAGCCAATGCAATGTGTGCCAATGGGAACCCGGTGCGGCGGAACCATTGTGAGGATACTCGGGAACCCGGAACGGCGGAACCGAGGTTGGGTGAGTTAAAAAGGTGTTTTTGAAAAGGGTAATAACAACATGGTTCACGACGAGTCGACACCAACGGTAGTTACAAAGCAATTGTGAAAGTGTTAGCGCTATTGTCTTTTTATCACTGCTTATGTACTTATCATGTGGAAATCGATGCTAGTATTAGGATTATACTATTGAGCCTTCGTAGCTCATGGTGTTACCTTATGGTGACCCTGGCATATTATATGGGTGGCGACGCTGGTATAATATGTCAGATCTGATAGACGAACAGAGCGAACTATTCACCTTGGAGGCGTTCGGAGCCGAAGAACTCGCTAGGTTGGAGGAACAAGAGAAGCCGTAGAGTAGGAACCTTAGTCCCTTTTGTTATCTCTCTTGTATTTCAAATGCTCTTATGAGAGCAGTGTTGTAATAATGAGCAATGACTCACCTTATTTCTGTAATAAATTATTTCCTTAACGTACCTAAAAATAGGGGCGTTACATGGAGAGAGAGAGATTTCGGGTGAGTGGGAGAGAGAGAGGAGCCTTGGCCTATAAATAGAAAGCCATTCCAAGCTTAAACTCACACTTTCATTCTTTGCTCTCACTTCTCTCTAGAAATTCTAAGCCTTCTTAGTTCAAAAGTTCAAGTTTCTTAAGGTTTCTTGAAGTTCTTGAGAACTACCACCAAACCACCACCAAAAACCACCCCTAGATCTTTAAAGTAGCAAAGTTGTTTCTAGGAAGAGAAAATCCGTCTCTCTTCCTTTTGAAGCACTTCGGAGTTGTTACGCCGCCGATTCGCAAAACCGACCAACCGCCAAGAAGTATGGTAGACTATTCTTATCCCCTATCTCTAAGTATAGGTAGAGTCCCTTGTCCATTAATTCAACATATAAAGTAGAACCGTATGTTGGAAAGCATAAGTAGATAAGGATATCTCTCACCTATAATGTTTAGATTGCATGATAGTCAACAAACTTATTTTACTAATGGAAGTATGAGCATGTTGAATAATCGATCTTTTACTTTCAATAAACATATGTCATTTAGAACTTCCCACAAAGGAAGAAAGTATGGATTTTAAAGGATTAGAAACTTATCACTTGGTTAGTAGTATTCGTATTTTGATCTTTAAAATGGTTATAAACATGCATACATGAATTGCTTGTATTACTTATGGTATGACAAAGCATAAGTGATTTTCACTCCAAGGGCGTCCGTACATGTGGCGTTATGCTTTAAGTGGTGTTTTGAGCATGATTTGTAGTATAGAGTTAGATGATCTTGCTAGTTTAAGGTTACAATGATTGAGGTATGATTACATATGTGAAAAGTCCTACCGCGGAGTTGTTGCATGAAAACGAGACACAGAAATGGAGAAAGTTAGAAACATGGCACCTAGGATATGGTTAATGAAAAGGCATATTTTGGAAAAGGTGAAATGTTTTGGAAACCACAATATTGCCGGACGTGGTAGCCTATTGTGTGGTGTGTGTTTTGTATGTCAATGGGAACCCTGGATGGCGGAACCATCGTGAGGATACTCGGGAGACCGGAATGGCGGAATCGAGGTTGGGCGTGTGGTTTGGTTATCCGCGGGGCCAATGCAAGGTGTGCCAATGGGAACCCGGTGCAGCGGAACCATTGTGAGGATACTCGGGAGACCGGAACGACGGAACCGGGGTTGGGTGTGTTAAAAATGATTTTGGAAATGTTGACATGGTTATGAAATGTGGAAAATGTTGACATAGTCTACGAGAAGTTGCGTAGGAGAAACTCAAAAAACCATGGACACCAACGTTAGTTTGAATAATGAATGTGGATGTGTCATTGTTAACTATTTTTTCGAATATGTATGAACTATGTGGAGATCATTGAATTTATGATCGTTTGTTCGTAAGATAAGGGTTAGTGGGTATGGGTTAATCTATTGAGCTTTTGTAGCTCACGGTGTTACCTTCGGTGATCCTGACATATTATATTGGTGGCGACGCTGGTATAATGTGTCAGGTCTTATAGATGAACAGGGTGAATTCTACACCTTGGAAGCCTTTGGAGTTGAAGAGCTAGCCAGGATGGAGGAAGAAGCGGAGCAGTAGATAGGAACCCTAGTTCCCTCCCTTATCTGAATAAAAGTACTTTTGTAAGGTTTATGATGTAATATTGAGCCAGACTCTATTAAAATATTCAATAAAATTATTTATTTAACGTACCCAAAATTCGGGGCGTTACAAGTTGGTATCAGAGCTTTAGGTTCAAAACCTCGACCATGGGTAGAATGGGTAGAACCATAAGTTAAGTTTGACCGTTGCACAAAGTTGAATTGAGTTTAAGTTTACCATTTCAAATTGGGTGGAATTTTGACAAAACAATCTTCGGATTGAAGCAAGGTGCGGAATTGGCAGTACCACCGAGCTGGAAATTCCCGAACAATTGGATGATGACTTGAATCAAAGATCGAATGTGGAACTTAGAAACTCAAAAGCATTTTTAGTAAACCTTTGCCTGAAAACGTTACTAATTGAGGTTTAAAACTTTTCCTTCTAGATGAATCACATGAGCCCCTACCAAGTCAACCTATTAGCTGAAGCTCACCACCTTGCCAGCACCATAAGATCCATGACGAACCAACTAGTGGGAGATCCCTATTTTCCCTATGCTTTTCCCTACACTCACAACTTCTACCAAGAGCATGACACCCTTATACTTCTCGTAAATAGGGAGGAAGAAGATGAGGCCGAAGTAGTACCCATCCTAGTCCAAATAGCACCCCCCGATAACGTGGAATTTCTAATTGAGGAGAACGATGTCGAAGCAGCCCCTGCCCTAGTACCAATAGCACCCCTCGATAACATGGTTGAGGAAGTTGAGGAAGATCCCGAGGAGGAGGACCCCGAGGAAGTATATCCCGAGGAGTTCCACGACTTATCGATTAATGAAGCGGACTGTCAGTATTTAATGTTAATGCCAGATCCAGACTTACCATCTGACGACGAGGAAATCGAGATTTTAGAGGAAGATCCGGAGTGGGTTAAGCCTGACTTCATGGATATACCCGTTAACACTGGTGATGTACCACCACCACCTTACGAGACTGACATAGGCGCATATAGGGTCGAATTTCCAACCATCTTTTAGATCGGTTAGGAAGGCTTATCATATGGTTGGACCTTTTGTTGTAATCAAAATGCAGTAGGAAGCTTAGGCTAGTAAGCCGTCTATGTTGTACTCGTTTAATTAAGAAATGAAAGAATTGTAATTCCTATTGATATATGTTCATGTGCATGCTTGTATCTATTTTCGCCATTAAGTCTAATATATAACTTTGCTTAATATTATAGATGTCATAAGGAGGATGCCCACCCTTCGGCCCCGTAAGCCTTGGCCGTCTATCGATCGTTGCTAGCACCAGGATACCTAAGACCAACACCCCCATCGGAGGATGACATGGAGCTCTATGAAGTCCCAATCACTTGAGCGATACCCCCACCAGCTACGAACCTCGAGCACCTCCCACTTACTGAAGTCCCTGCACCACCTGTGGAGGACTTTGAACAACCATTCAGTTTCCCTACGTTTGACATGGAGACTGACTCGAAATTTGATGCTGCAATGATGAACTTCTCCCAGTACTACCTAGAACCACTGGAGGAACCAACCATTCTGACTGTGGAAGAACTGCTCGCCCAAGAACGAGAGTATTTTCTTAAGGCAAAGACTGCTGCCGAGAGGAACTATAAGATGTGGCTGAGAGAGGTCTACGGAATTACCCCACCTTAGAAGGGTATGGCAGCAGCTTGGAATAAAACTTGGCAAGTCATAGGACCATGTTGTAATAGTATGTAGGATCGTTTCAATTTGTACTAGGAAGTCTTATCTTATTTGCTTTGTAGTAGAACTCTATGTTTATGTTGTTTGTTCTTGCTATCAATGAAAAGCTTGCCTTGTTTTGAAAGAGCACTGTTGCATACTATATGCTTTTAAATATCATTTGCAAAAAGAAAATAATTTAGTTAGCTAAAACTCCCCCTTTGAACCTCTATCCGTAGATGGTGAACCGACGCAGTGGACTAGGATACGAGAATGGAGAATCCTCCAACATAAATCCCGACCTAGCTCAAATCATGCAAGCGCTTTTAACCGCCTTAAACGCCAACCGCCGAAACCAAAACCGTGATGATGAACCTATGACCCAAACTCGAGCGATGAACGAATTTTGCAAACGCCGACCTCCGACCTTCAACAGAAATACCAACCCCACCGTGGCTGAAACATGGCTGAAAGAAGTCAAGGTGATCCTAGACACCTTAGAGATTACCCGAGATGGAGATCGTGTAGCCTTAGCCATATACCAGCTGAAAGGAGAAGCCCGTTATTGGTGGGATTTGATGGAGGATTCTCATACTTAGTATTGTTGTGCTCACTACGCCAAATTTTAGCATTAGCGACACGAGAAAACTACCGTTAATAGTCCAAAAACTGCCGGTAATACTCAAAACCGCTGGTAATAGTTAAAAAAACCGCCGGAAATAAACCGCCGGGAAAATAATTGTCGGAAAAACAAAAGCGGCATTAGAAAACCGCCGGTAATACTAAAAATGGTGATAAAGAACCGCTGGTAATAATACCGCCAGCAATAAAATCGGTGGTTAATTTTTTTTGCTTTCCCAGGAATCGAACCCGGAACCTCCGGATCCTATAGCCCGCGTGCTACCAACTGGGCTGAGTCGCATATTGCGTCATGTAGGAAAAATAATAATATTTATATTATACGGGTCGATATTATTATGAACAGCGGTAATAAACCGCTGGTATTAAAAAAAGCGTATATTTTATTTTTTCTGGCGGTATTTTAAAAAACTGCCGGTAAAAGTTTGTAAAAACGGCATTCTTAAAAAAATCGCCATTTTAGGTAGTTATTCCCGGCGGTTTTACTAATACCTGTAAAAATAGCTTTTAACGGCAGTTTTTTACCGCCGGTAATAATACCGCTGGTAAAAGCGATATTTGGCGTAGTGGCTTACATGCACACGCCCTAGTTTTGTGTATTTATTCATACACATCTAAGCATTCTTACTTCGTCGGGGTCGTGTGTCTTTTCGTATACCTTAACCGTACTGAATCCTTACAAGATATATTTACTGACCTAGGCCCTTCGTGTTTGGCCAATTTCGTGCGTTCATTCATACACACTTTTTGTACTGTGCTTGCTCGCCCAAGTGTTTCGTACTTGGCAGACTTGTTTGTTTTTTCATACACAGTTAAGTATTTCGTACTTAACTTGTTCGATTGCTCTTCAAGTGTGTTTGTACTTCAATAACCATCTAAGTATTGCTCGTACCTAGCTGTTTGTTGTATCCATTGCAAGTGGTCGCGTTTTTTGGATCAATTTCTAAGTATATGCGTACTTAGATAATGTTGCATGTTCACGTATGCAACCCTAAGTATTTTGTAAGTGAAAAAATTTCTAAGTGTATTCGTACTTAGATAAATCTGGATATTCTTGTATGCTCCCCAAGTTTTCACGTACTTGGGCCAATTCCTAAGTGTATTAGTACTTAGGTTATACTCTTAAATTTCTCGTACTTTAGATAAATGCCCAAATGTATTCATATTTGGCACACTACAAGAAAATGTGGCTTTAACGGCATTTTTATTAACGGCATGAAATAAAGTGCCACTAATACTAGTTATTCCCGGCACCAAAAAAGATTATCTTTAAGCGGCATTAGTTACAAAATGCCGGTAAAAAGTACTAAAAACGGCATTATTCCCAAAAATGTCGTTTTTAGTTTAGCTATGGGCGGCAATAATACCACGAACATGCACAAATTTTTCCTCCTCCCTAAAACGATGTCATCTAGTGTGTACCTGGAATCCTCCTCCTTTTTTCCTTTCTCCTCCTACTTTTTCCCCTCGCTGCTTCCCTCTCCGACTGTGAGCAAACTAAAATCCCAAAAACGGAAGCCCTAAAACAGGAAAACCATCATTGGTGGTCGATCGAAGCCCTTGCCCATCCTCACTAGTCGTTGATATCTCACCGTCATGGCGCCATCGCAAGTACCCACGATTTCTTCTTCATCGATTTCTTTTATTTCCTTGTCACGCTATTTGGAGCACATTTGCGTTCTGGCTTTGAACCTCACATCCCTTCTCTATTTTGAGTTTTGGGTTTACAAATTTTTATATTTGTTCACCTTTGAACCTTGAATCCCGTCTCTTTGTTTAGGGTTTGGGATTTGCATGCGAGGGTTTTGGGTCTGATTGGTATTCGGATTTCTTGGTTTGGGACACGCCTTCATTTGTTACTTTGCATGATTTGATTGCTTCAAATAGTTCTGAGCATAGCTTACAGGCTATGGGGGTTCCTCCTCTGCTTAAGGTACTTGTTTATTTATCTTATTATTGGCTTCATGCTAAATTTCTATTCGTGTTAGGTCCTGTACTTCGAACAGGGTTGATCCAGCGATGGATCTAAGGGGGTGTGTGGCGGTGAACCTAATTTATTTAATGCGCGAGTAGAAGCATGAACTGCTGAAAGTGTCCTTTAAAAACATTGAAACATTTAAAATTCAACAAAGCGAGGGTTGAGAATGGGAGGGGAAGGTTCTACTGGAAGCCTAGCGGTAAAAGCACCTGTAAGTCTTCTGACAAATCATTGTAATATACAAACAATTGATAAGATAATCTTGGTTAGCATCCAAATATGAGTTTGCAACCCTTGTACTTAAAGATCCCGTATTCATCCCTAGATCGTCAATATGTTGTGAATTCAATGTTAACTTCGCTAGCTTTCTACTGATTTTCTTGTTGGTGGGTTTGTCAAACTTGTCTATTGGTGAAAATAAAATCTTCTTCATTTGAATGTTTTATAGTGATGATTTGGTTAGTGAAGCCTAACTGTGACTCATGGATTAGTTATTACTGTGTTTGTTGCTTGGTCATGAACTTGTGTTGGCTATTGTGAATTTTTAACTTGTTCTTGAAAATTGGTATTGAATCGGAATCGTAAAGCTGCTCATGGGCAATACAAGGAAGAAATACTGAGTCAGCTTCGTGAAATGGCAAATTCAGAACCGGGCTTTAGTGATTGTAAAGGGGATATTGAACCCTTCATGCAGTTCCAATCTCTGCTACCTGAACAAGATTTGCAGCCAGAAGATAGGTATGATGGCTTTGATCGTGGTTCAGAGCTAGCCCCAGGTCCTTCTTTTTAATTACAGGGTAAAACAATTTTCTTTTCTAATTGATTGGGGGTTGTTTTGATTGTAATTAGGATTTGGTTTAAGTTTGCACCATTCAAAATCTACAGACATGCATTGGCATGCTTGTGTGTACTTAGACTAATATTGGCCGTACATACTGGGAGATGAAAATCTGAATTGAGGAAGGATGGAAAAGGAACACTATGGGAGTAACAGATTGTTATTGAAAATTTTGTGATGTTGCTTCCAATTAAGTTCTACCAACCAAAGGGCCCGAGATTATGCATTTTGGAAGATTTGGAACGCCTGTTACCTTGCTAGAGTAGAATGTTAATCTTCTAGCCCATTGTATTTGGCAAAATAACAAAAAACAAAAACCAAATACTCTCTTATGCATTTTGTTGTTTCTACATCAGCTTTGGAAACTTTGATACGCATATGTAACTTTCTTGTGTTTTACACAATGGAGACTTGTCCTCTATTCTACTATTTTTTTCTTCCATTTTCTTATGTTCTCTTAATTTCTTTTTCATTTTGCTCTTGATTTCTGAAGTCAACTCCATTATTATGACACATGAGATTCATGGTGACGAGTCCCCCCCTCCCCCTCCCCTTTTTCTGTGTTGTGCAAGCAACTGAATAGTGCTCTACATATGGATTGTTTATCTGCTTGGATTTTAAGTTGTGTGTCTTTTACATGTGTATTATGTTCTTCCACCTAAAAATGGTATAAGAAGAAAGAAAGGGTAAACCTATCATGTTCCTTTCATGTAGGCCAGTGCATTCTAGTAGGGCCTCAATAATATTAAATTTGCAGATCGAAATTTTCCATCCAAGTTGGTAGGAAGGTATATATGGTGAGGAAAGCTGTTTGGTCCCTGACAAAGATTTGGATATTGGTGGCAGTTGAAGTCATGCAAATTGTGGTCATGAAGCGCAAAGACATCATTATGATGGCATAGATATTATAAATGTCCCTCTGAAAGTTGTTGTGCGTGAATTAACAAGTCAGGAGCGTGACACCGCTATCTCACGGTACAAGGAGAACAAGAAAACTAGGAGGTATCTCTTCTACTTTCTTTTTTCCCTGAAGATGTATGCGGACTGTAGTTTTAAGTAAATGACCGCATAGATGCCTGCTAGAAGGCTTAAATATCAATTAAGTGTGATGTGGTAAATGAACTTATTTGATTAGCCATTTCAAGATTTCCCTACAATATGGATCTTTTTTGGTTCTATTTTCAGTACATGAAACGGACTTGACGAGGATGACTTAGTTCATTCTGGGGACCAAAGCGATACATACTCCACTGGCTGATGATGAATGGTGGGGATGAGACTTCTTGGAGCCATGTTTTGGTTTTCTCATGGGTTTAGTGGTTTCTCAAGCAGTACATACAGCGGCAATGCTTCTGGACATTGATTTGCTATCTTGTTTCTTATGACAAGTTTGTGAGAAAACAGCTGAACTTACAAATACCAATTTCAGGCACTTATACCTCTACAGTCTTTAGTAGACTTAATACTTGAAATAATCAGCTGGGCATCTACTAATCGGTTAGCTGAATCAATCCTCTTAAGATTTCTCCTGTCTGTGGCGGTGATATAGATCGTCAAGCCGATAAAGCCCTTAAGAGGCCAAGCGTCTATATGTGATCATAACTTTGTTGTGGTATAAGTCAAACTTGACTTTAACGGTATAAATTTGCATCTAAAATAAGTTAATTTAAATGTCTTCCAAGTGTTTGATAAATTGTGTACATGAGAAATTATGTTTCTATCCTTTGGCTTGGCGTTACTATCTGTGGGGAGAGCAATTCGAAGTTTTTACCAACCATAAGAGTCTCAAGTATCTTTTCACTCAGAAGGAGTTGAACTTGAGGCAGCGTCGATGGATGGAATACCTGGAGGACTACAAGTTTACACTGCAGTATCACCCCGGCAAGGCCAACGTGGTAGCTGACGCTCTGAGTCGAAAGAAAAGAGCACAGAAAGTCAAGATTGCCATCAAGGAATGGAAAATGGTGGACACTCTCAACGAGTTCAATTTACGCCCATCATCGGAATGCGGGAACGCTCGATTGTACGCTTTGGTTGCGGAACCAGCACTTCACCAGGAAGTTTTGTTAGCTCAAACATTCGATCAAGATTGCGAGTTCGTCCGGCATCAAATCCGAGAAGGAAAGGCGGTGCCAGGATGTACTATCGAAGAGGATAACAACTTGAGATTCAAGGGAAAGGTATTTGTACCTAACATTGGAACCTTTCGAGAAGACGTACTCCGAGAAGCTCACCATTCGAACTTTGCAGTTCACCCTGGCGGTACAAAGATGTATCATGATCTGCGAAGAACGTACTGGTGGGAAGGAATGAAGAAGGACGTAGCTCGTTTTGTATCAACCTGCCTTGTGTGTCAGCAAGTCAAGGTGGAGGACCAGAAAAGTGGAGGAGATCTGCAACCCTTACCAATACCAACCTGGAAGTGGGAGCACATTTCGATGGACTTCGTCACTGGATTACCAAGATCTGCCAAGTCCAACACTGCCATTTGGGTGATAGTGGATCGACTCACCAAATCTGCGCATTTTCTGCCTGTTAAGATGACAGAGAACGTAGAACAGCTGAGCCTGTTGTACATTCGAGAGATTGTACGACTACATGGAGTACCTATCTCGATTGTATCTGACAGGGATCCACGTTTTGTCTCACACTTTTGGAAAGGATTGCAGAAAGCATTGGGAACGGATGTAAGGCTTAGTACGGCCTTTCACCCTCAAACAGACGGACAAACGGAGAGGACTATTCAGACGTTGCAAGACATGCTGAGAGCCTGCTGTTTACATCCTAAAATATGCCACCCAATAAGAAAGTTACACGTGGCACCAAATAGTGTGTTGACCAATCAGAACACATCCTAATTGAACCCGAGATACAGAGGATTGCGGGGTTTAATGATGATGTTGTTTTAGTACTATACGGTATCGTTTTGATTGGAACCGACGGCGTTTGGACGATAATTAAGGATGGTTTTGAAAACAGTTTGATTTAAACCATTGATTGATCTTTGGAAACATCAAACGGTGCCATTACTGTCTTGGTTTATAATGAATGTTAGACATGATTGCAGTGAATTATTCTGAGCCAGACGTGTGACACTAACCCACGTTGCTTGGAAGTGGGAACCGTTGTTTAAGCATGAAGCCACGAATACCATTATCGAAGCATGCAGGGGAGAAAGAATTCTAGAAATATCAAGGTAACCGTTCGAAGACCCCTCTCAGCCGATTTATGCGGCCAATATGGATATCAATCGAAGACGTGGGGATCAAAGGTAGGTTCAGCGTCTATAAATAGAAGAAGCAAGTGAAGAGAGACGAGGACAAAAAATCCATATCATCTGACAATTCATACAAAATGATTGCTCAGAGATCTATCTTAGATTAGTTTTTAGTTTAGAATAGGGTCTTTTTTGTAAGTTGAAGGCTTATTTGCATGTAAGACTACTTTCGATTAAATTCAAGTTCTCTTATTTCCTTTAAGTTTTTTCTTACCAAAGAATAGTTGTTTGCAAGTTCGCTTTTGATTAAATTCAGTGTGCTTGCATTTCTTTATTATTCTTGATAGAATCTTAAGAGTGTTTGTATACAAACTTACCTTTGATTAGATTCAGGTTTGTTTGTGTTCAATCATCTTTTCTGATTTCGAAGCGCGTCAATATTTTATTTGGTTGATACCTTAAGGAAAAATCCTCTTAGTTGAGGTAATCGGACGGATAACACAATTGCCTGATTGAGATTGGTTGTTTCAAATCATTTTGAAAAGAGTAATTTCTTCTTTGAAGTTATTTCTTTTCTGGCACGCCCGCACACAATTATTTGTCAATTGATTTGAGCTAATTCAGCCCAAACAATTTTTGGCATGCCCGGTGGGACTCGAAGGTGCCAGAATGCCAAGGCTTCGAAAACAGATAGGGACACCTGTTGGTGGTCAAGTGCCAGAGGAACAAGCTGTGCCAGAACAGGCCACGGAACAGGGAACGCCTATGAATCATGAGTTCCCCCAATTGGCTTCCGAAATGGGAGAGCTTCCTTATGAGGAGCCTTCTTATGAAGTACCTCCTTATGAAGGGCCTCCAAATTTCCGAAAGGGACAAGCCAGTGGTAAAGACCACGATAAGGAGGAAATGTTCAGAGAAATGATGATAGCTTTTCGAGAGATGGCTCAAACCCAAAGAGCCATGATCAAAAGCATAAGAAGTAGGTTGCCCAACTTAGAGGTAACAAGAAACAGTCCAGGGAATATTGGGCTAGATAATCATGCTAATTCAACTACTCACCAAAATCCCTTCGAAGGAAGGCTTGGAGAGGATGTTGGTCAGGGTAAGATAAGGTCTAGAACGGGTAAGGAAAAAATGTATCCAGAGGAAATACCACAATCTTGGTATGAGCCTGTGAAGCCTACAAAGCCTGTCTTCGAAATCCCAGAACAATCTCATGGAATTCCTATTGGGATTCCAAGAAATGCCAGAGACAGGCAAAGCGTTAATCCTCTTTTCGAACCCACACTTGGGGGATGGGAGGATGATGTAGAGCTAGAACGAGGTTATAGACCTGAGAAAACGAGGGATAACACACAGCATTCTCGTCAAAGTCTTCCAAATACCAAAAATCCCACTACAGCGGTTTATGGAAGCCATAGGCCTGCTCGGGTGAACACTACAGCCGACCCAATGCAGCAACCCTGGTATGGGAGACTTCCCAGAGAAAACCAAGGGGATTTTAACACTATAAGGGAAATGCATAGAGATGACTTGGTAGAACCAGATCCACCAGTAGGAAATCAAGAACAAAATTTCCTTGTAGGCAACCCAATACTAAGAGACCAAGTTATGGATCTCATACAAGAAGTTTGTGGGCCTCGAACTCGGGGGGTACAACCTCAAATCTATAGAAAACCATATCTAGAATGGGTTGACACAACATTTCAGATCCCTAGAGAATTTAAAATTCCAGACTTTACTTTGTTTTATGGGGATGAGAGACAATCTTCTATAGAACATATTGCTAGGTTTTCTGCCCAATGTAAGAACTTGGCTCAGAATGGTTTCATGAAGTTGAAATTGTTCCCAAATTCCTTGTCTGGGCCAGCTTTTGCATGGTACACAAATTTGCCTGCAGAGTCGATAACCAGTTGGTTTCAAATGGAAGAGGCATTTCATGCACAATTCTTTAATGCTGAGCCTGAAGTCTCTATGGCAGACTTGGCTAGGCGAAAACAGAAACCGGATGAAAAGGTAGCAGATTTCATATCTACGTTCAAAAGGGCTAAGACCAAGTGCAAACTCCATCTGCCAGAGGCAGAGTTTGTGAGATTAGCACAAGATGGTTTAGAAAGGGAGCTTCGAAAGAGGTTTGATTCTACAGAGTTTAGGGACTTTGCAGATCTAACCTATAAAGTTGCTAGATATGAATCACTGCTAGAGGAAGATATGGATAGGCATAATTCCTCTTACCCAACATACTATAGGGATCCTAATTATGAAATAGATGCTGCTGAAATTATAGAGCACGATCCTTGTGTTTGTGAGCCCTTAATTCAAAAGAATGTCTCTCTTGGGCAGAAGTTCAAACAAAAGGAAATTACTAAAGTATATTCTTTTGATATATCTAAAGCTGATGAGATCTTTGACTTCTTGTTAAGAAAGAAAATCATTAAGCTGCCTTTGAATGTGAAACTGCCCACAGTGGAAGAAAAGAATGGAAAGACCTATTGCAAATGGCATGATTCTTGGTCTCATTCAACTAAATCTTGTAATGTTTTTCGTGACAGGATTCAGGAACAAATCAAGAAAGGAAGAATCAAATTCCCTGAAAAGACTATGGGGATAGATGCAGTGCCTTTTCCAAAGGTAGAAGAGGTTAACACCAGTGTGCCATCCTCACTGGCTCGAACTGTCAAGAAATATTGGCAGGATAAAGAAGCACCAGTGAACATGAATACTGTTCAATATGGAAGGGGCAAGCCATACGCTGGCCACCCTCGAGGCATGGGAATGAGGCCAAGTTCCTATAGGCGAGCCAATGATGGTTTTTCTTTGCAGAAATTCCCAGGTAATAATCACCTGCCTATGCTAGAAGCCTCATTTTTGGAGTGCCTGTGTGTAGGATGCAGGCCCAACTATTTGGTTTTCAAGGACTTGGATAGAAAGGGCATGAGTTTTTTCCCAAAAGAAATGGGAATGAAAAGAATGGCCCCAGTTCAAGCAAAGCCAAGCGACAGCAAGCCTTGGTTGGCATAAAAAAGGGACATGCCTACTAGCTCTGTTCCAGCTATCCACAGAAGGGAGCTGTCACCTTCGAAGAAAGCCAATATTGGCCAGACATCAAAGGCGCAAGAAGAGGCCAAACAAGAGGAATTCACCTTGGTGAAAGGGGTTCCTGACTAGTTTCTGAAGCAAGTCAAACCTGATTTGTTCCAAGGATACAAAGGTTCAAACAGGAATGAGAGCAGAACTTTCAAGCCACCAATTTCGAACTCTGGAAACTGGGTGTTAATTAGGGATCCCAAGTCTCAATTATCACAGATGGTTCCATTGCTCTCAAGAACTCAAAAGAGAAAGCTCCAGAGAAAGTATACGCTCTTCCAGTCAGGAGAATCTTCAACGGGGGAAGAATCAGGCAGACGAGCAAAACCTAATCCAAGGTTCGACAGGATCGAAAGGGACCCAGAGGGAGACTTTGAAAAAGGTTGCCTCTGCTATGCTCGAAGAGGATCTTGATCCGCCTTCTCCTAACTCACTGGCTAGTTATTAGTCTGGTTTGCTCGAGGCCATGTTGGTAGAACAACAGGGGATGGAAGGAACCTCTTCCCCTATGGAGGTATCGACACAAGAATTCGAAAAGAAGGGTGCTAAGGAGACCGAAGCAGTTAAACCAATCAAAGAAGTGGCTACAATCCAATTTGGAGATCAGCCAGAAGTACAAGTTAATATGGTTTATCCAAGCTCTATGGATTTCTTCTCAAATGGTCAGATGTTCAAAGATCAAGATACTGCTTGGTCGAACTTGAGCAAGCCAGAGAATTCTGAAGAAACTCTGAGTGATAAGGAGTTAAATATCATATGCAACGACTGTGACTTGAAAGAAGTATCTCAGATCGAGATGGACGAGAACTTGGTACGTGAAATCGAGCAGAATCAAGAGAGTTTGGAGGTAAGCTCAAAAGAAAGTGCTTGTTTCGTGGCAGATTCCATGTCCGACGTTGAATACCCCTTGGTAATAGATTTAAATTATGTGGAAATTTCATATCCATTTAAACTACCTACTAATGCAATGAGACAACATTTGCGTCCATTGTATATCACTGCACACTTTGATGGAGTCCCACTTAACAGAATCTTGGTGGATAATGGGGCTGCGGTGAACATTTTGCCTTTCCAAACTTTGAAAAAGTTAGGAAAAGGAAAAGCAAAATTGATTCCAACCAGCACATCCATTGCAGGATTTACTGGGGAAAGCCAACATGCCAGGGGAATCATCTCCATTAGATTGGCAATAGGTGGAATAGAAACTGATACTGCTTTCTTTGTAGTTGACACATATGCTAAATATAATGCTTTATTGGGAAGAGACTGGATTCATGTTAACGGATGTATTCCTTCCTCTATGCATCAGGAATTAATGATTGTTAAATATGACAAAGGCAAAGAAGTGGGTGTTGAAGGAGTCAAAGCTGATCCACATCCGTTTGGTGCCACGGCAAATTTTGCTGAAGCAGAAATGTACAAATCGGATGTAGTTCCTTTGAGTGAACTACTTCAAGCAGCCACCTACCCAACCAACGAGATGGAACTGGGGGAATTGGCAAAGCTGAAATCGAAGCTGAAACAAACTGTTGACTATGAATCAGACACCCCAAAAGATGATGCTGCTTGGATGTAAATCCAAGAGAGAGGCTGAAGAAAAAGCCAACTCATTGGCTTTAGTAAGGTATGTTGCTCTGGGGATCGAACAGAAGATCCAAGAAGATAACATATGGGAAGACGTTATGCAGAACAATAGCCCTCATGTGAAAGAAATCCAACTCACTTCTCAGGAACAGGTTGAATCACAAGATCTGTTAGAAGAAATAAGGTTGGGAAATGCACAAAACCCCAATCCAGTGTTTATTAATAAACAGCTCGAACCTGGTATGAAAGCTGAGTTGGTGGCACTATTGAAAGCAAATAAGGAATGCTTTGCATGGAGTTACAAGGAACTACCTGGCTTGGACAGGGGATTGGTGGAGCATAGGTTACCTATCAAGCCACAATTCAAACCTGTGAAACAACCAACCAGGAAGATGAGTCCAGAAACTATTGCAGGTGTTAAAAAGGAAATGCAGAGGCTTCTAGATGCAGGCTTCATTAGAACAGCCAGGTATGTCGAATGGCTATCTAATATAGTTCCAGTCCTTAAAAAAATGGAACTATCAGAATCTGTGTTGATTTTCGAAACCTAAATACTGCGACTCCTAAGGATGAATACCCAATGCCTAATGTGGATACACTTGTGGACAGTTCTGCTGGCCACAAGATATTGTCTATTTTAGATGGGCATTCAGGGTACAATCAAATCTGCATAGCAGAAGAAGATGTGCATAAAACAGCATTTGCCTGCCCAGGTAACATTGGCATCTTCGAATGGGTTAAAATGCCATTTGGGCTAAAGAATGCTGGGGCCACATATCAGAGAGCAATGAACACTATTTTTCATGATTTAGTGGGAACTTTTTCTGGAGTGTTACATAGATGATATCATTGTGAAGTCAAACATTGAGGATCATCTACAACATTTAGAAAAGGCATTTCAACAAATGAAACGCTATCAGTTGAAGTTGAATCCAGAAAAATGTGCTTTTGGAGTATCAGCTGGGAAGTTTTTAGGGTATCTAGTTCACAGTAAAGGAATACAGGTTGACAGGAACAAAGCTAAGGCCATCATTGAGGCTAAACCACCTTCTACTAAGAAGGAGTTGCAAAGGTTTCTTGGTCAATTAAATTTCCTTCGAAGATTTGTATCTAATACTGCAGGAAAAACTAAAATTTTCTCTTCTTTGTTGAAACTGAAGGAAGGGGAGGAATTCAAGTGGTCAAAGGAGCATGATGAAGCCTTCGAAGCCATCAAAAGATACTTAGCCAACCCTCCTGTATTGGCGCCTCCCATTGAAGGAAAGCCAGTAAAGTTGTATTTAGCTGCAACACAAGACTCAATAGGAGTTCTGTTGGCTCAAGACAATGAGGATGGCAAGGAAAGAGCAGTTTATTATCTTAGTAGGTTTTTAAACTCTTGTGAATGCAAGTATGCTGCAGTAGAGAAACTATGTTTAGCTTTATTTTATGCTTCTAAGAAACTCAGACACTATATGTTGCCTAGAATAACTTATGTTATTTCTCAAACTGATGTAATTAAGCACATGCTTTCTAAACCAGTGCTTAGCGGGAAGATTGGGAAATGGATAGTGTCTTTAATTGAGTTTTGTCTTGAGTATGTGCCTCAAAAGTCGATAAAAGGCCAAGCATTGGCCAATTTTTTGGCCGATCATCCAAATGAGTATAAGGCACCAAGAACGTTGGAGGCTAGTACGGTTGAAATCAGGCCATGGAAATTATGGTTCGATGGATCAAGAACTATTCAGATGGCTGGAGTGGGCATAATTCTGGAATCCCCCCAAGGCTTGAAAACCAAATATGGTTTTCGACTCAGTGAGGGACAATGTTCCAATAACCAGGCAGAATATGAAGCATTGATTATTGGACTAGAAATTTTGCTTAAATTAAGGGTTAGTGTTGCTGAAATCTTTGGAGATTCTCAGTTAGTGATTAACCAAATAAATGGACAGTTTAAATGTACCAGTCCAGCGCTGATATGCTAAGAAGCTGATGGATCAATTTTATATGCTTACTTTAACTTATATTCCTAGGTTCTTTAATGAAGAGGCTGACGAAATAACTCAAAGAGCGTCTGGCTACAAAGTTTTATCAGAAATTGAAAAGGAATTTTGTCAATTAACTTTGAGGAAATCCCTTCCTATGTTACGCAATAGGTTGATTGACTTCGAAGTATTAAAAGTCGATGATTTAACTCATCGAAATGCTGATTGGAGGCAAGCATTGATTGAATATCTAACCAAACCGGACAGTGTTACAGACAAGGCAACCAAATTGAAAGCAATGAACTATATAATGTATAACAATGAGCTATTCAAGAGAGGAATGGATGGCCTTCTTTTAAAATGCTTGAGCAAGGTAAATGCATTTAAAGTAATGGCTGAAGTGCATGAAGGAATCTGTGGAGCACATCAAGCTGGCATAAAAATGAGATGGTTAATAAGGAGGTATGGGTATTATTGGCCTACCATCCTCAAAGATTGTATAGATTATGCAAAGGGGTGTCAAGCCTGTCAAAAAACAGGTCCACTCAAGCATTTGCCAGTTACAGATTTGCAATATGTAATAAAACCATGGCCCTTTAGGGGATGGGCTATGGACATGATTGGGATGATTTATCCTCCTTCATTGGAAAAGCATAAATTTATCCTAGTAGCTACTGATTATTTCACAAAATGGGTAGAAGCCCAAGCTTATCAGGAGGTCAAACAAACCCACGTGATAGAT
This sequence comes from Rhododendron mucronatum var. ripense, assembly GCA_019656295.1. Taxonomy (NCBI): domain Eukaryota; kingdom Viridiplantae; phylum Streptophyta; class Magnoliopsida; order Ericales; family Ericaceae; genus Rhododendron; species Rhododendron mucronatum. The sequence goes on along the minus strand of BPLT01000009.1, from coordinate 3,938,152 downwards.
TTCATAAAGGGGATCATATACAGGTTTGGGAGTCCTCAAACGATAACAGTGGACAATGGTTCCATATTCGAAGGAAGATTGGTGAAGAATTTCGCCACGAACCATGGAATTTCATTAATATATACTAGTACTTATTATGCTCAGTCCAATGGTCGGGCAGAATCAACTAACAAAATTATCAAGAAGGGGATCCAAAAAATGGTGGATCAAAACCCAGAAATTTGGCATGATCTATTACTTGATGTGTTATGGGCATATAGGAATACAAAAAGGACTAGTACAGGTACCACACCATTTGCATTAACATATGGACATGACGTTGTGCTACCCATGGAGATCACTGTAAGATCCCAGAGAGTGGCATATCAAAACGATTTAGACACAGGATCTTATCATCAGGCCATGCATATGGAATTGGAAGATATTGATGAAGCTAGAATAAAAGCCTTAAACCAGATTATGCTACAAAAGGCAAGAATAGCTAGAAGCTATAACAAAAGAGTGGCTCTTCGAAGCTTCGATGAAGGAGACCTCGTATGGAAAGTTATCCTCCCTATCAGGGATAGGAGAGTTAGAAAGGATGGATTAGGAAAATGGGCACCAACATGGAATGGGCCTTTTCAAATCCATAGGGTTTTAAAAGGGGGAGCTTATCATTTGAGAAATTTGAATGGTTATGTTCATCGAAGGAAAATAAACGGAACGCATCTGAAAGCTTATGTTCCTTCCATATGGGAGTCCTTCCACAAGAGGTAGTGTAAATAAGTTTGGTTGCATATTGGTATGGTTCTGACTGGATGATTTAGTTTTGAGTGGTTTGATGTTAAAAGCTTTTCTATAAAAGTTTTAATACAAGTCACGATTAACCAAGTTACCTTGTTAGCATTCGAAGTCACAACCAAGTTACCATACTATCAATCGAAGCTATAAAGAATCGAGAATAGCCAAGCAAAAGTTCCATTTCATTAATAAATAAAAAAAAAAAAAAGACCCAAGCAGGTCTAAATACAAAACAGACCCAAGTAGGTCTGAACAAAAAAAAAGAGGACCAACTCTGGTCCAAAAGCAAAAATGAAGACCATTGATGATCTCCATAGTCCCAAAGGAGAATCTTCAAGAGGATCCTCCCTCTGGGGGACTTTTTGCCTCATGGGCCGAGAAGATGGTCGAAAGATCATCCCAGGTCCTAGTCAAGCAGAGGCGTGAAGCTGTTTCCACACACACCAGCTGGCTTCGAAGCTGAGCGATCTCACTTCGAAGGGCCTGGGACTCAGCGTGGACATCCCTCTTCAGCTCCATGATCATGTTAGTCAGGTTGGCCAATTGACTCATGAGATCAGCAAGATTTGGGTGGTTCTCAGCCATGTTTGTTTATTTGAAAGAGATATTGTGATCTATTGACGTCTAGGTGTATTTATAACCCAAAGAAATACGAGGAATCCGTCTCATTTATTACCAGTATTAAATTGGTTGAAGACGCGTAAAGCCTGGAAGGTGAAGGGTTTGAGAGCGTTAGGCATCATACGTCAAGAGTATATGATCTTTTACAACTTACGAGGAGACAGCTAAGAAGCTACCGGAATTAAATGAGTTAGTTGGAACGATTGGAACTACATTAGATTAGTTTTTGAAGTATCAACACACTTCGAAGCAAAAGTAATAAATAGACATGAAGTAAAAAAGCACAGTAACAAAAGAATGCCTGTAAGTAAGGTTTCTGTTTGTATTTTCCTTCATGCTATCATGTTTTCATTAATAACACTAAATAGAAAGGGATGGCTAAGAACACCAGTTTATTGGTCAAAGCCATTAGAATAGGATCGATACATTGATGGATATTTTCTTTGCTCATCACAGTTACACAGAAGGTTACATTGGGGAACCTATCTAGGGCCCAATAATACCATGGAGGAGGATCTCTAGGGATCAACCAACTGAGATACAAAGACTTGAACCTAGCTTCATGGGGACCTGATTCTATTTCCTTATAAGCTCCATTGGTAGGGAGATAGAGCTCAAAGCCCATTCTTGTCTTCGAAGCAACAGCCTGGTACAGACACGTCATGAGTGCTGATGTGTCTATACCTAGGGGCTTTAGGGTTCAAAGGAAATATCATGAGGGCTGATGTGGCTATGTTTCGAAGTTTTTCTTCGAAAATACGGGAGGAGGCTTCATGACGGTTATCTTTCTTGTACCCTTACTGGAAAGTTTGGTTCGGATGTTACTACAGGAAGGAGAAGTGAAGAAGATGATTTGTGAGTTTTTCTTTCCCCAGAGACCTCTATTTATACTAGTAGCTAGTCATTTATGACTCTTTAAGATACGGTAGGTGAGGAGTTGGCACAGTAAGCTTTTGAGCAAGGAAAAGTAGGAACTAGTGTTGATTTTAAGGGAAAATTTCACGTACGCACCCGACCTTTCACACAAATCACACATAAGCACCTGACCTTTCTTAAATTTCATATAAACACCTGAACTTTCTAAAAACTCATCAATTTAACACCTGACCTTTATTAAATTTCATATAAACACCTGAGCTTTCTAAAAACTCATCAATTCAACATCTGCCATCACCATTTCGTCTAAAACCAAACGGAAAAAAAAATTAAGTGCTTCGATTTTTTATTTGTTTGAAACAGTGCTAAGATTTTATTTTTCTGATTATTTTATCCTAAAGAATCATAATTAATTTTTGACTCTAAAGCTCTCATTAGTTAGCATTAAGAAAGACGTATAATCAAATATCTCTTAGGGCTAACTAACGAAAGCCTTAGAATCAAAAATTAATTATGATTCTTTAGAATAAAATGATCAGAAAAATAAGATCTTCACACTGGTTTAAACGGATTGAAAATTGGAGTAATTAATTTTTTAACCATGTATAGATCATTTATATATTAAAAATATATGGTTAAAAAAATTAAGTGCTCCAATTTTCAATCTGTTTAAACCGGTGTGAAGATCTTATTTTTCTGATTATTTTATCTTAAAAAATTATAATTAATTTTTGACTTTAAAACTCTGGTTAGTCAGCCCTAAGAAAGTCGTAGAATCAAATATTTCTTAGGGTCAACTAACGAGAGCCAAATAAAATGATCAAAGAAATAAGATCTTCATATCGGTTCAAACGAATTGAAAATTAGAGTAATTAATTTTTCAACCATGTATAGATCGTTTATATATTAAAAAATATGGTTAAAAAATTAATTGCTCTAATTTTCAATCCGTTTAAACCGGTGCAAAAATCTTATTTCTCTGATCATTTTATCCTAAAAAATCATATTTAATTTTTGACTCTAAGGCTTTCGTTAGTTAGCCCTAAGAGATATTTGATTCTATGACTTTCTTAAGGCAAACTAACAAGAGCTTTAGAGTAAAAAATTAATTATGATTCTTTAAATAAAATGATCAGAAAAATAAGATTTTCGCACAAATTCAAACAAATAAAAAATTGAAGCACTTAACTTTTTTCCTGTTTGGTTTTAGACGAAATGGTGATTGTAGATGTTGAATTGATGAGTTTTTAGAAAGTTCAGGTGTTTATATGAAATTTAATAAAGGTCAGGTGTTAAATTGATGAGTTTTTAGAAAGTTCAGGTGTTTATATGAAATTTAATAAAGGTTAGGTGTTGAATTGATGAATTTTTAGAAAGTTCAGGTGTTTATATGAAATTTAAGAAAGGTCAGGTGCTTATGTGTGATTTGTGTGAAAGATCGAGTGCCTAGATGAAATTTTCCCTGATTTTAATTACAGTTGTACTTATCCCAAAAATTGAATAAAATAAAAAAAGTACAAGCTGCGTGAAGTTACAAAAAAGGGCTTATTACATCACGAATGATGGTTATTAGTCCTCGAAGAGAATTGGAGTTAGCATCCAAAAGTGAAGTATGGACAGCTCTTCTCTTCTGTTCCTCTCGAAGAGAAGGAATAAGCTGTGGAAGCGTTGACTCATCCCGTAATGCCTCGTCTTCAAGCTCTGAAAAGCCATTCGAAACCTCAGCTATCTCTTCCCTGACCTTTTTCATTTCTTCTTGTAAACACTTCATCTTCTTGTCAAGTTCTGAAAGTTTATCCCTTCGGGCTTGATAAAGAGACAGACGAGAAGCAGTCTCAAGTGCTTTGGCCTCCAATCTTTTGGTCTTTTCAATGGTTGTGCCAATGCTCTCAGACAAGAAGTGATTATAAGCAATCAATTCGCTAAATTGCTTAAGGTGTTCTTGAATAGTGAAGTTGATTGAAGAAGGGAGTCCTTGGGAAAGAGACAGGGCCTGATAGCATACCTCAAAGTGATAAGTTAAACTATGTTCAATCAAAGCAGGAAGTCCTAAATGATTTAAAGTTTTCAGAAGACTTTTTAGTGTTAGAACTTCTTCCTTTGAAAGAACATGTTTAATTCTAAAGGAATGTAAGTCAGAAGGCATGGAGGAGCTCAAAAGTTGTTGAAGGCTTTCTAGAGAATTCGAAAAGGTAGGAAGGATGGGATCAACAATCTGGTTACAAAATTTTTCCAATTGACTTTTGAAGAGAAATATATCAAAAGCCACTAGGGGTAAGTCAATTGGAGAGGAAGAAAATGTAGGCTCGTTGCCAGAAATAGGGGCTACTTCTGTCACCTGTATAGAGATCATAATTTGAGATTAAATAGATTAAGAGACAGGAGAGGCAGAGTATGTTCGGTGACAAGAATACCTGATTTGAAGAAGAGGGAGTCAAGTTTGAGTCTTGTCCCCCAACGTTTCTGAGGAAATGGCTCTTCGAAGCCAGAGGGGAGTCTCTCTTATGAGTTGGGAGTGGCCTCATAATCTTCGAAGAAGCCAGATTAGCCATGGTCTGTGCAAAGGTAGGCTCGGTAAGGAGTGACAGCAGGGTTTGCATGTCAACATCCTTTCTAACAGTGTCTTTCTTCACGGAGAAGGATTGAATAGGAGATACCTAGAAAAGCGAGATGTAAGTTAAAATGAATTCTTTCATAATTAGAAGAGATGAATATTCAGAGGATACCTTGTAGGAGGCGTCCTCTGACATTTGTTGAGAAGGCTTTGTCACTTCTTGTTGGAGGCAAGAAAAAGATAAATCCAGTGCCTCAACTGGAGGTGCCGTTTGAACCTACACAGAGATCAACCATGAGTCACAAACATAAGAGATACATAAATGTATGCATAACTAGAGTATACATTGCCTTACCTCCTCTGAGCCAGAAGGTTTCCCTGGGATTGGAGATCTTTTGGAATATACTTCTTTTCTCTCGTAAAAAAGAGTCTTTTGCGGTTGCTTTTGATGTGCCTAGTTCGAACTCAAGAGTCAGAATAGTGAAAGAGTTCTTAGAAGACACTTATTATATATGAAGGAGGGACTTACCCCTAGGGATTAGGCTCTCTTTGTCAGTTTCAGTTCCCTCATCACTGGAAGAAACTTGGGAGCGCCTTTTGGTGGTTCGAACTCTTTTGGAAGCTGAAAGAAAGTAAATGAGAAAATGACTCAATTAAACAATGATTAAGAAATATAAAAGACATTTAGAGGGCACAAGAAGCAAACCTGGGAGTTTTGATGAAGGCTCGACGTAGCGTTTGATAGGGATTATTTCTTTTGGTTGAGGAGGAGCAGCTTTACTCCTCTTCGAAGTATTTTTTGAAGGAGAGATTGTACCTACAATTCAGTTCTCTTGGCAATTAGGTTTGTCTTTTATGAAAATGCAATTTAGAAACAAGTACCTCTTTTTTGCCTCAAGGACTGTCTTTTTGGTAAAGGAGGAGGGATGATCATTGCAATAGGAGAGGCGTCAGTAGGGGACAATTCTTGTTCAACCTCACCTGCAGCGATGTCTTCAATCCCTCCAGCCAGTCTAAATTCATTGTCTGAAGAGAAGGAGGAGTAGTCATTGTGTTGTTTATGACCAAATTCAGACTGATCGAACCTAATGTTTTCGAGGAATTTCTTAAAGGGAACACACCCCATGAGGAATGAGCAATTGGTGTGCCACCAATCATCGAATGCAGGGGTAGTACACACTTCAGGTTCCTTGAATTCTTGGACAACAGTCTTCCTCAATAAATTCCTGGACTGAGCAAACCAAGTCTGATAATGCTCGATGGAAATGCTTGATCGTTCAGACATACAAATATTGGCAAGGCCACAAAATGGAATAGGTATGCCTTGAACGAAATCGAGCTGCCTAGCAAATTGTGCAGGGCAGTATACCTCTGCATGTGCTAGGGATTTGGAGGGGTTCGACGAGGATATAAAGATCTCTCTGCCCATGAGAATGTTGCTCCATGCTTGGAGGGCTCGAGAGGACTTTCCTTGTCTATCTATCAAAATTTCAAAAAGCCATGTCGGCCCAATAGGGGTTGGGAATGGATTTGGCCATTCCCTATCTGAAGCAAGGCCAGAGAAGAAGCAGAGATAATACACCAATGTGGAGTTTGCACTGGCCTCTGGTTGAGCGTAATTGTCACCATGAATATTAGGTGTTTCGAGGGAGTTAGCAGGCGACATGGGTGATTTAAACGGGCCCAACTCAGGGAAATAGGCATGAAGCCACAGTTGTATAAACCATTGGGGTCCTCCTTGAGAGTAGTTCAAACCCTTCTGGTAGAAGTCAAATCCAACCTTGTATACATGGCCAAGGAAGTAAGAGGCAAAATCAAATTCTTCACCTCTGGATAATGCCAGTGCGAGTGGTATGAACTCACTCATTACCCTTTTTCCAGAATGGCAAAGGATGTACTTGCAAAGGGTATATAGTATATAAGCAAAAAACTCAGTCTCAGACACCTCTCCTATTAATTTCCTTTCCCTGTTATAAAAATGGGAAAAGGCTCCATTTATGGCAGTTAAACGGGTGAAATCCTCAGGGGGAGTGTAGTCCTTGGTGGGATCGAATTGAGGACCATATGGAATAAGTCCCAGCATCTGGGTAACATCTAAAACTGTGGGCGCCATCATGCCACAGTTGAATCTAAAGAAATTGAACGAAGGGTCCCAAAAAGCCAGGGCAGCCTGGATTAGGGGTGGATTCTGAGGAACCCCCCTTCGAAGGAGGGTGATGATGTTTTTTAGCCCCACCTGTTCTAGGGCATTCAATTTTTCAGCCAGCATTCTGGTGGTCCAAATTTTCCAATCCTTGTCTAAGGTAGGCCAGCAGGGAAAGGATTTTCTTGGGAAGTTCTGCCAATCGTAGTCCGAACAGGCTCGAATTTCAGCATCTCCCAATCGAGGGTAATAAAGAGAAAGGGAAGCAGGAATTTCTCCTATAAATTGAGGGTCCAAAATAAAAGTACCTTCTTCTTTAGGGTTTGGAATGAAAACCCTGGTGTCGAGATATGAATCTCCATTCAATTTTTGGGATTTTCCGGATACGAACCGCCTCAATGCTAGAGAAGGAGTGGGGTGTTCTGCGATTGGTTGACTGAAAGAAGCCATCGATTTGGAGTGAAATTCGACGTTTCCGGAGAAGAGAGGAGAGGAGAACAGAAGAGGGGTTCAATTTTTGGGAAGATTTGAATGCGTGGAATGTAATGTGGTGGTTTGAATCATTTTCGCTTTTATACTTATGCAAATGGGCTAGGCCTGTAGTGGGCCTACTTCTTGGGGTCCGCTGATGTTTCTTTTTTGACTTTAGAAGGATTTGGGGTTGTTGGGATTGTTATTATTTTGGCAATTATCCCAAGACCAGCGTGTTGTTGGAAAAAGGGGGAATTTCATTTAAAAAGGGAAAAACTACCATAGTACAGAAATGGAATTTTGCATATTTACAAAAAAAAAAAACAACACAAGAACAAAAGAGAAAGGCTAATTCCTAAAAAAAGAGGCACAAATTAGGCCTTCGAAGGGCCTCAGTGCTGAGGAGTGGTTTTCTTGTTCTCGAAATAATGAGGGAAGGACCAAGTAACAAGGCTATGAAACTTGTTCCAAGCAAAGTGGAGGAATTTCAGTTCCATTTTCCTCATATCTTCTTTGGCGTCTGATTCCAATTTTTTCTCCAGCAGGGGCCAAAAGCGGAGCGCCAAAGCTTTGGCTTTCCTTCGAAGCCGAGCCTCCTTTGTTGGACGCTTCATTTGTTGCCTTTTGAAGCGCCTTCGAAGCTTTTTATCAGCATGGCCAGGCACCACTTCGAAGGACTCAGCAGTGAAGTTATGGATTTGGTCATGCAGCTTCTCAATCCTTTCCTTAGTAAGAGCATAGTCTTGAAGGGTTTGATCGAAGCAATACGCAGCGGTATTGGCTTCAAGCCATGACTTGATCACTGGTAAGAAGTCCAGGAAGCAGTGGATTTGATAGGAAACCGTGGAGGGGATGGAACATAGCACCAGTGTCTCACAAGCCCACTTAAAATTGGTTAGTGGGATTTGTTTTTCCAGGATAGAAATATCCAGGAAAGAGAGGGCTGCCAGGAGTTGCAGAGCTTTACTTTTGTCAGCAGGGTAGATGGAATAACCATATTGCCATTGAAAGTGAGGGGTATTGATGGCAAGGTTATTCACCTCATTGAACCAGTCGGGCTCTTCAGGAAGAGGAGCCAGCTTGTTGGTTTCCTCGAAGTCAGCTGGATAATGTGGGGTTTGCACCTCTGTGAGCCAGAGGGACTGTTGGGTTTGGGCCATGCGTTTGAAGTCGCAGTAAGGGGCGGGCCCCAGGTAATTTTCCTCTTGTTTCAAGAAAGGGGAAAATTCGAGAGAGGAGTAGATGGATTCGAGCATACCCATGTGAACGGTGTCGTTACCGCTCAGGGGTAGGAATTGGCTTGCGAACAGAGTTCGAAAGTGATGAAATTTATGGGGTGTAGGATCGGGCTGATCGAACCGGACCAGAATGGTGCCAGTGTTGGTATTAGTAGGGTTTTCTTCCCATGAGCCCCAGTTGGGCCCATCGAACGAATTCGAACGGGTTAAAGAGGAGTCCCAACCTGTGAGAGATGGGTTGGGGGTGTGGAATGTTCGATCCGAAAGGATTTTGCTTGCCAACATTCGAGGAGAGTTTGGAGGAGACATTTGAGGAGAAGGGGTTTGGCAGTCGAGATTGTCTAAGATAAGATTGATTTCTGGAAGAGAGTCCATAAACGCAAGATTTCTTAACAAAGGAAAACTCGAATTCGAAAGGGTTTATGAGGGGTAATGTGATTCGTTAAACCCTATCATTATCTGCCATTTATAGAGAAATAATTGTAACTATCTCTGGAAGTTCAATAGACGTGCATGGGAATAGAATCCTATCATACTTCATGCGTCCGGTTTTGAAGGGACATGGCCAGAGAACGTGTGCCATTAACATTTATTTAGCCTAAATAAAATGTTAATGCGGGGGGTGTGTTTACATCCTAAAATATGCCACCCATTAAGAAAGTTACACGTGGCACCAAATAGTGTGTTGACCAATCAGAACACATCCTAATTGAACCCGAGATACAGAGGATTGCGGGGTTTAATGATGATGTTGTTTTAGTACTATACGGTATCGTTTTGATTGGAACCGACGGCGTTTGGACGATAATTAAGGATGGTTTTGAAAACAGTTTGATTTAAACCATTGATTGATCTTTGGAAACATCAAACGGTGCCATTACTGGCTTGGTTTATAATGAATGTTAGACATGATTGCAGGGAATTATTCTGAGCCAGACGTGTGACACTAACTCACGTTGCTTGGAAGTGGGAACCGTTGTTTAAGCATGAAGCCACGAATACCATTATCGAAGCATGCAGGGGAGAAAGAATTCTAGAAATATCAAGGTAACCGTTCGAAGACCCCTCTCAGCCGATTTATGCGGCCAATATGGATATCAATCGAAGACGTGGGGATCAAAGGCAGGTTCAGCGTCTATAAATAGAAGAAGCAAGTGAAGAGAGACGAGGACAAAAAATCCATATCATCTGACAATTCATACAAAATGATTGCTCAGAGATCTATCTTAGATTAGTTTTTAGTTTAGAATAGGGTCTTTTTTGTAAGTTGAAGGCTTATTTGCATGTAAGACTACTTTCGATTAAATTCAAGTTCTCTTATTTCCTTTAAGTTTTTTCTTACCAAAGAATAGTTGTTTGCAAGTTCGCTTTTGATTAAATTCAGTGTGCTTGCATTTCTTTATTATTCTTGATAGAATCTTAAGAGTGTTTGTATACAAACTTACATTTGATTAGATTCAGGTTTGTTTGTGTTCAATCATCTTTTCTGATTTCGAAGCGCGTCAATCTTTTATTTGGTTGATACCTTAAGGAAAAATCCTCTTAGTTGAGGTAATCGGACGGATAACACAATTGCCTGATTGAGATTGGTTGTTTCAAATCATTTTGAAAAGAGTAATTTCTTCTTTGAAGTTATTTCTTTTCTGGCACGCCCGCACACAATTATTTGTCAATTGATTTGAGCTAATTCAGCCCAAACACCTGCGCCTTGGATTTCTCTGGGAACTGGGAGCAACACTTACCCTTGGTGGAGTTCACCTACAACAACAGCTATCAGGCGAGTATCGAGATGGCACCGTACGAAGCTCTATACGGTCGACCCTACCGATCTCCAGTCTGTTGGACCAATGCTGGGGAAACAGGATTGATTGGACCTGACATAGTGTGGGATACCACGGAGAAGGTCAAGACCATCAGGCAAATGATCCAGACCGCTCAGAGCCGACAGAAGAGTTATGCGGATAAGAGAAGCCGACCATTAACCTTTGATGTGGGAGATCATGTATTCCTGAAGATCAGACCGAAGAAAGGAGTCATCAGATTTGGGAAGAAAGGAAAGCTGTCCCCGTGCTACATCGGACCATTCGACATCGTGGAAAAGATTGGAAAAGTTGCATATCGTTTAGCCCTGCCACCCCAGCTGGACCGAGTGCATAACGTGTTTCACGTTTCCATGCTCCGCAAGTATCTAGCCGTACCCACTCATGTTCTCAATTGGGAAGACATCACTATCGAAGAAGACGCGGCGTACGAGGAAGAGCCGATAGAGATTCAAGACCGAAGTGAGAAGACTATCCGGAACAAGACAATCAAGTTGGTTCGTGTTTTGTGGAAGCATCGTGGAGCAGGAGAAACCACATGGGAAAGAGAAGAAACCATGAAGATGAGTTACCCTCACCTGTTCGAAACCTAGCGTACGCCTAATTTCGAGGATGAAATTGTTTAAGGGGGATAGGTTGTAATAACTCTGAATTTTAAAAAATAAAAATGCATTCATTATTCGAGTTATTAATTTTAATGGCTTGAATTGCTTTAATTTCCGATGGTTTGTCATAACTGCGCTTTAACCCTTCAATTTTCATTTCTTGCGCTTTACCCTATTTAGCAAGCCTAATTAGCTTCTAATCATCCGGTTGGAGAAACTAACTTAGGAAGCCATCTAGTCACCGCAATTGGACCATTTTGCCCCTCATTGAATCTTTTGAACCTTTTTAACCCTAGTCAAGGAATTGAATATTCCTTTTATTTTAATTATTTTGGTTTTATTCTTTGTCCATTGGACAAAGATTGCTAGGGAAAGGGAAACTATTATCCATTGGATAATAGAATCCCAATTGTTTATATTAAATGTATACTTGGTCAAAGTACTAAGAATATTAGGAAAAATACTTTTTAAATACTTTAAAGTACTTTTGGAATTATTCTAATATATAAATTACCTAATAACTATTATCCATTGGATAATAGATGTTAGGGGAATTTTTACCCAATGGACAATAGGCTTAGTCTTTCAAAGTACCATGGGGTTTAATTAATTTAATACTTTCTTTTAACCCACATGAGAAAGTACAACATTATTTTAATGATAGGGTACATGGTACCAAGATTCTTAAGTACCCTTGTTTATTTTTTTTATTGGGATTGAGATCTTCCTAGTGTACAAGGTACATAGATATATATTATTCTAGTACATGGGAGATTAAATTAATACCTTAAGTACCATGTGTTTATTTGTAGTATAAAAGAAAATCCTAGCCTTTAAAGACTATTTTTTATCCTAGGTACAAAAAGTACTACTTTTTTTTCTTTCTTTCATTTTTTTGTACCTTGGCAAGAAAGTGTGTAATAACTCTGAATTTTTAATAAATAAAAAATGTATTTATTATTCGAGTTATTAATGTTAATAGCTTGAATTGCGTTAGTTTTCCGATAGTTTGTTAAAACTGCGCTTTAGCCCTTGAACTTTCATTTTCTGCACTTTAGCCCCTGAACTTTTATTTCTTGCGCTTTAGTCCTATTTAGCAAGCCTAGTTAGCTTCTAACTATCCGGTTAGAGGGACGAAACTAAGAAGCCAACTAGTCACCATGATGGGACCGTTTTGCCCTTCATTAAACCTTTTGGACCTTTTGAACCCTAGACAAAGTATTGCATATTCTTTTTCTTTTAATTATTTTGATTTTATTCTTTGTCCATTGGACAATAGATGTTAGTGAAACTATTATCCATTGGATAATAGAAACCCATTTGTTTATATTAAAAGTATATTTGGTTAAAGTACTAAGGATAAAGAAAAAATAGACTTTTTAATTACTTTAAAAAGTACTTTTTGACTATTTTATATTAAAAGTGCCCTAATATCTATTATCCATTGGATAATAAATGTTAGGGGAAGTTTTATCCATTGGATAAAGGAGTTGGTCTTCAAAAGTACCATGGTGTCCCATTAGTTTAATACTTTCTTTAAACCATGAGTGAAAGCACAACCCTTTTTATATTAAGAAAGGTACAAAGTACTAAGATTCTAAGGGTACCATTTAATTGTTTTCTATTGGGGTTTTGGTCTCCTAAGTACTTATGTATCTAAGTATATTATATTCTAGTACTTTGAAAGGATAGAATATATGCCTAAGTACCATGTGTCTATTTGATGTATAAAAAGAGAATCCTAGCCTTAAGTCTATTTTTGACCTTAAAGTACAAAAGTACTTAGTTTTTTATTTGTTTACTTGCATTTTTATACATGTGTATATATATATTGTACTTTTGAAGCAAGGAAGAGAGGGAGAGAGAGAGAGCCGTGAGAGAGAGAGAGAGAGGGGGGGCCGGTTGGAGGAGAGGAGGAGGGAGAAAATTTGGTTAGTACTTGGCCAATGAACTCCCATGTACTTCAAGATCCTTGGATTCTTATTCTTCCAACCAAAGACTTAACTCCATTGTACTCCTTGTACATTTTAACATTTGTTAAACCCTTGGAATCTTGTACAAACTCATCTCCACCATCCATTGGTTCCAAGATCAAATCCTTGGTACACCATAGCCATGCAAACCTAGGATTTTAGCCTTAATTCTTCCATGTGAACACATCTTTATGGATTAAAAAATTGGGGAATGGAGGAGAGAGGGGGGGCCGGCCAAGGAGGAAGAGGGGGAGCCCTTGCCTATAAATAGAAGGCCATTCTCATGCTTTGAACTCACACCTCAAGCAATAGCTCTTCATTCTCTCTAGAATTTCTAGTATTCTTGTTCAAAGTTCAAGAACTTTCTTTGTTCTTGAGTGTTCTTGAGCAAAACCACCAAACCACCTCCAATACCACTCTCTAATCTTAAAAAGTAGCTTAGTTGAGGATAGGAAGTTGTTTCTAGGAAAAGTAGTCCAACACTTTTCCTTTCGAACCAATCCGAGATACGTTACGCCGCCGAAACCAAAACCGACGATCAAACTTCCGTAGCTGACCACCGCCTAGAAGACCGGTAGTGAAATCTTTACTATATCGTAGTTCGATCTTATTTTCTAACGTTGATTAAATCTCGCTACTTTAAATCTCTACTTACTTTATTTGAAGTTTAAGAAGTTACTTGATCATGAATGATGTTAATTTTTTTGGAGATGCATGATTTACTTTTGGATTGTTTCAAGCATGCTAGTTAGTAAAAGTTGGATGATCTTGTTGTATTTATTTCAAGGCTTTAATTGAATGCATAATTGTATGGAAAGTCTTAAACGACGGAGTCTTGCATGAGAACGAGACACGAAAACCGAGAAAAGTAGAAACATGGCACCTAGGGTGTGATTAACTAAGAAGATATCTTAGAAACTACATAATGACCATATCGAGGGTATTATGTGGGTATGTGTGTGTATGCCAACGGGAACCCGGCGCGGCGGAACCGTTGTGAGGATATTCGGGAGATCGGCGCGGCAGAACCGAAGTAGGGTGAGTAGCATAGTAATCCGCGGTACGGAGCCTATGCAAGTTTTTGTGTGCCAACGGGAACCCGGTGCGGCTGAACCGTTGTGAGGATACTCGGGAATCCGGCGCGGCGGAACCGAGGTTGGGTGAGTTAAAAAGAAGTCTTTGGAAAAGAAATGTAGCAATGAATGACACGGTCTACGATGTGTGCGTAGGAGGAAAAATCGAGAATCCTTGACACCGATAATGGTTATCAAACGAACATGAATAAGTTGTTATTGTCATTTGTTTACTACTTATGTACTTATCATGTGGAAAACCATGCTAGTAGTAGGATTTTACTATTGAGCTATCGTAGCTCATGGTGTTGCCTTGTGGTGACCCTGGCATATTATATGGGTGGCGACGCCAATATAATATGTCAGACCTGATAGACGAACAGGGCGATCTCTTCACCTTGGAGGCGTACGGAGCTGAAGAACTCGCTAGGTTGGAGGAGCAAGAGGAGCCGTAGAATAGGAACCTTAGCTCCCTTTTTGTTATCTATTTTGTTTTTCAAATGCTCTTATGAGAGCAGTACTGTAATATTGAGCAATGACTCTATTTTATTTTTGTAATAAATAAACCCTTAACGTGCCTAAAATTAGGGGCGTTACAAAGTGAGAGGGGGAGAGAGGAGAGATCAGCCGAGAGAGGGAGAGAGGAGAGGGGGGGCCGGATGGGAGAAGAGAGGAGGAAGGAGATTTGCTTGTACCTTGACATTGAACTACCAATGTACTTCAAGATTCTTGGATTCTTACTCTTCCAAGCCTAGTTGTACTCCTTTGTACATTTTAACACTTGTTAAACCCTTGGAATCTTGTACCAATCTCATCTCCACCACAAAATTGTTCAAGATCAAACCCTTGGTACACCATAGCCATGCAACCCTAGGATTTTTGCTTTGATCATCCATAAAAAGTAGATTTTATTGGATTTAAAAATTGGGGAAGGAGAGAGAGAGGGGGCCGGCCATATGAGGGATGTAACGATCCTGATTTTTGGTCGTTAAAAATTTCGTTAAATATTTGAATTTTATTTTAATTTCCTTAATTTCCTTGTAGTTTGTCATAATTACATTTTTGCCCCTTAAAAAATTATTTCTTGACGCTTTAGCCCATTTAGCAAGCCTAGTTAGCTTCTAACCATCTGGTTGGAGTAACCAAACTAGGAAGCCATCTAGTCTCCGCAAATGGACCATTTTGCCCTCATTGAACCTTTTGAACCCTAGACTAAGAATTGAATATTCTTTTTCTTTTAATTATTTTGGTTTTATTCTTTGTCCATTGGACAAAGATTGTTAGGGAAACTATTATCCATTGGATAATAGAACCCCAATTGTTTATATTAAATGTATACTTGGTCAAGTTACTAAGAATATTAAGAAAAAATACTTTTTAATTACTTGAAAGTACTTTTGGGGATTTCTTTAGTATATAATTGACCTAATAACTATTATCCGTTGGATAATAAAAGTTAGGGTGGTTATTATCCATTGGGTAAAAGGTTAAATCTTTCACCTAGTACATGGATGGATTAATCTAGTCTTTTTATTTATTTCCATGTGCCAAAGTACAAATATTTTATTATGTAGTACTTAGTAGACTTAATGACCCTAGGATTCTCTAAGTACTCTTTATTTATTTAAAATTGGGGTTTTGAACTACCTAGATACATTAGTACATTATTTGGTTAAAGTATTGCCTTAAGTACCATGTGCTAATTGCTTAGTTTATTGGGAAAAATCTTAGTCTTTCAACTCCTTGATCTCTTGGTACAAAAGTACCTATTACTTTATTATTCTTGTACATTGTATGTATATATATATGTACTTGAGAGAGAGAGAGAGAGAGAGAGGAGAGAGAGGCCGGAGAGAGAGAGAGAGAGAGAGAGAGAGAGAGAGAGAGAAAGAGGAAGGAAGGAAGAAGGAGAGTTAGTTGTACTCACCTTGATTTTCTTTGTACTTCATATCTTGGTATATCTTTCTTCCTAACTAAGTAACTAACTCTCCATTAACCTCCATGTACTTCTTTGATTTGTTTGAACCCTTAGATCTTGTACAATTGCCATCTCCACCATTCAATTGATCCAAGAATCAAATCTAGTACAAAAATAGCCATGCAAGCCTAGGGATTTGCCTTTGATCTTCCAAGATTCATGCCATGTGTCAAGTGAGACTTAGAGAGAGAGAGAGGAGAGGGCCAAGGCTTTGCCTATAAATAGAAGGCCATTCCAAAGCTTGAACTCACACCTCAAAGCATTTGCTCTTCCTTCTCTCTAGAAATCTCGGATTCCAGTTCCTGGCAGCCTACTGTCCTTCGGAAATCCTCATTTTTCTCCTTCTTAGAGTAGTTTTTAGAACCAACTTCCTTCGGGAAAGTTGTAGAGAACTTCGAGACCTTGAAATTAGATCCAAGAACCACTCCAATCGGTGAAGAAATGACCAAGTTATTGGCATCCGAAATTCGGTAAAATCTCGGATTCCAAATTCCAGACAGCTTACTGTCTTTCGCTTTACCCCTATTTTTCTCCAACCTAAGGTCGTTTCTAGGATCAACCTCCTTCACAAAAGTTGTAGAGAATTTCTGGAGCTTCGTTTTTGACCCAAGAAAGATTGTATTCGGCCAAAGATTGACCGAGCTACTGCCCTCCAAAGATCAGTCCAGATTTGGAGTTTCACCGCCCGTAGAACTTTTCAACCTTGCTTATTCGGCCCCGACTAGTTTCGGATCAAGGTAGGATACTCTTGCCCTATCCCTATGTATATGTAAGATCTCGTTATCTTCCATTTCAAAGTAAGTTATCTTTATTTACTTTCCATATCAAGTACTTGTATTTTGATCTTTACGATGCTTGTGAGTATACTTATATGTGAATTGCTTGTATTACTTGTGATACGATAAAGCATAAGTGATTTATCACTCCAAGGGCGTCCGAACATGTGGCGTTATGCTTTAAGCGTTGATTTAAACATGATTAGCATTATAGAGTTGGATGATCTTGTTTGTTTACAAGGAAATGATTTATGCTTACCTTTGTCCTACGGCGGAGTCTTTGTATGTAAACGTGACATGAGAACCGAGAAAGTAGAAACATGGCACCTAGGGTGTGGTTTATGAAAGGATAAGTTTTTCCGAGAAAGAAAGTATTTTTGAAACTACGTAATGACTAATTTGGTGGTATTACGTGAGATGTGTTTGAAAACCGTAATGTGGCCGGACTTGGTAGCCCATTGCGTGGGTTGTGAAAACCACAATGTGGCCGGACTTGGTAGCCCTTTGTGAAGATTGCCAATAGGGCCGGACGTGGTAGCCTTATTGGTAATATGGCTTGGTTATCCGTGGAGAGGAGCCAATGCTAGTTTTGCGTGCCAATGGAAACCCGGCGCGGCGGAACCATTGTGAGGATACTCGGGAACCCGGCGCGGTGGAACCGAGGTTGGGTGTGTGTGTGCTTGGTTAACCGCGGTACGGAGCCAATGCAAAAGATTTTGAAAGGCTTGGTTAACCGTGGTACGGAGCCAATGCTAAGGATTTTTGAAAGATTGATTTGTAAGTGGAAAACGTTGACACGGTCTACGACGAGTCGCGTAGGAGAAACACGAGAATCTTGGACACCAACGATAGATGATTAACGTATTTGAATATGTGATTGTTAGTAGTAAGGATGGTGGGTAAGAATTTCCTATTGAGCGTTATAGCTCACAGTGTTACCTTTTGGTGACCCTGACATATTATATTGGTGGTGACGTCGGTATAATGTGTCAGACTTCATAGATGAGCAGGGCGAGATCTTCAGCTTGGACGCGTACGGAGCCGAGAAGCTGGCTAGGATGGAAGAGGAGGCGAAGCTGTAGTTAGGAACCCTAGTTTCCTTCACTTTTGTAATGAAAGTACTCTTTTGAGAGTTATATTGTAATAAGAGCCCGACTCTTTTCTTTAAGGTTTTCAATAAAATTGTTTATTTAACATACCCAAAATTCGGGGCGTTACAAGGGAGGGAGGGAAGCCCTTGCCTATAAATAGAGAGTCATTCTATGCTTGAACTCACACCTCAAAGCAATAGCTCTTCCTTCTCTCTAAAAATTCAAGTGTTCTTAGTTCAAAGTTCAAGAACTTTCTTTGTTCTTGAGTGTTCTTGAGGAAACCACCAAACCACTTCCTAATACCACCCTTAGATCTTTAAAGTAGTCCACTTTAGGTAGTGAAGTTGTTTCTAGGAAATCTCTTTTCCTTTCAAAGCAACCGAAGGCCGTTACTCCGCCGATTTCAAAACCGACCAACTTACCGTAGCCGACCACCGCCAAGAAGAACGGTAGTTAAATCTTACTACTTTAAAACTCTACTTACTTTTCCGAAGTATAAAAAGCTTAACCTTGCACTTTACTTTTATGTATCGCATGAATCTTATGATGTTACTTTGATCATCGATAAGGTTATCTTTCGTTAAATGGTGGATATGCATGATGTTCGTTTATTTTCAAATGTTTTCAAGCATGCTAGGTAATATAGAATTGGACGATCTTGTTGGAGTTGTTAAAATGCTTGTTATGTGGAAAGTAATACCGCGAAGTCTTGCATGTAAACGAGACACGAAAACCGAGAAAATAGAAACATGACGCCTAGGGTATGGTTTAACAAGAGGTATATGTTTTCCGAAAAAGAAGATATCTTACAAACTACATAATGACTATCTCGAGGGTATTATGTGAGTTGTGTGTGTGCCTATGGGAACCCGGCACGGCGGAACCATAGTGGGGATATTTGGGAGACCGGCGCAGCGGAACCAAGGTCGGGTGAGTAACATGGTTATCCGTGGAGAGGAACCAAAGTAAATATGTGCCAATGGGAACCCGGCGCGGCGGAACCGAGTTGGGTGAGTTAAAAGGGAGTCTTTGGAAAAGAAAGGTAGTAATCACGAGACACGGTTAACGATGAGTCAACACCAATGCTAGTTGTAAGGCGATTTTGGATGTGCTAAATGTTATTGTCTTTGTAGCTGCTTATATACATATCATGTGGAAATCAATGTTATAATGATCCTATATTCATAAGTTATGGGTTAGTAAGTAGGATTTTTTACAATTGAGCCTTCGTAGCTCATGGTGTTACCTTGTGGTGACCCTGGCATATTATATGGGTGGCGACGCCAGTATAATATGTCAGATTTGATTGATGAACAGGGCGATCTCTTCACTCTGGAGGCGTATGGAGCCGAAAAACTCGCTAGGATGGAAAAACAAGAGGAGCAGTAGTTAGGAACCTTAGTTCCCTATTTGTTTCCCATTTTGTACTTAAAATACTCCTACGGGGGTTATGTTGTAATAATGAGCAGTGACTCTTTTTATTTCTGTAATAAATTATCCATTTAAAGAACCTAAAATTAGGGGCGTTACAAAAAGGGGTCGAGAAAGCTGTTTACTACCTGAGTAAGAAGATGGTTGGAGCCGAAGAACGCTATACCACTTTAGAAAAGACATGCTGGGCCCTCGTCTGGGCCTCTAAGAAGTTGAGACACTACATGCTGGCTTACCCAGTGAAGTTGATTTGTCGAATGGATCCTCTCAAGTATCTATTTGAGAAACCTGCGTTCACTGGTAAGTTAGCACGTTGGTTGCTTCTCTTAGCAGAATTCGGTCTTGAGTACGTTATGAGAAAGTCAGTAAAAGGGCGCGCCATTGCAGAATTCTTAGCCGACCACCCTGTGGACGGACTGGAGAATTCAGATTTCGTATTCCCCGATGAGGAAGTGCTGACAGTTGTTGAAGACGTTTGGACTCTTTACTTTGATGGAGCAACCAATCAGAAAGGGTTCGGAATCGGGGTCTTGCTGATTACCCCTGACGGTTCTCATATCCCGCTTGCGTTCAAGCTCAATTTCGATGTCACCAACAACCAAGCTGAATATGAGGCCTGTATTGTGGGTATGGAAGCTGCGCTCACACTCGGTGTTGAGAAGCTTGAAGTCATCGGGGACTCTAATCTCGTTGTGTCTCAAGCCAATGGAGACTGGAAGGTGCGCGAGGAGAAGTTGAAACCTTACCATCAGGACTTGGAAGGGTTGATCCCTCGTTTAAAAAAGGTGACCTTCACTCACATTCCCCGGCTGAAGAACCATTTCGCTGATGCGCTTGCTACCTTGGCTTCCATGGTCGAATTGCCGCTGGGTGTCAAACTCCGCCCTATCTTAATCGAACAAAGGGACTACCCCGCCTATCAGTGGTCAACGCCATCGATGATGTCGATGATGGCCTACCCTGGTACCATGACGTATGGAACTTCGTCAAGAGTGGCTTGTACCCGTCTGAGGCCTCTCAAAAGGATCGAACTTCGTTGCGAAGGATTGCTGCTCACTACATTATCTGTGGGGGAAAATTGTACAGAAGATCTCATTGCGGGATGCACAAGCTTTGCGTTAACGCTACCGAAGCTGTCAAGATCATGGAGGAAATTCATGAAGGGGTCTGTGGTCCTCACATGAGCGGCGTTATGCTTGCAAGGAAGATCTTGCGTCAGGGCTACTTTTGGACTACTATGGAATCTCAGTGTGTGGATTACGTGCGGCGATGTCACAAGTGCCAAATTCATGCTAACCTAATGCATGTTCCACCCTCTAATCTATTTGGCATGGCTTCGCCTTGGCCTTTCTCTGTGTGGGGTATTGATGTTATCGGCATGATCACGCCGTCTGCTTCGAACGGTCACAGGTTCATCTTGGTAGCAATCGATTACTTCACTAAGTGGGTTGAAGCTGAGTCATACAAAACCTTGACCGCAGTCCAAGTCACTCATTTCATCAGAAGAACATCATCTATCGGTATGGGGTTCCCCAGGCGTTTGTATTGGACAATGGGAATCATTTCAAAGGTAGGGTTCTGGAACTCTTCGAGGAATTCAAGATCCAAATCCATCACTCAACTGTCTATCGCCCGCAGACGAATGGGGCAGTCGAAGCGGCAAACAAGAATGTCGAGACAATCATCAAAAAGACCGCGGAATCCACTAAGGACTGGCACGAGCAGCTGCCTTTGGCTCTTTGGGGATATCGAACGTCGATCCGAACATCGACAGGGGCAACCCCCTATTCTTTGGTCTACGGGATGGAAGCAGTACTCCCCATAGAACTCGAGGTACCATCTTTGAGGATCGTGATAGAGTTAGAACTTTCGGAATCTGAGTGGCTCAGCGCAAGGTTCGTTGAACTCATGCTTTTTGATGAACGAAGGCTCCGAGCCTTGTATCATGTCCAGGGATATCAACGGAGAATTGCCCGGGCATTCAACAAGAAAGTGAAGTCTAGAGACTTGGTTGAAGGGGACATGGTCACAAAGGAGATTTGAGCGCCGGTTTTTGACCCCCGCGGCAAATTCCGACCTAAGCGTTCCGGACCTTACATCATCAAGACCATCCTTTCTGGGGGAGCAACTCAGCTCATTGATCTCGACGGCAACGAGTTCAACACTCTGGTTAACCTGGATCAACTCAAGCGTTACTATCCCTGAGAGAAGCTCGTTGGACCGAAAACCACAAGGGTGGGCGTTACCAAGCAAAAATTAGAGCAAGCCTGCTAGACCGAAAACTTGAGAAGGCGGTTTAGGCAAAAATAAATGGGCATCAATCAAAGCTCGCTAGACCGAAAACCCGAATGGGCGGTGCTAGGCAAAAATTAGAGCACAAAAGGAGAGCTAAAATACCCCAGCGAACCTTAGCCTGAACTATGTGCTGACCTGATTCCTTGAAAAGGGATACGTAGGCAATCTCTCCGTGAGATTTGGTCACAATCAATCAACTTGATCCGCGGTTTCCCTATTACCAGAGTTTGGCTCGATATTTAAGTGACGCAGTGGTTCAACACTTGGAACAGAAGAGGAGAGCTCTCCAACTTTCACCTTTATTTAAATCATAACTTCTATTACACAGGCTGAGCAGTCTTAAAAACGGTTAAGCATAAAAACAGAATAAAGCGCTCGAGGCCTTAACAGGCTCACAGTTTATTCTAGATCATTCGAGTCTGTAAAAGAGTCAGTTGTTGTTTTGCCTGCTTGCGACCTCTGTCACGCCCTCGATTTTCAAGTAAATAAATAAACCATTTCGATAAAAAAACCCTCACATAAGATATATAATACCCAAAGGGAAGTTCCCACCTGTTTAATTACAAACAAAATCCCCAAGTTTTGAGAAATACATCCTTGGCACCACGGCCCAAATTAAATTAAGTACAAGTATGAACAAGTCATTAAATCACAATGGTTTAGTCAAAAGAAATCAAAATGAATTAATTACATCTTTATCTTTAATCAAAGTAGGAGATTTACAAAGATGATTAAATAACTAGACTTCATTAGCTTCCAAAAATGTCTTCCACACCGAGCATACGATGTAATGTAAGCCACTGTCTGGCATTAAAACCTGAAAAGAAGGATTTTGTTGAGCTACACTAGCCCAGTAGGAAATTCTATACTCAAGTTATATGTAAATGGGATGAAACATGCAATAAGTGCGAATGAGTTTCAATAAAAGGACATTAGATACCAGAGGGGTTACCAAAATGAACAGACGATTAGACTTCGGGATTTTGGACATCTTAGAGGTAACCCTAACTATCAACACGTCAACTAGAAGTAGCATTTAAACTTACATCAGCCAAACAAATAACAACAATAGTGCAACCATCTCATAACCTTTCGAATAAAAGCCACAAATCACTTCCTCATTTCATAGAGCTTTATTCCATAAAACTTTCCTTCGTAATTTCCGAAACCATTTAGAGAAAACTCAAGACCATCACAGGTCAAGCTCCGTTGATTCGCTCAAGAATACCGGAGGGTTTTTAGTAAAAATCCTCTTTTTAAATCCAAGTCCTTTCTTTAGTAAAACTTAATAGAACCAACCATTCATTTTCCTTTTCGACAGCCACGATCCCAAGCAACAAACAATCCAAACTTCAATTATCATAAACTTCTAAAATCAAACAAACTTCTCTTCATCCGGGGGAGACATTCAACTGTGTTACCACCCCATGCGTGACAGTGAATTCTCTTCACCCGGGAGAGACATTCAACTGTGTTACCACCCCTTGCGTGACAGTGAATTCTCTTCACCTGGGTTTCCGCATTACCACACCTTGCGTTGCGGGCCCTCTAGAGTCCTCGCATTACCACACCTCGCGTTGCGGGCCCTTTATTCAAAATTATCAACTCACACATATACATATGCATCATCAATCCATATACAAGAAAACAACATATTCCAAGTTCATGTTCTTTCATCATCATACAATGCATTACAAACTCGTATACATGTCCCATTGTACAATGAATAATACCTTAAGATCATGTGCATCCTCTAAGTTTACCACAATATCCCTCGTTACAAACCGAAACCACAATTTACTCCTTGACAAACCACCTACTAGGTTTTTAACGAGAATCTTATAAAATAGTGCTAAAGGAACCTACAAAGCTCTACAAGACGAAGCACAAGGATACAAACCACAATACTATCCATCGGTTCATTAGACTAGCTCATATCTACCTATAACACTCACCACATTACTCCTTATAGCCCGAGATACTACCATCAATCTTACGGTACATCCCCTATCCAAACAGCACTAATATTATACTCTATCGAGTGACAAGAGACAAGATCAAACTACGGGTCTTTAGGACACAAGTAATCATATCCGAAAGTAACTTAAACATATCCTAATCATATAAGGAATCATAACATGGGTCAAGAACAACCTTAGGAATAATCACAGACGTCGACGGACTGACACATGTCTACTCAAATGGTCATAACTTTCTGTGTATAAATCGGTTTAAGGTGATTCCGGTGGCAAATGAAAGCTGACTTCCAGACCTTCGATTCGATATAAAATTTGCATGAAACGGATATGGGAAGAAAAAGTTATGGCCGTTTGAAGTTGGGCTGAAACCCAGAAAGCAAGCAGAATGTTCCAGAGAGGGGAGGGATCGATCCCTCCTCTCTTGGGGATCGATCCCCAAGGCAAAAACTCGGATTTTGTCCAGATTTGAATGAGGGATCGATCCCTCATGCTTGGGGATCGATCCCTAGGCTATTTTGGGCGATTTTCTGCAGATTTCGACAGCTTTTCGAGAGAACGAAAGGGGACGATCAAAGCTCGATCCAAGCACGAAATCAACTCATAAACATATAAAGTGAGTAAGAAATCCCTACCTTGATGTTAGAAGCTTCAAGCACGAGATCAACGAACGAGCCCTAGTTTCAACGCTCCAAAATCCTTCAAGAACGAGGGCAAGCTCAAACCCACGCGATCCAAGGCTCGAATCACGCGTATGAGATGAATTGAAGGTCGAGGTATGAAGGTGTTGAGGTCGATTGGTGGGTTTTGAGCTCAAAGGAGCAAGAGAGAGAGAGAGAGAGAGAGAGAGAGAGAGAGAGAGAGAGAGAGAGAGAGAGAGAGATAGCCGAGAGAGGGAGAGAGCCGAGAGAGAGGGAGACGTGAGGAGAGAGAGAGAGATATTTTGGGGCTTTTAATCCCCTACACACACACCCCTCTATTTATACCCCTATATCTCTGTATTACACATATACTCCCTCAAGTTACAATCCTATCATTTAAGCCCCAAATCAAATAAACTCACAATTTTCCCATTTATTCGATATTCTAGCGTTTATAAAACCTTTAAAACATTTTTGTGAAAATACGGGTCTTTACAACCTCTCTCTTCAACCATGCTTGATACCGGTGCATAAGCTCTGTGCTGAAGTCTACGTCAGCTCCCCCGAGTTGTCTCAAACCCCAATTGTGCTCATAGCCTCTCAAATTCTGGGCAGTGAAGGCAGGAACTTGGAAGTCCTCAACCCCGGCTCGGTGGAGCCCTTGGCTTATTCCCAACTGACGAAGAATACGGCCGGGAATATAGAAAGTGAAAGCGGTCAGCCCAGCTATCACTATCCTCTCAAAACCTGCAGAATTCAAGGCCAAATCCGGGATGTTCAGGGCCTCATGCCTCCAAGCGATTTCATTCCGTAACATCTCTCTCATGAAGGTGTACCATTGATGCACAATCATCTCCGGGTAAATCATGCCTCGCTAATGCATTCGGCCGGGCAGGTGGGGCCAATTTGCTTCCGGTGCCGTGAATAATCCCAACTTGTCAGACAGCCAGAGCTGCATGAGCGGAAAAACAAGCAAGAATTCATAAAAAGCTTGAGCGGAAAAACAAGTGAGAAACTCCGATGTAGCCTTAACCGAGAGATGAGGTAAAAATAGAATGTGCGAAAATCAGAAAAAGGTGAGCTGAGTGAGAGTTTACCTGCAGTAGAAGCAGACTACCGCCGAAAACGTTTGTTTGGCCGGTGGAAACCAAATCCAAACCCATGAGCATTTCAACCAGGACAAGTGGCACCACGTTCCTCCGGGCACCCATTTGAGCAGCAATGCTCACCAGCATGGGGTTCACCTGTCCATTCGGAGACACTAGTAAATAAGCAACCAACACACAAATTGTTAAAGCACATCGACGTCGGGCCTGCAGAGCTGTATCCTTTACGTCCCCTTCTGGCCCATACCATTCCATTAGACGCATGATGTTGATTTGCCCTCCAGCCAGTAGACTTTCGGCAACCCCCCTGGTGCTGTCAAGGCTTGACTGCAAGAGCTTTGGTATATTTTTCCTGTAGGGAGGCACGACAATCACGCTCGAAGCAACGCCTTGGAGGTACGCCTGGAATTCCTCCACAGTGGGGCACAGCTCATTAACCCCGAATCTGAACACATGAACCTCTGGATCCCAGAATTGCAGGGCCGCCCTCAAAAGTTCAGGACGAACACTCACATTGTGAAGAAAATGGAATGCGGCCAATCCGTGGAACCGGAACGACAACCAATCTCCAGCAACAAAGGCTGAAAACCAGGGGCTAATTAAAACTGGGAGGTTATTTGCCATGTTAGTTTTCGTAAAGAACTTCAAACTGTGGCAGGAGCACCTCTTCTTAGGAGAGCATCGGCCTCTTTAAAATTAGAATGCGTGAGGCATCACTCTTTCCGGGGCAAATATCCACACCATCTGTCAACCATTCCTCCAAAGCGGAAGCATCTCTGCACCGTCCCCTGAAGAACTCAGATAACAGGTGATGACAAGGCCTGGTCGTCCTGGAATTCTAAAACGGTCAAACAAAGGTGGCCTGGCATGACTCGACCATCGCGCGATGATCTCACTCCATCGCGCGAGGGTTCGACATCCATTCCATCGCGCGATGGACTCACTTCATCGCGCGATGGTTCAGCCTGCAATTTGACAGATTACACCAGCCACTGTCCACTTTTGGTCACTTCGAGCTCCAAGGGTTCTTTTACAATTTTTATGGTTCCAGCAAGTCACCATGAACGTATATGACTGTATCCAAGCATCGGATTCGAAAAATTGCGTTTAACGAAGATTTTGGACCCTCGACGGCCCGTTTCAAGTTGGAAAAGCTATTTTGGGAGTTCGAAACTCATTTCCAAGGGGTACACCCCATTCTCTCATGCCATACGGGTCATGATAGCCTAGTATGACTGTACGGAGGTGTCGGTTTCAGTCCGGGACATAATAGAGTCTTATTTCGCCATCTCGTGTCCATTTTGTGTCCTTTGTGGCATCTTTGGGTCTAATTTGTGTTTTAGAACGCATTTCCCGAATCCTTCAACTCTCATAGGTCGTTTTGCATATGCATGACCTTACCATAGCGTCAGTTTCATCCAAGTTGAGATATTTTGAGTTTTGGCTTACTAACGTCCAAAATTCCGTCATATTTCTCGTATCCTGGCCGTATCCTAAGGTATTTTATTGTTTTTCTTCCGAGCTAAGTCCCGTCTATACGTATACGTGTGTCTGTGAGCAGTTTCAGTACATTATCAATGCAAGCATGGTATTAGTGGCAAATGCTTATTCATTCCAAATTATCACAAGGATGGAAATAAACTAAAAATGCAAATTTTATGGCTAAACCATGATCTATCCACATCAAAGTGAAGGAAACTACTGTGTATGTGGCACTTCGGCCACCCAAAAATTATCATGTCAACTCAGGCACACTCGCCCATCAAATCAAAAATGCGCGCAGGCCTTGAAAGCATCTGTCAAAATATCAGCTAAGGCACTCTGGCCTTCTATCTATCTACGCGGGCACGCAGGCCCAAAAGCAAAAATCAAAGTCCAGAAAGTGAGATGAGGCTTCTCAGCAGCCCTCAGTCTTCCCCGAACCAGTCACCCTCTCCGTCTCCTTCTCTGTGATCCAGTCGGAAGCCAGGATCGTCCACCGAGTCGTCAGACCCACTGCTGTCGGACACATCCTCTCCCTTTCCTTCTTCTTCCTCATCCTCTTTGTCCTCGTCCTTAGAGAGCTCAGGTAGGATCAGCCGCTTCTTGCAGACCGACTCGTCTTGTGATGGCCTCTGGCGCATCTTCAGCTGGTACCTCTCCTCAGCACGTGCCACAGCCTCTCGGGCTGCCTCCTCGCTCACGACAGATGGCCGTAAGCCTCGCGTTTGTAGTCTGGTGGTAGGCGCAGGAGCAGGAACTCTAGCAGCTAGTTTCTTCTATGGAGGATCCCTAGCACTCTTTCTCCTAGGAGCCGCTCGTCCCTGTGCCTGCATTGTAAATCGTTTATACATTAGCATATGTTTTGCATATTTCATGTTTTAAAAGCAGGTATGATCAATCCTCAGTCAAACAACAATCAAAAGTATACTGTATATCGTGCAAACATGAGCATGTGTCTGGTATCGAAAGCAAAAGAATGTATCGAATCCAGGAATGTATCGAAAGCAGGAGTGTATCGTTTTCTGAAGGATATACCTGAGATCTCCGAGCCGCCAGCTGGGGATAGCGCAAGTCCAAAGGCAGGCAGCATGCCGCCCTCCTTATCACGTTCTCCAACGCGAGCATGCGCCGAACAGCCTCGTTCACCCACTCATTGGGCACCTGTAAGGATGAGTTGAATATAAGCAATTGATTGATATTTCAAGCTTTATGGGAATACAATAATGAAAGCAGCAATGTCTTACCTGCACGGTAACGGGCGCTGGCTCGACTCTGGCAAGGGTAAGGTGCAACTCAGATGGATTGCCCTGAGAGTCTACCACTGCTATCTGCCACGTCAACTCTGGTGGCCCACCTCTCACTGGTCCGCTCAGACCTCGCCTCGAGCGACTCTCACTACTGCCCGGTCTCCCTGAGACGGCTCTCCTCTCCTCAGCAGCTCCACGGGCCTGGCCCCGAACCTCCCTGAACTCTCGTACTCCCAATGGCCCCGCCAGGCGCTCCCTCCGATAAGCTGCATAGTCCATGTCAGGACGCAAGTGGCGTGTCAGGTCAGTATCAGGCCGTGTAATGATCTCCAGCTCAACCAAAGTGTACTCCCCTGTGTGTGAGACCCATGGCGGAAGCAGTTCAGGCACCTAAAACCCCGCATAACCAAGTGATTGGCGTGTCACTCGGTCACCAAAGTACCACTGCCAACCAAAGGCTGACTCCAGCAGCACTCTGCTCGCCGCGACAACCCTGCTACAAGCCAAGTACTCAGGCTCAGACTCTGCCACCCTCCAGGGATCCCACTCAACCTGCACAGGCAAACAATGCAAGTATCGGTCAGTGACAACATTGAAGCAATGAAAAGGGATATGCGTTTCCATTTTTACCGAGTTCATGTCATACCTGTGAGGGTCGAAGCTCGTCGAGGTATATCCGGAAGCCGTTCAGGTCGCCTCTACCTCTCTTCTCTCCCATGTTCTTCTTGCTCCATATGTACGCACGAGGAAGGATCCCCAAGTCCAAGCTTTTTGTCACCGGGCAGCACATGTTCAAGACTTCATAAGCCCAAAGCTGCATGGTTATCAATAGAGCAAGTCATCAATACATGCAAGAATACCATTGAACAGATTATGCGATCAAAATAAATAAAAGTATGAATTGGAAAGCGTGCATTATTCTATTGTGAATCATACCTCCCAGATCCGCTAGTACCCAGCAGTGCTCACCCTCGTCCTCGACGAATCCCCAAAGAAACCATAGGCTGCGCCTAGTGCCGCTCCGCCCCAGTCAAAGCGTGAGGCCGTCCTCAGGTCCCTTAGTGCGGGCAAGTAAGACAAGCGGACTTCGTTATGCCTGTTCGGATACAGGGTAGCGCCAAAGACGTACAACAGGTACGCCCGGGCCATCTGCTCCGCCTCCTGATCGGTCGTCACCTCCTTCTTGAGATATTGGGCAAACTGCCCATATCTCGCCATCCCCTCCTCAATCTTGGGCACCTCACCCAAAAACCACTCCAAGGCTGCCTCATCATCCTGAATGCCCGAGTCAAATGGGATAGGCTCGCCTCCAACCCTCAGGCCTGTGATCGCCGCAAAATCGGTGGGCATCACCGTCATCTCCCCGACCGGTAGGTGGAAGGTGTTCGTGGTATCCCTCCATCTCTCTGCTAGCGCAACCAGGACAGCGTGATCATTCCTCACCGGCGTGAGAGTCTGAATGAACTCCCCAAAGCTTGCCTCGTCCACCAACTGCCTCACCCTCTCAGGCAAGCCCTGGTACAACGCCAAAGAGCTACATGCGCCCCCAAAGCCGCGAATGTCTCTCGGCCGCGCCCTCTCCTGTATCAGACACGAAAACAAACAGCAAGGAATATATATCAGCGCGCAAGGCTTTCATTTTCAAGTTCTAGGTAATCAATGCAGCCTGGCTACAGATGGTTGGTTCAAGTTATTATGTTTCTCGCGTGACATTTAACGTGGAGCTACGAACTTACTATTCTAGCCTACTTCAAAAAAATTACTTCACATGCTTCAGTATGCAAATACGGTAATTATAAAAAGGGGGATTTTCAGCAAGTTACCTCAGACCAGCTACGCGAGATATGAATGTCAGGGTCTCTCAAGACAAGCTCAAGGTTGTACTCCGCCTGCCGTGGCCGGTATGCTATAAAACCTGACGGCACAAACAAGTGAGGAACGGGCAGCATGTACCCCTCTGCTGAAAATGGAGCACGAGTCAAACTCTCCGCCTCCGACACTGCTGTCACTCTAGGACCATGCACCCTAGCACCGACCTTCTCCTCGGTCTCTGCATCCCTCAGAATCGCCTCCTCAACAGCTCGCTCCCTTTCGGCCCTCGCTGCGGCCTCGGAAGCGGCTATCTCTCGCTCCCGCTCCTCCCGAGCCTCCAAGACTGCAGCCCCTATCGCGGGGTTATCCTCCAAAAGCTGTACAAGTTGTGCATCACTCAAAAGTTCCGCGACATCCTGCTTTGTAATTGGCCTGTGGCCGGATGATGTCGCCGCTGGCCGGAAAAGCACGTCCTCCTCTCTATATACAAATGGGGCCTCTGTAGTGCCCACCTCCTCTGTCACCACATCTTTACCTTTCTCTGGATCCCTCGACGAAACCCCGCTCGGCCTGGCTTCGCCACCATCGATACCCCTATTGCCTGCGACCTCGGAAGTACCACCAACTACAATGGAACCGCTCACGGCCGTGCTTGGGTCCATTTGCCCGACGACAGAAGGCACTGCCCCGACCAGCTCTGTCGCGCGACGATCTGGCTCCGTCGCGCGATGATCGCCGTCATCTCCAACCGCCTGCATGAGGCCTTGCTCGCCCGCCACCGCTGCACCTGTACCCGAAATTATCTCCACCGGCTGTTGATCCCCTATTTCGACCCCCATGGGTCCTCCCTCGTCCTCCGGACGATCGACAACCTCTCCTCCGCCGCCCCCATTGCCGTGGTCTGCCATGGATGAGTGTGTGTGTGGGTTCTTTGATTTCAACAAGAAATCAAGAGTTTTGATGGATTTTTTAGAAGAGTTTGAGAGTGAAAGGGGTTTCCAAGATTTTGAAACCGCTGTGAACTGCTTTTGTAGCATCCCTGGGAAGTTTAAAGCTGTCACACAGGCACGGGCCGGATCTAGGCTTGTTTCAGATCCAAGCCCTGACGGAAAACCCTCGCGCGATGTTCTGGCTACCTCGCGCGATGGACCAATTGGGCCCTTGACCAGATTCGACCTCTGGCTTGGCCCAATCTTACATACCACCTTAATAATGGCCCAGAAGTCTTACTTGGGCCTCGCAAATGATTTTGGGTCTCTACTAGATGTCCGTGATCAAAGGTGCTTTATATCCCCAAGAAAAGTGGTCTGCCCCACGCACCATTTCCAATCAATGACGATCTATCCGTCCAATTTCCAACCAACGACGATCTACCCGTCCAATTTCCAATCAACGACGATCCATCCGTCCAATTTCCAATCAGCGACGATCCATCCATCCAATTTCCAATCAACGACGATCCATCCGTCCAATTTCCAATCAACGACGATCCATCCGTCCAATTTTCAATCAGCGACGATCTACCCGTCCAATTTCCAATCAGCGACGATCCACCCGTCCGTCCAATTTCCAATCAACGACGATCCACCCGTCCAATTTCCAATCAGCGACGATCTACCCGTCCAATTTCCAATCAGCGACGATCTACCCGTCCAATTTCCAATCAGCGACGATCTACCCGTCCAATTTCCAATCAACGACGATCCATCCGTCCAATTTCTAATCAACGACGATCCATCCATTCAATTTCCAATCAGCGACGATCTACCCGTCCGACGATCTACCCGTCCAATTTCCAATCAGCGACGATCTACCCGTCCAATTTCCAATCAGCGACGATCTGCCCGTCCAATTTCCAATCAGCGACGATCTACCCGTCCAAGTTCCAATCAGCGATGATCTACCCGTCCAATTTCCAATCAGCGACGATCTACCCGTCCAATTTCCAATCAACGACGATCTATCCGTCCAATTTCCAATCAGCGACGATCCATCCGTCCAATTTCTTGGTGCATGGTATTTGTACATACTGTCTTGCACTTTTCAATTAATCGGCTTTTGGGTAAATTAGATGGGTGTCTAGGAATCTTTGACGTTACCCGTACCAGCCAATGGTGCTCCGCATGCCGTCAAAGAGGGACTTCCCAATCGTTTTATTTCTTTTTCAGTTTCTTGTTCCCCCGATGATGAATCAGGTCAACAATAGTCTTGAAAGAATGAAATGGCTTGAGCTTGGTACGTGTGGAACCCATCCTTAACCCCGAAGCCTTTAATCCCCAAACCTTGATTGAAGGTTTGACCATCGCGCGATGCTCTACTTGCCAGGTGGTGATCAAAGTCAAACTTTGACCGTTTGACCGTCGCGGGGAAGCTAGAACCCTCGCGCGATGGTCTCACTCCATCGCGCGATTGTCAACACCTGTCATATCCAGTAGTTTCCAGCTGGATTTTGTGATGATCAGGGGTTTACAGGCCTGTGCAACCCCATTACGTCGGTTGAACAGTGTTTGTAGGGCCACCCTTGCACCACTTCCACCCCATTTTCCCATCAAACTCCATACCCTACTTTTCCACCAAGTAAGTGCAACCAGCATTGTTGGCTGGCTGCATTACCTTGTGTTTCCCCCAACAAGCCCTCCTCTTTCTATAAAAAGCTCCCATGGTCTTCATTCCAAAGGGTTACAAAAAAACTTTCCAAAAGAGAAGCAAGAAAAATAAGCTTCATACTTCTCTCAACTCTAAATCACTCTCACACATCCATTCACTAAGCCACACTACCCCATTCAAGCCATATTCAAGACACTCAAGCAAAGGTATACCCTTTTTGGTTTACTGTTTTGATCTCTGAGGGGGGCTGACAGGGCCAAGGTTGGTAATCAATACCAGTCTTGGTCCTAAAGCCAGCAAATTTACAAGTTTCTGCGGCAGGCAAACCCATGCCCGAGTAACCCATTCTATCGCGCGACGGTTCTCCATTTGTGTGATAAGGTTCTCGTGGGGATGGGATCCTGATCCATGTCCATTTATATGATTTTGTGCTCTTCTGTCAGAAAAATACTTAGTATATTTCACTGATTATGCATGATAAAACCAGTAGGTTAGCTTACTATATGCGTTTAATTCATCAAGACTGCCCCTGGGTTGCTTCTGAATATGTCTCAGAGCTCAGGCATGCAAAGCAATTCCTGGAAGTCCAGTCAGAACAATCGCGCGATGATATGACTTCCACGCGCGATGGTTTGGCCATTTCCAGTAATTGCCCTTGCATGGGCAGTTGGGCTTTTGGCCTCTGTTTTGATACCCTCACTGTTTAAGGGCCGCAGTTTATTCCAGTTGTGTTTAATTGTAATAATGGTTTACCTTCAGTACATATGAACTGCTTGGTTTGGTCCTGGGTGTGCACTGGTCCTTCCAGAGTCCAGAAGGGGATAAAATTTAACCTGTTAGTGGGATGTCAACACTCGCGCGATGGTCTGAGAGTGTCGCGCGATGGTTTGATTTGCATGCAAAGACTTCTACACATGCAAGTTTATCATGGCTCACGATAAACTTTGGCCAAGGCACTGTTCTGGCATCCTGTAACCAGTGTTAAATGTTATCTCATTTATTTCCTTTTATGTATCCATGCTATTGCTTATCACACCTCACAAATTGTTACAGTTTTAATCCCCGATTAACTGTTCCCCCGCCCTAAATGGCTAAAATTGATTAATTGGACAGAATCGCAAACAAAACAAACATTTTCGCAAAATGCCTAAGTAGAGACCGATCTCCGGATTGGGCGAGAGGGGTGCCATGAAACCCTTCCCCTCTCGTAACCTGGCTCCCGAACCCAGATATGGTTATGACGGACTGGTCCCTTAACTTTTTCAAATCAAACAGCGCGACAAGTGCTTCGAAATACGGTTCCTTGGGTGTCGGACCTTCAAACCCAAGCGGCGACTCTGTATTTTCGCGAGCGCTTGACGTCCAGCTGCAAAAGCGCTCCCGCGAACCGGCGGCACCTTTTCTCTTTTAGGAGGGGAACGGAATCCCTTCCTAGGAAAGAAAAAACCGGGCAATCGCATTGCCCACAAACTGATAAGGGAACGAGAATCCAAGATATCTTGGGTTCCTATACGAGATAGGAATCCTAGGGCAATAAGGATGCTTGGGCAGCAAGCATGTATGAATCTATAAATATGAGGTAAACATAGAGGTAAAAGGTACGCAATACGTTGGACTCATATTGTTCTCCTACTGATAATTAGGGTTGTCAGCTAGTACATGACATTAACTTAGGTATCAGAGGGCCATTGCTACAAGAAGCAAAGGTGCGCTCACCCCTTGTCTATTTTGCAGATTAGGGTTCCAACGACGAACTAGGGTTCCGGTGAAGAGGCACGAGTAATCCGTTACAATCTAGTGTTGTTCTAAGCACCAATTTTTTTCATCCCCCTACATTCATCATTGGGGAATCAAATACAATAAGTAAACTAATCTGGAGAGCCCAAAATATGGTGTCTACAAATCTGCTGTAGCACATATAAACTGGATATATTGAGAATTTTCTAGGTTTGAGTCCTTGCAGTAGAAATTATGTTTTCCTTTTTGACTTTTTGCGGACAACAATTTTGACATCGAATTATTTTTTGTCAATGATAATTCAGAAGGTAAAATTAGAAAGTAGAGATAAAGAAGTTTGGGATGCGTTTTGTTTTCCTCGTTCTTGATAACTCGTATATCTTTAGTTTGAGTGGTAATTTTACTTTTAAAAAAATTAGGAATCTGCAACAAAATCATCGGTCATACTATAAAAACAACGATCCCTTTATATTTGGTCGAAAAATTTACAAAATCAGGTTTTGCTCATTTTTTTCTTCGAATTGGAATCACGACAATAAAAAAATTGTTTACCAAAATTGAAAGGATTTTGTTAGTGCGAAAAATTGATACTTCAATTATACCGTTTATAATAAGAATTTATCGTAGAACCATGAAAATTTTAATCCAGAACACAAATTTTCTTGCATTTGAATTTTCATATCGGAAATTCCTATTTTTCCAAACTATTGGTTATTGAAGAGTTTTCCGAATTCATATTTAGATTAGGTATATAAAACAATAAGTTTGCATAATAATAACACAAAATCCACGGTAGCACATATAAACTGGATATGTGTAGAATTTTCTAGGTTTGACTACTAGTAGCGGATATTATGTTTTGTTGCTTATGTTTTTGCGGTGATGTTTGAATTTTTTTGTCAATGATATTTCAAAAGGTAAAATTAGAAAGTAGGCATAAAGAAGTTTGAGATGTCATTTTCCTCATTCTTGGTAACTCGTATATCTGTAGTTTGAGTACTGATAATTTTATTTTTAAAAAAATTATGAATCAGTCACAAAATCACCAGTCACAGTATAAAAGCGGTGATCCATTCATATTTGGTCAAAATATGTACAAAATCAGGTTTTTTTTGGAATTGGAATCACGACAATAAAAATTTAATTTCTCGGAAGTGAAATGATGTTTTTAATGCAGAGAATTGATACTTCAGTTATAGCGTTGATAATGTGAATTTCTCGTAGAACTATGAAAAATTTAATGCAAACAAAAAAATTCTTGTATTTGAATTTTCATATCGAAAATTCCTATTTTTTTAAACTGTAGGTTATTGAAGAGTTTTCCAATTTCATATTTAGATTAGAGATATAAAACAATAAGTTTACATAATATTAACACAAAATCCGCTATAGCACACATATAAACTGGATATATTGAGAATTTTTCATATTTGACTCCTTGTAGCTGAAATTATGTTATCTTTTTTCGACTTTTTGCAGTCAACATTTTTGACATCGAATTATTTTTTGTCAATGATAATTCAGGAGGTAAAATTAGGAGTAGAGATATAGAAGTTTGGAATTCATTTCGTTTTCCTCATTCTTGATAACTCATACATCTGTAGTTTGAGTGGTAATTTTACTGTTAAAAAAATTAGGAATCAGCTACAAAATCACTGGTCACACTATAAAAACAGCGATCCCTTTATATTTGGTCGAAAAATCTACAAAATCAGGTTTTGCTCATTTTTTTCTTCGAATTGGAATCATGACAATAAAAAATATATTTTCCGAAACTGACAGGATTTTGTTAGTGCGAAGAATTGATACTTCAGCTATAGTATTGATAATAAGAATTTATCGTAGAACCATGAAAAATTTAATGCATAGCACAAATTTGATTGTATTTGAATTTTCATATCGGGAATTCCTATTTTTTCAAACTATAGGTTGTGAAGAGTTTTTTGAATTCATATTTAGATTATAGATATAAAACATGTACAAAAAAAAGAGATATAAAACAATGTTGAGAATTTTCTAGGTTCGACCCCTAGCAGTGGAAATTATGTTTCCTTTTTTAACTTTTTGCGGTCAACATTTTTGAAGTTAAATTTTTATTGTTAATGATAATTGAAAAAGCAAAATTAGAAAGTAGAGATAAAGAAATTTTGGAGGCATTTCGTTTTTCTCATTCTTGGGAACGCATCCCAAACCTTTTGCGGTTAGCAACTTTGACGTTGAATTTTTTTTTTTTGTCAGTGATAATTCAAAAGGCAAAATTAGAAAGTAGAGATAAATAAGTTTGGGATGCGTTTCGTTTTCCTCGTTCTTGGGAACGCATCCCAAACCTTTTGCGGTAAGCAATTTTGACGTCGAATTTTTTTTTTTATCAATGATAATCAAAAAGATAAAATTAGAAAGTAGAGATAAAGAATTTTGGGGTGCATTTCGTTTTCTTTGTTCTTGGTAACTCATATATGTAACCATAGCCATTTCATTGTTGGTAACTCATATATGTAAGAGATCTCCAACTGCTTTATCTGCCGTCGCCACCGCCATTTCCTATCATCATCACCACCACCTTTGAACTTTTGGGAAACCGAATCCCCAAGACTCAGTAATGGCGCGTACAGATTAGACAACAAAAATTGTAAAACCTTATAAAGCGGAATTAAGGTTCTACCTCAACTCCCTGCGACACGAACGCTGGTTGAACTTGTTATAGCACGCCTTGCTATAAACCACGAATACTGCTCGATCGTACCTTACAATCTTCTACCGTATTCCCCACACGTCTAGAACACTAACCGAGTGTGGACTCTTTTGTCACTACAACAAAATTAGGCTTTGCCAATGCAAAAAAGTTGTCGGCAAAGGCATATTTGCGTTGGCAAAGAGTTTCGCCGACGTAAGACCTTGCGTCGGCACGTCGTCGGCGTTGCTATGTCGGCAATAGTTTCTGCCGACGCAAACTACTTGTGTCGGCAAAAAGCAATGGATTTGGCAACACAAGTTGGCGTTGGCAAAAGTGCATTTAACCTAGAATAATATAACACCTTTGGCAACAGACTTTGCGTCGGCAAAAGTATTTTAAATAAAAAGAATATATTTTTTATTAAATCTATTTTTCCCTATTGATATCATGCATTTATCCTTTCATAATTATCAAATTGTAAATACATTCATCCCATCCAAACTCATTCAAAAGTACAACAAAATCCATAAATACGTCATTCTAATACCTTAAATATATCGCGACTCAAAAGCCAATTATCCAAGCATTCAGAATATTACAGCCAAATGATTATCCCCAACTTATCAAAACATCCAAAATACAACCAAAAGATTACTATTGGAGAGTGCAAATTAAAAAAAATTGAGTTCGACTCCGTTATTGATGTCTCTGGCTACATTTAGGTCAGATGTATTCTGATCACATTGCAAACTTTCAGAAAATCCAGTAGCAGTAGGGTGCAACTCTAAGTTGCGAGAACCGAAATCTTCGTAGTCTAAACCTTGCCTGGATGACCCTAAACTTGTTGGCCAGCTTAGCCTGAAGCTTACATTCCCTGGAATGAAGTTGAAACGAGAAAGGAATTGACTTGAAGGGTGCAATGATCGACTTGAGAAAGCTTGGGAAGAACTACTGCCAGCTCTGGGGATAGTATCCATGAGGTTTGATTGACCCCACTCATGAAGATCAAAGTTGGAAGGCATACCGGCTGCTTCATCAGATTCCTCAGCTTGAAATTTACCGTAACAATCAGCTTTAACTTGGCCTGAGTGTAGTTTAATCTGGTTCTCACTGGGACCTTTACAAGAATGTTCTTCATTCTGATGATCAGAAACCAAAAGCAAGAAATATACATCAATATAACTGTTCAGGAATTACAGCGACGTTGCTCGTACATTCTACGTGTTTGATAAAGTTCAAAGAAATTACCAATTGCAAGATCCTACACAAAAAGGAATGTCCAGGCTGGCTAATAACACCAGAAATTTGAAATGAACCATGCATGCCCACCATTATTGTTTCGTTCCTGTCACAACTAGCTGAAAATTAAAAGAGTCCACTTAAATTTCTTTTGAACTGCAGTTTCCAAGCTAAAATAGTAAAGATCATCTACATATTCTAATCCATTTAATCTTGAAAATGGTACTCATGTTTGCAGGCACTCTGTCAAGCACACAATATCTTAAGTGAAATTGAACAAGTTATATTGGTCCTACCTTAAACATAATTTACTACTGCACTCAAAAGCCAAGGCTTGAAGGATAATTAAGGAAATGAAACAAGATGTACTTTGGACTTCCACATGAGATAGAAACAGCAGCAGATTGAAATTTAGGAACAATTGGACAAATATCCATCCACCTAACTGCTGCCATTAACAAACAACTGCTGCCATTAACAAACAGGAAATAGAAACAGCAGCAGATTAACAGATTAACAGAAATAGAAGCACAGAAATTTCTGGCTGATGATTGTCTAGACTTCCACATGAGAAAGGGAACTCCCTAATTGAAATTTAGGAACAATTGGACAAATATCCATCCACCTGTTGCCGTTTGAAAAACAACAGCCACAATAGAACACCATCTGAACAAAAACTGAACTGCATACATCAGAACAGTAGCAGTAGAATGTACTGCTATACGCAAGACACAACAGCTCGGCACATCAAAAGACAAGAGTACTAAACCATACAGAGGACATAACAGAGAATGTACTACTAATCATCACACCAAGTACAACTCATAGCAGACAGAGATACCAGTGCAACACAAATGCTGCTCAACACAACAAAATACAGAACTATAAACAGGACACAACAGTAAAGGAAATTACAACAAATAGACTTTCCAAAACTTACTCCCCACAACATTTTGTATTAACTGGCCAGAGCAGAAACAAGAAAACAGGCCAAAACCCCATTGTCTTATCTGCTTACTCCCAACACCCTCGAAGCCTATCCCACCAATGTCCAAACGCACAAAGAAACGACCTCTAACTCCCTCATATCTCCCTCACAAAATGCCTCCCACTAATTATTATCTCCTCTCACAAGAAGATTGGGGCTCAAACACACAACTCACAGATCCCACATATGTTGGCTCACTCAAGTCTTCCAAAAGGCTAAGAGAGCCCAACCTCCAAGGCATCCAAAATAAAATGTCTGAGAGTTACAAGATTAATACCTCATAAGTAGAAGTATTAGCAGCCAAGAACCCTTACATGTTTTGTTGCTTCCACATCTTTCTACTAATTTATGCATTTATGGTAATGTCTATTATATACTAAAAAAGGACCCTATTAAAGACCATAATTCAATTTTAATAATAAAAAAAAGAGAACAATTAAGTAGGAGAGTGAAAAGGGGAGAACCAAAATCCAATGTTACTATACGCTAAGAATACCGTACCTTCTTCGCAAAAGATTTGGTTGAAAATATTTTCTTCAATTTCGGCCAATCTGCAAGGCATTACAGAGGCCAACCAAAAAAAAAAAAACCGATTCAGTAAATGTAGATAATGCATACCACATTCCTAAAAAAGAGAATCCAAAACCTGAATTTTTACATTCTAAAAGGAATCAGCAATATATTTTTACCTTCTTCGCAAAAGATTGGCCACAGTTGTTTACTAGTTTTCTTCAATTTCAGCCAATCTGCAAGGAAAAATCACTTATAAATACTACGTTGAAGAAAATCTGCTAGGAGTACTTGATTGAGAGTTGCATCATTCCATCTCTTACTAATTGGATTTCACTAGATATTACAAAGGTATGCAAGGAGAGCTATTACTAAAATAGATGAATGGTTTCAAAATCTGTGTGATCTGCATATATTAGTATTCCCAAGCTTAGAGTTAAAAACCCCCTTTTGAGCCATTCATATTCTAGATATTAGTGCCAATATCACACTATCATATATCCTAACATTAGCATTTCAAAAAATTGCAGCAGCCAACCCAACCCACATATGCCACACCATGCCCCATCTTTACTTGTTCCCTAATAGCAGTAAAATGAGAAACATGGAACCCCATAATTACATACACTACAAGAAAATCATTCAATAGCAACGGTCACTTGACTTCTTAAACGGTTTCAAGACATTCTTCACTCACTGTCATTCTGTCATGGAACTTGGAATCGACACACACCAATACACTATCACACAAAGAATGGTCAAGCAAACATAAAAGTACGACTTCTATGCTCAACAATGTTATGAAAGGAAAACTTGTAGGAAGACAACAATGCAGTCATCTGGTAGAAATTGCTGCTTTTCTCATACAACCAGTTAAAGCAACTAAGAAGCAATGTTTTTTTATTTTTAGGAACCGAGGAGCAATGTTCTTAGTGACTCTCTTACAATTAGTTCGGTGCTGGAACTGATACTACATTCACAACTTTAGAGTGGACAATGGCTGAACTCATAAAACATCCACCAATCATGAAAAAACTGCAAAATAAGGTAAGGAAAATCTCCCGAGGCAAACAGAACGCAACCGATGATGACTTAGACAAAATGTACTACTTGAAGTACCAAGGAAAGTACTCAAATGGCAAAAGTAACGAGCATAGCCAAAATTCAACTCTAGTGAACACTATTGTCGACAAGTTATAATTTAAGGACACTAATCTGCCTCTATAGCACTTATGATTAGGAATAGTGTACAAACCTTGCGATATTTCGCTTCATGCTTTGGAAGCTTTTTTCCAGCAAGCTTATTGTCAAATTTTCCACTACTAGCTGTTGAGCTCGCTGCCATTCCAACCACATTTTCCACCACTGGCTGTTGTAGTGCCTAGATTTATTGCCAATCAAACTCAAGCAAAGATGCACCTACGAAAAATGGGCAAGAGATGACAATGACAGAAAAAAGAACTGTACGTCATGCATGGTCGTGCGGAACTATAGGTAAAAAGAGCAATTGATGGAGTCAAGATGGATGATGATTCATAATTGCAAGACCAGCCAGTATGCCTACGTATCAAATGATAAAGGAAATGAATAAAGGAAGCTCAAGCTTTTCTTTTCTTTTCTTTTTTGACATGACGCTCAAGCTATTGACTTGCATCATATATCCTATAACCTTCATGAAAGCTACCATGGTCTTTAAATGGCTGAAGCATAGAATGAAGACTCGTTAGATAAAGCTGAATTTAGTTCATATGCCTAAACAAACACTTTAACAATGAGGAAGACTCATGAAGACCTTCTTTAAAGAAATCCACTACGCTTGCCTGTATTGAAGTTTACACTTTGTTAAGTGTTCTTCCTCCTCCTAAATTGAATATCTAGGCTATTTATAATTATTTCCAAATGCCCACCAGTGTACCAATGTGCCATGAGCCATTGAATAGATCGTAAATCAAAGTAATGATAGGTTAGACATTAATAAATGAAACAAATTACCTCTTCTTCCACAACTGCTTCACCCCATCATTTTTGTCTTTTGACTTTCGTTGCGCAACCTTGGGACCCCTTGTTTTCTATGGCAAGAAAATCTACAATGGATTGATGAAAAGTAACCATTTAGTTGTTAGATCCATCATGTATGCATATATCTGTTACAGCAAATTAAACAAGTAACAAATCCATATGCCTTCCCCTCAAGACCACTTTGAGCAACCCATATTATCATGGGGTCCCAAGGAGTCAGATTGTGTAGTGGCATTTTATCAAACATAACATATGCATTACCCATGGAACAATGTTTCTATCAATTATAAACCCAGCATAATCCCCATTTTATAGCATGAGAAATGAAAATGAACTCCATGTAAACCCAACATTACTAAAGCACCCAATTATTTCCAATCATATTGAAATGAAAGTCCAGTAGAAGTGTAGAACCAATTTTCTTTTGTTCATCCCCAGTCGTGTCCTCATTTTTTGGAATTATAGTGTTCGGCTTCGTCCTTCTTACTCAATGGCAAATACATAATTGCAGAAGAGTACATTAAGGGCTAAAGCTTTATAGATAAATAAAACTAAATCCAAAACTACACCTTCAGACGAGTTCTCTTTGGAGAATCCAAAACGTGTTCATTTTTACAACATGAATCACATTCAAATATGGTGATACAGAAACGTGCAAGCATCAAAGGACCAAATCAATGACCAATTCGTTGGGGTCATCACCCGAAACAAAAATCCCCAAATATTTGTTTATGGGTCTCTTAAGTGGAACTGAATATGGGATTAAATCATAATTGGGCCAACTGCCATCACAATAACAGGCGTAAAACATAAATCATACTGCATTGAGAGAAAATTACAGCTTGCTTGAAAAGGGAAAACCAGCCATAGCTACAGATTCCATGTATTGTACCAAAGAAATTGAAAATCTGGGTGAAAGGGA
Organism: Rhododendron mucronatum var. ripense; assembly: GCA_019656295.1. NCBI lineage: Eukaryota > Viridiplantae > Streptophyta > Magnoliopsida > Ericales > Ericaceae > Rhododendron > Rhododendron mucronatum. Next base: position 3,895,467 of record BPLT01000009.1, on the reverse strand, counting down.
GAGAAAATTAGGGGTTACTTGAAAAGGGGAGTGCAAATAAAGACCTCAATTCACATGGATGGAAACAATGAAGAACCAGAAAGATATTCAAAATGATAGTATTCCACAAGCACAATTGTCATCAAACCATGCGGGGTGGAAAACGATGCAGAAAAACCCAAACCCATTTTCAGAAATTAGACCTAATAAAACACTTCTAGAATCACACAAGGGAAAGCAAAATAGCATCTAGATCAAAGCAATCCAACAATACCCAGATCGTTTTGCAAATAAAAACTTGAAAATGGGCGATATTTGTACCTGGGAATCAGCTTGAACGGAAGACAGAGCTAGCTACAGAGGATAGTCCTGGGGTTTCTTGATAGGGAGAGAGAGAGACGTTGAGAGAGTCAGAGACGTTGAGATGAGAGTGAGTCAGTGAGACTGTGAGAGAGACCGAGAGAAGAGAGTGGGCTGCCAGGGCTCTCGCCCCTCATCTCTTTCTATTTATACTAGTGCGTGATCATGTGCAACAGTTGCACCATAATCCATATGCACTCAATAAAGAAAAATTCTCGTAAAATCTTATAATGCACCACTCGAGACCCGCCCGAGCTGTTTTTGAAAATCAGAACCGTCTACCTTTTATATGAGAGTGATTATATCATTCGTGCAAAAAATGAAGTAAATTTGTTATAGTTATATACTTGATCACACATAAAAAAAAATTCTATTAATGAATCTACATCCCGATAAAAGGGCTTTCAAGACCCAATAGACTTGAAAATTTGCGAGAGTGATTAAAACACCAATAACAACAAAATGAACGGTATGGATTGTCATAGTTGTGTCGCAATCATGTGCCTAACGTACATTGGACTACAGCGGAATACATTGGTTTAGAACTAAACAAGTTGGATGTGTAAATTTAAAAGGTAGCTACAGACTCATTTTTTCGAATGTTTGATCTAAACTGTTACGATTTAAGATCTTATCAAATTTATCATTCTCCCCTAAATAGGTGATAATCGGATGTCGGAAACCATGTGATCGAAACACATTCAGTGTTTCCAAAGGCGTTAAAGTCCTATAATACATCACTCGGGGGCCGCCAGAGTTGTTTTTTGAAAATCGAAACCGTCTACCTTTTACGTGGGAGTGATTATATCACTTGTGCAAAAAATGAAGTAAATTAGTTATCGTTATATACTTAATTGCACATAACAAAAAATTTCATATTAATGAATCTACATTCCGATATTGTGTGTCGTGCCATGCCCATCCTATTTTTGTGCCCGTGCCCGTGTCGCGCCGTTCCTAGTTAGGAACATGTAGTGCTGTGTCGTGACCAGGGCCGGCCCCGGAGTAAGCCCCGCAAGCTCTGGGGCTTGGGCAACCCTTCGGCTTGGGGCAACCAAAAACCAAAAAAAATGAAAAACAAAAAAATTACTATAGATGATAAGTATTAAAAAGTTTCCCAAAGTTGAACAACCTATCCTCCTGCTTCAGTGGTCATTGAAGTATTTAAAACTTCGACCGGGTAGAGTTCGACTCCAGCCCACGCCCAATCCTCTTCTTTTCTTTGTTTTTCCATCTTTTGTTTTCCTCCTCTTTTTGTTTTTCTTTCAACCCTCAATTTTTGTTCTACCTCTTTTTGTTTCCCTCCCAATCCATAACATTACAAAAATCTTACTTAGTTGGAAATTTCCAGACTCAAACTACCATTTTGCAAGAGTGATTAAAGCACTATAATCGAGGTTTACGTTTTGATATTGTTTTTTTTTTTTTTAATGTTAATCAAACTAAAAAACAATGTAAATTTTAAATTTTTTTTTTTGTACTTGTATGTTTCTATTTTAATTTATATGACTTAATCGAAAGTGGGCAACAAAACATGAGGTTGGGTTAGGGCAATCCAAATGCCGGGGCCGGCACTGGTCGTGACTCGTGCCCCATCCCACTTATGTGTCGTGCCCGTACTGTGCTCGTCTAAGACTGTGTCGTGCCGTGCCGTGCTAGGCCAACTTCCGTGCCTTGCCCGTGTCATGCTGCGTGCCCACAAAGACCGTGCCGTGCCGTGTCAGGATTAAACCGTGCTTGTGTCGTGTTGTGTCGCCTTCAATGTGCTCGTGCCGACCCGGTCCGTTTAACACCTATCGCTACACATTTGATCAAACGATAACTATCATCCGAAACCCAAATTGCGTATACCAATGTAAGAAGCTTTCTAAACCCGATCGAGTCAAATTTTTACAATAATGATTTTATCAATAAGCACAATGAAATCAACGATCTCGATTGTTAAATGGTTTTGTTTTATTGAGATCCGCTAATAACCGTATCGAAGTTTATTAAAATATGAATGACATATAATAAAATTAGACATTGTGAAGACTTTTGGCGACGTAGTAAGGTTGTCGTTGAACATTTCGGCTTAGCGCCAAAAGAAAAGTTGAGTGCGGCAAACATTCCCGCCAAAAAATTTGCCTTTCGGCAACTCAAGTTGCGTTGCCGAATGTGAAGCCTTTTGCCAACATCAAAATGTGTCGCCGAATTTTCCCTTCGCCGACGCAACTTGCGTCGCCGAATGAGAAGACTTTTGCCAACGTCAAAGTGTGTAGGCGATACATACCCAACGGCGACACACTTTTTGTTGTGTCGCCAATCCTTGTCGCCGAATGTGGAAACTATTGGCAACATCAAAGTGTGTCGCTAATGCATACCCAACGGCGACGCATTTATTGCTATGTCGCCAAACCATGTCGCCAAAAGGCAAATTTGTTGTAGTGTGTGATCTGTTTGCTCTCTCTAAGTCTGCCTCTATTTACTGAATAATAGAAAAACATACATCTGACCTAGAGAGCATAACGTGTATATATAGGGTTACGATAGGAACCTAAGAAGTAATAAGTCTGGGCTTCCAGTGTAAATAAAAAAACCTAATCCCACCAGGATTCTATTTCTTATTTCACTAATTATAATTCACCCCACTACAGAATTATAATTGCACTCCCGTCCTTATCTCAATTATATTACGAGCTCCATGATATTAAATACTTATTAATCTCTTCACATTAAGATTACAGACACCCGTTGATTAAAATAAATTACTAACAATCTCCCACTTAATCAACTTCTTAACTTGAGACTATCCGCTTAACTTATTCGATATGTCGGATACAAAATCCACCTGTAGGGTTTGACATATTCGAAACTTATAAGCTTACTCAAGGGGTATCATCAATCCCTATTGGGACGTGAATTTCATTAATAATTAATAGTTGTCATATACATAATGTTGCGACCCAACTCACCGAGACTATTGACTGTATAAAGATATCACTCTTTAATGAACCAAAGTTAACAACATTAAATATACACCTCTAATAATTATTTTTTTGGATTAAGAGCATAAGCATTCATAATAACCATGAGGTTCCAATTGTCTTATAAAGTTAGTATAAAGACAATTACCTCAATGCGGTCCCGTTCAATACACACAAAGTGTACTAGCACAATGAGTTAGAACTAGACCGTTCCATGTAGTCAAGACAGACCTACTAAACATTGTACTACAGTCCTACCGATGGTGTGTCCAGTTCCATCTAAGACTGTGAACCATAACTTACATTCTACAAGAACCGATAATCCAATCTTCTGTGTGTAAGTCGTACTCTACACACTGGATTATCTACTATGTAGAATAAAAGACACACATGCACAACATACACAAATATCATGCAAATATTGCCCATAAAAGATTCTCATCAAAAAGGGATAAATCTGATTAATAATTAAATATTAATCCATCATATAAAATTATAACTTTTATATAACCTCCTAACAAAAACAACTCCCACTAAGACTCAAAATCATACTGCCATGTATCTCACTCCCATTCCCTCTACGTGACTATCAAAAGTCTTAGCCGGTAAGCTCTTCGTAAAAGGGTCTGCCAGGTTGTTTGCCGATGCAATCTTTGTCACAGCAACATCACCTCTCTGTACGATCTCTCGAATCAGATGATACTTACGCTCGATGTGTTTGCCCTTCTTGTGAGTCCTTGGCTCCTTCGAATTAGCAACTGCACTGCTATTGTCACAATAGAGTGTAATGGCTGATTGCATTGAAGGGACCACTTCCAGATCCAACAAAAAGTTTCAGAGCCAAACAGCCTCCTTGGCTGCTTCAGAAGCAACCACATACTCTGCCTCCATGGTTGAATCAGCCATGCAAGATTGTTTGATACTCCTCCAACTTATGGCTCGACCTCGCAAGGTAAACACATATCCCGAGGTAGACTTTCTGGAACTCCTATCTGACATAAAGTCTGAGTCTGTGTATCCATGAGGTACCAGACTATCCGACTGGAATACTAACATATGATCTCTAGTTCTTTTCAGATACTTGAGTATATGTTTCACTGCAGTCCAATGTTCTTGCCCAGGATTAGACTGAAATCTACTAACCATGCCAATGGCAAAACAAATATCAAGTCTAGTACACAACATAAAATACATAAGGCTTCCTACTGCCGAGGCATAAGGAACTGCCTTCACTTTCTCCATCTCCTCAGGTGTTTTAGGACACTGATCTTTGGATAGGTTGATTCCATGTCTAAAAGTAGGGGTGTGCAAAAAAACCGAGACCCGACCCGACCCGACCCGACCCGAAAGGGTTTCGGGCGGGTCCGAACATGGGGTTCGGTCGGGTACGGGTTGATATTTCTAAAAAAATCAGTTTTCGGTTCGGGGCTCGGGGTGCTGTTTTTGTTACCCGACCCGACCCGACCAAACCCGACCAAAAGAAGAACAAAAACATATAAAATACTTCGGTTTTGTCGGACCCGACCCGACCCGACCAAAAAAATCGGGCACACGGACGGGTACATACCATCGTTCGGGTTCGGGTTGATTTTTCCCTTACCCGACATGGTCGGGTCGGGTCGGGTTCGGGTGGCGGGCCATACCCGACCCGCCCGACCCGTGCACACCCCTATCTAAAAGGGAGGAACACTTTCTTGGAATCCTGCATTCTAAAACGGGCAAGAATAGCATCGATATAAGTAGCTTGTGATAAGCCCAACATCCTCTTCTTGCGATCTCGTATAAGCTTAATCCCTAGGATGTGACCGACTTCTCCCAAGTCCTTCGTTTCGAATTGGCCGGATAACCATATTTTCACTAAAGACAACACTCCCACATCGTTTCCGATGAGCAGGATATCATCAACATATAGTACTAGAAACACCACCACTTTTTCGTTGTGCTTCTTATACACACATGACTCATCCGGACATTGATCAAAACCAAAAGACTTGATTGCTTGATCAAAACGGATGTTCCAAGATCTAGATGCCTGCTTAAGCCCAAAAATAGACTTCTTGAGCTTGCATAACATATGCTCTTGACCTTTTACTATGAATCCATCTAGTTGTACTATATAGATACACTCATCCAGATTTTCATTAAGGAATGCAGTCTTAACATCCATTTGCCAAATCTCGTAATCGAGATGAGCCGCAATGGATAAGAGAATTTCGATGGACTTAAGCATGGCTACTGGCGAAAAAGTTTCCTCATAGTCGATCCCTTCTTTCTGAGTATACCCTTTCGCAACAAGCCTAGCTTTAAAGGTATGCACTTTCCCGTTCGCCCCTCTCTTCTTCTTATAGATCCACTTGCATCCAATGGGTTGAATCCCTTCATGTGGTTCTACAAGATCCCAGACCTGATTAGAGTACATAGACTCCGTCTCTGATTTCATAGCCTTTTGCCAAAGTTCCACATCTTTATCTTGAAGTGCCTCATTGTAGTTACAGGGTTCGGCATGTTGATCATCAAGGATCATTTCAAAAGACTCTCCCAACAACGTATACCGACTGGTTGGAACAATAACCTTTCCACTATGATGAGGTACCGGTGTCAATAGGTGTCTCTACAGATGTCTCTTATGGCGTTTCCTCCTGCACTATTGGTGGTAAAGAAGTTTGTGCTGGTATCTCTCCTCTCAATTCCTCTAGAACAATTTTACTTCTGGGCTTGTGGTCTATCACATAGTCCTCTTCTAAGAACCGGACATTAGTACTAACAATGACCTTCTTATTCGTAGGACTATAAAATAGTCCACCTTTCGATCCTCTAGGGTACCCCACAAACAAGTAAACTTCTGTCCTCGATTCCAATTTATCTGCGTTCCCATTCAGCACGTGTGCTGGACTACCCCAAACCCGAACATGCTGCAGACTAGGTTTGCGCCCAGTCCATAATTCTGTGGGTGTAGATGGTACTGACTTAGATGGTACAAAGTTAAGAATATACGCTGCTGTTTCTAGTGCATGTCCCCAAAACGAAATCGGTAAATCTGAATAACTCATCATTGACCTTACCATATCCATAAGAGTCCTATTCCTTCTTTTTGCTACACCATTTTGTTGTGGCATACCTGGAGCTGACAACTGGGATGTGATCCCTTCAGCTAACAAGTAGTCCCTAAACTCTCTCAAGAGGTATTTGCCACCACGATCAGATCGTAGTGTCTTGAGACATTTACCCAGACGCTTTTCCGTTTCCGCCCTATACTCCCTGAATTTCTCAAAGCATTCGGACTTACAGCACATCAAATAAATGTATCCATACCTTGAGTAATCGTCAATAAAAGTGACAAAGTACTCAAAACCACCTCTAGCTTGGACTGTAAAGACCCATAAAATTAATGCAAATTTCAAAAATCGTTTGTTGTGCATGAGAATAGTTTTATTATTAAAGTCGTGCGTACGTTCGTGGGGGTGTATGGATATACGTATTCGGTTGCGTGTCGGACTCTCGGAGATTAGTAAAATGTAAGTTTTGATGTTATAATGTTGCTTGGGGGTGTTGGTATCAAGTTGGGTTCGTTCCAGAGTCCGTTGAACATTTTTCACTTTTCTGCCTAGCCGGTACCGGTACTGGCTTTTCCTCAGTACCGGTACCCACTCTCAAGAAGGTGTTCAAAATCGATATTTTTGAAGGCTCCAGTACCGGTACTGGGAGTCGCCCAGTACCGGTACCCGCTGCGTTTTTTCTGCAATTTACAGCACGCTTTTTGGAATTCTATAAATATCCCACTTTGGTCATTTCTCACTCCCAAACCCACGAAATACACTTGGAAACACCCCTTCTCACCTACCCAACTCCAATCTCACCCAAAACTCTTGATTTCAACCTCAAATCTCCAAGATCCAAGGGTTTTCTTCTTCAAAATCACAAGATTCTTGCATTTGGTGAACCAAGGGTGAGTTTTGTGTTCTTGTTCTCACTCCTTAATACTATACACGTTTTTCTCTCTCTCTCTCTCTCCTTGATTATTTGTTGATCTTTGCTTGTTATTCTTGTTTTTGGGCTTTATTTGCTCTAGATCTTGTGTCCAAGTTTGGGTGAAGCTTATCTTTGGAGGATTCGAGCTTATTGTTCTCGGTAGACTAGGGTTTTGCTCAAAACCCATTTTGGTAGGGATTTCTCTCTTATTCTACATGTTTTGCGATGATTGTGCGTGATTTTAAGTGTTTATTTGCCATAAATGGTTGAATGGAATGTTTTATGACTCGAGAATTGCGTATTCTTTGAAAGTAGTATTATGGACTTGAGTTATATGTGACATATTTGGTTGTTGATGTAAAGCGGGTGTGGAGAATATTGTATCGCAAGGTGTGGGAAACACAATTTCGCGAGGGGTGGAGTATATTGTGTCGCAAGGTGTGGGAAACACAATGTCGCGAGGAGTGGAGTTTATTGTGTCGCTAGGTGTGGAAACACAATTTCTGTAACGACCCTGATTTTTGGTCGTTAAAAATTTCGTTAAATATTTGAATTTTATTGTAATTGCTATTAATTTCCAAAGTTTGTCAAAATTACGTTTTTGCCCTTAAACTTTCGTTTTCTTGCACTTTAACCCTAATTGGCAAGCCTAGTTAGTTTCTAACCAACTTGTTGGAGAAACCGAGCTAGCAAGCTATCTAGTTACTTTTCCCTAACCGCAAAATGGCCATTTTGCCCCTCATGAACCTTTTAAACCTTTTGAACCCTAGACTAAAGTATTGAATATTCTTTTTCTTTTAATTATTTTGGTTTTATTCTTTGTCCATTGGACAAAGATTGCTAGGGCAACTATTATCCATTGGATAATAGAACCCCAATTGTTTATTTTAAAAGTATACTTGGTCAAAGTACTAAGAATATTAAGAAAAATACTTTTTAATTTCTTTAAAGTACTTTTGGGATTTATTTTAATATATAAGTTGCCTAATAACTATTATCCATTGGATAATAGATGTTAGGGGAATTTTTACCCAATGGATAAAAGCTTAGTCTTTCAAAGTACCATGGGGTTTTATTCAATTAAAATTTTTTTTAAACCATGTGTCTAAGTACACATTATTTTAATAGGAAGGTACTTAGTACCAAGATTCCTAAGGTACCCTTAAACTATTTTCTAATGGGGTTTTGATCTTCCTAAGTACATGGGTACATATGTATATAATATATAAGTACTTGGAAGGTTAAAGTATTACCCTAAATACCATATGCCTATTTATTAGTTTATTGGGCAAATCCTAGCCTTTAAGGCCTACTTTTGATCCTTGGTACAAAATACCCATTACTTTATTTGTTTGCTTGCCATATATGTACTTATATTTGTACCATGAGAAAGCAAAGAAGGAGAGGGAGAGAGATGAGAGGGGGGGCCAGCCATTGAGGGGAGGGGAGAGAGAGAGAGAGAGAGAGAGAGAGAGAGAGAGAAAGGAAGGAAAGAAGGAGGAAGATTGGGTTGTACTTGGTTGATCTTTCAAAGTACTTCAAATCCATGGGGAACCTTCCTTCCTAGCTAAGACTTAACCTCCATTGTCCTCTCTTGTACATCTACTAATTGTTTAATCTTGTTCACACCTCCTTGCCCACCAAGTCTTCCAAGGTTCACACTAGCCATGCAAGCCTAAAAGATTAGGCCTTGATCTTTCTAGGATTCTTGCCATGTGTCAAATGAGGAAGAGTGAGAGGGAGGGGGGCCGGCCTTGAGGGAGAGGGAGAGGGCATGCCTTGGCCTATAAATAGAGTCATTCTCTTGCCATTTGAACACACACCTTCTCATTTGCTCTCACTTCTCTCTAGAAATCTCGGATTCCAGTTCCTGGCAGCCTACTGCCCTTCGAAAATTCCCAGTTTTCTCCTTCTTAGAGTAGTTTTTAGAACAAACTTCCTTCTGAAAAGCTGTAGGGAATTTCGAGAGCTTCAAGATAGGCTCAAGAACTACCCAAATCGGTTAAGAAATGACAAAGTTATTGTCATCCAAAGTTCAGTGAAAATTCTGGATTTTCATTTCCTGACAGCTTACTGTCACTTCTTTCATCCCCATTTTTCTCCTACCTAAAGTCGTTTTTAGGATTAACTTCCTTCACGAGAGTTGTAGAGGGTTTCGAGATCTTCGATTTCGACCCAAGAACGACTCTATTTGGCTAAAGATTGACCAAGTTACTGCCATCCGAAGTTTGGTCCAGATTCACCACCCGTAGAATTTTTCCAACTAGCTTATTCGGCCCCGACTAGTTTCGGATCAAGGTAGTTATCCTTACCCACTTTTCCAAGTATAAAGTAGTTTTTCACCTTAATTCTATGTATTGTATAAATCGCATGTTGTTTGGAAGTTACTCTGATCGTAAATAAAAAGTTGGAAATGCATGATGTGTGTTGTTTTGATTCAAGCATGCTATGTAGCTTAGATGATCTTGTTGTACTATTTCAAGGCTTTGATTGAATGCATGATTGTATGAAAAGTCTTACACGCAGAGTCTTGCATGAGAACGTGACACGAAAACCGAGGAAGTTAGAAACATGGCACCTAGGGTGTGTTTAACAAGAGAAATGTGTTTTGAAATCGCGATGTGGCCGGACTTGGTAGCCCATCGTGTGGATTATGAAAACCGCAACGTGGCCGGACTTGGTAGCACGTTGTGTGAATGAAAACTCGTAATGTGGCCGGACTTGGTAGCCCATTGCGTGGGTTGTGAAAACCACAAAGTGGCCGGACTTGGTAGCCCTTTGTGAAGATTGCCAATAGGGCCGGACATGGTAGCCTTGTTGGTAATATGGCTTGGTTATCCGTGGAGAAGAGCCAATGCAAGTTTTGTGTGCCAACGGGAACCCGGCACGGCGGAACCGTTGTGAGGATGCTCGGGAACCCGGCGCGGCGGAACCGAGATTGGGTGAGTTAAAAGGAGACTTTGGAAAAGAAAGGTAGTAAAAACAACCCGGTCTACGATGGGTTACGTAGGAAGAACTTCGAGAAAACTTGGACACCAACGTTAGATAACGAATGTGGATGTGTCATCGTTACTGTCTGTTATATAAATGATATGTTGTTAAGTTAAGGGTTAGTGGGTAGGGTTACTCTATTGAGCTTTCGTAAGCTCACGGTGTTGCCTTTTTGGTGATCCTGACATATTATATTGGTGGCGACGCCGGTATAATGTGTCAGACCTCCTAGACGAACAGGGCGAGATCTTCACCTTGGAGGCGTTCGGAGCAGAAGAGCTGGCTAGGAGGGAAAAGCATGCAGAGCTATAGATAGGAACCCTAATTTCCCTTTCTTTTGTAATGAAAGTACTTTTGTAAGGTTTATGATGTAATAACGAGCAAGACTTGCTTCGTTTTTATAATAAAATGTTTTATTTAACGTACCCAAAATTCGGGGCGTTACAATTTCGTAAAGGGTGGAGGACTGTTGGGAGGTGTGCATGTGTGTGTGTGTGTGAGCATATTATGATATTTCGTAAGTGGTGTTAACGTACATTCATTTGGATTTGATGTTAAATTCGGTTTGCTGCATTCATGCTCATCATCTCATTACATATAGATTTTGTAGAGAATTTCCTACTGGGCTTGTATAGCTCAACAAAATCCTTCTTTTCAGGTTCGAACGCAGGGCAGTAGGTTGCATGACTTGGTGTGTTTGGAAACGAAGATTTTTTTTGGAAGCTAACATGATTGGTTACTCATCCATCTCTGTATCGGTTACTTTTGGATATAGATGGTATTGTAACTGATTTTTTGTTGTTTGACCTTTTGACAAAGCATTGTACTATACTCAAGATTTTGTACATGTACTTAACTTAATTTGGGCCGTAGTGCCAAATTTGTAATTTCATAAACTTGTGGACCTTGTTGTAATTAAGCAGGTGGGAAATCTCATTTTGGGTATTATTCATATTATGAGAGAATCTTCCTCGAATTGGTTATTTATTTATGTTGAAAACCGAGGGCATGACATGGACATTCATAGGCCCACACAAATCAGAGTGAACCAATTCTAATGGCTCTTTGGCTCTATATCCTTTTGCTAAAAAAGGCCTTTTGGTCATCTTACCTTCCAAACAGGATTCACAGACTGGAAGTTCCTTAACTTCTAATGAACCTAAAGGTCCATCTCTAACCGGTCTAGAAATCCTATTCAGATTAATATGACCAAGAGGTAACTGCCATAGATACGTTTGGTTCAATTTAGAAGGCTCTTTTCTCTTACATGGTAAATTATTAGTGTTATTCGATTCATGCAGTTGCACTGTAGGAAATATAGGATTAATAATGTAGAGATCATCCACCAATGAACCTGAACAGATAAAACGTTTATTTAACTTAATAACCACAGAGTTACTAAAATAAACCAAATATCCATCCTTAATTAACTTAGAAACTGAAACCAAATTTCTTCTAATAGTAGGAACATAAAGACAATCTCTCAAAATTAAACTCCTATTACTACTAAAATTTAAAAAAATATTTCCTATTGCAACTGCTGCCACTCTCGTAGCATCTCCCATATGTAGATAAATCTCCTCATCACTGAGTCTTTTGGTTTCCTGAAACCCCTGCAATGAATTGCAAATATGATTAGTGGCTCCCATATCTACACACCAGGTACCGGTAGATAGCACCGCTAAACATGTTTCGACAACTAGTGAAAAAGATTTACCTTGTTTGTTCACTTTATTGAGAAAAACTGGACATTCCTTCTTTCAGTGTCCGTTCTGCTTGCAGTGAAAACACTTGCCCGCAGGCTTTTTCACTCCACCTTGAGGCCCATGAACCGCCTCCACAACCTTTTTCTGAGACTTATTCTGCTTCTTCTTGCCTTTCGGCTTAGAAGTAGAAGCCTTCTCTGCCACTAACACTGATGGTGGTTTCTTCACAACCAAAAGACCCTCAGCTGCTTGGAGTTCCTTAAGAAGTTCCGCCAAAGATAAATGCATTTTGTTCATAGAATAAGTCAAGCGAAACTGCTTAAAACTCTCAGACTGCAGTGAGTTAAGAACAAAATCGATTTGGGTTTCCCCATCAATTTCAGCTCCAAGGATCTCTAGTTCATTAAGAAGAGCTATCATCTTAAGAATAAGATCCCTAATCGGGGTCCCATCAACATGGGTGATACTCACCAATTCTTTCATAGCAACTAGCCTTGTTGCACGAATTTGATCCACAAACGTTTCTTTGATATTCAACATCATATCGTATGGAGTTTCCATAGACTAATGCTGATATTGCAATATATTCGACATAGAAGCTAGAATATAACACCGCACCATCTCATCAGCCTCGATCCAATCCTTATAAGGTTTTGCTTCTTGCTTTGTGGCATTCTCATCAGGTTTTAGAGGGCAATTATCAAACAAAACAAATTTGTGCCACTCAGCAGTTAACACAATATCGAAGTTTCTTTTCCAGTCGACATAGTTTTGTCCAGTAAGTTTATTTTCTTTGAGAATAATAGCAAGTGGATTGAAAGAGCCATTTTTGAATCTGAGAATCAAATAACATAATAATCAATTATGAAGGGCAATAAAAACTTGAATTTCATTTAATATTGGTTCCCTCAACCACATGTTAAAAGAAAAACATTGGCAACTAGACCGTGCCAAGCAAAATTAAATAGCCAATATTTCTTCAGTCCTATAAATAATAATAGTGACTCAGATAGTGAGGATATTATTATTTACAGCTAAGTGTATACCATTACCTAGCCCCATGACCCATTGTTCCGTTATGAATTACCTCAGATGGAGAAGTAATTCACACAACAATTATCATAGACCTAGCCTTTAAGGAAGTTTGTACCGATGAGTCAATAAATAATTTGCCCGATGGGGGGCAAAGTTCTAAAATCATCACACAAAATTAATTACATCATCTACATACTAGTAATGGAGACCATGGGATTTATAAAAATAAACTCCATCTCCCACTTAGTTATTTAAAAAATAATTTGTGAGGGTTATCAAACTTTTTGAATTTGTAAAAATCGCGATCTAGGTCAAAGCCAATTGTCTCCATGTTGTCCCAATATAGTAAACTGTCACATATGCAAACATTATGGAAACACAAATAATAAGGAAACACAAAATAAAGAATCCAGTTATTGTGGTCAAAGATGCAATCCTTGAGCAACAAGGAATCCTTCCAAACTTGAAATCCTTAAGCAATAAGGAGTCCTTCCAAACTTGAAATCCTTCAACTATACTTGTGTGGAAGGTTTAGATATTTTAAATCAATTAAGGAAACCAAAATCCAACCGTGCTTAAGCAAGAAAATTCAGATTTGACATATTCCCGCTTAAACTGCACAGCCTTCAGTATTTTGCCCATATCTTCCTCATCCGACCTCCAAATGAAGTGATTCAAATTGGGTTGGATTCCAAATCAAATTATCTACAACTTTCATGAAGAACAGATTTTATAATTCAAACGTTTACTGGGTCGAAATAGCCCTATAATCAGACCCTACGAGTCTGGAAAAAATCTGTTGCAACCCATACAACATGTATCTTTTGTATCTACCATTTTCGATCTCCGAATAACCGTCGAATGCTATTACACTCAAATAAACATACAAACATTGATCTTATGCCTCCATTGGAGTTCACATGCTACGTTAATTATTACAACCACAAAAAATAATCGTGGTACCCAATAAATAACAATAACCACGAAATAAATTATCGTGGGATCCAATCACATAAAATCAACAAAAATCATATGACCATAATAGCTAGGTAAGAACGTTGCAAAACAAGGGTTAACACAGTTTTACGTTCTACCCTCTATAATCTACGGACAACATGGTCTGTTTAATCCATACGCGTGATTACAGCATGGCTCTGATACCACTGTTGGGAAACCGAATCCCCAAGACTCAGTAATGACGCGTACAGATTAGACAACAAAAATTGTAAAACCCTATAAAGCGGAATTAGGGTTCTACCTCAACTCCCTGTGACACGAACGCTGGTTGAACTTGTTATAGCACGTCTTGCTATAAACAACGAATACTGCTCGATCGTACCTTACGATCTTCTACCGTATTCCCCACACGTCTAGAACACGAACCGAGTGTGGACTCTTTCGTGATCTGTTTGCTCTCTCTAAACCTGCCTCTATTTACTGAATAATAGAAAAACATACATCTGACCTAGAGAGCATAACGTGTATATATAGGGCTACGATAGGGACCTAAGGAATAATAAGTCTGGGCTTCCAGTGTAAATAAGAAAACCTAATTCCACCAAAATTCTATTTCTTATTTCACTAATTATAATTCACCCCACTACAGAATTATAATTGCACTCCCATCCTTATCTCAATTATATTATGAGCTCCATGATATTAAATACTTATTAATCTCCCCACGTTAAGATTACAGACACCCATTGATTAAAATAAATTACTAGCATGAACTTCATCATTTCAACAATGTATAACTCTTCTCCCTCTTTTTGGTTAATTTCATTTGCATAACTCATGTATATATGCATATGTAAACACATACACCAGATTTTGCAACAGATTACAGGGGTTCCATATTTTGTCGATTTCTTATTCTTACATCATGAATTAGATTTTAATTCCTTTATGTTATTTAAAGTACAGTCATAGATTATTTTGTTGCTGCTGGAATCGTTTAAAACCATTGAGAACTCGAATTATGGTGAATTTTTTTTTTCGGGTCTGGTTCAAGACAATCTCTTCTCAGACAGATTTGCACAACTTTGGTATTCGTCTGTTCTCTCATCCTTATATGTTGAATCGGATTTTAATTTCGTCGTGAGATATAAACTACACTCAGAGTTTGTTCTTTTGGCATTGGAATCCCTTGATAACGTTGAGGACTCAATTTATGGTGAATTTTTGAAAACTGATCTGCATCCTGACAATCTGTTCTTAGACAGATTTGTATAGCTATGGTATTTGTTCATTTTTCCATCCTTAAATTTTGAATTGGACTTCAGTTGCTTCATGACTCTTGAACTTCATCCTCTTGCGAAACTTTTGAAACTAGAATCACTCAAAAAGGTTGGTAGCTCAATTTATTGTGAGGTTTAGAAGTTGTGTTGTTCTAAAACGTTTCCTACTTGTAAACAGTCACTCATTTGGCTAGTTGTGATAAATCTATTTGACTTTGGGTTTCCAATCTTTTCCTGCAAATACTTTTGTAAGTTGGAGAAATCTTCAATACACACCCTTTTAAGGTGCATATCATATGCATCTATTATGTGGTCCATATTGTGCCACCTCATAAAAAATTACCTGCTGAATCGGTCATTCATAACATTTTACGTCTGTCGTAACTTTTATACCAAAAATTCTTAACTTTTGATTCATAACATTTTTCGTACAAACCATAACCTTTTAGTGCATATCGTAACTTTTATAAATGAATCGTAACTTTTTAGCAACAAATTCATAACATTTTTAGAATCATAACATTTAGGTGTGTTTCATAACTTTATAAAAAAAAGTCGTAACATTTTCACTACGGAATTGTAACATTTTTTTTTTTTTTTTGGTTGGCAAGAATCGTAACATTTCAGTCCATTTAATAACTTTTCTATAATCAATTGTGCAATCGATTGCTTAATCAAATTTTTTTTTTTAACAGTAGTTAATCAAATATGTAATCTATTATGTGAATATTCAATTCCATAATCGATTAGACTTTATAATTGATTTTTCAATTGATTAGACATTATAATCAAATATATGGTAATTGAATTTGCAATTGATTACATATTCGATTAGACATCATAATCGAATATGTAATCAATTCGATTACGTTCAATTATGTAATCAATTATTCAATATATTCGATTTTGTAATTGAATTGAGTACGATTGGGTAACCATGTGAAGTCGATTACTCAATCGATTTGCTAATTGATGGGACTTAGCAAGTCCTCTAATCAATTGCGAAATAAGTTTAAAAAAACATTGCAATAGATTTAAAAATCAATTGTTCTGAATAACACAAATAATTTATTACATGATAGAATATATTTCTCTGCGATTTCAATTACGTAATTGATTGGTATTGATAATACTTGTAATCGATTACATTATCAAATACGAGTATTTGTTATTTGTAATTCGAATGCTTGCACTAATTCACAAAACACTAGTATTACGTCTATTGACCAAAAAATGAATAGCACGTCCTAAATATTGTTGTCTTTTACACATAACCTAAAATGTATTGGTAAATTTGTCTCGTCACCATCACTCTCTTGATCACCCATTAACTTTTTTGTTAGTGTTTCCTACTTATTAATATAGATGATTGACTTCACTATTCCTTTTAGTTAGACCATTTATGTGAAAGTTCACTATGCTATTAAAGATATTGTGAAAAATATTAAACATCATAATATTTCAAAAAACTTGGCTACAAATATGATACACTTTTAAAATCCTGTAAAAAATGCCTTCACAACGCTGATGCCATAAGGTCCATTATCTGGCCAGTGCTAATGCCAACATTACGCCTAGCTTTTTTTGGGCTTTGTCAGCACTTGGGGACAGTATGTTGGAGTGTGATTCAACATTGCACTTGCAGATATGTTTTTGGAGCGGTTGCAAGAGTGACATAATTTAAATCAACGATATTTTCTTGTTTCCAATAAAAAAAAATTGGGTATAAAGGGAAACACCCTATGCTTTTTGTAAGGTGGGATCTCATGAAGCAAAACCAACCGAATTATGTCGTTATTAAGAGGAGATTTGAAAGCCTGCACAATCTCATTAGCATAGAAAATTAATTATTACCATAGAACTAACCAACACCACGGGACCAGTAGTGTCAAAAAAAAAAAGTGGCCAGAAAGACATCTAAACTGCATTTTAACAGGACCTATAAAATGATCAAAATACCTAAACCATCCAAAAGAAGGTCGCCAAAATATTGAAAACATAAACGAATAACAAAAAACTTAGATGTTCAACAATTTGTATTAGTGTATTCATCTCTATCTTTATTGTTATCTCTATCTTCGCTATCATCTCCACTTTCACCCTCGGTTCCATCTTTTTCCTTCCCGGTCCCATCATCACTCTCCGCCTCATTTTTGCCCCCAGTCCCATGTTCACTCTCTGCTCCATCTTCGCTCTCATCAGTGCTTGAATCATTTTCACAGTGAAGGAGGGCTTTTCGCATCTCTTTCACCTCTACCTTGAACTTGTTCATACCCTTCTTGTGGTCTGACTGCATTTTTTTTATCAAGGCTAGTGCCTCATCCAATCGCGCTGCAATGGTCTCCAAAGAAGCGGGATCAGTGCCTACACGATGTTTCCTACTCTGGCCCTGTGTCTTACCCAAGGTGCCACGCGTGCTATTGCACTCATCTGAGGCTTCCAGCTATCTCCCTCTAGACCATCTCGAACAAGCACATCATTCTTAAGCAAAATTTTCGTTATCAGTAGACCATAAGAAAGTGCGGCAGTTGCATGCTCTGCCTTGGGCATCAATTGTTTTAATCTTCTTCTGCTTCTTCTTACTAACTATTACCTTTCTTTTGGTTGGCATCTTTAATTACCTGTGTGATGAAATGAACAAAGGAAAAATAGAATTTACTAGCCAAAAAATTTAACTACACATCCAATGCCACCAAGAGGGGTATTAAACAAATATTCATACAATCACAGAACCGTACACATAAGATAATCAAATTGTTAAAGGCTTATATACCCATGAATAGCAAGACTTTCAAGACTTGTATTGAAACCAAGTACCACTAGCATCCACTGAAACATAGAACACGGGAAAAGGATTCTAAATGAAACACAAAAAATGAAAAATAAATAAATAAACTTAGTTCCCAAAATTCCTAACGTACTGACACAAACTACTGGACGTAAGCCTTGCTAGTTCCCTGCCCTGTTTTGTTAACGTCCGTCTTCATCCTGATGGGGGAAGAACTCTGGATTTGTGAATGCAGAAAAGTGCTTTTCGCAACCCTCTCTCTCCTTCGCTTTTACTTTTTTACAAGTTCGCTTCATGTGGCCAATGCTCCTGCATTACCAGACAAAGAGCTTTGCACTTAAGAAGTAGTGAAGCCAACAAAAAAAAAAAAACCTGGTCAAGTAGTGACATAAAGCATCATAATCTTTGCTATTAAAACACCACACATGCACTTGCAGTTGCCACATTTTCTTGTTGTGGGGAGTTTACTGGCAGAAGAGGGTCCCCCAAGATTGCCTTTTGTCTTAACTACCTTGGCTCTGTCAAAATGCCAAACAAATTCATATAGTCCGAGCCTCACTTTTAGTAACCTATTAAAATAAGCGTGCATGCCTTCACAACGCTGATGCCATAAGGTCCATTATCTGGCCAGTGCTAATGCCAACATTACGCATAGCTTTTGTTTGGGCTTTGTCAGCACTTGTTACAGACCTATGCGACCAAAGAAAAGGGACACAGTGGGGTGCGACCAAGGGATGGTTGTCTTCACTTACAAAGCGAGTCACTATATATTCTCCCATTTTCACATCATAGCGCACACGAAAGATAGCTCTACATCCAACCCTAGTTTCTGCCCTTGGTGCTCTCAATCTATCAACACGCTCCAAGTATTTCTTTGCACGTACTCCTTGCCTAGAGCATACCCATTTTCTACTCACCACCACATTCTCCCTACGTACTTTTTTTCTATCCTTTCAGATGCTAAACCCCATTACCTTAGCGTAGGCATTGTAAAAAGCATGTGCATTTTCCTCAGAATCAAACTTCATTTTGAAAACATCCCTTGCAGTGAGCATATTCCAACCTTCTAATCCTATTTGGGAATCTAAACCTTGTTTCCCATTAACACAGCCATTTCCAATTGAGTCTCCTAGATCATCTTCTTATTCAGGAAATTTATTGATATCATTTTTCACATTGACATATTTGCTCGTACGACTTGAGAATTGATCCATCAAATCTAAACAAAAAAAAACCCACAAGTGACAATGTTTAGAATGGTTACTTGGGCGGGGGGAGAGTTTCTCATCTATTGCAGTTCAAATAATTTTATCCTAACCATGATCTATACCAATTAAAGAAATTGAATTTGACTTCAGTAACTCTATTGCACTTTGGGTTTTCTATTATAGAGCACCGGCTTGATTGGTTCCTCTTGAACATACCAATAAAAGGTTAGACACCAAACAGACCAAAGTAATACCACCATCATGTATTACATGTATTTGGTTTTCATGTGTGCATTTGGCACTTGAATGAATATCAAAATTGAAAGAAGCATTTTGTCAAACACAAAAAAGTCAGTCAATTGTAACTCTAGCAATTTTAAACTAATGAAACCTTCTTCTTTTTTCAGGAATTAATACAAACATTGAATGAAGACAATTGTATGCAATTAATCCTCACTTTTAATTCACTACTATTAGTTTATTCATTTTGAACTCTACAATTATTATTTCACAATACTCAATCGATCTAATTGGCATTTTATCGAACAATTTGTGAGCATTACATGTAACTTCTACACATTCAGTAACTTGACATTTAGTACCTTCCAAAATCTATTTAACCTTCTTTCACAAACAAATTTACACCCAAATCTCTGAATACATGCACAGATATACATGTACACACACACACATTCAGTAGCCCAACAACTAGAACCTCCCAGAATCTGTTTAGGATTTCTTCACAAACAAATATACGTCCCTGTAGGGAGGTATTCCCGAACAGATAAGATTAGTCGCCGAACACGTGATGTGTTAGGGACACGTGGCAGGCATGATAGGTTTATTGCCGGGCAGTTCGATGAGTGGTGATATGGACCAGTGACACATGAAGTCATTGGTCCAGACAGTCTGTTCGGCTGATAAGGTCAAAGACATGTGAAGTCATTTGTCCAGGTATAATGACATGGACCAGTTGCATGTGAGGTCATTGGTCCAGGAGGACTGTTCGGCAAAGAGGAAGCTGAACAGTGAAGCAAGTTACCCTAAGTCTTGACGTGGCAAGAATACTCTGGAATGATAATATTCCATGGAAGAATAAGATTCCGAGTATAAAGGATCGAAGCAAGAGACCCAACGTGAGTGGGGTGTTCGGATAATTATGGGAAAGAGACCCATAAAGATTGAGCTTTCGTACAGATAAGGGAATGAGAATCCAGAAGATACTAGGTTTCCTATACGAGGTAGGGATCCTAGGGCAACAAGGATGCTTGGACTGCAAGCATCCGTGAGCCTATAAATACGAGGTGAGCCTGGAGGTAAAAGGTACGCAATATTTGGCCATCTCTTATTGCTTTCCTACTGATAATTAGGGTTTAGACCAGTACGTGATACTAACTTAAGCATCGGAGGGCCTTTGCCACGCGAGGCAAAGGTGCGCTCACCCCTTGTCTGTTTTGCAGATTAGGGTTCCGACGAAGAACTAGGGTTCCGGTGTAGAGGCACGTGTAGCCGCTACAAATTGGTGTTGTTCAGAACACTGATTGTTTTCATCCCCCTACAATTGGCGCCGTCTGTGGGAAACGAACCAATTCGTGAAAATATAACCATGATGGAAGAAGATCCAACCACGCCGTTCGATCCAAAGAACCAGTTAACTGGTGGAGGGGATAAATCTCCACCAGGAGCTCCGAGAAAGCCCGCTGGAAGAGAGGATAGAGCAGCTACTGGCTCCACGAGAAGGAGCAAGTCCCACCGAAGAGAGGCATCGGTGGACCGTTCAAAAAGTGTTCATAACAGTGAAGATATCCTCGACACAAAGAGGAAAGAAATTGAGGAGTACGCTCGTTTGATTAAGAGACGAGAGTACGAGATACGAGAGCTACAGCGGGTACGAGATCACCCGGAGGACTCCGGACTTTCGCGAAGGAGTTCTAGAGAAGACAAGAGGGCTTTACTAGTCCATAAACAGCCCCGTTCACGAGAAAGAAGAGGCAGGAGTAACAATCCCACCACGAGACGGTGTGAAGCTTCCCCACGGAGAAGGAGAAGCAGAAGTAGAGACCGTACGCCAGAAAGGCGAAGGGCGTCTTCACGAAGAAGAAGGAGCAGAGAACGAAGTTCCTCATCTGAAGAAAAGACGAGGAAGCACCACCGTGACAGGTACGAGAGACCTGATGCTGATTGGGCCAAAGCCACAGCTCATAAGACGGTTGAAAAAGAAGAAGGGACAGTGTCCGCACGAGAAGCGGCGCGTAAAGCCCTGAGTAACATCGCAGCCTCCCCGTTTGCAAAAAGGCTGCAGGAGGCCAGGTTGCCGAGCAGAGTGAAGCACGGAGCGTTCGTGCTTTACGAGACAAACACGGACCCTGTGTCTCACATACAGCATTACCAACAGGCCATGTTCATGCATGATGGTGATGATGCCATTCTCTGCAAAATGTTCCCATCAAGTCTTGGCAAGGTGGCCCTAAGCTGGTTTCATAAACTAGCACCACGATCCATAAGAGGATGGAGGCAGTTGGCTGAAGAATTCACTGCTCGGTTCTTGACAAGCAGAAAGGCCCCAAAGACGTTTGAGAGTCTATCCACTATGAAACAGGCGGAAAGTGAGCCGATCAGAGATTATGCCAAGAAGTACTGGGAAACTTTCAACGAGATTGAAAGTTGCAGTGAAGAGTATGCCATAGCAACCTTCAAAACTGGTTTGCCTGTTCGGGGAGAACTGCGCCGCTCATTGAATAAACATCCGGTGTCTACGCTGGCGAAACTGATGGAGCGAATAGAGCAGCATGCCAGAATGGAAGATGACATACTCCGCGAAGACGGCAGGGTTGCTGCCGAAGAGCCTAAGACGCCAGCAAAGAAGGCGGACAAGCCTGAGCCCAAAACATACAAGGAGCGCAAAGATTACGGGCAGGCTAAGAAGGATCCGTATAAGGAAAAGCAAGCCCCTGACCCCAAGTCCTTCTTTTCTATCAATACTGTTTGGAAGGAGCCAATTTACAGGATTCTTTATCGAATAAAGAATCAACCATATTTCAAGTGGCCTCCGAGCCTTGGCGGAGATAAGGACGCTAGACGTGCTACGAATCAGCACTGCAGCTACCACAAGGCTTGGGGCCACATGACTGAAGATTGCGAGATGTACAAGAAACACCTCGATGATTTGGTCTCTCGGGGCTATCTCAAGGAATTCATCCAGGAGGATCCCAAGGAAAAGGAGAAGGCCATGGAACTGGATTATGAGCAAAATCCTAAAGGAGTAATCCATATGATACATGGGTTGGCTGCACCTTATACGAGAAATGAGGTTAGACTGTTACAGAGGCAATTTAAGCACGATCAGCACGTGATGCGATTGGGCAATAAAAGAGGGCGAGAGAATGATGTACGCAAAGAAAGCATAGCCTTCACAGATGATGATTTGGGAGAAGTCCAGATACCTCATAACGATGCTCTGGTCATAACCCTACGAGTTGGGGAGTATGACATTGAAAGGATCCTAGTGGATTCAGGAAGTTGTACAGAGGTGATGTACTACGATGCGTTCAAAAAGCTTGGACTGGCCCAGACAGATTTGGAACAGTCCACGACACCATTGATTGGGTTTGGTGCAGGGGCAGTGTGGCCCCTTGGAAAGGTGACCCTGCCTGTTCGGGCAGGTTCAGTTGTCTTAAGGACGGATTTCCTGGTGGTAGACGTCCCCTCTTCTTATAACGCGATTATAGGAAGAACTTGGTTACACAAGATGAGGGCAGTCTCCTCGACTTACCACCAGATGGTGAAATTCCCAGGATCCAATGGGATCGAGTCAATCAGGGGTAACCAGAGAGCGGCCCAACAGTGTTTGATCTCTATCATTAAGAAGGCCCCAAAGGCCCATCATGTTCACACACTGGAAGTGCCAGATCAACCGACTATCGAGGATGTCGGAAGAAGCCCGGCTGATAAGGTGATCGAGGGTTTGGAGAAGATTCAGATCAACGAGGCTGATCCTGAAAGATATTTTTTGATTGGGGAATCGTTACCTGCAGTGGAAAGGACCGAATCAATACAATTTCTGAAGGAATATGTTGATGTGTTTGCATGGGTACCAGAAGAGATGCCTGGTGTTGATGCTGACATAATCTGTCACCATCTGAATGTTGACCCTCAGCATAAACCGGTTATTCAGAAGAAGCGTAGGGCTGCCGTGCAGCATGTGGATGCTGTTGTTGAAGAGGTCAATCGATTGCTTGAGGCAAAAGCAATACGCGAGGTTCACTACCCTGAGTGGCTATCCAACACTGTAGTCGTGAAGAAAAAGAATGGAAAGTGGCGTGTCTGTGTGGACTTCACAGACTTGAACAAAGCCTGCCCTAAAGATAGTTTTCCCCTCCCAAGGATAGACCAGTTGGTTGACGCAACATCTGGCTATGAGCGAATGAGTTTTCTTGATGCGTATCGAGGATACCATCAAATTGCTATGTATGGGCCAGATCAGGAGAAGACGTCTTTCATCACCCCACGGGGTTTGTACTGCTATAGTGTGATGCCGTTTGGGCTGAGAAATGCAGGGGCAACGTACCAAAGACTTGCAACTCTCATGTTTAAGGAACTGCTCGGGAGAACTATGGAGGTTTACATAGACGATATGGTGGTGAAAAGCCGAGACAAGCGAGGGCATATCACAGACTTAAGAGAGGTCTTTGAGATCTTGAGGAAATACAAATTAAAACTCAACGCCTCGAAATGTGCGTTTGGGGTTGGTTCTGGAAAATTCCTAGGGCACTTGGTGACTATGAGGGGGATTGAGGCTAACCCAGACCAGATTGCGGCCTTACAGAAGTTGCAAAGTCCCAGAACCACGAAGGAGGTTCAAAGACTAACTGGGATGGCTGCCGCCCTCAACAGATTTATCAGCAGATCAAGCGACAAGTGTAGGCCCTTCTTTCAGTTGTTAAAAAAAAGGGAAGGATTTGAATGGGGAGCAGAATGTGAGCAAGCTTTCCAGGACCTGAAGAAGTATCTGGCTGAGCCACCACTTCTGTCAACCCCACAACCAGGTGAGTCCTTGATTTTATACCTAGCTATTTCTGAGCATGCTGTTAGTGCAGTCCTGTTAAGGGATTTGGGAGTTGAGCAAATCCCAATTTACTATGTTAGCAAAACATTACTAGACGCAGAAACGAGATATCTGCCCCTGGAAAAACTTGTCCTGGCACTTAGGACAGCAACGAGAAAGCTGCCACACTACTTCCAAAGCCATAGGGTTGTAGTGTACACTGAGTGTCCATTGAAGTCACTACTACGAAAAGGCAGATTTTTCTGGAAGAATCTCGACGTGGTCCGTCGAGTTGAGTCAGTATGATATTGATTATCAACCACGAACAGCAATCAAGGGCCAAGTGCTGGCTGATTTTGTGGCAGAGTTTTCTCCCACAGTAGCTCCCCTGCCTCCTACGAAAAAAGGACAGGAGAGTAGAACCTTGTCCACGAGGGACAAGGTCTCAGCCGAACAGGATGGCACGGAATGGAATCTATTCGTTGATGGATCATCTTGTAATACTGGTTCAGGAATTGGTGTTGTTCTTTTTCCTCCTAGAGGAATTATGATAGAACTGTCTGTTCGGCTGGGATTCAGCGCGTCAAATAACGTGGCGGAGTACGAGGCACTCCTAGCTGGGTTAAGAAGTGCGAAGACTCTGAAGGCAAAAAGAGTTAGGGTGCATTGTGACTCGCAGCTTGTGGTAAATCAGCTGTCCGGCGAGTATCAGGCCCGGAACGAAAAAATGGCGGCATACGTGGAAGCTGCCAAGGATTTGCTTGACACCTTCGAGAGGGTCCACATTGAACAGATAAGCTCCGGACAAAATGCACATGCCGACTCATTGGCATGGCTGGCTGCAGCAGTCCCAACTGAACTCAAGCGAAGAGTTGCAGTTGAGTATCTGAATGAGCCGAGCATTGGTAGAAGCGTGGAGTTAGTTTTGGAAGTGAACCAAGGTCCAAGTTGGATGGACCCAATTGTGGAGTTTTTACGAGATGAAATACTCCCCGCTGACAAGAAAGAGGCACATAAGGTCAAAACCAAGTCAGCAAGGTTTTGGTTGTCCCCAGAGGGGAAGCTTTACAGAAAGTCCTTTACAGGCCCTTATTTGTTGTGCGTGCACCCCGAGATGGTTCAGAGATTTCTTCACGAAATACATGAAGGAACATGTGGAAGTCATGCTGGGGGAAGATCCATTGCCCACCGAGCAATTACCCAAGGCTACTGGTGGCCACATATGCAGGAGGATGCAAAGATGTATGTTAAAATTTGTGAGAAATGTCAGAAATTCTCACCAATGATTCGAACACCTGCGGAGGATTTGGTGCCTTTGACAAGTCCTTGGCCGTTTGCTCAATGGGGGATGGACATCGTGGGTCCATTGCACAAAGCAACTGGGAACCGAAAATTCCTTTTAGTTGCAACCGATTACTTCACCAAGTGGATTGAGGCTGAACCACTGGCCAAAATTACCGAGCCCATGGTTGAGAAGTTCGTGTGGAAGAGTATTATTACTCGATTCGGGGTTCCTTATTCTCTGATCACAGATAACGGGTCCCAATTTCAAAAGAAATTCAAGGCGTTCTGTGCCCAATATGGAATTCGAAATTATTATTCCACTCCAGCCTACCCTCAAAGTAATGGGCAGGCAGAAGCGTCTAACAAAACCATTCTTGATGGGATCAAGAAGAGGTTGGATAAGGCAAAGGGGAAATGGCCTGATGAATTGCCCCTTGTTTTATGGGCTCATAGGACAACACCGAGGAGGTCTACGGGAGAGACCCCCTATTCGTTGGCATACGGTACAGAGGCAGTTATACCTCTAGAAGTAGGACTTCCAACGAACAGGACTGTGTTGGTTGAAAGTGGGGGCAATGACAGAGCCCTCGAAATTGAGCTTGACCTCGCCGAGGAGAGGAGAGAAAGGGCCCTAATCCATTTGGCCTCCTACCAGGAACAGTTGATGAAGAGCTACAATAAGCATGTTCACCCACGAGAATTTGGTGTTGGGGACCTTGTACTACGGAAGGTGCTCGGCAACACCAAGGTAGCCAACGAAGGCAAGCTAGGAGCCAATTGGGAAGGCCCGTATCGGGTGACAGAGATTGTGGGCGTTGGGGCCTACAGATTGGTTGATCTGGACGGCGTCCCAATTCCGAGGCCATGGAATGCTCATAATTTGAGAAAATTCTTTGTTTAAAAAGAATTTAGTTTTGTTTCACCACGTGATTATGTGGGAATTACAAATAAAGTTCCCTTCTGTTTCTTAAGTTCAGTCTATGAATAAAGACACCCTTTTCTTCACAGTATATTTGGCTTTTTCAAATATTTGGTTTTTTAATATGAATACTGATTTTTCTTTTCATTATTCGTATTGGGGAGCATGGGATTGGCACGAACGCCATATATGAATATATCTATGCTTGATAGCTTGAGAACCGCGCACGAACAAACGCTAAAGTATGAGAAACTTGCAAACAAATGTACCCCAAGTATGAAAACACTTGGGTTGCATGCAGCTGTTCGGGTACAATCATTCGAGTAAATGATTGTGCTAAAGAGTATGAGATACTATAAGTCCGAGAAACTTACTGTTAACTAGTTAAATTCAAAAGGATTTTAAATCATAACCTGGTATGAGATACCTGTAAGTACGAAATACTTATAACATGCCTACGTACGAATATACTCTGGGGCATGCATACGTAAACATGCAAAATAATCAAGTACGAAATACTTGATTCTGCGAGGCATAACGAGACATGTCAAACACTTAGTGAAATCTAAGTATTGGAAACTTACCCCAAGTATGAAAAACTTGGAATGAATATAGAACGCACGTGGCTGTTCGGGTTCGAATACCAACACACACGGCTTGCATATATGAACATGCAAGAGATCAAGTACGAAAAGGCTTGGTTCTGTTATGACGAAACATGTCAAAACAACAGATAAACAGCTTTAAGTTCGAACATTCTTAAAGGAAGTCCAAGTACGAAGCACTTGCAGAAAGCAATAAATGAAAGAAGATTGGGAGCACCTGTGGATGCCACTCTGCTAGCGGCACCACGTCCCCGCGTTGAGACAGACAGGAGGGAGCTGAGGTTGAGGGGTTCGCGAGCCATTGTACCTGAATCTGGGGGAGATCGGGAGTAGCCTGACGAAGACGACTGACTCGTTGAACCAAGGGGAACAGGTTGCTCGGTCACTTGCCCGGACCTGCTCTGTCTTCTCCTTGGCCTCCTAAGCACCACACGAGTAGTGGGGACGCCGACAGGAATGGTCACTTCGTCTGGCTGTCCGGCAAGTGTGACCCCGGCCTGCAAACTTGAACTCTGGGGAGCTGATGAAGTGGAAGCACCACTGGTGCTCGGGTTAGCTAACCTCCTGTCTATGAAGCCTTTGTAAGTGGGGACGTAGCCTAGTAGTACGTGGGCGTCACGACCTCGACCATAATCTGGAGAGCCCGGTTCCCCTTTGTATTTCAAGATTCTGTTAATCTCTGCTGTTCGGACATAACTGGGCTCATTTTTTGGACGTTTGTTTGCGTTAGTAGCTGCACGGCAAAGAGCACAGTAAAGGTCAGAGACCATATTGGAAGGTTAGATAAAAACTACAAAAGAAAAATGGAAAAAGGAGCATACGTGGGTAGCCCCATATGTGGGGGCAGTGGAAGCCCACCACTTGGCCGTCTTCGCCTATTGGTTCAAATGCTCCGGTAACATACAGAAAATCGATCTCGTGATCGCGAGCAGAGTCTGGAAGGTTGAGCACGAGACGCTTCTCTGCTTTCCTAACTTTCAAGTAGAAAGTGTTATAGTCGGTGTTTAGCACGATGCTATACCACCACTGGATGTCCCAGATCCCCAGTTGGGTCCCCAATATTCTATTCAGAGCCTCTACCCCCATTACTACCCTAAAGAAATTTGTGGAAACTTGCATTGGTGTCAGTCTGTACCAATTTAGAACTTGGCGGAGTAAAGGGTGGAGGGGGAATCTGACTCCCCCCTCGACAATGGCAACAATGGGAATGCACATCCTATCCCATGTGCCCCCATCTCTATCTGCGTCTAATGGGGCAAGTTCAAGCCCCACATTGTCAGGAACTTCATACTTTATCCTAAAAGCCGCCATGGCTGACGGGGTTTCACAGAGTTTCCTAAACTTCCCCGCTTTGGGGCCACTACTGCCCTCATCTGCCATTTGAAATATGGAGAGGACTATGAAACGAATAAAGGGGGTACAAGTAAATCCCTAAAACAGATGAATGAGAAGGAACGAAGAACCTTACGAGGTAAACTACGGCGGTGTCGGAGGTTGCAGACGGCGGCGATGGCGTTTCGAGTCGCTTGAGCAGAAAGAGACGACGAAAGGGTTTTGAATGTGTTAGAAAACCCAAATGAACCCCTTTTCAGAGGTTTAAGGGTTTGAAACGGAGACGAAGCGTCTCTCTCCACGCCGTTACAAGTTAAAGTAACGGAAAGCGGAGATTTCGCTGACGACGTTTGAGAAACGTCAGTTCAAAATTAAATGTAGGGCGTACGAGATACGCCACGTGGAGTTATTTCCCCGAGATGGTATAATGACGAAGCCGCCAAGAATATCAAAGGGTATCAGATGTGATGACAGCTCGGGGCTGGACGAATATGGTCCAGAATGGTTGTTTCTAAAAAGCCCCATCCATTGCCCCCGAACAGTGGCAAACGGATGGGGCTGGGGAGCAATTGTAGGGAGGTATTCCCGAACAGATAAGATTAGTCGCCGAACACGTGATGTGTTAGGGACACGTGGCAGGCATGATAGGTTTATTGCCGGGCAGTTCGATGAGTGGTGATATGGACCAGTGACACATGAAGTCATTGGTCCAGACAGTCTGTTCGGCTGATAAGGTCAAAGACATGTGAAGTCATTTGTCCAGGTATAATGACATGGACCAGTTGCATGTGAGGTCATTGGTCCAGGAGGACTGTTCGGCAAAGAGGAAGCTGAACAGTGAAGCAAGTTACCCTAAGTCTTGACGTGGCAAGAATACTCTGGAATGATAATATTCCATGGAAGAATAAGATTCCGAGTATAAAGGATCGAAGCAAGAGACCCAACGTGAGTGGGGTGTTCGGATAATTATGGGAAAGAGACCCATAAAGATTGAGCTTTCGTACAGATAAGGGAATGAGAATCCAGAAGATACTAGGTTTCCTATACGAGGTAGGGATCCTAGGGCAACAAGGATGCTTGGACTGCAAGCATCCGTGAGCCTATAAATACGAGGTGAGCCTGGAGGTAAAAGGTACGCAATATTTGGCCATCTCTTATTGCTTTCCTACTGATAATTAGGGTTTAGACCAGTACGTGATACTAACTTAAGCATCGGAGGGCCTTTGCCACGCGAGGCAAAGGTGCGCTCACCCCTTGTCTGTTTTGCAGATTAGGGTTCCGACGAAGAACTAGGGTTCCGGTGTAGAGGCACGTGTAGCCGCTACAAATTGGTGTTGTTCAGAACACTGATTGTTTTCATCCCCCTACAGTCCCAATTCTGAATACATGCATAGATATACACGTATACACACATGTGTATATATATGTGAGTGTGTACAAACATATATATATATATATATAGAGAGAGAGAGAGAGGGAGATTATATTCATACCCGAGAGAGGCGGCAAGTGACGGACAGGGAGGAGCGACTGCGACCGACGGACTGGGATGAGGGAGGGCGAACGGCGGACTGATGGGTCTGGTTTCGTCAAAGGAAAAGAAATACGCTGGGAAGAAAGTGAGAAACAGGATTTTCTTTCCATTTTGATTAATTATGAGGGTTTACTTGTTGCACTGGTAATAAGTTTTTTGTTAGTAACCTATTGTAACATTTTAAATGGTCCAGATCATTTTTTAAGCATCTAATGGTAATTAAAGAGGGTGCATATGATACACACCCAAATAAGGGGTTTGTATTGTAGCACTTCTCTTGTAAGTTATTTATCTTCGAGCTCTGGATTTACCCTTTTTGGACCCCAAATGAATTAGTTATGAATTTTGCATTAAAATGTGTCAGTTTAGGACATTGATTGATCTTGATACCAAACGCCATGCTATTATACCATCTCCACCATCAATTGATCAACTCATAGGCATTCCATGGCCTGGTCAATATCCATTTTTGCTAAACTTGAATTGACCGAGTATCCCATGCGCCCAAAAAAAAAAAAGTTGTTGGAAACCTTACTTTTGACAATCTGAGCTTGTGAATTGGCGATTGGGTTCCCTAGCAATAAATGACTTTATGTAGAGCTCATTGATGCTAGATATGGATTGTTGATCATAACTTGTGCCTAGATTTACTGATATGACTTGATTGGAGGCTGTGGAGTTTACTAGTTTGCTAGCCGTTACTCGTTTACACCCTAACAATCAATATGAGTATATAAATGCCTTAGGGTAAACTTCACCGACCTCACCTAATGCCGTTTCTGACAAATGAAAGGACCTTCCCTGAGGTTTTGATAATTACACTAGCCTCCCATGCTTTACAAACTATTAGCAAGACTTCCCCATTCCGTTAAGTTTACTCTAACGCCATTAGTTTAGGCTAATAAATGACTAAAATATCCCTAGGTATTTAGTTGTTCTAAAAAACTAGGTCTTGTTCTTTTTAAATTGGATTTTAAACATTAAAAGAAAATTAGACTTTTGGTTATATGTGATATAATGTTTGTATTTATTGTATAACTTGTAGTTCTAAATATAATAGATTTTTTCTTGTACAAATGATATAAATATCACTTAATGTTTCTCATTCTACTTAAAATATTTACTTTTCTTTCTATTTTATTATATTACAAAGTTAGTATTCAAATAAAATTGCACTTTGGTCATACATATTTAACTCAAATTATATAGTAACTTGTGAATTTTGTTTACTAAATTTTTTTTGGTCATCATATTTTACTTTTTAAGACTCTTCTTGTTGAGACAAATGATTAATTAATAAAATATAATGTGAATGTAACGAAAATTTAGAAAAAATGAACAAAACTACAAAAAAAAATAAAGGATAAGAAGAATGAGGCAATCATTAGAAAAAATAACTAGGATGATTTTTTACTCTTCTTTGTTGTTGGAGGGGATATGATAAAGTAAGAATTGGCATATACATTTCATTGCCAATACATTTCATTCGAAAAAATATTTTTCAGCAACAAAAGAAATTGATATACATTAAGTCACAAACATTATTTTTATGACAAAAATACTATAATTACTAAGATATTAGATGTACAAATAATTACACAAATTAAATCACATACAAGCAAAATTATAACATCTAATTTTCTTTTAATGTTAAAAAACTCCAATTGAAAATAAAAATGAGAACAAGACTTAGTTGTTTAGAACACCTAAATATCTAAGGGTATTTCAGTCATTTATTAGCCTAAACTAATGGTGTTAGAATAAACTCAACGAAATGGGGGAATCTTGCTAATAGTTTGTAAAGCATAGAAGGGCAATGTAATTATTAGAACCTCAGGGGAGCATTTGTCAGAAACCTAAGGGGAGGCTAGTGAAATTTACCCAATATCTTAATTACCTTATTCTCGCAAATTGTCATCTTCTGATGATTGTGAAAGTACGATCAAGTTTGAAATGATGTTGTCGAGTATCGTCTTGACTCTTTATGGAATCCATGAAAAAATGGCATAATTTGAGACTATTACTATCGAAATGGTATATTGATACAGCATTTGGTCCTCAATGGATGATAAAGAAATCGTGGAAAGAAGGAGATAAAAGGTGATGTTGGAACGTGCACCACACGTTCGTTTAGGTACCCTGTGCCCATAACTTGATATCATTTCATCGCCACCAGCTGGCATACTCCCTGATAATTACTGGTTGATCCACTGTATTGAATAATGAAATTCTGATTTGTTGAACTTTATACAATTCTTATCTTTTTATTGTTAGACCTTTTACAGTCATTGTAACGCCCCTAATTTTGGAAACGTTAAATAGATATTTTCATTGAAAAATTAAATAGAGTCATGCTCATTAATACATCATAATTCTCATAGAAGTACTTTTATTACACACGGAAGGGAAAAACTAGGGTTCCTATCTACTACTCCACTTGCTCCTCCATCCTAGCCAACTCTTCGGCTCTGAAAGCTTCCAAGGTGTAGAGTTCACCCTGTTCATCTATGAGGTCTGACACATTATACCAGTATCGCCACCAATATAATATGTCAGGGTAACCAAAGATAACACCATGAGCTATAAAGGCTCAATAGTATAACCCCAACTTGCTAACCCATAACTTAATAACATAAAATTAACGTTTTCCATACAGGTCATGCATGTTTAACAAAAACAGTGAATTATGACACATCCACATTCGCTATTCTAGTAACGTTGGAGTCCACGACTTATGTGTTTCTCATACGCAACTTATCGTAGACCGTGTCACCTTTTCTTTTACCAAATCAACATTTGCAAAATCTCTTTTTAACACACCCAATCTCGGTTCCATTGCTCCGGGTTCCCGAGTATTCTTACAATGGTTCCGCCGCTCCGGATTTCCATTGGCACATAATTGCATTGGCTCCTCTCTGCGGATACCAAGCTACACACCTAACCTCGGTTCCGCCTCTCTGGGTTCCCGAGTATCTTTACAATGGTTCCGCCACTCCGGGTTCCCTTTGGCACACACAGGCACACACTACTCACATTGGGTTACCACGTCCGGCCACAATGTAGTTTCAAAAATATTTCATTTCTCGGAACAAGTCTTTTTATTTACCACACCATAGGTGTCATGTTTCTACTTTCTTGACTTTCGTGTCTCGTTTTCATGCAACGACTCCGCGGTAGGACTTTCTACTTACGAAATTGTAAATTATTTATTGAAATCTTGAAACTAAACTAGCAAGATCATCCAACTCTATATTACCCAACATGCTCAAATCACAATCTTAAAGCATAAAGCCACATGTACGGACGCCTTTGGAGTGGAGATCACTTATGCTTTATTTATACAACCACAAGTAATGCAAGAAATCATAGTAAACATGTATACGTTCTCATATCCATTCTAAAGATCAAAATACGAATACTTACAATCAAGTGTAAATTATTATCTTTTAAAACTCGTTCTTTCTTCCTTTGTGGGAAGTTCAAAACAACATATGTTTTTTTTGGAAAATAAAGTCGATATATTCAACATATTCCCTTCCTTTTCATCTTTAAAAAAAAAAAAAAACACCTCTCAAGTTTCTCATGCATTTCTCAACATACAAGCATCGTTTATTTATATTTAGAGTTTTACGGATAAGGAAATTTTAACGTATACTTAGAGTAAGTAAGTAGAGATATTCTACCGTTCTTCTTGGCAGTAGGGCGGCTACGGAAAGTAAGTTGACTACCAGACGGAGTGACTTCCTGCAGTAAGCTTCTGGTAGCTTTGAAAGAGAAAGGTTTCACTTGAAACTAAATCTTGACTATACTACTAAACTTTTTGGATCGAAAGGGTGGTCGAGTGGTGGTTTGGTGGCGGCCTAGGATGAGGTCCTTGAAGAACTTAGGAAGAACTCAAGAACAATGGTAGAACAAGAAAGAATAAGGCAAGAACACAAGAATTTCTAGAGAGAGAAGTTGAAGGTGTGAGTTGCATGCTTGGACAAGGGCCCTATTTATAGGAAAAAATGAAGCTTTTCTCTCTCCCTCCCTTGGCCAAAATCTCTCTCTCTCTCTCTCTCTCTCTCTCTCTCTCTCTCTCTCTCTCTCTCTCTTTCCCATGGATTTGCCTCATTGTGTCGTCAAATCACATCAAAGCATGCCATGCCTTGTCATCCAATTTTTGGTCCAAAATCTAGGGTATTATAAAGGGTTTTTAGTCTATTCTTGTACTAGGAATGGCTTGCTTGAAAGAAAGAACAAAAAAAGGTCTAGAATAGGTTGTCATGTGGTACTTAGGTTGAGTGTGGAGTTTGGTTTGATTTGGCTAGCCAAATCTTATGTGTACTTTTTGGATTTTGGCAAGACTTAGTTCTATTACCCAAGGGATAAACTTTTCCCTAGCAATTATTGTCCAATGGGTAAAGGGGCAATTAGGAATGGCCTTGAAGTGACAAATCATGAAGGTTTTTGGTCTTTGTCTTGTCCTAGGATGGCTTGCTTGCAAGAAAGAACAAAATAAAGTTTAGAAATGGGTTGTAAGGATGTAAGAAGATCATGTCAATGTACTCGCCAAATCTCTCCCATATCTCTCCATCTCTCACTAGTATAAGGTACCTATATATATAACTATGCATATTTAAGTACTATGTGGTCTAGTCTAGAAAAAAAATATGGGTGATAGGCTTGCAAGTGTCAATTAAAAAAAATGGTCAAGATTTACCAAGAAAGCCTATATGTCCTTTAGTCATGTTTATAAAAGATTATGAGGTACATATCTCAATTTTTTTAAGCATACAAGTACCTAGGAAATCTAAATATTTATTGGCAAGACTATCTTTTTATTACCCAAGGGATAACATTCTCCCTTGTAATTATTGACCATTGGTTAAGACTTTCCTAGGAAGCCTATATGTCATTTAGTCATATATAGGCATGCTTAATATAACCTATGAGGTACATATATCTATGTATAAGTATCTAGAAAAATCTAGGGAAGTGACTTACTTCTATTACCCAAGGAATAAAATTTTTTCTAATAATTATTGACCTAAGGGTAAAGGTAAAAAGAATATATATATATATATATATATATATATATATATATATGCATATATAAGTACACTAAAGTACTAGGTAGCCCTATTAGGTCTATGAAAAAATAAATATAATGGTGAGTGGTCAAGCTTCCAAGAATATTGTCCTTTGAGTGATATTTTTCTAGAAGGTACCTATATGTATATATAGACTTAAAATAGCCCAAAGGTACATATGTGTGTGTGTGATAAATGGGATGCCAAAGCTGTCTTATCCTCTGCGATGCGCACTCAAGTTAGGGAGGAGGATAAAGTGATGCTCATTCAACCTGTCTCCATGGAGGAGGTAAAGAAGGCTCTTTTTTCTATTCATGGGGATAAAGCTCCTGGTCCGGACGGCTACAATTCTGCTTTTTATCAAAAGAATTGGGAGATAGTTGGTCCTGATCTTGTTCGTGCTGTTCAGCATTTTTTTTTCTAGAGGGTTTTTACTCAAGTCTTGGAATGCAACTGCTATCTCATTGGTTCCTAAGGTGAATTGCCCAACTACTGTGAAGGAGTTTAGGCCTATTGCTTGCTGCAATGTGCATTATAAGTGCATTTCTAAAATTCTAGCCAACAGATTACAAGGTGTGCTTCCTTACCTTATCGATAAAACTCAATCTGCCTTTATTAAAGGTCGTTCTATTGTTGATAATGTTTTGCTAATGCAAGAAGTGGTTAGAGGTTATCATAGAGATTCTGGTTCCCCCAGATGTTCTATTAAAGTGGACCTCATGAAGGCCTACGATTCTGTGGATTGGGGTTTCCTCATTGATACTTTGTCTGCTATGGGCTTTCCTAGTATTTTTATTCAGTGGATTTCTCAGTGCATTTCTACAGCCTGTTATTCTGTGATTATTAATGGTAGTTTGGAAGGGTTTTTCCCTGGACGGAGGGGCCTTAGGCAAGGAGACCCTATATCCCCTTACCTTTTTCTGATTGTAATGCAAGGGTTCTCTGAAATCTTTAAACAACGGGTGAGCAGGTCTAATTTTCAGTTTCATCCAAAATGCCAAGCTTTGAACTTGACTCAATTGGCCTTTGCTGATGACCTTTTCATTATCTGTGGGGCTGATTTGGAGACTTTTGTTACTATTAGAGATATGTTTGATGATTTCTATCACTTTTCTGGGTTGAGGCCTAATTTGCAAAAAAGTTCTATCTTTTTCTGTGGTGTCAGTGAAGAGGTGGCTATGTCTCTTAGGGATGTGCTTCCCATCCCTGTGGGTTCCTTGCCTGTTAAATACTTGGGAGTACCCTTGATTTCTTCTAGACTTAAAGCCATTGACTGTGAGATTCTCCAGGATAAGATTCTGGGGTGTATTCTGAGTTGGTCTAACAAGGTTTTGACCTATGGAGGGAGGGTGCAACTTATTATTTCTGTTTTATATAGTATCCAAGTGTTCTGGAGCCAGATTTTTGTTCTTCCTCAAAAAGTCACTAAAGCAATTGAGAGTAAATTGATGGCCTTTCTTTGGTCTGGTAGTGAGTTAAACCATAAATGTGCTAAGGTGAAATGGGCTAATGTTTGTGCTCCAAAAGAAGAAGGAGGTTTGGGTTTTAGACGTCTGAAGGACTGTAATGTTGCAGCTATGTGTAAACTTCTGTGGGATTTAGGTAAAAAAGCTGATTCCCTTTGGATCAAATGGGTTCATACCTATGTTATTAAAGGTCAGAATATGTGGCACATGGTGATACCTGCTGATTGTTCCTGGACTATTAGGAAAATCTTCCAACTGAAGGAGTTATGTCAACCTCTTATTCTGTATAGAGTTGGGAATGGTAATTCTACTTTTGCTTGGTTGGATAATTGGCACCCTTTGGGTCCTCTATACAAAAAGTATGGTACTAGGGTTTGTGCTGATATAGGCCGGTCTCTTTCAGCTAAAGTTTCTTCTTTAATTCATAATGGTGGCTGGAAGTGGCCTAGGGAGAGGAACAGAATTATGAGGGAGATCAAAGACTTCACTCCAGAAGGGTTTCTACCTGATGTATCTGTGGAGGACTCTGTGATATGGATTCCATCCAAGAATGGCATTTTCTCTATGAAATCTGCATGGAATACAATTAGGAGAGCCTTTCCCGCTCAAGAATGGTGTAAGGTTGTGTGGTTCAAAGGGCATGTACCAAGATGGGCCTTCATTTTGTGGATGGCAATGCAAATTCGTTTAAACACGAAGGATAGATTGTCATTGTGGGGAATCGTGTCCGAATCTTCTTGTGTTTTGTGTGATTGTGATCTTGTGGAGTCCCACAATCACCTATTCTTTGAATGTTGTTATTCTCGTGCTGTTTGGATTGATGTTTTAAGGCGCAATCATGTAGGTAGGGCTCCAATGCGATGGGATGATGAGAAGGAGTGGTTTAATCTACATTCTAAGGGGGATAGTATGAGGAAGTGTGTGCTGAAACTTTCCCTTGCTGCTGCACTTTACTTTATTTGGCGAGAACGCAATTCTAGAATCTTTCAACACCAAAGGTTGGACTCTGGATCTCTTGCTGCTACAGTTTGTAATTCCATTCGTGATGCTTTGCTATCTTGGAGGATGTTGGATTCTTCTCAAGGAAACAAGGACATATGCAGGGAATGGAGTATTCTCTAGTGTTTTCCTTTTGTTCATATGTTTTCTTGTTAGTGCAGTGTTGGGGGTTGGCTCTTGTGCCTTTTACTTAGGTTGTTTTACTCTTTTGCTTGGTCTTGCATGACCTGCTAGGAGTGGGTTTTTGTTTTCATTCGTTGTACTATTTGTAAATGTGTTTGGGCTTTTTAATGATAAAGGTACCTTTACCGAAAAAAAAGTTATAAGTCTTTTAGCAAATAATCAAATTTTACATATTCTATAACTAAACTTAACAATTTTTACCAATAACCAAACTCAATAACTCAAAAACACCACACATTGGAATTGTCTCATCGAGACGAATAATTTGGTGTGATCAGGTGCGTGATTAAAACTCGTTTGCTATTAGACAAATGTGCATTGTGTATTGTGGGAGTTTTTTTGGTTAGAGATGCAAAAATAACTAATGTGAATGTAGATGTTAAGTTTGATTATGAACTAAATGGATAATCAAATACTGACGTGATACATTTTGGTTATTGGTTTTGATTATTACCATTGCGGATGCTCTTAGGAGGATGTTAATCCTCTGGTCACGTTTATAACCCTCATTGGGTTGGGTTGTGACATACATAAACCCTTTATGCTCGAAGCAAATTCTTCTCTTAATTTTAGGTTATTAACTTGCCCTAAAAAATATTTCAACGGTCATAGGGGGAACAAGTTCACCGCACCTTTCTTATTTCTTAGCGCAAAACTATCTTGGTTTTTTAACACTTACGTAACCTTTGTAGCACTTGAATATGTTGAATAACAAGAAGTTTGGAAGTTTGACGCAGTTCGCCATCAAAATCTGACCCACGGTGAAACTTCCGTGGTACACTGAGAATTTCAATTCTACCAAAACAAACAGTGGAAATGTAATCCAGCAAATTAGTATACTTC
Source organism: Rhododendron mucronatum var. ripense (assembly GCA_019656295.1). Lineage (NCBI taxonomy): Eukaryota > Viridiplantae > Streptophyta > Magnoliopsida > Ericales > Ericaceae > Rhododendron > Rhododendron mucronatum. The sequence goes on along the minus strand of BPLT01000009.1, from coordinate 3,856,947 downwards.
GATTGGTAACCAGCAGAAAATTGGTAAACTTATATTTCCAAGGGCAGAGATGATTGGGAAACTTCGACATATAATACTTCCATTCATTGCTAGGACTCGAAGATCTAAATTGACACAGTTGGAGTGGATGAAAATGGGGGAACCAGCAGAAAATTTAGACAATGTTCATACGATTTCAAAGCGGTAAAAAAATTTCCTTTTTCTTGCTCTCTCAAAACCTCTGCTTAAATGCAGGGTGCACAATGGAAGATAAAATCCAGCTTTGGTAGTTTTATCTACAAAATATCAATCAGCAATGAAGATATAGCCTATGTATTACTTTGAGCTTTATATCGGAAGTGTGGCTTCATGTTGGACGACAGTTAAGAGTTCACGGACCAATCATAGTTCTGGTAAGCAATATTAATGGGGCCCCCATCTCCCAAAAGATGTGTCAAAAGACCTGCTTTTGTTGCATCCAAGTAGTTTAAGATCCACTTCAGCATTTCCTTGTCCTGCCCAAAATCCATGTTAAACCTGCAGAAACAAAAAGGTACACAAATCACTTTGTATATATCATTCTATGCATAGTTGTGTATGTACATGGGATCTAATTCAGAAAAAGAGAGAGAGGAAGAAAATGAGGATATAGGTCAATTTGCAACCGTTGGAATCTAGCCATGTGTTTCAGTCCACAAACAACGAGATGGTATCTGTTTACATCAATGACAGAAAAGTACTACGCACATCGACCAAAACGCAGAGAAAACACAGAAAAGTGAAGTTGGCCAAGTTGTTTTAACTTATTTGTAATACAATGGCCATTTAATGTATGCAAATGCATTCTTTTTGGAAAAACTGCAAAGATTTGGTTGATGACTCACCATTTCATGATCCGGGTGAGGTAGACGGTCCTCTTGGCCAAATCCACATCCATTCCATCTCTTTGGAAAAACTCCCGTGTCGCATATCTTAATTCAGATTCAACTCCTTTGGGAGTAAAAAACCTCACGATAGGGCTAGATTTTGTACCATTGCAGAGTCCAAAATGAATCAGCGGATTAACTTTTGAGAAAGCCAGCTGCATTAGAGAGCAAGACGGATCTGATTACTTTACCGTCGACTGAGTACCATTAAGAATAAGAGAGATCAATTTTTTAGGAAAGTAAAAGAAAGGCAAGGCAGAAACATCATGTGACTGGTGAGGGATTCAGCAAGGACCCCTACGTGTATATTAACTAATTTTGCTTCTGGATTTTTTTGGTCTTCTTGTAAGAAGATAGCAAAAACTGGTAGCCTTATCTGATCACTTCTGACATATAGTTTCTCAAACAAGAAAGGAGAAACGTGTTATGTCGGGAGAGGTACATGGAGAGTGAATTGGACAGCAAATCCCAGGAGAATTTCAAGTGGATATGCTCCAAAGGATAAATTTTACATTTTTAAGACATCGTGCATGGTAATGTGCACATAAATTGAATTGGGTCTCTAGGGCTGCCCTCTCTGATGTCATTTGGCTTTGATTTGGGGGCATGGTTCAGCAGCAAAAGAGGTATAGGGGGGGCCACTTTATGCATTTTGCCAAAGGTTGGGTCTGTCTCCAATCCTTCCCCGCCCATACCCCCAATGATTGGGGACAACATGGGTTCTTTTGTTGTCGTTAATGACGTGCATGAGATTAAGACAATTAGATGGACTCATCGCCATGTAACCGATGTAAGGAAAGCACAGGGCCAAGGGACGAGTTGATTATGAAGAGAGCAGGTATATAATAAGATTGCCAAACTTTTTGATTTTGAAATGAAAGGGTTTTACTCCTGTCCCACAAGGGTACTGCCATTTGATATTTCTAACCTTCGAGGGGAAGTGCACGTAATGCACTCAATTCAAATAAAAAAGCATGTTATGAGAAATAGAAGCTACAAGTTATACCCTTGAACATTCCAAGTGGACTTGCATTTTTGGACATCTCAAATTCAAAAGATGTGCTAACAAATAGGAACACAAGGAGTGATTTGCATATAAATTAATGAATTCAAGTTCCGTTCCAATGCTATTAGAAGGAAGCTGGACTTGCACAATTTTGCTCGGTTCTGATTTTCATAATGAGTGGACAACAGAGAAAGCAATGGATTGACCAAACTTCATTTATCTGACCTGAAGAGGAATTGTAGAAACTATTGTACTGGATAAGAGGTAAGAAGGGTGTATTTCGAAGTAAACTGATTATCAATGCAGCAGGGAAGTGCTGAGCAAAGAGGTACAGGTCAAAATCATAGGTAGCTACTAGAGCTAGACTCGCATGAAATCTGAAGGAACAAATCTAAGATGATATATCAAACATTAGCAACAGGTCTGTCATAGTAGTATCTCAAACATTAAAAAGTTATTTTACCTCTAAACGCTTGTCTCCAGCACCAAAGGATTTGGACAAGGAGTATGGTGGTCTCCGGTTGCTTCTGAGGATGCCATTTTGAATTGTTGTTAGGGAATAAGGATGGCCTCCAACTAAGTACTGAAAATCAGAGAAGAAATATCTCCTATCGATAACACCCCCAGGATGTCCTACCCTAATCACAGCATGGATGACCATGGCATTGTAGAGATTAAAAAAAAAGACAAGCTTCTCATCTGCTGAGAGTGCTGTGATGTCTACCCTGTGAAGATCTTGTAACAAATTTATGTATCTGCAATTTTTAACAGAAGGAAAAAAACTTTAAAGATGAAGTTATTGACCAGATTCACGAAACCAATCATCATAGGCCATAAACCTTGAAAACTAGCTTATTTCCAATAAGTCATCACAAAGACGAAGATATTTCCCATATATTTCTTTATCTTAGTGACCTCTTTCTAGCACCAGCCCATAAACAAGGAGGATCCCACATGAATTATATGAGCTTGCTCTGCCTTTGACACAAGAGCTAGGACTGGTTAGTAAACAAGAAGGAAGAGTGTCGACCGTGGATTTTATGCTCTCAAATGATACGTGGAGTGTGCCCGAATGTTAATTTTTCTCTACTATATAGTGAATTTTATACCTGTTCTGCAGCAAAACAGGTATAGAGGGCCACTATTTTAGTGGTATTTTGAGAGCAACATATTGCCAAAGGTTAGGTCTATCTCCAATCCTCCCCCACTCATACCCCCAATGATTGGGGACTACATGAGTTCTATTGTTGTTGTTGTATATAGTGAAAGCTCTTTTGGCCCACAAATAAACAGGTTGAAACAGGAAAAACTGCATGTAATTTTGGTAGAATTGCTGAGAGTACGTATTTGAAAAGTCTTGAACAAGGGTCTGAGTCTCCTCATAGTGTAGATTGTAGAGTATTCGGTTTTCCAGTGCTAAGTATTGGAGTCGCTAAGGAATCAGCACTGTACCTTTTAACACAAATGATGGCAGGAACAAAAAGAAAAAAGAAAAGAAATTGAAAGGACCATACAAATTATGTGACATAGACTTGGGTACGCGTGTTGGGTGCGGATGAATGGTCAAGTGTCCGGCCTTTCTGAACTCAAATGTTACATTGTGGGATATATGTTCAATAGTTAGGTATGGGTACGCGAATAGATCCTGAATGCATTTTTCTGTTGCATATCAAATGATATACGCAGAAGGTAGTGTAAGAAGAATATAATAGTATATCATTCAAATATTAGAAATCAGTTTTGATTAAGAAAAATATGGAATTTCTATTTCAACCTTTTATTGGAGATGTTTTTTGCTTGTAGCTAATGTGGGGATTTCCCCCCTTCAAACAATCGTCACAATTAGAGCATCTAAATTGCGTGTCGAACACATATCCCACACCCTCACCCATGCATCGAGTGTCCAACGGGGGTAATTACGCATGTCTAAAAACTCCAGGCAACGTAGGATAGAACTCGTCCATAGAAAATGTATCTTGTAATGGAGATGCAGCATTTAAATGAAACAGTGGAAGGACTAGTAGGTGACTCGTAACAAGAGTTAAGGGTGACCTGTAACAAACAAGGAAATCTACAATGTCCATAGCTAGAAGATGGTAAAAAGATAGTTGTAGAACTAAGAAACATAATGCATTTAATCAAGATAGTGAAACTTGATGAACTATTTTTCAAATGACATCTTTAAGTGATGTAAAAACTAAGAGCATGAGAGAAGCACCTCCGAAATTCTTCACTGTTGCTGATGCCTACATAATCAAGATGGCGCCTATCTTCAGAGGCATATGACTCAAGTACTGCAGACATTATCTTAGCGAGCCTGTGGCTGACTATAGAAGCAGGCTTGGGCTCGCCGTCATTTGGAGACCCCCGAAAATTGAAGCATCTAGGAATGAAGGGCTCGTGCTCAAGGAATCGATAGAAGTGGTTTCCATCCTCAAATTCATTGTTCCTGTACATATATAGTCAAGAAAAGCTGAAAGAGGATGTCTAGGACTAAAACTGACTTCAAGATATAAAACCTGTGACCGACCAGAAAGAAACTTTTATGTGAACGAGAAATATCCTTACCCGAAGACATGATGGATGAAGTGCTTTTCAGCAAGCTGCTTCCCAATCTCAACCGCCTGGATTTCGGAAATCACAACGTAAAGGATATAAGGGCATGGGCAGTGGAGTAGAAAAGGCTCATGCGAAAAACAGGTATGTAATTCACAAGCCAGAAGAGAATTTCTAAGAAGTACACTCATAGATATACAGAGTCCTAGGCCTTAGAATGTAGTATGTACAGTACAAAAAACAACTGGTTGTGAGGTTAGACTCCAGTTTAGTGAGAATAGACAACTGATGCTTGATTAAGCCCGAGCTGAACTACTAGTTATTATTTCCCCAAAATAAACATGGATTGACCATCTTCCAAAACTCGTACTTAATAGTTCATGAACAATTTTATCCGGACAACATCATTTGGAAATATCAACCGAAAGAAAAAAAAAAAGACTCAGAAAAGCAACCTGAATTCTCAAGACTTTTTACGTAGTTCCATTTTCTTTCTCTCCTCCTTTCCAACAAAATAGGCTAATTCCTCAAAAAATAAAAGCAGAAAGTTTGGTCTACGGTTTCCTAGATTTTCATCCTTCCAACCAAACATTAAAATCCACCAAGATATTTTACTGTTTTCAGTGGTGAAAACTCAAGCAAGGAAAAACTTTATGGAGCAAAAAACAGACGGCTGAAAAACTTTCGGGTGCTGCCCAGAGCCAAGGCTCCTTACCTAGGCCTAGAGTTCTCAAGACGGCTTGAGGATGAGAACCAAGTATAGGCTGGAAAGTAAGGGGGAAAGGGGGAGCTCAGAGAAGGGTCTATCAGGATTCAGGACCATCGTGAATTGCACTAAAAAGTTGACCTTCCCAATCCCTCCAAAACAACTATGCTAGTACAATCTTAAGCGTAGCATCCTTTTTCGTTTTATTGGGCTATAAGCTAACAATTCAAAACAAAAACAAAAAAAAGAAAAGAAAGGGCAAAGTCCACTTTGACCCATATGGTTTGGGCCATGTACGGATACACCCCCTATGGTTTAAAAGTGAGCACATAACCACCCTATAGTTTGTTAAAACATGCAAATGCACCCCATTTTGTCCATGTTTACGGAAAAAACAAAAAATCCACTAACGGAAACGATGACCAGTCCAATATACCCTCATCTTCTTCCTTCATTTTTCTACTTTCTTAAATCTAACCAATCCATTCCATGAACCAAAAATTAGATTTGAACAATTGATATTGTAGAGTTCAATGAGTACTACATCCATACCAAAATTCAAGTCGATCAGAAAATGATAAACTTATAATCGAATAGAATTTATTATGAAGTATTTTTGCTAATTTAAATTTACCTTCGGTTTTAACAAGAACAAGATGACACAGTTATTCATTTCTTATTGACATGATGTTTTATATTTTATAGAGATGCTCTATTATATTGTATTAATACATTATGATTGGCTCAGATTAAATTTTGGTTAACTTTAAGAGACATGTGAGACGGAATGGGTGCATCTGCATGTTTTAACAAATCACAGGGTAGTTATGTGCCCACTTTTGAACCACCAAGGGGGTCAACATGGACTTAAAAACTGGATTGAATTAATGAAATTGAAGAAGAAAATTAGTAAAAACTCCCTATGTAACCCGAAAAAAGTTGGGTGTTTTAACTTTGTCCCATTCAAATATTAGGCAGCCTAAAAATTCAAAATAGAACCCAAATACTAATTACTACTCCCTCCTTCCCTTTTCAAGTGACTTGCTTCGTAATTCCAACTTATTAAAAAGATATCATCATTATACCTTTCACATCAACTTTTTCCTCCACTTTCCCTACTTACCCATCATCATTACATTTTTACTCACTAACTTTTCAAAATGGAATCTACTTTTAGAGACAAAATAGACAATGCATCAACTTTTATCCACTAACTTTACAAAATGGACACTTATTAAGGGACAATCCAAAATGGAATACTGGACTATAAATAAGGAAGCCAAAAGTACCCAAATAATTAATTTGAAATCCTGAAAAAGTAATCTTCCATTTCAGCCGGAGGGAGCCAAAAGTGTGAAGCTCAAAACGTATGGGAATCATTATTGTCTGAGGGAGCCAAACATATGTTATGTTAAAAGGACAATGGGCCCATGCAACTTTCCATGACGGTGTAGGAGGGACCACCAGTTCAACCATCAGCCTTAGCTCAACCCTTTACCTTTTTTCTAAAAGGAGGTCTTTTTCCCCTCACAGCAAAAGTAGAACTTTAAAGAAAATACGGTTATCTTGAAAAAGTTAAGGAGGTCCAGTTTGTATAGTGTCTACCAACTTTTTCCAAAAAACTGTTGAAAATTTAGACAACGAAGGAATGGCACATTTGGCATATGGCAAATTATATTTCTTTTTGCCATATGGCACATTTGGAATAATAGGAACCAACACCTATCTGATACTAACTCCAACTCGAGTTTACCAAGCCCAACTGTCATTGCTAATACCATAAGGAACAAAGCCCTGGAGTGGTATTTATTGGTGCCTCAACAGGTCAGTAACTGAAAGAGTAATATTAATGTTGGTTGGATTCCTCCTAAGGCAAACTTTGTCAAACTCAAAACGGATAGCTCCCTTGATCCAACTACGGGGATGGCATCCACAGGAGGACTTCTCCGGGATTCTAATGCCAGATGGCTCGGGGGTTTACACAGAAATCTTCTTGCAAGTTCTAGCCTCATGGCGGAACTTTGGGCCTCGCGAGATGGGCTTAATTTTGCAAAGGAGGAACATGTGACGAAATTGGAAGTAGAAACAGATGCTTTGGCTACTATCCAACTCCTTAACGATCATGAAATAGCTAATCATTCACTTGGCAATATCTTACTTGATTGTTGGTCCCTTATAGGAGAGTTTGAAGCGGTAGCTATCAAACATGTCTATTGAGAAGCTAACCGGTGTGCAGATGCGTTGACAAAGGATTCTTCGGTTTCGGTTGGGGATTACTATGTTTATCTTTATTTTTCAAGTTGTAACGTGGATGTATTTTGTGCGGATTTATCAAGGGTTGTATACCCTAAAGACTTAATTTAATTTAATGCATTTCCATTTTGCCAAAATAGAAGGATAGATTCTACGAATAAGTCTACAATAACGACGTAGCCCAAGTGTTATCCTTCTCACAGAGTTACACATAGAATAGAAACCAAAGGCTATATTAGTATAACAGTAGAACTGGAAGAACAATTGTCGAATCTATAACCAAGAATTCATGAATTCCAATCTAATGATTTCTTCTAATAACACCTCACCTAATTCTTAGAGAACCAATCGCACTGCCCACCAGTGGGGACCCAGGTAATGACAGTGGGGGCACCAATTTTCTTTGTAATGCCGTAATATATGAGTTCCAGTTTTGCACATTCACACCAAAATAATTTTAGCATTCATGATAAAATAACAATTTTAAAGTATATATGTATTTTACTAACAAACTATTTAGGCAAACTTGCGCACCTCAATTATATGCGTTAAAACTAAATTATCATATGTTTGTCATCTATTTTCTTATTATTAACTATACAAGTACAAGTTTTGGTGACCAAAAGTTTACAGATACAATGTGTTGGTTCATATTAAGTACTATACAAATAATCGGAGACGTTGGGGAGTAGGGAAAACCTTGGTTTTGCCTATGGCAGGATAGGTCGGAACAGTGGTGTGGCTTATAAACGATGCTCGCAATGAAAGATTTTTGTTTTTCCAATTTCCCCCCAAGATATGCACTATTTTCTAGTGGATTTTGAAAAAAAAAACTTAGGGGAGTGGGGCGAGACTTAAACACATGCCCCCTCATTCCCGTAGCCAACAACTTACCACTGCACCAAACATTACGTTTTTGCACATATTCGACATATACAATATATATATACAAAATTGGAAAATTTTTATTTTAAAAAAGGGCGTGAGAGCACATGACCCCACGTGCTCCAAGGTGGGTCCGCCTCTACCGTCCACTAGCAAAGACTCAATTAAAGTTGTGGTTTTGTACGGCCGCCCACATGAGTTTATAGCACCTACAAGCATTCGTACCTAAGACTTAAAAATAAGCAAATTCTATTTACACGCCTTAATGACGAAGTCTATAATCCAATGGGTTTGCATTGAAATTCGTGAAAACTAGGTCACACGACTATTTCAAAAGGAAATACACCAGAAAATTACTTACCGATTACCACCTAGACAGACTTCATTGACAGGATTATTAAATAGATTTCATTGGACATCGTATAATTAAAGGAATTGAAACTGAAGTAGAAGCTCCCAACAGTATAAGAAATTAAGATTTGCAACCTGACAGCTCTGCAAATCCATACTTGCATCAAGCCCATTTCAATATAGTTTATGAAAAAGAATATACTACAGTAATAGTCCAAATAAAGAACCCATTTTTAGAGGATCCCATCATCCTCCCCCATTAATTAGTTAGTTGTTGTAGTTGACCAACCATTAAAGTACTGTCGGAATTGTTCTTTAATCAACATTGCTATTGCAATTGACCCAGTAATTAAAGATTCAGTTTCACTCTGTAATCACTCTGTAAGAGTCATCTTCCCATTGCTATTAATAAAGTTTTGTAGGCAATAAATAAAGCAAGTACTTGACCCTCCCTAGTTATCATTCATCACGCATGGCTGTCATAATTAATGTTGGCTCTAGGAAAGGGTAACCCTAACATTAAAGTGGACCGGGGGCGTGCTGCGCATCTAGTGCGCAGCACGGTACTATGTGATCACAATCATCTAAAAGTATTATGGGTTGTCTAGATTTTAAAAAAAAAATTCCGATAAACAGTTTAACTCTTCACTGGAAAAGTTTTATTTGAATTCGGACTATTAATTACTAAGACGGACAGTCCAGATAGTGCACTGCACAGTCCCTCCATTCCATTAAACTACGAGGTGTAGACCAACGTATAGCCGAGTTTTAAAAAATTGTCATTTTAATGGAGTACTTTTTCATACCCCTCCGTCCCAAATTGTTGTTCTTTTTTCGACAGTATAAAATAGGTTGGCAAAGGACAGAGTTGTTTAAAGGTAAGGTATTAAAAATAATTGTCTATATTTCATAATCTATATTGTTTTCTATGATTTTGAAAACTTTGTTATAGGAGTAATAGACCTAATTGAGATCTATCAAACAAGATTAATTTTGGATAAAAAAAACCTTATAAATTAAAAGATATAGAATCTTTTTTAAGAGATCCCAAATAGTAAAACAAGAGCACCAATTTGGGACGGAGGGAGTAATCCTCCCTCCAGTTTATTAAATGCAATGGAAAGTCTGGTCTCCGTGAGCCCGTTTGTGGATCATCTTTAGGCTCATTTAGATCATTTGAAACTGTTTATCTTTTAGAGTTTATCAAAACAATTAATCTCGTTAAAAGATGTGTCGATCGGGGATATGATTTTGAGATACATTCATCTGGATATACAAGGATTAAATGGAATACAGGCCACTGTTGTTACCTCTTACGATTAATGTGTTCCAAAATCATCGTCCAATATTTTATTAATGTGATTTCTAGCGAGTTTCATTTTCTTGAAGTGTTTTAAATATTACTAACAATCCCTATACACAAGAGCCCAATTAGAGGGTGTTCCGGTTTTGTAAAAAAAGAATTTTTAGAAAAAGAAGGTAATTTCAAACTCAAAAATCATATGTTTACGCAAATAATTTTCCTACCAATATGGATCTTGTTTGATAGATCTCATTAAGATCTTTTAAACAATGCAAAAAAAATTGAAAAAAAATTTTCATTTTCATTATATTTGAATTTGAAATTACTTCCGTTTGAAAAAAAGGAACTTTTGCTAAGAGTGGAACACTACCTTAGTAATTCCAGTCCATTTCAATAGATGGGGAAATTGCACATCAGTGGACAAAGGGGTAAATAATGCCCAAGTGATGGAGAGGTTTTTTCAAAATTGCATAAATATGGAAAGGAGGAAAAAAAAATCCCCATACATGAAACGGAAGGAAAAGTATTCCCCATACATGGAGTCGGTTCTGATTATGCAATTTTGAAAAAACCTCTCCATCACTTGGGCATTATTTACCCCTTTGTCCACTGATTTGCAATTTCCCCTCAATAGATTGGGTAGGGTCCACTTCCACTTTTCCTAAAAAATTACTTTTCTAGTTTGGTCAGCAGCGCCTCTTAACAGAACAATATTCACACGCAAATAAAATATTCAAGAAAAAAACCAGTCACTTCCCAGACCTACTGGAAGTCTGGAACCAAACAATCTTCGGTACACAACGGTAATAAGAGCATTCGCACCAGACTTTTTACATTTTGGATCAATTTCTACTTTAAAAAGTCACTTCATTATTTTAGCTACCCATTTTTATAATGTCTACTGTATCAGACTCTCTATCCAAAAACTATCCCAATAAAATATCGAATTTTTATAGTTTCTTTTTTATTGATTCCACTATTTTTTCCCTCTCTCTCTTCCGTATATTCTTCTCAAATTACTTCCCTCAAAAAATAGAGTGATCACTGGAAACCCCAACAAACAATCAAAATGAAACAGTTGTGCAAATCTAAACCTTTCTCGAGAAATTCAAATATTAATCGTAAAAGGGGTAACAATCTTCGGGTTTACGTGTTTGTGGCCTGTGGGTGGGTGGAAGATAGATGGTCTCCAATAATGGAGCAGAAGCGAGAACCCTGTTCGCGGATCGGAAGACGAAGACGGAAAAGTGAAACTTGAACAGAAACTAGCGGTGGAAGACATTGGAACCATTAAAATTGCTTAAATAAATTGCAACTAATGATGAAGTCAAGACGAGGATTGCGTGGCCGAAGGAAAATTTGTTCGAGAATTCGGAAAGATTGAGGAAAGAAAGATTTAGAAGTACAGAAAATTGAATAAAAAACAAATAACAAGTGAACAGCAACTTGTTACCTTTAAAGAGTCACGGTACCATTTGTAAAATACTGGAGGAAGAAGAGAGGCTGATGCAGCGTTGTTTTTGGGCTTTTTCTCGCCATTTTACCTTAAAAGAGCGTTTGAAGAGTCTAGTGTGGAAACTCTAACAAACTAAAACTATTTTTTTACACCGAAATGTACCGAATGAAAACAATAATGATTTCTTAATTGAAAATTACCCAAACGCAAAATTAATAATTTAGATTTACTTTAATGTTTGAAATCCGAACATCAAATTCAAATGCATCTGAACCATTGATTTCTTTTTTAAAAACATTTTCAGGTTAATTTTTCGGGTACCTAGGGCATGGTGGAATCATAATTCACAAATGGCGTACCTTCTTTCTTCCGCAGTCCAAGTGCTGAACAACGACCTCCACCAGCTCAGCGCCGGCGAAGCAGTTCTTAACGATCCTCATCTTCATCAGCCGGTCCTGAATGGGCAACCTCTGTCTCAGAACCCTAACGATCAGGACCATCTCGTCCGTCCGTTCCTCCTCCTCCTCAGGATCGTCAAACCCGTACACCGGCGGCACGGGCGCGTCGTCGGGGCACTTCCTCCCCAGCATCTCCTTCAGCTTCTGCTCCAACAGCCCGCTGTTCCTCATCGAATTCAGTACCACCAGCCCGCCGAATAACCTCTCGTTGAAGAATATCTGAGGCACGGACGAGCTTCCGGTCCTCTCCACCAACTCCTTCTCTCTCGTCGGGTACACGTCGATGTTGATTTCCACGAACTTCAGCCCTCTCTCTCTTAGAAACGATCGCACGGCGCTGCAATCCCTGTATTTGAACGACCAAATCGGATTGTATTAATCGATATACGATCAACTAAATTACTGACGAAACTAAATTACTGACGAAATTTAAACAAACTTTATAAAGTAAACGAATTGAATTACCCCAGTAACTTCGGAAAAGAACAAAACTGAACCGTCCAGTCCATTGATATTTTATTTGGCAAGAGACTAGAGGAAAGTGAAAATGCAGGAAGTCTTGCACTAGTTGTCTTAAACAATACTCGGATTTCAACAAGGTTAATATTTTCAACGAATTTTAAAATACGAACAATTCAGATAATCATAGTCCAAAAAAGACTTAAAACAGACGCAACTGGACCGTCATGGACACGAGAGGATTTTATTTGGGCAAGAGACGCATGAAAGTTGATAATCAACCATACTAAGGTTTATAAGCTGATTCACTAAATTCGCAGAAATGAACAATTATGGAATCAAATAGTTAACAGAATTACGAGATGAAAATTTTCAAGTATTATCACCCCATATCAATTAACTTTCAAATTCTTGTGACAAAATTTTTTTTTTTTTTTGTTACATGTGACAAACTTCCAATTTCGCTATTTTCATTGGTTTTTTATGTGTTTGGGCTGCCGAGCTTTGTTATTTTCGAGTTCCACTCTTAACAAATTGAGCTCAATTTATTTATTAAACAAGTCTCTTTAAAAGAATTGAGTCGAGTTTTGAAGTGTTAAGTTTGACTCGTTTACTAAACGAGCCTCAAATTTAAGCTCAAACTCAGTTTGATTACTAAACACGTCGAACCGAGCTGACGCCTAACGAAATCGAGCCTCGAGCTACTCGAGAAGCTTGGTTCGTTTGCAGCCCTCTCAATTAACTATATTAGTATATTTTGGATTGAAACAAATGGAATTTGTATTTGCTTACCTGCAGTTGGATCTCGAAAAGAAGCTGATACGCCCTTTGAGTTCCACCTCTCCGTTTTCGCTTCCGTTTTTCAGCTTAACGATCACCTTGAGTCCCGACAAGTTGACCTCCGTCACGTTCGGCTTCAAATCCGGCTCCGCAAACGGTTTCAAATCGTCGTCGTTTTCCTTCAGCGACGAGAGCCGTCTCGCGATCGCCGCGGAGAAGCTGTTGCCCTTCTCCCGTATGAACTTCCCGATCGATGGCATGTCCACGGCCGCGGTGGTCGTTTTCTCCGGCGACGACAGCGACCGGTGTATCGGAGGACACTCCTCCGGCGGAGAGCACATCACCCCCGGTGGCGCCTCGGGCATCGGCAGCATCGAATGAGGACGAATCATCCGTTCAACGTCGCCGTCGATATTCAAATCACAAGCCGTGTTTACCCTGGCAACATCCATCTCCGACGGCTCGTCGTCGACGCGATCTTCTCTCTCCTCGATAGCGATTTTCCCGAATTCTAAATTAGCACTCGTGTCGCTTCCGTTATAACCGACGTTCGAATTTCCATCGACATCAACGGGATTGGAGAAATTAACGGGAGCGTATCTCTCGTCGTCGTCAGAGGATTCCGAGTTTCCGTTGGAAAGTTCCTCGTCTATCCCGCCGTTAACGTGAGATTGATTTCTAGCATCCAAAACGACTTCGTATAGGTGTTCGCCGTTGATTTTGGTTGATCCCCCGTTAACGGCGGCGGTTGAACCGAGATTTGCGTGCTCCTTTTCTTTCGATAAATCCATTTCGCGTTTTGGGAAATGAAAGTATCTAAAGAGAGGAGCCTTTTTATTTATAGAGATAGCGAAGCAAGTAATTGCAATTTATAAGGGAACAAGAAGAATGAGGAGAGGAAGACGACAAACCCAGACGAAGAAAACTATGGAATCTAGAGAGAGAGAGCGCGTGCGTAGAAACCGGGGACGGTTGCTAACTTGGTTTTATATGGAGGGGGATAAGCGAGTGCTGTTTTGTAGTAGTAGGAGTAGTATTTTTTTAGGTGATTGCCCAATACAGTTAAGGGTACGTTTGGTTGTTTGAGAATTAGGCTCACCAAAAATCAGAATTCGCAGGTGTTCGTTATGTGTGTGATTCCCCGTGTGAGACAAGATGAGATCCATCATAATTTTGTTGTGTATGTAAATACTTCATGCAAAAAATTAAGTTGATGAACATCAACGATGGTCTTGTCCAATGTGGTTGACTCAAATTGATATTTATGTTCGATCAATTTAATTTTTTCATGAACAACTGACATATCAAGAAATACAGAGTGAATAGTTTGAATCGTTAAAAAAATCGTACGTCGTCCTATTTTATTTGACACAAGGCATCACCTAATCTGCATTAAAATGAATCCGGTCTTATTTTCATTCGAATAGTAACATTACCTAATCTGCATTAGAATGAATCGGGTCTTATTTTCATTTAGAGCTGTGCTACGTGCACAGCACGATGTGCACAGCTTGCCGTGCACGTAGCTTTTTTGTTTCATTTATCATATTTGAGTTTAGAAATTGTTTTGCCGATCAACACTGCTATAATAAACTTGATACAGTTTTTTTTTTTACAAAAGTGAAAAGTTGTATTAATGTAAGCTTAAGGACACTTACAATATGGAATTGATCATTACAAATACCTTGAACAAAGCCAAACTAATCTTCTAATTGATACAAAATGAGAAAAGTAAAAGGCAATTGATGTCTTTCATCCCAATTCAGGAATCGCCTGGCGTACATTCTGCTAAAATTTCATATTTCTAGCAGTCTCAGAAAGTGATGAAATGCTAGCCAAGAAAAAAGACAACAAATACCCAGACAATCAAACAAACTCCGACCAAGTATGAACGCGCCAATGAACTCTCAAACTACAAATTTGACAAGCCACCATGAGTTGCTCCAGCAAAGACATCATACGGCAATAATAGAGCACCATTGACACGAATGTTGTTGTGATGCAACATCATTTGAAAGAACTTGATCTGTAGATGTAATATTTGCCCAAAGACGAAATTAAAAACTCTCACAAAAAGAAGAGACAAAACTTTGACAGATCAGACGACGTTGATCTGCTTGATATGAGGAAAAAAAACTAAGAACTAGAAACTAGAAAAAGAGATTGAGAACTAGTATCACGGGCTTCCCCTCCTGCCACCGTATTAGGGTTATGAAACCCTAAAAAGGGGGGGGGGGGAGAGAAAGGGAGAAGAAAGGTAAATGTGATGGCTAGGGTTTCGATCGATCAATCCATCGAGAGAGAGAGAGAGAGAGAGAGAGAGAGAGAGAGAGAGAGAGAGAGAGAGAGAGAGAGAATTTTGACTTATTTACCTGCAACAATTTCAATGTAATCTATTCCAAAGTATGAACAAAAGATTTATTTGCAAAATACATTTATTTTTTTCAAAATGGTAGGAGTTGTATTATATTAGAAAACAGCCGAATATATCGAAGTTGAAAATCGTCTTAAGGGGAGTAAATAACCAAACAAGAGGCCTAGCTACCGAAGATCATGCACTAGAGCCTTATAACCAGGCTTTGCTAGCTAATCGGCCATGAGCGACCTCCAAATAGAGAAAGCAACACAAACCCTCAACTACGGCAAAGACAACCAAAACACCAGAAAACTCCACACAGGGGAGGGAAAACTTCCATTAAAGGGAGAGAACCAAACCAACAAAAATCCAAAATAAACGAAACCAAAAAGAGACAGGAAATTAAAAAAAAAAAAAACGGCCAAGGACGCTGTCTCCGAAAGCCGCCGTACTGGATCCATCGACTTATTCACCGGATGAGCAAAGCCAATCCATCTCATCTTCAAATCTTCACCAAATCGGCCCTAGAAAGGTCGGACAAGCAGACGGAGGAAGGAGGCGAAGAGTGGTGGGGGACGGGGGGAAGGGTGGAGGGGGAGAGAAGGCACAAGTGCACAAGTGAAACACGGCAAGGCTAGGAGGTGAAGATGAGGGAGGCTGGAGAAAGGGGGAAGTGGAAGTGAGGAGTACCGACCAACCTCACAAACCCCCGACCCCCCCCCCCCCCCGACCCCCGAGGGACGGAGGGAAAGGGGGGCACGTGCCCCCGCTCGAAACTAAAATAATTTTGTTATATTTTCGTATATTTTGCATAATTATGAAATTAAGTGTGCGCTATTACACATAAACAAGTGCATATATCTTGAAAATATACATATAAAACTAGTTTTATGTTTTAATTTCGTCATGTGGTGCATTTATACTTGCTGATTTTTGAACTATTTGTCTACCTGGATCGATTCTTTTTTAATTGTACTTATTTTTAACCATCTAAGAGTAATATTTTAAAATAATATCATTAATAAAACTATATTGATCATTCTAAAACTTATCGATGTTCATGTAAACGTACTCTCAAATTTTGTTTGAGATTTTGTGCTTATTTTTACATAATTTAAGTGAAAGTATGTGTTATATATTTTTATAGTTTGTATTGCATAACTTAATTATGTAACAATCTTATTGTGGTTAACTAGAAAAATAAATTTTCGCCACTATGATTAATGAGGTGCCCCCACTAAACGATATTTCTGAATCCATCCCCGCCCCCCACCCACACACACTTTCTATGAGAAACGATATAGAAATAGTGGTTGTTTAACGAGATAGTATAATAAGATCAACCCTAAAAGGAGGATTTGCAAAATACTTGCAGCATTTTAAATTTTGAATACAACATTTTTAAATGAGCTACCATGACAGCGTCAAATGAGTACCACCCAATTTTGATACTTACTATTATCGCCTTTTAGCTAACTGTGACTACTTCCAAATTTTCTAGGCGCATATTGATGTTTGGTGCAACTTCTTAGTTATCTCAACAACAATGCCTCCGGCATGGCCCATATGGGTATCTCCAGAGTTCAAATTGTCATTTAAAAGGAGCAATTAAGCTGAGATACTTATCAAAAAAGAATTAAGTTGAGATACAAGCATTACGATTTAGATATAAATACAGATGTATTTAGAATCGTCCAATTAACACATATTTCATGAGTATACTATGAAACTGATTACATGCATTGCGCGACCATGAACACATCTGTTAGTGTGGCTGAAAATTGTATCAAAAACATGCCTTATTTTTCAAACTAATTAACTTATTGTGAAACTGATTAGGACCTTTTTTATGCCTCAGGTGCCTAGTCGAGCTAGCTTAATGCACATTGACTAACTCTCAGGACCAACCAATCCTACCACCTAGGAACCCAACTATGATTTAGGTCCCGTTCTGGTAAGGTTTTTATTTTTGAAGCACTTATTATCCGTTTTATAAGATTGATCATTTTCTCACAATACATCATTTTTAATTAAAAAAATAAATTTTATTTTACTTAGTTGAACACACCCTTAACATTGTTAACAAGAAAAATGATAGAGACGTAAGAGACTTGGTGCCATATGGCGACCTTCGGTACCGTCTTTGAAAATTATTACTGCAGATGATTGTGGACCTGGACACCGCCACAAACCGGCGAACTGACAGCAACATTTCTCGCCGGTGTTCGTAAAAGACCGTGAAATGGGTTGCAGGCTACTTTTTTTTTTTACGGCAAAAGAAATTATTAATCTTAAAATTGTCACAAACTAAGACTAATAGGAGTAAGGAAACAACATCATATTCAAATAACAATCTTCTGTCCAATCCAAGACTCAATCCTCGAGAACACCCACATAGAACAAAGTACATCTGAAAAGGCCAAAGTCTAAACACCCTAAATGAGTCTAACAATACTCAGGCTACTTGCAGCAGGTTAATTGCCTCACATTCAATTCCAAACCGTTGGCTTTAAATCTGCTTAGGCAAATTAAATGAGCAAAACAAACCTCAAATCAAATTCTGAACTCGTTGTACATATCAAAAAAATAATAATCATTCTGAACTCGTTACTGTATTCTTTAAATTTTGCGTAAAGCATACACGAGGCCCTCTTTGGGATAATTTATTGTACTTCTTAAGAGAAAAAACAAGGGCAAACTTCACTTTCGACATGCATGTGCGGATACACTTCTTGACGTTCAATTAGCACTACAACATGTAATGGTTTTAGGAACCAAACATATTGGTTGCAAAAGCCAAAATTTTGGTTGCCAAAAAGAATTTGGGACAATATTCCATGGTCGGAAGGTTTGTGCTTAAAACATGGTGCAGAAATATCAAAAATCACATAGTTAATCACCCTATGCTCCGTGAAAAATCACATTGGCACCCAATTCCATCTAATTTGACAGATTTAGGAAATTGGACATGTTATCGTTTTCTTCTTTGAATCTAACATAAATATGAAAAAGTTAATCCGAACCGTTCGTAATGTAATAGTCGAAGAGTAGAGAATTTCTAAAAAAATCATGTTGATCGGACATCGATTAATTAGTTATTGCAGAACATTATTCTTGTTAATGAGTTTAAATTTGAGAATTTGGTTTCATAATATGCTATATTCCAGTGAGAGATTTTCTATTGTCCAATGGACTTGAATTTTGGAATGGATCTAGTACTCGTCAATCTTTACAATATGGATGCTTCGTATTCAATATTACTGTCACGCCTTCAATTTTCAACATAAATATAAATGATTTCAAAATCCTCACAATAATCCGTACGATATCCATGACTTTTACAATTCCATTCCCATAATTATACTTCCATGTCCACTAGTTTCCAAAAGATTACATCATTGCTTGATGGTCCAAATGTTTCACAAACATAGAGTATCAAAGAGAGTTAAGTGTTTATAATATTCCATATATAGTCAAAAGAAATGTAATTAAAGTGACAAACACAACTTCCAAAGGGAATTTATAAAGATGGTTAGGTAACCCCTCCAGTTAGCATTCAAAAGTATTCTTTTTCACATCCAAGCACTCCAAGCATGCAAGCTATAGTCTTGAGTTCACACCTAAAAATGATGATATGTTGAGTTACACTAGTCCAGTAGGAAAATTTCAACTAAATCTATGGTGAATAAGGTGATGAGTGTGGAGATAGTGAACCATGTTAAATGAGGGGAAATCATATAACAAGAAGTGAATCAACAACCATTTCAAACCATTAGAGTACAAGGAATCAACACACCAGTATAAATTTAGGAACCACACGTACCAACACCATTTACAACAATTAAAGCGCTCACACTGTTTACATCCTAAAATATACCACCCAATGAGAAAAATACACGTGTCATCAGAAAACGTGGTGACCAATCAGAACATGTCTTAATTGGACCCGGGATGCAGAGGATTACAGGGTTTAAGGATGACATTATTTTAGTACTAAACGGTATCGTTTTGATTGGAACCGACGACTTTTTGTTATCAAACACAGATGATCTTAAAGCATGATGGAATTTAACCGTTGATTAAAACTTGAAATCATCGAACGGTGCCACTGCTACTTTGATTTATAACGAAAGTTAGACGTGATTGCAGGGAATCATTTGGGTCAATCGTATGACACTAACCCACGTTGCGTAAAAACAGGAGTATCACGATCCATGAAGGAACCACAAACACCATTTTCAAGCATGAAGAAAGAGAGACCATGAACACCAATATCGAAGTGACCGTTCAAAGGCCCCTTTAACCGTTTTGAGGGGGAAATGGGCAGTTCAAGTAGGACGTGGAGATTAACGTGGGAAGTAGAGATCGAAGGCATGCCCATCGTCTATAAATAGAAGAAGCAAGTGAAGAGAGAGGCCCCCCACAAAAATTCATATTATCTGACAATTCATACAACATGATTGCTCAGAGATTTATCATAGATTAGTGTTTAGATTAGTTTAGAATAGGATCTTTTGTAAGTTGAAGGCTTATTTGCATGTAAGATTACTTTCGATTAAATTCAAGTTCTCTTATTTTCCTTTAAGTTTTTTCTTACCAAAGAATAGTCGTTTGTAAGTCCACTTTCGATTAAATGCAGTGTGCTTATATTTCTGCATTATTCTTGATAGAATCTTAAGAGTATTTGTATACAAACGTACCTTTGATTAAATTCAGGTTTGTTTATGTTCAATCATCTTTTCTGATTCGAAGCGCGTCAATCTTTTATTTGGTTGATACCTTAAGGAAAAATCCTCTTAGTTGAGGTAATCGAACGGATAACACAGTTGCCTGATTGCAAATTAGTTGTTTCAAATCAATTTGAAAAGAGTAATTTCTTTTATGAAGTTATTTCTTTTCTGGCACGCCCGCACACAATCATTTGCCATTTGATTGAGCTAATTCAGCCCAAACAATTTTTGGCACGCCCGGTGGGACTCAAAGGTGTCAAAATGCCAAGGCTTCGAAAACAAATAGGGACACCCATTGGTGACTTAGTGCCAGAGGAACAGGCTGTGCCAGAACAGGCTGTAGAATCAGGTACACCTATCATTCCTGTTTTTCCTCAATTGGCTTTGGGAATAGAAGAGCCCTTTTATAAAGAGCCTTCTTATGAAGTACCTCCTAGTGAAGTGCCTCTAACTTTTCAGGAGGGGCAAGCCAGTGGAAAAAACCATGATAAGGAGGAAATGTTTAGAGAAATGATGATAGCTTTTAGAGAGATGGCTCAAACCCAAAGAGTCATGATCAAAAGTATAAGAAATAGGTTCCCTAACCCAGAACCAGTGAGAAATAGTCTAGGGAATATTGGGCTAGATAATCATGCTAACTCAAGCACTCACTAAAGTCCCTTTGAAGGAAGGCTTGGAGAGGATATGGGTCAAGAAAAGATGAGGTCTAAGACAGGTAAGGAAAAGATGTACCCAGAGGAAATTCCACAATCTTGGTATGAGCCAGTAAAGCCTACAAAACCTGTTTGGGAACCTCCAAAACAAGCCCACGGTGTTACTATTGGGGTTTTAAGAAATGCTAGAGATAGACAAAGTGTCAACCCTCTCTTCGAACCCACGCTTGGGGGATGGGAGGATGACATAGAATTAGAACGAGGTTATAGACCCGAGAAAAGGAGAGATAACCCACAACATCCTCGACAAAATTTTCCAACTACCAAAAATCCCATGACAACAGCTTATGGAAGCCATAGGCCTGCTCGAGTCAATGTTGCAGTTGACCAAATGCAACAGCCTTGGTATGGAAAATTTCCCAGAGAAAACCAAGGGGATCTTAATATGATAAGGGAGGTTCATGGAGATGATTTTGTAGAACCAGAACCACCCATAGAAAACCAAGAACAAAATTTCCTCGTAGGTAACCCAGTACTAAGAGACCAAGTTATGGGTCTCATACAAGAAGTTTGTGGACCTCGAACTCGGGGGGTACAACCTCAGATCTATAGAAAACCATATCCAAAATGGGTAGACACAACATTTCAGATTCCTAGAGAATTTAAAATCCCAGATTTTACTCTGTTCTACGGGGATGGTAGATAGTCCTCTATAGAACATATTGCTAGGTTTTCTGCCCAGTGTAAGAACTTGGCTCAAAATGGCTTCATGAAGTTGAAGTTATTTCCAAATTCCTTATCTGGGTCAGCTTTTGCATGGTACACCAATTTGCCACCAGGCTTCATAACTAATTGGTTTCAAAAGGAAGAGGCATATCATGCACAGTTCTTTAATGCTGACCCTGAAGTCTCTATGGCAGACTTAGCTAGGCTAAGGTAGAAACCAGATGAAAAAGTAGCAGATTTCATATCTAGATTCAAAAGGGCTAAAACCAAGTGCAAACTCCATCTACCAGAAGCAGATGGAGTTTAGAAAGAGAGCTTCGAAAAAGGTTTGATTCTACAGAGTTTAAGGACTTTGCAAACTTAACTTATAAAGTTGCTAGATATGAATCACTGCTAGAGGAGGATATGGACAGGCATAATTCCTCTTACCCAACATACTATAGAGATCCCAATTATGAGATAGATGCAGCAGAAATTATAGAACACGATCCTTGTGTTTGTGAGCCCTTGATTCAAAAGAATGTTTCTCTAGGGCAGAAGTTCAAGCAGAAAGAAATCACTAAAGTGTACTCTTTCGATATATCTAAAGCTGATGAGATCTTTGACTTTTTGTTAAGAAAGAAAATCATTAAGCTACCTTCGAATATGAAGTTGCCAACAGCAGAAGAGAAGAATGGAAAGACTTATTGCAAATGGCATGACTCTTGGTCTTATTCGACTAAGTCTTGTAATGTTTTTCGTGACAGGATTCAGGAACAAATCAAGAAATGAAGAATCAAATTCCCTGAAAAAGCTATGGGGATAGATGCAGTGCCTTTTCCAAAGGTGGAAGAAGTTAACACCAACGTACCCACTTCACTGGCTCGAACTGTCAAGAAGTATTGGCAAGACAAGGAGGCGCCAGTTAACATGAATGCCATCCAGTATGGAAGAAGTAGGCCATATGCTGGCCATCCTCGAGGCACAGGGATAAAGCAAAATCATTATAGGCAAGCCAACACAGGTTTGCCTCCACAGAGGTTCTCAGGTAACAATCATTTACCCATGTTAGAAGCCTCATTTTTGGAATGCTTATGTGCGGGATGCAGAGCCAACTATCTGATTTTTAAGGACTTGGATAGAAAGGGCGTGAGTTTCTTCCCTAGGGAGATGGGAATGAAAAGAATGGCTCCAGCACAAGCAAAGCCAAGTGACAGCAAGCCCTGGTTAGCATCGAAGAGAAATGTGCCTACCAGCCCTGTCCCACCTATTCACAGGAGAGAGCTACCACCTTCGAGGAAAGCCAATATTGGTCAGATATCAGAGGCCCAAGAAGACGCCAAACAAGAGGAATTCACTTTGGTGAAAGGAGTTCCTGATTGGTTTCTAAAGCAAGTCAAGCCTGATTTGTTCCAAGGGTACAAAAATTCAAACAGGAGTGAGAACAGAACTTTTAAGCCGCCTAGTTCAAACTCTGGAAATTGGGTATTGATCAGGGATCCCAAGTCCAAAATACCACAGATGGTTTCATTGCTTTCGAGAACACAGAAAAGAAAGCTCCAGAGAAAGTATACGCTTTTTCAGTCAGGAGAGTCCTCGACTAGGGAAGAATCAGGAAGGGGAGCAAGGCCCAATCCAAGGTTTGACAGAGCTAAGAGGGACCCAGAAGAGCTTCGAATCCAGTATCAAGAAAGAGAGACTTTGAAGAAGTAGCCTCTGCCATGCTCGAAGAAGACCTTGACCCACCTTCTCCCAATTCATTGGCTAGTTATCAATCTGGTTTGCTCGAAGCCATGTTGGTGGAACAAGAAGGGGTAGAAGGAAGCTCTTCCCCTATGGAAGTATCGACGCAAGAAGTTGAAAGGGAGGATACCAAGGAAACTGAAGCAGTCAAATCAGTCAAGGAAGTGGCCACAATCCAATTTGGCGGCCAACCAGAAGTACAAGTTAATATGGTATACCCATGCTCTATGGATTTCTTCAAGAATGGCCAGACGTCCAAAGGCCAAGGTGATGCTTGGTCAAACTTGGGCATGCCAGACAATTCTGAAGAAGCACATAGTGATGAGGAACTAAATATTATATGTAATGATGATGACCTGGAAGAGATGGCTCAGATCGAGATGGACGAAAGCTTGGTATGTGAAATTGAGCAGAATCAAGAAAGTTTGGAGGTAAGCTCAAAAGAAAGTGCTTGTTTCGTTCCAGAGTCCATGTCTGACATCGAGTACCCCCTGGTAATAGATTTGAATTATGTGGAAATTTCATATCCATTTAAATTACCTACTAACGCAATGAGACAACATTTGCGTCCATTATATATTACTGCATATTTTGATGGAATCCCACTTAACAGAATCTTGGTGGATAATGGGGCTGCAGTGAACATTTTGCCTTTCCAAACTTTAAAAAAGTTAGGAAAAGGAAAAGCAAAATTGATTCCAACCAGCACATCCATTGCAGGATTTACTGGGGCAAGCCAGCATGCCAGGGGAATCATCTCCATTAGATTGGCAGTAGGTGGAATAGAAACGAACACTGCTTTCTTTGTAGTTGACACGTATGCTAAATATAATGCCTTATTGGGAAGAGATTGGATTCATGTTAATGAATGTATTCCTTCCTCTATGCATCAGGAATCAATGATCGTTAAGTATGATAAAGGCAAAGAAGTGGGTGTTGAAGGAGTCAAAGCTGATCCTCATCCATTTAGTGCCACGGCGAATTTTGCTGAAGCAGAAATGTACAAATCAGACGTAGTTCCTTTGAGTGAACTACTCCAAGCCGCCACTTACCCAACCAATGAGCTGGAACTGGGAGAATTGGCAGAGCTGAAACAAACTGTTGATTATGAATCAGACACCCCAAAAGACGATGCTGCTTGGATGTGAATCCAAGGAAGAGGCAGCAGAAGAGGCCAACTCATTGGCTTTGGTAAGGTATGTCGCTCTGGGGATCGAACAGAAGATTCAAGAGCACAACATATGGGAAGACGTTATGCAGGATAACAAGCCTCATAAGGAGAAAGTCCAGTCAACGTCTCAAGAACAGATCGAAGCCCAAGACCTATTGGAGGAAATAAGATTGGGAGATGAACATAACCCCAATCCTGTGTTTATTAATAAACAGCTTGAACCAGATATGAAAGCTGGATTGATAGCACTATTGAAAGCAAATAAAGAGTGTTTTGCATGGAGTTATGAGGAACTGCCCGGATTGGACAGGGAATTGGTGGAGCATAGGTTACCTATCAAGTCATAATTCAAACCTGTGAAACAGCCAACCAGGAAGATGAGTCCAGAAACCATTGCAAGTGTTAAGAAGGAGATGCAGAGGCTTCTAAACGCAGGTTTTATTAGAACAGCCAGGTATGTCGAATGGCTATCTAATGTGGTTCCAGTCCCTAAAAAGAATGGAAATATTAGAATTTGTGTCGACTTTCGAAACCTAAACACTGCAACTCCTAAAGACGAGTATCCAATGCCTAACGTGGACACACTTGTGGACAGTACAGCTGGGCACAAGATATTGTCCATCTTAGATGGACATTCAGGGTACAATCAAATCTGCATCGCAGAAGAGGATGTGTATAAAACAACATTTGCTTGCCCTGGTAACATTGGTATCTTTGAATGGGTCAAAATGTCATTTGGGTTAAAGAATGCTGGGGCCACATATCAGAGAGCCATGAGTACTATTTTTCATAATATAGTAGGAAGTTTTCTGGAATGTTACATAGATGATATCATTGTGAAGTCAAATTCTGATAAGGATCATCTACTACACTTAGAAAAAGCCTTCCAACAAATGAAGCACTATCAGTTGAAGTTAAATCCAGAAAAATGTGCTTTTGGAGTGTCAGCTGGGAAATTTCTGAGGTATTTAGTCCATAACAAAGGAATACAAGTTGACCAGAATAAAGCTAAGGCCATTATTGAGGCCAAACCACCTTCTACCAAGAAGGAATTGCAAAGGTTTCTTGGTCAATTAAATTTCTTTTGAAGATTTATATCTAATACTGCAGGAAAAACTAAAATTTTCTCTTCTTTGCTAAAACTGAAGGAAGGGGAAGAATTCAAGTGGTCCAAGGAGCACGATCAAGCCTTCGAAGCCATCAAAAGATACTTAGCCAACTCTCCCACGTTGGCACCTCCCATTAAAGGAAAGCCAGTGAAGTTGTATCTAGCTGCAACACAAGACTCAATAGGAGTACTGTTGGCTCAAGACAATGAAGATGGCAAGGAAAGAGCAGTTTATTATCTTAGTAGGTTTTTAAACTCCTGTGAATGCAAGTATGCTGCAGTAGAGAAATTATGTTTAGCTTTATTTTATGCTTCCAAGAAACTCAGGCATTATATGTTGCCTAGAGTAACCTATGTTATTTCTCAAACTGATGTAATTAAACACATGCTTTCGAAGCCAGTGCTTAGTGGGAAGATTGGGAAATGGATTGTGTCTTTAATCGAGTTTTGTCTTTAATATGTACCTCAAAAATCAGTAAAACGCCAAGCATTGGCCAACTTTTTAGCTGATCATCCAAATGAGCATGAGCCACCAAGAGCATTGGAGGCCAGTATGGTTGAAATCAAGCCATGGAAATTATGGTTCGATGGATCAAGAACTGTCCAGATGGCTGGAGTAGGCATAATTCTAGAATCCCCCCAAGGTTTAAAAACCAAATATGGTTTTCGACTCAGTGAGGGACAATACTCCAACAACCAAGCAGAATACGAAGCATTGATCATAGTATTAGAAATTTTACTTAAATTACGAGTTAGTGCTGCTGAAATCTTTGGAGACTCTCAGTTGGTAATTAACCAACTAAATGGTCAGTTCAAATGCACCAGTCCAGCATTAGCAATTTATTATCAGCATGCAAAAAAGCTGATGGAGCAATTCTATATGCTTACTTTGACTTATATCCCTAGATTCTTCAACAAAGAAGCTGATGAAATAGCTCAAAGGGCTTCTGGTTATATAGTTTTGTCAGAAAATGAAAAGGAATTTTGTCAATTAACTTTGAGAAAATCCCTACCTATGTTAAATAATAGGTTAATTGGTTTCGAAGTGTTAGCAATTGATGTTCCTACTAATCAAAATGCTGATTGGAGACGACCATTGATTGATTATTTGACTAAGCCAGATGGCATTGCAGACAAAGTAACCAAATTGAGAGCAATAAATTACATCATGTATAACAACGAGCTATTTAAAAGAGGGATGGATGGCCTTCTTTTAAAATGTTTAAGTAAGGTAAGCGCATTCAAAGTAATGGCTGAAGTCCATGAAGGAATATGTGGAGCACATCAAGCTGACATAAAAATGAGGTGATTAATAAGGAGGTATGGGTATTATTGGCCTACCATCCTTGAAGATTGCATAGATTATACAAAGGGATGTCAAGCTTGTCAAAAAACAGGCCCACTTAAACATTTGTCAGTCATGGATTTGCAATACGTAATAAAACCGTGGCCTTTTAGAGGATGGGCTATGGACATGATTGGCATGATTTATCCTCCTTCATTGGAAAAACATAAATTTATCCTAGTGGCTACTGATTACTTCATGGGTGGAAGCCCAAGCTTATCAGGAGGTCAATCAAACCCACGTCATCGATTTCATAAAGGGAATCATGTACAAGTTTGGAAGCCCTCAAACGATAACAGTGGATAATGGTTCTATATTCGAAGGAAAGTTAGTAAAGAATTTTGCAACTAACCATAGAATTTCATTAATATATACTAGTACTTATTATGCTCAGTCTAATGGTCAGGCAGAATCAACTAATAAGATTATCAAAAAAGGGATCCAAAGAATGGTGGATCAAAACCCAGAAATTTGGCATGATTTGTTACTTGACACATTATAGGCATATAGAAATTCGAAAAGGACTAGCACGGGTACTACTCCATTCGCATTAACTTATGGACATGATGTCGTGCTACCTATGGAAATCACTATGAGATCTCAAAGAGTAGCATTTCAAAATGATTTAGATACAAGGTCTTATCATCAAGCCATGCACATGGAATTGGAAGATATTGATGAAGCTAGAATAAAGGCCTTAAATCAAATTATGCTGCAAAAGGCAAGAATAGCTAGGAGTTATAACAAAAGAGTTGTTCTTCGAAGCTTTGATGAAAGGGATCTTGTGTGGAAAGTTATCCTCCCTATCAGAGATAGGAGAATTAGAACAGATAGATTAGGAAAATGGGCACCAACGTGGGATGGGCCTTTTCAAATTCATAGAGTTTTGAGAGGGGGAGCTTACCATTTGAGAAACTTGAACGATTATGTTCATCGAAGGAAAATAAATGGAAGACATCTGAAGGCTTACATTCCTTCCATATGGGAATCTTTCCATAGGAGGTAGTTTGTGGAGGGTAAGTCTTTTCATTTATATACATCCAATTCACCCTCTAGTTTGGATTTATTGTTCGTTTGGTTAGCAACTTAATATACCCACAAGTCGAGCTAAGACTTGAGTCGCTTTCTTTGTTGGAAAGCTGGATTGCATGATGGTATGATTTTGACTGATTTAGTGTTAAAGATTTCTTCTTTGGAGATCTTGAATACAATCATGTTCAACTAAATTACCATACTAGCGTTCGAAGCCACAACCAAGTTGCCGTACTAGCGATCAAAGTCACAAAAATCAAGATGGGCCAAACTTCATTTCATTAATCTTAAAAAAGGGACCCAAGTAGGTCTGAACAAGGAAAACAGACCCAAGTGGGTCTGAACAAAAAATAATAAAAATAATAAAAAGACCCAAGTGGGCCTGAACAAAAAAAAAGAGAGAACCGGCTCCGGTCCAAAAGCAAAAATGAAGATCATTGCTGGTCTTCACAGTCCCAAAGGAGAATCGTTAAGAAGATCCTCCCTCCGGGGGACTTTTTGCTTCATGAGCCGAGAGGACGGTTGAAAGATCATCCCAGGTCCTAGCGAAGCAGAGGCGTGAAGCTGTTTCACGCACACTAACTGGCTTCGAAGCTGAGTGACCTCACTTCGAAGGGCCTGGAACTCAGTGTGGACGTCCCTCTTCAGCTCTGCAATCATTTTGGCCATGGTGGCCAACTCGCTCATGATCTTAGCAAGAGAAGCTGGATTGTTATCAGCCATGTTTGTTTGTTAGAAAGGGATACAATGAATACGGATGCCTACATGTATTTATAACCCAAAGGCGTATGAGAAATCCGCTTCAAGTATTGTAATCATTAATTGAAGGGAGACGCACAAGGCCTGGAAGGTGAAGGGTCTGAGAGCGTTAGACATAACGCGTCATGATTAAATAATCGTTTACAACTTACGATGAGACAGCTAAGAAGCACTGGAATTAAATGAGTTAGTTGGAACGATTGAAACCATATTTGGTTAGTTTTCGAAGTATCAATACACTTCGAAGCGGTGATAATAAATAAACATGAAGAGAAAGGGCACAATAACACTGAAATGCCTATAAGGAAATTTTCTGTTCATAAATTTATTCGTGTTATCATATCCTCATAAACAAAGCTAGAATAGAAAGAAATGGTTAAAACACCAGCTTATTGGTCAAAAACCATTAGAACAAAATAGATACACCAATGAATATATTTTTATTCATCACATTCATATAGAAAGTTACAAATAAGATAAAAGAGGAAAATCTATCTAAAGCCTAAGTGTCTCGAAGAAAGATCTTTTAAAGAACAACTGAGATACAAAGACTTGAAGCAAGCTTCATTGGGACTTGAACCAAGCTTCATTGGGAATTGAGCTAAGCTCCATTGGTAGGTAGATAGGCTTCGAAGACCACTCGCGTTAGATTCTTTGGTCTTTGAAGCGGCAGCCCAGCGTAGACACATCATGAGAGCCGATGTGTCTATACCTAGGAGTTTTAGCATTCAAGGAAAACATCATGAGAGCCGATGTGGTTATGTTTCAAATTTTTCTTTAAAGGCTTTAGAAGAGGCTTCATGTGACCTTTATTACGTGAGCCACCAAACCCTACTTGAAAATGGGATTAGGTGCTGCTGATAGAATGGAAAGCTAGGGAAGAAGATGATTTGTAAGTTTTCTTTCCTCAAAGACCCTTATTTATACCAGTAAATTTGAGGGTAGTCATTTATGACTCTTTAAGATACGGTAGGTGAGGAGTTAACATAGCAAACCTTTTGGAAAAATGAGAAGATGAAACAGTGTTGAATTTAATTACAGTTGTACTTACCCAAAATTGAATACAATAGTAAAAGAATAAAGTACAAACTGTGTAAAATTACAAAAAGGGACTTGTTACATCACAAATGGTGGTTAATGGTCCTCGAAGAGAATTGTAGTTAACATCCAAAAGCGAAGTGTGGGCAGCCCTTCTTCTCTGTCCCTCTTGAAGGGAAGGAATAAGTTGTGGAAGCATGGACTCGTTCCTTAATGCTTCGCCTTCAAGCTCAGGAAAACCAATTGAGACCTCAGCCATCTCCTCCCTGACCTTCTGCATTTCTTCTTGTAACCACTGCATCTTCTTGTCAAGTTCTGCAAGTTTATCTCTTCGAGCTTGATAAAGAGAAAGACAAGAGGCAGTCTTGAATGCTTCGACCTCCAACTTTTTGGCCTTCTCAATGGTTGTGCCAATGCTCTCAGACAAGAAGTGGTTATGGGCAATCAATTCACTAAATTGTTTAAGGTGTCCTCAAAGAGCAGAATTGATTGAAGGAGGAAGCCCTTGAGAGAAAGACAAGGCCTGAAAACATACCTCGAAATGGTAGGTCAAATTATGTTCAAGCAAAGCAGGAAGTCCTAAATGATTTAAAGCCCTTAGGAGGCTTTTTAGTATCAAAACTTCCTCCTTTGTAAGCACATGTTTGATTCTAAAGGAAGGCAAGTCAGAAGGTATGGTTGGGCATAGAAGCTGTTGAAGGTTTTCCAAGGAGTTAGAAGAAATGAGAGGAGTAGGATCAGCAATTTGATTACAAAATTTGTCTAATTGACTTTTGAAGAAGGATATGTCAAAAGCGACCAGAGGCAGGTCAATTGGAGAAGAAGAGGGTGCAAAATCATTTCTAGAAATATGAGTAGTTTTGGCCACCTGCATAGGAATCAGAATTTGAGGTTAAAAAGAATAGTGACCAGGAGATTAAAAGTATGTTTGGATGGCAAGATTACCTGATTCGAAGAAGAGGGAGTCAAATCTAAATCTTGTTCCCCAATACTTCTGCAAAAATGACTCGTCGAAGCAGAAGTGGAGTCAGTCAGCAAGGACTCCTGCTCCAAAACTGGTAAGGGATTGGGAAGGTAGTCTCTTTTCAAGATTCGAAGTGGCTCCATGATCTTCGAACGAGCCAAATTGGCCATGACCTAAGCAAAGGTAGGCTCAGTGAGGAGTGATAGCAGAGCTTGCATGTCAAGATCTTTCCCAACAATATCTTTCTTTACGGAAAGAGATTGAATAGGTGATGCCTGCAAGAACAAAAGGCAAGTTAGGAAGAATTCTTTCACAATTCGAAGAGAAGAATATTCAAAAGATACCTTGTAGGGGTCATCTTTTGACATCTCTTGAACAGAGGAAATCTCTACCACTTCTTGTTGAAGGCAAGGAATAATGGACAAATCCAGTGCTTCATCAGAAGGTGTCATTTGAGCCTACAAAGCAATAGTAAGTTATGTGCATATGAGACACATAAATGTGTGTATAATCAGAAGATCCATGACCTACCTCATCAGGGAAAGAAGGTTCCCTTGGGGTTTGTAATTTTTGGGAACGAACTTCTTTTCTCTCATAGAAAAGAGTCCCCTTGGCAGCTGCTCTTGTCGTACCTGGTTCAAACTCCTGAATCAGGATTACGAAGGAGTTCTTTAAGAAGACATTCATCATAAGAGAAGACTTACCCCTGGGGGTTAGGGTCTCTGTATCAGTCTCAGTTTCCTCATCACTAGAATAAACTTGAGAACCACGCCTTCTGGTGGTTCTGGCTCTCTTGGAAGCTGAAAGAAAGATGATGAGGAAATAAATCAAGTAAACAAAAAATTAAGAGATAAAAGATGATTAGAAAGGAAGGAACAAACCTGGAAGTTCAGCCGAGAGCTCAAGATAGTGTTTGGTTGGAATCACTTCTTTGGGTTG
The DNA here is from genome assembly GCA_019656295.1 of Rhododendron mucronatum var. ripense. NCBI lineage: Eukaryota > Viridiplantae > Streptophyta > Magnoliopsida > Ericales > Ericaceae > Rhododendron > Rhododendron mucronatum. Next base: position 3,825,286 of record BPLT01000009.1, on the reverse strand, counting down.
AGGAACAGTTTCGCTCCTCTTTGAAGCACTTTCTGAGGAGGAAGCAACACCTGCAAGTTTGTGTACGATTAGATTTGGTTTCAAAAGGAGAAGCAATGTTTAGAAACAAGTACCTCTTTTTTGTGTAACCCTCAAAGATTGTCTTCTTGGAAGGGAGGGAGGAATGATCATTGAGAGAGGAGAAGCTTCTATGGGAACCATTTTCTGGTCAACTTCACCTTCAGGGATATATTCAATCCCTCCAACTATTCCAAACTCATTATCTTAAGAGAAGGAGGACGAGTTGTTCTGCCTCCTATGCCCAAACTCAGATTGTTCGAAACCAATGTGTTCAAGGAACTTTTTAAAAGGAGTGCGTCTGAGAAGGAAGGAGCAATTGGTGTGCCACCAATTGTCAAATGCAGGAGTAGTACGTACTTCCGGTTTCTTGAACTCTTGAACAACAGTTTTCCTCAATGCATGTATGGACTGGGCAAACCCAGTTTGAAAGTGCTTGAGTGTAATGCATGAACGTTCAGACATGGAAATATTGGCAGAGCCATAGAATGGAATAGGTATGCCTTGAGCGAAGTCGAGTTGTCTAGCAAATTGAGCAGGGCAATATACCTCTGCATGTGCCGAGGATTTTGATGGATTCGACGAGGATATGAAAACCTCTCTGCTAGTAAGAATGTTACCCCATGCTTGGAGGGCTCGAGAGGATTTTCCTTGTCGGTCCGTAAGGATGTCGAAGAGCCATGATGGTCCAATGGGAGTCGGGAATGGATTGGGCCATTCTCTATCTGAAGCAAGGCCAGAGAAGAAGCACAGATAATACACCGAGGTAGGAGTTGCACTATCCACTGGCTGAATGTAGTTGTCACCATGGACATTTGGTTTTTCGATGGTGTTAGTAGGTGACATGGGTGCCTTGAAGGGGCCTAGCTCAAGGGAATACGCATGGAGCCAGAGTTGAACGAACCATTGGGGTCCTCCCTGAGAGTAGTTCAAGCCCTTCTGGTAGAAGTCAGAGCCGACTTTATATACGTGTCCAAGGAAGTGAGATGCGAAATCGAACTCTTCACCTCTAGATAGTGCCAACGCCAGTGGAATGAACTCACTCATCACCCTTTTCCCAGAGTGGCAAAGGATATGCTTGCAAAGGGTATAGAGAATGTAAGCAAAAAATTCTATATTAGACACTTCCCCGGATAATTTCCTTTCTCTGGTGTAAAAATGAGAGAAAGCGCCGTTTGTAGTAGTCAAGCGGGTGAAGCCCTCGGGAGGAATGTATTCCTTGGTGGGATCGAATTGAGGACCATACGGGATGAGTCCCAGCATCTGGGTAACGTCTAAAACTGTGGGCGCCATCATGCCACAGTTAAACCTAAAGAAATTGAAAGATGGGTCCCAAAAGGCTAGGGCAGCCTGGATTAGAGGTGGATTCTGGGGAATCCCCCTTCAAAGGAGGGTGATGATGTTTTTTAACCCCACCTTTTCAAGGTCATCTGATTTCTCAGCCAACATGCGAGTAGTCCAAATTTTCCAATCCCTATCTAAGGTAGGCCAGCAGGGGAAGGATTTCCTTGGGAAATTTTGCCAGTCGAGGGCTGAACAGGCTCGAATATCAGCATCTCCTAGTCAAGGGTAGTAGAGAAAGAGGGAAGCAGGAATTTCTCCTACCAATTGGGGGCCCAGAATGAAAGTACCTCTTTCTTTAGGGTTTGGGATGAAAACTCTGGTGTTGAGACAGGAATCTCCACTCGATCCCTGGGTTTTTCCTGACACGAACCGCCTCAATGCCAGAGAAGGAGTGGAGTGCTGCATGATTGGTCAACTGGAGGAAGCCATGGATTTGAAGTTCGAGTTCGTCGTTTTCAGAAGGAGAGAAGAGAGGGTTCAGTGCTCAAGAGGATTTGAATGCATAGAGCGTAAAGGGTGATTTTGAATCATTTCTGTTTTTATACTTCCGTAGGTGGGCCAGGCCTTTAGTGAGCCCACATTTGGGAGTCCACTAGAGTATAGACATGGAAAGTTAGACCTCTTGATTGGTTATTGAGCTTTTTAGGACGAGATAATCATCTTTTTTGATGTTTTTTTGAGCACTTTGTTATCCATAAAATTCCCTATCATCTTGGGAAGAAAAGAAGGGAAAAAAAAAAAGAAGGTACTACAGCATTTAGGTTGAATTGCTTAATAAGGAAGGAAAATAAGTGTCGCATTACCTGCCGTTAATGTCGGGGACTAATTCCATTATCTCAAGTCGGCCTAATCCCGAGTCAAAAAAAAAAAAAAAAGGTCGGCCTAATTGATTCGTTGACGAGGAAAGAGTCAAACGGCAATATCTCTTTGAATGTGTCATTGTGTTGTACTATGTCCAAACCCATGACCAGAAAATCGGTTTCGGATTGCCTAACAATTTAAGGGTCCTCGTAGATGATTGGTGGACCCTTCATGTATCTTGATTCTTGAGTTGAGTTCTCCCCAAACGTGTAAGAAGGGGTCACATGACCCAAGTTCTCTTCACCTTGGGCATGACCCAGTACGAACTACTTCAAGAGTTCGAGTCAAGAGAGAGACAAATAAAGAGTTTTGGCGGTAAAATTGTTTTTCTCAATAAATAAAATAGTAAATTAGAGGCCCGTCCCGTTTTTCAGGTTCAATTTCATCTCAACGCTGAATATTATTTTCGAACCTACGTAGGTTCGGATGTGTTATGGCATGACTTTTCTGCCCTTTTTATTCTGGACCATCCCAGGCTCATTGACTCCATCTCGACTCAAAATCTCCGGCAAGTGATCATCATCATCATCAACAACAACAACAGCGCTACAACCTTCGTTCTCTTCGCCATTACTGATCGATTGAGTAACTAAATCACCACAGAACTTCTTTGTTTTTTTCTTTAATTAGTCCCTGCTTCTAGGGATTTCTTTTCCTCTTTCAGATCTACGTGGTCATGATTCAATATTTTGTCTCAACTGATAAAATCCAGATACCACGACGACGGCGATTTCGAATTCCATTTAAAGCAGACAATTACAAATAACGACCGACGAGCTCTTCGACGGCAGCGAAATCAAACCTTTGAAGCTGCCACTGCCGCCAAATGGACTTAATGACTCACTCGAATCGCCGAGAAAAATCGAAGAGAAGCTCAGTCTCCAACGAATAAGAGGTGCGATCTCGGACTATTATATTATCTCTCTGTTTGGTTTTTGGGAGGCTGAATTAGAGAAGTGATCTTCGGTGGCTAATTTACGAAAACAACTATCCGAATGCGGAGGAGGAGGAGGAGGAGGAGGATGATGATGATGAAAAAAAAAAAACTGATTGTGCTACCAAGATCCCAGATGAGTGAATCTGGAATATATTTATTAAATTTATGTTCTAGGCCTTTACATTTGAGTGAAAACTAGTTTTTGAAATGTGTAATTGTCTATGAGAATTGTGTGCCGTTCATAAGAATTGTCTATGAAAATTGTAAATTTTTCTATGAGAATTGTTTGTTTTTCTATGAGAACTATATAGCTTTTTATGAGAACTGTGTATTTTAGTGTCAGTTTACATAGCTAGTTCACATATTCCAGTTCTCATAATGAGTTCACAAAGTTAGTTCTCTATGAGAACAGTCAGTTCTCATAGAACTGACTATGAAAACTAGCAGTTCACATAACCAATTCTCATAGCTCAGTTCACATAGCCAGTTAGTTATGAGACTTGATAGTTAAAAAATTCAATTCTAAATCAATTTATTTCTTATGTGAACTATTACTTTTTTACTTTGATTACTTTTTTAATATATGGCGGTGAGAACATTTATAATTATATTTGATTTTGATTACCTTTTTGTTTTTATTCAATTTTTGTTCGTGTGTGTATTTTCTTTGAGAACTGTGTGTTGTTCATGAGAATTGTCTATGAAAACTGTGTATTTTTTATGAGAACTGAGTATTTTTCTATAAGAACTGTATATTGTTCATAAGAATTGTCTATTAGAATTTTGTGTTTTCTATGAGAACTATATATTTTTTATGAGAACTGTGTATTTTAGTGTATGGTAATACACAGTTCACATAATTAGTTCACATAATCTAATTCTCATAATCATTTCACAAAGCTAATTCTCTATGAGAACAGTAACTTTTCATAGCCAATTCTCATAAAATTGACTATGAAAATTAACATAGAACTAACTATGAGATAACAATTCCCATAGCCAGTTCTCATAACTCAGTTCACATAGTTAGTTCTATGAGAACTGCTCAATTCTCATAGCACTAACTATGAGACTTAGCAGTTCTCATAGCCAGTTCACATAACCAATGGTATTTTTGTCCGAAATAATATGATTCAGGAATTGATTCTAAAAATATAGTTCTCATAGCCTCAATTCTCATAGTCATAGTTCAGGAGTATTTTTGTCCAAAATAATATGTTAACTCGGGCTATGTGAATTGACGAAGATATTTTTGTCCGAAATATTATGTTAACTAGCTATAAGAATTGACAGTTCTCATAGCCAGTTCACATAGGTAAGGATATTTTTGTCCGAAATAATATGGGTCAGGAGTTGATTCTAAAAATATAAATTTTACTAAAAATGGACATGTATACAAAAAGTTAAGAAGAATAGGCAAAATAGCAAAAATGCATGAAAAATGACTGAAATAAAGAAGAAATATTTTTGTCAGGACTAAATTAAGTCCGAACCTACTTTTTGGGGCTGGCCTCTAAATTCCCAAAGTTTTTTTTTGGTTATTTCCAAGGACACCCCCTTAACTATCTCATTTTATTTAACATGACCCCCTTACATTTAAAACTCATCAACCTCGCCCCTTCATCTATCAAAATTCATCAACTACACCCCTTCCATCCAATTCTGTTAAAATTTTGGACGGAAAATAAAATTGTAAGCCTAAAATGCCCTTGGAGTATACCCCTTACCTCTTTCCATCTCTCTCTCCCTGCTAATCTGGCAAGACTGCCATCTCTCATCCTCTCAACTCCTAGCACCCACCACAACCATGCTTGACCCAAACGGCCAAAAAACACCACCGTACAAAACCACCCACCACTTCCAGGAGATGCAAGACATCCAAAAACCGAATGGGAAAAAGTATAGTGCTTCAGGCGATGAGCATGACTCAAGGAAGCTCGTTTTATGAACTATGAAGATGACAATGTGCCCTAAATCAAATCGAATACTGGACAACGTATAGTGCTTCAGGCGATGAGCATGACTCAAGGAAGCTCGTTTTATGGACTATGGAGATGACAGTGTGCCCTAAATTGAACCCTAAACCTTTCAATTAGACCTGCACCCAACTGAGTCAGACTTCACCTGAATCTGTTTGGGCTAAATTAGCTCAACCTTTGGCAAAATAATTGTGTGCTGGCGTGCCAAAAAAGAATAGAATTTATCTTTTTTAGATTAACTCAAAATAACTAATTTAATCAGGCAATTGTGTTATTCATTCGATTACCTCAATTAAGAGAATTTTTCTAAAGGTATCATCAAATAATAGATTGACGTTCTTCAATCAGAAAAGATAATTGAACATAAACAAGTTTGAATTTAATCAAAAACAAGTTTATATATAATTACTCTTAAGATTTCGACAAGAATAATTCAGAAATATAGGCACACTTGAATTGAATTAAATCGAAAGCAAGCCTATATTCGACTACTCTTTGGCAAGAAAAAGACAGAAAGATATAAGATAACTTCAATTAATCAAAAATAAGCTTACATTCAAATAAATCTTCAAACTTGCAAAATACTAAACTAAATTACTCTAAATCCTAAACTACTTTAGATCTCTAAGCAACCATTTTGTATGGATTGTCAGATGATGAATTTTTGTTTGGGGTTTCTCTCTTCAATTGTTTCTTCTATTTATAGACAACGAGTCTATCTTTAACTTGCATTCTTCACGTTTTCTTTTGATGCCCGCGTTTTCTTTCAAATTTGATTCAAAATGTTCTTCATTCAAATCCCTCCAAAAATGGTTGAAAAGGCCTTCAAACGGTTGCTTGACTTGGTCTTCTCAGAAAACTCTTCTCCTTTCACGTTCGTTGATGCTGATCGTGGCTAACTTCTGGGTAGTGGGCTCCTGTTTTTGTGCAACATGGATTAGTGCTTCGATATACATTATTCAAATGATACACAACAAGCATAACTGATTTCTCTTGATGAAATGGGACTCTGATGACACTGTTCGATGGTTTTAAGAGCTAATCAGCGGCTGTGCTTAATTATCATCTTAATACCTATCATTTAATGGCTAAACATGGTCGTTTTCAATTTAAACGACACCGTATAGTACTAAAATAACATCATCATTAAACCCTTTGATCTTTTGTGTCTCAGGCTTAATTTCGACATGTTTTGATTGGGTAATACACTATTTGGTGCCACGTGTAATTTTCTTATTAGGTGGCATATTTTAGGATGTAAACAGAATCGACCCATCCAAGCTTTGAAAACCCTAAATCACATCTAAAACACTGCGAATCAAACCCCAATCGAAGCCTTTTGAGTTGATTCGAAGGATGTTCTATCTAATTTGAGCCTTGTTGTACCTGATTCAAGCATAATCGAGTCCTAATATAAATGTTCGAAGTACGAAATCGAGTTGGGTCGAAGATTTGAACCCTAATCAGACTCGCGGAGTTATTGTGAGTGGAGTTGGACCTACAAGCAAGGATTTTGACCCACCTAGTTGTTTTTGTTTTTCTGAAAAAAAGTGGGTACTTTTAACATTTTGGACAGAGGGGGTGATGTTGCTCAGTTTTGATAGATAAGGGAGTGAGATTGATGAGTTTTAAACGTGAGGGGTGATATTGACAAAACGTAATAGTTGAGGGAGTGTCCTTAGAAATAACCAAAAGTTTTTACATATATTGATTATTGGTGAGAATATAAATTGGATTTTATTTTTTTTTGGTGAACATATAATTGGATGTTAGTATCACCTATGCAAACAATATTCAGATCGAACAATCTTTCAGTATTTAACATGAAGGGATTGGCCTGTTGGTCAACGTCTGGAACTTAGAAATTTGCTTCCTCCTAAGGGCTTGCTTGGATGGAGTAAAAAGAGGAGGTGAAAAATAAGAGGGGTATATGGAAGGGGTCCACCCCTTTTCCCCTTGTTTGGCACCCAATAAAAGTCCCTGATAATTTCTTATCCCTTCATCTTTTCCCCCTGTTCTTCGGTTTCTCCCGTATTATATTTGGGCACCTCCTGAGGTGCCTAAAAATAATCCGGCTGTGGAGGGCATTTTGTGGGCGAAAATACCCATTGTTATCCCCTTTCTCCATCCACCATTCAACCAACTTCTACTCTCCATTTTATCAAAAATCATACTTTTCATTCAAACCTATCCTAAAACTTCTTATTTGGAGCACTTAAAATTTTTAACTATATTTTTTAATATATAAACGGTGTAAAGAGGTTGAAAAATTAAGTGCTTCAAATTTCAATCCATTTGAACCGGTGCGAAGATTTTAGTTTTTTGATAATTTTATCCTAAATGGTCATAATTAAATTTTGACTCCAGGACTCTCGTTGAATAGCCATAAAAAAGTCGTAGAATCAAATATCTCTTAGGGCTAATCAACAAGAGTCCTAAAGTCAAAATTTAATTATGATCATTTAGGATAAAATGATTAGAAAGCTAAGATCTTCGCACCGGCTCAAATGGATTGAAATTTGAAACACTTAATTTTTTTATCATATTTTTTAATATATAAACTATCTAAAGAGGTTGAAAAATTAAGTGTTCTAAATTTCAATCCATTTGAACCGGTGAAAAGATTTTAATTTTCTGATCATTTTATTTTGAATGGTCATAATTAAATTTTGACTCTATGGCTCTCGTTGATTAGCCCTAAAAGATATTTGATTCTACAACTTTCTTAAGGCTAATCAACGAGAGTGCAAGAGTCAAAATTTAATTATGAGTATTTAGGATAAAATGTTCAGAAAACTAAAATCTTTCCACATGTTCAAACGGATTGAAATTTGAAATACTTATGCTTTGTTCTCTTTGAAACTCAAAAAGAATTTTTCAAAAAATTCCCCCTAGATTCCCCCTACTTTCAACATTTCTCTCTCTATCTCTCTCCACTTATTACCCCTACTATTTTTCAAAACACTTTTCAAATTCTAAACCAAACAAGGCTTTAATTTTTTTAAAAAAACCAAATTTTATAATTTTTTTTAATAATAACACTAAATTGTTAATTTGTTAGTAGAAATAAATATTAATGCGTAAATTGTGAAAGAATAATTAAGAGACTACAAAAGGGCAAAAAGGTCATTTGATAGCTTTTTATATCAGCCACCCTTCCTTATACCCTCTATTAATCCTCCATTCAAACCAAATATTATTTAATACCCCTTACATAAACATTACATCAATGTGGGTCATCCCTTATTAACTAATACCTTCTACTATTTTATCCTCCCTTATTAACTAATACCCCAATTTTTCCCCCGCATCCAAACGAGCCCTAAGTTTTCAGGTTCGAAACCTTTAAGGTATTATCAATTCCTTTGGGGCCAGCCCATACAGAGCATTTGCTTCGGCTTTAAGTGAGGTCCCCACAAATGAGCAGTGGTCTATGGTTCTTAAGTATATAATAAATCATATGGGCTACTATTAGTACCTTAGGCTTAAGCATTTTGGCCATTGGTATGGCTTGTGGATCAAATCAAGATACTGGATCAGTAGCCTGTTTGGAAGGTTGCATAGCCATATGGGTTGAGGTTACAGAAAAGGCAGGATGCTGTGGTGACTTGTAACGCTCCTAATTTTGGGAACGTTAAATAAACAATTTTTTTGAAAAAAACTAAATAGCATCTGACTCATTATTACATCATAATCCCCATAATTACACAAATGGAGGGAAAACTAAGGTTCCTAATTACTGCTCTGCCTGCTCTTCCATCCTAGCCAGCTCTTCGGCTCCGAAAGCTTCCAAGGAGTAGAGTTCACCCTGTTCATCTATGAGGTCTGACACATTATACCAGCGTCGCCACCAATATAATATGTCAGGGCTACCAAAGGTAACACCGTGAGTTACAAAAGTTTAATAAAATAATCCAAACCCACTAATCCTTAACTTACAAACAATAGACCATAAAATTAACGATTCCCACATAGTACATGCATAATTGACCAAAACAACTAACAATGACACATTCACATTTACTTATCCAAACTAACGTTGGTGTCCTTGATTTTCTGAGTTTCTCCTACGCGACATTTCATAGACTGTGTCACTGGTTTCACCTTTCATTTTTCAAATCAACATTTTCAAAATTATTTTTTAACACACCCAACCTCGGTTCCGCAGTTTCGGTCTCCCGAGTATCCTCACAATGGTTCCGCCGCATCGGATTCTCATTGGCACACAAAAATATTGAATTTGGCATTGGCTCCTCTCCACGGATAACCAATCCACAATTCAAAACCCTCGGTTCTGCCGCTCCGGGTTCCCGAGTATCCTCACAATGATTCTGCCGCTCCGGGTTCCCATGTGGATTTTCGAAAATCATTAAACCAATTATGATGGCTCCTCTCTGTGGATAACCAAACCACAATTCATCCATCGGTTTCGCCGCTCTGGGTTCCCGAGTATACCACAATGGTTCCGCCGCTCCAGGTTCCCATTGATTTTTCAAAAATACTTTACACACGCACTCCTCACAATGGGATACCAAGTCCGGCCACATTGCAGTTTCCAAAACGTTTCTATTTTGCAAATCACATCATTCCATTAACCACACCCTAGGTGCCATGTTTCTACTTTCTCAATTTCTGTGTCTCATTTTCATGCAACGACTCTGCGGTATGACTTTTTATGTACATAATCATAAATCATTTATTGTAATCTTGAAACTAAACTAGCAAGATCATCCCACTCTATAATATTACTCATGCTCAAAACATCACTTAAAGCATAACGCCACATGTACGGACGCCTTTGAAATGAAAATCACTTATGCTTTGTCACTCAACAAGTAATACAAACAATTCATGTATACATGCTCATAACCATCCTAAGATCAAAATATGAATATTTCTAATCAAGCGTTAAATTCTTTATCTTTTAAAAAAAATGTTCTTTCTTCATTTATGGGAAGTTCAAAACAACATATGTTTATTAGAGTAAAAGTCAATTATTCCAACATACTCATACTTCCATTGGCAAAATAAGTTTGTTAACTAACATGCATTCCAACATCATAAGCAATAAACAACTTATATACTTAGAGAAAGCGGTTAAGGATAGTCTATGCATACTTAAAGATAATGAGGACGGAAAAATCTACCGTTCTTCTTGTCGGTAGGTACGGCTATGGAAAAAGTAAATACGTCGGATAGAGTAACTTCCTACGGTGAGCTTATGGTAGCTTCGAAAGAGAAAGGATTCTCTCGAAACTAGATTTTGACTAAACTACTTAAACTTTATGGATCGAAAGGGTGGTCGAGTGGAGGTTTGGTAGTGGTCTTGGATGAGTTTTTTTGAAGAACTCAAGAACAAAGAAGAACTAAGTAAGAACAAAGTAAGAACACAAGCTTTTCTAGAGAGAAAAGTTGAAGGATGGACGGTGTGAGTTAAATGGCAAGGATGGGGTGCTATTTATAGCAAAAATCTTGGCAAGACTAACTTCTACTACCCAAGGAATAAAATTTTCCCTAGCAATTATAATCCAATGGGTAAAGGGGCAATTATGATATGTATGGCCTTGTCTTGTCCTAAGAAAGTTTTCTTGCAAGAAAGGATAAAATGATATCTAGGCTAGAGAGTAGTCTTCCCATGTCTGGTCAATCTTAGGTCTAGGTTGGAAGCAAATCTAGGATTATTAAGGCTAGGATTGTGTGCTTGAAAAAGACTAGAAATGAGTTGTCACATTGTACTTAGGCTTGAGTGTGAAGATGGTAAAAGAGGTAGCTTGCTTGAGTGACCAAACACATTAAGGGCATCTCCAATCTAACTCTATTTCTCCAAAATAGAAGATGGAAGTGACACATTGAGGGGAGATTTTGTAATTTATTCCCTTTTATCTTCACTTTTTGTACTTTTTGAGAGAATCTTTGAGGGACCCACCGTCCTTTTTAGAGTTTGGTCCTCCAAATGTAAATTTGGTCCTCTAAAAATGGAGGACCAAAAGCAAATTTGGAGTATGAAATTTCTCCATAACTCTAAAAAGGACAATCGGTCCCTCAAATATTCTCCCAAAAAATACAAAAAGTGAAGAAAAAATGAAATAAATTACAAAATCTTCCCTTAATGTGTCACTTCCATCCTCTATTTTGGAAGAATAAGGATGGATTAGAGATGCTCTAACACACTTCACTCTTTCTCTCACTCTCTCGGCCTCCCTCCCTCTCTCTCTCTCTCTCTCTCTCTACCCTCACGGCTCTCTCTTTCTCTTGTACTATGTATAAATATATACATATATATATATATATAGAGAGAGAGAGAGAGAGAGAGAGAGAGAGAGAGTCCCCTTTTCCTAAGGATCACCTCATTTTAATAAAATGTGGACCTCCCTTTTTTGATCGAATTTCAATGATCCGAGCCGCTCAATGTGCTCAGAACGTGATTTTAAGGGTATCCGTGAGAACTTGGCCAAAAGAAAAAAGACCCGGAAGGGCTTCATCTAAGCAGTTTTTGTTTATTTTTTATCGAACGGTTCTAATAAAAACTGTTCAAATCAAGTCCTTCCTGGTCATTTTTTTTGCCAATTTCTCGCGGGTACCCTTAAAATCACATTCTGAACGACTCGGATCATCGAAATTCAATCGGAAAATGGAAAAACTCCTTATTTGAAAATGACTGTATATATATAACCATATATGTGTACTTAGAGAATCTAGAAAAGTAACTTTGGTGGGTAATTTTAGGGTTAGGGCTATAAGTCTTAGGCCCCGTTCCGCTTTCTCCAAAAACCTTCTTTTTCAAAAAGAAGGTAATTTCAAACTCAAATATAACGAAAATGAAAAAATATTTTTCAATTTTTTTGCATCGTTTAAAAGATCTTAATGAGATCTATCAAACAAGATCCATATTGGTAAGAAAATTATTTGCGTAAACGCATGATTTTGGAGCTTGAAATTACCTTCCTTTTCTAAAACTTCCTTTTTCAACAAAATGGAACGGCCTCTTAGGTTTGTATGCATGGCAAGGCTAAGGTTGCTTCTTTTAGAAGTAAAATAATGACTTCTTTTGGTATGACTTGTCTTGTCATATATATATACACACTTTGGTAAGTCTAGTCTCCATTATTCAAGGAATAAAGATTTTCCTAATATTTGTTATCCAATGGTTAAAGAGGTAAGTAAGGTTGATATGATTAGGTTTATTTCTTTTAGAAGCAAAGTAATGGCTTACAATGGTCCAAGATTCCTTTATGACTTATCTTGTCAAATATATATGCATAATGGCAAGTCTAGTTGCCATTATCCAAGGGATAATATTTTCCTAGCATTTATTAACCAATGGTTAAATGGATAATGATGATAGATATGGGTTTGATATGTCCAATCAAATCTAGGTTTTCATTATGGCAAGTCCTTCTCTTATTACTCAAAGGACAAAAATTACTCTAACAACTATTGTTCAATGGGCAAAGAGGGAAATGATGGGAAGGAATATATTCTTGGAAGAAGTATTCTTTTGAAAGTGATCCTTTGGTAAATATTGGCTAGAGGAGGTTGAAGGTTAGCCTAAATAAGAGCGAACAACACCAGAACCCCTCTTTGTCAACAATAAATTTGTTCGAAGTTTGTAATCCAACTTCTACTCATTCTCCGGACCAAAAGAAATAAAAGCAAAGGTAAGCGCTAATGCCACGATGAATCTTTCTAATGCCACGACATGTAATTTGACTTTACGATATTACCCTCGTGTCTCATCTACTTTTTTGTTCTCTCTCCGAGTTTCTCGTTCTTCGGCGGCTGTTGCTGAAGAAAACCCACTTGACCACTTTCCTCTCCCCTCTGGTTCTCATTCTCTTTCAATCTCAGCCACCCATCAATCTCCAAAACATGACCCACCTCTAGATCCACCTCCACACCACCGTCACTTGCAATTGGCTATCCCTTTACATCCATCTCTCTCTCTCTCTCTCTCTACAATACTTATACAGCTACCCCATCTCCAACGTACAGAATCTGTCAAGCAATAATATAGGACTCATAATAGGAGTATTTTTTTCTGTCCCGAGAGGAAGAGAAGGAGAGCGTCAGAACAAACATCACGGCATCCAATTTCTAATTATGTCTCGTTCCAATTATCAAATAATCTCTTTTTCATGTGTACCTATACAGATGCAAAGAGGGAGAAAAAAAATAGAGTTTTTATTATATTTTTCTTGATTTAGTTCCCACTGATGATGATGCAAAGAAGCCCGAATATAAGTTGGTCTTCTATGAGATATAGTTAGAGGACAAAATTTGGGGATGGTTGAAGAGGCAGATGAAAGGAAAAGTGAGAATTCTTGTCTTGCTAGGGGCCTTCGTTAACTGAGAGAGAGAGAGAGAGAGAGAGAGAGAGAGAGAGAGTAGACGTCGAAATGGAATTGGAGAAAACTGGGTTGGTGGCGTATGACAGAAAGTGGCAAGAAAAAGAGAAATAACAGGCCTAGAGGGTATAAGTGTCATACATGCATGATTGTCGTGGCACTAGACAAAGCCATCGTGGCATTAGGCGTGTCCAAAGCAAAAACCCAAACTTCTTTACTTTGCTTTATTCTTTCTACCCACCAAATCCAACATTCCAACAACGAAGACACAAAAAGAATTCGGCCCCATTCTGCTAACTTAAATAAATACTTATTTTTTAAATTCAATGTGATGTTGTGAAAGAATAATTTATCTCTTAAAACAGAAAATAAATATTTAAAAAATAAAATCTTAGCAGAGCAGGGCCGAAAATGATTAGAAAAACAGTATTCATTTTTTTCTAGCCCCAGGGCTTGAATGCGAGATCCCATGGCTTTAAAATAGTGTGGACTAACTATGTTTTACTTTTGAAACAGTAATTGAGGTAAGCTTATCTTGGACTTGGTCACCGTTTTATTAATGTGAACCCAGTTCGAAGAAGGTCAGGGTCAACGGTGGGCTTCCACTCATATGAACATTGAATTTGAGAACTTGTCCTGTGGTATCAATTTCAACAGGAACCCAACGTGGTGGCCAAGTGATGGACTTGAAGCATCTTCGACCCTGATCTATCTTTTCCCGGCCAAAAAGTACAAAGAGAGGACAATCTCTGCTATGCCTATTTATTTTATCCATGAATTCTAACTGTACTCTCTAATTCGGCTATCTATGCAAATAAATATGGTGAACCGTGGAGTATTAGTTATATTTCGACGGCTGTAGTATCATGACTATAATTCTCTATAATTTGTGTACTATTTTTTTTTGGAACTTAAGCCTTGTTTCCTTAGTTTTTTGGAGCTTTTTCTGTTTGTTTTTATTTAATTTTTTTGTATTTTTTTATTTTGCATCAAACTTTTATAAATTATTAACTCGTCTAGACGAAAATAATCAAAAAAGTAAATTTTTTTTTACTCTTACACAATTATTTCTAAAAATATCAAAGATAAAGCTAAAAAGCTGACTTTTGGAGCTTCATCTTGGATATTATCAAAAATATTTGGATAAAAGTACAAAATTTTGGATTTTCCAATTCCTGATCTCGTCTAGACGAATTGTTAATCCATAAAAATTAGTGCAAAACTAACAAATGCCAAAAAAAAAAATTGAATAAAAACAAAACAAGAAAAAAAAACCCCAAAAGTTTAGGAGAACAATGCCTTATTTATGTAATAGCTTGCTTTTTGTATGGTTCAATTTCGAAGGAAAATTATCCAATTTTGTTTTTCAAAAGAAAAGTTGAAGCAAAAATTCAAAATTTTCATCTTTTAATTCCTTTTCGTTTACTTTTTTTGGGTAAATAAAGACAAATCCATTAAGGTTCTTGTTGTGGGTGCATGAGATAATTTTCCCGAGTGGGAGCGCTTCTTGTCCATTGGAAGTTTGGAACACTCCAAATTCCAATCATGATGCTCTTCTGCCCGTACGCACATAGCGAGGGCAAGAAGGTGGCTACTTGTACCGAGCGGAAAAAAATAAAGGCAAAATGCCTAGTGGAGTAAAGAGCCGGTTGGAAAAGTCACCTAATTTGCGCGTGTGAGTGGGTGCAGGAGAAGAACAATTTTGTTCACACTCACTTTGTTCACCCTCGGCAAGAGTATGGTCATTTCGTGTCCCCATTTGCTGATCAAAAGCGTTCAATTTTTCCAGATTCATTTTTTTATTAGGAGATCATGATAAAATTCAACTCAATCGAATATCGGTAAGTGCTTCATCTAGGAGTTTGTTTATTTTCATTCAAATTCTTGATAGAAAAGTTGAATTGTTAAATCGAGCACTTGCCAATATCCGATTAAGCTGAAATTTTTTTTAATCTCCTAACAAATGAGTCCAAATAAAATGAGCAGTTACGATTACCGTTTTAAGACACGGAATGAGCATATCCTTGCGAGGGTGAACAAAGCAAGGTTGAACAAATTACTCTTGTATAGGAGCGAGAGCGTGTCTTTGAAACACATCTCAACTTACTAAAATTCGCGAGTATAAGGATTGAGAGTAGGAGCGCAAGACATTTTGAAAGATTATGTGACTAAGGCTGAAACACTCAAAATTGATGTTGTACAGCAATTTTAGCCAACAAGGCTCCTATACATAGTGGCTTTGAGATACCTTTAGGGGTTTACTTTATATTAAGGTCTCAAGTTCTATTTTATTTTACAGCAACTCTAAGAGCCACCTCACCTTCTGCATAAACGTGTAAAATCGTTGAACTGTAGAAAATAGTCCAAGGTGCACACAAACTAGCTGGGACACCTTGCATTACTAAAAAAAACAAATCATCAGTAGGATTACCACTAGAAAATTAATCTCAGTGCAAAACTGTAAAAAATACCTTGCTATCATTAAAAAGAAATTTACATTTTCAAGGAAAATTTATTTTTCACGCTCTACGTTCTCTCTTCTTTCTCTCTCAACTGGTCAAACCATTTGATATTCCTTGCAGGGGAGGCGTCGCCTCCTCTCCTCCTCCCTCGGGCTTCCTCCTTTCCCTATCTTATCCTGATCAGTCTCTGCTCCGATTTCTGTCTCAATCTCTATCTCTCCTCCTCCCCGTGGGCTTTCTCCTTTCCCCTTTCCCTATCCTATCCTAATCAGTCTCTGCTTTGGTTGTCGTCTCAACCTTTGTCTCTATCCTTTTCTCCTCTCGTCGGTCGTCCGTCGGTTTTTACTACCTGTGGTGACCGGTTCGGCCTAACTGCAAGGTTGTCCGATGAGAGTGGTGGTGTTGGGCTCGTGTGGCCATTCACTATATTTCTACTCTTGGGTTGTAAAGCCCCGAATTTTGGGAACGTTAATTAGGCAATTTTATTGAAAAACTAAATAGAGTCTGACTCGTTATTACATCATAACTCTCACAAGAGTACTTTTATTACACAAGGGAGGGAAACTAAGGTTCCTAACTACAGCTCCGCCTACTCCTCCATCCTTATCAGCTCTTCGGCTTCAAAAGCTTCCAAGGTGTACAGCTTACCCTGATCATCTCTACAAAGTCTGACATATTATACCAGCGTCGCCACTGATATAATATGTTAGGGTCACCAAAGGTAACATCATGAGCTAGAGGAGCTCAATAGAATAATCCATACCCACTAACCCTTAACTTACAAACAATAGATCATATAGTTAACGATTTCAACATAGCACATGCATATTTAATAAAACAGCTAACAATAACACATCCATATTCACTATCCAAACTAACGTTTGTGTCCATGATTTTGTGTTTCTCCTACGTGACTCATCGTAGACTGTGTCATCATTTTCATATACCAAATCAACATTTTCAAAATCATTTTTAACACATCCAACCTGCGTTCCGCCGTTCCGGTCTCCCATTGGGACACAATTGCATTGGCTCCTCTCCGCGGATAACCAAGCCATTCCTCACCATGGTTCCACCACTCTGGGTTCCCATGGGAATGCACCCAACCTCACACTAGTTCCGCTGATTCGGATTCCCATTGGAACACACACAAACCTCACAATGGTTCCGCTATTCCGGATTCCCATTGGAACACACACACACATTCCCACAATGGGTAAGTCTGGCCACATTGCGATTTTAAAACACACCTTGTCATTAACACTCCCTAGGTATCATGTTTCTATTTTCCTTGATTTTTGTGTCTCGTCACATGCATAGACTCCGCAGTAGGACTTTTCACGTATATATAAATCATTCATTGTAATCTTGAAACTAAATTAGCAAGATCATCCAACTCTATGTTATTTAGCATGCTCAAATCACAACTTAAAGCATAACGCCACATGTACGGACGCCCTTGGAGTGGAGACCACTTATGCTTTATTTACACAACCACAAGTAATGCAAGTAATCACAGCAACGTGTATACATTCTCATGACCATTCTAAAAATCAAAATATGAATTCTTACAATTGAGCGCTAAATTTTTATCTTTCAAAACCGTTCTTTCTTTCTTTTTGCGAATTTCAAAAGAACATATGTTTAACATACTCCCCATCCTTTTCAAATTTTAGGGAAAATATCTTTCAGGTTCACATGCATTTTAAAACACAAAACGTGAATATACGAACTTTATACTTAGAGAAAGTACGGGGGATCTACATATACGAACTTTATACTTAGAGAGAGTGGTTAGAATTATTCTACCGTTCTTCTTGGCGGTAGGGCGGCTATGGAAAGTATGTCGGGCGGAGTAACTTCCTACGGAACGCTTACGGTAGCTTCGAAAGAGAAAGATTTCTCTCGAAACTAAGTCTTGACTAAACTACTTAACCTTTTTGGATCGAGAGGGTGGTTGAGTGACGGTCTTGGTTGAGTTCCTTGAAGAACACAAAGAGAACTCAAGAACACCAAGAACAAGAAAGAATAAGAACAAAACACAAACTTTCTAGAGAGATAAGTTGAAAGATTGGAAGGTGTGAGTCAAATGGCAAGAATGAGGTGCTATTTATAGCAAAAGTCTTGGTTATTACCCAATGAGTAAAATTTTCCCTAGCAATTATTATCCAATGGGTAAAGATTTTTCTAGAAAAATAATAGCCCAAAAGGTACATGTATCCATATATAAATATATTTGTGTACTAAGAAAATCTAGTAAAATACTTTACAAGGTACTATATAATCTTTTTAAGATTTTCAAGTATCCAATAAAAAACATCTAGGAAGTGATTATTTAAATAAATCTTAGTACTAGTTGGAAGATTGACTCTATTATCCAATAGATAATATTTTCTCTAGTAGTTATTGACCAAAGGATAAAAGGTTTAAGGAAATATATATATATATATATATATTATTGAATAATATTTAAAATACCCAAATGTTATTTAGGCATGTGAATATAAGCCTATATATAACTATAAATGAATACTTTATTAAATATAGTACAAGATATCTTTGATAGAAAATTTAGATTTTCTATTGTCCAATGGATAAAAATTTCCCTAACTTTTATTATCCAATGGGTAAAGGTTCATCTAGGGTTAGGGAATTGTAACTAGGTGAATTGGTAATTTGGTTTTGTCCAACTGATCGGTTAGAACTAACTACATTGGCCAAGTAGGATCTCTAGCTAAGAAATATAATTTTTAAGACTAAATCTAATTGTGACAGATTATTAAAGTTAAAAAGGAATTTTAAAAGCGAACCAAGTAATTTAAATAAAACTTAAATATTTAACGAAATTTTTATTAACAAAAAATTAAGGTCATTACATGGGTAGTCACAGTTTGGGTTTCACGGCAAGCGGTGGTTTCACGGCAGGTGGTTTGGATTTGAGCGAGGGTGATGCTCAACTTGCGGCCTGCGGCAGTGATTGGTACCATTGTGGTCGAGTTTCTTAGGCTATTTGTGGGAGCCGAAGTGACGGTGTCTCGGTGGTCATTATTGACGATCCGGCTACACACAAGGGCTCTTGCCGGCGTGGGTAGCTAGCTAACGTCTGGTGGCTGTTTGGATCTTGATGGGTCTCCTCTGGTGTGGTCGGTGGTGCCTGGGTGGTTGGCTGGCAGGCTTGTGGGTGGCTGTTTGTTTGGTGTGGCTAGGGTTAGGGTTTGGCCGTTGGGCCTGAGATGCTTTAGGCTTCATGTGTTGATTTAGGTTGTGAGGCCTTTTGGGTTGTTTTTGAGCTCAATGTATAGATCTGGGTATTTTAGACCCATAGGCATTTGGGTATAGCTCTTTTTGGGCTTTGTCCCAATAGGCGTTTTCTTTTTTTTTTTTTAACATTTGGTTGGATCCTCCTCCCATCTCCCCCAACTTGATGTACCCTTTGTCAAGTTTTTTCAATAAATTTTTTGCCATTAAAAAAAAATACGTTTTCTTTGAGCAGGGGTACAAAAAGGAATTTTTGAGGAATGACTACAATAACAGTTATTGTGCAAGAATAACTGTTATTAGCCATATTCCTCGAAAAATCATATTGACATATATATATATATATATATATTCATTTTGTACCAGCAGACTGTTACACATAGAAATTAAAAAGATTACCTTTCAATTATTTCTTCGTACGAGACATAGGGCTTGTTTGATAACCTAAATTCAGCACTTAAAACTGAATCAATTAAATAATAAATGATTCAGTAGGTTTAATAACGACATTATACATTGCTTAACAAATTAAGTGTTAGTTAAAATGTAGGCCAAAAAGTTGAAAAAAAATACTCCCTCCGTCCCTTATTTATAGTCCGGTATTCCATTTTGGGCTGTCCCTTAATAAGTGTCCATTTTGTAAAGTTAGTGGGTAAAAGTTGGTGAATTGTCTATTTTGTCCCTAAAAGTAGATTCCTTTTTGAAAAATAAGTGAGTAAAAGTGTAATGATGATAAGTAAGTAGGAAAAGTGGAGGAAAAAGTTGATGTGAAAGGTATAATGATGATATCTTTTTAATAAGTTGGAGTTACGAAGCAGGACACTTAAAAGGGGACGGAGGGAGTAAGTAGCTTTAAGCTAATTAATTCTGGCTGAATTCTTGTACACTTTCATTTAATTACCATACCACCACCACAACCACAACCACAACCACTCCCACCACCACCACCACTCCGCCACCATCACCACCACCACCACCACCACTCTCGCCACCACCATTACACACCACCACCACCACCACCACTTCACCACCACTCCACCGCCACCACCACCACCACCACCAACACTTTACCACCACTCCTCCACCACCATTACCATTACCACACTGCCACCACCACTACCACACCGTCACCGTCACCGCTGCCACCACCACAATGCCACTGTTGCACAACTATCACTCTAGCGACACCACTCACTGTCACCATTATACCATCACTCCATCGCCGCCACCTCCACCACCACTCACTGCCACCATTCCATCACCATCACCATCACCACCAACACACCCCCACCACCACAAATTACCATTCCACCATTATTATAAGTACATTGTGACCATTAGTAAATTAAGAGAGAATCGGAACTAAAATTAATTTATCTTTTTTTAATTTAGTACTTAATATGTTTACCAAACAGTTTTTCAGCTTAAAAAATTCAGCATTCAACTTTCAGTACTTAATTTTTCAGTATTTAGTTTCAGTTTTCAGTTTTATCAAACAGGCTCATAGTGAATGGTATTTTCATCTATCTACTGCTATACGCGTGTGGGAATGATCATTATACCCTTGCTTATCATTTTGGAGGACTCGCTATATATATATATATATATATATATATTGTCCGAATCTAATGAGAGATCCTACACGGTGCTACCGTTCGGGACTCCCATTTCTTGAGTAAATTTCGATGATCCGAGCAGCTCAAAGTGCACCGTGCGGGACTCCTATTTCCTAAGTAAATTTTGATGATCCGAGCCGCTCAAAGTAATTAGAATGTGATTTTAATGGTACACGCGAGTGATCAACAAAAAAACAATCGGGAAGGGTTTGATCCGAACAGTTTTTTATTTGAACGGTTCAGTTAGAAACTACTCGCATCAAGCCCGTCCCGATCATTTTTTTTGTTGATTTCTCGTGTGTACCCTTAAAATCACGTTCTGCACACTTTCAACGGCTCGGATCATCGAAATTTGCTCAGAAAAGGAGAATCCCACGCGATGCGGGATCCCTTATTGGATCCGTGGTGTGTGTGTGTATATATATATATTTTTTATTGTCAAAAGTGAGAAGATTGTATTGATAAACGCTCAACAGTACTTACAAAATGAAAATCGTTACAAAGAATTTGGACAAAACCAAACTAATCATCTAACAAATACAAAACAAGTAAATCACAAGGCCATCGATGTCTTTCATCCTAACACAGACATGACGTAATGCAATAGCGACACTTTTAAACTGCCTAACATCTAATTAGGAGTCTCAACCGAGAAAAAGTGCAAAATTAAAGACAAAAGACACCAAATACCCAGACGATCAGATGTACTCCACCCAAGTATGAACGAACCAATGAACTCCCAAGAATTACAGATCTGTCAAGTCGCCATGGGTTGGCTTGCCAAAGACATCGTGTCGAGATAGAACGCTGAAGCACAGATATCGTTGTGAAGCATCCTCAATTGAGAGAATCCGATCTGTAGACAAAATTCGTCCAAAGACAAAACTAATAACTCTCGTTGAACGAGAGACAAAACTCTCACAAATCAGACGACAAGCCGTAGATCTGAAAAGATAGGAAGGAAAAAAAATAAAAAACAAAGAAAGGGAGTTGGTAGTACCATGGCCTCCTTCTCCCGCCGCTGAACACGGGTATAGAAACCCCAGGGGGGGGAGGAAGAGAGAAGAACGAGGAGTTGTGGTGGCTAGGGTTGAGAGGGAGGAAGAGAGAGATAGGACTCGCAAGATTCAACAATATAAAATTCTATATTAATTAGAAGATTGGGCCTGGGGATGTTTAGATAGCATTTAATAAAATAGATTAGGCCCTGTGATACCATTTTATTTTATTATACTACTAAACAACAGAACGGAAGTATAGAATCAGAACTGATTTAATGATGAAGTAATTATGAGAAAATTAAATATTAGACAGGTTATTATAATTGGAGTGACACAGATTATAGAAGTCGTCGATCCTGATCGGGGAGTAATTAGTAGTCTTATCTTAATTAATAAAAAAAATATGTGGTAAATACTATAATAGTTTAAGGATCCGGAAAAAGCATCAATTGTTGTAAGATATGATGGGGAACAACCATCGATAATTAGTTGAAAAAGATGGATGATTTTGATATGTAAAGATATTACATATAAGCCCAATGTATATGAGTCCCCTTCTCATGAGGGATCCCCTACTTAGCTTAAGTGCGAACCTCATAGATCCCGATCGAATTTCGATGATCTGAACAACTCAATGTGTTCAGAACGTGATTTTAAGAGTCCCGGTGAGAAATCGTCCAAAAAAAAAAAAGCCGGGAAGGGCTTCATCCGAATAGTTTTTTATTGAACGGTTAAAAAAAACTGCTCAAATCAAGCCTTTCTGGGTCATTTTTTTTGCCGATTTCTTGCGGATATTCTTAAAATCACGTTCTGATTATATTGAGCGGCTCAGATCATTAAAATTCAATCGAAAAATAGGAGAAATGGGAAGGTCCACACTTAAGAAGCTTATTTAAAGTACTCACAGAAAGCTCACTGTATGTGTGTGTACATATATTTATATATCTGCCTAATAAAACACAAGGGTATACAGAACATACAAACACAAGTTGAAAGAAGGGATGAGATTCATTTGATCCAAGGGCTGATGTGTTGTCTCCAACTTTCTTAAGAAATCACTCACACTCTTACAAATATATTACAAAAATGCTATAAAAAGGTGGGTGGTGCCGTAGGTACGGGAAAATACTAGTCTATATTATAAAACAGAGCAGTTTCTGTTAAAAATGTTTAGGTATATAAACGTGAGTAACCACTATAGCCGTTAGATCATTTCCTTTTGAATTTTTAACCGTACGATTAGGGACTAAAACAAAAAGGAAAACTTAAACACACTCTCTCTCCCTCTCTCTCTCCATTTTTGGTAACATTAATAATCACCGTCACTCTATACATTTTGATTGAAAAAGATATATTTTTTAAATCATTTATGCCTTGTTCTCTTCATTTTTCAAAAAGAATTTTTCAAAAAATTTCCCTTAGATTCTCCCTACTTTCAATATTTTTCTCTCTATCTCTCTCCACTTATTACCCTTACTATTTTTCAAAAAAAATTTCAAAACCCAATCCGAACATAGCATAAATCTTACTCTCCTCATGTTTTCTGCATTTCCAATCCAATCATGTTGCTATTCATTTGAAAATAAGGAAATTGATAGAATGTTGTATTTATGTGTTTGCACGCATAAACAGCATAAACACAGGTAACCCTTATACAACTAAAATCAAAGATGATAAATTTCAATGATGCTTGACAATTTCTTAATCCTAAATTAATGGGTTGCCCCAAGTGTAGAGATTCGAATATTTTCTTTAATTATTGTTAAAATGTCTAAATTGAGAAAGTATGGCATAATTGGTGATTAATTGAATTGAGTACGAAAGTGATAGAATAGAAGATTGGGGGAGTGAGTGTGTGATTTAAAGATATAAGAGTATAAATAGTGGTGTGTGTGTATGTAGGAAATCATTTCTCTCTCTATCGTCCCCCCCTCTCTCATCCGATTCTCTCTCTCTCTTGCTCCATCTCAAAAACTCTCCTAAAATCTCAAGAATCATCCTCTATCAAGCCTTTCAATCACGTTATTGAGCTCAAAATCTTCAGGTTCAAGCTCAGAGGAAAGTATATCGGTTGATTTCAAAGACTTTGGGGCTGGGGCTAGTACTAGTACGAGTCTCTTGGATTTTGCTCCTTGACTCGAGTTAGGGACTTCTTTGCTTCTTTTACATGTAAATATGTTGATTTGAGGTGAAATCGTACCTATAATAGTTGTTGTTGATGTTGTAGTCGAATCCTTGAAATTTTGCAGAAATTCTGCCCGAACTAGCATTGTATCGATACAGCTCAGAATGGTATCGATACAGGATCCTTTGTTGTGTTTCGAAGCCCATCTGTATCGATACTAGAATTGCTAGTATCGATACAAACAGGCCTAAAATCAGATTTTGCTATTTTGCTCCAAATTTCATTGTTTTGACCCCAGATCTCTTCTAAAACCTTTTGGACGCCCCCCAAGCTATCTCAAGCATGTCTAATTGACTTCCTATGATGGTTCAATGTTGGCTTCCCGTTAGCTAGAATCGAATAAGGATTTACTTAGTTAGAACTTTGTTAAAAATATGTCTTATTGATAAATTGATTTTTCTTGGTAATGTTTATGACATATTTATAGCATTGTTAGAGCACCGTATGATGTTTCATGTGAACTTGTGATTAAGGTAGAGTCTTAGTTGGCTAGTAGAGTGCGAGGGTAGGTGAATGAGTCGAGGGATGGATTAGGAAGTCCCGTAATGCAAGGGGTGGTAATACGGTGAACCGAGTTGTTAGGGATCACTATGACACATGGGGTGGTAAGATGGTAATCCTTGTAGTGTATACCGTAACCCAAGGGGTGGAAATATCGAAGGTGGGCATTTCGGGTAGCGAGTCGGTTTGCGATTTGGGAAGTGTTCGAGTCTTATGAAATATGATGTTGGCTTATAATGAACAAATGAAATGATTGTCGATGTACCAATGAGTCCATAGTTATCTCCCGCTTGAACTATGTCTCCTTGGTCTCTTATTTTACACTTATCATCATATGTGCATATAAAGCTGGTAAACTTTTTTCCTACTGGGCTAGTTTAGCTCAACAAAATCCTTCTTTTCAGGTTCGAATGTCGGGCAATAGATTGCATGCAATGGTGTGCTTGGACATGAAGATTTTTGGAAGCTAACCTCTTTTAGTTATTCATCTTTGTAATAGACTTACTTTTGGTTGAAGATGGCTTTGTAACTAATTTGCTCTTGAATTATCTTTTGACTAAAGTTAGTAATATTCTAAACATGTTGTACTTGTATCTAAGCTAATCTGGGCCGTGGTGCCAAGGTTGTAATTCATTAAACTTGGAAGCTTGTTTGTAAATTAAACAGGTGGGAAACTCTTTTGGGTAATATGTATGATACGCAAGGCTTTTTATTGAAATGTATTATTATTTATGTTGAAAATCGTGGGCGTGATAAATTGGTATTAGAGCTTCTAGGTTTGAATACTTTGAGACCGTGGGGAGACTTCTAGTCTCATGGGTTCAAAAATGTCACACCATTTTCATAACATACGTGTGCTTGTGTGCATTGATGTTATTTGGCTTACGTAGCATGACATTTCAATACAGTAGAGTGGTGTAGAGTTTCTTTAAACCGTGTTGGGATAGTTGGAGGTTTTGACCTCATTTGACAATGCTGCTATTGATCAATCTTTCTTTTCTTATAACTTGTAGTAAGATGCCTTCGAGAAGGCGTGTTAGGGCAGGTGAGGCCAAAAGTAAGGGTGGTCGTGGTCATGGCCGAGAAGCACTGGTTGAGGATGAGGTTAGCCACCATGGGGAAAATCCGTGTGGGAATCCGGGAGAAGGGGCCAAACGTGGTCAAAGAGAGGAGGTACCAATCTTTCAAAATCCCTTTGCTAGAGATTGCGTTGTGGCTCTTGCGGCTGCAAACCTTTTAAATCCTACTCCTAGGGAAAGCGTAGATAGTCGTGCTATGATAGCAATGAGGGAGTTCAGCCGTAGAAATCCACCTACATTCGATGGGTCGAGCAGTGACCCTCTTGTGGCCGATCATTGGCTAGCCTAAATTTGAAAACTTTTTAGGGCTCTTCAGATAACGGTGGATGACTTGCGAGTCAACATAGTAGTAGTTCAACTTACCGAAGAAGCGAATTAGTGGTGGGAGTCGGTCTTGGAATCTAGAAAGGATGCGAGGAGAGCGACGAGGACCGCAGCTCACGCCAATGAGCCAGATGTTGAGAATCTAACTTGGGCCGAATTTGAGGTGCTCTACGAGGAGCAATACTTCTGGAAATGAGTCGCGACCAATTGAGAGATGAGTTTGAGAAGTTAGAGCAAGGGCATATGATCGTGTCGGAATATGCTTTAAAGTTCCAATCTTTGTCTCGTTTTGCGCCGGAGTTGGTGGCAACTGAAGAGAGGAAATGTAGGCGGTTTGAAAGAGGCTTGCATGACACCGTGAATAAGTTTGTTATGGCACAATGCAAAGGAAAGTTTTCCGAAGTTGTTGAGTGTGCACAGAGCATTGAGACACCTAAGGAGGCACCCAAAAATCCTAAGGTTTGGGAACCAAGACAACCAATGGGAGGTATGAGCTATTCTTCGGGGAGTTTCGGTAGTCAAGGGAGGAAGAGACAACGAGATCAAATGTAGAACTTTAAGCCTCCACCAAACTTTAGGCCTCCACCATCGTCTTCGTCTGGGACTCGAGGATTTTCTGGTAGACCTCTGATCATATGTCCCGAGTGTGGTCAGATGGGGCACATTCGCGCCCAATGCCCATGACTTTTGAACACGTGCTTTACTTGTGGGAAGTTCGGCCACTTTGCTAGAAATTGCACGTGTGGAGAAGGGGCACGTAGTGAGTTGGGATCAGTGCAGCAGCCGAGGGGTGGACAGGGTTCTAGTCGGCAAACATTTTTGGGTAATCAGAGGCAACAGCAGCCTCACTTTCGTCAGACTATGTCGGCTCAAGGATCTCAGGCTGAGAGAGGAGCTAGTTCGTCTACACCTACTCAGGGCTCTGGTCATTAGGGTGGACATATCCAGAGTCAGACTACCCAAGGGAGGGCATTTGCAATCACTTATGCTATTCCACCTCCACCACCTCTTGTTACTTCTCAGGCCCCAGAAACTTCAGTTGTGAGGGGTACATTTCTCTTGTTTAACTCCTTCGTTAGAGTATTATCTGATTCTAGAGCATCACATTCATTCATTGCTGCATCTTTTGCTTCTATCTTGGAACTTGAAATTGAGAATATTAGTCCTCTTTTGTTTGTTGAGACACCTATAGGAGGTAGATCGCCATTAGATTGTATTTGTCGAGATTGTGAACTTATCATCCGAGATCGTCGTTTTACCTTTGACTTTATCGTGCTGAATATGTCGGGGTTTGACCTTATTTTGGGAGTGGATTGGCTGTCGACGTTCCATGCTACTATAGATTGCTTCAAGCGTCGGGTCCGTATATTCACTACAACAAAAAAGGTATATGAGGACGAAAAAAATTCATTGCCAAAGAAGCCAAATTCATTGCTAAAGATTTTGGCGAAGAAAAATTTCGTCGCTCCATTTCATCGTCTTTTGTTTCACGCGAAAAGGGTGCCACCCTTCGACGACGAAAAAATTCGTCGTCAAATGTACATTTTGCCAACGAAATTTATTTTCGTCGCCAAAAACACCCAAACTCAAATTTTTTTTCCCATTTTGCTGTTGTACGGACTCGAACTTGAGACCCACAGGTTCTTGAACAATGACTCCAACCACTCGGCCAACCAATACTTTGTTGATAGTTATGCAAAATCAACTATATATAGACATTTTTTTGAGAATTTTCAAATTAACCAATGTGTGAAATATATGTAATATACACAGAAAATAGAATTATTCATTTAAATAAATTTATTTTTTTCTAAATTTTTTAAAGAATTGGCGACGAAAAATTAATTTCGTCGTCAAATTGTACCAATTGGCGACGAAAAATTAATTTTCTTGTCAAATTGTACTAATTGCCGACGAAAAATTAATTTCCTCGCAAAAATGCCCCATTTGATGAGGAATTTTTTTTTTTCATCGCCAATAGGTATCGTTTGGCGACGAAATTCAATTTTCTCGCAAAAAAAGTCCCATTTAATGACGAAATCCGATTTCCTCGGCAAAAAGTACCATTTGGCGACGAATTTTGGATTTCGTCGCCAGTTTTCGTCGCGATAGACCGTTTTTGTTGTAGTGTTTTTCCACCTGGGGGTTCTTGTTTTGAGTTCTTCGGGGAGCGTCGGGAACCAATAGAACCGTATCTAGGTGAGTCTCGGGAGTGTGAGTTGATGTATGCCTTATTTGCGACTTTGGCCTTAGATGAAGACGTATCCGCGCGTGGGGAGTTACCTCTTGTCGTTTGTGATTTTTCGGAAGTGTTTCCAAAGGAGTTACCCGGTTTACCACCCGAAAGGGAAATTGATTTTTCTATTGATTTGCTTCCTGGTACCGCTCCTATCTCCGTACCTCCTTATTGCTTTGGAATTTATTCATCCAAGTACGTCATCGTGGGGAGCACTGGCCTTGTTGCTCAAAAGAAAGATGGGTCGTTTCATTTATGTATCGATTATCGCAAGTTGAATCGTGTCACCATTAAGAATAAGTACCCTATGCCTAGAATCGATGATTTGTTTGATCAACTTCGAGGTGTAACTTGTTTCTCTAAGATCGATTTGAGGTCCGGTTACCACCAGCTGAGGGTTCGGAGGAAGACATTCCGAAGACCGCTTTTCATACTCGTTATGGCCACTACGAATTTGTTGTTATGCCCTTTGTTTTACGAATGCACCGGCAACTTTCATGGATTTAATGAACCGTATCTTTTTTGCGTATCTTAATTGTTTTGTAGTTGCCTTTGTGGACGATATTCTTATCTATTCACCTTCGAAGGAAGAGCACCAATCTCACGTTTCCATTGTCCTTGAACTCTTGAGAGAGCACCGTTTGTATGCCAAGTTTAGCAAGTGCGAGTTTTGGTTGTCCAAAGTCAAGTTTTTGGGTCACATTGTATCGAAGGATGTGGTGTCCGTTGATCCGGGAAAGATAGAGTCTGTGATGAGTTGGCAGCAACTGAAGAATGTATATGAGATTTGTAGTTTCTTGGGCTTGGCCGAGTACTATCGTCGTTTCATACTCGATTTCTTTTGTCTAGCGACTCCGTTGACTAAATTGACTCGTAAGGGAACTTGTTTCGTTTGGAGTGACGCATGTGAGATGGCCTTTTAGGAATTAAAGAGAAGGTTATTCTGTGTATTGTAACGCTTTGAAAGAGGGATTAGGGTTGTGTTAATGTAATTGGGGCGAGTGGTAGCATATGGATCACGTCAACTGAAAACTCATGAGCGAAACTATCCTATCCATGACCTAGAACTTGCAACCGTCGTCTTTGCATTCAAGAGTTGGTGTCATTATCTTCACGGAGAGTGATTCGAAGTCTTTTCCGATCACAAGCGGCTAAAGTACTTGTTCTCTCAAAAGGAGCTCAACTTGCGACAACGCGTTGGATGGAACATTTAGAAGACTACGACTTTGAGTTGAAATATCATCTGGCTAAGCCGAACGTGGTAGCAGACGCATTGAGTAGAAAATTGATGCAACTTGCGAGTATAGCCATCCACGAGTGGAAAATGATGAACGACTTAGGTTCGTATGAGCTACATTTTGAAGAGATCTATGATGGAGTCACTTTGTTCAACTTGACCATTCAATCGACTTTGTCGAATCGGGTAATTGAGGCTCAACAGCAAGATGAAGAAGCGGGAGAGTTTCGCATCAAGTTTCTTAGTGGAAATGCTCGAGAGGGGTGGATGATACATGCGTTTATGATACCAAGAAAAATTATTGGTACCCATTTCGTGTCAGGAGGAAATTTTGAGGGAATTTCACCACTCACCGTTAACCGTGCATCCAGGAGGAACGAAAATGTACCATGACTTACGTAGACAGTTTTGGTGGCCGGGAATGAAGAGAGATGTCGTCGTCTTCGTGTCCAAATGTCTCACGTGCCAACAAGTCAAAGCCGAGCATCAACGACTCGCGGGGGAGTTGCAACCATTGCCTATGGCCGAATGGAAGTGGGAGAATATGACAATGGATTTCGTTATAGGTTTACCGAGATTGTCGAGGGGGCACGATGGCATTTGGGTGATAGTTGATCAATTGAATAAGTCAGCGCATTTCTTACCGATTCAAGTTACCGATTCGATTGATACGCTTAGTCGTTTGTATATCTGCATGATTATTCGTCTTCATGGGATACCCGTTTCTATTGTGTCTTATCGAGATCCAAGGTTTACTTCGTGCTTTTGGCAGAGTATGCAGTCTGCTTTTGGCACCAATCTTTTATTTAGTACCGCGTATCACCCTCAAACGGATGCGCAATCCGAGAGAATGATCCAAATTCTAGAAGGAGAAACCCAATACCCGAATGCGATAGGTCAGAGGACAGTACCTGAATGGGACGAATCCCGTAAAGGGAAGAATCCCTACGAGTATGGGATTCTTTCTGATTAGGAAAGTGGATCCTCGGAAGGCTAGGTTTCCTGTATGAGATACGAAATCTTGGGTAATGAGGATGCTTGGAGAACAAGCAAATGTATTCCTATAAATACAAAGGTAAACCTAGAGGCAAAGGGTATGCAATACGTTGCATTCATATTGTTATCCTAATGATAATTAGGGTTTTGTCTGGTACATGATACTAACTTAGGCATCGGAGGGCCTTTGCCATGAGAGGCAAAGGTGCGCTCACCCCCTGTTTATTTTGTAGATTAGGGTTCCGGTGAAGGCGTTAGGGTTCCGATCGAACAACACGGGTAGTCGTTGCAGTACAGTGCTGTTCTAGGTACTATTCATTTTTCTCCACCTACAATTGGCGCCGTCTGTGGGAATCGAACGAGCTCCTTTTTAAAATACGACCATGATGGAAGAAAACCCAGCAACCCCACATAATCCAAAGGACCAGTTGGGTGGGGGAGGTGATAAGTCCCCACCAGGTGCTTCGAAAAAGCATACTGGTAGGCATGGCAAGGGAACAACAAGCAGAGATGACCCTCTGATATTCCCGAATGACTCCAAGGACAAAGGGGGTAGGACAGCCACAGGCTCCACGAGAAGGAGCAAGTCCCACCGAAGAGAAGAATCGGTTGCACATTCAGGGAGTATACATAATAATAAAGATATCCTCGATAAAAAGAGGAAGGAAATCGAGGAGTTTGCTCGATTAATCAAGAGACGAGAGCACGAGATCCGCGAGGTGGAACTGATTCGAGAGCATCCTGAGGACTCTGGACTTTCACAAAGAAATTCAAAGGGAGATAGGTATGCCATGGTGGACTATGAGAAGGCTCTTTCACAAAGAAAAAGAAGTAGAGACAGGAGTCCTACTCCAACACGAAAGAGGGCTTCTTCACGAAAAAAGAGCAGAAGTCCAAACAGAAGTCCTAATAGGCGAAGGGCTTCCCCATAAAAGAGGAGAAGCAGGAGTCGAAGCTCCTTGTTTGAACAAGGTACAGGGAAACATCATAGGGACAGGTATGAGAGAACTCACACCGACTGGAATAGGGCTGGGGCCCATAAAACTAAGGAACGAGAAGATGGGACCATGACTGCATGAGAGGCCGCAAGGAAAGCCCTAAGTAACATTGCGGCTTCCCCGTTTGCAAGGAAGCTACAGGAAGCATGGTTGCCGAGCAGAGTGAAGCACGATACGTTCGTTCTTTACGAGACAAATGGGGACCCCATTGCCCACATACAACATTACCAGCAGGCTAAGTTCATGCATGATGGGGATGATGCCATCATGTGTAAACTGTTCCCATCTAGTTTGGAGAAGGTGGCTTTATCTTGGCTCCATAAGTTGGGACCACGTTCCATACGAGGATGGAAGGGGGAAACCCTTAACGATCAATTTTATTTCGAACATTTCTTCATTACAGGCTGAGCACGCAAGAAAAAGAAAAAAATATGCAAAACATCTTTTTTATTTCAAAAAGCGATAAAGTAAGTAGTCAACCCATTCGCGCTTTCACATGCCTCCGTAGCCAGTTTCTATATCTACCAGTCAAGGTAGTCTCAAAGTGTGGATCACTGGGTGTGGTCTGGCGGTTTACCCATGTTCGAACAAAGATTCGCAGACTTGAAACAGCAAACGGAGGGAGACAAAGTACTTCAGATCCTGGAGGTGGCATGAATTGTCTAATTCTGAGTTGGCGAAGGATGCGAAATGGTATGTAAAATGTGAAGCAAGTCAATCTGGCCAAGTACACTTGTTGTGAACCCATATTACTTATGGTCATCGCTGGCAATCTCAACCAAGGACAGTGCCAAGAAATATCTTCTTCACCAACCGATGCAAGAAAGTCGTCCCAATCTTCGGTTACAGCAAGAGGACTGTTCCACTTGCTCGGTCGATACAACCAATTCTCAAGAGGAGTTGTCATCAAATTTAGCTGGTCGTAAAGCCACATTTGTTAAAAACGAAAAGAGAGAAAACAAGTGAGAAGCCAGATAAAACTTAACCGAGCATCGAGGTAAAATAAATGTGAGAAATAGAAAAAGGAGAGCTGAATGAGGTCCCTGCCTGAAGTAAAAGTGGGCTACCGTCCCTCGAAAGTTTGTGTTCGGCCAGCATGAACGGCATCAAGTCCCATTAGAGTTTCGCCAAACACTAGAGGTGCCACATCCTTGTGCAACTCAATCTGAGCTGTGACTCCCACCAGCAAAGAGCTTGGCTCACCAATGGAATGAACCAACAAGAAGGCCGCCAAGAGACAGATAAAACAAGCTGTCATCCTATCACCTTGGTATTTGAAGTCCGTCAAGTCCTTTGGCAGGCTGAACATTTCAAACAGGTGTAGGATCTTAACAACACTACCTTGAATGAGAAAGTCGGTAACTCCACTACTACGTCCCAGCTGGGTCTTGAGGATTTTCTTCATGCTTTCTCGGATCATCGGGACGACTGGTTCTTCGGAATCATGACTCCCAAGGTATATGCATGAAACTCCTCCATGGTCGGACAGAGTTCCTAAATGCCAAACCTAAAAACGTGTACTTCCGAATCCCAAAAACGCATCGCCGCGTGAAGAAGGTCAAGCCAAATGCAGATGTCTCAAAGATATTTCAGCGCATGGAGGCGGTGCCCTTGGAAATTCAGCCAATCAATGCCTTCAAGACTATCCAGCCATGGATGAAGCAAGGCTTGGTTAAGCATAGCCATGAAGAATGAAGTTTGAAGAAAAAAAGTGGCGTAATACAAGTAAGGAAGTATGAACAGTTTTGTTGAAGGCTGTACTGAGTATTTGTAGAGGTCCTGATGGAGTTTTCATGGTTTTGTAATGCCACATGCAAATCATCTCATGCATGTAAACTATAAAAAGCACAAAGAAAACATAACTTTTATCTGAAAGTGTTATTTAATCTGAGATGAAGATGCAGATAAAGCCAATAAGCGACTAAGAGTAATGCATGCAAGTGGAGACAAGTGCAATAAGCCAAAAACTATTTTGGAAGTTAGTTTAGATCTGCAGACAGCAGCAGACCTGAGCGCTCAAGAGTGAAGACCTGAGCGCTCAAGAGTGAAGACCTGAGCGCTCAGGAATGAACTCTTGAGCGCTCGGGAGTGCTGTTGCTTTCTGGCAGACTGATTTTGGGCAGTTTTAAGTTGCTAAAATGTGGCATGTGCATGGCTTCAATGATCAAAGTCAATCTCAATCTCAATCTATGTAAAGGGGAATACAGTAATTTCCATGTACAGTTTCCGTTCAAATTCAAGTTTTTGTCCTAAAATTTCTTCATTTCTTGAAATTTTCACTCATCTGGATATGTCGAATTTCGTTCCAAAGGCATTTTGGTAATTTGGTCGAGTCCCAAATGTCATAATTGGTTATAGTGACTGTATGATGCAGTTAGTTTTGAATAAAGAGGCCCAATTATAATTTTCGTCTCTCAAAGGACTGAATTCGTCATTTTTTTCTCACTCTAGTGCTATAAATTCCGTGTTTGGGGCATTTTCATCTATTCAACCACGTTGTCTCCATTTTATAAGCTCATGAAGGTTGGATTTCGTTTTAAAGGCATCGGTATAAATACTCGTGTCCTTTAAATCCTTTTTAGGTTAGTTGATGATAGTGTCCGATGCATTCTCAATGCTGTATAAGAGTCTAAAAGATGAAAGTGCGATTGTCATTAATCAAAAGTAGCATTTACAATGAACAAAAAGGGGATACTCCTGTCCAAAAACTACGTACTGAGGCATGCAAGCCTAAAACAAAAAGCAAGGCGCGCAGACCTGAAACATACAACTACTCACGGCACGCAGGCTCAAGTAAAATCTAGCAAAGTAAAAATAGCTCAGACGCGTTGCAATTTTTTCTGTGGTGGATCCTCTTCCTCGGAACTGCTATCATCATCATCGTCGTCGCTGTCACCGTCAGAAGGATCAGGCAAACTAGAGTCGGTGTCTAAATCAAAAGCCCCCAGTGACACTTCTGATTCCTCTGTCTCTTCTGACTCTTCTGACTCTTCAGGCTCAGGTTGCCTTTGGACCTTTGGTTGTGCCCGCAACTCAAACTAGCAACCCTCCGCCTGTGTAATCTAGGCGTTGGAGACCCGGTGGCTGCCTGGGACTGTGCTGTGGTCGTACGGCGAGTTTGCATTTGCACCTGTACCTGCATGACATAAATGCATCAATAATAGTCGAATTCTCAAAAATAAAATACAAGTTATGAGTATCATACCTGTGGTGGCTCCGTAACTGGAGTAGCAGCGGGCTTGGGGGCAGGGCGAGTCTATAATGTATTCCCTTGGCACAATCACACAAAAGTTTGCGCATTCCCAACATTCTCATGATCGCTAGCTTGGCTCGTTCCCGCAATACCTAAAAAATTACATGCAATTTAGAAAGCATGTGTCAAAAGTTGAATTGTATGTTATTAAATCAATCATTTTACTGGATCTGGAAGGTTCATATTTGGGCGAGGCAGGCGTGGAATATCCACAATCGCCCGAGCACCTTTCCGATCTCGAACACTAATCTCCCATTTCAAATCAGGTATCCCCGTTGCCTCCGGAGCATCCTTGCTCCTTGTTGTTGCCTCCACACCACCTCTCCCCTGACCGCTGGAGCCAATACCTCGACTCCTACCTCTTTGAGAGTAACAATCATGATCTCGCTCTCCTCCAGCCACAGTTCCAGAAGTAGCTCTTCTAGTCTCAATTTCAGCCACGCATCTTTGGAGCTCTTGCTCCACGCCTAGACTCATGGCCAAATACCTTTCCTTATAAGCGTCGTAATCCATTGTTCGCCTCAGAAGCCCTTCCAAATTGGTGTCAGGCACGGTAAAATGTTCGAGCTCAGCACGGGTATAGGTAGCAGTCCTCTACACTCTTGGAGGAAGTGGCCCCAATGCTTCGAACATTAGAAGACCAAGTGACTGATGAGTCGCCCAATCCCCTAAATACCATTGCCAACCCAAAGGGCACTCCAGTAGTACTCTACTCTTCGTCACATCCAGGCTTCTGACCAAGCACTATGCTCCAAGCCTATCCCAACATCTACAATGAACCCGTGTTCAAGATTTGCATAAGATTTAAGCGTTATTTGAGAGATGTAAGACATAGCACATACCGAGACTCCCGTCAAATTATCTAACCAGCGTCGGAATGTCATCACCTCGCCCTTCCGTTCTTTTGTCTTCCTATACTCTTTATTCCAAACTAAGCCTTGAGGAAACAAGTTTGGATCTTTGCAGGTGTTCTCAGGAGGGAATATTCCCAATACTTTGTAAGCCCAACGCTACAATGATTTCAAAATTTCATGCGTTAATCAATATAAGTAGTAAAGACATGGTTGTGATTGAAATGGTACCTCAACAACTCTCCAATAACCACCAACAGTATCACCAATACCGTAAGAAGTGGCTCCAAGAAAGTATTAGAGGCTGCACAGCATAGCACCACCCCAGTCGAACCTTCCTGCTTGTCTCAAGTCTACCAAAGCAGCCAAGTAGCTGACGTGCACTCGTGTCCTTCTATTTGGGAACAGAGAAGCCCCAAAACAGGTATAGCAAATAAGCCTGGGCCATCTGGGCCGCTTCCTCATCACTTTCTGGCTCGTGATCCCAGTACTTGGTAAATTGGCCATATGTCGCCTTTGTACCACTGTGATGTGGAACTCGCCCAAGAAACCATCTCAATGCCGCATTATCATTTACAAGGCCCGAATCATAAGGAATGGGTTCTCCTCCAATCCTAAGCCCTGTGATCGCCACAAAGTCGAGAGGTGTTACCGCCATCTCCCCAAACCTGAAGTGGAAGGTGTTAGTGGTGTCTCACGACCTCTCCGTGAGCGCTGTCAACACTGCATGATCAACTCTCACCACTGTTAGCAAGTGTATAAATGGTCCAAAACCCGCTACTTCCACCAATTCTCGTACGTGCTCAGGTAATGCCTTGAAGTATGCCAAGGACTTGGCAGAGCCCCCGTGACCATACACATGCGTTGTTCGCTGTTACAGGAAAGTCAAGAGCAGTTCAGAACAATTTTCTTAGCATAATAATTAGCAAATCAAAAGACATTTCAGGGTGTTCTTTGACAATTGTGTTGGAAAAAATGGAATTTTAACCAAAGAGAATTTGGTGGGACCCACACCGCGCGAGGTGGGCCCAAACAGGTTTTAAATATTCCTTGCTAAGGAGTTTAAACTGGTGAAAGAATGAACAAATTCCATTGAGAGATGAAAGATAAATTGTCTCTCAAAGTGGGTTTCGGACCAACAACAGTGCACGGTTGGATGGTCAAAGCTGGGTCGATTATCCAGAGTTATTACCCATGATTGTGTATTTAATTTCGGGAATAATAACTGTATCAGTTTTATTCCGGAATTGAATAGCGAAATCAATTCCCCTATTGATTGTGAGGCTCCTCCATAATGACGCATTCATGGCCGAGGCTCCTCCTTCAGCTATAAAAGGAGGCCTCTTCCTTTGGTTTCAACACACCGAAATCACACCGAAAACAATCCATAGCATCTTTGCAATACAATATCGTTCTTCCTTCAAGAGAGAGAGTAACGACACAAGTTCGTTCGACGGGCAGTCTACGGCGGTGCTCTGGCGGCTGAGTGGGAACCGAGTCAACCCTGGGAGACAAACACCGACACAACCTCCAGCACCGGTGAGGCGGCGAATTTGTCTTAAGGGCACCGTTGATCAAAACGGGTCTCGGTTTGGAATTACTAATTCTCTTTTACAGTTTATGTGTACATTTCATATTCTGTAATTTTAGGATTCATGTTCATGTTGTAATTTCCAGAAATTAGTAAAATCGTTTACTGTTTTTCCGCACTATTTTCCTACAATCTTAAGACAAATTTTTTCTTGTGGAAAAATAGTTTCGGTTCTGAATTGAAAATCAGCTTCTGGATCTCCGAACAAGTTTTGGGAAAACATTTTGCTCACGGAGTTTTTTGAGAGTTTAGCAGTCGGATAAAATTACGAGTTTTTAACCCATCCGAAGCTTTGACTTTCCAAATGGTTATAATCTGTTTTTCATTTTGGAACAGAGTTGTGACAAACATTTTAGTAAATGGTTTCCTAACTTTCAGTGGAGTATAGCGTTTGTAAACTTGACTGTCTTGCATGGAGGAAACTGTGTTTGCATCTGTTCAAACAGTAGTGGTTTAGTTTAAAGTGCTCCTATTTCGTGTAGTTTTACATGCTATCTACTTGCTTACATCTCAGTGTAATTTTTTTTTTCGGAAAGGGAGGGGAAAAAAAAAAAAATAGTACTCACGGTTGAACAGTTTCGTAACCGTAGTGTAATACTGATTTGGTTTGACTTTTCAAGGTTAGTCTTTATTTGCGATTATACTATTTGTTCCCTACTGACATCTTTGGGATATTATTGTATGCTTCTGTATCTTATGCTAGTATTATACAGTGGTTACTCGTTGGGTGGAATCACTAATTTGTTCTTTACTGTTCATAGTTTGAATTTTGGACGACTGCTACTAGATATCTTCCTACTGATTTTGTGGAACATTTGTGGCTAGTTACTGTTTTTTTGGAAAAAAAAAAAAAAAACTGTTACGTTTGATACTTAAAAGCAGTATATATTTGCTATATACTTTCATTGCTAGACTTGATTGAAGAATCATACTTGATTGACTTTTCAAACGGGTAAATATCTTACAACAGTAAAGGGTTTTTAGAGTAAAGAACTATTTTATAACTGATTATTGACTTTTCAAAGGGTTATAACTTTCGGTTCAAGTTTTGGTACACTACTGTTACAGTTTTATTTGGTTTTTAAAAGCACAGTTATTTGGGGAGTTATACGTGTTTAATTTTTTCCAAACTTCAAAGTTGTGTAACGGAAAAAGGGGTCTTCATCAGTAAAGACAATATTCTTTTTGGTCTAGAGCATTGATTTTTATAAAGTTACTGTACTGTTACGGTTTCATTTGGTTTTAAGACCTGCAAATTCTTTGTTATAAATCTGCTAGGTGGGTTATTTTTTGTTTGACTTTTTCAAACTTGAAACCTTTGTAACAGTAAAGGGTTTAAGACTGAATACCATTTATTGGGTGCTTTGAATACGTGGATCAAACTTTTGAATTTTCATCACTAAAAGCTCTCTATCTGTTGGACATCAGTGCATATCTTGGATCAAGGAAAAGTTTTTTTTTTTTTTTTTCCGTTATAATACATCAGTGCACTTTCATTGTTTTAACCAATTGACTTTATTAGTTCATTCGACTGTGGACTAACATTTTGTTCCTCAGCACAATAGCATATTGAAGCTACTGTTTGTTAAACAGTGATCATTTATTTCGAGATTACGTGATACTCTTGGTGTTTCCAATTCCAGTCATTATAGTTCAAGAGATTTGGGTATTTGTTATATCATTTCTGATATTAAGATCTCGACACTAATTGACGTTTGATCTTAAATTTCAGAAAAGATGTCGACTGAAACTGAAAACGGAAGTGGCAACGGGACCCCCAATGGCAACAATGGGCAACCTCCCGTGATTTTGACTCAGAATCCTCCAATCCCAACGGGCAACAATGGGCAACCTCCCGTGATTTCGGCTCAGAATCCTCCAATCCCAACGGCGATGCGTACGGTTCCTGTGAACCACGGGGAGAAACCCGAGAAATTCACTAGTGTGGAGTTCAAGAGGTGGCAGCAGAAGATGCTGTTTTACCTCACGACTCTGAGCCTTGCGAGGTTTTTGAGTGAGGATGCACCTGTCGTTGCTGAAGATGAGCAAGACATGCAAGTCCCGAGGGACCAAATCACTTGGAAAGAGCACGACTATTTGTGCAAGAACTATGTTCTGAATTGCTTGCACGATGCACTGTACAGCGTGTACTGTGTGAAGAAGTCGGCTAGGGAACTGTGGGAGTCCCTAGACAGAAAGTACAAAACCGAGGATGCCGGATCAAAGAAATTTGTCGTCGGCCGGTTTTTGGACTACAAAATGGTGGACTCAAAAACTGTGATCAGTCAAGTCCAAGAACTCCAAGTGATCTTGCACGAAATTGCTACTGAAGGGATGTTGCTGTGTGAGCCTTTCCAAGTGGCATGCATGATAGAGAAGCTGCCCCCTGGTTGGAAAGACTTCAAGCTGTACTTGAAGCACAAGCGAAAGGCTATGACGATGGAGGATCTTGTTGTTAGGCTCCGCATTGAGGAGGACAATAAGATGGCTGAAAGGAGGGTAGGGAGCACCTACGCCGCCAAGGCTAATGTTGTGGAACATGGCCAGTCTTCGGGAACGAAGAAGCATCAGTCTGGAAAGCAGTCTGACAAGCAGAAAGGCAAAGAGGTCAAGCTGGGACCTAAAGGAGGCGTTGCCAAGAAAAAGTTTCAGTTTCAAGGCAAGTGCTTCAATTGTGATAAGGTTGGGCACCGTGCTTCAGAGTGCACCAAGCCTCCGAACCCAAAGGCGCGCACGCATTTGGCAGAATTGGAGGGTGGGTCTGATGTCAACCTGTCAGCTGTGGTCTCTGAGGTGAACTTGGTGGGGTCAAACCCTCAAGAGTGGTGGGTTGATACTGGAGCTACTCGCCACATTTGTTGTGATAAGAAGCTGTTCACCTCCTTCGAGCCGGTTACAAACGGCGAGAAGTTGTTCATGGGGAACTCTGCAACCTCTGAGGTGGAGGGTCAAGGCAAGGTGATCTTGAAGATGACATCTGGCAAGGAGTTGACTCTCAACAATGTCCTGTTCGTGCCGGACATTCGCAAGAACCTGGTGTCCGGTTCTCTGCTAAGCAAGCATGGCTTCCGCATGGTGTTTGAAGCGGATAGGGTGACTGTCACCAAGGCTGGGGTATATGTGGGAAAGGGCTATATGACCGGTGGTCTTTTTAAGCTCAATGTAATGACTGTAATTCCACGTATTAATAAAATGAAATCCCTAGTTGCTTACTTGCTTGAGTCTTCCAATTTGTGGCATGGTAGATTAGGTCATGTTAATTATGATGCTTTACGAAGGTTAATTAACTTAGACCACATTCCCGCTTTCCAAATTGATAGAAAACACAAGTGTGAGACTTGTGTTGAAGCCAAATTGACTAGGTCTTCTTTTCAAACGATTGAAAGAAGCACTGAGCCATTGGATTTAGTTCACACTGATGTGTGTGATCTAAAGTATGTCCAAACGCGAACTGGTGGAAAGTATTTTATTACTTTCATCGATGATACCACCAGATATGGCTATGTATACTTGCTTAATAGCAAGGATGAAGCGTTGGACAAATTCATTCTTTATAAGAATGAAGTTGAGAATCAACTTAGCAAAAAGATTAAGGTGGTGAGAAGTGACCGAGGTGGTGAGTATGAATCACCGTTTGGAGAATTCTGTGCACAACACGGAATTATCTACCAAACCACTGCACCTTATTCCCCTCAGCAAAACGGAATTGCTGAACGGAAAAATCGTACCTTGAAAGAGATGATGAATGCTATGTTGATAAGTTCTGGGTTGCCACGGAACTTGTGGGGGGATGCTATCCTCTCCGCAAATTATATACTTAACAAGGTACCTCGCAAGAAAGTCAATAAGACTCCTTACGAGATGTGGAAAGGTAGGAAGCCTACCTACAGTTACCTTCGAATGTGGGGGTGTCTCGCAAAGGTAGCTGTACCTCCACCAAAAAAGGAGAAGATAGGGCCGAGGACTGTTGATTGTGTGTTTATTGGTTACGCACATAACAGCACTGCCTATCGATTTCTTGGGTATAAATCTGAGATACTGGATATTCACAAGAATACTATCATGGAATCTAGGAATGCAATGTTTTTTGAACACGTGTTTCCATATAGATCCATCGAAGAGTCGAGCTCCGTGAAGCGGACTTTGGAGACTGCATATGAAAGCGGTCAAGGCCAAGAGGAAGAGGGTGATGTTGAGCCTATACGAAGCAAACGGGCTAGAACATCAACATCCTTTGGTCCAGACTTCCTAACGTATCTGTTAGAAAGTGAGCCTCGGACATTCAAGGAAGCTGTGAGCGCTCCTGAGGGTCCTTTGTGGAAAGAGGCTATTAAAAGTGAAATTGATTCCATTCTGCAAAACCATACGTGGGAATTGGTGGATCTTCCTCCTGGTAGTAAGCCTTTGGGCTACAAGTGGATTTTCAAGAGGAAGATGAAGGCAGAGGGATCAATAGATAAGTACAAAGCTAGGCTTGTCATTAAAGGTTATAGACAAAAAGAAGGCCTAGACTACTTTGATACTTATTATCCTGTCACCAGGATCACATCCATTCGAATGATAATCGCAATTGCAGCATTGCGAAATCTTGAGATACATCAAATGGATGTGAAGACAGCTTTTCTAAATGGCGATCTAGATGAGGAAATCTACATAGAACAACCCGAGGGTTTTTCCGCGCCAGGCCAAGAAAGGAAAGTCTGCAGACTTGTTAGATCTTTGTATGGTCTAAAACAAGCACCGAAACAATGGCATGAGAAATTTGACAATGCTATGATGTCAAGTGGTTTCACAATCAACGAGTGTGACAAGTGTGTATATGTCAAAGACACAGATGAAGGGTACGTCATTTTGTGTCTCTACGTTGATGACATGCTCATTGTTGGTAGTAACGATAAGATTATCAAATCTACCAAGAAGATGTTGAACTCGAAGTTTGACATGAAAGATATGGGTCTTGCAGATGTAATACTAGGTGTTAAAATCACTAGAACATCTGATGGACTTGCACTATCTCAGTCTCATTATGTCGATAAGATTCTTGAGAAGTTCAGCAAGTCTGATACGAGTATAGCAAGGACTCCTGTGGATATGAATCTCCACTTATCCAAGAATGTGGGGGTAGGGGTATCCCAATTGGAGTATTCTCGGATAATTGGGAGTCTAATGTACCTAATGAGCTGTACAAGGCCCGACATAGCCTATTCAGTTAGCAGACTGAGTAGATACACGAGTAATCCAGGGCATGACCACTGGAAGGCGATAGTGAGACTACTACGCTATTTAAGGCATACTCGTGATTTGGGACTGCACTACACCAGATATCCAGCAGTACTAGAAGGGTACTGTGATGCAAACTGGATATCAGATATGAAGGACTCAAAATCCACGAGTGGATATGTCTTTACATTTGGTAGTGCAGCTGTCTCTTGGAAATCTTCAAAACAAACGTGTATAGCACGTTCTACGATGGAATCTGAATTCATTGCTTTAGATAAAGCAACTGAAGAGGCAGAATGGCTACGCCATTTTCTAGAAGATATTCTAAGATGGTCGAAACCTGTGCCAGCAATTTGCATCCATTGCGATAGTCAATCAGCAATAGGAAGGGCACGAAGTAATATGTATAATGATAAGTCTAGGCATATCCGTCGTAGACACAATACCATTAAACAATTACTCTCAACTGGAGTTGTTACTATTGACTATGTGAAGTCAAAGGACAACATTGCGGATCCGCTAACCAAAGGGTTAAACAAAGAGCTAGTTGAGAAAGTATCGAAGGGAATGGGGCTAAAGCCTACTACGCTCGTGTTACCGTGAAGGAAACCCAACCTAGCTAACTGGAGATCCCAAGATCTAGGTTCAATGGGACAACCTACTTGCGAGTAACGGAGAACGATCACTGTGGAGACATGCTCTCTTGCTCATTCCTATGGTGCGAAATAGTGATGCCTGCAAATGGAAACAGGTTAAGCGTTGGCTTTTAATGACTCTTATGCGCTGGAATGCCAGACGGGGTATAGCAGGATACCCTTTATAAGAAGGTTACCTATGTGAGTATGAAGTGGGGCCGCTTCTTTGAGAATTTAGGAAGGCAAAATTCTCGAGAAAATACTTGCAGAACCAGGAAGAGGTGTCATGGCCAAAACGAACCCAACAGTGAGAACTGAACTGTGTTAGGAGGAGTTCCGTGTGATGCCTGTTGTCTCGGTTTACGCAAACGGCAGAACAGTTCAAGACAACATGTTCACTGGTCAGCCAGTAAATCCGATAGGTATTTACAAGGGAAGGTTCAAGGCCAAAAGCTACCTATCCTATGCGGAATTTTTCCATTGTACTCTCTCTCGTGTCAGCTTTGTCTCCCGAGTCGGATTCAGTCAATTTCATTCATGTGGGGGATTGTTGGAAAAAATGGAATTTTAACCAAAGAGAATTTGGTGGGACCCACACCGCGCGAGGTGGGCCCAAACAGGTTTTAAATATTCCTTGCTAAGGAGTTTAAACTGGTGAAAGAATGAACAAATTCCATTGAGAGATGAATGATAAATTGTCTCTCAAAGTGGGTTTCGGACCAACAACAGTGCACGGTTGGATGGTCAAAGCTGGGTCGATTACCCAGAGTTATTACCCATGATTGTGTATTTAATTTCGGGAATAATAACTGTATCAGTTTTATTCCGGAATTGAATAGCGAAATCAATTCCCCTATTGATTGTGAGGCTCCTCCATAATG
The DNA here is from genome assembly GCA_019656295.1 of Rhododendron mucronatum var. ripense. NCBI lineage: Eukaryota > Viridiplantae > Streptophyta > Magnoliopsida > Ericales > Ericaceae > Rhododendron > Rhododendron mucronatum. Next base: position 3,781,439 of record BPLT01000009.1, on the reverse strand, counting down.
ACGCATTCATGGCCGAGGCTCCTCCTTCAGCTATAAAAGGAGGCCTCTTCCTTTGGTTTCAACACACCGAAATCACACCGAAAACAATCCATAGCATCTTTGCAATACAATATCGTTCTTCCTTCAAGAGAGAGAGTACAGACACAAGTTCGTTCGACGGGCAGTCTACGGCGGTGCTCTGGCGGCTGAGTGGGAACCGAGTCAACCCTGGGAGACAAACACCGACACAACCTCCAGCACCGGTGAGGCGGCGAATTTGTCTTAAGGGCACCGTTGATCAAAACGGGTCTCGGTTTGGAATTACTAATTCTCTTTTACAGTTTATGTGTACATTTCATATTCTGTAATTTTAGGATTCATGTTCATGTTGTAATTTCCAGAAATTAGTAAAATCGTTTACTGTTTTTCCGCACTATTTTCCTACAAATTGAAGTGTGTTATCAAAATTTTACCGAGGTCCATGTCGACGAGATATGGTGATCTCGATCCCTCAAAAGCATGTTTCCTGGGTAGTCAGCATTAGCCGGGGCATAGTTAGTTAACCCCACCGGTTCGAAGTGATGCAATTGCTGTTAGTAATTTGTTTTAATCAAAGGGTATCTGCAATCTTAACGTGGGGAGATTAATAAGTATTTAATATCATGGAGCTCGTAATATAATTGAGATAAGGACGGGAGTGCAATTATAATTCTGTAGTGGGGTGAATTATAATTAGTGAAATAAGAAGTAGAATCCTGGTGGGATTAGGTTTTCTTATTTACACTGGGAGCCCTGACTTATTACTCCTTAGGTCCCTATCGTAGCCCTATATATATACGTTATGCTCTCTAGGTCAGATGGATATTTTTCTATTATTCAGTAAATTGAGGCAGGCTTAGAGAGAGCAAACAGATCACAAAAGAGTCCACACTCGGTTCGTGTTCTAGACGTGTGGGGAATACGGTAGAAGATCATAAGGTACGGTCGAGCAGTATTCGTGGTTTATAGCAAAGCGTGCTATAACAAGTTCAACCAGCGTTCGTGTCGCAGGTAGTTGTGGTAAAACCCTAATTCCGCCTCGTAGGGTTTTTATTTTTGTTGTCTAATCTGTACGCGACATTACTGGGTCTTGGGGATTCGGTTTCCCAACAGTGGTATCAGAGCATGCTGTAATCACGCGTATGGATTAAACATGCCATGTTGTCCCTAAGGTATAGAAGGTAGAACGTAAAACTGTGCTAACTCTGTTTTGCAGCGTTCTTACCCAGCTATTATGGTCACATAACTTTTGTTAATTTTATGTGATTGGATCCCACGATAATTTTTTCGTGGTTATTGTTATTTATTGGATACCACTGTAGGGAGGTATTCCCGAACAGATAAGATTAGTCGCCGAACACGTGATGTGTTAGGGACACGTGGCAGGCACGATAGGTTTATTGCCGGGCAGTTCGATGAGTGGTGATATGGACCAGTGACACATGAAGTCATTGGTCCAGACAGTCTGTTCGGCTGATAAGGTCAAAGACATGTGAAGTCATTTGTCCAGGTATAATGACATGGACCAGTTGCATGTGAGGTCATTGGTCCAGGAGGACTGTTCGGCAAAGAGGAAGCTGAACAGTGAAGCAAGTTACCCTAAGTCTTGACGTGGCAAGAATACTCTGGAATGATAATATTCCATGGAAGAATAAGATTCCGAGTATAAAGGATCGAAGCAAGAGACCCAACGTGAGTGGGGTGTTCGGATAATTATGGGAAAGAGACCCATAAAGATTGAGCTTTCGTACAGATAAGGGAATGAGAATCCAGAAGATACTAGGTTTCCTATACGAGGTAGGGATCCTAGGGCAACAAGGATGCTTGGACTGCAAGCATCCGTGAGCCTATAAATACGAGGTGAGCCTGGAGGTAAAAGGTACGCAATATTTGGCCATCTCTTATTGCTTTCCTACTGATAATTAGGGTTTAGACCAGTACGTGATACTAACTTAAGCATCGGAGGGCCTTTGCCACGCGAGGCAAAGGTGCGCTCACCCCTTGTCTGTTTTGCAGATTAGGGTTCCGACGAAGAACTAGGGTTCCGGTGTAGAGGCACGTGTAGCCGCTACAAATTGGTGTTGTTCAGAACACTGATTGTTTTCATCCCCCTACAATTGGCGCCGTCTGTGGGAATCGAACCAATTCGTGAAAATATAACCATGATGGAAGAAGATCCAACCACGCCGTTCGATCCAAAGAACCAGTTAACTGGTGGAGGGGATAAATCTCCACCAGGAGCTCCGAGAAAGCCCGCTGGAAGAGAGGATAGAGCAGCTACTGGCTCCACGAGAAGGAGCAAGTCCCACCGAAGAGAGGCATCGGTGGACCGTTCAAAAAGTGTTCATAACAGTGAAGATATCCTCGACACAAAGAGGAAAGAAATTGAGGAGTACGCTCGTTTGATTAAGAGACGAGAGTACGAGATACGAGAGCTATAGCGGGTACGAGATCACCCGGAGGACTCCGGACTTTCGCGAAGGAGTTCTAGAGAAGACAAGAGGGCTTTACTAGTCCATAAACAGCCCCGTTCACGAGAAAGAAGAGGCAGGAGTAACAGTCCCACCACGAGACGGTGTGAAGCTTCCCCACGGAGAAGGAGAAGCAGAAGTAGAGACCGTACGCCAGAAAGGCGAAGGTCGTCTTCACGAAGAAGAAGGAGCAGAGAACGAAGTTCCTCATCTGAAGAAAAGACGAGGAAGCACCACCGTGACAGGTACGAGAGACCTGATGCTGATTGGGCCAAAGCCACAGCTCATAAGACGGTTGAAAAAGAAGAAGGGACAGTGTCCGCACGAGAAGCGGCGCGTAAAGCCCTGAGTAACATCGCAGCCTCCCCGTTTGCAAAAAGGCTGCAGGAGGCCAGGTTGCCGAGCAGAGTGAAGCACGGAGCGTTCGTGCTTTACGAGACAAACACGGACCCTGTGTCTCACATACAGCATTACCAACAGGCCTTGTTCATGCATGATGGTGATGATGCCATTCTCTACAAAATGTTCCCATCAAGTCTTGGCAAGGTGGTCCTAAGCTGGTTTCATAAACTAGCACCACGATCCATAAGAGGATGGAGGCAGTTGGCTGAAGAATTCACTGCTCGGTTCTTGACAAGCAGAAAGGCCCCAAAGACCTTTGAGAGTCTATCCACTATGAAACAGGCGGAAAGTGAGCCGATCAGAGATTATGCCAAGAAGTACTGGGAAACTTTCAACGAGATTGAAAGTTGCAGTGAAGAGTATGCCATAGCAACCTTCAAAACTGGTTTGCCTGTTCGGGGAGAACTGCGCCGCTCATTGAATAAACATCCGGTGTCTACGCTGGCGAAACTGATGGAGCGAATAGAGCAGCATGCCAGAATGGAAGATGACATACTCCGCGAAGACGGCAGGGTTGCTGCCGAAGAGCCTAAGACGCCAGCAAAGAAGGCGGACAAGCCTGAGCCCAAAACATACAAGGAGCGCAAAGATTACGGGCAGGCTAAGAAGGATCCGTATAAGGAAAAGCAAGCCCCTGACCCCAAGTCCTTCTTTTCTATCAATACTGTTTGGAAGGAGCCAATTTACAGGATTCTTTATCGAATAAAGAATCAACCATATTTCAAGTGGCCTCCGAGCCTTGGCGGAGATAAGGACGCTAGACGTGCTACGAATCAGCACTGCAGCTACCACAAGGCTTGGGGCCACATGACTGAAGATTGCGAGATGTACAAGAAACACCTCGATGATTTGGTCTCTCGGGGCTATCTCAAGGAATTCATCCAGGAGGATCCCAAGGAAAAGGAGAAGGCCATGGAACTGGATTATGAGCAAAATCCTAAAGGAGTAATCCATATGATACATGGGTTGGCTGCACCTTATACGAGAAATGAGGTTAGACTGTTACAGAGGCAATTTAAGCACGATCAGCACGTGATGCGATTGGGCAATAAAAGAGGGCGAGAGAATGATGTACGCAAAGAAAGCATAGCCTTCACAGATGATGATTTGGGAGAGGTCCAGATACCTCATAACGATGCTCTGGTCATAACCCTACGAGTTGAGGAGTATGACATTGAAAGGATCCTAGTGGATTCAGGAAGTTGTACAGAGGTGATGTACTACGATGCGTTCAAAAAGCTTGGACTGGCCCAGACAGATTTGGAACAGTCCACGACACCATTGATTGGGTTTGGTGCAGGGGCAGTGTGGCCCCTTGGAAAGGTGACCCTACCTGTTCGGGCAGGTTCAGTTGTCTTAAGGACGGATTTCCTGGTGGTAGACGTCCCCTCTTCTTATAACGCGATTATAGGAAGAACTTGTTTACACAAGATGAGGGCAGTCTCCTCGACTTACCACCAGATGGTGAAATTCCCAGGATCCAATGGGATCGAGTCAATCAGGGGTAACCAGAGAGCGGCCCAACAGTGTTTGATCTCTATCATTAAGAAGGCCCCAAAGGCCCATCATGTTCACACACTGGAAGTGCCAGATCAACCGACTATCGAGGATGTCGGAAGAAGCCCGGCTGATAAGGTGATCGAGGGTTTGGAGAAGATTCAGATCAACGAGGCTGATCCTGAAAGATATTTTTTGATTGGGGAATCGTTACCTGCAGTGGAAAGGACCGAATCAATACAATTTCTGAAGGAATATGTTGATGTGTTTGCATGGGTACCAGAAGAGATGCCTGGTGTAGATGCTGACATAATCTGTCACCATCTGAATGTTGACCCTCAGCATAAACCGGTTATTCAGAAGAAGCGTAGGGCTGCCGTGCAGCATGTGGATGCTGTTGTTGAAGAGGTCAATCGATTGCTTGAGGCAAAAGCAATACGCGAGGTTCACTACCCTGAGTGGCTATCCAACACTGTAGTCGTGAAGAAAAAGAATGGAAAGTGGCGTGTCTGTGTGGACTTCACAGACTTGAACAAAGCCTGCCCTAAAGATAGTTTTCCCCTCCCAAGGATAGACCAGTTGGTTGACGCAACATCTGGCTATGAGCGAATGAGTTTTCTTGATGCGTATCGAGGATACCATCAAATTGCTATGTATGGGCCCGATCAGGAGAAGACGTCTTTCATCACCCCACGGGGTTTGTACTGCTATAGTGTGATGCCGTTTGGGCTGAGAAATGCAGGGGCGACGTACCAAAGACTTGCAACTCTCATGTTTAAGGAACTGCTCGGGAGAACTATGGAGGTTTACATAGACGATATGGTGGTGAAAAGCCGAGACAAGCGAGGGCATATCACAGACTTAAGAGAGGTCTTTGAGATCTTGAGGAAATACAAATTAAAACTCAACGCCTCGAAATGTGCGTTTGGGGTTGGTTCTGGAAAATTCCTAGGGCACTTGGTGACTATGAGGGGGATTGAGGCTAACCCAGACCAGATTGCGGCCTTACAGAAGTTGCAAAGTCCCAAAACCACGAAGGAGGTTCAAAGACTAACTGGGATGGGTGCCGCCCTCAACAAATTTATCAGCAGATCAAGCGACAAGTGTAGGCCCTTCTTTCAGTTGTTAAAAAAAAGGGAAGGATTTGAATGGGGAGCAGAATGTGAGCAAGCTTTCCAGGACCTGAAGAAGTATCTGGCTGAGCCACCACTTCTGTCAACCCCACAGCCAGGTGAGTCCTTGATTTTATACCTAGCTGTTTCTGAGCATGCTGTTAGTGCAGTCCTGTTAAGGGATTTGGGAGTTGAGCAAATCCCAATTTACTATGTTAGCAAAACATTACTAGACGCAGAAACGAGATATCTGCCCCTGGAAAAACTTGTCCTGGCACTTAGGACAGCAACGAGAAAGTTGCCACACTACTTCCAAAGCCATAGGGTTGTAGTGTACACTGAGTTTCCATTGAAGTCACTACTACGAAAGGCAGATTTTTCTGGAAGAATCTCGACGTGGTCCGTCGAGTTGAGTCAGTATGATATTGATTATCAACCACGAACAGCAATCAAGGGCCAAGTGCTGTCTGATTTTGTGGCAGAGTTTTCTCCCACAGTAGCTCCCCTGCCTCCTACGAAAAAAGGACAGGAGAGTAGAACCTTGTCCACGAGGGACAAGGTCTCAGCCGAACAGGATGGCACGGAATGGAATCTATTCGTTGATGGATCATCTTGTAATACTGGTTCAGGAATTGGTGTTGTTCTTTTTCCTCCTAGAGGAATTATGATAGAACTGTCTGTTCGGCTGGGATTCAGCGCGTCAAATAACGTGGCAGAGTACGAGGCACTCCTAGCTGGGTTAAGAAGTGCGAAGACTCTGAAGGCAAAAAGAGTTAGGGTGCATTGTGACTCACAGCTTGTGGTAAATCAGCTGTCCGGCGAGTATCAGGCCCGGAACGAAAAAATGGCGGCATATGTGGAAGCTGCCAAGGATTTGCTTGACACCTTCGAGAGGGTCCACATTGAACAGATAAGCTCCGGACAAAATGCACATGCCGACTCATTGGCATGGCTGGCTGCAGCAGTCCCAACTGAACTCAAGCGAAGAGTTGCAGTTGAGTATCTGAATGAGCCGAGCATTGGTAGAAGCGTGGAGTTAGTTTTGGAAGTGAACCAAGGTCCAAGTTGGATGGACCCAATTGTGGAGTTTTTACGAGATGAAATACTCCCCGCTGACAAGAAAGAGGCACATAAGGTCAAAACCAAGTCAGCAAGGTTTTGGTTGTCCCCAGAGGGGAAGCTTTACAGAAAGTCCTTTACAGGCCCTTATTTGTTGTGCGTGCACCCCGAGATGGTTCAGAGATTTCTTCACGAAATACATGAAGGAACATGTGGAAGTCATGCTGGGGGAAGATCCATTGCCCACCGAGCAATTACCCAAGGCTACTGGTGGCCACATATGCAGGAGGATGCAAAGATGTATGTTAAAATTTGTGAGAAATGTCAGAAATTCTCACCAATGATTCGAACACCTGCGGAGGATTTGGTGCCTTTGACAAGTCCTTGGCCGTTTGCTCAATGGGGGATGGACATCGTGGGTCCATTGCACAAAGCAACTGGGAACCGAAAATTCCTTTTAGTTGCAACCGATTACTTCACCAAGTGGATTGAGGCTGAACCACTGGCCAAAATTACCGAGCCCATGGTTGAGAAGTTCGTGTGGAAGAGTATTATTACTCGATTCGGGGTTCCTTATTCTCTGATCACAGATAACGGGTCCCAATTTCAAAAGAAATTCAAGGCGTTCTGTGCCCAATATGGAATTCGAAATTATTATTCCACTCCAGCCTACCCTCAAAGTAATGGGCAGGCAGAAGCGTCTAACAAAACCATTCTTGATGGGATCAAGAAGAGGTTGGATAAGGCAAAGGGGAAATGGCCTGATGAATTGCCCCTTGTTTTATGGGCTCATAGGACAACACCGAGGAGGTCTACGGGAGAGACCCCCTATTCGTTGGCATACGGTACAGAGGCAGTTATACCTCTAGAAGTAGGACTTCCAACGAACAGGACTGTGTTGGTTGAAAGTGGGGGCAATGACAGAGCCCTCGAAATTGAGCTTGACCTCGCCGAGGAGAGGAGAGAAAGGGCCCTAATCCATTTGGCCTCCTACCAGGAACAGTTGATGAAGAGCTACAATAAGCATGTTCACCCACGAGAATTTGGTGTTGGGGACCTTGTACTACGGAAGGTGCTCGGCAACACCAAGGTAGCCAACGAAGGCAAGCTAGGAGCCAATTGGGAAGGCCCGTATCGGGTGACAGAGATTGTGGGCGTTGGGGCCTACAGATTGGTTGATCTGGACGGCGTCCCAATTCCGAGGCCATGGAATGCTCATAATTTGAGAAAATTCTTTGTTTAAAAAGAATTTAGTTTTGTTTCACCACGTGATTATGTGGGAATTACGAATAAAGTTCCCTTCTGTTTCTTAAGTTCAGTCTATGAATAAAGACACCCTTTTCTTCACAGTATATTTGGCTTTTTCAAATATTTGGTTTTTTAATATGAATACTGATTTTTCTTTTCATTATTCGTATTGGGGAGCATGGGATTGGCACGAACGCCATATATGAATATATCTATGCTTGATAGCTTGAGAACCGCGCACGAACAAACGCTAAAGTATGAGAAACTTGCAAACAAATGTACCCCAAGTATGAAAACACTTGGGTTGCATGCAGCTGTTCGGGTACAATCATTCGAGTAAATGATTGTGCTAAAGAGTATGAGATACTATAAGTCCGAGAAACTTACTGTTAACTAGTTAAATTCAAAAGGATTTTAAATCATAACCTGGTATGAGATACCTGTAAGTACGAAATACTTATAACATGCCTACGTACGAATATACTCTGGGGCATGCATACGTAAACATGCAAAATAATCAAGTACGAAATACTTGATTCTGCGAGGCATAACGAGACATGTCAAACACTTAGTGAAATCTAAGTATTGGAAACTTACCCCAAGTATGAAAAACTTGGAATGAATATAGAACGCACGTGGCTGTTCAGGTTCGAATACCAACACACACGGCTTGCATATATGAACATGCAAGAGATCAAGTACGAAAAGGCTTGGTTCTGTTATGACGAAACATGTCAAAACAACAGATAAACAGCTTTAAGTTCGAACATTCTTAAAGGAAGTCCAAGTACGAAGCACTTGCAGAAAGCAATAAATGAAAGAAGATTGAGAGCACGAGGTGCTTCGAACTAAAAGTACTAGATTAAAGGCCACGAAGGGCCGAGCAAACAGTTGAAATCCAGAAAGTCATGCCACGAGGGGCAAAGTGCTTACGTAAAACAAACAAAAAAGAAAAAGAAAAGATGATTTGATGCCACGCAGGGCTAGATCAAACTACGGTCACTCAGGACCTGCGAAATGTTTCGTGGCTCATTCAGTCCAATTCTTGGACTTCAGGAGTTGATTGCCCAGCTTCTTCTGTTCCAGCCTCTCTTGGAACTTCGTTGCCACCAGCATTCTCTTCTTCAGCAATAAGGTCAACGTTTGAGCCCCGGACAGGTGACTCTTCAGGGGCAGACGTCAGCACCTCAGAAGGGACTTCTTCAGCTCCAGCAAAATTCTCGATCTGTTGATCGATATCGTCTTCAGGATCTCCCTGGGATTCATCTGCAACTTGAGCACGGCGGCTTGGCAGTTCATTGTCTTCCCAGAGGGGAGAATCCTCAGCGACACCAACCTTGGTCAAGCAGGCCTCCCAGCTTGCTGCCCAGATCTGATCCTGGATGCCCGGCATCTGTTCAACGTAGCTGGCTGTAGTTGCATCGAAGCCTTTCTCATAGCCAGCATCGAAGGCTGCCTTTTTGGTATTGTCAATCTCAGCCAAAGCCTGCTTGAGGTTGTCCTCAGCAGTCTCTAGGTTGCCTTTGGCTTCAGCGTAATCTTCTTTGGCATTGTCTCTCTCTCGCTCAAGCCTGGTGACTGTTCGGAGCAGTCTTGTATTATCGTTCAGCAGCTTGACCCTTTCAACCTCAGAAGCCTGGAACTTCTGCCCCAAAGTCATCATCTTTTGGATGAACTGCGCAAACACCAGACATTTTGTTAAAGAAAATGTCTAAATAAAGCTTCTTGCTAATGAAAGGAAGTTTGTTTACCTTAATCCCACTGACAAGACCAGTGGACACGAGCCTATCAGCGGGCGATGCAGCTTCCTTCTGCATGTCAACAGGCAGAGACAATGCCTGTACTAGAGCCAATGCCGTCTCGGAAGAACTGGCGCTGTCCCCAACGTGAATGGGCCGATCACCTCTCACAAGAGTAGGAGCCCATGTTTGGGGAAGCACTTGGAGAGGGGGCGATTGGGCCTGGCTGACGTTTGTGTCAGCTGGCACATCGGAAGCGGACTGGTCTTCAGTCCTCGGGCGTTTGTCCCCTCGAGTGTCCTCAGCTTCGAGAGAGCTGTCCCTTTCGCGTATCCGTGTGGATGTCCCCCCTCTAGTGCGGCGAGAGGGTGGGGGGGGGAGCACCTGTGGATGCCACTCTGCTAGCGGCACCACGTCCCCGCGTTGAGACAGACAGGAGGGAGCTGAGGTTGAGGGGTTCGCGAGCCATTGTACCTGAATCTGGGGGAGATCGGGAGTAGCCTGACGAAGACGACTGACTCGTTGAACCAAGGGGAACAGGTTGCTCGGTCACTTGCCCGGACCTGCTCTGTCTTCTCCTTGGCCTCCTAAGCACCACACGAGTAGTGGGGACGCCGACAGGAATGGTCACTTCGTCTGGCTGTCCGGCAAGTGTGACCCCGGCCTGCAAACTTGAACTCTGGGGAGCTGATGAAGTGGAAGCACCACTGGTGCTCGGGTTAGCTAACCTCCTGTCTATGAAGCCTTTGTAAGTGGGGACGTAGCCTAGTAGTACGTGGGCGTCACGACCTCGACCATAATCTGGAGAGCCCGGTTCCCCTTTGTATTTCAAGATTCTGTTAATCTCTGCTGTTCGGACGTAACTGGGCTCATTTTTTGGACGTTTGTTTGCGTTAGTAGCTGCACGGCAAAGAGCACAGTAAAGGTCAGAGACCATATTGGAAGGTTAGATAAAAACTACAAAAGAAAAATGGAAAAAGGAGCATACGTGGGTAGCCCCATATGTGGGGGCAGTGGAAGCCCACCACTTGGCCGTCTTCGCCTATTGGTTCAAATGCTCCGGTAACATACAGAAAATCGATCTCGTGATCGCGAGCAGAGTCTGGAAGGTTGAGCACGAGACGCTTCTCTGCTTTCCTAACTTTCAAGTAGAAAGTGTTATAGTCGGTGTTTAGCACGATGCTATACCACCACTGGATGTCCCAGATCCCCAGTTGGGTCCCCAATATTCTATTCAGAGCCTCTACCCCCATTACTACCCTAAAGAAATTTGTGGAAACTTGCATTGGTGTCAGTCTGTACCAATTTAGAACTTGGCGGAGTAAAGGGTGGAGGGGGAATCTGACTCCCCCCTCGACAATGGCAACAATGGGAATGCACATCCTATCCCATGTGCCCCCATCTCTATCTGCGTCTAATGGGGCAAGTTCAAGCCCCACATTGTCAGGAACTTCATACTTTATCCTAAAAGCCGCCATGGCTGACGGGGTTTCACAGAGTTTCCTAAACTTCCCCGCTTTGGGGCCACTACTGCCCTCATCTGCCATTTGAAATATGGAGAGGACTATGAAACGAATAAAGGGGGTACAAGTAAATCCCTAAAACAGATGAATGAGAAGGAACGAAGAACCTTACGAGGTAAACTACGGCGGTGTCGGAGGTTGCAGACGGCGGCGATGGCGTTTCGAGTCGCTTGAGCAGAAAGAGACGACGAAAGGGTTTTGAATGTGTTAGAAAACCCAAATGAACCCCTTTTCAGAGGTTTAAGGGTTTGAAACGGAGACGAAGCGTCTCTCTCCACGCCGTTACAAGTTAAAGTAACGGAAAGCGGAGATTTCGCTGACGACGTTTGAGAAACGTCAGTTCAAAATTAAATGTAGGGCGTACGAGATACGCCACGTGGAGTTATTTCCCCGAGATGGTATAATGACGAAGCCGCCAAGAATATCAAAGGGTATCAGATGTGATGACAGCTCGGGGCTGGACGAATATGGTCCAGAATGGTTGTTTCTAAAAAGCCCCATCCATTGCCCCCGAACAGTGGCAAACGGATGGGGCTGGGGAGCAATTGTAGGGAGGTATTCCCGAACAGATAAGATTAGTCGCCGAACACGTGATGTGTTAGGGACACGTGGCAGGCACGATAGGTTTATTGCCGGGCAGTTCGATGAGTGGTGATATGGACCAGTGACACATGAAGTCATTGGTCCAGACAGTCTGTTCGGCTGATAAGGTCAAAGACATGTGAAGTCATTTGTCCAGGTATAATGACATGGACCAGTTGCATGTGAGGTCATTGGTCCAGGAGGACTGTTCGGCAAAGAGGAAGCTGAACAGTGAAGCAAGTTACCCTAAGTCTTGACGTGGCAAGAATACTCTGGAATGATAATATTCCATGGAAGAATAAGATTCCGAGTATAAAGGATCGAAGCAAGAGACCCAACGTGAGTGGGGTGTTCGGATAATTATGGGAAAGAGACCCATAAAGATTGAGCTTTCGTACAGATAAGGGAATGAGAATCCAGAAGATACTAGGTTTCCTATACGAGGTAGGGATCCTAGGGCAACAAGGATGCTTGGACTGCAAGCATCCGTGAGCCTATAAATACGAGGTGAGCCTGGAGGTAAAAGGTACGCAATATTTGGCCATCTCTTATTGCTTTCCTACTGATAATTAGGGTTTAGACCAGTACGTGATACTAACTTAAGCATCGGAGGGCCTTTGCCACGCGAGGCAAAGGTGCGCTCACCCCTTGTCTGTTTTGCAGATTAGGGTTCCGACGAAGAACTAGGGTTCCGGTGTAGAGGCACGTGTAGCCGCTACAAATTGGTGTTGTTCAGAACACTGATTGTTTTCATCCCCCTACAACCACGATTATTTTTCGTGGATGTAATAATTAACATAGCATGTGTTATTTATTGGGTGCCACGATTATTTTTCGTGGTTGTAATAATTAACGTAGCATGTGAACTCCAATGGAGGCATAAGATCAATGTTTGTATGTTTCTTCAATTGTAATAGCATTCGACGGTTATTCGGAGATCGAAGATGGAAGATACAAAAGATACAAGTTATTTGGCTTGCAACAATTTTTTTTCCAGATTCGTAGGGTCTGATTGCAGGGCTATTTCGACCCAGCAAACGTTGGAATCAGAAAATATGTTCTTCACGAAAGTTGTAGATAATTGAATTTTAAATCCAACCCAATTTGAATCACTTCAATTGGAGGTCGGATGAGGAAGATATGGCCAAAATACTGAAGGCTGTGCAGTTTACGCGGGAATATGTCAAATCCGAATTTTCTTGCCTAAGCACGGTTGGATTTTGGTTTCCTTGATTGATTCAGAGTATCTAAACCTTCTACACAAGTATAGTTGAAGGATTTCAAGTTTGGAAAGATTGTTTAAGGATTTCAAATTTGGAAGGACTCCTTATTGCTTAAGGATTTCAAGTTTGGAAGGATTCCTTATTGCTCAAGGATTGCATCTTTGACCATAATAGCTGGATTTTTTATCTTGTGTTTCCTTACTATTTGTGTTTCCATATTGTTTGCATATGTGATAGTTTACCATATTGGGACAACATGGTGATAATTGACTTTGACCTAGATCGCAATTTTGCAAACTCGAAAATTTTGAGAACCCTCACAATTTTTTTTAAATAACTAAGTGGGAGAGGGAGTTTATTTTTTATAAATCCCACGGTCTCCATTGCTAGTATGTAGATGATATAATTAATTTTGTGTGATGGTTTTAGAACCTTCCCCCCCCCCCCATCGGGTAAAATTAATTATGGCCTCATCGGTACAAACTTTCTTAAAAGATAGGTCTATGATAATTGTTGTGTGAATTACTTCACCATCTGAGATAATTCATAACGGAACAATGGGTCATGGGGCTAGGTAATGGTATACACTTAGCTGTAAATAATAGTATCCTCACCATCTGAGTCACTATTATTATTTATAGGACCGAAGCTATATTGGCTATTTAATTTTGCTTGACACGGTATAATGTCTAGATAGTAAAATTAAAAGGTTGTGCCTATCTATACAAATAATAAAGAGTAGAGATTTCCCATCGAAGCATGCCTTTTACGGTGTGTAGGGTTGCCAATGTTTTTCTTTTAACATATGGTTGAGGGAACCAATATTAAAATGAAATTCAAAGTTTTTATTGCCCTTCATAATTGTTGTTATGTGATTCTCAGATTCAAAAATGGATTTTTTCAATCCACTTGTCATTATTCTCAAAGAAAATAAACTTACTGGATCGAATTATATTGACTGAAAAAGGAACTTGGATATTGTGTTAATTGCTGAAGGGTACAATTTTGTGCTGTCTGAGGTGTGCCCTCCTAGACCTGATGAGAATGCCACAGAACAGAAAGTAAAATTTTATAAAAAATTGGTGAGTATCACCCATGTTGAAAGGACCCCGATTAAGGATCATGTTCTGAAGATGATAGCTCTTCTTAATGAACTAGAGATTCTTGGAGCTGAAATTGATGGGGAAACCCAGATCGATTTCGTTCTTAACTCACTACAGTCTGAGAGTTTTAAGTAATTTCGCCTGAACTATTATATGAACAAAATGCATTTATCTTTGGCGGAACTTCTTAAGGAACTCCAAGTAGCTGAGGGTCTTTTGGTTGTGAAGAAACCACCATCAGTGTTAGTGGCAGAGAAGGCTTCTACTTCTAAGCGGAAAGGCTAGAAGAAGCAGAACAAATCTCAGAAAAAGGTTGTGGAGGCAGTTCATGCGCCTCAAGGTGGAGTGAAAAAGCCTACGGGCAAGTGTTTTCACTACAAGCATCAAGAACACTGGAAGAATGAATGTCTATTCTATCTCAATAAAGTGAATAATCAAGATAAATCTTTTCGCTAGTCGTTGAATCATGTTTAGTGGTGTCATCTGCCAGTACCTGGTGTGTAGATACGTGAACCACTAATCATATTTGCAATTTATTGCATGGGTTCCAGGAAACCAGAAGACTCAGTGATGGAGAGATTTATCTATACATGGGTAATGCTACGAGAGTGGCAGCAGTTGTAGTAGGAAATGTTATTTTAAATTTTAGTAATAATATGAGTTTAATTTTGAGAGATTGTCTTTATGTTCTCATACTTAGAAGAAACTTGGGTTTCAGTTTCTAAGTTGATTAAAGATGGATTTTTGGTTTATTTTAGTAACTTTGTGGTTATTAAGTTAAATAAACGTTTTATCTATTCTGGTTCATTGGTGGATAATCTCTACTTTATTAATCCTATATTTTCTACAGTGCAACAGCATAAATTGAATAACACTAATGATATGCCTTGTAAGAGAAATGAGCCTTCTAAATTGAACCAAATGTATCTTTGGCACTTATGCCTTGGTCATATTAATCTGAATAGAATTTTTAGACTAGTCAGGGATGGACCGTTAGGTTCATTGGAAGTTGAGGAACTTCTAGTCTGCGAATCCTATTTAGAAGGTAAGATGACCAAAAGACTTTTTTATCAGTAAAAGGTTATAGAGCCAAAGAGCCATTGAAATTGGTTCATTATGTTTTGTGTGAACCATTGAATGTCCAAGCAAGAGGTGGTTTTGAGTATTTCATCACTTTGATTGATAATTACTCAATATTTACATTTATTTGATGCACCATAAGTCCGAATGCTTTGAGAAATTCAAGGAGTATAGGGCGAAAACGGTGAAACATCGAGGTAAATGTCGTAAGACACTGCGATTTGATCGTGGTGGCAAATACCTCTTGGGAGAGTTAGGAAGTACTTGTTAGCTGAAGGAATTACATCCCAGTTTTCAACACCAAGTATCCACGTCAAAATGGTTTAGCAGAAAGAAGGACTACGACTCTTATAGATATGGTGAGATCAATGATAAGTTATTCAGATTTACCAATTTCGTTTTGGGGACATGCACTAGAAACAGTAATGTACATTCTTAACTTGGTACCATCTAAGTGAGTACCATCTACACCCATAGAACTGTGAACTGGGTGCAAACCTAGTCTGTAACATGTTCGGGTTTGGGGTAGTCCGGCACATTTGCTAAATGGGAACGCAGATAAATTGGAATCAAGGACATAAGTTTGTCTGTTTGTGGGGTACCTTAGAGGAACGAAATGTGAATTATTTTATAGTCCTAAGAATCAGAAGGTCATTGTTAGCACCAATGCTCGATACTTTGTGAAGGACTATGAAATAGACCATAAGCTCAGAAGTAAGATTGTTCTAAAGAAATTGAGATGAGATGGACCGATAAAGACTTCTTCAACACCAATAGAACCGGAGGTTACACTGCAAGAAAGAGTTGTTGACACACTGGTACCTCATCGTAGTGGGAGGGTTGTTGTCCCACCCAATCGGTATATGTTCTTGGGAGAATCTTATGATATGATCCCTGAAGAACAACATGCTGAACCTTGCAACTACTATGAGGAACTAAAAGATAAAGATGCTGAATTTTGACAAAGGGCTGTGAAATCTGCATCCACATAATGGAATCAGATGGGTTCATAGTAAATGGTCAAGAGCACATGTTGAGCAAGCTTAAGGAGTCTATTCATGGATTCAAGCAAGCATCTAGATCTTGGAATATCTGTTTTGATCAAGCAATCAGGTTTTCTTGGTTTTGATTAATGTCCGGATAAGTCATGTGTGTACAAGAAGCGCAACAGAAAAGTGGTGGTATTTTTGGTACTATACGTAGATGATATTCTGTTAATCGGAAACGATGTAGAAATGTTATCTTCGATAAATGTGTGACTATCTAGCCTATTCGATATGAAAGACTTGAGAGAAGCCGGTCACATCCTTGGGATTAAACTTATGTGAGATCGCAAGTATAGGATGTTGGGCTTATCATAAGCCTACTTATATCGATGAGATCCTTGCTCGTTTTAGCATGCAGGATTCCAAGAAAGGGTTCCTTCCTTTTTAGCCATGGAATCAACCTATCCAAGGATCAGTGTCGTAAGACACCTGAGGAGATGGAAAAGATGAAGGCAGTTCCTTATGCCTTGGCAGTAGGAAGCCTCATGTATGCTATGCTGTATACTAGACCTGATATTTGCTTTGCTGTTAGCATGGTTAGTAAATTTCAGTGTAATCCAGTGTAAGAGCGTTGGACTGCAGTGAAACATATACTCAAGTATCTGAAAAGAACTAGAGATCATATGTTGGTGTTCCAGTCAGATAGTCTGGTACCTCATGGGTACACTGACTTAAACTTTATGTCAAATAAGGATTCCATAAAGTCTACCTCGGGATATGTGTTTACCTTAGGAGGTGGAGCCATAAGTTGGAGGAGTATCAAGCAATCGTGCATTGATTGATTCCACCATGGAGGCCGAGTATGTGGTAGCTTCTTAAGCAGCCAAAGAGGCCATTTTGGCTTAGAAACTTCTTGATGGATCTAGAAGTGATTCCTTTAGTGAAATTAGCTTTTACATTTATTGTGACAATAGTGGTGAAATTGCTAATTCTAAGGAGCCATTGACTCATAAGAAGGAAAACACGTCGAGCGTAAGTATCACCTGTTTCGAGAGATCGTTCAGAGAGGTGATGTTGCTATGTCCAAGATCGTATCGGTAAACAACCTAACAGATCCTTTTACGAAGAGCTTACCAGCTAAGACTTTTGATAGTCACGTAGAGGGAATGGGAGTGAGATGCATGGCAGCATGGTTTTGAGTCTTAGTGGGAGTTTGTTAGAAAATTATACTAAAAGTTATACTTTTGTATAATGGATTAATATTTGATTGCTATTTATTAATCACTTTTATTCATTTTTGATGAGAATCTTTTATGGGCAATGTTTGCATAATATTATTGTATATTGTGCATGTGTGTCTTTTATTTTACAAAGTAGATGATCTGGTGTGTAGAGTTCAGCTTACACACAGAAGATCAGATCATCAGTTCTTGTGAAATATAAGATATGGTTCGCAGTCTTAGATGGAACTGGACACACCATCGGTAGGACTGTAGTACAATGTTTAGTAGGTCTGTCTTAACTACAGGGAACGGTCTAGTTCTAACTTATTGTGCTAGTACACTTTGTGTGTATTGACCTGGGACCGCATTGAGGTAATTGTCTTTATACTAACTTTATAAGACAATTGGAATCTCATGGTTATTATGAATGCTTATGCTCTTAATCCAAAAATAATTATTAGAGGTGTATATTTAACGTTGTTGACTTTGATTCATTAAAGAGTGAGATCTTTATACGGTCAATAGTCTTGGTGGGTTGGGTCGCAACATTATGTATATGACAACTATTAATTATTGATGGAATCCACGTCCCAATAGGGATTGATGATACCCCTTGAGTAAGCTTATAAGTTTCGATTATGTTAAACCCTGCAGGTGGATATTTGTATTCAACATATCGAATAAGTTAAGCGGATAGTCTCAAGTTAAGATGTTGATTAAGTGGGAGATTGTTAGTAATTTGTTTTAATCAAAGGGTATCTGTAATCTTAACGTGGGGAGATTAATAAGTATTTAATATCATGGAGCTCGTAATATAATTGAGATAAGGACGGGAGTGCAATTATAATTCTGTAGTGGGGTGAATTATAATTAGTGAAATAAGAAGTAGAATCCTGGTGGGATTAGGTTTTCTTATTTACACTGGGAGCCCTGACTTATTACTCCTTAGGTCCCTATCGTAGCCCTATATATATACGTTATGCTCTCTAGGTCAGATGGATATTTTTCTATTATTCAGTAAATAGAGGCAGGCTTAGAGAGAGCAAACAGATCACAAAAGAGTCCACACTCGGTTCGTGTTCTAGACGTGTGGGGAATACGGTAGAAGATCATAAGGTACGGTCGAGCAGTATTCGTGGTTTATAGCAAGGCGTGCTATAACAAGTTCAACCAGCGTTCGTGTCGTAGAGAGTTGTGGTAAAACCCTAATTCCGCCTCGTTGGGTTTTTATTTTTGTTGTCTAATCTGTACGCGTCATTACTGGGTCTTGGGGATTCGGTTTCCCAACAATTGCGGAGCATAAGTCTCAGGTGAAATAGTGGGACGAGACTCCCTTACAAAAGCCTTCGCTTCCTCCACCGCCATCACTCGTTCTTCTGCCACCATCTCCTTCGGTTCTGGCCCCCACTCAGGCACCCGAGTTTCACCGCCATCCTGGCTCAGTAAAACCCCCATTAGCATAGCCACCGCTCTCGCGTCAGGAGGCCCGACCCCCTCAATACATCTGCAGCGCTAGGATCGACCCAGAGAGCCTTGAGAATATCCAGGGGATCAGCTCTCTCCAAGAAGTAACCCTCGATTAGAGGAACAGGCTCCGAAGTGCCTATCCCACCATCCACGCTCTTAGGCTCCACCATTTACGTCCTCAAAACAGGTGTAACGGTGAATCGATAGACTATTGCAGCCTCGCTCTCTGTCATGATCTCTTGGCCACCACTTGCAGCCCTGTCCTCCGCTGCTTTTAGCAACTCCTCCACTATTGGAGTGGGAGGGATGTTCTCATCACCTGAAGCACTACCTCCGAACGCCCTAACTCCGTCGCCAACCCCTCCTGTGGCTGCCGTAACATCCTTTACGATCTCTTCATCACCCGTAGTCACTACCGTTGTGTCACCCATGGTAGCCGCCACCCTTCCAAGCGCCTCAGTACCTCCTCTATCTTCTTCTGTCGCCTCCACGTCGTGCATGGTAGACACCATGCTGTCGGGCTCCGCCCCGTTCCCGCCACTACTGGCCACTCATTCCTCTTCCCCTCTTCCATCCATTTTTCGCTTCCTCTGGCGAGCTTCCTGGTACTCCACCGCCCACCGTAACACAGTAGTAATGTCTTGGTCTTGGAGTCAATCCGTTGTACCAATAGATTGAGAAAGAGAAAGGTCGATTAAGGAAGGGAGAAGTCAAGTGAGAGGGAGAGAAGTCAATTGGAAGAGAGGGAAATCGGTTGGGACGTAGAAAAAAGATGGAAGACCCTGGTCCGTGCTCTGGTTCTCGAGCGCTCAGAAACGGAATGAGACCCCTTGTTTTTTTGAAAAATGAAGACGAAGGGTGCTGGGCCCCAGCTTTGGTTCCGAGCGCTCGGAACCACTTCTGAACGCTTAGGAGTGGTTTTGAGACCCAAATTCTATTTTCGATTTGCAAGCTGAATTTTGGTTAATCATACAACATTTCTTGCTTTAAATTCCATTTAAGTTTACAAAATCAATCTTAGTCCTAATTTCCAGCAGACAGTAGCAAAATTCAATCGTCGATGTGCTTTTGTCGAGCAGTGGTCGAACATTATAAAAAATTGTCAAATAGTATATCCATTCGATTATTTCATGTCAAGCTTGTTTTTATACCACTTCATGCATGTTTGCAATTGCCCTGAAGAACTACGCTGGTCTGATCCCCGTAGAAAAGGGTACGTAGGCAGCCCGAAAGGGCACGACATCAAGTTTTGAATTTCAATGCATCCTTTGTTTATATTTGGTTTTCAATTGAGGGTTCGGTATGACTCGAATTAGGCTGTCTCAATCTTTGGGCGTCACTCGTATCCAGACATGATACTGAGCACCGTCCTAAGAGGGGCAACTGTAGACACCCCAATTTGAATCGATCAAAATTCCTTAATTTGTGGCTTTTTGGCCCTTGCCGACGATGAATTAGGATTAAAACAAGCTTTGACTACAATTAGACCTTGCTTCTTAGATTTCCAAAATCAAAATCAATTTGGCAAAAAATGTCCCAAGCGCTCATAACCATTTCCAAGCGCTCGGGACTTATATTCAAAACCCCAGATTTAGCTCATTCCTAAGCGCTTAGGAGTGTTGGATCCATTCCTGAGCGCTCAGGTCAACAGAATTTTCCATGGAAATTTGAATTTCCAGTTTTTTCAATCACCACATGGCTATGATTTCAATCATGTTGGTCATTGCTGCAGTGTTTTTTGACCTGAATCAGTACGAGATCAAATCAAATTGCTTATTGCCTCTTCAATTATATTTTATATAATTTATAATTAATTTTCAAATTTTAAATTTCTTGGCCTATAAATAGCCATGCCAATGCTGCATTTTGTAGAGGGAAAAAAATTGACTAGGAAAGTCGGCATCCTTCTTTCAATTTCAAAAGAAAACTCCTTGCAACAAAAATTAATTTTCCAAACCTTTGTTGAAAATCAAAATCATTTCAAAAACCATTTTGAAAAATCCAAGGAGCTGAAGAACTAGGCTCAGTTTTAGTTTCTGAAGTTCTCCCATCTCTTCATCCAAGAAGCAAGTGTCCTATTCACAAAGGTAGATTTCTTCTACTATTTCAACCTAAAAGGGCTATTATCCTTCTGAGGGAAGTCATTCAGCCCACTCCAGTCTACCATACTGGGGGTGTGGTGGAATGATCTTGGTGTAAAAACAAAGGGTGGAAGGGCCACAAACAAAAAATTTCAAAGAGGCCCGATGGAATTCTTGAGCGCTCGAGAGTACTTCTAGTTATGTTGCTCATTTTTCTATGAAACGTTCAAGGAAAATAAAGATTTTAATGGATCCGGTACCTGTTATTTCAAAAATCCATTGTTATTAACACAAATCACCATCGATTTCCAAGTGATTTTCAATTTTCAAGAAACAGAAAGGGATTTACTTACTATAGGCAATATGGTAAAACCACATTTTCCTTGAAAGTCATTTTCCAAAATTCAATTAAATATTTTTAGAAGGTCTGTTCAGTTTTTCAAAGTTTTAGATGCAAGGAAGCAAGGTTTAAGTGGCTCGGACCAGTTCTAGGATATTTAAACCCTTTGCTGAGCATTATTTCATGTGCTACTATCTGTCTAACCATGATTTGCAGGAAAAGGTAGCAGTACTCATTGGTTACATAAAACATATAAAATGGAGGGAGTATTCATTGGTTGAGGGGGAGTTGTGATCGTTCTTTGGCTCTTAATGTTTATCGATGATTGCTTGGTTTGACTTCGTAAGGGGGAGACAATTTGACAGCTCAGAGTTACATGCGAAATCAAGGCACTTGAATGTTAATCTGAATAGCTTATGACGTGGTTCACACACTCACCATTTGTCACTGATTCATGTCTCATGGCACATTTATCTTCCAAATAAATCCGTGGGTTGGTTTCAAAAGAGATTGTCCATGCATTTTTAAATGCTCTCATATTCATTAAATCTCATACCAAGGAACTGAGTCCTCGTTGGTGTGTTGCATTTTTTTTTTTTAATTTTGTCATGGGAACACAGTTAGTCATATGTTTGCATTCACAATTACGTTATGCTTTTGATATCTTGACCGTTAGTCATATGTTGGTCGTTCACTATCTCATTCAGGGTGTCTTTTTATGCATGCTATGATCTTTGTGATTCTGTGACAAGAAGGGGGAGAAATGTGTTTTGTTGCTTATGCTTAATTAGTTCCACAGTGTTGGTTTTCGTGTTTCATGTGCTCCTGTGTGCAGGTATGGGGCTATTGGTCTCTTGATGTCAGTGGGATAGGATTTTCAATTGTTAGTCGATTTTATTTTGTCTCGGAATTGCCAAAGGGGGAGATTGTAAGTTCCTTATTTGTGGTTGGCTAATTCCGTGACGTTTTTGTGTAATTGAAATCCTATGTAATCGCTAGTTAGTTTTTTAGTGTTGGAGTTGAAGTTTAGCTAGTAATCAAAGCCTCAACCGAAGTGGATTGAAGATTCAGAATGCAAGGGGAAATCAGATGCAGTAAGGTTAAATAGGTCACTTGAGCAACTTGGAGGGACCGGTCAAGCAAGCTACCCTTGTTTGTATTCCTGCGACGGATGAGTGAAATTCAAAGAGCAATAAAAGGTCGCTCGGGCAAGCTGTGCTAGGTTAAAATAATAATCATAAAACCTATATAAGGCATGTTATTCTTTCAGAAAGTGCACCAACGCAGCCACAACGTTTCTTGAGAGAGAAAAAGTCTGTAAGATGGATTGTTCATCTTCTACATCATGCGGAGTTCTTTGAAGGAGTTCAAAGATGATTGGAGGTTGATCTAAAGGAGGAGTCCTGCGTCTAGATCAAATATTCGTGGAGTCGAATACGAAGGAGCATCTATTAGAGCGGTTCATGAGGAGTCAGCAAAGAGATTCTTAGCCAATATTGAGGAGTCATAGCGTGGTTGTAAGAACTCTCTGTTTCCGCGTTTTGCGTATATTGCTCTCTTCCCTCCTGTGATTTTTTCCCCGTCTTGGGGTTTTCCACATATATCTCTGTGTGATGCCTGCTTCTTTATTTATTGCGTTTATTATCTTGCATAATCACATAGATTAGGGTTTGATTAAATTAGTTGGTTCATTTAATTTGTTCTCCGTAGTAGTAAATCTCGACGTGATCCGATCTTGGTCTTTCATTGATTAAAGCCATTTTCTGAGAATACTTGATAATCTTTGTATAACAAACCGCATTGCATTATTTTTGTCTACTTTGGAACTCTGTAATTTATTGGGCAAGTTTTGTGGACTTGGGGACTGAATTATCTTTTGGGCTATTAATTGTAACTCCTGTGAGGATTTAAATTATCAAATGTTATAATTATTTATGTTCAAAATCGAGGGCGTGACTAGGACCTCATTTAAGTTATATTTATGCATGTTTAGCAATTTCTAATTGTGTTTCCATTGCCTAATTATTATAGGAAGTGTGGGTGGTTCGTAAAGCCGAGGTGAGTGATTTAATACTTAAACACATGGTTTTGCACTTGTTTTCCTTAACGAGCTTATTTGAACAAGTTTTATAAATTGTGTACTCCATGGAATAAGAATCTATTTCGCAAATATTTCGCAAATATTTTCTGCCATTCACATTATTTTTTCTCTTCCTTTGGACACAGAATTGTTTAATACGTTATCACTAAATAAAGTGAATCATTTAACTTAGCTTGTGGAGTACAAATTGGTTGAGCTTGCCCATCTCAATCCAACATACAATATCAATCAAATGCTCGTGTCTCAAGAATCAAGATATTGCATGTTTATATAACTACCGTGTCATATATTAACATCCAACATGAAGCTTACTTAAGCATTTCAACAAAGCTCAGAGTCTCATCAATGGTAGATCAGACACAAAACCATCCATTCCGTCTGAACCAGGTGCCTCTTCATGCTCCACATTTGGATCCACCTCCTATAAATCCCAAACCAACCCATAGAAACTTGAAGCTTAATAACATGAAACAGAAGTGAACTTTATAACATAGGGGCAAAAAATGGAACTGTACTTAGGATGAATTTGCCATTAAAGAGGGAAAGATGTGGGCAACATCGAAAATATTCTCCCCATCTCATACACTAGGACCAAGAGTAACATCTCCTCCTTGGGTTCCCTGACTTTTCATGTTCCTTGACGACTACAAAGATCGAGTCTCGATAAAACTCCCACATAGTATTGAACAACCAAACGTTTCATACCTAATCAATAAAACGGAAGCAAAGGAACACGATTTATTAATTGCAGAAGACAATTCAAAGCAAACCTAGGACTTTGGAAGAGAAAAAAAAGAAAGAAAGACAACATACATAGCTATGTCTTGTCATGAAACCTTGTCGTAATTGTGTATCTATGATACTTGTAAGACAAAAAAACAAAACCTTAGGCTTGTTCTGTCACGAGACAACATTTTTGGACGCAAGATATTTTTCAGGTGAAAGATTTCACCCAAAAAATGTACTTGCTTGATGTACTTCAAGGCATTTGGTTTGAATCCTCAAAATACTTAAAAGTTGAATGGGGTTGAAGGAATGTTTTTTCTCTTTTGGTAATGCCAAGGTGTCTCGGGCCATCTTCCGCGCACCTCGGACTGATCCCTATATATAGTTCCTCCCCACCTTTTCACACACCCCAAAAATTGTTGGCGAGGAGAATTGGGCTAAAGGAATGTTGATATTACATCCAAAATAGATCCATAAGAAATTGCTTAAGGGCATTCTAGGCTCAGCACAACCTATGGATTTCACCTCCATGGCTAAAAAAAAACCTCACCCAAAATTACCCTATTGAAGTTTTAATCACAAGTCATGAACAATGTTCATTAAAAACAAAAGAATCTTCGACCCAAAAAAAAAAAATAGAACTCACTTCTCACCTCATGTTGAACCAAAGACTGAAAATCGAGTAAATATTCTGTCAATATTTTAATTCAAAGCAAAGCCTAACATCGAATATTTATCCTCCAAAGTATACTGCTGACAGTTTCATCGTTCTTTTTGCTAAATTATGAAAAAGTGAACAGAACAAGACGATAAATTTAACTGTCTAGCAAAGAGAGATAGAACTCAAAATTAGGGCATGTAAGAGAAATCAACAAAATTGAAAGCACAATCGAAATTAGGACTGAGAAGAGAAATTAACAAAATAAAACGAAAAAACTCTCAAAATTAGGGCTTAAAAGATAAATTGACAAAATCAAAGAAAGATTCGAATTTACCGTTCTTTGACCTTAAAACATGAGATTCAGGTATATTGTGATTCAATTTGTGGACAAACAACAAACTCCACGATTTGATTTCGAAAAACTCTACGACTTAGGTAGCCGTCAACTCCGAACTCTTCAATTTCAAGTAACCTTCACGAGAGAGAGAGAGAGAGAGAGAGAGAGAGAGAGAAAGAGAGAGTTCTGGGATATGAGAATTATTTGATGGAGGGCAAGGAATTAACGCCATGTTTTTTCTAGTGTGGGTTCTTTTTTCCTCTTATCAGGCGAGAGATCTTTTAAGGTGGGAAGAAGAAAGGGCAAATGAGTCTTCTCAAGTTATGCTTACCATGTATTGGGGATAAAAATAGGAGATACCATGTATTGGTGATTCTGAGAGTGGAGACCATTGAAGTGGTAAATAAAGCCATGGCCCTCCACCTGCCAGTAATTTTTCCATTCGAATTCGCTAGCAGTCACGTTCTTTTGCCGAAGCAACTCAAGCAAGGATAAGCACGTGACGTCACGACGAACGGTGAGTTTGTAACTTTTTATTGTATTCGGGTAATTACATTACTACCTCCTCAATACTTTTGAAATATCAATGTATTCCATTCTATCCATTGGTATATCACTTCACTCCCTAAATTTACAAAATTATGAAACAGTCTCTTCCTGCTTCCATTAGTCAAATTGTCCGCGAACCAAAGGAATATACCGACAACTTGAGGATAATAAGTAAAAGATGCATTGATATCCGAAAAAAATGTGTTAATATCCTTGAGGTATGGATTGATATCCAAACTTGTCTAAAATTATTAAAATCCTTCACTTAGTGGGCAAAGGTTAGCAAGACCGCTTATAGATTTATCTACACCATCTTAATTTTAAAATATATTTCTAATTTGATATTTATCTTTGTCGTCTTAATTTCAGTATCAATTAATAAGTCGACAACTTGAGTCCTGTAGTAGGCCGGATTAACATCTTGGCCCAATGGACTAGTTGGGCCCGTTGCCCCTTGAGCCCATTTACGGAGACTTCCAGCGAAAAGAGCATATGGATCCCATATCCATTTGGTGGACAACAGAGTCGGAGTTATGACCCAAGTCGTGCTAGAGACTGAAGCAGATCGTAGTCGTTGTAGTATGGAACGGATCAGTTCGGCCACATGGCACCATTTTGGTTCGGCCACGTGGCGTCGATAAAGGGAATACAACAAGCTCGTCGCGCAATACGCGTACGGTCCGGCTATGTGGTGCGCCTCGGCTATAACGCCCCGAATTTTGGGTACGTTAAGGAGGCATTTATTACATAATAAAGAGAGTTTATTACATCATAAATGCTTCAAAAGGGTACATATAATCAACAAAGGAGAACTAATGCTCCTAACTACTGCTCCGCTTGCTTCTTCCATTCTGGCACGCTTCTCAGCTCCGAAGGCCTCCAAGCTGAAGATCTCGCCCTGCTCATCTATGAAGTCTGACACATTATACCGGCGTCACCACCAATATAATATGTCAGGGTCACTAAAAGGTAACACCGTGAGCTATAACACTCAATAGGAGATTCTTACCCACCATCCTTACTACTAACGATCACATATTCAAATTCGTTAATCATCTATCGTTGGTGTCCAAGATTCTCGTGTTTCTCCTACGCGACTCGTCGTAGACTGTGTCAACGTTTTCCACTTACAAATCAACCTTTCAAAAATCCTTAGCATTGGCTCCGTACCGCGGATAACCAAGCCTTACACACCCAACCTCGGTTCCGCCGCGCCGGGTCCCATTGGCACACAATTGCATTGGCTCCTCTCCGTGGATAACCAAGCCATACCTCACCATGGTTCCGCCGGTCCGGTTTCCCATGGGAATGCACACAACCTCACAATGGTTCCGCTATTCCGGATTCCCATTGGAACACACACACACACACATAATGCCCTCGAAATGGTCATTATGTAGTTTCTAAAATATCTTTTTCCTCGAAAAACTCATCGTTCTTTGTCAAAGACACCCTAGGTGCCATGTTTCTATTTTCTCGGTTCTCGTGTCTCGTTATCATACATAGACTCCGAGGCAGGACTTTTCACATAAACATTCAAATTCAAATCAACGCTTAAAGCATAACGCCACATGTTCGAACGCCCTTGGAGTGATAAATCACTTATGCTTTATCGTGTCACAAGTAATACAAGCAATTCATATAAACATCGTAAAAGATCAAAATACGAATACTTCGTTTCAACGATAAGTTCTTCCTTAGAGATCAAAACAACATACGTTATACTTGCGATGGAAAATAAGGAGATCATACATATACTTAGCATAGGGTAAGAGTATCCTACCTTGATCCGAAACTAGTCGGGGCCGAATAAGCTATTTGAAAATCCACGGGTGATGAAACTCGCGAATCTGGTCCGAACTTTGGACGGCAGTAACTCGGTCAATCTTTGGCCGAATATAGTCGTTCTTGGGTCGAAATCGAAGCTCAAGAAATGCTCTACAACTTTTGTGAAGGAAGTTGATCCTAAAAACTACTCTCTAAGTAGGAGAAAAATGGTGAGGAAAGAGAAGACAGTAAGCTGTCTGGAAATGGAAATCCGAGAATTTTACTGAATTTCGGATGCCAATATCTTGGTCATTTCTTGACCGATTGGGGTGGTTCTTGGGTCTAACTTGAAGGTTTCGAAGTTTTCTACAACTTTCCAGAAGGAAGTTGGTTCTAAAAACTACTCTAAGAAGGAGAAAACTGGGGATTTACAAAGGGACAGTAAGCTGCCCAGAAATGGTTTCTAGAGAGAAGGAAGAGCAAATGCTTCAAGGTGTGAGTTGATGTAACGCCCTGAATTTTGGGTACGTTAAAGGGATGATTTATTACAGAATTAAAATAGAGTCATTGTTCAATATTACAGCACGGCTCTCATAAGAGCATTTGAAATACAAAATAGATAACAAAAAGGGAGCTAGGGTTCCTATTCTACGGCTCCTCTTGCTCCTCCAACCTAGCGAGTTCTTCGGCTCCATACGCCTCCAAGGTGAAGAGATCGCCCTGTTCGTCTATCAGGTCTGACATATTATATTGGCGTCGCCACCCATATAATATGCCAGGGTCACCACAAGGTAACACCATGAGCTACGATGGCTCAATAGTAAATATCCTACTACTAGCATCGATTTCCACATGATAAGTACTTAAGTAGTAAACAAATGACAATAACAGCTTATTCATATTCGTTTTATAATCATTATCGGTGTCAAGGATTCTCGATTTTTTCTCCTACGCACACATCGTAAACCGTGTCATTTATTGCTACCTTTCTTTTCCAAAGACTTCTTTTTAACTCACCCAACCTCGGTTCCGCCGCGCCGGGTTCCCGAGTATCCTCACAATGGTTCCGCCGCACCGGGTTCCCATTGGCACACAAAAACTTACATAGGCTCCGTACCACGGATTACTATGCTACTCACCCTACTTCGGTTCCGCCGCGCTGGTCTCCCGAATATCCTCACAACGGTTCCGCCGCGCCAGGTTCCCGTTGGCATACACACACCTCTCACGTAATACCCTTGATTAGTCATTACGTGATTTCAAAATATTTCCAACCGGGAAAAACACATCTTCTTAGTTAATTACACCCTAGGTGCCATGTTTCTACTTTTCTAGGTTTTCGTGTCTCGTTCTCATGCAAGACTCCGTCGTTTAAGACTTTACATACACACATGCGTTCAATTAAAGCTTTGAACAATTAAAACAAGATCATCCAACCTATACTAACTACAGGCTTGAAACATTCCAAAAGTAAATCATGCATCTCCAATATTCATTAAAAGTTAACATCATCTACGATCAAGTAACTTTTTAAACTTTAAATAAAGTAAGTAAAGATTTTAACTAGCAAGATTTAACAACTTTAGAAGAAGAAAGTAAGATCGAACTATGATATAGTAAAGATTTCACTACCGTTCTTCTAGGCGGTGGTCGGCTTACGGAAGTTTGATCGTTGGTTTGAAATCAGCGGAGTAACAGCCTCCGGATTGCTTCGAAAGGAAAAGAATTGTACTTCTTTTCCTAGAAACAACTTCCTATCTTTAACTAAGCTACTTTTAAGATCAAAGGGTGGTATTGGAAGTGGTTTAGTGGTATTGCTGAAGAACAAAGAAAGTTCTTGAACTTTGAATCAAGAACACTTGAATTTTTAGAGAGAAGGAAGAGCTATTGCTTGAGGTGTGAGTTCAAAGCATGAGAATGGCCTTCTATTTATAGGCAAGGGCTCCCCCTCTCTCCTCCATCCCCAATTTTTTTAATCCATAAAGATGTGTTCACATGGAAGAATTAAGGCTAAAATCCTAGGTTTGCATGGCTATGGTGTCCTTAGATTTGGTCTTGGAACCAATGGATGGTGGAGATGAGTTTGTACAAGATTCCAAGGGTTTAAACTAATATTGGATGTACAAAAGAAGGACATGAAGTGAAGTTTTGCTTGGAAGCACAAGAATCTCATGGTACATGGAAGTCCAATGGCCAAGTACCAACCAAATTTTCTCCCTCCTCCTCTCCTCCAACCGGCCCCCCTCTCTCCCTCTCTCTCTCTCACGGCTCTCTCTCTCTCCCTCTCTTCTTGCTTCCTCATGGTACATATATATATATACATATGTACAAATATAGCAAGCAAACAAATAAAATATATGTACTTTAGTACTTTAAGATCAAAAATAGACTTTTAGGCTAGGATTGTCTTCTATACTACAAATAGACACATGGTACTTTTAGGGTAATACTCTAGTCTTTTAAGTACTTATATGATATATACATATGTACCCATGTACCCTAGGAAGATCAAACCCTTAATATAAAATGGTTTAAAGGTACCTAAGAGAATCTAGTACTAAGTACTTTTTCTAGTAAAGTAGTGTGAACTTAATCACATGGGTTAAAGAAAAGTTTAATTAATAAACCCCATGGTACTTTGAAAGACTAACTCTTTTGTCCATTGGGTAAAAATTCCCCTAACATCTATTATCCAATGGATAATAGTTATTAGGCCAAATAAATAATAAAATAAATCCCAAAAGTACCTTAAAGTAATTAAATAATATTTTTCTTAATATTCTTGGTACTTTGACCAAATATACTTTTAATAAAAACAATTGGGGTTCTATTATCCAATGGATAATAGTTTCCCGAACAATCTTTGTCCAATGGGCAAAGAATAAAATCAAAATAATTAAAAGAAAAAGAATATTCAATACTTTGACTAGGGTTTAAAAGGTTCAAAAGGTCCAATGAGGGCAAAACGGTCCATTCACGGTGACTAGATGGCTTCCTAGTTTAGTTCCTCCAACCGGATGGTTAGAAGCTAACTAGGCTTGCTAAATAGGACTAAAGCGCAAGAAATAAAAGTTCAGGGGCTAAAGTGTAGAAAATGAAAGTTCAAGGGCTAAAGCGCAGTTTTGACAAACTATCGGAAAATTAACGAAATTCATGCAATTAACATTAATAACTCGAATAATAAATACATCTTTATTTATTAAAATTCAGAGTTATTACAGTTGAAATGCTTGGTATGGCCTTCTATTTATAGGCAAGGCTTGGCTCTCTCTCCTCTTCTCAATGGCCGGCCCCCCTCTCTCTCTCCTTTCCTCAATTTGACACTTGTCATGCCAACTAGAAAGATCAAGGCCTAACTTTAGGCTTGCATGGCTAGGATTTGATTCTTGCAAGACTTGGTGGGCAAGAAGAGGTGTGAACAAGATTTCTAGGGTTTAAACAAATCATGGAAGGACAATCAAGGACAAGATTCTTGGCTAGGAAGAGTTCACACCAAGGATTTGGAAGAATAATGGAAGATCATGGAAGTACAACCAAATCCCTTCTTCTTTCTTCCTTCCCCTCTCTCTCTCTCTCTCTCTCTCTCTCGCAAGGTACAACACACACACACACACACACACATATATATATATATGTATATATAACACAAAGGACAATGAACAATAAACAAAAGGTACTTTTGTACCAAAAGATCAAAGAAGACTTAAAGACTAAGGTTTAACTTTTTAAACCAACTAATAAGCACATGTGAACACAAGGCATTAGTCTAGTCTCCCATGTACTTAAATAATATAAACATGGTACTAATGTACAATAGGAAGGACAACTCCCCAATAAAAATAAATAAAGGGTACTTAGGAGAATCTTAGGTTTTAAAATCCTCCAATAAAATATTGTACATCATCCCATGGGTTTTTTGAAAAAGACTAGTTTAATAAAACCCTTGTACTTGGTGAAAGAATAACCCTATTACCCAATGGGTAATAAATCCCCTAACTTCTATTGTCCAATGGACAATAGTCATTAGGTAACTTTTATATTAAAATAATATATACTTTGTCACATGGGGATTTAAGAACAAGATTAAATTAATAACCCCATGTTCTTGGTTGAAAGGTGAACCTATTATCCAATGGATAATAATTCTCCTAGCTTTTATCGTCCAATGGACAAAGAGTGAAACCAAAAATATTTAAAAGAAAAAGAATCAACAATTCTTGTTCTAGGGTTCAAAAGGTTCAAAAAGGTCCAAGAGGGGTAAAACGGTCCTCTTACGGTTAGGGAAAAGTAACCAAATGATTTCCTAGTTTAGTTTCTCCAACAAGTCGGTTAGAAACTAACTAGGCTTACCAAATAGGCTAAAGCGCAAGAAATGAAACTTGAAGGGCAAAAACATAATTTTACAAACCACAATAAAACTCAAATATTTAACGAAATTTTCACTGACCGAAAATCAGGGTCGTTACATCGGCGTTGCCTCATAGTGCGGTCCCTAGAAGACTATGATGACTCTTTGCAGGAAACGAAATGGCTGTTTGAAATACTCCACTCGAGCAGTGCCACGTGTCCTATAAGGACGACCAAGGGGCACCAGCATGGGTGAAAGCACATTGCTCTGAAGCAGCATTGAAGGTGGTTCGGGGGAAGACCAATCATAAGGCAACATGTGTCCTTATAAAGGGCAGCAAAATGATGCCTCAGCAGATAGCCTGAGTCAACACGCCTGGAGCGTCCTTTTGCCTCCTACTTCCATGCAGCACCCGACACATGGCATCCATACGGTCGCAAGGCTTCTTGCGCACGAAACACTTGGGGCTTTTTGAATACACTAGCGGGGCTCGGGAAGGATAGCTTCGGAGCTAGGCGAAGCAGAAGAGCATCTTGGCCCAATGGGCTAGTTGGGCCCGTTGCCCCTTAAGCCCATTCACGGAGAGTTCCCTTGATGAATGTTGATTCTCTTAAGGTACGTATCAATCTGGTTCGTTAGGCGATTTTCATTTTGCTGTTATTGGATCTATCCTTTGGATTTTTATTTTGGGAATTTGTTTGGGTATTTGCAAGCAAGTGGAGATAGATCATTTGAAGACTAATTTGGGTTTCAACAGTGAGCTGGAAAATTGGTATTTAGTATTGGTACTACAAATTTGAAGACTTTGGTCTATGGGGTTGAGTTCAAACTTTGTTTGGACTTAATCCGCCTTGCATTTGTTTGAGCGCCCTTCAAGGTGCATGCTCTTTAGGGTGCGGGTTTGGGGCAACCTTGAAGATGGTTTGGTTGTTTTGCGTCTTGGGCTTGGCTCTTGGTTTGGTTCGGTTCGTTTGGTTCTTTTGTTTGGTTTTTAATTTTGATTTGGCTATCGAAACTTGGATTGGAGTTGTTGTGTCACGATCCTGACCCGCCCCTTGAGGTCTTAATCATGACAAATGCCAGTGATTTTTCACTAAGGCCAAATTACAAATCAAATATCACCTAAACAAGTGATAATCAAAAAGGACTAAAACATAATAGCGGGAGCAAAAGTCAACTTTTATTGATAACAAACCAAAGTCTTACATAGGTTTTACAAACCAAAAGGTAAACCTCTCAAAGCTGTGTTTAATTACAAACTCAAAAGCTAAACAAACCATAGACAAAGCTAAGTGACCAAGAAACATAACTTCCTTTCTACAAGCTTCCAATTATAATACACATCTTAAAAGCAAACATTCCACCACACTACGCGTCACTTCCTGAAAGGTGGAAAAGAAAATACATAAGCCAAAGCTCGTGCGAATGATTAATACTTAACTCACATGCTTTCCATGGACAATGCAAAATAATTTGATAGTATTTCAAAACAAAGAACTCAAATGCATAAGCCAAATATAATGCACATGCCGCTATTCAAAATTCAAAAGCTACCAGGCGTCCCTAGTAGTGGATAAGCCAGACGTCTACGTGTTATTCCAAAACACACACCAACCTCAAACACTCTTGTTAGCCATTAAGCCTTCTCCTAGCAAGACCGGATGTTGGGAATGCCATTAAATAGATTCGCAAATATTTCACAAATAGGTCCACCTTCGGATTGAGGGTGATTGACTGATCTTCTTCTCGAAAACCTTAGGGTTAGGGTTTGTAATTCGGGGGTTTAATCGTTGGATTGTGGCTACCTTCAGAACGTTAGGGGTTTTGCAGAGGGGATTTGAGAGAGTATGTATGCAGAATTTCAGGGCTTTTGGGGGTGATTGAATGTATCAATTGTTTATATTTTCGGAACCGAAGGCCCCTTTATATAGGCACCGGATGACATCACTCTAACCGACCACTTTGCACGATTAGAATATGAATTATAGGGCAACTGTAACTCCTCATGGTAATCTCCTTACGTAGCCGGAACACAATGGGATTTGGCTGCTAGGGTTTTGTGAATGGATCAAATGATTGACAGAACATCCAGAATCTGGAAAATAGACAATTTGGCAGCCAAGTAATGGATCTGGCGGCTGAGTGAACTATTAAGAGGCCGAAGGATAGACCTGGTGGCTAAAAGATCAATCTCTCAGGGAGTTTTCAAGCAACAAGTTTCATGAGTGAAGAAATGATGTTGAGGCCGTGAGATCGATGTTACGGCCGGAAGATAGATTTTCCTAGAATCCTGTATTTCTGTCTGAAAGGCAATTGGGCTCTGGATTGGGTCCTCTAGTGGCTATATAAAGGGGCCTTCGGTTCCGAAAATATAAACAATTGATACATTCAATCACCCCCAAGAGCCCTAAAATTTTGCATACATACTCTCTCAAATCCCCTCTGCAAAACCCTTAACGTTCTGAAGGTAGCCACAATCCAACGATTAAACCCCCAAAGTACAAACCCTAACCCTAAGGTTTTCGAGAAGAAGATCAGTCAATCACCCTTAATCTGAAGCAATCAAGCACTGAGGGATCAAGGTGGTGGGGCCCAGGGACCTATGGTTTGATTCATCTTTTATTTTTATACTTTAATCGTGGTGTTTTAATTCCTGATTAACTTTTCATTCTGGTGTGAGGAAGAACATCGGCAGGGACATCATTCCCACGGCCGATACATTGAACCAGTGGGATTCCACGGCAGTGAGATCCATTCACCGGCCGTGGAATCCATTTACTGAGACAGTCCGTTGTTTCTTACTTATTTTGATGCATGATTTATTTACTGCCCTAGCTCACCATATTGATTGTTTAAAGGCTAAAACCAATCTATGTGTTTAGAATTAAATAAAGCAAGTAATAATTGTATGTTGAATGATTATGGGCCAGTCTCAAGGCTGGGTGAAGAGTGGTGCCTAACACCTTCCCTTATCATACTTTTGGCTCCCATACCCGGAATCTCTATCTGTTTTTCCTAGTTTTATAAACTAGGTGGCGACTCTATTTTGATGATAACCGTTATCGTGTGGCGATGTTCCTAGCCATGGGCATATCCACGATCTTGGTTTATGAAGTGGAACCAAACAAACTTGATCAATCCATATGGCAATGCCCCATTTGGGAGGTGTCTACAATGTATGGAGCTTTTTGGGCAAGATTAAGTTCACTAGCCGATTCATCGTTAAGTTGACTTTGACTTGCGAATCAATGTTTCAATTACTTAAGAAGGATGTAAAGTTTGAGGGGAATGACAAGTGCTTGAAAGCCTTCAAGACGGTCCGGAGTTACCTCCAGAATCCCTCAATTTTGATGCTCCCCATTCCGGGAAAACCTTTGATCCAATACTTGTCTCTCACACACTCATCAATGGGGTGCATGTTGGCACAAGAGGGAGAAAGTGGGGTTCAAAGGGCAATTTACTACTTAAGCAAAAAGATGGTGGGTGCCGAAGAACGATACACTCCATTGGAAAAGACATGTTGGGCACTTGTTTAGGCCATGAAGAAATTGAAACACTACATGCTCGTTTATTCGGTGATACTGATTTCTCGAATGGACCCTCTTAAATATCTGTTCAAGAAGCCAACACTCACCAGTACGCTAGCACGTTCGTTGCATTTATTGGCCGAGTTCGACAACAAGTACGTTACTCGAAAGTCAGTAAAAGAGAGGGCGGTCGCAGAATTCTCACTACTACAAAATGGTATAAAGATCACGGTCTAAAAACTAAGAAGATATCACTTTTTGAAAAAGCGTAATAAAATGTTATGGACTATAGTTTTAATCTCAATTATATGAAAAAACTGAGATGGAAAGATTTTTTAATCCCAGTAATCAAAAAAGTGAGATTGTAACTTAAAGAATAGATCTCATTTTCGAAAAACTGAGATTATTTATGAAAGAATATATCTCGTTTCGGAAAAACTGAGATGGAAAGATTTTTTAATCTCAGTAATATAAAAGTGAGATTATAACTTAAAGAATAGATCTCGTTTTCGAAAAACTGAGATTGTATATGAAAGAATATATCTCATTTAGGAAAAACTGAGATAAAAAGAACCTTTAATCTCAGTCATCTAAAAACTGAGATTGTAAATTAGAGAATGCATCATTTTTTTAAATTTGGATTGCGATGAAAACTCTTGTATAGGAAAAATTGAAGACCGCTTACCCCTTAATAGACTCCGCGTGCGATACAACTAAATAAATGTCATGATCGACTTCCAAAATTTTGTCCTCTAATCCTGTTCGTCTCTCTCACTCTCAACCATTCTACAAGAAAGATTTCGTCGCCAAATGGGGCACATTTGGCAATGAAAATATATTTCGTTGCTTAATCAGTACCTTTGATGACAAAATTTAAGAAAGTTGCGTTTCGTCGCCAAATGAATTTTGAGTATAACTCTAAACTCGGAATTTCAATTGAGATAATTCAAATTGGGTTTGAACAAAAACACAAAGTGCTACAACTTTCATGTTTATCAAAATTGCAAATTTTAATATTTAAAGGTTCAAAATGACATTCGAAATATATTTTAATGTTAAACGCATATGTTATATATTAAATATTTCAATTATATATTGAAAAGTGTGTGTGGTGCAGTTGGTTGAAGCTTCTATGCAAAACTCAGGAGACTTGGGTTCAAAACCCCACAAGAGAAATAGAGTGGGATTTTTTCCCTTAGGAAATCGCCACTTTTAACCTCGGTTTTATAATAAAACTGAGATGTAAAGTTGTTAAAAGTCACGGTTTTGTCATTTTTAATCACAATTTTTACTTTTTAGTCACGGTTTTAATGAGTTTTGATCATGGTTTTTATCACGTGGTTAAAAGATATGGACTTTTAATTAGACCTTGATAGACCACGGTTTTGAATGCGAGATTAAAAGTGAAAGATCACACCAAATGACCGAGATCTTTATCTATTTTTGTAGTAGTGTCTTGGCGAATCATCCGATCGAGGGACCGGAACACACGGAGTTTTCGATTTCCTGATGAAGATGTGATGTCAGCGGGCGACGAGACGTGGATGTTGTACTTTGACGGAGCAGCTAATCAGAAAGGGTTTAGAATTGGCATACTGCTTGTCTCACCGGAAGGATCGCACATTCCCCCTCCATTCAAGTTAAACTTTGAAGTCACTAAAAATGAGGCAGAATATGAGGCATGCATTGTCAGAATGGAAGCCGTGTTGGAAATTATAGTCAAGGTATTAGAAATCATGGGAGACTCAAACTTGGTGATATCACAAGCAAATGGAGAATGGAGGGTTAGAGACGAAATGATGAAGCAATATCATCAAGAACTCGATAGTCTCATTCCAAATTTCAAGATGGTGACCTTTACACATGTGCCGAGGATAAAGAATCGCTTTGTTGATGCTCTGGCAATGTTGGCATCCATGTTGGAACTCCTGATCGGGGCGAAACTGACGCCCGTTGTGATCTAACAAAGGGAAAAGCGCGTGTACGAGTATATCATGAACATTGATGAGTCAGGTGACAGACTACCAAGGTATCATGATATTTGGAATTTTGTCGAGAAGGGGGAATACCCCACGGAAGCAACCAAAAAAGACCGAATCACCCTGAAACGAGTCGCATCCCAATACATTATTTGCAGAGGACAACTATACCGGCGGTTTCCTTGTAGGGTTCACAAGCTGTGTATTCATGGAAATGACGCAAGAGCAGTGATGGAAGAAGTTCACGAGGGAGTGTGCGGACCCCACATGAACGGGATGATACTTGCCAAGAAGGTTTTGAGACTAGGATACTATTGGACAACCATGGAGACAGATTGCTTCGAGTATGTACGACGCTGTCACAAGTGCCAGACTCACGCCAATCTTATTCAAGTACCACCCTCGGAACTACACGCAATGGCAGCACCATGGCCATTCTCAGCCTGAGGCATCGATGTTATTGGAAAAATCACTCCGACTGCTTCTAATGGCCATAAGTTCATTTTGGTAGCAGTCGATTACTTCACTAAATGGGTAGAAGCAACCTCACACAAAACTTTGACAACAGTTCAAGTAGCTCATTTTATCAGACAAAATATTGTAGAGACCCCAATTTGGCCTAACGATTAATTCAAGTCCCACCTTGGGGACCATCCCGATGATGAATGGCTACAATGATTGTTGATTGACTTCTCGTGAATCCATGGACTTATGGTGAGTACTTTTAGCCACTTAGAGGACCCAATTCAGAGCCAAATAGCCTTTCAGACTGAACTACAGCATCTTAGAAAAATACATAAATCAACCGTAAGATTGATTCTTCGGCCACCAGATACATTCCTTGGCTGCCAAATCCATTCTTCAGCCACCAGATCCATTCCTCGGCCACTAGATCCATTCCTCGGCTGCCAGATCCATTCTTCAGCCACCAGATCCATTCCTCGACCGCTAAATCCATTCTTCGACCACCAGATCCATTACTCAGCTGCCAATCCATTCATTGGATGTCAAATCGTCTTTTTCTTGAATTCTGAAATGTTCTGTCAATCGTTTGATAGACGCGCCAAAACCCTAACAGCCTTTTTCTGATTCTTTAGGGCTACGAAAAGAGATTCAAGCAGAGATCTTCTAACCCTGTACTACCATATTGATTCACTCCATTTGATTGGCCGTAGTGAGTCATCCCATGCCTATATAAAGAGGCTTTAGGGTTCCGAAATTAACATTCAATTTCCTCCATCTCATACCGCCAAGCTCTGCAGAAATCATCTCTCATATCCTCTCTACAAAAGCCCTAAACCTTTGTGAGCAGCCACACCCCAAGCGATTAAACCCCAAAGTACAAACCCTAATCCTAGGGTTTCGAGAAGAAGGTCAGTCAATCACCCTCAATTTGAAGCAATCAAGCACTAAGGGATCAAGGTGGTGAGGCCCATGGGCCTATTGGTTGGATTCTTTTATGCTTCTGTACATTAATCATAGCGTTTTGATTTTCTATTAATCATTTAGTCAGGCGTGAGGAAGAACATCAGTTGGGGAATCAATCCTCCGGCCGATACATCGATCTAGTGGGATCCCTCAGCCGTAACATCCATTCACCGGCCGAGGGATCTATTTCCTGGGACAGTCTATCTTTCTTGTCTATTTTTATGCATGCTTCGATTACTGTTCTGGCTCACCTTATCTACTATTAAAGGCTAATAAAACAGATTACTTGTTTAGTATAAGACAAAGCATGTATTAATCATATGTCGAACGATTATGGGCCAGTCTCACGATTGGGCAATATGGGGTGCCTAACACCTTTCCCTTATTGTACTCTTAGCTCCCGTACCCGGAATCTCTATTTGTTTTTTCTAGTTTTTATAAACTAGGTGGCGACTCTGTTTTGATGATAACAGTTATCGTGTGGCAATGTTCCTAGCCATGGAAACGTCCACGATCTTGGTTTATGCAGTGGAAAGCAAACAAACAAACGATGATCAATCTGTGTGGCGATGCCCCGTTTGGGAGGTGTCTACAGTTTTTGGCGACGCTGCTGGGGACTTGAGAGCCATAACTAGAAAGTTCGACATAGGATTAATATTTGCTTTATCTAATTCTTTTATCATATGCATTGAGCGGGCATACCTCGTTGAGTTCACCTAATATCCCGGCATGTGACGGGTTGTGTTAGGGGTTCCGGCAAACTCCACAGTCACTTGTACCTAGTGGTATATCAAAAAGGGGATCACCCGATCTCCGCCTATTATGGGCTGGCGAGAGAAGTGGCACCTTGTGACAACGGAGCACCCTTGAGACTACCAAAAACTTACATGTGTTAGAAAGCCATAGAACCTATCAAAATAAGACAACATCCCGCAAGTTAGGAATCTACTTGCATCTTTTCTAGAAGTTTTTCCTGACACCTTGTATATGTTGTTATAACATTGCTTTCTGTGCAGAAGGTTTGGGGCTTGAACTAAGAGCCCCAACTCTAAGTCTTTATAGTTGAGCACTGAGGCATAGCATTGGCTACAAGGTATGTTTTTGGTAAGTTGAAAGCACCGCTGCTTACTTAACACTCTCACTTTACTTAAAGCACCACAAAGCATGGATTTCTAGAACAAAATCAAACACTGAAAGAATATAAGCCGCCCCGTTGACAATAGAGTAAGTTATGGAAAGAGGGAGTGTGAGGTAATAGAGTAAGTTATGGATGATGAGTCAAAGATATTATGGATAGAACTGACAATACTTATTTCTTGATGGATGATTCAGCATGACAAGTGTAAGACTTTGATTTCTATTTCCAAATCGGCCTAGCAACCCATCTTTCAAAATTCAAAATTTTGAGCATGCTTACTGCAGCGAGTCGGTAAGATTTAGGAGTTTGTTAATGTGTTGGCAGGTAATCATGTGGATCTCAATTACCTCAATCATATTTTGAGAAAGAGAAAGAAAAGGAAAAAACTTGTTGGATGAGTTTCTGATAGATCAACCATGATGTACTTTGGTAAAAATGAGTTTTCAAAAATATTTGCTGAAAGAATGATCTGAAGCTAGTAGAAGATCATGGTATAGCATTGTGTGGAGTAAAGGAATCTTCTCTAACCAAGAATTAAATAGCGAAAAACTTTCAAAAATTTTTAGAATACCTGATGATAATCCTCAAATAACAAGTTTTCCTTAAACTAAAAGTTGTGAAAGGTGGAACATACAAATAACTGCTTGCATAGTTGTGATCCATTATAGTCATCCACTTAGCTTTTTTGGTCTATCTTATAGTGTGGACTGGCTTGAAAGTAGGGTCTTAAGTGTCATGCAATATTTGTAAGCAGCGAGTTTTAAGAATCATCCATATCAAAAATTGCTGGCTGTCTATGGTATCCGATAAACTATGCATGCTATGAATTGCTATGCATAACTCATCCATAATTTGTGAAAGTAAAAGAGAGGAGTCCATCACCCTCGTTTCTTCTCATAGCAAATTGTATGTCAGCATCGAGTATCATTTGGTTAAGCCACCCCATCGTACTAGATTTGCATATTAAGGGCATTAAGTGTGTCTGATGTGTGCATTGCATAAACATTTGATTTTGGATATCTTAGCTCGAGCGTAATCAGGTTTTTGCTTCTCCTAGATTTGGGGTTTAGTCTCAATACATGACAGTAATGCCTAATGAGAAAATTGAAGCTTTAACCACTGAAGTTCACGGGCTAACCAAATTGTTGGCTATCCTCTCCGCTACCATTCATGATTTTCAAAGAAGTCCTCCACAAGTTTCACCTCCCCTTACAAGATGGATGAAAAAGGCAGCTCAGATAGAAACTCATCCCGCTAAGGACAACCAAATTGAAATGGTGGTGGATGATCTGCAGCAGTAGCATGAGAAGCAACTTCTTATCGATACCGTCAATCTAAACCAGGAATTTCTCAAAGAGAAAAACAACTTGTAAGATGAACATAAGCAACAGTAATGTTAAACTAGTGGGATCTCATCTCAACCGCTGGCAAAAGAGAAAATTTGTTCCTCTTGGAATGAACTTGGAAAAAGCGTTCTGTATCTTGGAAGCAAAAGGGGCATTGAAGCCGTTATAGCCAAAATTTCCTAACTTTATACAAAAAGGCGGAGGGCATTAAAAGTACCACCAAGTAAATGGTCACTCTATCAAAGAATGCAGGGCTTTCAAGAATGCGATCCAAGACCTCATCG
This sequence comes from Rhododendron mucronatum var. ripense, assembly GCA_019656295.1. Lineage (NCBI taxonomy): Eukaryota > Viridiplantae > Streptophyta > Magnoliopsida > Ericales > Ericaceae > Rhododendron > Rhododendron mucronatum. The sequence goes on along the minus strand of BPLT01000009.1, from coordinate 3,740,094 downwards.
ATTAAGGGAATATTGATCCAGCTGAGTTTGATCACTGGGCAGCAGCAACGTCCATGCCTGTCATGTCTTAGGCTAAGAGTCAATCTTTTAAGGAGTCTTATCTAGCTAGTTTTGGCTACTGTTTTGGTTCGTATCTGTTTTCTTTTTAAAAGGTCTATGTCTTGAGCTTATTTTAGGTCGTAAGTCTGCTTGTTGCACCTAGCATGAAATGTGGACCTAAAATGAAAGTCTCCTCGGACTTGAACTACTAATGGCCTGATTCTCTTTTTGAGATACATAGGCACCTTATGGTCGGCCACAATTTTGAAAATGTTCTCTTGTTCTAAGTTGCTGCTATAAAATGTTCATGATAACTTTAAATGTTGAAAACAATCCTTGGGGATTTTAAAGTGATTTCATGATATCTTTTTGGAACACATCATAATCACTCAAGTTGTCAAAAGCAAAGAACGAGTTTTCAAAATTATGACCCATGTCATTTCTGTTGAGTTGAGGATTCCTGGAACCACTATTGAAGATGGAGAATAGAAAAGAGAAAGGGAAAAAGAGAGGAGAAGAAAAATGAGCTCGCTAGATTGAAAATCTGCAAGGGCGGTCTAGGCAAAAATTTGAGCATGAACAAAGAGAAGAGAAGTGAAAAATCGGCCATGTTTTCATACATCTGTTATGTGTCTCAAAGACTGGTGCTCAATCTTAAGAAATCCACTTGGTTAAACATCAAAGCTTTTAATCTCTTGGGATCGCTGTCACTTCGTTGTATGATTCAAAATGAAGAGAGGCATTCATTTCATCTATCTAAACACTTATCCCTTGCTAGCCACGTTGGGCCTCTAGATAATTCCTTTGAAAAGCCTGCTAGGCTACCATCCCCTATGCTAGGGAAACAAAAAAATACAAGGAAAGGCAAAAGAAAAATCAATGAAAAAATGAGCACCACGTCATACAAGGGGCATTTTGAAGGAAACATTCCTTCCAATCCATACGAAGGACATTTTGAAGAAAACAACTCTTTCACAAAAGCGGCGACAATAGTTGATAAGAATGTTGAAGATGGCTGCTAGCTTTTAAAATCCAAGCATAGGTAGAAGTTAGGTTTGAGCCTTTACATCCGTTTCTTTTCTAAGCCAAAACCCCAAACCTACATTATGGTCCATAACAAAGTCCTCTCAGATTGAGGAACACGACTTAACAGTAGGGTCCTGGGCATAACCAGTGTGGAAAAGTGACACGATAAGCAAACATCATGGGGTACGTATCACTCTGGCTAAGTACACATAATGAAGAATCATATTGGATAAAGGGACACAGCTAGGCCCTCCTCTATTCCCCTCTCAGAAGTATCCAACCTCCCGCAAAGATAGCTGCTTAGCAATTCAACTCATGATGGTTGACTCAAAACAATGACCTCACCTAAAATGACTAGGGGCATGGGTTTGTGAAACTATGTCTCATGGCAAATTGAGTGGTATAGATATGAAGCATGATTGATGGAATGGTATGATTTTGAAATCCTCTTGGAAAAGTTTTCAAAGTTAATTTTATCCTAAACATTCTTGACACAGCAATAGAAGCACAAGTGCTTTTACAAACTTTTAAGGAGATAAAATGAGTTTCTCATTTCATGAGGAGTGTAGCTAGATGGGCCCTAGGTCAAACAGTATTTTCAGCAGTATCGCTAGAGTATTGTAGTCTGTCTTGTCATAGTCACTTGACTAGTTTAAAGTCAATGTCAGTCTCCCTAGATCAAACAGAAGCATTGGTTTGAATACGCGAAAGTTGAGATGCCTAAAATGCATTGCATGTCATCGTCAAGCTGTCATATGCACTTATCTATTGACCCTAAAAATGGCTAGAGGAAGTAGTCACTTTGGTTGCATATCACTTACTCCAAGCATGAGGAGCTCTTATTTCAAGCAAGAGTATTGTTGCTACTAGCAAAATGTTTCCAAACAAAATTCATCGATCCTCAGCAAGGGTATTTAAGCATGATCATCATGACCATCATCAGGGGAGCAAGTGTGAAACTGTATTGCCCTTAGTTGATATGCATGGTGTGCTAACAATTTTGCTGGTAGGAAGCAAGGGGCAATAAAGAGATACGCCTTTGAAGAAATCAGTCTAGAAGAAGCCCTATCTGGAAGAAGCACCAGTGGTTTAACCCTTTTCATGAGGGACTGTTATGTGGCACTATCGAGAGCATGCCAAAGACCGCTACCAAGCTGCTAGAGAGGAATTGCATTCATACATTGTGTGTCTCCATGCTAGGGGCAATTAGTTATGCATAGTTGAATTGGAATTAGGCATTCATTGCCTAAACAGGGGTTTCTATTCCTTCCTAAACATTGAATATGCATATATGTCACATTGCAAACCATGTCACCTGCAATGGTTCAATGTTTGAACTAGGGTCCTTAAAAGTGTGGTGGCTTTGCCCCTAGCAGTTAGCATAAAAGGATTTCGGTCCATGGTCGATTCCAAATTTGTTGCATGTTGTTTTTTTATCCATGTTGTTTTCTAAGCTATTCAAATATGGATTGCAGGGCTCTCCGCATCGAAATGCTGGGTTGGATTTTGGTCCTTGAAGTCATTAGGACCAGCCACATCAAGCTTTATGTTTATGACTGATGGAGCCAATTCAAAGAAGCTAGAAGATAGCTACATAACTAGTCCCGAGCAAACTCTACAATTGGCACTGTGTCAGCAGCATTAAAGTGGCTTCGCACTTCGCATCTCCCTAGCTCCTTGCTTCGCGCTTTCATCTCCATGTTAGCAGCTTTGCCTTCATAACTCGGAAGCCTCACACTTGCTCTTCAGTAGCACCATGCACATGCCCTATCATATTCACGACCTTGTCTGGCTTCATTGTAGAGACCCGTATTTTACGAAAATGGTTTAAAGGTTTTATAAATGATAAAGTAGTGCATAAATGAGAAATTTTGAGAGTTTATTTGATTTGGGGTTTAAATGAAAGAATTGAGACTTGAGGGAGTGTGTGTGTAATATAATGATATAGGGGTATATATAAGGTGAGTGTGTGTGTGTAGAGGATAGAAAATCCTCTCTCTTTCTCTCCCTCCCGTCCGTCTCCCTCTCTCTCTCTTCAACACTCACCCTCGTCCTTGCTCTCCCATCGAAAAACACCACCAAAACTCGAAACCCAAAGAACTCAACCCTCTTTCTACCTTCCTCACGCGTTTTCTGCACTAAATCGCTACTCGTAATGTCCCTGTATCGATACGATTATTTGCGTATCGATACGCTAAAAGGATCTGGTTTCCAATAGCTTCAGAAATCTGTCGTAGTGTTTCCGTATCGATACGATTATTTAAGTATCGATACTCCAACTCCACCGTATCGATACGGTTATTTTGGTATCGATACTCTTTGGCTTTCTGGGCAGTTTTGCCCATGTTGCTCTGATTTGATTATTTTGAACCCCGGACACTTCTAGTACCTTTTTAACATCTCCTAACCTTTCTCAAGTGTGTTCAATTGACTTCCCTTGATTAATCGATGTTATCCTCTTTCCGTTGGTTTTCCGTTGTTAGAGAAAGAGTAGTGTCTTACTAGATAAAGACTTAATCAAAATCTATTCATGGGATTGATGGCACTTGAGAGTCATTGTGGCGTAAGGTGATGTACGCTATAGGTATGTTAGGTGCTATGACTTGACGTGGTGAACAATAGGATGAAAGAGTGTATCGTAGAAAGGTTACCGAGTATCGTAGGGTGTAAGTTATGGCGTCGGACCCTTGGTCGGTCAATAGGGGTTTGCCTAGTAGTTCAGAAGAGAATAGGGTAACTCGTTCCTTCGTGCATTGTCTCAATTGATCATCCTAGGTTCCTTTGGCACTCGTCCTATAGATTCTCATTTAGAACTAAGCCGGTGGTGTGTCATAGAGTTGTTATGCGTTCGATACGTGACGTAGGGCGTTGTGATAGATTTTGAGAGATAATGTGAACTTAAGGTATTTATTAACGTACAATAGGACATGGGTATGAGTTTGTAGTACATTGGGTGATGATGAATGAAAGGTTGTGACTTTGGGAAGTGTTATTATCTTGTATTCGGATTTATAATGTAAATGTGTTGTGTGAGTTGTGAATGTTGAATTGAGGGTCCTGCAACGCAAGGTGTGGTAATGCAGAGACTCTAGAGGGCCCGCAATGTAAGGTGTGGTAATGTGGAAACCCGGGTGAAGAGAATTCACTGTAACACAAGTGGTGGTAATATAGTTGAATGTCTCGCATGATGAAGGAAGTTGTGATTGAATAAAGAAATTCATGTTGTCATTGGGCTGTTTCTTACTTGAGATTGCAAGTGTTGAAAAAGGGGATAAACAATTGAATTTATCAAAGCTTTTGAAAAGGAAGGAACTTGGTTTTGGAAAAAAGGATTTTAAGAAAATCCTCCGGCTATTCCTGAACGAATCAACGGCTCCGGTATTTGGGCACAAATCAATGGATTCCAGTATTCAAGCGAATCAACGGAGTTTGACCCGTAAAGGTCAAGAGTTTTCTCAAAACTGCTTTGGCAATCAAAAAGGAATGTTTTCTTTTACGAAAAGAGGTTCAATGGTAATTGGTAAGAATTGAGGAAAATTAATGGTGACATTCATTTGAGGAATCTTATAATGGTTTGAGAAACCATCGTGGGTTATTTAGATTGATGTGTATTTAATGCTACCTCTAGTTTGAGGTACGAATGGTTAGGAATGTTCTTTAAGAAGTATTGAATTCCGTAGTCGTAGTCCATCGACTCATCGTGGTGTCCTTTTTGTATCTTTTGTCTGCTTCTTAGAAATCAATCATTCTTGTTGCATGTTCCATTGCATTTACATATAGCTTGAGTAAAGAATTTCCTATTGGGCTAGTGTAGCTCAACAAAATCTTTCTTTTTAGGTTTTAATGTCAGGCAGTGGCTTGCATTGCATCGTATGCTTAGTGTGGAAGACAGCTTTGGAAGCTAATGAAGACTAGTTAATTAATCATCGTTGTAAATCACATACTTTTGTTAAAAATGATTTTATAACTAATCCATCATGATTTCTTTTGGCTAAATCGTTTGTAATTTAATAGCTTGTTCGTAGCTTTATTTAAGTTAATTTGGGCCGTGGTGCCAAGGATGTATTTCACTAAACTTGGGGACTTTGTTTGTAAATTAAACAGGTGGGAACTCCCTTTTGGGTATTATATGTCTTATGAGAGGATCTTTTATTGAAATGGTTTAGTTATTATTTAAAAATCGAGGGCGTGACAAATTGGTATCAGAGCGATAGGTTTGAATACCTGGAGACCATGCGGAGACTTAGTCTCAGGGGTTCAAAAATTATTGCATATATATATATATATATATATTTATTTACTTACTTACAAAACATGTGTGCTTGCATGGCCGACGTTTGTTCACCGATGTGGCTAGCATTTATGCTTACTCAGATAGGTGGGATGTTGGTGATTCGTGTTTGAGCAAAAGAGAAGTTTGACCTCCTTGTAGTAGTTATGGTTGCGGCCATTGTTATAGTTGTTGTTACTATTGGTAGTTTTGGTCTTGAGACGTATGTGGTAAGGTGATCTTTTTAGATGAGATGTTAGATGGGAAAGAATCTAAAAGGCATAGACCGTTGTAGTGCTTACGCGTAGTGGCGAGGTCAACATGTGAGAGAAGATATCCGTTAATATGTAATAGAAATGTTAGAGTGTTAGTAAGATTTTGTGAGCTAAGTAATTGATGTGTTTTATTTGAACTGTGCAAATCATGTGCTAAATTTCAAATACTGTAAGAAATTTTTATGTGATGTGAGATGTGACCGGAATCATAAGTTGTTCAGAAAGTGAATGTGGTGTATCGTAGCTAGAGGGTTAAACTAGCGAGTGCCTTGAATGTGTTTAAAGTGATGATGTCTTGTTGTGGTAGTGATTGGGGTTTGTCATTGTTATGGTAGTCATTGAGATAGTGATTTTAAGTATAGGTAAGACAAGTTGAGCCGTCGTAGAGAATTGTAAATATCAGAGATTGACCTAGGAAGATGAAAGTCATAGGTGGGGTGTCTAGATACAGTATGTGTCTTTTGGACACCCAGGCGAAGATCCAGTTGGAAGAGGCGCTTAATCACCACTCCTTTTAGATGGAAGTTTCGGAAAGTCAATTGGACACTAGGATTGTGTATAGGGGGCTAGATCTCTAAGTTTGAAAATTGAGATAGATGGCTGTCTATGGGGATCTTGTAAGAGGGACAACAAGACTTGAGGTGATCTCCATCGATGTGACTTGAGCCGAGTGATTGATGTAAGTGTGTGTGGTAAGAAACTTGTTTGGTGTGAGGGCGATACGAACGTGAACTATTGAGGTTGACAATGAGGCGACATGTAATTGGTGCCTTGAATGGGAATGGTAGGAACCTTGAAGTGATAGGTGTGTAGAGAAATAGAATGTCGTGAATTGAAGGATCAGAGTGTAGAGATTGTATATGGTATGTAGTCGGGAATGTAGACTAAACTAATGACAATGTAGGACATGTTGTGGTATGCCATTGAGATGTTGAGTTTGGTTAAGAGGGATTAAGAGATAGTAATGATAATGGCAGTGATAGCAGGGATGATGGTGGTAATGGAAGTTATTGTTCTTGAGATTGAATGTAGATGTGGCTAGTGCCTTTGAGGGATATTGAGGTTGACATGATTACTTGGTTGAGAGAAAATTATGAGCTATGAAACTCGTGGTGAGCGGAACTGTTAGAGGATGCTGGTGCGAGTGAGATCAATTCTTAAGTGACGAAGTAGTTGGAGTCCTAGAATACGACGAGAAGTATAGATATGTTGTTAGGTTGTAAAGTTATGGAAATAGCGGAATCATTAGAATTGATAATACGTGTATCTGTGATGTTTAAGACTGTGAACATGAGAAATACGTGATTTGACCTAACTAATGAATGCGAATGCTCTCCATTAGTAAAATGAATAGATGTCGTGTGAGGCATTATGAGATTGAAAGGAATGGGATAGTTGTTGGGCTTCCTTAAAGCCATGAATTGGGAAGTGTTGGATACTTGGTGAATCCGTGGATACTTGGTGAGTTCGTTGGACACTCGGGGAGTTCTTTGGATACCTTGTGAGTCCCTTGGATATTGAGTGAGTTTGTTAACACGTGAATAAGTTTGGTGTTGTGTGAGCTATTAGAGTGTACGGTTGGTTTGTTGGGATATTTTCTGTAAGAAATTTGTTGCTATTTAGCTTAAACGTACATGTTGACTTGTTATGTATTATCAATGTGTGAAGTCTGCTTTTAGTATACAATGTAGAGTAAACAATGAAGCGTATGTGGGTATTTACTATGAGTAAATATTTTTTTTTTGTGTAGTTGGAATCGGGTGTATGTCTTTTCTTGAGTAGTGGCAGTATTACATGGGGAATTAAGTTAAAGGAAATGGTGGATTTCAGAGTTTACGTAAATGGTTCCAATATGGTGTCATGTTGAGTTACATAGAAGGGACGCATTACTTTAGGAGGTAATTTGGGTTTCTAGGACCGGAGTTGGTGGTGATATTGAGTGAGATGAGAAATGTGGAAAAAGTATTAGAACCTTGGTTGTTTTTGAATGTTGAATGTTAGAAGTACGAAAGGACGCTTGAGGTTTGTGCAGAGTTCATGAGAAATAGTTATGAGAGTGAATAGAGCGTGAGTTGGAGATCATGACTAGCGGTTTGTCTTATGTGTGTTGGTGTGGGTATCTATCCATAGTATTATCAATAAAGTTGGATCGATTGTAAGATGTGTTGCTCTTGGAGTTGAAACGGAGGTCAATAGCTTTGAGACGTAAGGAGTGTAACCATGGTGAGTTGGTGTTCTTAACTGAGCAGGGGGTGATGATTACTAGGAAGTCTAATCATTGGATTTTGGTTTCATGGCTTTATTACCATAGAGATTATTTAGGGTTTTCTGGATTGATAGTTGGTATTGATTGAGAAAGGAGAACGTGGAAATTCAGAGTTTGGACAACGAGAGGGTTTAAGTTGTTGAATCTTGGAGTGAGTGATAGAATTAAGTGTCTGTGAAGGTTGCGATTTTAGAAGAACAATTAGAGGTGGGTGTAGTACTTGAGGAGAAACCGGTGAGCATCGTAGGCGTATGAGATTGACAGTCGAGTGGTAGGAGCATATCGTTAGATTGTGGAAATGTGGCAATGGGTTATGTATTGCGATTGGTGACACAGTTGGGCTAGGCTTAGCAAATTTCGAGGACAAAATTTCTTTAAGGAGGGTAGAATGTAGAGACCCGTATTTTACGAAAATGGTTTAAAGGTCTTATAAATGATAAAGTAGTGCATAAATGAGAAATTTTGAGAGTTTATTTGATTTGGGGTTTAAATGAAAGAATTGAGGCTTGAGGGTGTGTGTGTGTAATATAATGATATAGGGGTATATATAGGGTGAGTGTGTGTGTAGAGGATAGAAAATCCTCTCTCTTTCTCTCCCTCCCGTCCATCTCCCTCTCTCTCTCTCTCTTCGGCTCTCACCCTCTTCCTTGCTCTCCCACCGAAAAACACCACCAAAACTCAAAACCCAAAGAACTCAACCCTCTTTCTACCTTCCTCACGCGCCACTAAGTTCGTAGCTTGTCCTATTTGGCTCGGAGAGGAGTATTTTGGGCGTATTTCAAAGTTCGAGTTCAAGGGTTCACGTGGCCCGATCTCTTTGCGTGCTTGCTCTCCAACTTCAAGGTAGGGATTCTGGCTCTTGTTATGTGTTTATGAGTTGATTTCATGCAGAAATCGTGCTTTAAATCGTTGGTTATTGTGTTGTGCTTGCCCTTGAGTTTTCTGCACTAAATTGCTGCTCGTAATGTCCCGTATCGATATGATTATTTGTGTATCGATACGCTGAAAGGATCTGGTTACCAGTAGCTTCAGAAATCTATCTTAGTGTTCACGTATCGATACGATTATTTAAGTATCGATACTCCAAACTCTGCCGTATCGATACAGTTATTTTGAAATCGACACTCTTTGGCTTTCTGGGCAGTTTTGCCCATGTTGCTCCGATTTGATTATTTTGAACCCCGGACACTTCTAGTACCTTTTTAACATCTCCTAGCCCTTCTCAAGCGTGTTCAATTGACTTCCCTTGATTAATCGATGTTATCCTCTTTCCGTTGGTTTTCCGTTGTTAGAGGAAGAGTAGTGTCTTACTAGATAAAGACTTAATCAAAATCTATTCATGGGATTGATGGCATTTGAGAGTCATTGTAGCGTAAGGTGATGTACGCTATAGGTATGTTAGGTGCTATGACTTAACGTGGTGAACGATAGGATGAAAGAGTGTATCGTAGAAAGGTTACCGAGTATCGTAGTATGTAAGTTATGGCGTAGGACGCTTGGTCGGTCAATAGGGGTTTGCCTAGTAGCTCGGAAGAGAATAGGGTAACTCCAGGAGGACAAATCGCAAAGTTTTAACAATCTTATGAAGATTGAGTGCTTGTAGTACTGTGTGACGCAAAATTCATGAGGCGAGCGAGACGAGTCCTTAGGGGACTAAAATTTGAGATGGGTACTCAGGGGACTAAACTTAGTCGAGACAAGTCCTCAGGGGACTGAAATTGAAATAGGCCTTCGAGAGACTAAAATTGAGACGAGCCCTCGGGGGACTAAAATTTGAGACGAGTCCTCTGGGTACTTAAAAGTTGAGATGAGTCCACAGGGGATTAACATTGAGATGAGTCCTTGGGGGACTAAAATTTGAGACGAGTCCTCAAGGGACTTACAAGTTGAGATGAGTCCACAGGGGATTAAAATTTGAGACGAGTCCTCGGGGGACTAAAATTTGAGACGAGTCCTCAGGGGGCTTAAAAGTTGAGATGAGTCCACAGGGGATTAACATTGAAACGAGTCTTCAGGTGACTAAAGCGACTAAAAAGGTGAGACAATTCCATGAAGGACTAAAATAGGACGAGCCCCGAAGGACGAAAATGCAACGAGTCCCAAATGACAAAAAATTTGACGAGTCCCGGAGGACCAAAAATGCAATGATTCGCAAAGGACGAAAAATTGGATGAGTCCCGGAGGACGAAAAATGTGCCTATTTTATCGGATTTTTAGTGCAACAATGGCTGGGATATGTCATTCTCGAGGACAATATGGAGGTGGGTCGAATGGACCCACAGGATTAATTTAAATTCTGGTTTCATGAGGAAATCGTTCGCCTTAAACAACAAATTGCCCGCCTCATCGCCACCATTTGCACTCTCTGCTGTGCGATCTCCAATCTTCAAGACCATGCCTTTGATGCCTTGGATGATGGTCTTGACCCAGAATTCGCAGGAGACAAAGCATCTGATAGTACGACTGAGGATAGCGAGGGCAATCCGAATGGGTCCGATGACCGTTCAGATGGGGCAGATGATGCTTCCCATGGCGGGAGCGATTGAGCAGGAATAAGAGAAAGCAGTAGGAAGCAGTAGGATTTTCCTTTGTTTTTGCTTTTTAATTTCTTCTTCTTTTCTTTAGGAATGTAGTGAACCACCAGGGCTTACCCTAGTTTTATCAATGAAATGAATGCTTCCTCTCAATATTTGTCTACTTTTACTACTTCTGCACGGTGTCTGAGCAAACAAAGTGCCATGGCTATTGAACTTTGACAAACTGGTTTCAGAATTTGAACTGTTATGAACCTCGTGGGATGCACTAATGAATAGGTACAGGGCCAAAGGTTGAATGCTGAAAATTCAAAACATCTTTTGAACAGGGTTCAGGACCCAAGGATTCTGCATATCATAATAGCATACCGCGCACTGCAACTAGAATGTCATGCGGTGTAAAAACATTCGAACCCAATCCAGAATTGTTTCCAGGAGAACCAATTCAAGGGGATATACCGGGGCGAGGCGTACATAGTACGTCTCACTGTTCGAACTCTCTCTCACGCCCTCTCTTTCTCTCGTCTATCTCTGCTTTTTCTTTCTCTCTCTCAATCACCTCTCTCTCTCTCTCGCATTCTCTATCTCTTGATCATCTCTCTCTCTTCTTTCTCTCCCTCTCTCGACTCTCTCTTTTCTCTCTACATGATCATGGATAGTATTGACATACCCGGTGGTGATCAGAGGAGTTTTAGAGACCCTGGAGGTCTTGGTTTTGGCGGCCATTGCCAAGGAGGCTGCGGCCTCGGCTGCCGTGTTGGGCAGTGGGGGTGGTGATAGTGGTATGGGGACCGGAGATGGTCGGGCCATAGAGAATTCGGGTGCAATGGCACCGAGGAGTGGGGAGGAGGCTGTGGGCCGATCGAAGGTCTTGGGTAATTCGGAGGAGAGGGCCACGGAAACCCATGGTAGTGGTTCGGGTGGTGGTGAGGAGGAGAGGATAGCGGAGGCCTCTCCTGTACAACCGCCTTGGTCTGAATTGGGGAAAGACCCCATTGTCGAGGAGGAGCCAGTGGAGGAGCAGAAGACACCAGCGATGTTCACTGGTAGTGGCGTGGGTGTTGGGTCGTGTCGGCACATAAGTGTGGGAGACTTTTTAGAGACAGCATCATTTGCGAACTTGGTTAAGACATTGCGAAGGGTTCCTGGGCTGGCCGAGGCCTTACTTGAGTCCCGCGAGAGGGAGCTACAGATTGAGCTCAAGACTAGAGCTGCCAAGGGGCCACAGGTCGAAGAGGAGACTTGAGGTGAGGTGATTCCCCAGAGGATTATTGTTGATGAGGTGACGGTGGCTCTTGGGAGGCGAGGGGCTTACGACGAGGTGACCTACGTGCCCTTTGGGCACGTAGTGGTGTCTTCGCTTTTGGATGCTTATAGGCCTAAGAGGACTGTTTACGATGAGGCCTTAGTCTTGCGAGACCCCCGGCGGCACTTGTCCTTGCTACGAGCCGAGGTACATTTTATCATTTGCATTTCAACGCAATGCCTTTTTCAATTTCCTGCTTTGAATATTATGCATGTTTATTGAATCTTGTCATTTATTGCAACAGGAGATAAGAATCTCGTGCTATGGCGGTGCAATCGATGTGCCGAAGTTTTGGTAGAGGTTCCCGGAGGTGGTAAGGGAGATAGTGAGGGAGGCGTGCTTCGGAGAGTTCGTCAGTGTTCTGACGAGGGCAAGTAATGATCGCTAGGTGGTGAGGGCACTTATTGAGAGGTGGTGGGACATGCTAAAATTCGTTCCACTTCACTTTTGGTGAGATGACGGTGACACCTTTGGACTTCTCGGCGATCACCGGTCTAAAGGTCGGAGGCGATCCTATCCCCTATGACGCTGTGATAGGGAGGAACGTGGAGTTCTAGAGGCTTCTCCTGAGGTATGTGCTGAGGGCGGAGAAGGACGATGCCCAATACGCTCAGCTTTTGGAGTTTTGGACAGAGCCTCCGGAGGTGAGAGTTCAGGAGGAGTAGATGGCACAGTGCTTCCTATTGCACATGATCGGTGCGTCTCTATTTCCCAACAGATGTAACCGAGTACACTTGTCTTTCCTTCCAGCCTTGCGAAGCATTGGGGAGATAGCCCACTTTGATTGGGGTGGCGCGGCTCGGGGCGTGCTACACCTTCGTGGGGTCTCTTTCTCGAGGAGCGGGGAAGAGCCTCGATAGCTACTGGCGAGTCTGGGATGTATAGCTCAGAACCTTGCTTTTTCCTTTACTGCTAGTCAGCTTTCCATTTGCCTTTGTATATCTCATGCTAACTCTTTATGCGTTGAACTTTGCAGCTTTGGACATACGAGGTACTGGATATGTATCCTCCCACGACCATGTGCGCTGACGACGTGATACTTCCTCGGGCCCTTCGTTGGTCAAAGGAGTATCGTGGAGTGAAGAAGGGAAAAGGCAACCGAAATGCCTATCGGTTGTACTTGGACGAGCTGCGTCCTGACCAAGTATCCATGTTTCTTTGATTTCTCAATCCACACTCCTCGCGCATTTCAATCGAATAATATCCTGATGTATGCTCCTTATTGCAAGTGTACTAGAGCATCTGGGACCGCTTTGAAGTCCTTTATGTTGCTAGGAGCAGAGAGGTAGCAAGGGGGAAAGTGCTCTTGGAGTCCCCCTATGGCTGGCAATGATACCTGGGTGATCGGGTATCACGTCAGTCGCTAGGGCTAGACACTTTCTTGGTCCCCAAACCACTCCCTCCTCTCATGTTAACGACGAGTGGGTACACGCTGGAGGAGGTTGAGCGGTTCACACAGCTGGACCCTCAGCTAGAGCCACTGTTTCAGGCTGGCGCTAACTACGCAGAGTATAAGTCTCAGTACCTGGTGAGGAGCTTTGGGATCTGCTCTGCTTGGGAGGCACAACAATAGACGAGAGGTGGCCAAGGTAGACGTGGTTGAGGAGAACGAGGTTGTGGTGAAAGTAGTTTTGTTGGTCCGAATGGGGCGGCCAATTTGCCTGCACTCTCCTGGACGATGGACTTGGTCACCACTCAAGGGGGCTCTGGTTTTGTGGAGGTTTCACGCCCAGTGGAGGAGCCTCCGGAGTTCACAGTTGCTGTATGACATGCTTCCATCTCTTTTGATACTTACTTTCATTAGCGCATATTCTGATTGGCTTTCTTATTGTACAGGTGACTCCGGAGTGCACTAGAGAGATGGCAGGGGCCATGATGGGCTTGGAAAAGCTGGTGTGGTTGAATGCCATGGGCCATGCTCTACCGATACATACTTGTAGGGAGGGAACAATGGTAAATCCTTACTTTCAATTAGCACTTACCGCTTTAACCTATTAATGTGATGCAAATGTTTCATGAATACTATTTTTTTTTTTGCAGGCAAAAAGACGGGCTTCTCAAAGACTGCACCGAAGGTCTATGCGCATGCTTGCGCCATAGGCTTCTGTTGCTAGCACTCGGGAGGAGCGACCCTCAAAGAGACAGAGACATTCACGCCCTACTGAGGAGGAGCCTAGTGTTGACTTGGAGGAGACTAAGGAGCCAGAGGATATTGACCTAGAAGATACCTCAGAGAGCTTGGTGCCAAAAGCGGTAATTGTCCACGAGGTCGTTAGCTCCGAGGTGGAGGAGGACGCTTCTGAGGAGGATGAGGAGGGGAGTGAGAACGATGAGGAGGATTGAGCCTCCTGCCTTTTGCTTTTTGCCATTTCAGGATGGAGCCTGCGTGCTTCCCTTTTAAGGGCATCTGTTTGCCCCTTTTTTGGATAGTATCTTGATCATAGGGCTTGAATGGCCCGATTTTGTACTTCGACTCATGGGCGCCTATTTTGGGCTTATATATGTGCATAAGAATTGTTTCTTTATCATTCCTATCATTCAATTTCCTTATATTATTGATGTACAAAGAAAATTGAATAACTGAGATGCATACCAGAGCGCATTACCAGCAATTGAGTGTGAAACTGAGTTCAATACCTGACCCAAGGTGGGAAACATATGAACAAGGGAATAGAAATCAAAGAAGCATTTGAACAATCATATGGGAAATTGATGCCATATCTGAGAATTCTGTACAAACGACCATATTAAAAGTTTGAACGCAACCATACGTATGAATGATGGTTTTCACGACCCGAGTGATGACTCGAAAATTGAATTCATGCCTTGAATACGCTTTGAAAACAAGGAAACATTGGCCTTTCAAGGTCATGACTTCGAATTTTAACTAATGACTTGAACCAAAACTTGGACTAGGTCATGTTTAGCCATTATGACTTATATGACTCGAAAAAAACGGCTTGAAACAACCCCAAATGGATTTTGATACCCCCACCTAACCCAAAAAGAGGGTTTTATTGACATTTTTGTACCATGACCTTGAATTTTAGGAGTTAACCAAAGCTGAAACATCCCTGAAGTCCCGAATACTCGTTGAAATGTGTTTTGGCAGTTGTTAGCACCCCTAGAGGCCTTAAATCCATTTTCAACCTCTGTTGTCAAAAACTTCAAAAATACTGGCTCTGATATGCCGTGTGCGGCTATGTTACGCCATGCGTGGTCCCCTAAAACACCATGGATTTTCAAAATGCCGTGCGAAGTTATGATACGATTGTGCGTTGTGATGGTACACCACGCGATATCAGTCTCCTGACAGTTCTGCAATTTGCTCCTTCCCAAGATAGATTGCACGATGGCTGAAGTTTGACCCCTGCAGTGGCATGTCCGGGCCAAGCATGTGTTGGGTTTCTATGCTATGACCAAGCTTTCCCTATGCAAGACTCATTGAAAATTTGCACTTTTGGAAACCCAAGGCTCTTTGAAGTTGTTTCCTATTTCTCCTATAAATTGAGGCTTCCATCTTTGAATTTTCTTCATCATTCTTTTCTCAAAGACTTTCAAATGGCTCTTTCTCTCACTGGTTCGCTTCGTCCTTGGTTGGTCGCGATGGCTTCGCCCTTGGTTGCTCGCGATGGCTTCGCCCTTTGTTGGTCGCGATGGATGGCGTTCATTGGCTCAACATTCGCTCTCATGGTCTCTACTCCATGAGGTTCCTTCACAACATTCGTATCCGTCTAGAGCTTTTGAAGGCAGCGGTGAGCTTT
The DNA here is from genome assembly GCA_019656295.1 of Rhododendron mucronatum var. ripense. Lineage (NCBI taxonomy): Eukaryota > Viridiplantae > Streptophyta > Magnoliopsida > Ericales > Ericaceae > Rhododendron > Rhododendron mucronatum. Next base: position 3,724,614 of record BPLT01000009.1, on the reverse strand, counting down.
TAGGATCCGAAGGTCCATGTGTTCCGGTTTAGTAAGCAAGAGCTTTGTCCTACTATGGAAGAATTCCGCGCATACCTGGACGGCTTGAGCTCAAGAGAGGTCATCATCCCTCCTGTGCGAGTGAACATTTCCAAGGTCCTAGCTATGGTTCTTGGACTGAGTGGTGATGCTGCTCGCTGCTTGGTTAGCGATGGTCATCTCAACACCATGCGGCTCATCGAGATGTTTTCTCCTCCTGGTGATTTTACGGACATGACCTACCAGTTTCGGCGCATGCTAGCTCGGCATTGGTTCCCTTCGCTAGTCTTGCTAGCTCGGCATTGGTTAGTGTGGCTGTCCAAATTGAGGCTCGAAAAGATGTGATTCCGATGGTTTTGGCTGAGACTTTGATTGGTTTGGACAAGGTTCGTTCTGGAGAGACCGGGGTTTTTGGGGGTAGCCCTCTCCTTCTACAGGAAGGTTTCTCACTCAGCTTTTTTTTTCCGACTTTTCCCACATTCTTGTTTTACCTCGTCACTCGACTAGGCTTTCTATAATTCCTTACTTGTTTTCTCTCTTTCTTGGTAGATTTGGCTTTGTGACAAGGTGAACATGCTGACCGTTCCCCCAAGCAACTGGACAAATGAGGCTAGATTGCTGTTTCGTTGGTGCTTAGAGTTTGCGGACCGTCGTATTTCTGAGTGGGTCCACTTCTTCAGGTTGCGGGCTGAGACCATCTCTTGGAGGTGCCCTTGCCTGGACCTTTTGCCCATGACGGTGCACTACATGGGGCCTCAGTGGGTCGTACTTACTGGTTTGGAGGCCTTCTCGTTCTACATCCCTTACTAGATTGAGCGCCAGCTTGGTTTGAGGCAGGAGGCTCCGGTGGATGTCGTCTTGCCTCTCTTTCGCCCTTCTGCCCTTTACCAGTACCAGGAGTTTTGGGGCAGCCGTGAGGTCACTGATGCAAGCCCCTATCCATCTGTGCTGCCATGTGGAGGCTACCAGAAGTGGCTAAGGAGGGACATTGCGACGAGGGCAAGGGCTCGAGGAAACAGACTCACCCCCACTACTTTGATTGAGAAATAAATTGCGGACCAGCTTTGTCTTATCATATTGCACTTTTATTTTCAAGAAGTATGCTTAGCCTTATGTAGTAGAAGTAGTAATTTAAATAAAAGTGAGTTATGAAGGGTGTCCCACTTCTTGATTCTATGCTTTGAGTTCTTCCAACTTGGTTCTTCTTTTGATAGACCGTGACCGGGCTTCAAAGCAAGGCTGCCTACATATCCTTTTTGCAAAGGAATCAGATCATGACGTAGTTCAGGATAGGGTTTGCTAGGGTTTTAACACTCTCCTTTTGCGCTCTAAATTTTTCCTAGCACCGCCCTTGCGGGTTTTCGGTCTTGCGAGCTCTATTATTATATGCCTTAACTTTTGCCTTGGCCGCCCATGAGGGTTTTCAACCAAGCAGGCTTTTGCTCTAACTTTTTCCTGGAACTACCCGCCCTTGTGGTTTTCAGTCCAGCGAGCCTCTCTCAAGGATAGTAGCGCTTGAGCTGATCCAAGTTGACCAAAGTTGAGAACTCATTTCCATCCAAGTCGATAAGCTGCGAAGCTCCTCCAGATAGGATAGTCTTGATGATGTGTGGTCCTGACCACTTTCGCTGGAATTTTCCTTGTGGAACATAAACTGGTGCCCGAATTTCTTTCAATACCATGTCACCTTCTGTCAAGTCCCTGGGTTTCACCTTCTTATTAAACGCACGTGCAATGCTCCGTTAATACCCCTAGATGTGGTAAAAGGCCCTCAATCTTTTCATTCATCAAATAGCATGAGTTCCTCGAACATATTGCTTAACCATTCCGCCTCTTGAACCTCGCATTCAAGCATGGTCCGAAGGGATAGAACTTCTAACTCAATGGGGAGCACAACCTCCATGCCATAAACCAAAGAATAGGGAGTTGCTCATGTTGGCGTTCATACGGACGTCCGATATCCCCATAAGGCTAGCGGTAGCTGCTCATGCCAATTCCTCGCGGATTCAATGATCTTCTCCAAAATGGATTTGACAGTCTTGTTTGCTACTTCCACAGCTCTGTTGGTCTGGGGCTGGTAAGTGGTCGATTTGTGTACTTGGATTTGAAATTCTTCCAAAACTTCCCTGGCTCGCCCTTGAAATGAACCCCATTGTCTGACACAAACGTTTGAAGAACCCCATACCGGTAGATGACATTTTGTTTAATGAAATGTGCAACTTGTACCGCAGTCAAGGTTGCGTAGAAGGCAACTTCTACCCATTTCGTGAAAAAATCAATTACAACCAAAATGAACTTGTGATCGTTGGCCGCTGTCGGTGTGATACTTCTAATAACATCGATTCCCCATACTGAGAAAGGCCAAGGAGAAGTCATTTGGTGCAGTTCTGATGGTGGAACATGCATGAGATTGGCATGGATTTGGCACTTATGACATCTCCGCACATATTCTATACATTCCGTTTCTATGGTGGACCACAAGTATCCCTGCCTTAAAATCTTCTTAGCAAGCATCATGTTGTTCATATGAGGACCGCACACTCCTTCGTGAATCTCCGTCATTACTCTTTCAGTTTCTGCTCCATGGATGCATAGTTTATGCATTCCACAGTGTGACTTTCGATACAAATTCCCTCCGCAAATGATGTACTGGGCTGCCAGCCTTTGGAGAGCAATCCGATCTTTCTTACTTGCTTTGACGGGGTATTCTCCTTTTTCCATGGATCTCCAAATGTCGTAGTACCAGGGATGATCGTCGTCAAGTTCATCGATAGCCATAATGTGCTGGTTCACCGAGGAATTTCTTTGTTCAATCATAATGGGTCTTAGTTTCACCCCGACGGGGATTTCATCCATGGATGCCAGTGTTCCCAAAGCATCCGTAAATTGATTCTTGAGCCTTGGTGTATGAGTAAAAGTTATCTTGTTGAAATGAGAGATGAGGTCCTCAAGGTCTTGATGATATGGTTTTAGCTTTTCCTTCTTAACATTTCAGTCACCGTTAGCCTTTGACACCACTAGGTTGGAGTCTCCCACTACTTCCTATTTCTCTACGCCGATTTCGATGGCTGCTTCCATGCTTACAATGCAAGCCTTGTACTCTGCTTGATAGTTGGTAACTTCAAAATTTAGCTTGAACGCGAGTGGTATGTGGGATCCGTCTGGTGCTATTAATAGCACACCAATTCTAAACCCTTTCTGATTAGTAGCCCCGTCGAAGTACAACTTCCAAACGTCCTCCGTTACGATCATCAAATTTTCATAAGGGAATTCAAACTCGGCATCCACTCCTCCTTCAACCGGATGATCAGCCAAAAATTCTGTGACAGCCCTTCCTTTTACTAACTTCCTTGTGGCATACTTGAGCTCAAATTTCGCTAGCATGAGCAGACACCGTGCCAATTTCCCAGTGAGAGTTGGTTTCTCAAACTGGTATTTCAAAGGATCCATTCGAGAAATCAACCTTACTCGGTATGCCAACATGTAATGTCTTAATTTCTTGGAAGCCCAAACGAGTGCCGAGCAAGTCTTCTCTAACGGAGTATAGAGTTCTTCGCATCCGACCATCTTTTTGCATAGGTAATATATGGCTCTTTCGACCCCATCATCTCCTTCCTGTGCCAACATACACCCCATTGCAGATGGAGTGACAGACAGGTATAGAATCAAAGATTTTACTGTCACAGGCGGTGTTAGTACTGCTGGATTTTGATTGCCTCAAAAGCTTTCTGGCACTTGTCATCCCATTCGAATGGCACACCTTTCTTGAGCAGGCAGAATATCGACTCGCAAGTAGAAGTCAGCTTTGCGATGAATCGACTAATGAATTGCACTTTGCCGAGGAAGCTTCTTACATCCTTTTCAGATAGAGGCGGTTCCATTTCTAGAATGGCTTTTGATCTTCAAAGGATCCACTTCGATGCTGCACGTGGTAATCATGAATCCCAATATCTTCCCAGCGGTAACCCCAAACTTACACTTAGCCGGATTGAGATGCATTTTGTACTTCTGAATTCTTTCAAAGAACTTTCTGAGAGCTAGTAGGTGCCCTTCTCGTTCCTTTGCCTTGATGATCATGTCATCAACGTAAACTTCTACCTCCTTGTGAATCATGTCATGCAACAAGGTTGTAGCGGCTCGTTGATAAGTAAATCATGCATTATTCAACCTGAAGGGCATAACACAATAGCAGTAAGTTTCCCATTCAGTGACAAACGTGGTTTTCTCCCGATCCTCTGGAGCCATGGGGATTTGATTGCAACCTGAAAAGCCATCAATAAAAGAGAACAAAGCATGTCCAGCTGTATTGTCGATTAACACGTTGACGTGAGGTAATGGGAAATCGTCTTTTAGACTCAATTTGTTAAAGTCCCTAAAGGCAACGCAGCCCCTAATTTTGCCATCATTTTTAGGGATGGGCACAATGTTTGCGACCCATTGAGGGTACTCAGTTACTATTAGGAATCCTGCATTAATTTGTTAGTGACTTTCTTTTTTATTTTAAGCACCCAGTCGGGCCTCATTTGTCTCAGCTTTTGCTTTACAAGTTTCGTATTGGGATAAAGAGGAATCCGGTGTTCCACGATTTTAGGATCGATTCCGGGCATATCAGCATATGACCATGCAAAAACATCTTCAAATTCTTTAAGCAAATCTATGTGAGCTTGACGATCTTCTAGAGATAGCTCGGAACCGATCTGGACCGTCCGGGGATTCTCCTTTTCTTAGATTTATTAAAATTACTTCTTCTTTTACAGGCTGAGCATGCCTCTCATCTTCCCTTTCGACTAAGGATTGAATATCTTTAGGGATGTCCCTATTGAAATCTGTCTAATCATCATCAACGGAATTTATTTCAAAATCAAAGACGTAGGCTGAATCGGCTTCATTTATTTCATCATCAGCAAAGGCCTCGGGGGTGCCATACACACAAGTTGACTCAAATTCAAAGTACAGACCATGAGGAGTTGGGCCAAGAGGCACTGACTCGGACTCAATAGACTCAGAGGACTGGGAAGACTCAGAGGACTCAAACTCAGATTCAGAATCAGACCAATGGCATGTTGCACTTGGTATGAAGGTCCAATTCTTATATTCTCCAACGGCATCCACAATGAGTGAAGTTGGGTCTTCGAGGGCCTTCTGCCTATCATCAGCACTTCAACTTTAATGACTGTACCCATTGGTTCGCCTTCCTCAAACAGGATAGCCAGACTTCCCATGTTGAAAACCTTAATGCAATCGGTTGATTCCTTCTTTTTGACCATAGCCTTGATTTCTTCCTCTTCATATTTCGGCCAAACATGATTGGCGAATATCTCAAACCCTGGCAGCAGAGTGTTGGTTTCCTTATTCCAAAATGGCTCTGGCTGACCTTGATTGATCTACTTAGTTTGCTCCTTCACAAAGTAATCCTCCAGTCGGTTTCCCTTTTTCTCCCTTTTGCCATCAGAAGGCTTGTAGCCAAGGCCGGTTGTATGTATCAAAGTTCTAATGATTTTGAACTTTTGGGGTCCTTGCAAATTCTTTCCAAGACCTAGTCTTGGCATGTATGACATCTTTTTCATTATATGTATGGCAACGTTGCTAATGACAAAGTCATCGTCAATCCGTACTGAGAAGACAGAGCTTGTAGTGTCCAACGAAAAACCTCCCAAAGCGATATCTTCCTCCCCATGCTGAATTTCTAAGAGTGGGGCTTTATCCTCGATGGGGGTACGAATCCCAAAGTCTCCATAAATAGTGAGCATTCCTACTTCGAGTCCTAGACGAATTTTCTGGTGGAGAGTGGATGGCACAGCCATAATGTCGGGGCGATGCATCCAAGGTCTTCTAAGCAACAGATTGAAGGAAGCAGGGATACTCAACACATGGAACTTGACATAAATTCGGTATGACCCGAAGGTCATTGGAAGCATAAGAGTGCCAACCACATCTCGGTGGGTGTTGTCATATGCTCGGACTTTGACGTCGGATGGGGAGAAGTCCTTATTTTTGTATCCCAGATAGTAGGCAACACGGAGTGAACAAACGTTGATTGCAGAGCCATTATCAGCTACGATTACTGGAACCCATTTACCCTGGCACTTTAGAGTGACGTGCGGTGTTAGTTGTGCTCGGTCCCTTCAATAGGCGGGTCTCGATCGGTGAAGGTGATAGCATTCTTGATGGGAATGGTCTTGATAAATGCCACAAGCTCATCAGGAGTTATGTTAGAGGAAACTTTAAGGTGAGAGAGAGCTTGGATAAGTCCTTCTCGAAGGCAGGTGGAGTGGACAAGCACATCCCAAATGGACATTTTAGCCTGGGTTTGCTCGAGCTGCTACTTTATCATTCCTTAGGGTTCTTTTTGGGACAGGAAAGCTCTTTGGCTGGTGGAGTAAAGGGTTGGAAAGTGTTTTTGGCCGGGGTAGTGAAAAGGTTAAGGGGTTCTTTAGCTGGTAGGGTTGCAGAGTTGGAGGATTCTCCAGTTTGGAGGTTAGGGGGTTGGTATACACAACCACTCCTTCTCAGATGGTCAATCTAACGGAATTTCTGCTCTTCGCTCCATAAGTCAATAGGGGCTTTACGTTTGCATCCAATGGTGGTATCTTGAAGATTTGCAGCCAAGTCAACAACAACCAAGTCTTCCTAAAGGTCTTTAGGCTTCTACTGCTCAGTCTCCATTACTGCCCTGTTCACAGTCCATTCTTCGTTTCCAACCCGCATGTTGACCACTTCAGTATCTGCCAACGGATTTGGCCTAGCCTCTGCTTCCCAAAAGAATGGCTGTGGTTCATTTTCCCATAAGTTCATGAGCGATTCAAATTGCAGCATGGACAATGTAGTCCATTGGATCAAACCCATTACTTGCTACTTCCTCGTCGAGTTCTGGATCCTGGTGCCATGGATTGAGGTTCACATTATTGTAAAGATTATCAATGACGAAGTCATTAAAATGGGAGAAGTCTGGGCAAAGTGGAGCGAGTTCCGGTCATTCATAAGTGATCCTTTTAGGTTGATACTCTTTGGTAGGCATGATGGGCAGAAGGAACAGGTTGACGGGATCATCTCTTGCTAGGAGTTGATAGGCATCTGGGATTGGATCCCATTCCCATTCTGGAGCTGCCTAAGGGGTTTCATAGTTCTGGTCCTGGGTTTCAAACATCATGTATAGGGAAAGCATGTCGGGAGGATCAACGTGAATGTTTTGCCAATCAACTTTCCATCCTGGTTCAAATGGTGGTTCAACAGTTCTTAGAAAGTTAGCAGCTTAAAATTCCTCCCAATCAGCAATTAAGCTTCCCCATGTATCTTCCCATTCCAAGAGAAAGCAAAGGGCAATCTCTTTAGAGATTTCTATAAAGGGTCTTGGTTCTGTGTCAGGTATGATGAAGAGGGTCAGGTCCAAGTCTTGGGCGGTTAAAGTGATTTGGTTAATATAGAAAGGGGCGTTATGCTGTGGTAAGGGGTTTGAAATGGTATTCGGCTTATCTGGTGGAGGAGCTTCAATTACTTGTTGTCAATGAGGTTTTGAATCTCATGACGAAGGCGGATACAGTTATATGTGGTGTGACTGAGCATTTGGTGGAATTCACAGTAAATATTTTAGTTAAGATTTGGTGGGATAGTTTGCAGTGGTGGGAAGAACCCCAAACTCAACAAGTTTCTTGAGCAAGGCGGATCTAGGAGTGCTGAATTGGGTAAAGGTTCGGTTATGAGTTTTTGGTTTTTCAGAGATTTGGTTCCCTCTGCGGGTTTGGTAGAAGAGGTTGCGGCTTGATTGGCATTTCTGAAGAGGACATTGTTGTTCCTAGAGTACGTCCTTTTGGACTTTGACGCTGATTCTTTCTTTTCCAGGGTACCGTCCTTCAGGGCTTCTTCCACACCTTGCCCAGAGTCATAGAAGGTTTTAAAGTTCGGAGCTACCTGAGATTGAACCATATATGGTGCAAATGAACTTGGCAAGTTCTTTGTAATGATCCGAATTTGTTCCTTCAAATCTGGCTTGTTTTGCATTTGCACGGCCTTGGCTCTCCAACGTTTCACATAGTCAGCAAAGCTTTCCTTGTCACCCATCTTGGTCCTTTCAAGCTCTCCCATGGTCATCTTCAAGTCTACATTGAAATCATACTAGGCTACAAAGGCTGTCCCAATATCCTCCTAGGTTCCCTTCTTTGAAGGTTCAAGGGTAAGAAACCACTGCAATAGCTTCTGTTTTAATCCCTCGCATCGTGAGGGAACCAACATACCCCTGGAGGTGAGCTTTTGGATCAGTAGTGCCATCGAACTTCGCAAAGTCGATACCCTTGAATTTTTAATGTAATTTAGCATTTGGGAATAAACACAGCTTGCTCATGTCTATTTCTCCTTTTCCAAGCTTCACAGTTTTTCGAACAGACTCCTCTAGCTTACCAATTTTAGTAGTGAGGGCAGCCATGTTGGGGTCTGTGGCTGGTGTTTCCCCCTTGGGTTGTTCGGGCTATGGGGGAGGCCTTTCTTGCAGTTTATCACTGATTTCTTGCATAGTTTCCATCATCATGATCATGTTCTTTTGCATTGCGTTGACAGAAGCCTTGAACTGCGCATCAACATTGGCAATCGACTGCTTGAGCTGGGCATCCAGATTTGCCATGTTCTACCGAATTTCGACCAACATACCCCTAGAGGTGAGCTTTTGGATCAGTAGTGCAATCGAACTTCGCAAAGTCGATACCCTTGAATTTTTCAGTCAATTTAGCATTTGGGAACAAACACAGCTTGCTCATGTCTATTTCTCCTTTTCCAAGCTTTTCAAATTTTCAAACAGACTCTAGCTTACCAATTTTAGTAGTGAGGGCAGCCACGTCGGGGTCTGTGGCTGGTGTTTCCCCCTTGGGTTGTTCGGGCTATGGGGGAGGCCTTTCTTGCAGTTTATCACTGATTTCTTGCATAGTTTCCATCATCATGATCATGTTCTTCTACATGGGGTTGACAGAAGCCTTGAACTGCGTATCAACATTGGCAATCGACTGCTTGAGCTGGGCATCCAGATTTGCCATGTTCTGCCTAATTTCATCCAACCCGTTTGCTCCTTTTGGTTGGTCAGCCATCAATACAGGTTCCTTGGGTGGTATTGTTGCCGGGTGTTCTTGCACTATTTCTGTTGATGGTTGTCCTTTCTGTATTACTTCAACCTCAAATAACTATGTTTTTTCCACGATGTCTGTGCGAACCAATCTACGGAGCGGACGAAACCAATTGGGTACAATCTCTTCTTGCAATCAACCAACGTTTCAAAACTGGCAATGACGCAAAAATGTGCGACTCAAAACTAATCATGGCAAATTGCTCTACCATCTTCATGCCTCCTAGAAGCTAAGCCAAGAACTTACCGTGATCCAATTCTCACTTAAAGGCGTTTGAACAGAAGATTTTCGATAATCCAGGTAGATACTGTCAGGCAGGTTAAATTCCACCGCCAAGGGGAACCAAAGTCAATCTCCTTATCTTGACCATCCGAGACAATTCAATGTGACTACCGGAATCCGTATACACACACTTTTAAGGCTAGTACTGAACCAAGGGAGCCGTTCGGGCAAAGCAAACACCGGAGGTATGACAAACTCCATAGATTTACAGTCTCCTAAATTGACCGGAGAAAAAATTTTTATTTTTAGGTTGTGACAATCCTCAGAGTTCTTTTTTTTTGTGAACGTATCCTTTGCTAAAACGACAAACCCCGAGAGATGTCAAAATGAACTAAGTATTTGACTGGCATTTATTTGAAATTTTGATTTTAAACTCGGAATGACTTAGAACGGATGATGTGATACCATGATTGGATGGTGTCACAGCATAGTTTCTAATTAAATTATTCACAATTGTGATTAGGCTTTAGTCAAGGACTTAGTAAAATTTTGATTTCTCAAGGTCTTAATGTTCTTTTAGGACTCATGAAGTTTAGACAACGTGCACCAAGGTGCATGACTCTTCATCTGGTGTCTGCAACCTTTCAAAAACAACAAGAATGAAACGTCCTATTAGAGTCCTATCCCCTAGCTTGCACGAATGCGATAGATGAATGGATGACATGTACGTACAAGGAGATATGCACATAAACAGTATATCACGTAAGTCCTAACCATGGGTTCCTGTCCTAGTTGGGAAGGTTCTATGGTTATGTACAAGTGCAAAAGGCCAGTTTTGGTTTAGCAGGGTTCCCCGGACTAGAGCCAAGATATACCTCCCATTGTCAAGTGTATTGCGAGACAACGATCGAATGGTACGATGACTCATCACGGTTGGGGGTTGTTAGGTATCCTAGCAGAGCTTGTCACGGGCAAGCCGAGCAAGATAGCCAAAATACACTAGCGAGGCTGTGCAATGCAAAGTGTACAGAATAACGAGAGTTTAATCTTCCAAGAGATATCAAAAATTACCACTTCGAAAATGTCTTTCAAGTTTGGCCCTCTTAGATTATTCAACTCTTTGGAAAATAAAAGTAAGTTTCAAAGTTTTGAATAATCATTCATTCCCCAGCTCTCTGGCCGGTGCGCTCGAGAGTCGCCATCCGGATTTTTGAGATGGATGATTCGAGAAACCGAGAGTTCTGTTTGAGCGAAAAAAGAGGCTTTAGGCCTAGTGAAAACATTGAGACTTTGGGTTCGGGGGCCACGTTACGAATGGGGAAGGCCTTATTGAAAAAGCACCCCACTCGCTCGGTAAGAATCGGTCTCTACTTGGCATTTTCAAAAATGGGAAAACTTTCAATACCATTTGAAAAATCAAACTCTTAATAAACAAATAAAAGGGGGAGGGACAAGGGACTAATATTTCACATTGATGTGCTTGTGGTGCTTACTGTACAGTGGATGATAAAAGGGATGATGCATAGAAATGGAACAACATAATAATAGCAAATTGTCTCGATCACGCAAAACACCGCACGATACACCTCTATACCGCGCACGGCCTAAAGGTATACTGCGCATCGTACAAACTCCTTGTCAGGGCATTATTACTACTCAGAGCTTCGCATGGCTCATTGGTTACCCTGCACGACGTTATTTAAAGCATTGTTTGATACGACTCCAAGCATATTTCAGAATACCATCATACCCTCCAAGCCATTAACTGTAAACAGCTTTCTTATTTTTTTGATTAAAAACCTTTTTGATGTACTTGATCCATTTAGACCATCAAAGAAGTTACTTTCAGAAGATAAAACACGTCTTTTGAGTATAACCTCATTCTGAAGCTGTTTATGCCCATTTTTGGCACCGCGGATCGGGCTAGCCGTGATTGGCCATTTAATTAATTCTTTGATTAAATTGGCCCGAAAGCTAAATAATTGATTGGGTAAATCTTGGGCCATGTGTATTTTCCATTTGGGCCCAAAAAATACGCAGCCCATATGAGGAGTACGGCCCATGATTTGTTGAAAAATTGGCCCACGGGTGGGCCCATGAAGAAAGGGGCAGATCTGGTCCATAAGGTGCGGCCCACGTTTTTAGGGATTAAGTTGCAGCCGTGGCGGTTATTTCCTTCCAAAGTTCAAAGGCCAATTGACTTAGTCAATTGGCCATGTGTTAAACGCATGAAAAGAGGGAGATAGTGGGTAGTTATTGCCACATCACCCATGAACCCTTAACTGCCAGAAAAACAGCCCACTACCTTACATGCATGAAAAGTGGAGCAATCATGGGACACTTGGCAGCTTGTAGTGCAAAGCTGAATTCGGATTCAGGCCTGAATCAGCTTGTGACCAAGTCAATTCGCCATGTGTCAAGCTAGCATAAGAAGGGGAGATGGTGGGGAGTTATTGCCACATCACCCATGATCTACCAACTGCAAATAACTGCCCATGATTCAGCATGCACAAAAGGAGGGAGTATCATGGGACACATGGCAGCTTGTGGTGCAAAGCTGGGTTCGGATTTAGGCCTGAATCAGCATACTGCAGTGCCTATAAATACAAGTTCACAAGATGAAGAACGGGTCCAACACCAATCAAAGCTCAACGCTTACAAACAAAGCCTTCCCAGCGAAGCAAACTTTCCTACTTTCAGCAAAGTAGCCTATCGAATACCCAGTATTCACCCCCATTCGAACTAACTTCTTCAAGTAGTTTGAATTTTACTTTTCTTGTAATCAAACTTTATTATCCCGGTGTAATAAAGTCTACGTTCTCACGTTCCATTTCCTATACGACTAGGAAATTGAAAGTCCACAACCGTGTGGCAAACCAAGAATCTCCTTACGATCTTTAACCTTTGGGTCGTACACAATCGTTCTGCGATAGAAGTCAAGATTCACGGGAATCTTCACAACAAGTTAGGCGCTACAAGTCTTGGCACGCCCGCGCACATCGCATTCACGCCTGCTGCCAAAAACGCGAGTTTTCAGAAGCATACCTGCAGCAGCATCTGAGCAATAATAACAGATCTAACAACGAGAAAGTATGATCAAGACAGTAAGAACTAACAAACCAGAGGCTTCAAAATACCGTGCGAGGTTGCACACCGCACTGTGTATTTTGCCTGACACAGTGGTTTTTTTTTTGTTTCCGAAAATAGTTTTTGAGTTAGTTCTTAAGCAAAAGGGTCAAGTATGACTGCAAAAAGTCCCCTCAGGGTCAAGACTGAGCTTGACCTAAGGAAACTTGTTTTTACCTTTGGTTTTGAGCTTGAAGAAGTGAGGATGAGGGTGAATGAGTATGGATGTCTTGAGAACCTAGAGTTTTAGAATATTAAAGTTCCAAAGCTAGTAGAATACTAAGCTTTGAAAGAAAAAGGAGGGGATGTTTGGTAGAAAGGGAGATGCCTAGAGAATGTTAGTGATAACTTTCTCAAGGCTTTGAGGAAAACATGGGTGGAGAAAGGGGATTTCAAGAAATAAAGGGATATGAAATGTGTGTAGAGGATGGAGTAAGTATGTAAGAATGGAGTCATGGGCCCTTTTCTCTTGAGAGTAGGGGTGTATTTATAGGCAAAGACCAAGAATTATCAATGCAAATGGGGGAGGTGACTTCCAGGCCAGCTTTTATTCTCTACCAAGCCGGCTTTGAGCTATGGCTCAAGTGAGCGTGGCCGACAGTTTTTTGAGCCAGTCAGAACTTTCTCCAAAATGTCATGTGGTTGACTTCATGACTTCATGTAGTGTAATGAATTTCAATGTAGCGTGCAGTGTAGAAGTAACCCGTATGGTATTCGAGATTTCAATCCTGGACTTTTGGGCTTTTTTGGGCCTTTGGGCTTTGTAGGTTTTTGGGTTTTGTAGGTTTTTGGGCTTCGGAAGTCCACATTCAAGCTCTTGAATGTATTGTTTCCATTATTTCATCATCGGGGAATTTAAAGAACCTTAGATGCCCGAATTGGGGTGTTTACAACCTGCTCTTCTTCCCCTCTGGCGTCCATCCTTCTTCTCACCACGACCCAATGTAGTACGGTTGAAATTTCTAGTTCCCCGAGTCGATTTATTTTTGAGCAAAGATTTTGTTCATTTCGAGGAGAGAGAAATCGAGCGCAGAGAGAGAGAGAGAGAGAGAGAGAGAGAGAGAAATGGTGGGTGGAGAATTGGTGAGTTGGGAGATCGTGGGTGAGTAGAGAGATCGTGGTCACTCTGGTTCTCGAGCGCTCAAGAATGGGGTTTGAAACCCTTGTTCTTATAAAGGGAAGATGAATAGCCCTGGGCCCGGCAGTGGTCCCAAGCGCTCGAGACCACTTCTGAGCGCTTAGGAGTGGTCTCAGATTTGTAGCCCTATTTTTGGGCTCCTGTTCCAAGTTTGCAACTACTCACATGTCATTTCTCTTCCGGAATATTTTACTTTTCAAATTGATTTACAAAATCAATCTTAGTCACAATATGAATTTACTTTGAAGTAAAGTAGTTTATTTTAATCATTGCTATGATTTTGTCTAACAGTCTAACGTTTTATTCAATGATCAACAAAACAATCGAATTTTTCTATCAAAGCATTTTTTTTTTTGAGGAAATGGTGTGTTAATTTCGTAACAGTTGGATTTCCTGTGCATTTTTGTCTTGTCAAAAGTCGTGTCGATCACTTTTTCATGCATGCATTACATGTGTTCGCACTTGCCCCAAAGAACTACGCTGGTCTGATCCCTGCAGAAAAGGGTACATAGGCAATCCCAAATGACCCGATCTCATATCATTTTCTTTCAAACATTTGTCAAATATTCGCGTATCTTCTGTTTGCATTTAATTTTGAATTAAGGACTCAGGATGGCTTGAATTAGGCTTTCTCAATCTTTGGGCGCCACTCGTATCCAGACATGATGTTGAGTGTCATCCAAAGAGGGGCAACTGTAGACACCCCAATTTTAACCTCTTGAAATTTCTTAATTTGTGGTTTTTGGCCTCCCGATGATGAATATAGATTAATACAAGCCTCAGTTGCGATCGGACTTTGCTTCATAGACTTTTAAAAATATTCAAAAACAATTTGATAAAATTATTTCCAAGCGCTCAAGATCGTTCTCAAGCGCTCAGGACTTGTTTCCAAAAACCCAGATTTTGGCTCGCTGCCGAGCGCTCAGGAGTGATTGTCCCAAGCGCTTAGGACCACTCATGAGCGCTCAGGTCAACTGTTTTGCTTTGAATTTCTAGCTTTTTCAGCAGCACATGGCCATGTTGCATTCAAACTGCTCCGTCTTGCTACAGTGACCTCTATCAGTAATATCAGAAGAATGATCATCATGTTTTATTCCCTCCTAAATTATTTTATATTATTTTCAAATTTAAATTTAAAATTGAAAATCATTTCTCAAGGCCTATATAAATTGGAACCCCTTTACTACATTTAGGGAGACCACGAAATATTGCCTCTTCCCTCTGCTTCTCTCACTTTCAAAAAAAAAAAAAACCTTCATCTTGCAAGAAAAATCATCTTTTCAAATCTTGCCAAAAATCAAAATAATTTCAAGCGCTCAAAGAAAAATTCAGGAAGCTTAAGAGTCACATTCAGTCCTGATTCCTGGAATTTTTTTTTTCACTCCTCTCCATCCTCAAAGTCCATCCAAGAAGCAAGGTTCCATTTAAGAAGGTAGAATTCTTCTACTTTTCAAAGCAAAAGGCTATTATCCTTTCGAGGGAGGCCATTTAGCCCATTCCAGTATTTCAGCTCATTCCAGTATTTCGTGTTGGGTGTGTGGTTGAATGGCCTTAGCATAAAAACAAGGGCAAAAGAGCTACAAAATAAAAAGTTTCAAATAGGCTTTGGACACTCTCGAGTGCTCAGAACTGCTCTTGAGCACTCAGAAGTGATATAGTTCGAAAAATCATATTTTTCCTTGAATATTCCTTTAAAAAGTCATTTTTAGTATTAAGAATGATCCAATTCTTCCAGAGCCTTACCATTTTGATTGCAGATGCAAAGAAGTAGAGTTTAGATGGCCATGATCAGTTCCTAACCATTTAAATTCTTTTCTGAGCATTGATGAATGATACTGACAATGTATAATTATTGCAAACATTTCAGTATATTTGTCTAACCAAAATTTGCAGAATGGGATATCAGAACTCCTGAGCGCTCAAGAATGCATTCCCGAGTGCTCGGGGGTGTTCTCAATAATAGTTTCATTTTCCAAGCATTTTGCATATTGCATCATCTCATCAATATGCACTACACATCAGCACATGCATGCACCCTCTTATCTAATATACTCGTGAATACTTGCTAATTGCTCAATGAAACAAAATATTTTTGAAAATCCCACAAAATGTTCAGTAGAGACCGATCTCAAATCGGGTGAAGGGGTGCCATAAAAACCTTCCCCCTTCGTAACATGGCTTCCGAATCTTAAACGAATCTTAGTTTTCAAATTCAATCAATTATTTTAAAAATAAAGCAGTTTCTAGGGTGGCGAACTGTAAATCCAGGTGGCAACTCTTTAAAAAATTTTCAAATCAAAAACATATTTTTCGGGCTGCCCCGATCCACCCGGGGCTGTGGTAGCCCACAAAATGACCTCTGCATGCCTCAATGTGATAAAACTCTAGAATCTCCCTCTGATCAGCTTCGGGGACACACCGGCACACAATTTGGTCCATGCAATACTTGAATACATATGGATCATCGTAAATATATTGTCGGACCTCCCTCAAAAACCACTGCTTCTCAGCTGTAAACCAATGAGGTGGAATTTGCCCAATCACCAAATAATTGGTGATATCTGCAAACCAAGGGCACGTATTAGCAGCGAACAACTGCTCGTCATGGGAAAGTATCCACAGTGGGGAGATGAGAGGTGGGGTCCTCAAACTTTAGACGAGACAGGTGGTCGGCCACTACATTCTCCACCCCTTTCTTATCCTTAATCACGAGGTGGAATTCTTACAGCAAAAGAATCCACCGGATAAGGCAAACCTTCGTATCTTGCTTGGTCATCAGATACTTCAAGGCTTCATGATCGGTATTGTAACAACCCCGATTTTTAACGAATAAAAATCTCGTTGTTATTTTAAATTTCGTTAAATATTTGAATTTTTTTTTTAATTTCCTTGTGGTTTGTCATAATTACGTTTTCGCCCCTTCAAATTTGATTTCTTTGCGCTTTAACCCCAATTAGCAAGCCTAGTTAGTTTCTAACCGACTTGTTGGAGAAACTAAACTAGGAAATCATTTGGTTGCTTTTCCCTAACCATAAAATGACCGTTTTGCCCCCCTTGGACACTTTGAACCTTTTGAACCCTTGACTAAAGTATTGATTATTCATTTTCTTTTTAATTATTTTGGTTTTATTCTTTGTCCATTGGACAAAGATTGCTAGGGCAACTATTATCCATTGGATAATAGAAACCCCAATTGTTTATAATAAAAGTATACTTGGTTAAGTACTAGTCTTTATAAAAAATAGACTTTTTAAATGCTAAAAATGGACATTTTTGATTAGTTTACTATATAATTACCCTAGCAACTATTGTCCATTGGATAATAGAAGTTAGGGATTTTATTACCCATTGGGTAAAAGCTTAGTCTTTCAAAGTACCATGGGGTTTTATTAAAATAAACTTTTCTTTTAAACCATGTGAAAGTATTGCATTATTTTAAAAGGTAGGGTACTTAGTACCAAGATTCTTAAGTACCCTTGTTTATTTTTCTATTGAGATTGTGATCTTCCAATTGTACATGTGTATCCAAGTATATATTATTCTAGTACATGGTAGATTAATATAATGCCTTAGTACCCCATGTGTTAATTGGTTAGTTTAAAAAGTAAAACTTAGCCCTTAAGTCTCTTTGACTCAAGGTACAAAAGTACTACTAATTTATTTGTATACTTGCATATATATACATATATATTGTACTTGAGAGAGAGAGAGAGAGAGAGAGGGAGAGAGGGCCGAAGGAGGGAGGGGAGAGAGAAAGAGAAAGGAAGGAAGGAGGAAGGAGAGTTGGTTGTACTTCCATGATCTTCCATTACTCTTTCAAATCTTTGGCCATGTACTCTTCCTAGCCAAAGACTAACCTCCATTGTACCATTAGCAATTGTTTAACACAATATCTTGTACAATTAATCTTGTTCACACCTCTTTACTTCTAAAGATCAAATCCTTGGTACAAAATAGCCATGCAAGCCTAAGATAGGTCCTTGATCTTCCATGATCTCTTGCCAAGTGTCAAGGTGAGACTTAGAGAGAGAGAGAGGAGAGGGCCAAGCTCTTGCCTATAAATAGAAGGCCATTCCCATGCTTTGAACTCACACCTTCAAAGCTTTGCTCTTCCTTCTCTCTAGAAATCTCGGATTTTAGTTCCTGGCAGCCTACTGCCCTTCGGAAATCCCCAGTTTTCTCCTGTTTAGAGTAGATTTTAGAGTCAACTTCCTTCGGGAAAGTTGTAGAAAACTTCGAGAGTTTCAAGTTAGGCTCAAGAACCACCTCAATCTGAGAAGAAATGACAAAGATATTGTCATCCGAAGTTCAGTAAAAATTCTGGATTTTCATTTCCAGACAGCTTACTGTCTTTTGCTTTACCCCCATTTTTCTCCAACCTAAAGTAGTTTCTAGGATTAACTTCCTTCACAAGAGTTGTAGAGGGTTTCGAGATCTTCGATTTCAACCCAAGAACCAGCCTATTCGGCCAAAGATTGACCGAGTTACTGCCGTCCGAAGTTCGGTCCAGATTCGGGAGAAATTCCACCTAGCTTATTCGGCCCCGACTAGTTTCGGATCAAGGTAGGATACCCTTATCCCTATCCCTATGTATAAGTATGTTATCTTGAATTACTTTTCATGTCAATTAATTGTGTTTTGATCTTTAAAGATGAATATAAGCATGCATATATGAATTGCTTGTATTACTTGTGACACGATAAAGCATAAGTGATTTATCACTCCAAGGGCGTCCGAACATGTGGCGTTATGCTTTAAGCGTTGATTTGCGTATGTTTAGCAATATAGAGTTGGATGATCTTGTTGAATGTTATATGATTGCTGATGTGGAAGTCCTACCGCGAAGTCTTTGCATGTAACGAGACACGAGAACCGAGAAAGTTAGAAACATGGCACCTAGGGTGTGTTAACAAGAGAAATGTGTTTTGAAAACCGCAATGTGGCCGGACTTGCCCATTGTGTGTGGTGTGTGTGTGTTCCAATGGGAATCCGGTAAAACGGAACCATTGTGAGGTTGTGTGCGTTCCCATGGGGTCCCGGACCGGCGGAACCATGGTGAGGTATAGCTTGGTTATCCGCGGAGAGGAACCAATGCAATTGTGTGCCAATGGGAACCCGGCGCGGCGGAACCATTGTGAGGATACTCGGGAACCCGGCGCGGCGGAACCGAGGTTGGGTATGTGGCTTGGTTATCCGCGGTACGGAGCCATTGTCAAATGATTTTGAAAGGCTTGGTTATCCGCGGTACGGAGCCAATGCAAAGGATTTTGAAAGATGGTTTTGTAAGTTAAAATGATTGACACGGTCTACGACGAGTCGCGTAGGAGAAATCGGGAAATCTTGGACACCAACGTTAGATAGTGAATGTGGATGTGTTATCGTCATTTATGTGATTTCTATGATCGTTTGTTGGTAAGTTATGGGTTAGTGGGTAGGGTTTACTCTATTGAGCTTTCGTAGCTCACGGTGTTGCCTTTTGGTGACCCTGGCATATTATATTGGTGGCGACGCCGGTATAATGTGTCAGACTTCATAGATGAGCAGGGCGAGATCTGCAGCTTGGAGGCGTGCGGAGCCGAGGAGCTGGCTAGGATGGAGAATCAAGAGAAGCTGTAGATAGGAAACCCTAGTTATTCCTCTCTTTTTAATATTGAACTCCTGTGAGAGTTTTGTTGTAATAACGAGCTGGACTCGCTTCGTTTTTATCAATAAAATGTTTTATTTAACGTACCCAAAATTCGGGGCGTTACAGGTATACACCACAATCTGCGAACCCACCATGTAGGATTGGAACTTGTCTAAGGCAAACACCACCGCGAGTAATTCCCACTACAACACGAACGGGCTATAGCGAGGATTCAGTTTACTCGCCAAAGCATCTAATTTCCTCGCAAAATGTATTAGCGAGGAAAAGTTTCCTCGCTAGTTTTCCTCGCTAAAACCTTGTCGCAAAGGTATTTGCGAGGAAAAAAAAATTCCTCGCCTATTCTGACGAATTAGCGAGGAATTTTTTTCCTCGCTAATGTTTTTCCTCTCTGTCAATTTGTTGCAAAAGGCGACGAACTTTTTCCTTGCTAATTGTTGTTTTGGCGACAAATTTGTTTCCTCGCTAAAAAAATTGACATCCCAAAAGAAATCAATTTCTCCTCATTCACCTACCGCCCCCATCATTCGAACCTTGCACCTCTGGGTCTGAAGAGGTAAGTTGCGCGCCCCACCTACCAACTGCACCACATTAACTTTTTGGTAGAATTAGTGAAATTTGGGTATATATCATTATTTTATCATGTCTTTTACCTCTCCAAACTACTTTCTTCAATATTAATTATGGTCTTTCGACATTTTGTACTCTTAGTGTCTGAACTTTATTTGAACAAATTTAATTTTTTGCTAGCACAATATTTTTTTTATTTGTTAATTTTAATCTACAGTATCCTATAGGGAACTTGGGGAGGGGATGAGGCTTACGGAGATCGAACCATGCCCCATGTACATTGGAATATATAAGGGAGGACAATTGCATTACACTTCACATGCATAATTTTTTAGTTGAAACATGTTATATTGGTATATGGCAGCAACTTTTGAAAGACTAATAATATGTGTGATTATTCTAATTTTTTGATGGGATTATCCTACCTTTTATGGAATGAGATTTTTGTAATCATAAGCTCGAGATATGTTTTAATATCACATTATGAATGACTAGAGGCATCACTGTACGTCGTTGTTTAAAAGTGAGTTTGACCTTCTTCTTTTTTTTTGCCAAATACAAAGAGTATTATAGATTTGTAGTAATTTTTAAAGTTTTTTTTATCATCTCTATAATAATATGAAAAATTTGTAAATATTCAGATAAGATTATCCTAAAAGCACTAAAGACAATAGGTTTTTTAAAAATTTAGTTTTAACTAATTTATTTTTTAAAATTTTCAATCTATATATCACTCACTCACACACACAAAATGTATATGTATATGAATATATAAAAATATGTATGATACTTACAAAATTGCATTTGAAATTAATGTTTAACATATTTATCTGGTTATTAAGGAATGCCATTAGAATCACTTAAGTTGGATTAAATACATATCAACTAACGTATGGTTTACAAAAAAGAATTCTTTACGGCATCAATGCACGATAGATATGAAATAGTGTATTCTTTGTGAAATAGTTTATTCCTAGATAGCAGTAATGTAGATGTTTTGAAAATAGATTTGTGTTGATCTAACTTGGAGATATTTTCAATACGAAATCACTTCAATATGTTTTTAACTTTATTTTTTTGTTGAGTTTTTATTACTATGGAATAAATTATCGATACCTACACTTTAAGATACTCAACTACTATATGGGATAACATTTTTTAGCATGTCTTTTAAAAAACTAGGTGCTTGGCGACGTGCAAGGCACGTCATTCATGCCCGTTGTAGAGATCAGTTTTGGTTGTTCCTAATAGTATGAGCGTATTTAATCATAGCAAAAGACATATGGACAAGTTTGACCAAGTGCTTGATCATAAGTAGCTACTTGCAAAAGTTACGGTCTAGATAAGTTCGTGCGTTTAACAAAAGGGCCGAAGTTATTTGGCTCCTTGTAGGCTTGTACGACCTTGGCTATAGTTTTTTTTTATACAACTGCCAAAGGGTCTAGACAAAGCAAAAGGTGGAGTTCATACTCGTCAGACAAAGCAAAAAAGTCTTTGGTATGTGAGTTTTTCATGCCAAAAGGTTGCAAAGGCCCGGAGCTTCTGGAAGTTGATTATTTGTTTTTGCTGGGGCTGTTTGGACTTTGGAGTTTCTTCAGTTGGTGAGTTTTTTGCTGAGCTTCTTCCCCCAAATCTTGCTTCATGTCAAAAAACCCTGCATTGAGTAGCTAGTTAGATTTTTTATTTTTATTTTTATGTAAAATGGTTGAGTTGGTTTTGTATGAATAAAGTATGTTTTTTCTTACATCAATTGCATCTGCTGCTGCTGTGATATTATAGAATTCTGATGCAACTTCTGAAAAGATTGTTGCTTCAATTGTTCCAGTTGGATCTGTGATCTGGATGTTGAATTTGATCCTGCAAATTAGGGTGATTTTATTCAGTTGTGTTAGTTGTTGTGAATGAGAAATTGCATGAAGGTGGAGCTGTGTAGAGAAGGTTTTTTACTTCGTCAGTGCTGGCACTTTTTGGGCACAGTAGTTACACCAAAAGTCTCTGTTTCCGTATGCATTTGTTGCCTTCTTGCAGATTGAGCAAGCTAGGTAATAAAAGTTTTGCAACAAAATCATTAACCCTTGCTATTGCTTGCACATTCAGATATTGTATCTGCACAGGAAGAGAATGAAAGGAAGGTTAGGTGTTGCTGATTAGTACAGTGACAGTCTATGCATTGCAGATTTAGCTTTATTCTTTATGAATCATTAGAATTAGTAAAGCACAAGAGAACTAATACAGAAAATGCGGAACTGCAGTTGCCAAAATTGGTAGCATTTAAGTACCAGTTTGCATAGGAAACGTAGCTTTAGCTCAGTCAAATTAACTAAAAGTACATAATGTGCCAAGTGAACATATAATATACTTGTGCGAAAACAGTATAGTTCACCTAGATACATTTCCTTAACAGCTTGTTTGGATGAGGTGATTTCGAGAGAAAAGAAACGATTTTGAGGGGGAGAGCTCTCTCTCGAACGTTTGGCTGGACAAGAAGGTGAGAAACGGTGGGGGAGGTTGAAAAAGGAAGGGTGTATCGGTAAAAATATATGACACTCTCTTTTCTTTTCTCACCTATATTTTGTCCATCCAGATGAGATGGTGAGAAACCAAACTCTTTTCTTTTCTTTTCTCACCTATGTTGCCAAAGGGGCTGTAAGTTTTGATCTTGGTGTTCCTTTGTCCATAACCTGAGTAAATATACAGTGTTTCCAATAGGAGCATCCTGATTGGAACTAAGAAAACAAAAATCATAATAGGGACTGCTAGAGTATTTCATCTTTCACTATTCATATAATTGCTTCTCATTTTTAATGTCTAAATGGAATTTAAATCTTGGCATGCAGACATGACTCTAGCAAGTAATTTGATAAAAGCATGGTAATTCACTTCCCTCAAGTAATACTCTACCGATCAGCATAATCATACTCCTCTCTGAAATATTTTATTGGTTATCTCTAATTTATGGATTGATACGTGCGTATAGAGCAAATTGTGGTTCTAGTCATCTTTGTGGCACACGTAAAGAGCGAATTGGGGCTCTAGTCATAAGCATCGGAAGAAATATTTGACTTGTCATAGAAGTTGAGACTATGGATATAAATACTTGAGGCATACCGTCTCTGAACATGTCTTGCCCCCGACTATATTTATAAGTTTAGGGATATATAAGCAAATGTGCAAAGCTAGACTCTTCTTCTTCCTTGGTTCTTGCAATTATCAACCATTAAAAAAATGCAATTGAACATCACAGTCAACTTCTCCATGTATCAAGTAACTGTGTTGTAAACTCGGCACTTGGACTTTTGCTTCTAGCCAAAAAGTTAGCAGAAAGGACTTACTCCAGAAGAAAACCAATCGCCTTAGGAGTTGGAGTGACAAGAGATCTGATGGCATCGACAATTGAGATAGCAGTTGTTGCACCTGAGGATCTTCCCCAGAAGCACTTCACCTCTCTGTAAATTGGTTTGTTGAACTTTAAGCTATTCAAGTTAACAACTACTTAACTTTACATGGTTACCCGAACTCCACAGACCTTACCTTCTGGACTTTTCAGTGAACTCCTCTTCCGACCAATTGACGTTGTTTATAACCTCTTTGACAGGTAAGCCATTGATTCAAGCGTTCAAAAAGTCAGGCAACTGAGAAATTAGATAACAAACAGCATTAATCAAGAGCACAAAGGAGCAAGCAATTCAAATAGTTCAACGAGACCTGTTCAATTACCTGAGTGGTTGAATGGTTTCACGTTTGAAACTTTGTCATAGAAGACACCTGCCTTAGGGGCAAGCTACACAAACAGTACCAAATAGTTAATAATAAAAAATCCTGATTTTCTACTGTAACAATGCAACTAAATATGTGAAAAAGAGTAATACCAATTTTTATACCTGGCATTTAGCTTTGTTCTCATCTAATCTAGTCAGGGCATGGGAGTTCTTTGCGGGTATGACATTAAGCAATGAAATAGCATTAAGAGCTTTTCCCTGTGTTATTTCAGCCACAATCAGTTGCGGAATGAGAATCACAGTTCTATTCTCATTTATTTTTCTTAGAGTAAATTACACTAAGCCCCCCTCAACTTACCCGCTTTTTTACTTAACCCCCTCAAACTATAAAACCCAACATTATGGACCCTCTAACTATCCATAATGGACACTTAACACTATTCTGTTAACTCTCCATCCATATCAAACGGAAAAAGGTTTTTTTTTTGACAAAAATAGCATTGACAACCGGAAATAGGCATTTATACAGTATAAGATACATATATACGTGTATATATAGATCTATTGAGGCTCCGTTCAGCTTAAGTCAAGTGGCTTTTTTTTTTGTCTTTATTCAAAAAAAAATTCGTATTTGTTAGTTTGTCGTTAATTTTTGGGAGATTATTGTATCGTCATGACGAGAGGATTCTAAAAAGTAAAAAATTATGAACGAAATCAATTTTTTTTTAATAAAGACGAAAAAATTGACTTATTAGCTTATTAATTGGGACCCGGGGGCTCTGTTGCCCGCATGGGCGCAGTAGCCCCTGCCCAGGCTCCAAACGGCGCCGTTTACTTTAAAAAAAATTCAAACTATCAACTTGTAATCCTATGGAGCAGAAACGTGATTATGAGAGCTTTAAAGACAAAATTTGATTATGTCTCTTTAGAATAATATGATCAAAATAATAAGATCTTCACACCCGTTCAAACGGATTAAAAATTGGAGCATTTAATTTTTTAACTATATTTTTTTAATATATAAATGGTCTCAAAAAATTAAGTGCTCCAATTTTTAATCCGTTTGAACGGGTGTGAAGATCTTATTATTTTGATCATATTATTCTAAAGAGACATAATCAAATTTTGTCTTTAAAGCTCTCATAATCACGTTTCTGCTCCATAGGATTACAAGTTGATAGTTTGAATTTTTTTTTAAAGTAAACGGCGCCGCCGTTTGTCAAAAAAAACCTTTTTCCGTTTGATATGGATGGAGAGTTAACAGAATAGTGTTAAGTGTCCATTATGGATAGTTAGAGGGTCCATAATGTTGGGTTTTATAGTTTGAGGGGGTTAAGTAAAAAAAACAGGTTAGTTGAGGGGGGTTTAGTGTAATTTACTATTTTTCTTAATGTAGACTAAAACTAACCCGACAATGAAATTCCAAAGTACCTGATCTGCAAAAATCTTCCCATTTAAGTCTAATACATCAGCTCATTCCATTTCAGGCCCGCAAGGCTTTGCTCCAATCAGAAATGCCCAGTAAACATCACAAGGGTCTATGCTAAATCTTCAAAAATCACAGAAACCAAAAATGCCCTATTCAGTTAATGAATTTCATGTATTCTTTGATAGGATATACATTTAATCTAGACAAAACACACTATCGCCATTCTATATTTCACAAAACCATCTGCAGAAGATCAGAAAAACCCAAGGATTCAGAATAGTGCAAGGGAAAGAATCTACTCACATTTATATATAAGATCCAAACACATGCATACAACCACCAACTCCTTTTTCTTCCAAATGTTAGAAACATCAAAATGCCTAAAAAATATGCACAATCAAGCCATCTCCGGCAGATCCAGGTTGACAGATTTCTAGTTTATATTAATGCAACAATCTAAAGATGATTCTCGAACCAACAATTGTATATAATTCATTCCTGCGTCTATGCTGCTCTAAAGCCTCCATCGATGAACACTAAATGGGCTAGGAAGCCCCAATCGACAGGTAAGAAACCCTAAACAAGCACTTTTGTATTACACTGGTCAAACCCAACAACATGCAAGTCACATCGGAAAACAAGCAGAAAAAATACAAACTTTATTCAGAAACAAATTTCAAACGGAAATTACGGACATATACATCCAACCCAGAGAAATTAGCACTAAGAAAGACATGCAAATCGGAAAAATTAGGTCGATAGAAACAAAATTCAAAGAAATCCCTAGATCTACAACCAGAAAGGATTAACACCCACAGAAAATATGTATACCTTCTGCGATTTCTGGTATTCATTGATAAGAGTCTGATACTTGAATATCCCCTTAGCAACCTCAAATTGACCATCGACGTCAGTGGTGAGGAGGAGGCTATGGCTGATGGCTAAGAGAAGACCAGCGTTGGTGGAAAAGCTAAATCAAACACAGAAACCACAAAATCAGAAACTATAAAATCAGAAATCAAAAAAACCAAAGAAAGAGAAAAAAAACTCAGCATCACGAGCATTACCTCTTATCAACGGCAAGAGGTACAGCGTGGCCGAAGCAACCGAGCAAGTGGTACAGCGCGGCCGAAGCAACCGAGTAAAACAGATCAAACGGCGAAGATCCGAGAAGTACCAGTTGCCAAGGATCAGTAACAAAGGCTATGTTCGTTTGGCTATTTTGTTTTGTTTTCATTTTGTTTTTCAATCATTACCTTACTTCTTTTTTCAATCATTACCATCTTTCTCCAATTATTACTTTCTCATCTCTCTCTATCTCTCTCCAATTATTACCCCTATTTCTAATCATTATCTTATTTCTCTCTCCACCCACTACCAAAACTAAACTAAACTAAACTCTCAACCAAACATAGCCAAAGCCTCTCTCTCTCTCTCTCTCTCTCTCTCTCTGATCAGTAACAAAGCCTCTCTCTCTCTCTCTCTCTCTCTCTCTCTCTCTCTCTCTCTCTCCTATGATATAAACAGCTCCACCCGCATACAAGTGTCCACCCCCTCCGCCACGTAACCCACTAACTGGAAAAAGCAAAATACCCAATTCACCCAACAAATAAAAGAACAAGAAGCCAACAATAGGAGGCTAAAATGGTCCAAATAGAGTAAAAATTGCCAAGCGAGAACATCCCCAAAGTGATTCTTATTATAGAGGGAAAGGAAATTATTCAAACAATAAATATTATGACAATTTGAATAATGGACATTGTTAACAATTAATTTAAGTTGGAAAAAAGGGAATGCATAGATTTAGTGAGAAACATATCTTTCATTGCTAATAAGAATAAGAAAAGTTATAAAACAAATTTTTCTGGTTTATCACTCTTTTATTTCAATAAATTTGATAATGGTATTGAACTATGTAGTTGATTATGTCTTTATCATCATGATATTACAAATATATATGAACATAATTAATAATGACATATATATCAAAAATTAACGAGTCCTAAAAATTGTGGCGAAATAGTTACTTGTCAAATACAACCTTTTGGCGAGGAAAATAGATTTTCTCACCAAATGTACCCCTTTGGCGAGGAAATTTATTTTTCCTCGCTAGAAAATACCTTTTGGGGAGGAAACAGATTTCCTCGCTAGAAAAGGCGACGAAATTCAATTTCCTCGCAGATAATGTACTTTTAGCGACAAAATACATTTTCCTCGCCATATTTCCTTGCTAAAGCCCTTTTGTGTTGTAGTGTCCTTTTCAATAGTTGTGTAGTTCATTTGTGCCTCGTTCAACATCTTGCTCGCATAGTACAAGATGTAGGGATCTTTCCCTCGCCGTTGCCCAAAAACTGCCCCGACAGCATAGTCGGAAGCATCGCACATCAACTCAAAGGTCAAACTCCAATCCGAAGGCTGCACGATCGGCAGAGTAGTGAGACTCCGCTTCAACGTCTGAAATGCCTCCTCACATGCCTCAGACCACACAAAGGGTGCATTTTTCGACAGCAAATGGCACAACAGCTGGGAGATAGCACTAAATCCCTTAATGAAACGCCAGTAGAAACCGGAGTGACCAAGGAAAGACCGAATGTCTTTTACATATTTTGGAGTGGGAAAATTTGCAATCAAATCAATCTTCGCCTTGTCCACCTCAATACCCTTGGATGAGACAATGTGTCCCAACACAATACCTTGGGTCATCATAAAGTCACACTTCTCCCAATTAAAAACAAGCTGCTTCTCCTCGCACCGTTGCAAAACCTTTCTATGTTCTTGAGGCATTCGTCAAACGAATCCCCAAAAATCGAAAAATCATCCATAAACACCTCCACGATCTTCTCTACCATGTTGCTAAAAATTCCCATCATGCACCTTGAAAGAGTTCTGGGAGCATTACACAAGCCAAAAGGCATGCGACGGTAGGCATATGTACCGTCAAGACACATGAAGGTGGTCTTCTCCTGATCCTCCATGGCTACTTCTATTTGATTGTAGCAAGAGTACCCATCCAAGAAGCAATAGAAAGCCCAGCCAGCCACCATCTCCAGAATTTGATCAATGAATGGGAGAGGGAAGTGGACTTTTTGTGTGCTCACGTTGAGCTTCTGGTAATCTATGTAAACTCGTCACCCGGTTTGAACACGAGTCAGCACCAGCTCACCTTCACCATTCCTCACGATGGTCACTCCTACTTTCTTAGGCACTACCTTGGGGTTCAGACGATGCTGAGGTTGCCTAGAAGGTTTCACGTCCTCATCTAGAAAAATGCGGTGTGTACACACCGTTGGACTAATACCCTGCAAATCCGCTATTGTCCAGCCGATTGCACCTACATGCTCTCTCAACAAGGCAAGCAACTTAGCCTCTTGATCCGCCTCGAGGGATGAGGAGATCACCACCGAAAAAGTATCATCACCTTTAAGGAATGCATACTTAAGCGTGTCCAGCAGAGGCTTTAACTCTGGTTTAGACGGCTGGACCGACGATGGGAGAGCTTTAGGAAATGGGGCGCGCAGTGGCTCAAGAACTGGGTTCAAAGCGGCGCCGCAGACATCCTACACTGCAAGCATCTCCATTAAACTCCCTACCTCTAGAGAATCTAAAAATGATGCCTCTTTGGCGGTTAAGGCTATCTCCAAAGGATTCTTGTATAACACACTATTGACATGCTCTTGTACCAGCGTGTCGATCAAATTCACCTTATACGCCTCCTCATCATCTGTAACGACCCTGATTTTCGATCAGTGAAAATTTCATTAAATATTTGAATTTTATTTTTAATACTCTTGTGGTTTGTCAAAATTACGTTTTTGCCCTTCAAATTTGATTTCTTTGCGCTTTGGCCCACTTAGCAAGCCTAGTTAGCTTCTAACCATCCGGTTGGAGGAACTAAACTACGAAGCTATCTAGTTACCTCAATTGGACCGTTTTACCCCTCTTGGACCATTTGAACCTTTTGAACCCTAGAACAAGAATTGATTATTCTTTTTCTTTTTATTTTTTGTCCATTGGACAAAAGAAGTTAGGGGATTTATTACCCAATGGGTAAAAGGGTAAATCTTTCAAAGAACCATGGGATTTATTAGTTTAATCTTTTTCAAACCCATGTGACTAAGTTCACATTGCTTTACTAGAAAGGAACTTAGTACTAAGATTCCTAAAGTACCCTTTATTTATTTTCTATTGGGATTTTGTTCTTCCTAGTGTACAATAGTACCCTAGTTTATTATTTTAGTCCAACATGTGCTTAATTGTTAGTTTAATGGGAATCTTAGTCTTTAAGTTTCTTGTTCACAGTACAAAAGTACCTATTATTTTCTTTCTTGCATTATATATATATATATATGTGCTATGCAAGAGAGGAGAGAGGCCGGGAGAGAGAGGGGAGAGAGAGAGGAGAGAAGGAAGGAGGGAAGAAAGGGGAGAGATTTGGTTGTACCTTGACCTTGATCTCCAATGTACTTCAAATCTTTGGGTTATTACTCTTCCAAGCAAAGACTTAACCTCCATTGTACTTCCATGATTTGTTTAATACCAAGATCTTGTACAAATATTCTCCTTGTCCACCAAGTCTTGCAAGAATCAAATCCAAAGGACCAATATAGCCATGCAAGCCTAGGGTTAGTTATTGATCTTCCAAGATTTCTTGCCAAGAGTCAAAGTGAGACTTAGAGAGAGAGAGGAGAGAGAGCCAAGGTTGCCTATAAATAGAGGCCATTCCATGCCATTCAACTCACACCATCAAGCTTTGCTCTCACTTCTCTCTAGAAATTTCGGATTTCCAGTTCCAGGCAGCCTACTGCCCTTCGGAAATCCCCAGTTTTCTCCTTCTTAGAGTAGTTTTTAGAACCAACTTCCTTGGGAAAAGTTGTAGAGCACTTCGAGACCTTGAAGTTAGACCCAAGAACTACCCCAATTGGTTCAGAAATGACAAAGATATTGTCATCCGAAGTTCAGTGAAATTCTCGGATTTCCATTTCCAGACAGCTTACTGTCACTTCCTTTTTCACCATTTTTCTCCTACCTAAAATCGTTTCGAGGATCAACTTTCTTCACGAAAGTTGTAGAACGTTTCTTGAGCTTCGATTTCGACCCAAGAACGACTATATTCGGCCAAAGATTGACCGAATTACTATCCTCCAAAGATCAGTCCAGATTTGGAGTTTCACCGCCCGTAGAATTTTTCCAACTAGCTTATTCGGCCCCTACTAGTTTCGGATCAAGGTAGTTATCCTTACCTACTTTTCCAAGTATAAAGTAGTTTTTCACCTTAATTCTATGTATTGTATAAATCGCATGTTGTTTGGAAGTTACTTTGATAGTAAATAAAAAGTTGGAAATGCATGATGTGTGTTGTTTTGATTCAAGCATGCTATGTAGCTTAGATGATCTTGTTGTACTATTTCAAGGCTTTGATTGAATGCATGATTGTATGAAAAGTCTTACACGCGGAGTCTTGCATGAGAACGTGACACGAAAACCGAGGAAGTTAGAAACATGGCACCTAGGGTGTGTTTAACAAGAGAAATGTGTTTTGAAATTGCGATGTGGCCGGACTTGGTAGCCCATCGTGTGGATTATGAAAACCGCAACGTGGCCGGACTTGGTAGCCCGTTGTGTGAATGAAAACTCGTAATGTGGCCGGACTTGGTAGCCCATTGCGTGGGTTGTGAAAACCACAATGTGGCCGGACTTGGTAGCCCTTTGTGAAGATTGCCAATAGGGCTGGACGTGGTAGCCTTATTGGTAATATGGCTTGGCTATCCGTGGAGAGGAGCCAATGCAAGTTTTGCGTGCCAATGGGAACCCGGCGCGGCGGAACCATTGTGAGGATACTCGGGAACCCGGCGCGGCGGAACCGAGGTTGGGTGTGTGTGTGCTTGGTTATCCGCGGTACGGAGCCAATGCAAAAGATTTTGAAAGGCTTGGTTATCCGCGGTACGGAGCCAATGCTAAGGATTTTTGAAAGATTGATTTGTAAGTGGAAAATGGTGACATGGTCTACGACGAGTCGCGTAGGAGAAATATGAGAAATCTTGGACACCAACGTTAGTTAGTGAACATGGATGTGTTATCGTCGTTAGTATGATTTCTATGATCTCTTGTTGGTAAGCTATGGGTTAGCGGGTATGGGATTATTCTATTGAGCGTTGTCACTCACGGTGTTGCCTTTTGGTGACCCTGACATATTATATCGGTGGCGACGCTGGTATAATGTGTCAGATTTTGTAGATGAATCGGGTGAGCTGTACACCTTGGAGGCGTTCGGAGCCGAGGAGCTGGCTAGGATGGAGAAGCAAGAGGAGATGAGTTAGGAAACCCTAGTTACCCATCTCTTTTGTAATATTGAACTCTTGTGGGAGTTTTGATGTAATAATGAGCCAGACTCCAATTGATTTTATTAATAAAATGTTTTATTTAACGTACCCTAATTTTGGGGGCGTTACATCATCCTTAACCCGAATATCCACATTGAAAACATTCACCTCCATTTTCATGTCCCCAAACGACAGTTGGACTTGTCTAGTCTTGCAATTCATGATAGCACTGGAAGTGGCTAGCAAGGGATGGCCAAGGATGATAGGAGTCTTCTCAAAGAGCTCCGGTATCGGGCAAGTATCCAAGACGATGAAGTCGATTGGAAAAAGGAACTCGCCCACTTGAATTAAAACATCCTCCACCACCCCCTTTGGAATTCGCACACTTTCGTCAGCCAACTGTAGCATGACTGGTGTGGCTCTCAAATCACCTAAGCCAAGCTTCAAGTATACCTAATATGGGAGCAAGTTAACACTTGCTCCTAAATTCAACAAAGCCTTATCAAATTTTTTGCTTGCGATAGCGATAGGGATGGTGGGACAACCTGGGTCTTTACACGTGGTGGGGATCTCAGCCTAGAGAATGGAGCTCACTTGCTCCGTCAGAAGCACTTTGTCTTGACTCTTAGTTCTCCGCTTTGACGTGCATATATCCTTCAAGACCTTTACAAACCTAGGAATTGCGCCAATGGCTTCCATCACAGAGATAGGAAACTGAACTTTCTTGAATAATTCAAGCATTTGAAACTGCACATTGACCTTAGGTTTCGCCACCAAGCGATTTGGATAAGGAGCAATGGGTGGCGACGGAGTAGTGGGGACTGAAGGTGCATGCACCACCACTTTAGGAGACTCCACCTCTTTCTCTTCCTCAGGATCACTTCCCAAGTCTGGAATGACTATTGGAATAGCTACCGGCGATGGGGGTTGAACTGATTTTTGCTTTGGAGGTAAGTCCTTGTCAATCACCTTCCCACTTCTAAGAGTGGTGATCGCCTTAACCTCTTCCAGACTAGGGTTTAAATTGCTTAGGCCAGAAGAATTCCCCAAAAAATGAGTACCGGCAGCATTGCCTTGAGGTTGAGAAGGAAACCTTCCCTTCTCCTACTGGACTTGTCTAACTGCAGCCATCAACTGGGTCAACTGGGTCAATTGGGTCCTAATGTCACCAATTGCCTACTTGGTTTACTCAGTAAAGCTAATTTGAGACTGCATGAGAGACTGATGCTTATCCCACGGGTGATGGTTAATACCTGGGGTGATTCAAAAGATGAAGGACCGAACCCCTGCTACTGCTGAAGTGGGTAACAGAACTGGGTATTTGGCCCTAAGGAGGCCGAAATTGTTGAACTTGCTGCTGAGGTGGTTCCTCTGGTTGCACCGGGGCTTTTTATCCCTCTAACCTAGAAGTGGGTTTTGGGCCCACCTTGGATTGTAGGTATTTGAATATGGAGCCCAACGCTAATTAATCGTGTTCACCTCAGCCTGATTACTCTAGTAAGTGTCTTTAACAATGGGAAATGCGGGGCAGGCAGTGACTAAATGCCCCAGACACTCACATAATGCACACACATCCTCGATTCTTACCTCATTCACTTGATAAACTTGGATAAGCTTCAAGTCCTTTAAATCTTTAGCCATTTGTCCATCTAAGACTGGACATTGTGCTCTCACACACTTGAAGGAAAAATGTAAGACTCACTAGGTCCCTGTGCAGCCATGGCCCTATCACTGAGGTCGGAAGGTTCTCACCTTCGGTGTTTCTTGGCCAACTCGTCTAGAAAGTCCCACGCATCGTCCAGGGACTTATCTAGAAAGTCCTCCTCTTTACAGAGGTACACAATCTGTTCGGCTGTCGAAATATTCAAAGCCCAAATAGAAAAATGACACCAACTGGTGTTTCACGAACCAATGATGCGGTAAGGACAACAACAAGTCCTTGAACCGCTCCTAGCACCTTAAAAACAACTCGCCCTCTTTCTGCGTATACGACTGAACTTGGCGAGTCAGATACTTCAATTTACTCTCTGAGAAATATTTCTGCTAAAATAGATTTACTTTCCGAGAAATATTTCTTGTAAAATAGATCTTGGACAGTAGCCCATGTCGTGAGAGATTGTGGCTTCTGCATCCGCAGCCAGTTATCCGCATTGTACTTAAGCGAGGCTGGGAAAAGCTTAAGGCAAGCATTCTCCCACTCAGGAGTGGTGGTAAGGGTATGCACCAACCCCTCGAAATAATGGACGTGCTCATACGGATACTCTGTAACGCCCTAAATTTTCGGAACGTTAAATAAACAATTTTATTGAAAATCTAAATAGAGTCTGGCTCATTATTTAATCATAATTCCCATAATTACACAAATGGAGGGAAACTAAGGTTCCTAACTACAGCTCCGCTTGCTCTTCCATCCTAGCCAGTTCTTCGGCTCCAAAAGCCTCAAGGTGTATAGCTCACCCTGTTCATCTACAAGGTCTGACACATTATACCGGCGTCACCTCAGGGTCACCAAAGGTAACACCATGAGCTACAGGAGCTCAATAGAATAATCCAAACCCACTAACCCGTAACTTACAAGCAATAGACAATAAGGTTAACGATTTCCACATAGTACATGCATATATTACAAAACAGTTAACAATGACACATCCACATTCACTATCCAAACTAACGTTTATGTCCATGATTTTCTATGTTTCTCCCACGCGACTCATCGTAGACCGTGTCTCATTTTCATTTAACAAATCAACATTTCCAAAAGCATTTTAACACACCCAACCTCGGTTCCGCCACGCCGGGTTCCCGAGTATCCTCACAATGGTTCCACTGCGCCGGGTTCCCATTGGCACACAAAATTTGCATTGGCTCCTCTCCACGGATAACCAAGCCATTCCTCACCATGGTTTCTGTCACGCCCTCGAATTTTTAACATAAATCAACAATACCGTTTAAAATACAGAGTCCTCACAATCATACGTACATTACCCCCAAAATACAATACAGTTCCCAAATATACACAAACTGGCCTACAATTACAACTTTACAAAATAGGAGTTTCATGACAAACGATTAGTTCTACAAGAAATATAAAGTGCTTCCCAAAATAGCTTTACTTGATAACGTCAGCATGCACTCCTAGTACTCCATGACCATGACCTGCAATGAACCTAAAATGGTAGGTTGAGCCAACACGTGCCCAGTAGAGAAATCCATACACCGGTTATGAGAAAAATACAATGAGTATGCTACTAGAGTGAATGAGTATAGATAGGTATGCTCCCAGAATTTATGACTATCGACAGGCATCTCACTATGGCCAAAGGATCTTAAGCAATTCGATATGCACTACCCGACTGAATATAACCCACACGAGAACTAGTAACGCATCCACATCACTATACCTAATAAGTCAGAAACGGCTTTGATACCATACTATCACATTTCATTCAATTTATCGCAATCTTTCCATTTCTCGTTTCATCACCAAATCCCACTTCTCATTATCATAAACCAATTTCGTGTCACGTGTCTGAGCCTAATCTCTTGTCAGGCACTTACTCGATAAGGAGCCCTGAAAACAAATGATATGAGCATTTAGCTCCTGCCAAGCATTTACTCACTCAAGATTATACGATTTGAGCATATAGCTCCCAGGCATTTACTCATTCAAGAGCCCTGTAATTATATGATTTGAGCATATAGCTCCCAGGCATTTACTCATTCAAGAGCCCTGTAATTATACAATTTGAGCATATAGCTCCCAGGCATTTACTCATTCAAGAGCCCTGTAATATACAATTTGAGCATATAGCTCCCAGGCATTTACTCATTCAAGAGCCCTGTGATCATATGATTTGAGCATATAGCTCCCAGGCATTTACTCATTGAAGAGCCCTGTAATATTCTCGTTGCGTCCGATTGTTATTCACATTTCAATTCGCGTTTCCAATTTACAAGCACCAAACCATCTCTTTGTGACCATTTGTCATCCATGTTCATTCCACGTTCCACAAACATCAAATCATTCAATCAAATCCAAAAGTCATTTAATCAAATAAGTACTTCTCTATCAATTACGCACATCACAATATTTCTTATGGTCTACGATATTCACAAACTCTTTTATGCTACCATAACCTTTACGACAACACTCCAACTATACTAACGAAAAATCAATGGCACAGATACGTTCGACGAGTCGTACGATGCGATCTTTCAAACTTAGGAATGATTGTCAAATATTCTGATTTTCAGCATAGCAGTCCGTGTTCAAAAGTTTATTAAAAATAGCATACTCAAGATTTTTCAATGATTCTATCACCAAAACATCACCAACTTACCCATCCTTAAAACCTATAAGGGCCGATAACCAATAGCATCGTTTAACCATAGCAAACGATGAAAAACGCAGCTCTGTACGCTGCCCAGATTTCCAGATTATAGGGTAATCTTCTAAAAATCACAAAAAATTGAATTCATAATACTTTTGAATGATTCCAGCCCCAAAAGTTGCGCGAGTGAACGAAGCTTAAAAGGTATGAAGGAACCCTAGTCAAATCCGCACTCCAAGTATGGTTAAACAGGCATTTATCAAAGCAATACGAATCTGCGTGACAGATTGAACAACCTCCACTCAAATGATCATAACTTTCGGTGTACTAAGAGTTTAAAGACGATTCCAGTGGCAAAGGCAAGCTAACTTCAAGACCTTCGAACCGATTTAAAGTTTACATAAAACGGACATCGGACGAGGAAGTTATGGCCATTCGAAGTGTGCTGGAACCCAGAAAACGAGACAGATTTCAGACCAGATTTCTAAAATCAACCATTAATTCAATTCTCAACGGTTTTGGGTGATTCAAGCGGCATTAGAACGGGCTCTAAGTCTACTCTATTTCCTATGAAGGAACCAAAATTCAATTCCGAGTTTAAGACAATGAAAACTCCCATAAACAGTGACCCGTTTTCTGCAGAATTTCAGAAATGGAAATAACAACCTCAAACAACGAAACGAAGCACGATCTAGGAACATAAACACCGTATAAACGCATAACAAGCGTAAGAAATCCCTACCTCACGGGTTTTGAACAAAACCCGACCCTTTGACCAAGTCAACCGAGCTCCCACGTTGTCCGATCATGATTTTTCTTGGATGGATAGGAAGCCCGCGCCCCGTATGACGACTTTAATTCTTGGGTTTTGTCCAGAATCTTGTTCTAAGAAGATGAAATCGAGGAGAGAAGTTGAGGGAGTGTTTTCGTCGGAGGAGAGGAGAGAATTTGGCCGAGAGAGAGAAAAAGAGAAAAATGGGAGAAAGTTGTCTCCTGGAGAAAATATAAAAGTGGGGAGCAATCCCCCGCTTCTCGCACCACACACTCACACGTGCACCCCTCACACAATTACCCTTATATCCTCCCACGAAAACGTCACACCAAATATCCGTACCGTCTATCTCAACGGGCCGTACATTAACAAAAGAGAAAAAAAAAATTTAACCTAAAAAAAAAACTACGGGTCTTTACAACCTATCCTCCTTAAAGAAATTTCGTCCTCGAAATTTAAATCAAACCTACGAAAACACATCATCAAAGAAACTCTAATCCACATGACCATGTCCACTCACGATGTTTCGTACCCACCTACTCCCGCGTCCAAGACACAATGAACTCTACAATGCCACAATCAATTTGTATCACCTCTTACCAAAACGATCGTCAGATCCTAAGGTTCACACACATCGTTGAAAGAGTTGCCGTATTCGTATGAATCTTACTCGTGTTAGCAATCAATTTTGGTCTCCCAAACCGTATCCATTTTCACTCTTTTCGATTAGTCAGCTTCGTTTCTAAGGATAGCATCCAAACACAAGGAGAACTTCATGACATCGTAACTCAACAACTTGCCAAGCCATATACAATTATCATGTTTAAGATTTTTCCTTCTCTCCCTCGAGGTTTGTAAGACTTTTTCATGTACGTTGACAAAGTGGTCAACTCCCAAACGTTTCTATTTCACTTCCTTTCTTATTATTCAACTTACTCTCGCTCTTAAAACTTACATAAGCAAAGCTCTAATGACCCTTAACGCTAACTCAAGACAAGTTCCCTTTAAAGGCATACGTTAGCTCAAAGTCTACGTGTCCGACACAATGAGATCAGAATTAAACAACAATAATGAGTTTCCCACTCACCATTCTCATATTGAAAGTGTAATATCACACACCTCCAAGCAGTTTTGATGAAAAAAACTTAGTCCATTGAAAATTTAAGTTCCCGTAGTTGAAAAATCATCGAAACACGTCCACCTTGTGGCGAAATTTTATAGAATTTAACAGGAAAAGTTCATTTACAATTTTTTTTTTTTGAAAGATATCATCACCAATCAATCTTATGCACCTCACCTAGTCTTTAAGGGTAACGACAATTTAGACAACATGGTAATGAATTTAAAATAAGGTTCACATCATCTTTTCATAGCCGACTCCAAACTTGTATCGTTATCATTTTCCAAAATGAACTAAACTAAGAATCAACTTTCATACAATATCACTCCCATTTGAAAAAGGAAAAGAAATTTTTTTTTATTTTTTATTTTTAGTTCAACTCGATCTTCAGACATATCAATAGGACACTTCTATTAACCGAACACCAATAATTTCATACATAGATACTCAATACTCATAAATCAAAACCGCTAATCACAATCTCTAATTCACACCTCTTTGTATCCACATAACTCTTTTATCAACTCTGTACAAATCTCAAACGCTTTTTCGTCCATTTAACATTCAAACACAACTAAGAATCCAACACTACTTCACATTCCTTAGCCCACCTTGAATCACTACCGGTTTCTATTTTCGGGAATCCAAATTCACTTCTATTGTAACGTGTCCCTTCTACATAACTCCCCACATCACACATTAAAACCGTTCTGGTAGACTATCAATCCATTATTTTCCTTAAACCCAATTCTCCAAACATCGTTGCTGCTACTCAAGAAAGGCATACACTCGTAGCAACTACCCACATAAGTATCACTGTTTATCCCACATCGTATACTAAAAGCAAATTTCACGCATTGAGATTACATAATAAATCGAACATGTAGGTTAAAGTTAAATAACAGCACATTTGAAATATTTTATCAAACCCACGGTACAATTTAATAGCTTACATAACACCAGCCACATATTCACGCATTCACTCACTCAATATCCAACGAATTCAAAAGGTATCCAACGAACTCCCCGAGTGTCCGGACTCACCAAGTATCCACTACTTTACAATTCATGGCTTCAGGAAGCCCAACTGTCATCTTGTTCCTTTTACTCTCACAAAACTTCATACAGTGCCTATTTACTCAAACAATCTCGAGCTTTCTCATTCATTCGATCGAATCAAATCATGTACTTTTCACATTCACAATCTTAAACATCACATCATAAATACAGGTATCATTAATACTAATCATTCCTCTATTTTAACAATATTGCAATCTATTAACATCTTATCGCTAGAGCACCTACACAAAGTGTGCAATAGTTGCACCAACGAACATCTGATACTCTCGAATATCTTCATGCTAGAACTCAAATATCGACACAGACCGATTGACAAACTTATCCCTGAATACTCACAAGACTTCGGGGTTGTAAACAATCCTTCTATACTTCTCATTATATTCTAAGACTCCTATCACCATCACTGCTATCACTATCACTACTTAAACCTTAGTCTCTCTCAGATCTATCACCTCAACGGCATACCTCAATGCATTCTATACTGTCATCAGTCTAGTTTACGTCACCAATTACACATCACACACAATCTCTACACTCTAATCTTTCAACTCACAACAATTCTCATTCATATTGCACTCACTTCAAACAAGTCTATCACCACACACTGACATCAATCACTTGCCTCCAGTCACATCGATATAGTACACTTCAAGTCTTGTCTCCCTTTTTCTTTTTCTTTTTTACCAAACAATTCTATCACTATTTCTACCATCCTTTCATAATGACACCTCCACGGCATTCACCTCAACAATGAAGACTACGACACCATAACCCTTCCCTTTTCTACGAAATTCCTACGTAGAGCCATCTATCTCAAGCCTAGAGATCTAATCCTTATACACAATCCTAGTGTCCAATTGACTCTCCGAGACTTCCATCTAGAAGGAGCGGTGATCAAGCGCATCTTCCAACTGGATCTCATCGGTAGTCGCCTGGGTGTCTAGAAGACATATATTGTTTCTAGACGCACCACCTATAGCTCTCATCTTCCTAAGTCAACCTCAGATACTTACAAGGGTTCCACCTGTCTTGCCTATTCTCAAAATCACTACCCCTATAACTACCATAACAATAACAAACACAATCATTACCATAGCAAGACATTATCCCTTCGAACACATTCAAAACGCTCACTAGCTCAATCCTCTACCTATGATACACCTCTCTCACAAAAAAAAAAATACTTAGAAAGTATTTAGAACTTAACACGCTTAAAACTAAAAACATATTCCATACAGTTCACATAGAAACCACATCTAACACTTAACTCGTAGGTCATATTAATATTCTAACACTCATATCATATGCTAACAAATTTCCTTTTTCACACATCAATATCGTCACAACCCACGACCATTTCAATCGCCACGGTTTCTTTCCAAATCTCATCTCATCAAAAGGTACTTTACCGTAGTTGGTTAAAGACCAAGATTGCAACCGATAACAACTATAGTTACAAATGCAACTGCAATCACTACACATCAGTCATGCAAGCACTCACATGTTTGTTTTTTTTTTGAAAAGTTATGCATTGTTTTGAACCCATGAGACTGCAAGTCTCCCCACGGTCTTTAGGTATTCAATCCTAACGCTCTGATACCAAGTTGTCACGCCCTCGAATTTTTAACATAAATCAACAATACCGTTTAAAATACAGAGTCCTCACAATCATACGTACATTACCCCCAAAATACAATACAGTTCCCAAATATACACAAACTGGCCTACAATTACAACTTTACAAAATAGGAGTTTCATGACAAACGATTAGTTCTACAAGAAATATAAAGTGCTTCCCAAAATAGCTTTACTTGATAACGTCAGCATGCACTCCTAGTACTCCATGACCATGACCTGCAATGAACCTAAAATGGTAGGTTGAGCCAACACGTGCCCAGTAGAGAAATCCATACACCGGTTATGAGAAAAATACAATGAGTATGCTACTAGAGTGAATGAGTATAGATAGGTATGCTCCCAGAATTTATGACTATCGACAGGCATCTCACTATGGCCAAAGGATCTTAAGCAATTCGATATGCACTACCCGACTGAATATAACCCACACGAGAACTAGTAACGCATCCACATCACTATACCTAATAAGTCAGAAACGGCTTTGATACCATACTATCACATTTCATTCAATTTATCGCAATCTTTCCATTTCTCGTTTCATCACCAAATCCCACTTCTCATTATCATAAACCAATTTCGTGTCACGTGTCTGAGCCTAATCTCTTGTCAGGCACTTACTCGATAAGGAGCCCTGAAAACAAATGATATGAGCATTTAGCTCCTGCCAAGCATTTACTCACTCAAGATTATACGATTTGAGCATATAGCTCCCAGGCATTTACTCATTCAAGAGCCCTGTAATTATATGATTTGAGCATATAGCTCCCAGGCATTTACTCATTCAAGAGCCCTGTAATTATACAATTTGAGCATATAGCTCCCAGGCATTTACTCATTCAAGAGCCCTGTAATATACAATTTGAGCATATAGCTCCCAGGCATTTACTCATTCAAGAGCCCTGTGATCATATGATTTGAGCATATAGCTCCCAGGCATTTACTCATTGA
This sequence comes from Rhododendron mucronatum var. ripense, assembly GCA_019656295.1. Classification (NCBI taxonomy): domain Eukaryota; kingdom Viridiplantae; phylum Streptophyta; class Magnoliopsida; order Ericales; family Ericaceae; genus Rhododendron; species Rhododendron mucronatum. The sequence continues at coordinate 3,683,432 of BPLT01000009.1, read as the reverse complement.
AGAGCCCTGTAATATTCTCGTTGCGTCCGATTGTTATTCACATTTCAATTCGCGTTTCCAATTTACAAGCACCAAACCATCTCTTTGTGACCATTTGTCATCCATGTTCATTCCACGTTCCACAAACATCAAATCATTCAATCAAATCCAAAAGTCATTTAATCAAATAAGTACTTCTCTATCAATTACGCACATCACAATATTTCTTATGGTCTACGATATTCACAAACTCTTTTATGCTACCATAACCTTTACGACAACACTCCAACTATACTAACGAAAAATCAATGGCACAGATACGTTCGACGAGTCGTACGATGCGATCTTTCAAACTTAGGAATGATTGTCAAATATTCTGATTTTCAGCATAGCAGTCCGTGTTCAAAAGTTTATTAAAAATAGCATACTCAAGATTTTTCAATGATTCTATCACCAAAACATCACCAACTTACCCATCCTTAAAACCTATAAGGGCCGATAACCAATAGCATCGTTTAACCATAGCAAACGATGAAAAACGCAGCTCTGTACGCTGCCCAGATTTCCAGATTATAGGGTAATCTTCTAAAAATCACAAAAAATTGAATTCATAATACTTTTGAATGATTCCAGCCCCAAAAGTTGCGCGAGTGAACGAAGCTTAAAAGGTATGAAGGAACCCTAGTCAAATCCGCACTCCAAGTATGGTTAAACAGGCATTTATCAAAGCAATACGAATCTGCGTGACAGATTGAACAACCTCCACTCAAATGATCATAACTTTCGGTGTACTAAGAGTTTAAAGACGATTCCAGTGGCAAAGGCAAGCTAACTTCAAGACCTTCGAACCGATTTAAAGTTTACATAAAACGGACATCGGACGAGGAAGTTATGGCCATTCGAAGTGTGCTGGAACCCAGAAAACGAGACAGATTTCAGACCAGATTTCTAAAATCAACCATTAATTCAATTCTCAACGGTTTTGGGTGATTCAAGCGGCATTAGAACGGGCTCTAAGTCTACTCTATTTCCTATGAAGGAACCAAAATTCAATTCCGAGTTTAAGACAATGAAAACTCCCATAAACAGTGACCCGTTTTCTGCAGAATTTCAGAAATGGAAATAACAACCTCAAACAACGAAACGAAGCACGATCTAGGAACATAAACACCGTATAAACGCATAACAAGCGTAAGAAATCCCTACCTCACGGGTTTTGAACAAAACCCGACCCTTTGACCAAGTCAACCGAGCTCCCACGTTGTCCGATCATGATTTTTCTTGGATGGATAGGAAGCCCGCGCCCCGTATGACGACTTTAATTCTTGGGTTTTGTCCAGAATCTTGTTCTAAGAAGATGAAATCGAGGAGAGAAGTTGAGGGAGTGTTTTCGTCGGAGGAGAGGAGAGAATTTGGCCGAGAGAGAGAAAAAGAGAAAAATGGGAGAAAGTTGTCTCCTGGAGAAAATATAAAAGTGGGGAGCAATCCCCCGCTTCTCGCACCACACACTCACACGTGCACCCCTCACACAATTACCCTTATATCCTCCCACGAAAACGTCACACCAAATATCCGTACCGTCTATCTCAACGGGCCGTACATTAACAAAAGAGAAAAAAAAAATTTAACCTAAAAAAAAAACTACGGGTCTTTACAGTTTCGCCGCTCCGGGTTCTCATGGGAACGCACACAACCTCACAATGGTTCCGCTGATCCGGATTTCCATTGGAACACACACACACATTCCCACAATGGGCAAGTCCGGCCACATTGTGATTTCAAAACACACCTTATTATTAACACACCCTAGGTGTCATGTTTCTACTTTCTTGATTTTCTTGTGTCTCGTCACATGCATATACTCCGCGGTAGGACTTTTCATGTATACATAAATCATTCATTGTAACCTTGAAACTAACTAGCAAGATCATCCAACTCTATATTGTTTAACATGCTCAAACCATTCAAAGATCAAAATTCGAATACTTACAATCAAGCGCTGGATTTTTATCTTTCAAAACAGTTCTTTCTTTCTTTTTGGGAAGTTCAAAAGAACATATGTATAACATACTTTTCATCCTTTTCAATTTTAAGGAAAAATAGCTTTCAAGTTCACATACATTTCTATCATACAAACATCATACAATATACCGAGAGTTTAATAGATAAGGACATCTTTCATGTATACTTAGAGTAAGTAAGTAGAGATATTCTACGTAAACGAATCTTATACTTAGAGAAAGTGGTTAGAAGTATTCTACATGATCGTAATTTTATTTCAAGATTTTAGTAAAACAAGCTTGCTAATTATTTCTCATACTTTAAGTTGCCGTATCATAAACAAAAATAACAAAAGTTATACTAGGGAGAATGAGTAGAGATTAGTCTACCTTGATCTGAAACTAGTCGGGGCCGAATAAACTAGTTGAAAAATTTCTACGAGCGGTGAAACTCGCAAATTTGGACCAAACTTTGGATGGCAGAAACTCGGTCAATATTTGGCCGAATATGATCGTTCTTGGGTCGAAATTGAAGCTCTAGAAGTGCTCTACAACTTTTGTGAAAGAAGTTGATCCTAGAAATAGTTTAGGTAGGAGAAAAATGGTGATAAAGAAAGAGACAGTATGCTGTCTGGGGAACTGGAAATCCGAGATTTTTACTGAACTTCGGATGTCAATATTTTTGTCATTTCTTCACCAATTGGGGTGGTTCTTGGGTCTAACTTGAAGGTCTCGAAATGCTCTACAACTTTCCCGAAGAGAGTTGGTTCTAAGAACTACTTTAAGCAGGAGAAAAATGAAGATTTATGAAGGGCAATAAGCTGTCTGGAAAAATGGAAATAGTTTCTAGAGAGAAGTGAGAGCAAAGGAGTGAAGGTGTGAGTTTAGCTTGAAGTGAGGTTGCTATTTATAGGCCAAGGTTCCTCCCTCCTCTCTCTCCCATCCGAATTCTCTCTCTCTCTCTCTCTCTCTCTCTCTCTCTCTCTCTCTCCATATCTCTTTTTTTATTCAACTTTCAAGCTTGATAGGTTAGGTCATGGTTTGCTTGTACAACTCCTACCTACTTTTTAGGCATGCAAGGCTAGATTTGGTACTTTGGATTGGATTATGGAAAGATTGGTGGAGGAAAGGAGGATTTGTACAAGATTTGGTGATTAAAGAACATAAAAGGACATTGGATCGGAAGATAGATATTTGCTTCTTTTTCTTCCATTCTAGGACACATTTAGGTTATTCTAAAGGGTTCCTAGTCTTGTTTAGTACTTAGAAGACTTGTTATATATGAAAGAGTAAGGAAAATCTAGATTTGGTTGTACCATGATTGTGTGAGAAGTTGGCCAAAAGAAATTGACTAGATTGAGTGAACAACACATGCACACACATCACTCTCTCTCCCTCTCTCTCCCTCTCGGCCATCTCTCTCTCTCTCTCTCTCTCTCTCTCTCTTCATTAGCACTAGTACATATATATATATATATATATATATATATATTCTTCTATGTACAAATGAACATATATATAAAAAAATGTACCTAAGGTACTATGTGATCTAATGGAATTTAAACTATTCTATTAGACACATGTTCTTATTATACAATAATATATATATATATACACATGTCCAAGTATATATGTAATAGTACTATGAAATCTAGTAAGATTTCCAAGTATCCAATAAAAAATTAAAAGGTCAAATTTCTTATTAAAATAGTCCAAATTGGCAAATGTTTTTATTATAATATTGGTACCATATAATCTAACAAGATTTTCAAGTATCAATTAAAATATATGGCCAAGATTTTCTAATTAGGATAATTCAAGAAGAACTAGTACTTATATATTTATTAGTGTACTTAAAATCTAGGAAATTAGATATACTCATATTTTTAATGCATATAAACACATGGGGAAAATAAATCTTAGTACTAGTTGGAAGATTGACTCTATTATCCAATGGATAATATTTTCCCTAGTAGTTATTGACCAAAGGATAAAAAGTTTAAGAAAATATATATATACACTTGAATAATATTTAAAATACCCAAATGTCCTTTAGGCATGTGAATATAAGGCTATATATAACTATATATGAGTACTTTATCAAATCTAGTACAAGATATCTTTGATAGAAAATCTAGGTTTCCTATTGTCCAATGGACAAAAGTTTTCCTAACTTTTATCGTCCAATGGGTAAAGAAAAGAAGTAAAATAATAAAAGAAAATATATATAATGATTTTCTAGTCTAGGGTTGGAAAGGTTCACAAGGCTCAAAGATGGTCAAAATGGTCCATCTAGAGTTAGAGAATTGTAACTAGGCGAATTGGTAGTTTGGTTTCTCCAACTAGTCGGTTAGAAGCTAACCAGACTTGCCAAATAGGATTTCTAGCCAAAAAATATAATTTTAAAAATTTTATTTCACTCACTCGGAAAATATACAAGTGCTTCTACAAGCATACTTGTCTTTATAAAATGACTAGATTGTCCGGTGTGAAAAGATAAAATTTTATAAGTCTCAAATCTAATTATGACGGATTATTAGAATTAAAAAGGAATTTTTAAAAGAAACCAAGTAATTGAAAATAAAATTCAAATATTTAACGAAATTTTTATTTACCAAAAATCAAGGCCGTTACATACTCATTCTCCTTCTCATAAAACAGGGGAAGGTCATTATGTGTACTAGGCTTTATGGTGAAAGCATTACGTGCATCCAGCGTCTCGGTCGGTAGAACTATTGGACTGAGAGGAGTGGTCCTCTCAGGATGCATGTGCTCACACATCGACCTCAGTAGCTCTGCCATTGGTGGCTCGATTGTTAAATCAACGAAAAGGCCACCGATATCAAACAAATCACCACTAAAAGACTCTCCCTCCACGGCTACTCTCGGTTCTCTCTCAATGGCTGCGAGACGCCTGGTATTATCTCGATAGTATTTAGGTTGTAGAGGTCATTGCTTTGCTACTATGGAGGATTGCTTACCTCTACCTATGTTGACTCGAGAAAACTAAAGAAACTTAAAAGAAAACAAAATAAAAATAACCACCCGAATTCTTAACACACGTTACCGTCCCCGGCAACGGCACCAAAAATGCTTGATGATTTTCTTGTCCTAAATTAATGGGTTACCCCAAGCGTAGGGCGGAAACCGACGTAGCACAATATCCGATAAGACCGGAGTCAAATCCACAAAAACAATGATATGTGTTGATTAAAAACTCAGGTTGTTACTAATTTAACGGGCTCTTTGGTAACCACCCCTTGTCGATTTGATTGAGATTAACTACAACTTAAGGAAACAACTATTCTTTTCAAATAATTAAAAGGAGGTACGGTCGTAGGGTTCATAACTCTCGTAACCAGTGTGGATTAATCTACTCCATTTGGTATTCTTAAAAACGTTCAATTTTAGATTGAAAACTATACCTCGCAAGATCCGAAACCTTAGAGTCGCTGTTTACCCATGCATAGTGGAGAATAAGTTTTGGACCCTCATTCTCCCGTTCACATGGGCTCCGGCAATGCCCGGGTTCATCTATGGGAAGTATTTTTCCAATTTGAAATTGTTTTTCTATTGTTTGAAAATAGTAGCAATGCCCAAATTGGTCACGGTGTGCTAATCACCCCGCGACCCTACCTCTAAGACTACTCACTAATCATTATGCATGAAATAGAAGAAACCCTAATTTGAATCATGCTTCTAATACTGGAGAAAGAAAATAAACGAGAGATCAATACTAACAAACACAAACGAATAACTTTAATGAAGAACAGAAATCGATACGAGTTACCGAACTGAGAATACTTGAACGAATCGTCAAAAACTTGAAGGTAAAGAGCTCTGGAAAGAAACAACGTAAGAAAAAGCTACTATGTAATGTTCCGAACCCCAAAAATGAAGTCTGGGAAGCTATTTATATGTTTTTTCCTCAAAAACCGAATTTAAATTAACAAAACACAACTTTTTCTCGTTAAGGCCATCGGTAGAGCTACAAGGAATGACTGTAGCGCTACGGGTTTCCCTGTTCCGCTCGTGGTGCTTTCTGTAGGGCTACACTTCTGAGCTGTAGCCCTACTGCCTACGTTAGTGAGATTTTCGTGCTTTGCATGCAACTTTGGCACCTAACGTCCCCATCATGTCACCCGACGCCTCACACACCCATTACGACTTTCCACGGCAACATCCAACATGGCCTCAAGGCCTCGCGATCTAACTTGTCACAAAAACCGCCTTATTTCTTGTGAAACTACCAAAAATACAAAAACAAGACAAACCACGACATCAAGTTGAAAATGGAAATAAATCGCGCCTCTAACACGCTAATATGCCCTACTTAGTCGCTTATATCTATGAAATCATGCGCCTATCAAATGATTATGCCCGATTTTTTGAGTGTTTGTATTTTTTTAGGTGGGCTTTGTGTGAACTTGTCACACCCTCAATTTTCAACATAAGTATAAATTATTTCCATAAATAAAACCTCACGATATCTCATATGATACTCAAAAGATTACTGTATTTACATTCTCATAATTATGCTTCCAAGTCCATTAGATTCCAAAATATTACATCGCGGCTCAACGGCCCCAAATTAACATAAGTATCATGTGACAAGAGAGATAAGAGTTTACAACAATTCCTTAGTCAAAAGAATTACAATTTAAGTTACAAATACATCTTTCAAATAAATTTACAAAGATGAATAAGTAACTCCTTTGGTTAGTTTTCAAAATAATGTCCACACTTCAAGCACTCCAAGCATGCAAGCTATGAATCCGGGTTAGTAACTGAAAATGATATAAGGCTTGAGCTACACAAGCCCAGTAGAAAAGTCTACAGAAACTCTATATTCAAATGAGCAAAACGGATGAAAAAATGAAGGAAATCAAACAACAATGGATGTAAGCACAACTTATCATCGTCAAAGTGTCCAACTATCACCGTTCCTTCATCTCAACACTCTCTTATATCCTGTTCATTTCATTCGTGTCTCAATAACTCGTATCATTAGTGTGTCTGAGCCGAAGCTTCTGCCGGGCTAATTTTGGAACCCCGATATCCCCTGCCAAGCGCCCACCTTGAAGGTTAGGCCTTGAGTGTTCAATATAAGTATTAGCTCCTGCTGGGCTAATTATGGGACCCCGATATCACTTTCCAGGCACCCACCTTTTAATGGGCCCGGAGTGATCGAGCGTAGTTCACATGCTCAAGTGTACCGTTCGTACAAATATCGTGCAGGAAACTCATACTTATCATTTCATAGTTCCATAAATTTAAACTAATCCAATGTGTATCTCGTTGAATCATGAAGACATGCATGATTGATCGAACTATTATTATATACATATAAAGAATCATGTAAATCCATTGAAATGGTTTAAGGCTTTAGAAATGTGAGATTTGCAATGGCATAGGAAGACTAAGCATTTTGACTGATGGCCTACCGGTAGGGAATAGGAACCTACTGGTACAAACTGGAAACAAAGGGAATAAAATTTTGGTTCGTAAGAGTTCTACCGGTAGAGGGAAAAATGGTACCGGTAGGTGTCCAGGAAAAATTTGTAATCCTACCAATAGAAAAGAAGTCCTACCGTTACAAACACAAAATAGTGGGTACACATTATCATGACGACGGGGTTCTACCGGTAGAGAAAAACGTCCTACCAGTAGGAGTCTGGATTTTCTGGCGATTCTTCAGCATTTAACAGATTTTGATCCAATCTCGACAACAACCAATACAAGCTCAAATATGGAACTAGAACACTCAAATAACATATAAAGAGAGGTAGAATTCCCTACCTCAAGTATCCAAGCCGAAATCAAAGATATTGAGCAAGCCCTAACTTTCAAAATCCAAACCGAGCCAAATGCACCAAATGAGCTCTATCCAATGTGATACAAGCCCCAATACGCAAGTAGAAGATGAAGTTGAGGTTGATTATTGTGGGTTTTGAGTTTCGAGGAGAGTTTTTGGGTGTGGGAGTGAGTGAGGTGGAGAGAGCCGAGAGAGAGCGTGAGAGACCGAGAGAGAGAATGAGATCGGGCAAATGGGAAATAATTTCCCCTGGCACTCACACATATACACACATGCACTATATCACACTCACATCCATATTTTTTCAATCCTTTGCACATTTAACCACTACATTCATATTCACGTCATTTTCACCATTTTTCCTCAATTACGAACATTAAAATTAAATAAAGAAATATATGGGTCTCTACATTCTACCCTCCTTAAAGAAATTTCCTCTTTGAAATTTAAATAACCATGCTCAACTAAGTCATGCATCATATAGATATGCAAAGTCTTAATCATAAATATTATGCAACAAGTTAAGCATTAAAATACTTCAATCTCGAGTATTCACATTGGGACGTTACTTCAGAAATAAATGTGGATACTTCTCTCTAACCTCATCTTCTCTTTCCCACGTTGATTCCTCGCTACCCTGACTCTTCCACAAGACTCGCACCAATGGTATTGTCTTACCCCTTAACACTTGATCGCGCGAATTTAGGATACAGACTGGTTTTTCCCCATAAGATGCATTGGCCTCTAACTCGAGTTCGTACCACTCTAACACATGCAATGGATCCGGCTCATATTTTCTCAACATCAACATGTGAAACACATCATGTATGCCCGATAACCTTGGTGGCAAAGCCAAACGATACGCAACCTCCCCAATCTTCTCAATAATGTCAAACGGCTCGATATAATGCGGCGATAGGTTTCCCCTTTTTCCAAAATGAGACAAACCTCTACGCGGCGATATTTTGAGGAATACATGATCCCCTTCTTCAAATGACAACGGGCGATGACAACTATTGGCATAATTCTTTTGTCTGCTTTGCACGGTCAACAATCTTTGGCGAATCACCTTAACTTAGTTGGTTGTTCTCTCTTGAGCTTCCTTAAGGCATTGGCGAATCGTCCTCATGCTTTTGGAAGTCTCTTTGATCATATCTAGTCCTACAAGTGTAGCCTCTCCCAATTCGGTCCAACACACAAGCGATCGACACGGTTTCCCATATAAAGCCTCATACAGTGCCATTTCGGTACTAGATTGATAGCTATTGTTGTACGCAAACTCGACTAACGGCAAGTGATCCTCCCAACTACCCCGGAAGTCCATCACATAAGCTCAAAGCATATCTTCCAAAATTTGAATCGTTCTCTCGGATTGCCCATCGGTTTGAGGATGATACGCGGTACTAAACAAAAAATTTGTGCCCAAAGCGGCTTGCAAACTCTACCAAAAATGCGCGGTAAATCTTGAATCACGATTGGACACGATGGATATGAGAATCCTATGAAGGCGAATAATCTCCCGAATATGCAAACGGCTAAGCGTATCCACATATTTGGTGACTTGAATAGGCAAGAAGTGAGCGGTCTTAGTCAAACGGTCCACAACTACCCAAATAGCGTCATGCCCCCTCGGTGATCTCGGTAAACCCGTAACGAAATCCATGGTCACATTCTCCCACTTTCATTCAGCTACTGGCAATGGTTGTAACTCCCCCGCGGGTCCCTGATGTTCCGCTTTCACTTCTTAGCATGTGAGACACTTGGACACAAAAATCACAACATCCCTCTTCATTTTCGACCACCAAAATTGTCTATGCAAGTCATGATACATTTCCGTCCCTCCCGGATGAACGGCTAACGGAGAATGGTGAAACTCTCGTAAGATTTTTTCCCAACACGAAACAGGTACGAACAACTTTCCTTAATAGCGCAAACTCTGATCGGCATGGATCATCCACACTTCTTGAGCATTTCCACTAAGGAATCTAGTCCGAAGTTCCTCCGCTTCCTCATCATGTTGTTGAGCCTCAATTACTCTCGTCGATAAAGTTGATTGCACCCTCAAGTTACACAACGTGACCCCTTCCCGAACATCCTCGAAATGCAATGTCCAACATGGCTTCAAGGGCTTGCGATCCAAACTTGGCACAAAAACTGCCTTATTTCATGTGAAACTACCAATAATACAAAAACAAGACAAAGCATGGCATCAAGTTGAAAAGGGAATAAATCGCGCCTCTAACGTGCTAATATGCCATACTTAGGCGCTTATATCTATGAAATCATGCGCCAATCAAATGATTATGCCCGGTTTTTTGAGTTTTTGTATTTTCTTAGGTGGGCTTTGTGTGAACTTGTCACACCCTCGATTTTCAACATAAGTATAAATGATTTCCATAAATAAAACCTCACGATATCTCATACGATACCCAAAAGATTACTGTATGTACATTCTCATAATTATGCTTCCAAGTCCATTAGATTCCAAAATATTACATCGTCGGCTCAACAGCCCCAAATTAACATAAGTATCATGTGACAAGAGAGATAAGAGTTTACAACTGTTCCTTAATCAAAAGAATTACAATTTAAGTTACAAATACATCTTTCAAAGAAATTTACAAAGATGAATAAGTAACTCCTTTTGTTAGTTTTCAAAATAATGTCCACACTTCAAGCACTCCAAGCATGCAAGCTATGGATCCGAGTTAGTACCTGAAAATGATATAAGGCTTGAGCTACACTAGTCTAGTAGAAAAGTCTACGCAAACTCTATATGCAAATGAGCAACACGGATGAACAAATGAAGGAAATCAAATGACAACGGATGTAAGCACAACTTTATCATGGTCAAAGTGTCCAACTATTACCATTCCATCATCTCGACATATTCTTATATCATGTTCATTTCATTTGTGTCTCAATAACTCGTATCATTAGTGTGTCTAAGCCGAAGCTCCTATCAAGCTAATTTTGGGACCCCGATACCCCCTGCCAGGCGTCCACCTTGAAGGTTAGGCCTTGAGTGTTCAATATAAGCATTAGCTCCTGCCAGGCTAATTATGGGACCCTGATATCCCCTGCCAAGCACCCACCCGTCGATGGGCCTTGAGTGATGATGCCTAGTTCACATGCTACCTCGAGTATCCAAGCCAAAATCGAAGAGATTGAGCAAGCCCTAGCTTCCGGAATCCAAACTGAGCCAAATGCACCAAACCGAGCTCTATCCAACGCAATACGAGCCCCAATACGCAAGTAGAAGATGGAGTTGAGGTTGATTGTTGTGGGTTTTGAGTTTGGAGGAGAGTTTTTAGGTGTGGGAGTGCGTGAGGTGGAGAGAGCCGAGAGAGAGCGTGAGAGACCAAGAGAGAGAATGAGATGGGGGAAATGGGAAATAATTTCCCTTGGCACTCACACATATACACACATGCACTATATCACACTGACATCCATATTTTTCCAAGTCTTTGTACATTTAATCACCACATTTATATTCACGTTCTTTTCACCATTTTTCCTCAATTATGAACATTAAAATTAAATAAAGAAATTTACGGGTCTCTACACAACTTATAGTTGAGCAAGGGAATTGGAGGTAAATGTGTTCATGCATGAGAATTAAGAGAAAGTACAATATTTATGTTGGAAGTGCCTTTAGGCACGGGCAATCCGCTAGTATATGCATATCAGGGGGCTTCTATTGTGGACACCCTTAGAATTCTAAGACGCGGACGTTTTATGCTAGCCGTTGGATCTCATCCAACGGTTGTGATAAAAGTAGAGGCGCGCGGGTAAAATAAGGGGGTGGGTCAGGTAAAAATTCACTCACGGATCCACTCTGGGTCAAAACAACACCCCACGACTTCCACTATACACGTCATTTGAAACAAGAGAGAGAGAGAGAGGGAGAGAGAGGGAGAGAGAGAGAGAAGCAGCAACCACGAAGACGACAAAGAGTGAACAAAGTAATGAACGAAGAGTAAGAAGGTGGACGAACGAAGAAGAAGAAGAAGAAGGCCTCTCTCTCTTAATTGACCGATCTCTGTATTTTTTGCGAGTTAGGGCTTCGAGCCAAATTTAGGACTCGAACCAACGAACAGAGGTCTCTCTCTCTCTCTCTCTCTCTCTCTCTCTCTCTATTTTCCCCTAACCCACTCCACTACAGAAGTTAGGGCTCAATTTTCCCCTAACCAACATAAACGTTTGATAATCTGCATTCTTAGGGCTCGATTTGAATCTCTCTCTCTCTCTCTCTCTCTCTCTCTCTCTCTCTCTCTCTTCAAATTTGTTTTTTTTTTTTTTAACAATTTAGGGGTTTTCAACAGAATGGGTATTGGAGAAATATGCTTACAAAAAAAAAACCCTAGATTCAAATACTTGCTACGTTTTTTGTTTCGAATACTTGCTACATTTTTCAAGAAAATGGGTATTTTACAGTTCAATGTGACAAACCCTAGTTTCTTCGTTCATCAAACACATGCCAGATTACGAAAAAAATACAGATATCAACCCAAAAATATAGATTTTTGTAATCTCTAGTTCGATTTCAACCCATACATAGTCTTGAGTGAGTGTTAAATGGGGGTTTTCAAGGTTTCTCTGGTCATAGTTTGCTTTTCAATGGAACATTGTTCTTTTGCTTACTAATTGCTAGGACACACCACAAGAAGATTTATAAGTGACTTTCAAACAATAAGTCTCCTATTTTTTCTGTTTTTCATAACTAAATCAAGTAACCTGCTTGTGAAAGTCAAGAGGAAAATATTTTTTGCATGAAGTATTGATTGACTGAATTTTTTTTGTAAAAGTCATGAGGAAAAGCCGTAAACTAAATTAAGTAACGTTACAATGAAATCATACTAAACCAATTTTGATTGACTGAATTTGAGTGTGTTTTGTCCATTGGTTTTTAGAATGCAGTGTTTGGAAGATATCAACGTAGTCTCACAATTACCATCTCAACCATGTGAATCATCTACTAATTCTTCTCAAATATCTTACCTTGTAGTGTGTGGAAGATATCGATGGTGAAAGCTGTGGCTTTTCTTAATGCTTTGCGCTGGGCTCGTGGGAAAGGATTCAACAAATTGAAAGTGCTAACGGACTGCTTAGTGCTAGTTCAGGTTTTGCAGAGTATGGAGCATGCTGATGCTTTTGTTAAACCTATACTTAGGGATATTCTAGATTTGGTGCAGGAATTTGATTATGTGGCAATCAATAAGTCTCCTTTCAGTTGCCAGGAATGTTGTACCGGAAAGTTGTTCTCAGAAAAAGTTAAGTAAAGTGAAATAAAGGAAAAAGAAATCTATTTTCCTGTGAGTGTTCACTTGACAATTTTTTTTCAAGAAAACTAAAGTTTAGTAGTTCATTTGCCGGGAAAAGACACTTATGAGAAACTTCTTTATTTTTATTCCCGTGGCTAATTTTAAATAAAAGTAACTTTGAGAGCTAAATAATAAGCTATCATATTTCAAAAATAAACACATACGAAAAATGTATTTTATCTAATGCAAAGCCTTAACATGAAATGAAAAAATCGACTTGTAATTCCCTATTCAATTTGCTATATTCTGAATGCTCATGCAAATACCCCATTTAAATTGACATTCTTTGATAATCAACCATACAAATGATTTTTAAAAAATAAGCAGATGATAACTAAATAAATAAATATTAAACAACCGTGCTTGATTAGTTGCCGATGCAAAAACTCAATGAAAATTAGTTAGTACAAAATAAAATTGAAGACTAATAACAAGATAAATAAATACTTTCAAAAAAAATAAACTACCAATCTTTTTCCACAACAATTGTAACGCCCCAAAAATTCAACAGTAACACATGTTACCAATGCACAAATATCGCGTTGAAAAGTCAAATCCTCGTCAAACATTGAAAGAGTTGACCAAATAAAAGATTTTTTTTTTTTTTGAAATCTTGAAACAACTTATCTTAACACAAAAAAAAGATGTCAAGTTTCTTATACTGTAAAGATATTTCATCGATCATAACTCCATATAGTTTCATTCTCATAAGTCTCAAGAATAACATATTCTGCAGTGCCAAATTAAGTTTCACAAGCCATATCATGACCTTCCCAAAAGATAATTACATAACCTCTAATTTTATAGTTCCAAAATAGCAAGATAAGTTTATGGTTCCACAATCATACTACAAAAGACATTATAACAAATCTGGCCTTATGGCCGAACATGCTCCATTACATAAGCTAAACAAATAATAGTGCAAAAAGGACTCCACGCTGCTACACTTCATTTAGTTCACAGTGCGTCATTGCCGCCTGAAATGGTTAAACAACATGAGCCAAAGCCCGTAGGAAACAAGACTAAACCAAATAATATGTTCAAATTTAACATAAATGTCGTGAAACACACACAAGTTAAAAGTCCACACATAATTATCGAATGTTAATAAGTATCCCTTAATAATGACCTCATATTGTTTCTCCATCCTATCACACTTGCCCAATGCCATAACCATGCGCTAACTCTAAAATCTAACCGAGGGTAGCCGGGTACAAGTACCACCCCTTGAACCAGGGTAATCGGGTACGAGCACCACCCTCACAAAACCAAGGGTAATCGGGTGCAAGTACCACCCCATGAACCGGGGTAACCGGGTACAAGCACCACCCTTGCACCGGGGTGACCGGGTACGATGTACCACCCCATCAATTTTCGGTCTTTCACCGAGGAGCTCGCCAAGCCCAACTTATTTTTCCTAGGTGCACCACCTATAACTAAACCAACATAATTCGAGCACAACCATTTCAACCTATCTCACCGAACGAGATAATTCATACACAAACCTCATTAGCGTAATTCCCATCAAGCATCTGAGCTCCAAATATTCAATAAACTTCAAACACACATGAACTACTTCACTAGCACATGTAACTCTTAAACATTTAGCATCTCTACACCTCAATAACACATAAATCACGAGAATTTAACAAGTATCGACAAAAACCCATATTTTCCATATAAGACCTTAAAACCCTAACACAATTATTCACATAATCTAAAGAATAATCATGTTTTACAAACAAAATCCACAATATTTACGCTAAAAGTAAACATATCAAGAGGGTTAGTCATGTATCCTACCTCAATGATGCAAATACCAAGCCCTAGCTTTCAATCTCAAACCCTTGATTTCTAGGTATGAAATTAGGCTTTCCCCAACTTAGATTCTCCAAAATTTACTTGATTTATGAATTTGGTTGTGTATGGAATGAGGGAGAGTGAAGGAATCAAGAAAGGGAGAAGGAGATGGAAAAAAAAGAAAACCCAAAATTGGGAAATGGGGGAGCCGATCTCCCCTGGTAGAAATATCTCATTTTTGCAAAAAAAATTACACTATAGGTCCCTCTAGTTTCATATCTACTCTAATTAATCTCCTAGGTTCATGAATCGACGGTACAATCCCCAAAACTCAAATTTTGCCTCAAACATAAATCTAATTATATATAAAAAAAAATCTTAGGATACACACTTGGGTCCCGCGTCACTCCGACACATGCACACGTGTCAATTGACAACCAATTAGAATAATAATAATTAAAATCAGGTCTTTACAACCTCCCCACGTTAGGAAATTTCGTCCCCAAAATTCGATACATACCTCTAGGCGTAAATAACTCTGGATACTTAGAACGGATTTCTGACTCTGGCTCCCATGTTGCCTCCTCAATGCCATGATGCTGCCAAAGTACATTTACTAATGGAATAGTTCTTCTCTGAAGGACTTGCTCTCGAGAATCTATGACTTGGATAGGTCATTCTTCATATGTAACATCATCCTCAACTCGAAGGTCTTTCCAATTAAGAACGTGAGATGGGTCTGGTTCGTATTTTCTCAACATTGAAACATGAAAAACATTATGAACTCTCGACAACGATGGCGGCAACGCAAGGCGGTACGCTACTTCCCCGATCCTCTCAAGGATCTCAAATGGTCCAATAAACCTTGGAGCTAACTTTCCGTTGCGTCCAAATCGCATCAAACCCTTCTTCGGAGAAACTTTCAAGAGCACATGGTCACTAACCTCGAAGGAAAGTGGTTTTCGTCTTTTATCCGCATAACTCTTTTGCCGGCTTTGAGCTGCTAGCAAACGCTTCCGAATTATTGCAACATTCTTCGTAGTCTCCTGCACTAATTCTGGACCTAAAATTGTTGTTTCTCCCACCTCCGTCCAACAAACAGGTGATCTACGTGGTCTTCCATACAAGGCCTCAAATGGAGCCATCCCAATACTCGCTTGGTAACTATTGTTGTAAGCAAATTCCGCTATATCTAAATGGTCTTCCCATGAACCTTGGAAGTCTAACACACAAGCCCGCAACATATCCTCCAAAATTTGAATGGTGCGCTCTGATTGCCCATCTGTTTGCGGAGGAAAAGCCGTACTAAATAGCAAATCTGTGCCTAAAGCCAACTGTAAACTCTGCCAAAATCGTGCTGTGAATCGAGGATCACGATATGATACAATGGATATGGGAACGCCGTGGAGTCTAACAACCTCCTTAACATATAATCTTCCAAGATAGTCAACTGTTATTGTTGTGGAGATAGGAATAAAGTGTGCCGATTTCGTCAAACGATCAACTATGACCCAAACAGCATCGTGACCCTTTGGTGATCTCAGAAGTCCCGTAACAAAATCCAAAGTCACATGTTCCCATTTCCACTCCGCCACAGGTAAGGGTTGTAATAGCCCCAACGGTTTTTGGTGTTCAACTTTAACTTGTTGGCATGTGAAACACCGGGAGACAAATTGAACCACATCCCTCTTCATTCCCTGCCACCAAAATTGATGATGCAAATCATGATACATTTTGGTGCCTCCAGGGTGCACAGCAAGGCGAGAGTAATGAAACTCTCGGAGAACATCTTCTCGACAAGGTTCTGGCATGAACACCTTGCCTAGATATCTCATGCCTTGATCGGGGTGAAGAATCCACCCTTATACACTCTCACCATTAAGAATGCGACCTCGCATTTCAAGTGCTTCTTCATCATGTTGTTGTGCTTCAATCACCCTATTAAGAAGTGTTGGTTGCGCAATCATGGTAAATAAGGTTGCATGATTAGCTGTCTCATTCAAGTGCAAATCGAACTCCCCAATGGCGCCAAGCATTTCCCACTTGTGAATGGCTAAGCTCGCTAAATTCCCAAGGGATTTTCTACTTAAAGCATCGGCCACTACATTAGCCTTCCCAGGATGGTAATGCAAATCAGAGTCATAATCTTCCATGTATTCCATCCACCTTCTCTGACGTAGGTTGAGATCCCTCTGTGTGAACAAGTGCCTCAACATGAGCCAAAGCCCGTAGGAAACAAGACTAAACCAAATAATATGTTCAAATTTAACATAAATGTCGTGAAACACACACAAGTTAAAAGTCCACACATAATTATCAAATGTTAATAAGTATCCCTTAATAATGACCTCATATGGTTTCTCCATCCTATCACACTTGCCCAACGCCATAACCATGCGCTAACTCTAAAATCTAACCGAGGGTAGCCGGGTACAAGTACCACCCCTTGAACCAGGGTAATCGGGTACGAGCACCACCCTCACAAAACCAAGGGTAATCGGGTGCAAGTACCACCCCATGAACCGGGGTAACCGGGTACAAGCACCACCCTTGCACCGGGGTGACCGGGTACGATGTACCACCCCATCAATTTTCGGTCTTTCACCGAGGAGCTCGCCAAGCCCAGCTTATTTTTCCTAGGTGCACCACCTATAACTAAACCAACATAATTCGAGCACAACCATTTCAACCTATCTCACCGAACGAGATAATTCATACACAAACCTCATTAGCGTAATTCCCATCAAGCATCTGAGCTCCAAATATTCAATAAACTTCAAACACACATGAACTACTTCACTAGCACATGTAACTCTTAAACATTTAGCATCTCTACACCTCAATAACACATAAATCACGAGAATTTAACAAGTATCGACAAAAACCCATATTTTCCATATAAGACCTTAAAACCCTAACACAATTATTCACATAATCTAAAGAATAATCATGTTTTACAAACAAAATCCACAATATTTACGCTAAAAGTAAACATATCAAGAGGGTTAGTCATGTATCCTACCTCAATGACGCAAATACCAAGCCCTAGCTTTCAATCTCCAAGAAACCCACTTCTAGCTCCAAAACCCTTGATTTCTAGGTATGAAATTAGGCTTTCCCCAACTTAGATTCTCCAAAATTTACTTGATTTATGAATTTGGTTGGGTATGGAATGAGGGAGAGTGAAGGAATCAAGAGAGGGAGAAGGAGATGGAAAAAAAAGAAAACCCAAAATTGGGAAATGGGGGAGCCGATCTCCCCTAGTAGAAATATCTCATTTTTGCAAAAAAAAATACACTATAGGTCCCTCTAGTTTCATATCTACTCTAATTAATCTCCTAGGTTCGTGAATCGATGGTTCAATCCCCAAAACTCAAATTTTGCCTCAAACATAAATCTAATTATATAAAAAAAAATCTTAGGATACACACTTGGGTCCTGCGTCACTCCGACACATGCGCACGTGTCAATTGACAACCAATTAGAATAATAATAATTAAAATCAGGTCTTTACAACAATTATCTCAGAAAGCACTATAGTAGTCGAAATTGTTGTTACTCACGTAAATCTCAAAGTGTCTTCTAAGAACCTAATTCGTATTTTTTTTGGTATTAGCATCATTCACTTTTTTTCTTACCCGCCAATTGTTTTGGCCTCACAATGGAGAAAACTTTTCTCGTGATGCAAAATTTTATATGGCCCCGTTCAGTTGCCAGGAAAGTACAAGAAACTGAAGAAAGGATGGGAAAATCAACTTTCTCATAACTTTTGTAGTGTTCAGTTGGCAGGAAAGTAGTGGGAAACATGTTTTTAAGTTTTCCTGCAAGATTTACTTTCTTGCAAAAGTGATCCGGCCAAAAGCATAGGATTTTGCATCACGGAAAAATTTCTCTCTATTGTGGGGTTAAAATAATTAGCGGGTAAAAAAAAGTGAATGACATCAATACCAAAAAAATATGAATTAGATTCTTAGAAAGACACTTGAGATTTACGTGAGTAACAACAATTTCGACTACTATGGTGCTCTCTAAGATAATTGTTGTGGAAAAAGATTAATAATTTATTTTTTTTGGAAGTATTTATTTATCTTGTCAGTAGTCTTCAATTTTGTTTTGTACTAACTAATTTTCAGTGAGTTTTTGCATTGACAACTAATTAAGCACAATTGTTTAATATTTATTTATTTAGTTATCATCTACTTATTTTTTAAACTTCATTTGTACGGTTGATTATTAGAGAATGTCAATTTAAATGAGGGATTTGCCTGACCATTCAGAATATATCAAATTGAACAGGGAATTGCAAGTCGATTTTTTCATTTCATATTAAGGTTTTGCATTAGATAAAATACATTTTTCCGTATGTGTTAATTTTTTAAATATGATAGCCTATTATTTAGCTCTCAAAGTTACTTTTATTTAAAATTAGCCACAAGAATAAAAATAAAGAAGTTTCTCATAAGTATCTTTTCCCGGCAAATGAACCACTAAATTTTAGTTTTCCTGCAAAAAGAAATTGTCAAATGAACACTCGCAGGAAAATAGAATTCTTTTTCCTTTATTTCACTTTACTTAACTTTTCCTGAGAATAATTTTCCTATATAACATTCCTGGCAACTGAACGGAGCCTATATGTTTTTGGCCAGATCACTTTTGCCAGAAAGTAAATCTTGCACGAAAACTTAAAAACATGTTTTTCACTACTTTCCTGCCAACTGAACACTACAAAAGTTATAGAAAAGTTGATTTTTCCATCATTTTCTGTACTTTCTTGGCAACTGAACGAGACCTAACGTTCCTAGGAATGTTGTAAGAATTGCCCATAATCTTGCTGAGTCTGTAATGTGTTAGTGGTTCTTATATATATAATCAATCATGTTTCCATTTCCCTGAAGAAGAAAAAAAAGCTACAGAACTGATTCTAGCTTTTTGGGTTTGTAAATTTTGTTTCATATTTCCTTTGTTATAAGGTGATGAAACTTGCTTTTGTTAGGTTGGCCATGTTTTGGCAAAAAAATACTCCATTGGAAAGTTTCAAAGTACAGATTCAAGGTGCTAAAAACCTATTTCTATTTCCCCTGCTTTCCAGATTACACCTTCTCTCCTCCCCTATTTTCCAGATTTTCCCTTGTCGGCTACAACTAATTTTTCAAATTAATTAGTGAACCAACCAGTCCGAGCATAAACACCCATCAGTGCATTGTAAACATGGACAGTGTTACCCAGCTATGGCCTCTTGTTTGCCCTTCCAAAGAACACTCAATATAGTTGCCAAATTAAACCACATACCAATCTTATCCAGATTACGACCATTAAGCCAGATTTCCATATTAATTACTAATCCTGGACATTCAACCACACAATTTACTAACATTCAAGAAATACAAAATAAACCAGATTCTACTCCATTTCCAAATTCCAGATTGCACCTTCTTAACAAAATTTCCAATAACTTTCAACAATACAAAAAAATAAACCAGAGCACAATGCTCCCCGCTAGTAGCAGATGCGTTAGAGCCATTTCATATGAGAGCTGCACTTCTTTTTTGTGCAGAAAGGTGTCAACTATTGAACCACGAAGGGTTAATGAATTAAGAAACATCACTATACACCAGAATTCCTTTGTTTACAAGGAAATCCTCAATGAGTGTAAGTAGCTCCCCAGAGACAAATAATTCTGCAAGTATACATCTTGTCCGCTTATCAGACCCCACTGCATATGATGTTAGTAATTTATTTTAATCAATGGGAATCTGTAATCTTAACGTGGGAAGATTAATAAGTATTTAATATCATGGAGCTCGTAATATAATTGAGATAGGGACGGGAGTGCAATTATAATTCTGTAGTGGGGTGAATTATAATTAGTGAAATAAGAAATAGAATCCTGGTGGGATTAGGTTTTCTTATTTACAATAGAAGCCCAGACTTATTACTCCTTAGGTCCCTATCGTAGCCCTATATATACGCGTTATACTCTCTAGGTCAGATTGATGTTTTTCTACTATTCAGTAAATAGAGGCAGGCTTAGAGAGAGCAAACAGATCACGAAAGAGTCCACACTCGTTTCGTGTTCTAGACGTGTGGGGAATACGGTAGAAGATCGTAAGGCACGGTCGAGCAGTATTCGTGGTTTATAGCAAGACGTGCTATAACAAGTTCAACCAGCGTTCGTGTCGCAGGGAGTTAAGGTAGAACCCTAATTCTGCTTTATAGGGTTTTACAATTTTTGTTGTCTAATCTGTACGCGTCATTACTGGGTCTTGGGGAGTCTGTTTCCCAACAGTGGTATCAGAGCAGGCTGTAATCACGCGTATGGGTTAAACAGGCCATGTTGTCCGTCGGTTATAGAGGGTTGAACGTAGAACTGTGCTAACCCAGTTTTGCAGCGTTCTTACCCAGCTATTGTGGTCATATGATTTTTGTTGATTTTATGTGATTGGATCCCACGATAATTTATTTCGTGGTTATTGTTATTTATTGGGTACCACGACTATTTTCGTGGTTGTAATAATTAACATAGCATGTGTTATTTATTGGGTGCCAAGATTATTTTTCGTGGTTCTAATAATTAACGTAGAATGTGAACTCCAATGGAGGCATAAGATCAATGTTTGTATGTTTCTTTGATTGTAATAGCATTCGATGGTTATTCGGAGATCGTAGATGGTAGATACAAAAGATACAAGTTGTTTGGCTTGCAACAGATTTTTTCCAGATTCATAGGGTCTGATTGCAGGGCTGTTTTGACCTAGTAAACATTAGAATTAGGAAATCTGTTCTTCAGGAAAGTTGTAGATAATTGAATTTGGAATCCAACCCAAGTTGAATCACTTTATTTGGAGGTCGGATGAGGAAGATATAGCAAAAATACTGAAGGTTGTGCAGTTTACGCGGGAATTTGTCAAATCCGAATTTTCTTGCTTAAGCACGGTTGGATTTTGGTTTCCTTGATTGATTCAAAGTATCTAAACCTTCTACATAGGTATAGTTGAAGGATTTCAAGTTTGGAAAGATTGCTTAAGGATTTCAAGTTTGGAAGGACTTCTTATTGCTTAAGGATTTCAAGTTTGGAATGATTCCTTGTTGCTCAAGGATTGCATCTTTGACCATAATAGTTGGATTCTTTATCTTGTGTTTCCTTATTATTTGTGTTTTCATAATGTTTGCATATATTATAGTTTACCATATTGGGACAACATAGTGATAATTGGCTTTGACCTAGATCGCGGTTTTGCAAACTCGAAAAGTTTGATAACCCTCACAAATTATTTTTTAAATAACTAAGTGGGAGAGGGAGTTTATTTTTATAAATCCTACGGTCTCCATTACTAGTATGTAGATGATGTAATTAATTTTGTGTGATGGTTTTAGAGCCTTCCCCCCCATCGAGCAAATTATTTATGGATTCATCGGTACAAACTTCCTTAAAGGATAGGTCTATGATAATTGTTGTGTGAATTACTTCTCCATCTGAGGTAATTCATAACCGAACAATGGGTCATGGGGCTAGGTAATGGTATACACTTAGCTGTAAATAATAATATCATCACCATCTGAGTCATTATTATTATTTATAGGACCGAAGGAATATTGGCTATTTAATTTTGCTTGGCATGGTCTAGTGTCTAGATAGTAAAATTAAAAGGTTGTACCTATCTACACGAATGATGAAGAGTAGACGACCTTCCCATCGAGGCATGCTCTTCACGGTGTGTAGGGTTGCCAATGTTTTTCTTTTAACATGTGGTTGAGGGAACCAATATTAAAATGAAATTCAAGTTTTTATTGCCCTTCATAATTGATTGTTATGTTATTTGATTTTCAGATTCAAAAATGGGCTCTTTCAATCCACTTGCTATTATTCTCAAAAAAATAAATTTATTGGATAAAACTATGTTGACTGAAAAAGAAACTTGGATATTGTGTTAACTGCTGAGGGGCACAAATTTGTTTTGTCTGAGGATTGCCCTCTAAAACCAGATGAGAATGCCACAGAGCAGGAAGCAAAGCCTTATAAGGATTGGGTCAAGGCTGATGAGATGGTGCGGTGTTATATTCTGGCTTCAATGTCGAATATATTGCAACATCAGCATCAGCCTATGGAAACTGCGTACGATATGATGTTGAATCTCAAAGAAATGTTTGGGGATCAAAATCGTGCAGCAAGGCTAGTTGCTATGAAAGAATTGGTGAGTATCACCCATGTTGAAGGGACCCTGATTAGGGATCATGTTCTTAAGGTGATAGCTCTTCTTAATGAACTAGAGATCCTTGGAGCTAAAATTGATGGGGAAACCCAGATCGATTTCATTCTTAACTCACTGCAGTCGGAGAGTTTTAAGCAGTTTCGCCTGACTTATTCTATGAACAAAATGCATTTATCTTTGGCGGAATTTCTTAAGGAACTCCAAGCAGCTGAGGGTCTTTTGATTGTGAAGAAGCCACCATCAGTGTTAGTGGCAGAGAAGGCTTCTACTTCTAAGCCGAAAGGCAAGAAGAAGCAGAATAAGTCTCAGAAAAAGGTTATAGAGGCGGTTCATGCGCCTCAAGGTGGAGTGAAAAAGCCTGCGGGCAAGTGTTTTCACTGCAAGCAGAAAGGACACTGGAAGAAGGAATGTCCGATTTTTCTCAATAAAGTGAACAAACAAGATAAATCTTTTTCACTAGTTGTTGAAACATGTTTAGCGGTGCTATCTACCGGTACCTGGTGTGTAGATATGGGAGCCACTAATCATGTTTGCAATTCATTGCAGGGGTTCCAGGAAACCAAAAGACTCAGTGATGGGGAGATTTATCTACATATGGGAAATGCTACGAGAGTGGCAGCAGTTGCAATAGCAAATGTTTTTTTAAATTTTAGAAGTAATAGGAGTTTAATTTTGAGAAATTGTCTTTATGTTCCTACTATTAGAAGAAACTTGGTTTCAGTTTCTAAGGTAATTAAGGATGGATATTTGGTTTATTTTAGTAACTCTGTGATTATTAAGTTAAATAAACATTTTATCTGTTCTGGTTCATTGGTGGATGATCTCTTCATTATTAATCCTATATTTCCTACAGTGCAACTGCATGAATCGAATATCACTAATAATTTACCATGTAAGAGAAAAGAGCTTTCTACATTGAACCAAACGTATCTATGGCACTTACATCGTGGTCATATTAATCTAAATAGGATTTCTAGACTGGTTAAAGATGGACCTTTAGGTTCATTAGAAGTTAAGGAACTTCCAGTCTGTGAATCCTGTTTGCAAGGTAAGATGACCAAAAGGCCTTTTTCAGCAAAAGGATATAAAGCCAAAGAGCCGTTAGAATTGGTTCACTCTGATTTGTGTGGGCCTATGAATGTCCAAGCTAGAGGTGGTTTTGAGTCTTTTGTCACTTTTATTGATGATTACTCAAGGTATGGATACATTTATTTGATGTGCCGTAAGTCCGAATGCTTTGAAAAATTCAGGGAGTATAGGGAGGAAACGGAAAAGCGTCTGGGTAAATGTCTCAAGACACTGCGATCTGATCGTGGTGGCAAATACCTCTTGTGAGAGTTTAGGGACTACTTGTCAGATGAAGGGATTACATCCCAGTTGTCATGTCACGCTCTCGAATTTCAACATAAATAATAATCATTTTCAGTAAATACAATCAATATTGACGTACCGATAATACCCAAATGACTTCTTTTCCCAGTTCTCAAAGTTAAAATTAAAAGTTACAATCCTGGTTCGAAACCCCAAGTTATAAAAATACCAAAATAATATTACAATTTACAATACTCATTCTTCCAAATACTACTTTCAAACAAAATGCAAATTCAACTCATCCTTTATACCTCCGAGACACATGGACAACAAGCACGAGATGCACGCCATGCCGACTTCCTTGCTTTTTACCTGAAAATGATAGGTTGAGCTACACTAGCCCAGTAGAGAAATCTATACTCAAGTTATATGAAAATGCGATGAATCATGCTCCTAGAGTGAATGAACACGACGAGATACTATAAGGTAATATGGGTCTTCCACCACAATAAGCACACTACAACCAGGGGATCATAATTTCATATAGGTACTTCTAACAGCTCATACGTCAAATTAAAAGTATACACCGACTCGAATTATCCTAATTTGGTCACAACTTGGCCTCAACCGTCGCTTGTCTAGTGCTACACAAATACTTCATTTTGTCTCGATCTCTACATATATGTAATGATCCCGCACCAACAGTAATATGTGAGCAACAATATATACGTACAACGAACCCCAAAATGCGGGTGACAACGAGTATATCTCTTGACAGATCAACACAAACATATCACTGAATTTCCTTTTAGAACGTAATAATTTGTCTTACATTTCTCAAGTATGGGCCATTTTTCGTTTCAATACGATTCCGGACATTTAGGTCCCGTGCGTCCACCAAAAACCTTTCATTCAATTTCGGGCAATCAAGACACCCGTGCATACATCTAACCGAGGGTAACCGGGCACAAGTACCACCCCATAAACCGGGATAATCGGGTACAAGTACCACCCTCACAAACCAAGGGTAGTTGGGTACAAGTACCACCCCATGAATTGGGGTAACCGGGTACAAACACCACCCTTGCATCGAGGTAATCGGGTATGGTGTACCACCCTAACAATTTCCGGTCTTTCACCGAGGAGCACGCCAAGCCCAGCTTATTTTCCTACCTTGGTGCACCACTTAAATCTTGACCAACATAATCCAAGCACAATCATCTCAACCTATCTCACCGAATGGGATAATTCATACCCAAATATCATTCGCGTAATTCCCATAAAGTATCCAAATTCCAAGTATTCACTAAAGCTCCAAATACTCACTAAAGTTCCAAATACTCATAAACAATTTTACTAACGCATGTAACTTTTAAACATTTAATTCCGGGCATCACACCTTATGGTGGATTCATGGCTTTCCTCGTATTCGTTCTATCTCATACTCAACACATAACAAGTTCATAACATGCCACAATACTCACATAATCACCCGAGTGCCTAGACAACGAGCGGGTACCGTAATCATCTAAAATCAACACATGAGCATATCCAGATTTTCAACAAAGCAGTCAGAGTTCGAAAATTCATCAAAAATCGCATACTCAATAGTTTTCAGTGATTCCAATGCCAAAACATCACTAACTTACCAATCTTTAAAACCCAAAAGAACCCATAACCGATGGTGCCGTTTAACCATAACAAATGATGAAAAACGCAGCTTTGTACACTGCCCAAATTTCCAGATTACAGGGCAAACTTCTAAGAATCACTATAAATTGAGTTCTTAATACTTTTGAACGATTCCAGTCCCAAAAGTTGCGCGAGTGAACGAAGCTTAAAAGTGTGGGCACACGCCCCGAAAATCGCCCGATTTTGTTGTTTAAAATTGGGGTGCGGCCCTCTTTGGAAAAGCGCGCGGCGAAACGCTTCGATTCAGAGTCGCCACTCGGGTTTTAGCGGAAGAACACCCAAGTGTGGGCACGCGCCCCGAAAAATCGCCCGATTTTGGTTTCGAATGGATATTTGTTTAGGGGGCGGCCCTTTTGGAAAATAGCGCGGCGAAACGCTTCGATTCAGAGTCGCCACTCGGGTTTTAGCGGAAGAATACCCAAGGAACCGAACTCGAGAACGTTTGCTACGTTTTGCTTTGGTTTGAAAAATGTTTGATTTGATTTGAAAAGGCGTAGACCGGTCCGTCGTCACCTTCGATATCTGAGGTTCGGGAGCCAGGTTACGAGAGGGGAAGGGTTTTATCGCACCCCTCTCGCCCAATCCGAAGATCGGTCTCTACTCGGGCATTTTATTAAAACGTTTGCATTTTTCTCTCATTTGATCATTTTTGGCCAGTTAGGGCGGGGGAACAGTTAATAGGGATTAATACTGTAACACGTTGCAATTTATATGACAAAATGTTTATGGATGATGATTTGCTTGCTTGAATTGAATTAAATGTAAGAACATAGATTGAGAACAAGCGCTGCCAGGAGTCCAGCGGGATGATGTACGCTGCCCGTCGGGTGCGTGAGCAGGCGACATGCTGGCACGCCATGGCCAAGCCACGGCACGCCAGCACACCCTGCGCACGCCACCTTCAGGCTGGCGTACACTACCACACCAATTTCTTACAGCTCCTACTCTCAATCCTCTGGGCTCTGGAAAGGACCAGTGCACACCCAGGGCAAACCACGCAGTCTATAATATGGATCATGTACATGTACAGACATAAGGGATGGCCAGTAGCCAGGAAAATAGCAAGACAGACCCCATAAACAGAGTGGGGAGGAATAAGAGGCCTAGATTGAGCTG
Organism: Rhododendron mucronatum var. ripense; assembly: GCA_019656295.1. Lineage (NCBI taxonomy): Eukaryota > Viridiplantae > Streptophyta > Magnoliopsida > Ericales > Ericaceae > Rhododendron > Rhododendron mucronatum. The sequence goes on along the minus strand of BPLT01000009.1, from coordinate 3,656,185 downwards.
TGATATAAGGGCCAGGCACTGGCCTTTAACAAACGTGTCGTACGCCACCTATAGGGGCGCCGTACGCCAGGTTTGTACGTTGACCAGTGTTTGGCTTTACATCATCTGGGTTCTGGAACAAGACCAGAAGTACCCCAGAGGCCTTGAAAACAGGAAATGGTACAAGTTTTGAAAGCTACATTCGAACAGCTCTAAAATACAGAAAGCAATAGACTGGTTTTTAGCATGCTGTAAGGTGATGACATAAAGGAAATGAGCAATAAATGAGTCCTACATGATCCCCACGCCAACTGTGCACGTACAGCCAAAGGTGGCGTACGGCTTCTAGTAGTTGGCGTGCGCCATGTAGTGACTTCTACGACTGATTTATTTTACCAGGAAGGGGCCTGGACTAGTATCAGTTACTAGCCAGAACCCTTCTGGTTCCCCTCAGAACTTGAAAACAGAATGCAGCACAAAGGTGGTATACCTTTGGTGCAAGAGAGAAAGGATGGTGATGAGCTTGTGGCTGAAGATGGAGGCTATATTATCACTGATCAGTAGAGAAAGTGTGTGTGAGACTGCTCTATCTCTCACTCTTAATGGAAGAGAGCAAGAACAAGAGAGAAGAGAGGGAGAGGACTTGGAGAGTAATGTGGTTAACCCCTTGCAAATGAATGCAAGGGGGGTATTTATAGAGGAGAGAGGAGCTGAAAACCAGGGCTGATCAGCTGGGTTGAGGGCTGGTTAGGGCTGGTTGGGTTGAGTAAGGAGCCTCCCATGCATTAAATGCATGGGACTAGGTGTAGGAGAGAGTGAGGGACGGTCCAGCAGGAGACAATCATTTGAAGCACTGCTCCCTGTACTTTGGAGCCGTAAAAGCTTCGGTCGCGTGCTGTAAAAGCGGTGATTTGACCGGTCAAGACCCTCCGTACGCCACCTGTGACCTACCGTGCGCCAGGTCAAACTCAGTCAACGGTCGATGATCGACACGTGGCAAGTACCTGGCGCACGCCAAGGAGACGGTGGCGTAAGCAAGGTATGGTTTTGCTGAGGCTCATTTGGCTCGAGATTTGAGAGGTTTTGAAGAGGCTTGAAATGGTTTGAAAGAGGAGGGTTCAATGCCCAAAGCTCAAATCCTTCCATCGACTCTGAACTGTTCTCGACCGTTTATCATCATTGGGTCAACAAAGGAAGTAATAGGACTAATCTGGACAGTCCAGAATGGGGTGTCTACAGAAGCCCCCCTTTGACGGCACTTGGAGCGCCATTTGGTTGAGTGGAGACAAGTAACGTCAAAGGTTGTCTAGACACCCTACTCTTGACTATCCTGAGCAAGATAAAGAAGACATGAACCTTAAAGAACCTGATCGGTGCGTCCAGCCAGACAGATTATTCGAGAAAGACTGCTGCCTGCGGAGGGCAGAAATTGGACGGGTGGACCGTCGTTGAATCGAAATTGGACGGGTGGATCGTCGTTGAATCGAAATTGGACGGGTGGATCGTCGTTGAATCGAAATTGGACGGGTGGACCGTCGTTGGACGGGTGGACCGTCGTTCAATCGAAATTGGACGGGTGGACCGTCGTTGAATTGAAATTGGACGGGTGGACCGTCGTTGAAATTGGACGGGTGGACCGTCATTGATTTGAAATTGGATGGGTGGACCGTCGTTGAATCGAAATTGGACGGGTGGACCGTCGTTGAATTGAAATTGGACGGGTGGACCGTCGTTGGACGGGTGGACCGTCGTTGAATTGAAATTGGACGGGTGGACCGTCGTTGAAATTGAAATTGGACGGGTGGACCGTCGTTGATTTGAAATTGGACGGGTGGACCGTCGTTGAATCGAAATTGGACGGGTGGACCGTCGTTGAATCGAAATTGGACGGGTGGACCGTCGTTGAATCGAAATTGGACGGGTGGACCGTCGTTGAATCGAAATTGGACGGGTGGACCGTCGTTGAATCGAAATTGGACGAGTGGACCGTCGTTGAATCGAAATTGGGCGGACGGATCGCCGTTGAATTGAAATTGGGCGGACGGATCGCCGTTGATTTGAAATTGGACGGGTGGACCGTCGTTGATGGGGACCAAACCGTCCTCGATACAAAGAACTCCAACATCCACAGGTAAGTCGTGTCAGGTAGGTTAAATTCCATCTGTTGGGAATCAGAGCCAATCTCCTTATCAAAGACCATCCGAGACAGAGCAATAAGGCTGCTGGAAGATGCATTTGAAGCAAGACTGAAGGGAAGGTATTTGTTCAGGGCAGGCCGAGGCAGACTCTCCTGGGGAACACTTAGTTACAGACGGACGGACCTATCGAATGGTATTCTAATCGTCGTTGACGAATTGAGCAAGACAATGTTCTGGTCGCCGTTGATGAATTGAACCGGACGATGTTCTGATCGCCGTTGATGAATTGAACGGGACGATGTTCTGATCGCCGTTGACTTGTGACGGTGGGTCATCGTTGAGGGACGACTCGTTAAACCATCGTTGACTTGTGACGGTGGGTCATTTTTAAGGGATGACTCGTTAAACCATCGTTGACTTGTGACGGTGGGTCATTTTTAAGGGATGACTCGTTAAACCATCGTTGACTTGTGACGGTGGGTCATTTTTAAGGGATGACTCGTTAAACCATCGTTGATTTGATTGAAAGAGGGTTTGAACTTTGTTGGGAAACGGGGATGGGCAGACCATCATTGAATGCCGGGGCGGACTCTCCTGGGGATTAATCAGTTGCGGACAAATCATTACCCTGGGGGATCGAACCTTCTTCGGCCTACAGAAACTTCAACAACCACGGGTAGGTCGTGTCAGGTAGGTTAAATTCTATCTGTTAGGAACCAGAGCCAATCTCCTTATCAAAGGCCATCCGAGACAGAGCAATAAGACTGTTGGAAGTTGCACTTGCTATACATAGATATGGATCAGGATAGGCGGACGGTTGTTATAGACTGATTAGACGGGCAGACCGCCGTTATGGTGATTGATTGGATGGGCGGCCGCTGAGTTGAACGGCGGCCGATATTCTGAATGCCGTGAAGGGTTGGAAGCGGGCGATATGGCTGATCGCCGTTGATGGATTGAAGTGGACGACATTCTGATCGTCGTTGCATTGAATTGACTTTGAGGACGACATGGCTGGCCGTCGTTGAATTGAGAAGGACGATATGACTGACCGTCATTGATTTGAGAAGGACGATATGGCTGACCGTCGTTGATTTGAGAAGGACGATATGACTGACCGTCGTTGATTTGAAAAGGACGATATGGCTGACCGTCGTTGATTGAATTGATTTGAAAGACGATATGGCTGACCGTCGTTGATTGAATTGATTTAGATGACGACATGGCTGGCCGTCGTTGAATGAATTGAAAGGAAGGACGATATGGCTGACCGTCGTTGATTTGAATTGATTAGAAGGACGATATGGCTAACAGTCGTTGAGGTTGTGTGCTTGATATTTGTCATGGAGAAATGGTCAGAAAGAATGGCCTGTGGCACCCCCCTTTATAATTGCACTATCCCAGAGTAGTGGTTTCGGCTCCAGTTCCAGTAGTGACTTGATCCCAGGTATGAACCCCAAAAGTCTGATTACTTGCTGCTTTCGATACTGGACAGGCATGCTTTGGCACTTGATAGACTTCTCCTGTTTTCAACAGTTGATATACAATGTGCAAATATATATGTACCAAATTGCATGCACAAATTGAAAACGCAGACGCAAGCTAAGGGCGGCTCCTAAAAGGACGACGATGCCTGAGGACTACCACTGAGATTCATTACTTTACTGCCTCCTGCTTTTGAGTTTCGGGCTTGCGTGCCAAAATAGAGGAGCATTGAGCGGGCTGGTGTGCCTCAGTTGACATTTAGTAGCGGTATTGAGTCTGGTTGCCTTTTCTTTGATGCTTGGGCAGATGTGCCCCGTTGATTTGATTTGCTTGGCCTTGGGCTGACATGCCTTGTTGTTCACGAGATTCCATTGCTTGGATAGGAGATAGGAGATAGAAGTTAGGGTAGCAAAGTAAAAATTGCATTTTTCAGTTTTATTAACTCTCCTTTGAGAAAGAGCGCATAAACGCATCACTAATATCTAATTTGTATTGACAAGCAAGCTGAGTCGACACACAGACACACATATATGTATAGACTTGCCTAGCTCAAATGAAAAGAGAGGAGGAGCCCCAGGATAAGAGGCGGACTCTTAGATTCACGAAAAAATGAAATTTTAGGCATTCATGAGCCAAAATTCAAATATCCCGTAGACAGGTGAAACTGACGCTTATGTAAGGTCAAATAGATGTACAATGACCTGTACGAACAAACAAAATTGAGAAGAAAGCCCCAGAATGGGAAATAGATTAAAACACTCGAAAAATGTCGCAAAGATGGACAAAAAGACGTAAAGAGATGACTCATATAGGCCCGGACTGAAACCGACACCCCCGTGCAGTCACATGAGGTCCGTATGACTTGCATGACAAAACTTGGCAAAAGCCCATTGAATGACATTCGAGGTGCTTTGAATGATAGAACAACTTTCGAGGCACCAAGACCTTGATTTGAACTTGAGGTACCCACGCAGGAGTCCAAAATATTTGGTAGGCACGATGGCCGCCTACTGTTGCTTGCTCCAGGAATCGAATAAGCGCACGCGGGTTTGAAACCAACGTGCATCACTTTGAACAAAAACGCGTAAACTTTGGATTAGCGCGCATGACTACAAATTCGCTACGGCTACCAGACTTCGCTGAACTTAGAATAAACTGTGAGCCGTTAGGCCTCGCAAGCATTTCGTTCTGTTTTTGATGCTTCAGATATTTTAAGACTGTTGCTCAACTTTGAAATTGAAGAAGTAGTGTGAAATAAAATTGAAATGCGAAAGGTTTTCCCCCTTCTGCACAAATGAAGCTTGTCTTCTTATTGACTATGGCGACGTACCGCAGCCTTTGATCCAATTGATAGATTGCGACCGAACCTCAGGGAAGGATTTGTCGAAATATAGTTCAGGCGGCCAATGCGGTGCACCAAAGCCAAAACTTGAGATTCCTTTGATAGATTACGACCGAGTCTCGAAGAAAGAGACTGCCTACGTATCCCCTTTTGGGGAATCAGGTCAAAACGTAGTTCAGGCAAAGGTTCACTCGTGTATTTTACCTCTCCTTTTACGCTCTAACTTTTGCCTAGTACCGCCCACTTGGGTCTTCGGTCTAGCGAGCTTTCGACTTTGCCTAGACCGCCTCCTTAGGTTTTCGGTCTAGCAGGCTGCTCTAACTTTTGCTTGGAATCGCCCACCCTTGTGGTTTTCGACCCAACGAGCTTCTCTCAAGGAAAAGTAGCACTTGAATTGATTCACGGTATTGAATTCGTTACTGTTGAGGTCGATGAGCTTTGATTGTAGCCCCAGATGAAATGACTTTGACAGTGAAAGGGTCCTGATTGCCTCGATTGGAGATGCCTCGCTGCAGGCCACTTTTGCACATTTTTAATGTTCGCTTGATGGAACGCTGCTATTACTGTTTTGAACATGGTACAAGGCCTGGAGCCCTTTGAGCTTCTGCTTTCTGGATTGGCATCCGGTACCAGGGGATTTGATGCTTCTTTATCTTCTGATCATTGCCAGGCATGTCTTTGTGAGATCCATGCCAAGATGTTGTTGAATTCTTTGAACACGTCTGAACTGGAGCAATGCCTTTCTGGGGACAACATTGAACTAGTTTGAAGCTTCCGGGGGTCTACCTCATCTTTCAAGTTTATTTGAAATTACTTCTTCCTTTTAATAGGCTGAGCATGCCTTTCGTCTTCCCTTTCGGCGAGGGAACACATTTCCTTGGGGATGATCCCATCGAAATCTATCCCTTCATCGTGACACAGTTTATTCAAAAGCCAGCAAAATACTTAAAAGCAAGATAAAGCATATCATAAAACCCTCGGGGTTGCCAAGTACAACCAAAAAGACTCGAATAAAAACTACGACGTGGAGGGCCAAGAGGCACAAACTCCGACTCAGAGCTAGACTTAGACGACTTGACAGACACTGTGTCAGACCCAGACTCAAAAAGTGTCAATGCAAATTAGACGCGATTTGAAAATGCAACTGTTTATATTTACCCTTGACTCCTTGCAGAGAGGTGGGAGTTAGAGGACAACAAGCCCAAGCAACAACACTTCGGCTTCTTTAGCTTCTTCGGCCAGACCCACTGGAGAGAACTTCTTGAACAACAGCCCCAAAATCCTCATGATCACAAGACCACAACTTGTCCGCCTTCTCCTTTGATTGATCAAGCTTCCTCTTGAATTCCTCCTTTGCAGGCTCCTGATCACTGTCAACCCAGGTGTCAGCAGTAAGGATCTCGATTTCACCTATGGCCGTCAGGTTGACCTCGGGTTCAGACGGGAGAGACAAGATTGGCTTGGATTGATTTTCTGGGATGATGTGGAGGCTAGGATTGAATATGGTGGAGGTTGGGTTGATTTGAGTGGAGGTGGGGTTGATTTGAGTGGAGGTGGTAGACATTTGACTAACGTGTGAGTTAGAAACATGTTGAGGCAAGGGCTCAGAGATGACGCTGGGCTTTGATGGGGTTGGAGCTTGAATGGTGCCATTATCGATGAGATCTTGAATGGCATGTCGAAGGCGGAAGCAGGCATCAGTAAGATGGCCAGGCATTTGATGGAAGGTACAATAGGCATTTGGGCTGTAGGATGCTGGAAACGTTCGAGGCGAAGGAGTTGGTAGAAGTGGCTTGAGAAAGCCAGCTTCGAGGAGCTTCTCATAAACCGAGGACAAAGGTGTGGAGAAGCGGGAGAAGATCCTTGGTGGGTTCCGACGACTGGATTGGGGATTCAAAATGGAACCCTTGCTTGCTTTGTGGTTGCACAACACTGCACCTTCCACAAGATGCACTCTTTTGCCTTTAGGATTGATTTCTTTGTTTCGCATATCCTCCCTTTCGGCATTGGCTTTGAACAATGATCCAGCATTCTCCTTCGGGCGAGTCCTGGCTTCATGAAACTCAGCCAGGTCTTTGAACATATCCTTCGAGCACTTTCCGACGGCAGGAGCGTGGCAGGCTTGAGAGGATTCCTTGATTAGCCCCATATCCGACTGCGGGGCTATGGTGGTGAAGAGGTCAACCAGTCCGTGGACCATGATCATTTGTTTGTCCATTTTGTGGTTCAGTTCCTGTATAGCCCTTTTCAGCTCAGCCAGTTCTGTTTGTGCTGCCATTTTGGATTGATGATCGATGAAGATGATGGCCTAAAACTTTGGACAGCGAAGTAAATGAGAACTCAGTGGCGTTCCTGCAACAAGATTTTAGAAAGAATTCGAAGAAATGCAATGCGCATGTCATCGTCGTCGGTGTCCTCCTAGACTCTCGAAACGAGTTTGTCTCATGACGTTCGGATGCTGCCAGAATCCTCAGATTTCTTTTCGATGGTGTATCCTTGTTTGAATCGACTAACACTAAGAGATGTCAAAATAGTCTAAGCCTTTGACTACTCCATTCTCGAAGTTTCAACTTTGGAGGTCGGAACAACTCGGTGTAGATGACGTGATACCGGAACCGAAGTGGCGTAAGCAGCCTTGATGGTGTAAGTGATTAGCACTTTAACCTGGATGGTGTAAGTATCACGGCATTCTCTCCGTTGTTCCTAATTTTCTGTTTGAGACCTCGACTAGGCGTTAGACAAGGGCTTAGAAAGTATTGATTTCTCAAAGTCTCATTGATCCAAGGACTTTGAAATTTGATAACGTGCACCATCAAGATACACGACTCTTCATCGGGCCATGGCAGGGTCCTAATAATCACGAGACGAACTCGAGACAGACCTAAAAGCCGCCCTAGCATGCTCCTACTCCGAACGGGATGTATGTATGTACAGGCATGAGATAGGGAAAGCAGTAACACATAGACAGTTTATGGGGGTTAGATGCAAGTAATCCTACCCTGTAGGTTCCTATCTTAGGTTGAAAGGTACTAGTGCTTTGTACGCATGTAGAGGCTGGTTTTGGTTGAAAGGGGTCCCTCTGACTAGAGCCGCGGTATACCTCCCACTGCAATGCGTGCAGCAAAGCAATGGTCGAACGGTATTACGACTCATCATCGTCCAAGGTTGTTGGGCATTCGAGGACCCCGGGCTCCAGTAAACTGTGCCGGTTACCCAAAACACCTTAACGGGGCTAACCAACATCGATGCAAATGGAGAATGCCGAAGAATGATCGAAAAAAAGAGAGAAATGCAAAAGTTTTGAAAATGCCTTTTGAAGCTTGGCTCACTTTTATTGATCAATACTTGGAGAAAACTACACAAGTGAACAATAGTAAAAGCCCCAGTTCGGATTGGTCGGATGCTGAGATCCTGTTACGTTACCATTCCGTTCTTCAGCAGCGCGGAACGTACTGTTTTGCCAGAGTTTTAAAGATTGTTCATTAATGTATTAATCGCCAAATATTAATCAATGCAATGGTCCCCAGCAGAGTCGCCACTGTGGGCACACGCCCCGAAAATCGCCCGATTTTGTTGTTTAAAATTGGGGTGCGGCCCTCTTTGGAAAAGCGCGCGGCGAAACGCTTCGATTCAGAGTCGCCACTCGGGTTTTAGCGGAAGAACACCCAAGTGTGGGCACGCGCCCCAAAAAATCGCCCGATTTTGGTTTCGAATGGATATTTGTTTGGGGGGCGGCCCTTTTGGAAAATAGCGCGGCGAAACGCTTTGATTCAGAGTCGCCACTCGGGTTTTAGCGGAAGAATACCCAAGGAACCGAACTCGAGAACGTTTGCTACGTTTTGCTTTGGTTTGAAAAATGTTTGATTTGATTTGAAAAGGCGTAGACCGGTCCGTCGTCACCTTCGATATCTGAGGTTCGGGAGCCAGGTTACGAGAGGGGAAGGGTTTTATCGCACCCCTCTCGCCCAATCCGAAGATCGGTCTCTACTCGGGCATTTTATTAAAACGTTTGCATTTTTCTCTCATTTGATCATTTTTGGCCAGTTAGGGCGGGGGAACAGTTAATAGGGATTAATACTGTAACACGTTGCAATTTATATGACAAAATGTTTATGGATGATGATTTGCTTGCTTGAATTGAATTAAATGTAAGAACATAGATTGAGAACAAGCGCTGCCAGGAGTCCAGCGGGATGATGTACGCTGCCCGTCGGGTGCGTGAGCAGGCGACATGCTGGCATGCCATGGCCAAGCCACGGCACGCCAGCACACCCTGCGCACGCCACCTTCAGGCTGGCGTACACTACCACACCAATTTCTTACAGCTCCTACTCTCAATCCTCTAGGCTCTGGAAAGGACCAGTGCACACCCAGGGCAAACCACGCAGTCTATAATATGGATCATGTACATGTACAGACATAAGGGATGGCCAGTAGCCAGGAAAATAGCAAGACAGACCCCATAAACAGAGTGGGGAGGAATAAGAGGCCTAGATTGAGCTGTGATATAAGGGCCAGTCACTGGCCTTTAACAAACGTGTCGTACGCCACCTATAGGGGCCGTACGCCAGGTTTGTACGTTGACCAGTGTTTGGCTTTACATCATCTGGGTTCTGGAACAAGACCAGAAGTACCCCAGAGGCCTTGAAAACAGGAAATGGTACAAGTATTGAAAGCTACATTCGAACAGCTCTAAAATACAGAAAGCAATAGACTGGTTTTTAGCATGCTGTAAGGTGATGACATAAAGGAAATGAGCAATAAATGAGTCCTACATGATCCCCACGCCAACTGTGCACGTACAGCCAAAGGTGGCGTACGGCTTCTAGTAGTTGGCGTGCGCCATGTAGTGACTTCTACGACTGATTTATTTTACCAGGAAGGGGCCTGGACTAGTATCAGTTACTAGCCAGAACCCTTCTGGTTCCCCTCAGAACTTGAAAACAGAATGCAGCACAAAGGTGGTATACCTTTGGTGCAAGGGAGAAAGGATGGTGATGAGCTTGTGGCTGAAGATGGAGGCTATATTATCACTGATCAGTAGAGAAAGTGTGTGTGAGACTGCTCTATCTCTCACTCTTAATGGAAGAGAGCAAGAACAAGAGAGAAGAGAGGGAGAGGACTTGGAGAGTAATGTGGTTAACCCCTTGCAAATGAATGCAAGGGGGGTATTTATAGAGGAGAGAGGAGCTGAAAACCAGGGCTGATCAGCTGGGTTGAGGGCTGGTTGGGTTGAGTGAGGAGCCTCCCATGCATTAAATGCATGGGACTAGGTGTAGGAGAGAGTGAGGGACGGTCCAGCAGGAGACAATCATTTGGAGCACTGCTCCCTGTACTTTGGAGCCGTAAAAGCTTCGGTCGTGTGCTGTAAAAGCGGTGATTTGACCGGTCAAGACCCTCCGTACGCCACCTGTGACCTACCGTGCGCCAGGTCAAACTCAGTCAACGGTCGATGATCGACACGTGGCAAGTACCTGGTGCACGCCAAGGAGACGGTGGCGTAAGCAAGGTATGGTTTTGCTGAGGCTCATTTGGCTCGAGATTTGAGAGGTTTTGAAGAGGCTTGAAATGGTTTGAAAGAGGAGGGTTCAATGCCCAAAGCTCAAATCCTTCCATCGACTCTGAACTGTTCTCGACCGTTTATCATCATTGGGTCAACAAAGGAAGTAATAGGACTAATCTGGACAGTCCAGAATGGGGTGTCTACAAAAAGTCACAAAGGAACTCTTGTCAAATCTGCACTCCAAGGGTGGTTAAACAAGGGTTTACCGAGGCTACACGAATCTGTCACGCAGTATGACAGATTGACACACCTCCACTCAAACGATCATAACTTTCTGTGTACTAAGAGTTTTTAGATGATTCTACTAGCAAATGAAAGCTAACTTCAAGACCTTCGAACCGATATAAAGTTTGCATAAAATAAACATCGGACGAGAAAGTTATGGCCATTCGAAATGGACTGAAACCCAGAAAACGAGACAGATTGCAGACCAGATTTCTAAAATCCACCATTAATTCAATTCTCAACGGTTTTGAGTGATTCAAGCGGCATTAGAACTGGCTCTAAGTCTACTCTATTTCATATGAAGGAACCAAAATTCAATCATGAGTTTAAGAAGGCGTAAAACCCCAAAAACAGAGGCCCTATTTCTGCAGATTTTCGAATGGAATACACAACCTCAAACAATGAAACAAGCACAATCCAAGTATATAAACACCGTATAAACGCATAACAAGAGTAAGAAATCCCTACCTCATGGGTTTTGAGCAAAATCCGACCCTTTGACCAAGTCAACCGAGCTCCCACGCGGTCCGATCATGATTTTTCTTGGATGGATAGGTAGCCCTCGTTCCGTAGAACAACTTTAATTCTCGGACCTTGTCCGGAATCACAACCTAGGTTGATGAGATCGAAGAGAGAAAAGAGGGTGGAGTTTTCGGAGGGAGAGAGAGTAGAGAGAGTGTCGGCAGAGGGAAGAGAGAATGGGGAAATAATTTCTCTCCTGGAGAAATTATTGAGAAGAGAATGGGAGGAGTTATTCCATGCTCCTGCACCACAATCACACACATGCACCTCTCGCTCAATTACTCTTATATCCTCCCATGAAGACGTCACACAGAATATCCGTACCGTATATCTCGACGGGCCGTACAATGTTTACAAAAGAAAAATACAGTCTCAAAATACGGGTCTTTACATGTCAGCTCCAGGTATGCCACAACAAAATGGTGTAGCAGAAAGAAGGAGTAGGACTCTTATGGATATGGTAAGATCAATGATGAGTTATTCAGATTTACCAATTTCGTTTTGGGGACATACACTAGAAACAGCAGCGTATATTCTTAACTTGGTACCATCTAAGTCAGTACCATCTACATCCACAGAACTATGGACTGGGCATAAACCTAGTCTGCAGCATGTTCGGGTTTAGGGTAGTCCAGCACACGTGCTGAATGGGAACGCAGATAAATTGGAATCGAGGATAGAAGTTTGCTTGTGGAACGAAAGGTGGACTATTTTATAGTCCTACGGTTAAGAAGGTCATTGTTAGCCCTAATGCCCGGTTCTTAGAAGAGGACTATGTGATAGACCACAAGCCCAGAAGTAAAATTGTTCTAGAGGAATTGAGAGGAGAGATACCGGCACAAACTTCTTTACCACCAATAGTGCAGGAGGAAACGCCACAAGAGACATCTATAGAGGCACCTATTGACACACCAGTACTTCGTCGAAGTGGGAGGGTTTTTTTGTTCCACCCAGTCGGTATACGTTGTTGGGAGAGTCTTTTGAAATGATCCCTGATGATCAACATACCGAACCCTGTAACTACAATGAGGCACTTCAAGATAAAGATGTGGAAGTTTGGCAAAAGGCTATGAAATCAGAGATAGAGTCTATGTACTCTAATCAGGTCTGGGATCTTGTAGAACCACTTGAAGGGATTAAACCCATTGGATGTAAGTGGATCTATAAGAAGAAGAGAGGGGCGGACGGGAAGGTGCATACCTTTAAAGCTAGGCTTGTTGCGAAAGAGTATACTCAGAACGAAGGGATCGACTATGAGGAAACTTTTTTGCCAGTAGCCATGCTTAAGTCCATCCGGATTCTCTTGTCCATTGCGGCTCATCTCGATTACGAGATTTGGCAAATGGATGTCAAGACCGCGTTCCTTAATGGAAATCTGGATGAGTGCATCTATATGGTGCAACCTGATGGATTCATAGCAAAGGGTCAAGAGCATATGTTGTGCAAGCTCAAGAAGTCTATTTATGGGCTTAAGCAGGCATCTAGATCTTGGAACATCCGTTTTGATCAAGCAATCAAGTCTTTTGGTTTTGATCAATGTCTGGATGAGTCATGTGTGTACAAGAAGCGCAACGGAAAAGTGGTGGTGTTTCTAGTACTATATGTTGATGATATCCTGCTCATCGGAAACGATGTGGGAGTGTTGTCTTCAGTGAAAGTGTGGTTATCCGGCCAATTCGAAATGAAGGACTTAGGAGAAGCCGGTCACATCCTAGGGATTAAGCTTATACGAGATCGCAAGAAGAGGATGTTGGGCTTATCACAAGCTACTTATATCGATGCCATTCTTGCCCGTTTTAGCATGCAGGATTCCAAAAAAGGGTTCCTCCCTTTTAGACATGGAATCAACCTATCCAAAGATCAGTGTCCTAAAACAACTGAGGAGATGGAGAAAATGAAGGCAATTCCTTATGCCTCGGCAGTAGGAAGCCTTATGTATGCTATGTTGTGTACTAGACCTGATATTTGCTTTACCGTTGGCATGGTTAGTAGATTTCAGTCTAATCCTGGGCAAGAACATTGGATTGCAGTGAAACATATACTCAAGTATCTGGAAAGAACTAGAGATCATATGTTAGTATTCCAGTCAGATAGTCTGGTACCTCATGGATACACAGACTCAGACTTTATGTCAGATAGGGATTCTAGAAAGTCTACCTTGGGATATGTGTTTACCTTGGGAGGTAGAGCCATAAGTTGGAGGAGTATCAAACAATCTTGCATTGCTGATTCTACCATGGAGGCAGAGTATGTGGCTGCTTCTGAAGCAGCCAAGGAGGCTGTTTGGCTCAGAAACTTTTTAATGGATCTGAAAGTGGTCCCTTCAGTGCAATCATCCATTACACTCTATTGTGACAATAGCGGTGCAGTTGCTAATTTGAAGGAGCCAAGGGCTCACAAGAAGGGCAAACACATCGAGCGTAAGTATCATCTGATTCGAGAGATCGTACAGAGAGGTGATGTTGCTGTGACCAAGATTGCATCGGCGAACAACCTGGAAGACCCTTTTACGAAGAGCTTACCGGCTAAGACTTTTGATAGTCATGTAGAGGGAATGGGAGTGAGATGCATGGCAGTATGGTTTTGAGTCTTAGTGGGAGTTTTTTGTTAGGAGGTTATGTAAAAGTTATAATTTTATATGATGAATTAATATTTAATTATTAATCAGATTTATCCCTTTTTTATGAGAATCTTTTATGGGCAATATTTGCATGATATTTGTGTATGTTGTGCATGTGTGTCTTTTATTCTACATCGTAGATAATCCAGTGTGTAGAGTACGGCTTACACATAGAAGATTGGATCATCGGTTCTTGTGGAATATAAGTTATTGTTCACAGTTTTAGATGGAACTGGACACACCATCGGTAGGACTGTAGTACAATGTTTAGTAGGTCTGTCTTGACTACAGAGAACGGTCTAGTTCTAACTCGTTGTGCTAGTACACTTTGTGTGTATTGAACGGGACCGCATTGAGGTAATTGTCATTATACTAACTTTATAAGACAATTGGAATCATGGTTATTATGAATGCTTATGCTCTTAATTCAAAGATAATTATTAGAGGTATATATTTAATGTTGTTGACTTTGATTCATTAAAGAGTGAGATCTTTATACGGTCAATAGTCTCGGTGAGTTGGGTCGCAACATTATGTATATGACAATTATTAATTATTAATGGAATCCACGTCCCGATAGGGATTGATGATACCCCTTGAGTATGCTTATAAGTTTCGAATATGTCAAACCCTGCAGGTGGATTTTGTATCCGACATATCGAATAAGTTAAGTGGATAGTCTCAAGTTAAGATGTTGATTAAGTGGGAGATTATTAGTAATTTATTTTAACCAACGGGTATCTGTAATCTTAACGTGGGGAGATTAACAAGTATTTAATATCATGGAGCTCGTAATATAATTGAGATAAGGACGGGAGTGCAATTATAATTCTGTAGTGGGGTGAATTATAATTAGTGAAATAAGAAATAAAATCCTAGTGGGATTAGGTTTTCTTATTTACACTGGAAGCCTATACTTATTACTCCTTAGGTCCCTATCGTAGCCCTATATATACGCGTTATGCTCTCTAGGTCAGATTGATGTTTTTCTATTATTCAGTAACTAGAGGCAGGCTTAGAGAGAGCAAACGATCACGAAACAGTCCACACTCGGTTCGTGTTCTAGACGTGTGGGGAATACGGTAGAAGATCATAAGATACGGTCAAGCAGTATTCGTGGTTTATAGCAAGATGTGCTATAACAAGTTCAACCAGCGTTCGTATCGTAGGGAGTTGACGTAGAACCCTAATTCCGCTTTATAGGGTTTTACAATTTTTGTTATCTAATCTGTACGCGTCATTACTGGGTCTTGGGGATTCGGTTTCCCAACATATGAAGCCAATTACGATTTGTTAAGGGAAAAGATTCAGAAAATGACCAAAAGTATCGTGAATGCCAATCGATAACCCTACCTGTGAGCATGTGTCTAGCAAAGGATTCAAAAAGGAGGATAGAACCGCTCTTCAGAAAATTTATGAATTCCTCGATAGCAACTCCATAAATTTTGTTCGGTAAAACTGAAAAAGTCACGCATGCCTCGTCCCTAGAAACAGTAAAGAGAAAAAAGAACCCAAAAGAACCAGAAAATAATTAGCACCTAACTTTTGAATCGAACAAGACATTATAAAAAAAAAAAACCAGAGATTACAAAATCTATATTTTTGGGTTGAAATCTGTATTTTTTTTTTTTGTAATCTGGCATGTGTTCGATGAACGAAGAAACTAAGGTTTGTCACATTGCATTGTAAAATTCCCATTTTCTCAAAAAATGTAGCAAGTATTCTAGACTAAAAACGCAGCAAGTATTCGAATCTAGGGGTTTTTTTTTTTTTGTAAACATACTTCTCCAATACTCATTCTCTCGAAAACCCCTAACTTAAAAAAAAAACACAGATTCAAAGAGAGAGACCTTCAAATCGAGCCCTAAGTGTTAATAATTTATTTAATCAACGGGTATCTGTAATTTTAACATGAGGAGATTAATAAATATTTAATATCATGAAGCTCATAATATAATTGAGATAAGGACGGGAGTACAATTATAATTCTATAGTGGGGTGAACAAATAGAATCCTGGTGGGATTAGGTTTCTTATTACACTGGGAGCCCAAACTTATTACTTCTTAGGTCCCTATTGTAGCCCTATACATACACGTTATGCTATTTAGGTCAGATAGATGTTTTTCTATTATTCACGAAATAAGCAGGCTTAGAGAGAGCAACTAAGATCACGAAAGAGTCCAAACTCGGTTCGTGTTTTAGACGTGCAGGGAATACGATAGAAGATCATAAGGTACGATCGAGCAGTATTCGTGTTTTATATCAAGGCGTGCTATAACAAGTTCAACCAGCGTTCGTGTCGATCGCAGGGAGTTGAGGTAGAACCCTAATTTCGCTTTAAAGGGTTTTACAAATTTTGTTGTCTAATCTATACGCGTCATTACTGAGTCATGGGGATTCGGTTTCCCAACAGTGGTATCAGAGCCAGGTTGCAATCACGCGTATGTATTAAACAGGCCATGTTGTCCGTCGGTTATTGTAACGCCCCCAATTTTGGGTACGTTAATGAGGCATTTATTACATAATAAAGAGAGTTTGACTCATTATTACATCATAAATACATCAAAAGAAAGGGTACATTCATTCGACAAAGGAGGAACTAAGTCTCCTAACTACTGCTCCGCTTGCTCCTCCATTCTGCCAGGCTCCTCAGCTCTGAAGGCCTCCAAGGAAACTGTTCATCTTGATCATCTACAAGGTCTGACACATTATACCAGCGTCGCCACCGATATAATATGCCAGGGTCACCACAAGGTAACACCGTGAGCTATAACGCTCAATAGGAATTTCTTACCCAACCAACCTTACAACAGGAAAACATTTACAACAACGCTAACAATCACACACTCTCATTCATCAACCTACTATCGTTGGTGTCCAAGATTGTCGTGTTTCTCCTACGCAACTCATCGTAGACCGTGTTAATCATTTTCACTTACAAAACCAACCTTTCAAAATCATTTGCATTGGCTCCGTACCGCGGATAACCAAGCCTTTCAAAATCTTTTGCATTGGCTCCGTACCGCGGATAACCAAGCTACACACCCAACCTCGGTTCCGCTGCGCCAGGTTCCCGAGTATCCTCACAATGGTTCCGCCGCGCCGGGTTCCCATTAGCACACAATTGCATTGGCTCCGTACCGCGGATAACCAAGCTACTCACCCTACTTTGGTTCCGCCGCGCCGGTCTCTCAAGTATCCTCACTATGGTTCCGCCGCGCCGGGTTCCCATAGGCACACACACACTACTCACATAATACCCTCGAGACGGTCATTATGTAGTTTCTAAGATATCTTCTTTTTCAGAAAACATATTCCTCTTGCTAACCACACCCTAGGTGCCATGTTTCTATTTCCTCGGTTTTCGTGTCTCGTTACCATGCAAGACTTCGCGGTGTAAAACTTTACCACATAAACAATCATACGACATTCATTGCAATCTTTAAACTAACAACATTATTCAACTCCATACTACTTAGCCTACTCAAATCAACGCTTAAAGCATAACGCCACATGTTCGGACGCCCTTGGAGTGATAAATCACTTATGCTTTATCGTGTCACAAGTAATGCAAGCAATTCATATATGCATGCTCATATTCATCTTTAAAGATCAAAACACAATTAATTGACATGAAAAGTAATTCAAGATAAAATACTTTGAAATGGAAGATAGAGAGATCTTTCATATACATAGGGATAGGGTAAAAGTATCCTACCTTGATCCGAAACTAGTCGGGGCCGAATAAGCAAGTTGAAAAATCCTACGGGTGGTGAAACTCCAAATCTGGACCGAACTTTGGATGGCAGTAACTCGGTCAATCTTTGGCCGAATATGCTTTTTCTTGGGTTCAAATCGAAGCTCTAGAAGTGCTCTACAACTTCTGTGAAGAAAGTTGATCCTAGAAACGAACCTAGGTTGGAGAAAAATGGGGATAAAGCAAAAGACAGTAAGCTGTCTGGAAATGGAAATCCGAGAATTTCACTGAACTTTGGATGACAATATCTTTGTCATTTCGTGACCGATTGGGGTGGTTCTTGAGCCTAACTTGAAGATCTCGAAGTGTTCTACAACTTTCCTGAAGGAAGTTGGTTCTAAAAATTACTCTAAACAAGAGAAACCTGGGGATTTTTGAAGGGCAGTAGGCTGCCTGGAACTGGAATCCGAGATTTCTAGAGAGAAGGAAGAGCAAAGCTTTGAAGGTGTGATCTTTGAAGCTTGGAATGGCTTCTATTTATAGGCCAAGACTTGGCTCTCTCTCCTCTTCTCAATGGCCGGCCCCCCTCTTTCTCTCCTTTCACCAATTTGACACTTGGCATGCCAACTAGAAAGATCAAGGCCTAAACCTTAGGCTTGCATGGCTAGATTGTGATTCTTGCAAGACTTGGTGGGCAAGGAGGTGTGAACAAGATTAAACAATTGGTAGATGTACAAGAGAGGACAATGGAGTTAATTCCTTAGCTAGGAAGGAAGAATCCCATGGATTTTGAAGTACCTTGGAAGATCAAGAAAGTACAACCCAATCTTCCTCCTTCTCTCTCTCCTCTCTCTCTCTCTCTCTCTCCTAGCCGAATTCTCTCTCTCTCTCTCTCTTTCTCCTCTTTCACAAGTACAATATATATATATATATATATATGTAAGTACATCAAATGGAAGCAAGCAAATAAAATAGTAGTATTTTTTGTACAAGAATCAAGAAGACTTAAGGACTAAGATTTCTTTTTAAACTAGTCAATTAGCACATGGGTACTTTAGGAATCTTAGTACCATGTACTTTTTAATTAAAGTATTAAGTACTTTGCCACATGGGCTTAAGAAAAAGTTTAGTTTAATAAATCCCATGGTACTAGGTGAAAGACTAACCTATTACCCATTGGGTAATAAATCCCCTAACTTCTTTTATCCAATGGACAATAGTTGCTAGGGAAATTATATGGTAAACTAATCACAAATGTCCTTTAAAGTATTTTAAAAGTCCATTTTTAAAAGATAAAAGTACTTAGCCAAGTATACCTTTAATGTAAAGAATTGGGGTTCTTTTATCCAATGGATAATAATTCTCCTAATATTTATTGTCCAATGGACAAAGAATAAAACCAAAATAATTAAAAGAAAATTAATTAATAACCTTTCAAGTCTAGGGTTGCAAAGGTTCCAAAGGTTCAATGAGGGGCAAAACGGTCCAATTGAGGTAACTAGATAGCTTCGTAGTTTAGTTCCTTCAACCGGATGATTAGAAGCTAACTAGGCTTGCTAAATAGGACTAAAGTGCAAGAAATCAATTTTGAAGGGTAAAAACGTAATTATGACAAATTATAGAAATTTAAAAGTAAATCCAAGTAATAAAAATAAAATTCAAATATTTAACGAATTTTTTACCGACTAAAAATCAGGGTCGTTACAGTTATAAAGGGTAGAACGTAGAATTGTGCTAACCTTATTTTGCAGCTTTCTTACCCAGCTATTATGGTCACGTGATTTTTGTTGATTTTATTTGATAGGATCCCATGATAATTTTTTCGTGGTTATTGTTATTTATCGGGTACCATGATTATTTTTTGTGGTTATAATAATTAACGTACCATGTGTTATTTATTGGGTGCCACGATTATTTTTCGTGGTTGTAATAATTAACGTAGCAAGTGAACTCCAATGGAGGCATCAGATCAATGTTTGTATGTTTCTTCAATTGTAATAGCATTCGACGGTTATTCGGAGATCGAAGATGGTAAATACAAAAAATACAAGTTGTTTGGCTTGCAATAGATTTTTTCCAGATTCGCAGGGTCTAATTGCAGGGCTATTTAGAACCAGTAAATGCTGGAATTAGAAAATATGTTCTTCACAAAAGTTGTAGATATTTAATTTCAAATCCAACCCAATTTGAATCACTTCAATTGGAGGTCGGATGAGGAAGATATGGCCAAAATACTGAAGGCTGTGCTGTTTATGCGGGAATATGTCAAATCCGAATTTTCTTGCCTAAGCACGGTTGGATTTTGGTTTCCTTAATTGATTCAAAGTATCTTATTATTCCACACAACTATAGCTCAAGAATTTCAAGTTTGGAAGGATTGCTTAAGAATTTCAAGTTTGGAAGGACTCCTTATTGCTTAAAGATTTCATGTTTGGAAGGATTCTTTATTGCTCAAGGATTGCATCTTTGACCATAATAATTAGATTGTTTTACTTGTATTTTCTTATTATTTGTATTTTTATATTGTTTGCATATGTGATAGTTTACCACTTTCAGACAACATGGTAATATTTGGCCTTTGACCTAGATCACGTTTTTTGCAAATTCAAAAATTTGATAACCCTCACAAATTTTGAAAATAACTAAGTGGGAGAGGGAATTTATTTTGGATAAATCTTATGGTCTCCATTCCTAGTCTGTGTATGATATAATTAATTTTGTGTATTAGTTTCAGAACCTTCCTCCCTATCGGATAAAATTAATTGTGGCATTATCAGTACAAACTTCCTAAAGGGATAGCTCTAAGATAATTCTTGTGTGGGTCACTTCTCCATTTGAGGTGGTTCATAACAAAACAATAGGGCTAAAGGCTAAGTAATGATATACACTTAGTTATAAATAATAATATACTCTCTATCTGAGTCACTCTTATTATTTATAGGACCAAAGGAAGATTGGCTATTTAATTTTGCTTGGCATGATCTAGTGTCTAGATAGTAAAAATAAAACGTTGTGCCTATCTACACGAATGATGAAGAGTAGACGACCTTCCTATCGAGGCATGCTCTTCATGGTGTGTAGGGTTGCCAATATTTTTCTTTTAACATGTGGTTGAGGGAACCAATATTAAAATGAAATTCAAGTTTTTATTACCCTTCATAATTGTTTTTATGTGATTCTCAGATTTAAAAATGGATTTTTTCAATCCACTTGTCATTATTCTCAAAGAAAATAAACTTACTGGATTAAATTATATTGACTGAAAAAGAAATTTGGATATTGTTTTAACCGCTGAAGGCAACAATTTAGTGTGTCTGAGGTGTGCCCTCCTAGACCTGATAAGAATGCCATAGAATAGGAATCAAAATTTTATAAAAATTGGTGAGTATCACCCATGTTGAATGGACCCCGATTAGGGATCATGTTCTAAAGATGATAGCTCTTCTTAAATGAACTAGAGATCCTTAGAGCAGAAATTAATGGGGAAACCCAGATCGATTTCGTTCTTAACTCACTGCAGTCTGAGAGTTTTAAGTAATTTCACCTGAACTATTATTTGAACAAAATTCATTTATCTTTGGCGAAACTTCTTAAGGAATTCCAAGCAGCTGAGGGTTTTTTGGTTGTTAAGAAACTACCATCAGTGTTAGTGGCAAGGAAGCTTTCTACTTCTAAGCTGAAAGGCAAGAAGAAACATAACAAGTCTCAAACGAAAGGTTGTGAGGCAGTTTATGTGTTTAAAGGTAGAGTGGAAAAGCTTGCGGACAAGTGTTTTCACTACATGCAGCAAAAACACTGGAAGAATGAATGTCTATTCTATCTCAATAAAGTGAATAATCAAGATAATTTTTTTCGCTAGTTGTTGAATCATATTTAGTGGTGTTATCTAACAGTACCTGGTGTGTAGATATGGGAATCACTAATCATATTTGCAATTTGTTGCATGGGTTTTAGGAAACCAGAAGACTCGGTGATGGAGAGATTTATCTACACATGGGTAATGCTACGAGAGTGGCAGCAGCTGTAGTAGGAAATGTTATTTTAAATTTTAATAATAATAGGAGTTTAATTTTGTAACAACCCTAATTTTTAGTCGATAAAAATTTCGTTAAATATTTGAATTTTGTTGTAATTGCTTTTAATTTCTATAATTTGTCATAATTACGTTTTTACCCTTTAAATTTGATTTCTTGCCCTTTAGTCCTATTTAGCAAGCCTAGTTAGCTTCTAACTATTCGGTTGAATGAACTAAATTAGGAAGCTATCTAGTTACCTCAATTGGACTGTTTTGCCCCTCGTGAACCTTTTGAACCCTAGACTAAAGTATTGAATATTCTTTTTCTTTTAATTATTTTGGTTTTATTCTTTGTCCATTGGACAATAAATATTAGGGAAACTATTGTCCATTGGATAATAGAACCCCATTTGTTTATATTAAATGTTTACTTGGTTAAAGTACTAAGAATATTAAAAAGTAACTTTTTGATTACTTTAAAATACCTTTTTGGATTATTTTAATATTTAATCTCCCTAGTAACTATTATCCATTGGATAATAAAAGTTAGGGTGGTTATTATCCATTGGGTAAAAGTTAAATCTTTCACAAAGTACATGAGGTTATTAATTTAATCTTTCTTTTTAATTCCTATGTCGCAAAGGTACTACTATTTTATTATAAAAGTTACCTAATTACTATTGTCCGTTGGATAATAGAAGTTAGGGGATTTATTACCCAATGGGTAATAGGTTGTTCTTCCACCCAAGCACATGGGTTATTAAATTAGTACTTTCTTTTAACCCCATGTGTCAAGTACCCATTATTTTAATTGGAAAGTACTTAGCCTTTAAAAATCCTAAGATTTCATTAGTACCCTTTTACTTATTTTATCTAAGGGTTTTGATCTTCCTAGATTATTTGGTACATGTGTATCTAATATATTAGTACTAGGATGATTGTTTAATTAGCATTGTACACATGTGCCTATTGATTAGTTTAATGGGAAAATCTTAGCCCTTAAGTCTACTTTTGATCTTTTGTACAAAAGTACCTTTACTTTAATTGTTTTCTTACACATGGTTGTGTATATATATATATATATATATGTGTGTGTGTGTGTGTGTGTGTGTGTGTGTGTACTTGAGCAAGAGAGGAGAGAGAGGCCGGAGAGAGAGAGAGAGGAGAGAGAGGCCGAAAGGGAGAGAAAGGGAGAGAGAGAAAGGAAAGAGGAAGGAAGGAGATTGGTTGTACCTTGGTTGATCTCCCTTGTACTTAAAATCTTTGGTATATCTTTCTTCCTAGCTAAGTAACTAAACCCCCATTGTCCTCCAATGTACTTCCTTGATTTGTTTAACACAAAATCTTGTACAAACTATCTTTCTTGCCCACCAAATCTCCCAAGATCAAATCCTAGCCATGCAAGCCTAGGGATTTGCCTTTGATCTTCCAAGATTCATGCCATGTGTGAAAGTGAGACTTAGAGAGAGAGACAGGAGAGGGCCAAGGCTTTGCCTATAAATAGAAGGCCATTCCAAAGCTTGAACTCACACCTCAAAGCATTTGCTCTTCCTTCTCTTTAGAAATCTCGGATTCCAGTTCCACGCAGCCTACTGCCCTTCGGAAATCCTCCGTTTTCTCCTTCTTAGAGTAGTTTTTAGAACCAACTTCCTTCGGGAAAGTTGTAGAGAATTTCAAAACCTTTGAGTTAGACCCAAGAATCACCCCAATCGGTGAAGAGATGACAAAGATATTGTCATCCGAAGTTCAGTAAAATCTCGGATTCCCAATTTCCAGACAGCTTACTGTCTTCTCTTTCATCACCATTTTTCTCCTACTTAGATTAGTTTCTAGGATCAACTTCCTTCACGAAAGTTGTAGAGCATTTCAAGAACTACGATTTCAACTCAAGAACCATCATATTCGGCCAAGGATTGACCGAGTTACTGCCGTCCAAAGTTCGGGCCAGATTTGCCAGTTTCATCACCCGTGGATTTTCAAATAGCTTATTCGGCCCCGACTAGTTTCGGATCAAGGTAGGATACTCTTACCCTATCCTAAGTATATGTATGATCTTCTTATTTTCCATCGCAAGTATAACGTATATTGTTTTGATCTCTAAGAAAGAACTTATCGTTTGGAATGAAGTATTCGTATTTTGATCTTTTAAGATGTTTATGAGAATGCATATATGAATTGCTTGTATTACTTGTGACACGATAAAGCATAAGTGATTTATCACTCCAAGGGCGTCCGAACATGTGGCGTTATGCTTTAAGCGTTGATTTAAACATGATTAGCATTATAGAGTTGGATGATCTTGTTTGTTTACAAGGAAATGATTTATGCTACGGCGGAGTCTTTGTATGTAAACGTGACATGAGAACCGAGAAAGTAGAAACATGGCACCTAGGGTGTGGTTTATGAAAGGATAAGTTTTTCCAAGAAAGAAAGTATTTTTGAAACTACGTAATGACTAATTTGGTGGTATTACGTAAGACGTGTTTGAAAACCGTAATGTGGCCGGACTTGGTAGCCCATTGCGTGGGTTGTGAAAATCACAATGTGGCCGGACTTGGTAGCCCTTTGTGAAGATTGCCAATAGGGCCGGACATGGTAGCCTTATTGGTAATATGGCTTGGTTATCCGTGGAGAGGAGCCAATGCAATTGTGTGCCAATGGGAACCCGGTGCGGCGGAACCATTGTGAGGATACTCGGGAACCCGGAACGGTGGAACCGAGGTTGGGTGTGTGGCTTGGTTATCCGCGGTACGGAGCCAATGTCAAATGATTTTGAAAGGGCTTGGTTATCCGCGGTACGGAGCCAATGCAAATGATTTTGAAAGATTGTTTTGTAAATGGAAAATGATTACACGGTCTACGATGAGTCGCGTAGGAGAAACACGAAAAACTTGGACACCAACGTTAAATCGAGAATGTGGACGTGTTATCATTATTTGTAACGCCCCGAATTTTGGGTACGTTAGATAAAACATTTTATTAAAATTTCAAAACAGAGTCAAGCTCTTATTACAACAAAACTCCCACAGGAGTACTTTCAGTACAAATGGGAAAGAAACTAGGGTTCCTAACTACAGCTCCGCCTTCTCTTCCATCCTGGCCAGCTCCTCGGCTCCGTACGCCTCCAAGCTGAAGATCTCGCCCTGCTCGTCTATGAAGTCTGACACATTATACCGGCGTCGCCACCAATATAATATGCCAGGGTCACCAAAAGGCAACACCGTGAGCTACAACGCTCAATAGAGTAACCCCATACCCGCTAACCCATAGCTTACCAACAAACGATCATAGAAATCACATAAATGACGATAATACGTCCACATTCACTATCTAACGTTGGTGTCCAAGATTTCCCGATTTCTCCTACGCGACTCATCGTAGACCGTGTCAACGTTTTCCACTTACAAAACTATTTTTTCAAGATCCTTTGCATTGGCTCCGTACCGCGGATAACCAAGCCTTTCAAAATCATTTGACATTGGCTCCGTACCGCGGATAACCAAGCCACACACCCAACCTCGGTTCCGCCGCGCCGGGTTCCCGAGTATCCTCACAATGGTTCCGCCGCGCCGGGTTCCCATTGGCACACATTTGCATTGGCTCCTCTCCGCGGATAACCAAGCTATACCTCACCATGGTTCCGCCGGTCCGGGATCCCATGGGAACGCACACACACAACCTCACAATGGTTCCGCTATTCCGGATTCCCATTGGAACACACACACACACATAATGCCCTCGAAATGGTCATTATGTAGTTTCTAAGATATCTTCTTTTTCGGAAAACACATTTTCCTTGTCAACCACACCCTAGGTGTCATGTTTCTACTTTCTTGGTTCTTGTGTCTCGTTTACATGCAAGACTTCGCGGTAGGACTTTTACAAAGTAAACACAAACCACTCATTTTAATCTTGAAACAAACAAGCAAGATCATCCAACTCTATGTTGCTAAACATATGCCAATCAACGCTTAAAGCATAACGCCACATGTTCGGACGCCCTTGGAGTGATAAATCACTTATGCTTTATCGTGTCACAAGTAATACAACAATTCATATATTCGAGTTCATAACTTTCCGAAAGATCAAAATACGAGTACTTGAAATGAAAAGTAAATAAAGATCACTTTCTTTGAAACGGAAGATAACGAGATCTTACATATACATAGGGATAGGGTAAGAGTATCCTACCTTGATCCGAAACTAGTCGGGGCCGAACAAGCAAGTTGGAATTTCTCCCGAATCTGGACCGAACTTCGGACGGCAGTAACTCGGTCAATCTTTGGCCGAATAGGCTTGTTCTTGGGTTGAAATCGAAGATCTCGAAACCCTCTACAACTCTCGTGAAGGAAGTTAATCCTAGAAACTACTTTAGGTTGGAGAAAAATGGGGACGAAGGAAGTGACAGTAAGCTGTCAGGAAATGAAAATCCAGAATTTCCACTGAACTTCGGATGCCAATATCTTGGTCATTTCTTGACCGATTGGGGTGGTTCTTGAGCCTAACTTGAAGCTCTCGAAATGTTCTACAACTTTCCAGAAGGAAGTTGGTTCTAAAAACTAACTTAAGCAAGAGAAAACTGGGAATTTACAAAGGGACAGTAGGCTGCCCAGAAATGGTTTCTAGAGAGAAGGAAGAGCAAATGCTTGAGGGGTGAGTTGAAATGCATGGAATGAGCTTCTATTTATAGGCAAGAGCTTGGCTCCCTCTCCTCTTCTCATTGGCTGGCCCCCCCTTCCCTCTCCTTTCCTTAATTTGACACTTGTCAAGAGATCATGAAAGATCAAGGAAGAATGGCTAGGATTGATCCTTGGTGGGCAAGAAAGATGCATGGCTAGGATTGATCCTTGGTACAAAGGAAGTTATATTTGGCTAGGAGGAATATCTCCAAGGATATGAAAGTACAAGAAGATCAAGGAAGGTACAATTCTATCTCTTTCTTCCTTCATTCCTCTCTCTCTCTCTCTCTCTCTCTCCCTCCCTCATTGGCCGAATTTCCCTCTCTCTCTCTCTCTCCCATTCGGCTCTCTCCTCTCTCCCTCTCTCTCTCTCTCTTGCATGGTACAACACACATATACATATATATACCACATGCAAGAATACAAATAAAAACTAATTACTTTTGTACTTTAAGGTCAAAACTAGACTTAAGGCTAGGATTCTCTTTTTATACATCACATGGTACTTAGCCAATTAAACAAACAACCAAGTACTAAGATAATATATACATAAGTACTTATGTATCTAGGAAGAATCAATACCCCAATAGAAAATAATTAAAAGGTACTTAGGGAATCCTAGGGTTAAAAAGGTTCAAAAGGTTCACGAGGGGCAAAACGGTCATTTTGCGGTTAGATAAAAGTAACTAGATAGCTTGCTAGCTCGGTTTCTCCAACAAGTTGGTTAGAAACTAACTAGGCTTGCCAATTAGGGTTAAAGCGTCAAGAAACAAATTTCAAGGGCTAAAAACGTAATTTTGACAAACTTTGGAAATTAATAGTAATTAAAAATAAAATTCAAATATTTAACGAAATTTTTAACGACCAAAAATCAGGGTCGTTACATTATTAGTTTGGTTTCTATGATCGTTTGTTTGTAAGTTAAGGGTTAGTGGGTAGGGTTTACTCTATTGAGCCTTCGTAGCTCATGGTGTTGCCTTTGGTAACCCTGACATATTATATCGGTGGCGACGCTGGTATAATGTGTCAGACTTTGTAGATGAACAGGGTAAGCTGTACACCTTGGAGGCGTTCGGAGCCGAGGAGCTGGCTAGGATGGAGAAGCAAGAGGAGCCGTAGTTAGGAATAGTTTTCCTTCGTTTTGTAATATTGAACTCTTATGGGAGTTTTGTTGTAATAATGAGCCAGACTCCAGTTGATTTTTTTTTTCAATAAAATTGTCTTATTTAACGTGCCCAAAATTCGGGGCGTTACAAATTTTGAGAGATTGTCATATGTTCTCACACTTAGAAGAAACTTAGTTTTAGTTTCTAAGTTGATTAAAGATGGATATTTTGTTTATTTGAATAACTTTGTGGTTATTAAGTTAAATAAACGTTTTATCTATTCTGATTCGTTGGTGGATAATCTCTACTTTATTAATACTATATTTTCTACAGTGTGACTGCATGAATTGAATAACACTAATAATATGACATGTAAGAGAAATGAGCCTTCTAAATTGAACCAAATGTACCTTTTACACTTACGCCTTGGTCATATTAATCTGAATATGTTTACTAGACTGGTCAGGGATGGACCTTTGGGTTCATTGGAAGTTGAGGAACTTCTAGTCTGTAAATCCTGTTCAGAAGGTAAAATAACCAAGAGGCTTTTTTTTCAGCAAAAGGTTATAGAGCCAAAGTGCCATTGAAATTGGTTCATTCTGATTTGTGTGGACCCTTGAATGTCCAAGCAAGAGGTGATTTTGAGTATTTCATCTCTTTGATTGATAATTACTCAATGTTTGGATACATTTATTTGATTCACCATAAGTCTGAATGCTTTGAGAAATTCAGAGAATATAGGGCAGAAACGGAGAAGCGTCTTGGTAAATGTCTTAAGACACTGCGATCTGATCGTGGTGGCGAATACCTCTTGGGAGAGTTTAAAGACTACTTGTCAGCTGAATGGATTACATCCCAGTTGTCAGCTACAGGTATGCCACAGTAAAATGGTGTAGCAAAGAGAAGGAATAGGACTCTTATGGATATGGTCAGATCATTGATGAGTTATTCAGTTTTAGCAATTTCGTTTTGGGGACATGCACTAGAAACAACAATGCACATTCTTAAATTGGTACCATCTAAATCAGTACCATCGACACCCATAGAACTATGGACTGGGCTCAAACCTAGTCTGCAGCATGTTTGAATTTGGGGTAGTCCAGCACATGTGTTGAATGTGAACGCAGATAAATTGGAATCAAGGACAGAAGTTTGCTTGTTTGTGGGGTACCCTAGAGTAACGAAAGGTGAACTGTTTTATAGTCCTACGGATAAGAAGGTCATTGTTAGCCCTAATGTCCGGTTCTTAGAAGAGGACTATGTAATAGAACACAAGCCCAGAAGTAAGATAACTATAAAGAAATTGAGAGGAGAGGGACCGATAAAGACTTCTTCAACTCCAATAGAACAAAAGGTTATACTGCAAGAAAGAGTTGTTGACACATCATTACCTCATCGTAATGGGAGGGTTGTTGTCCCACCTAATCGGTATACGTTCCTGAGAGAATCTTATGATATGATCCCTGAAGAACAACATGCTGAACCCTACAACTACAATGAGGAACTAGAAGATAAAGATGCAGAATTTTGACAAAAGGTTGTGAAATCTTCATTTCTTAATGGAAATTTGGATGAACGCATCCACATAATGGAATCAGATGGATTCATAGCAAAAGGTCAAGAGCAAATGTTGTGCAAGCTTAAGGAGTCTATTCATGGACTCAAGCAAGCATCTAGATCTTGGAATATCCATTTTGATCAAGCAATCACGTTTTCTTGGTTTTGATCAATGTTCGGATGAGTCATGTGTGTAGAAGAAGCACAACGGAAAAGTGGTGGTTTTCCTGATACTATATGTAGATGATTTTCTGCTAATCGAAAATGATGTGGGAATGTTGTCTTCGGTAAAGGTGTGACTATCTAGCCTATTCGATATGAAAGAGTTGAGAGAAGCCAATCACATCCTTGCGATTAAGCTTGTGTGAGATCGCAAGTATACGATGTTGGACTTATCACAAGTTACTTATATTGATGTCATTCTTACTCATTTTAGCATACAAGATTCCAAGAAAGGGTTCCTCCCTTTTACACATGGAATCAACCTATCCAAGTATCAATGTCCTAAAACACTTGAGGAGATGGAGAAGATGAAGGCAGTTCCTTATGCCTTGGCAGTAGGAAGCCTCATGTATGTTATGCTATGTACTAGACCTAATATTTGCTTTGCCGTTGGCATGGTTAGTAGATTTCAGTCTAATCTAGGGCAAAAGAATTGGACTGCAGTGAAACATATACTCAAGTATCTGAAAAGAGCTAGAGATCATATGTTAGTGTTCCAATCAGAGAGTCTGGTACCTTATGGGTACACAACCTCGGACTTTATGTCAGACAAGGATTCTAAAAAGTCTACCTCCACATGTGTGTTTACCTTAGGAGGTGGAGCCATAAGTTGGAGAAGTATCAAACAATCGTGCATTGATTGATTCCACCATGGAGGCCGAGTATGTGGTAGCTTCTTAAGCAGCCAAAGAGGCCGTTTGGCTTAGAAACTTCCAGATGGATCTAAAAGTGATTCCTTTAGTGCAATTAGCTATTACATCTATTGTGACAATATGGTGGAATTGCAGCCATTGACTCATAAAAAGGAAAAACATGTCGAACGTAAATTTCACTTGATTCCATAGATCATTCAGTGAGGTGATCTAGCTCTGTCAAGATTGCATCAGTAAACAACCTAGCAGATCCTTTTACGTGTAGTTTACAGGCTAAGACTTTTAATAGTCACGTGGAGGGAATGTGAGTGAGATGCGTGGCAGCATTATTTTATGATTTTGAGTCTGAGTGGGAGTTTGTTAGGAGGTTATGTAAAAGTTATGATTTTATATGATGAATTAATATTGTTATGTATTAATAAGTTTTATCCCTTTTTGATGAAAATCTTTTATGGGCAATGTTTGCATAATATTATTGTATGTTGTCCATGTGTATCTTTTATTTTATAGAGTAGATGATCTGGTCTGTAGAGTTTGGCTTACACACAGAAAATTAGATTATCAGTTCTTGTGAAATATAAGATATGGTTCACAGTTTAAGATGAAACTGGACACACTATCGGTAGGATTGTAGTACAATGTTTAGAAGGTCTGTCTTGACTACAGGGAACAGTTTAGTTCTAACTCATTGTTCTAGTACACTTTGTGTGTATTGAACGGGACTGCATTGACGTAGTTGTCTTTATACTAACTTTATAAGACAATTGGAACATCATGGTTATTATGAATGTTTATTCTCTTAATCAAAAAATAATTATTAGAGGTATATATTTAATGTTGTTGACTTTGATTCATTTAAAGAGTGAGATCTTTATACGATCAATAGTCTCGGTGAGTTGGATAGCAACATTATGTATATGAAAACTATTAATTATTGATGGAATCCATGTCCCAGTAGGGATTGATGATACCGTTGAGTGAGCTTATCAGTTTCGATTATGTCAAACCCTGCAGGTGGATATTTGTATCTGACATATCGAATAATTTAAGCGAATAGTCTCAAGTTAAGATGTTGATTGAGTGGGAGATTGTTAGTAATTTATTTTAATCAACGGGTATCTATAATCTTAACGTGGGGAAATTAATAAGTATTTAATATCATGGAGCTCGTAATATAATTGAGATAAGGACGGTAGTGCAATTATAATTCTGTAGTGAGGTGAATTATAATTAGTGAATTAAGAAATAGAATCCTGATGGGATTAGATTTTCTTATTTACACTGGGAGCCTAGACTTATTATTCCTTAGGTCCCTTTCGTAGCCCTATATATACACCTTTTGCTCTCTACGTCAAATAAATGTTTTTCTATTATTCACGAAATAGAGGCAGGCTTAGAAGATCATAAGGTACGATCGAGCAGTATTCGTGGTTTATAGCAATGCGTGCTATAACAAGTTCAACCAGCGTTCGTGTCGCAGGGAGTTGAGGTAGAACCCTAATTCCGCTTTATAGGGTTTTACAATTTTTGTTGTCTAATCTGTATGCATCATTACTAGGTCTTGGGGATTCGGTTTCCCAACACTAAGAATCTAGATTATCAAAAATGTATGTTGGTTAGGGGAAAATTGAGCCCTAATCTTTTATAGTCGAGTGGATTAGGGGAAAATCAAGCCCTAATCTTCTGTAGTCAAGTGGGTTAGGGGGAAATCGAGAGAGCGAGAGAGAGGGAGAGAGAGAGAGAGAGCTCTGTTTATTGGTTAGGGCCCTAAATCTTGTTTGAAGCCCTAACTCGCAGAAAATACATAGATCGGTCAATTGAGAGAGAGACCTTCTTCTTCTTCCTTTGTCCATCTTCTTCCACTTCGTTCATTACTTTGTTCACTCTTCTTCATCTTCGTGGTTGCTGCTACTGCTGCTGTCTCTCTCTTTCTCTCTCTCTCTCTCTCTCTCTCTCTCTCTCTCTCTCTCTCTCTCTCTCTCTGTGTAACGCTCCTTATTTTGAGAACGTTAAATAAACGTTTTAATTGAAAACTTAAATAGAGTCTGTCTCATTATTATACCATAACTCTCATGAGAGTACTTTTATTACATAAGGGAAGGGAAACTAAGGTTCCTAACTACATCTCCGCTTGCTTCTTCATTCTTACTAGCTTTTCGGCTTCAAAAGCCTCCAAGGTGTATAGCTCACCCTGATCATCTATAAAGTCTGACACATTATACCAGCGTTGCCCCCAGTATAATATGTCAGGGTTACCTAAGGTAACACCATAAGCTACAGGAGCTCAATAGAATAATCCATACCCATTAACCCTTAACTTACAAATAATAGATCATAAAATTAACGATTTCCACATAGTACATGCATATTTAACAAAACCGTAAACAATGACTCTTCCACATTCACTATTCAAACTAATGTTGGTGTCCATGATTTTTTGAGTTTCTCCTACGCGACTTGTCGTAGATCGTGTCACCATTTTTCACATATACCAAATCAACGTTTCCAAAATCGTTTTTAACACACCCAACCTCGGCTCCGCTGTTCCGGTCTCTCGAGTATTCTCACAATGGTTTCGCCGTCCCGGGTTCCCATTGGCACACACACACCACACAACGGGCTACCATGTCCGGCCACATTGTGGTTTTTAAACCATTTATCTATTTCAAATCACGTCTTTGCATTAACAACACCCTAGGTGTCCTGTTTCAACTTTCTCAATTTCTGTGCCTCGTTTTCATGTAAAGACTCCGTGGTAGGACCCTTGTACACTATAATATAAATCATTCATTGTAATCTTGAAACTAAACTAGCAAAATCATCCAACTCTATGTTACTTTACCATGCTCATGTTCATGGAATCACATTCGAATAACTACCACACACTTAAAGCATAGTGTCACATGGACGGACACCTTTGGAGTGGAAATCACTTATGCTTTATCACACATCAAACAAGTAATCCTAGTAATCACATATACATTCTCATAATCATCCGTAAGATCAAAATATGAATACTTTAAATCAAGAGTTAAATTCTTATCTTTCAAATTCCGTTCTTTTTTTCTTTTGGAGAAAGTTCAAAACAACATATGTTTATTTAGAGTCGAGCTATTCATCATGCTCATATTTGAGGTATTCTACTTATACTTAGAGATAGATATTGAGAAAGGATAATCTACTGTTATTCTTGGCGGTAGGGCGGCTATGAAAAACTAAGTTGGCAATCGAACGACGTGACTTCCTACGGAAACCTTCGGTAGCTTCGAAAGAGAAAAGGTTTCTCTCAAAACTAGTTCTTGACTAACTACTAAACTTTTTTGGATTGAAAAAGTGGTCGAGTGGCGGTTGAGTGGCGGTTTTGAATGAGTTTCTTGAAGAACTTCAAGAACAAGAAGATCAAAGAACAAACTCAAGAATTCTAGATAGAGAAGTTGAAAGGTTTCAAGGTGTGAGTTGAATGGCATGAGGGGGGTCCTATTTATAGCAAAATTTTGGCTCCCCTTCTCCCCTCTTTGGCCAGCCTCCCCTCTCTCTTGCTCTCTTCCTCTCATTATGTTGTCCAATCAAGCCTTTCAAGTACGCCATGACTTGTCTTTTTCAATTTTAGGCATAAGGCTATAAAATCAAGTAGGATTTTAAGGCTTTTTAGGCAAATCTTAGGTAATTATAACCTAGGTTGGCAAGTCTTATTCCTTTTACTCAAAGGATAAAAATTACCCTACAAACTATCGCCAAATGGTTAAAGAGGAAATGATGAGAAGTGTAACGCCCCGAATTTTGGGTACGTTAAATAAAACATTTTATTGAAATTTCAAAATAGAGTCTAGCTCTTATTACAATATAACTCTTCAAAAGAGTACTTTCATTACAAAAGGAAAGGAAACTAGGGTTCCTAACTACAGCTCCGCCTGTTCTTCCATCCTAGCCAGCTCCTCGGCTCCGTACGCCTCCAAGGTGAAGGTCTTGCCCTGTTCGTCTATGAGATCTGACACATTATATAGGCGTCGCCACCCATATAACATGCCAGGGTCACCAAAGGTAACACCATGAGCAACGAAGCTCAATAGAGTAAACCCTACCCACTAACCCTTAACTTACAACAACTGATCATAAAAATCCAACTAATAACAATAACACATCCACATTCTCGATCTAACGTTGGTGTCCAAGTTTTCCCGTGTTTCTCCTACGCGACTCATCGTAGACCGTGTCAATCATTTTCACTTACAAAACAATCTTTCAAAATCCTTTGCATTGGCTCCGTACCGCGGATAACCAAGCTATACACCCATCCTTTCTAAATCATTTGACATTGGCTCCGTGCCGCGGATAACCAAGCCACACACCCAACCTCGGTTCCGCCGCGCCGGGTTCCCGAGTATCCTCACAATGATTCCGCCGCGCCGGGTTCCTATTGGCACACATTGCATTGGCTCCTCTCCACGGATAACCAAGCTATACCTCACCATGGTTCCGCCGGTCCGGGATCCCATAGGAACGCACACACACAACCTCACAATGGTTCCGCTATTCCGGATTCCCATTGGAACACACACACACACACACATAATGCCCTCGAAATGGTCATTATGTAGTTTCTAAAATATCTTTTTCCTTGGAGAACATATTTTCCTTGTCAATCACACCCTAGGTGCCATGTTTCTACTTTCTCGGTTTTCGTGTCTCGTTCATATGCAAGACTCCGCGGTAGGACTTTCCACATACACAATAACAATCATTCAACAAGATCATCCAACTCTATTCTACATAGCATGCTTGAAACATCTTGAAAGTAAACCATGCATTTCCATCATTTAATAAAAGATAACCTTATCTACTTTTAAAAGAAATGTTCAAAGTTACTCCCAAACAATCATACGATTTATACAACACATAAATTTGAGTGCAAGGTTAAACTACTTTATACTTAGGAAAAGTTAGTAGAGATTAATCTACCTTGATCTGAAACTAGTCGGGGCCGAATAAGCAAGTTGGAAAATCCACGGGTGATGAAACTCGCGAATCTGGCCCGAACTTTGGAGGCAGTAACTCGGTCAGTATTTGGCCGAATATGCTTTTTCTTGGGTCCAAATCGAAGCTCAAGAAATTCTCTACAACTTTCGTGAAGAAAGTTGATCCTAGAAACTACTCTAAGTAGGAGAAAAATGGTGAAGAAAGAAGTGACAGTGAGCTGTCTGGAAATGGAAATCCGAGAATTTCACTGAACTTCGGATGACAATAACTTTGTCATCACTTCACCGATTGGGGTGGTTCTTGGGTCTAACTTGAAGGTTTCCAAGTGTTCTACAACTTTCCAAAAGGAAGTTGGTTCTAAAAACTACTCTAAACAGGAGAAAACTGAAGATTTTTGAAGAAACAGTAGGCTGCCCAGAAATGGTTTCTAGAGAGAAGGAAGAGCAAATGCTTGAGGTGTGAGTTGAAATGCTTGGAATGGCCCTCTATTTATAGGCAAAGCTTGGCTCTCTCTCTCCTCCTTCAATGAAGTCATTACTTAGCTAGGAAGGAAGAATCCCATGGATTTTGAAGTACAATGGAAGATCAACCAAGGTACAATCCAATCTTCCTTCTTCTTTCTTCCTTCCTTCCTCTCTCTCTCCTCTTTTCCTTCCTCAAGTACATAATATATATATATATATATGTGTGTATACAAGCATACAAATAAAATAATGGTACTTTGGTACTTAAAATCAAAAGATTAGATTTTCTCAATAAACTAACAATTAGGCACATGGTACTTAAGGCATTACTTTAACCTTCCAAGTACAATATAATATATACATATGTACCATGTGATCGAGGAAGATCAAAACCCTAATACAAAATAATTAAAGGTTCTTCAAGAATCTTAGGGTTTACAGGCTACTAATAAACTATTATGTACCTTGTCACATGGTTAAAAGGAAAAAGACTAAATTAATAAAATCTCATGTTACTTTGAAAGATTCACCCTTTTAACCATTGGGTAAAAATTCCCCTAACATCTATTATCCAATGGATAATAGTTATTAGGCCATTTATATATTAAAATAAGGGCAAATTTTCGTAGTCGTCCCTGTAGTTTTACGGTTGTCTCACTTTCGTCCCTCTAGTTTCAAAGTGCTCGAATTTCGTCCCTGTAGTTTGTTTTACGTTCCAAATTGGTAAAATCGTTAACACCGTTAACGAAACTAACGGAAAAAAAAAAATAAGTGTTCCAATTTTCAATCCGTTTGAACCGGTGCGAAGATCTTATTTTTTTTGATCATTTTATCCGAAATGATCGTAATGAATTTTTGGCTCTAAGGCCTTTCAACGAGCACCCGAAGATTCCTTATTTAGTTTCAGGGCTCCCTTAGGGTGCTCATTGAAAGGCCTTAGAGTCAAAAATTCATTACGACCATCTAGGATAAAATGATCAAAAAAATAAGATCTTCGCACCGGTTCAAACGGATTGAAAATTGGAACACTTCCGTTAGTTTCGTTAACGGTGTTAACGATTTTACCAATTTGGAACGTAAAACAAACTACAGGGACGAAATTCGAGCACTTTGAAACTAGAGGGACGAAAGTGAGACAACCGTAAAACTACAGGGACGACTACGAAAATTTGCCCTTAAAATAATCCCAAAAGTACTAATTAAAAAGTATTTTTCTTAATATTCTTAGTACTTTGGCCAAGTATACATTTAAAATAAACAATTGAGGTTCTATTATCTAATGGATAATAGTTTCCCTAACAATCTTTGTCCAACGGACAAAGAATAAAACCAAAAATATTAAAAAGAAAATGAATAATAAATTCTTGTTCTAGGGTTCAAAAGGTTCAAAGTGTCCAGGGGGGGCAAAATGGTCCATTTGAGGTTAGGTAAAAGTAACCAAGTCATTTCCTAGTTTAATTCCTCCAACCGGTTGGTTAGAAGCTAACAAGGCTTGCTAAGTGGGCTAAAGCGTCAAGAAACAAATCTCGAAGGGCTAAAATATAATTTCAATAAATTATAGGAATTTAAAAGTAAATCGAAGTAAATTCAAGTACAAATTCAAATATTTAACAAAATTTTCACTGACCGAAAATCAGGGTCGTTACAAGAAGGAATATTCTTAAAAGAAATATCTTTTTGAAAGTGACCTTTCAATGGGGAGAATGAGCAATGCACTTTCTAGGAAAGTGATTTGATTAAAAAAGCATAATGATGAGTAGGAAAAATGACAAGTCAATAGAAAGTGAGATGATTAAAGGGTTGGCTTTTGAAAGTGACTTGTCAATGCAAAAGAATGAATAAGGCTTCCAAGTAGCCGTTCTAGGAAATTTTTAGGGTGATATACATACATACATGTATGTCAAGGTTACTTGTAGGAAGGAGAAATGAAGTAATTATGGGTTACTTGATGTGATAATACATAATCATGGTTGTTAGGAAGAATAAACATGGTCTTGGTCTTGATTAGACAAGTACATGGTAGTACTATTTTCTAGACAATAGAAAGTCTTATTTCTATTATCAAAAGGATAAGAATTATGTAGACCCCCAATCTGAGCTTCCAGATTAGTTTACTTACGGTTTTTGATTTCCCGATGATGAAATGGATCAAGAACATCCCGGGAATGATAGCGTGTTTGAGCTTTGAGTGTTTGCAAAACCCTTGAACCTAACCTAGCCTAAGGCACTTCAAAAACCAAAAACCCAATTGACGTGCGCCAGGGCGCAACCATCCCGCGCCGAGGAGCACCATCGCGCGCTAGACTCATTCCCACGCGCAACGGTCAAACTACCAGGTGGTGGTCAACAGTCAAAGTTTGACTGTTGACCCTCGCGCGCCAGGGCGCACCATCGCGCGATAGACTCAGTCTATCGCGCGACGGACCAAAATCTTCCACCAACCTTTCTTAAGGAGGACAGTTGGCCACCAATGCAACTTCAGCCAGCCTCGTTGTAACGCCCCGAATTTTGGGTACGTTAAATAAAACATTTTATTAGAAAAACGAAGCGAGTCTAGCTCGTTATTACATCATAACTCTCGTAAGAGCATTTGAAATACAAAATAGGATGACAAAGAGGGAACTAAGGGTCCTACTCTACAGCTCCTCTTGCTTCTCCATCCTAGCCAGCTCCTCGGCTCCGCACGCCTCCAAGCGGCAGATCTCGCCCTGCTCATCTATGAAGTCTGACACATTATACCGGCGTCGCCACCAATATAATATGCCAGGGTCACCAAAAGGCAACACCGTGAGCTACGAAAGCTCAATAGGAAATCCTTACCCGCTAACCCATAGCTTACCAACAAACGATCATAGAAATCACATAAATGACGATAATACATCCACATTCACTATCTAACGTTGGTGTCCAAGATTTCCCGATTTCTCCTACGCGACTCGTTGTAGACCGTGTCAACGTTTTCCACTTACAAAACCATTTTTCAAAATCCTTTGCATTGGCTCCGTATCGCGGATAACCAAGCCTTTCAAAATCATTTGACATTGGCTCCGTACCGCGGATAACCAAGCCACACACCCAACCTCGGTTCCGCCACGCCGGGTTCCCGAGTATCCTCACAATGGTTCCGCCGCGCCGGGTTCCCATTGGCACACAATTGCATTGGCTCCTCTCCGCAGATAACCAAGCTATACCTCACCATGGTTCCGCCGGTCC
Source organism: Rhododendron mucronatum var. ripense (assembly GCA_019656295.1). NCBI lineage: Eukaryota > Viridiplantae > Streptophyta > Magnoliopsida > Ericales > Ericaceae > Rhododendron > Rhododendron mucronatum. Next base: position 3,617,727 of record BPLT01000009.1, on the reverse strand, counting down.
GGGATCCCATGGGGAACGCACACACACAACCTCACAATGGTTCCGCTATTCCGGATTCCCATTGGAACACACACACACACATAATGCCCTCAAAATGGTCATTATGTAGTTTCTAAGATATCTTCTTTTTGGAAAAACATATTCCTCTTGTTAAACCACACCCTAGGTGCCATGTTTCTACTTTCTCGGTTTTCGTGTCTCGTTTACATGCAAGACTCCGAGGCAGGACAAAAGGAAATATCATTCATCGTAATCCAACAAGATTATCCAACTCTATATTTAACATGCTCAAATCAACGCTTAAAGCATAACGCCACATGTTCGGACGCCCTTGGAGTGATAAATCACTTATGCTTTATCGTGTCACAAGTAATGCAAGCAATTCATATATGCATGCTCATATTCATCTTTAAAGATCAAAACACAATGAAAAGTAATTCAAGATAACATACTTATACATAGGGATAGGGATAAGGGTATCCTACCTTGATCCGAAACTAGTCGGGGCCGAGTAAGCAAGGTTGAAAAGTTCTACGGTTGGTGAATCTGGACCGAACTTCGGACGGCAGTAACTCAGTCAATCTTTGGCCGAATACGATCGTTCTTGGGTTGAAATCGAAGTTCTCAAAATTCTCTACAACTTCCGTGAAGAAAGTTGATCCTAGAAACGAATTTAGGTTGGAGAAAAATAGTGATAAAGGAGAAGACAGTAAGCTGTCTGGAATTTGGAAATCCGAAATTTACTGAACTTTGGATGCCAATATCTTGGTCATTTCTTGACCGATTGGGGTGGTTCTTGAGCCTAACTTGAAGCTTTCGAAATGATCTACAACTTTTTAGAAGAAAGTTGATCCTAAAAACTACTCTAAGCAGGAGAAAACTGGGGATTTTAAAAGGGACAGTAGGCTGTCTGGGACTGGAATCCGAGATTTCTAGAGAGAAGGAAGAGCAAAGCTTTGAAGGTGTGATCTTTGAAGCTTGGAATGGCTTCTATTTATAGGCAAATTTGGCCCTCTCCTCTCTCTCAAGGCCGGTCCCCCCCCCCCCCCCCCCCCCTCTCTCTCTTTCTCCCTCAAATTTTGACACATGTAAAGCCAACTTTTGAAAGATCAAAGGAGAATCCTAGGGTTGCATGGCTAGGGTTTGTACTAGATTTGATTCTTTGAACCAAATGAAGGGTGGAGATGAGAATTGTACAAGATCCAATGGTTCAAACAATTGCAAGGTGTTCAAAAGAGTACAATGGAGTTAGGATTTGGTTTGGAAGAGAAGTAATCTCAAAGATTGAAAGTACAAAGTTGTTCAATGCCAAGATACAACCAAATCTCTCTCCCTCTCTCCCTCACAACCGGCCCCCCTCTCTCCCTCTCTCTCCCACGGCTCTCTCTCCTCTCTCTCCCTCTCACTCTCTAGTCAAGTACAAATATATATATATACATGTGTCATATATTGCAAGAAAACAAATAAAAAAGTAGTTTCCTTGGTACTAAAGATCAAAGGTAGCTTTAGGTCTAGGATTTTCCATTTATGCACACAAGTAGGCATAGGGTACTAAAGGCAATTTTATATCCATCTAGGTACTAATATATATACACATATACAAAATTGCAAGTAAACAAATAAAAAACTAAGTACTTTTGTACTTTAAGGTCAAAAATAGACTTAAGGCTAGGATTCTCTTTTTATACATCACATGGTACTTAGGCATATATTCTCTCCTTTCAAAGTACTAGAATATAATATACTTAGATACATAAGTACTTAAGGAGATCAAAACCCCAAATAAAGAATTGTTAAAGAGTACCTTAGAATCTTAGTACCTTGTACCATTCAAATAAAAGAAAATGGAATACTTTCACACATGGCTTAAAGAAAGTATTAAACTAATTAACACCATAGTACTTTGAAAGACTAAGTTTATTGCCCAATGGGTAAAATTTTCCCTAACATCTATTATCCAATGGATATTAGATATTAGGTCACTTTTAATATTAAAATAATGGAAAAGTACTTTAAAGTAAGTATACTTTTTAATATAAACAAATAGGTTGCTATTATCCAATGGGTAATAGCTTCCCTAACCATTATTGTCCAATGGACAAAGAATATAACCAATTTGATTAAAAGAAAAAGAATATTAAAATTCCAAGTCTAGGGTTCAAAAGGTTCAAAAGGTTCAAAGTGTCCAAGGGGGGGCAAAACGGTCATTTTGCAGTGACTAGATAGCTTCCTAGTTTAGTTCCTTCAACCGAATGGTTAGAAGCTAACTAGGCTTGCTAAATAGGACTAAAGTGCAAGAAATCAAATTTGAAGGGTAAAAACGTAATTTTGACAAACAACAAGAGTATTAAAACAAAATTCAAATATTTAACGAAATTTTCATTAACTGAAAATGAGGGTCGTTACACTCATGGACTGGCTGAGCTCTTCTCCTGGCACCAACCAGATCCACCATCCCTCCCTATAAATACCCCACTCCTTCTTTCATTGAAAGGGTTCAAGAATTTCAAAGGTTACAAACCCTAATCTCAAGAGCATAGCTTGCTCTTTCTCCTCCATTATCAAACATCCAACCACTCAATCAATCCTCAAATCCTTTCAAACCCAAAACCAAAGGTATAGCTTACCTTTGTTCTGTCTTTCTGTTCTGATCCCTGAGGGGGGCTGGCAGGGTCAAGGCTGGTAATCAATACCAGTCCTGGTCCTAAAGCTAGCAAGGTTTCAAAACCATTGTGGTAGAAACCAACGTGCGATGGTCCCACTCTCGCGCGCGACTGTCTCAGTCCAGTGCGCGATGGATCGCGTGGGGATTGGTGTCCTATTGTTTTGTGCTTTATTTTGCATATAGATCACTGTTAAGCATGTTAAAACCCTGTTTACTGCTTTCCTTAGAATAAACTGCTAGTTTGTAGTTAGTTTGTGTTTCTGCTGTTTTGGAGTACCCCTGGGATCATTCTGGACCTGTCCCAGAACCCAGAAATGTGTAAACCAAACACTGGTTTGCGCTAGGGCGCAACCATCTTGCGCCAGACTGACTCCATCGCGCGATAGACTGCCTCTGACCAATGAGTGGCCTTCCACGGGTAGCTTGGACTTAGGCCACTGTTTAGTCCACACACTGTTTATGGGGTGTTTTATTAATTTATAGGGCTTTACAACCTTTAAATTGTATATTATGCTGCCTATTACTGCGTGGTTTGTCATGGGTGTGCACTGGTCCTTCCAGAGCCGAGAGGGTTTGAGAATAAGAGTTGTGGGTTTGAGCACACCGACATGCGCGTGTCTTGGAGTTGTGCGCGCAGGAGTAAACAACATATAGTGACTTGTTCAGTGCATGTTGGTTTCTTCCTGTGCACGTCACTCCAAAACAAGGGCCTTCCAGTTTGTTTAAACTCCCACAGGAGTCTGTTCTCATCCTATACTAACTGTTCATCCATGTTATCACTCACATCCTGCAAACTGTTATAGTTTTAATCCCCTTTAACTGTTCCCCCGCCCTAATTGGCTAAAGAATTGATTAATCAAATAGAATCGCAAACAAATATTTTCGCAAACGCCTAAGTAGAGACCAATTTTCGGATTGGCCGAGAGGGGTGCCATAAAACCCTTCCCCTCTCGTAACCTGGCTCCCGAACCCAGATATGGTTATGAGGGACTGGCTCCTTAACTTTTTCAGATCAAACAGCGCGGCAAGTGCTTCGAAATATGGTTCCTTGGGTGTCGGACCTTCAAACCTGAGTGGCGACTCTGTATTTTTGCGAGCGCTTGTCGTCCAACTAAGCGCTCCCTCGAACTGACATTTTTCTTTAGGAAGGGAACGAAATCCTTTCCTAAGAAAAATGGCACGCTGCCCACAATGGCGACTCTGCTGGGGAACAACTAAATATAGGTCTATACTTAGATTTTAATACGCTTGAGAACAAATCTCACAAAAGCCTGTCAAAATAGTGAGCTTCGCGCTGCTAAAGAAAGGATTGGTGATTTAACAGGACCTCGTGTCTGGCCATCCTGACTGGGGCTTTTCCGATTTTTCTCTCATGTAGTTTCTTCTAAGTATTGGCTAAATAAAGTGAGCCGAATTTGAAAAGGCATTTGCGAATTTGCGATTCTGTTCCATTAATCAAACTTTTTGGCATTCTTCATATGCATCGATGTGGGATAAGCCTCGTTGGATCGTTTTGGCAATCCGGCACGGTTTACCGAAGCCCAGGGACCCCGAATGACTGACAACCTTCGACGATGATGAGTCATTCCACCATTTGACTGTTGCTGTAACGCCCCGAATTTTGGGAACGTTAAATAGACAATTTTATTGAAAATCTAAATAGAGTCTGGCTCATTATTACATCATAATTCCCATAACTACACAAAGGGAGGGTAACTAAGGTTCCTAACTATAGCTCCACCTACTCTTCCATCCTAGCCAGCTCTTCGGCTCCAAAAGCCTCCAAGGTGTACAGCTCACCCTGTTCATCTACAAGGTCTGACACATTATACCTGCATCGCCACCAATATAATATGTCAGGGTCACCAAATGTAACACCATGAGCTACAGGAGCTCAATATAATAATCCAAACTCACTAACCCATAACTTACAAGACATAGACAATAAGGTTAACGATTTCCACATAGTACATGCATATATATCAAAACAGTTAACAATGACACATCCATATTCACTATCCAAACTAATGTTTGTGTCCATGATTTTCTGTGTTTCTCCTACGAGACTCATCGTAGACCGTGTCTCGTTTTCATTTACTAAATCAACATTTCCAAAAGCATTTTTAACACCCAACCTCGGTTCCGCTGAGCCGGGTTCCCGAGTATCCTCACAATGGTTCTGCCGCGCCGGGTTCCCATTGGCACAAAAAATTTGCATTGGCTTCTCTTCACGGATAACCAAGCCATTCCTCACCATTGTTCCGCCGCTCCAGGTTCCCATGGGAACGTACACAACCTCACAAGGGATCCACTGATCTGGATTTCCATTGGAACACACACGCACATTCCCACAATGGGCAAGTCCGACCACATTGCGATTTCAAAACGCACCTTGTCATTAACATACCCTAGGTGTCATGTTTCTATTTTCCTTGACTTTTGTGTCTCGTTCCACGCATAGACTCCGCAGTAGGACTTTTCACATATACATAAATCATTTATTGAAATCTTGAAACTAAACTAGCAAAATCCGATGTTGACAAACATGCATTCCATCTACTATAAACGATAGATAACCTTATCTACTTAAAGAAAATGATTAAGGATATTTATGCTTGAACAAGGAACATTCTACAATTCAAGATACGGTTCTATACTATACGTAGAGTTAGTAGACTAGGGATTCTACTTATACTTAGAGATAGGGGATAAGAATAATCTGCATGATCGTAATTTCATTTCAAGATTTTTGTAAAACGAGTTTGCTAATTATTTCTAATACTTTAACTTCCATTATCATAAAAAAAAAATAACTAAAGTCATACTACGGAGAATGAGTAGAGATTTATGTACCTTGATCCGAAACTAGTCGGGGTTGAATAAGCTAGTTGGAAATTTTTACGGGCGGTGAAACTTGCAAATTTGGACCAAAGTTTGGATGGCAGTAACTCGGTCAATATTTGGCCGAATACGATCGTTCTCGGGTCGGCGTCGAGCTCTAGAAGTGCTTTACAACTTTTGTGAAGGAAGTGGATCCTAGAAACTACTTTAGGTAGGAGAAAAATGTGATAAACGAAGAGACAGTATGCTGTCTGGCACTGAAAATCTGAGATTTTTACTGAACTTCGGATGTCAATATTTTTGTCATTTCTTCACCTATTGGAGTGGTTCTTGGGTCTAACGTGAAGGTCTCGAAGTGCTCTACAACATTCCCAAAGGGAGTTGGTTCTAAGAACTACTTTAAGAAGGAGGAAAATGAAGATTTGTGAAGGGCAGTAGGCTGTTTGGAAAATGGAAATGGTTTCTAGAGAGAAGTGAGAGCAAAGGAGTGAAGGTGTGAGTTGAAGCTTGAAGTGAGCTTGCTATTATAGGCAAAGCATGTCTCTCTCCCTCTCCATATCTCATTTCTTTATTCAACTTGTCATGCTTGAAAGATCAAGACCTAGTTCTAGGCTTGCATGGCTAGATGTAGTACTTTAGATTGGATTATGGAAAGATTGCTAGGAGAAAGGAGGATGGTACAAGGTTTAAAATTTGTAAATGTACAAGGACAATGTGCATGGATTTTTACTTGATCAAATGGATATCCATGGGTTGTATTCTAGTCAAGTACAATGCAAGAAGATCAAGAAAGATCAATACAAGGTACACTTCAAATCTCCATCTTTTCCTCTCTCTTTCTCTCTCTCTCTCTCTCTCTCTCCCCCCTCTCTCGGCCATATCTCTCTCTCTCTCTCACATGCATATATATATATATATATATATATATATATATATGTTTCTATGTACAAATAATAAACAAAATAAAAAGATATGTAGTTAGGGTACTATGTGATCAAAGGGGATTTCAAAGCCAAGATTTTCTTATTAAATTATCCTAATACACACGTGTACTTTGTAATAATATAAGTATATAATATATATATATATATATATATATATATATATTTAAGTGTGTACCATGCAATCTAGGTAGATTTTCAAATCAAAAATCCCTTATTAAACTAATCCAAATTGACACATGTTCTTATTATAATAATGTACTAGTGTACCTAGGAAATCTTAGGAAATGATTTTTAATAAAAACCTAGTACTCATTGGGAGATTTACTCTATTATCCAATGTGTAATAAATTCCCTAATAGATATTGACCAATGGACAAAAGTTTCCTTACTTTTTATTGTCCAAAGGGTAAAGAAAAGAAATAAAATAATAAAAGAAAATATATAATGATTTTTTAGTCTAGGGTTAGAAAGGTTCACAAGGTTCAACGATGGTCAAAAAGGTCCATCTAGGGTTAGGGAATTGTAACTAGGTGAATTGGTAGTTTGGTTTCTCTAACTAGTCGGTTAGAAGCTAACTAGGCTTGCTAAGTAGGGTTTCTAGCCAAGAAATATGATTTAAAGATTTTATTTACTCACTTAGGAAAATACACAAGTGCTTTTACAAGCATACTTGTCTTTAGAAAATGACCAATTTGTCCAGGGTTAAAAGATTCAATTTTTATAAGTCTCAAATCTAGTTATGACGGATTATTAAAGTTAAAAAGGAAGTTTAAAGGAAATCCAAGTAATTAAAAATAAAATTTAAATATTTAACGAAATTTTTATTTACCAAAAATCAGGGTCGTTACAGTTGCTCTGCGGTTACGCGGGCAGCGGGAGGTATATCTTGGCTTTAGTCCGAGGAACCCCCTCAAGCCAAAACCAGCCTTTCCATATACAAAGCATTAGAACTCTCCAAACTAAGACAGGTACCCACAGGGTAAGACCTATTTGCATCTAACCCCCATATACTGTCTATATGTTACTGCTTTCCCTATAGCATGCACTGTACATACATACCGTTATGCGTAGGAGCATGTTTAGGGCGGCTTCTAAGTTGTCTCTCTTTCGAGTTTGTCTTATGCCTATTAGGACGCTGCTAGGCCCGATGAAGAGTCATGCATATTGATGGTGCATGTTATCAATTTTTAAAGCCTTTAGATCAGTGAGACTTTGAGAAATTAAGACTTTTTAAGTCCTTGTCTAATGCCCGATCGAAGTTTCAAACAGAAAACAAGGAACAACGGAGAGAATGCTGTGATGCTTATACCACCTTGGTTATCGTGCACAGCACGTACACCGTTTAGGCTACGGCTCTGTGTCGCCTACGCCGCCCTGATTCTGGTATCACGTCATCTACACCGAGTTGTTCTGACTTCAAAGTTGAAACTTCAAGAACGGAATAGTCAAAGGCTTAGACTGTTTTGACATCTCTTAGTGTTAATTGGTTCTAAACTAGGGATACGCTCTTAAAAAGAAATCTGAGGGTTTTGGGCAGCGTCCGAACGTCGTGAGACAGACTTGTTTGTAGTTGTAGAGTCTAGGAGGACACTAATGATGATAATCTCTGCATTTTCATTTTTTTCAATTCTTTCAATAAACTGCTAAAATGGCGTCACTAAGCTTTCATTACTTACTTTCAAAGCTTCGGGCCATTGCATCGTCGGAGAGTACAGAATAGAAGAGTCAAACCTACTTGGGTTAGTCTGCCGGGGCTGTTACACCTTCGCTTCCAAGGTTATATCACCTACCTCGTTGATCAATTCAGAATGGCAGTACAAATGGAGCTGGCTGAGCTCAAGAAAGCTGTAGAGGAATTGGGTCACAAGATGGACAAACAGATGATTATGGTCCAGGGACTCGTTGGCTTCGTTACTACTACAGCCCCGCAGCCAGATATGGGGCTAGTCAAAGAACCTCCTCAAGCCTACCACTCTCCAACAGTTGGAATCAAACTATGCTCAGGAGACATGTTCAACGCCCTGGTTGAATTCCATGAGGCTAAGACTCACTCGAAGGAGGATGTTGATTCCTTTGTCGAAGCCATTGCCAAAGGGGAGGACAGGCTTAGTGATGAATTCAGCCCCGAGGGCAAAAGAATGCATCCTGTTAATGAGGCAATGTGTTGCAACTGCAAAGCAAACAAGGGTCCTGCTTTGAACTCTCAATTCACTCACCGGAACCCATCGAGGGTTTTCTCATGTTTCGATGCACCTTTGGCCGCAGTCTATGAGAGGCTCCTCGATGTTGGTTCCATCAAGCCCCTCAATCCAACTTCATTAACCAAGAATCCCTCTGCCAACTTCAAATATAACCTCTATTGCACCTACCATCAAATGCCTGGCCATTCAACCAACGCCTGTTTTCAGCTTCGACCTGCCATTCAAGATCTCATCGATTGTGGCATCATCCTAGCCCCATCTCCGTCAAAAGTTACCACATTCAACCTATCATCCTAGAAAATCAACCCCAGCCAACTGTACCCATCCTGTTCGAGCCTGAGGACAACCTGATGGCCACTGTTTATGCAATTGAGACTTTCTATTGCAACATCTAGACTGACAGTAATAAGGATCTTATAAAGTAGTAGACCGATGGGCTGAAGTCCATTATTCATGAGAGCACCGAGTAGGTTTGGTCGAAGAAGCTAAGGAAGCCGAAGTGCTGCTGCTTGGGCCTAACACCCGCTGGATCCTACCTCTTTTTGTTGACGCTATGGGTAGCTTTTTAAATATTGCATTTTCAAACTGCGTCTACTTTGCATTGGCATTTTGTCTAAGTCTGACACAGAGTCTTTTGCATTGGTCTAAGTCTAGCTCAGAGTCGGAGGTTGTGCCTCTTGGCCTTCCAAATCATAGCTTTTCTTTCAAGTTTTGAGTCTGCTGTACTTGGCAACCCCGGGGCTTTCTTTTTATGATATGCTTTATCTTGCTTCTAAGCATTTCATTGACTTTTAATAAATTGTGTCAACCCTGATGACAAAGGGATAGATTTCGATGGGATTATCCCCAAGGAAATGTGTTCCCTCGCCGGAAGGGAAGACGAAAGGCATGCTCAGCCTATAAATTGAAATAATAGTTTTGAAATAAGCTTGAAAGATGAAGTAGGCCCCCGAATGGTTCAAACTGGTTCAATGCTATTCCCAGAGGAGCATTGTGCTCGGTCAGACAAGTTCGAAGAATTCATCGACATCATGGCATGGTCTCTCAAAAGACACACCTGGTGTTGATCCTGAGATAAAAGAAGTATCCAATCCCTTGCTACCGGATGCCAAACCATGTAAAGCAAAGCTCAAAAGGTCCAGCACCTCATACCATATTCGAGTTTGCAGGAACAGCGTTCCATCAAACACAAGTTAGAAAGTTCACAAATGGTCTGGAGCAGGGCATGTCAACCGAAGCACTTTTAACCCTGCGTCATCAAAGCCATTGTCTCTGGGGCTGCAGCCATTTCATCGACCTTAGCGGCAATAAATTCAAATACCTTGGTTAGCATGGATCAATTCAAAAGCCTTTTTCCTGAGAGAAGCTCGTTGGGCTGAAAACCCCAAGTGTGGGCAGTTCCAAGCAAAAGTTAGAGCAGCTTGCTAGACCAGAAAACTATGAAGGCAGTTTAGGCAAAAGTAAAAGCAATATTCAAAATCTCGCTAGACCGAAAACCCGAATGGGCTGTTCTAGGCAAAATTTAGAGCGTAAAAGATGAGGTAAAATACTCAAGTGAACCTTAGCCTGAACTACGTTTTGACCTAATTCCTTAGCTTGGGATACGTAGGCAGTCTATCTTTGAGACTCGGTCGCAATCTATCAATTGGATCCATGGTTGACGTTTTGTACACATCAAAGGCCGAAAAGGATCAAAGATCAAGCTGTATGGGAGGAGTCTGAAGGGGGGAACCTTTTGTCTTTCAATATTATTTCAAACTACTACTTCAATTTCAAAATTGAGCATAAAGCCTTAAAAGATTTTAAGCATCAAAAATAGAACAAAATGCTGGCGAGGTCTAACGGCTCACAGTTTATTCTAAGTTCAGCGAAGTCTGGTCCAAGCAACTGCAGCGGATTTGTAGTCACGCGAGTATTCAAGTCAAGCAGCAGTCAGTAGCAGTCAACTACTGCCTTCGAGTCCTGTCCAAGGGGCTTTTGCCGAGTTTTGTCATACCATGCAGACCTAATGTGACTGCAAGGGGTGTCGGTTTCAGTTTGGACCTATATGTGTAACGGTCCTGATTTTTGGTAAATAAAAATTTTGTTAAATATTTGAATTTTATTTTCAATCACATGGTTTCTTTTAAAAATTCCTTTTTAATTCTAATAATCCGTCATAATTAGATTTGAGACTTATAAAATTTTATCTTTTCACACCGTACAATCTAGTCAATTTCTAAAGACAAGTATGCTTGTAGAAGCACTTGTATATTTTCCTATTGAGTGAAATGAAATCTTTAAAATTATATTTCTTGGCTAGAAATCCTATTTGGCAAGTCTAGTTAGCTTCTAACTGACTAGTTTGAGAAACCAAACTACCAATTCACCTAGTTACAATTCCCTAACTCTAGATGGACCTTTTTGACCATCTTTGAGCCTTGTGAACCTTTCCAACCTTAGACTAGAAAATCATTATATATATTTTCTTTTATTATTTTACTTCTTTTCTTTACCCATTGGACGATAAAAGTTAGGGAAACTTTTATCCATTGGACAATAGGAAACCTAGATTTTCTATCAAGGATATCTTGTACTAGATTTGATAAAGTACTCATATATAGTTATATATAGGCTTATATTCACATGCCTAAAGGACATTTGGGTATTTTAAATATTATTCAAGTGTGTGTGTGTGTATGTGTGTGTGTGTGTGTGTGTGTGTGTGTGTATATATATATATATATATATATATATATATATTCTCTTAAACCTTTTATCCTTTGATCAATAACTACTAGGGAAAATATTATCCATTGGATAATAGAGTCAATCTTCCAACTACTACTAAGATTTATTTTCCCCATGTGTTTATATGCATTAAAAATATGAGTATATCTAATTTCCTAGATTTTAAGTACACTAATAAATATATAAGTACTAGTATTTCTTGAATTATCCTAACAAGAAAATCTTGGCCATATATTTTAATTGATACTTGACAATCTTGACAGATTATATGGTACCAATATTATAATAAAAACATGTGCCAATTTGGACTATTTTACTAAGAAATTTGACCTTTTAATATTTTATTAGATACTTGGACACGTGTGTGTGTGTGTGTGTGTGTATATATATATATATATATATAATTGTAAAATAAGAACATGTGTCTAATAGAATAGTTGAAATTCCATTAGATCCCAGAGTACCTTAGGTGCATTTTTTTATATATATGTTCATTTGTACATAGAAGAATATATATATATATATATATATATATATATATATATGTACTAGTGCTGAGAGAGAGAGAGAGAGAGAGAGAGAGAGATGGCCGAGAGGGAGAGAGAGTGATGTGTGTTCATGTGTTGCTCACTCAATCTAGTCAATTTCTTTTGGCCAACTTCTCACACAATCTTGGTACAGCCAAATCTAGATTTTTCTTACTCTTTTATATATAACAAGTCTTCTAAGTACTAAACAAGACTAGAAACCCTTTAGAATAACCTAAACTTGTCCTAGAATGGAAGAAGAAGAAGCAAAAATCTATCTTCCAATGTCCTTTTAGTTCATTAATCACCAAATCTTGTACAAATCCTCCTTTCCTCCACCAATCTTTCCATAATCCAACCCAAAGTACCAAATCTAGCCTTGCATGCCTAAAAACTAGGTAGGAGTTGTACAAGCAAACCATGACCTAACCTATCAAGCTTTCAATCAAGCTTGAAAGTTGAATAAAAAAAGAGATATGGAGAGAGAGAGAGAGAGTTCGGATGGGAGAGAGAGGAGGAAGGAACCTTGGCCTATAAATAGCAAGCTCACTTCAAGCTAAACTCACACCTTCACTCCTTTGCTCTCACTTCTCTCTAGAAACCATTTCCATTTTTCCAGACAGCCTACTGCCCTTCACAAATCTTCATTTTTCTTCCGCTTAAAGTAGTTCTTAGAACCAACTCTCTTCGGGAAAGTTGTAGAGCACTTCGAGACCTTCAAGTTACACCGAAGAACCACCCCAATCGGTGAAGAAATGAGAAAAATATTGACATCCGAAGTTCAGTAAAAATTTCAGATTTCCAGTTCCAGACAACATACTGTGTCTTTCTTTATCACCATTTGTCTCCTACCAAAAGTAGTTTCTAGGATCAACTTCTTTCACAAAAGTTGTAGAGCACTTCTAGAGCTTTGATTTCGATCCAAGAACGATCATATTCGGCCAAATATTTACAGAGTTACTACATCCAAAGTTTGGTCCAAATTTGCGAGTTTCACCGCCGGTAGAAATTTTCCAACTAGCTTATTCGGCCCCGACTAGTTTCGGATCAAAGTAGATTAATCTCTACTCATTCTCCCTAGTATAACTTTAGTTATTTTTGTTTATGGTAAGGCAAGTTAAAGTATTAGAAATAATTAGCACGCTCATTTTACTAAATCTTGAAATGAAATTACGATCATGTCGAATACTTCTAACCACTTTCTCTAAGTATAAGATTTGTTTACGTAGAATATCTCTACTTACTTACTCTAAGTATACATAAAAGATGTCCTTATCTGTTAAACTCTAGGTATATTGTATGATGTTTGTATGATAGAAATGTATGTGAACTTGAAAGGTTATTTTCCTTAAAAATTGAAAAGGATGAAAAGTATGTTAAACATATGTTCTTTTGAACTTCCCAAAAAGAAAGAAAGAACGGTTTTGAAAGATAAAAATCTAGCGCTTGATTGTAAGTATTTGTATTTTTATCTTTGAATGGTTTGAGCATGTTAAACAATATAGAGTTGAATGATCTTGCTAGTTAGTTTCAAGATTACAATGAATGATTTATGTATACGTGAAAAGTCCTACCGCGGAGTCTATGCATGTGACGAGACGCAAGAAAATCAAGAAAGAAGAATCATGACACATAGGGTATGTTAATGACAAGGTGTGTTTTAAAATCACAATGTGGCCGGACTTGCCCATTGCGGGAATGAGTGTGTGTGTTCCAATGGAAATCCAGATCAGCGGAACCATTGTGAGGTTGTGTGGGTTCCCATGGGAATCCAGAGTGGCGAAACCACGGTGAGGAATGGCTTGGTTATTCGTGGAGAGGAGCCAATGCAAATTTTGTGTGCCAAAGGGAACCCGGCGCCGCGGAACCGAGGTTGGGTGTGTTAAAATGCTTTTGGAAATGTTGATTTGGTAAATGAAAACGAGACACGGCCTACGATGAGTCGCGTAGGAGAAACATAGAAAATCATGGACACAAACTTTAGTTTGGATAGTGAATGTGGATGTGTCATTGTTTAACTGTTTTGTTATATATGCATGTACTATGTGGAAATCGTTAACCTTATTGTCTATTACTTGTAAGTTATGGGTTAGTGGGTTTGGATTATTTTATTGAGCTCCTGTAGCTCATGGTGTTACCTTTGGTGACCCTGACATATTATATTGGTGGTGACGCCGGTATAATATGTCAGACCTTGTAGATGAGCAGGGTGAACTGTACACCTTGGAGGCTTTTAGTGAGCTGTACACCTTGGAGGCTTTTAGAGCCGAAGAGCTGGCTAGGATGGAAGAGCAGGCAGAGCTTGTAATAATTCTGAATTTCAATAAATGGAAAATTTATTTCTTATTCGAGTTATTAATTTAAATTGCTTGAATTACCTTAAATTCCTGTAGTTTGTCATAATTACATTTTAGCCCTTGAGATTCGTTTCTTGACACTTAAGCCCTACTTAGCAAGCCTAGTTAGCTTCTAATCGGCTTGTTGGAGAAACTAACTAAGAACTCACTTAGTTACTTCTCCCTAACCATAGATGAACCGTTTTGCCCATCATTGGACCTTGTGAACCTTTTTAACCCTGGACTAAGAATTGATTATTCATTTTCTTTTAATTATTTTTGGTTTTATTCTTTGTCCATTGGACAATACAGGTTAGGAAAACTATTATCCATTGGATAATAGAAACCCCAATTCTTTATATTAAAAGTATACTTGGTTAAGTACTAGTATTTATAAAATATAGACTTTTATAAATACTTTAAAGGACATTTTTGATTAGTTTATTATATAATTTCCCTAGCAACTATTGTCCATTGGATAATAGAAGTTATGGGATTTATTACCCAATGGATAAAAGGTTTAGTCTTTCACCTAGTACATGGATTGATTAATTTAGTCTTTTCTTTAAACCCATGTGAGGAAGTTCATAATATTTTATTATGTAGTGCTTAGTAGACTTAATAACCCTAGGATTCTCTAAGTACTTTTTTATTATTTAATATTGGGGTTTTGAACTACCTAAGGTACATGGTACATAGATATATATTATACAAGTACATGGTTGATTATTTAATTACCTAAGTACACATGTGCTAAATTCCTTTGTTTATTGAGGAAATCTAGTCTTTTTGATTCAAGTACCAGAAGTACTTGTTATTTTATTCTTCTTCTTGCACCTAATAGTGTTTGTACTAGACTAGAAAGTGAGAGAGAGAGAAGCCGAGAGAGGGGAGAAAGAGAGAGATGAGCCGAGAGGGAGAGAGAGAGGAAGAAGAAGGGAAGGGATTGATGTGTACCTTGATTCTTGATCTTCCAATGTACTTCAAGATCCTTGGATGGTTATTCTTCCCAGCAAACTTAACTTCCATTGTCCTCTTTGTACATTTTATCAATTGTTTAACCCTAGAATCTTGTACCAAACCTCTTCTCTACCACAAAATTTCCAAGAATCAAATCTAAGTACCAGCCCTAGCCATGCAAACCTAGGATCTTGACCTTGATCTTCCATGTGAACATGATTTCATGGATTAAAAAAAATGAGGAATGGGAGAGAGAGAGGGGGCCGGCCAAGAGGGAGAGGGAGAGAGACTTTGCCTATAAATAGAAGCTCACTCCAAGCTTCAAACTCACACCTTCAACCATTGTTCTTCCTTCTCTCAAGAATTCCAAGAGTTCTTAGTTCCAAAGTTCTTGTTTTTCTTGAGTTCTTGAGAGTTCTTGAGCAAAACCACCAAACCACTTCCAAAACCACTCATAGATCTTTAAAGTAGTCCACATTAGTTAGTAAAGTTGCTTCTAGGAAAAGAAAGAACATCTCCTTTTCTTTCAAAGCAAACCGGAGCAGTTACGCCACCAATTTCAAAACCGACGACCAACTTTCCGTAGCCGACCACCGCTTAGAAGAACGGTAGTTTAATCTTGCCCCTCTAACTCTAGTATTGTTTTAAATCATATGTTAAAGAATAGAATTTTATTTACTAGCAACTTTGATCATTACTGTTAAAAGTAGATACGGTTATCTTTTATTAAATGTTGGAAATGCATGGTTTATTTTCAAGATGTTTCAAGCATGCTATGTAGCTTAGAGTTGGATGATCTTGTTGGAATAGTCTTACGAAATGCATGTTTGTATGTAAAGTCCTACACCGCGGAATCTTGCGTGAGAACGAGACACGAAAACCGAGAAAGTAGAAACATGGCACCTAGGGTGTGGTTTAACAAGAGAAATGTGTTTTCCGAGGAAAAAGATATTTTAGAAACTACATAATGACCATTTCAAGGGTATTATGTGAGTTGTGTGAATGTGTGTGTGCCAATGGGAACCCGGCGCGGTGGAACCATTGTGAGGATACTCGGGAGATCGGCGCGGCGGAACCGAGGTTGGGTGAGTAGCATGGTTATCCGTGGAAAGAAGCCAAAGCAAATATGTGCCAATGGGAACCCGGTGCGGCAGAGCCATTGTGAGGATACTCGGGAACCTAGAACGGCGGAACCGAGGTTGGGTGAGTTAAAAAGGGGTTTTGGAAAGAGAAAATAACGACACGGTTAACGATGAGTCAACACCAATGTTAGTTATAAAGAGATTGTAGATGTGCTAAATGTTATTGTCTTTTGTAGCTGCTTATACACATATCATGTGGAAATCGATGTTATAATGATCTTATGTTCGTAAGTTATGGGTTAGTAAGTAGGATTTTACTATTGAGCCTTCGTAGCTCATGGTGTTACCTTGTGGTGACCCTGGCATATTATATGGGTGGCGACGCCGGTATAATATGTCAGATCTGATAGACGAACAGGGCAAACTTCTTCACTTTGGAGGCGTTCGGAGCAGAAGAACTCGCTAGGATGGAGGAACAAGAGGAGCAGTAGTTAGGAACCCTAGTTCCCTATTTGTTTCCTATTTTGTGTTTAAAATACTCTTGCGAGAGTTATGATGTAATATTGAGCAGTGACTCTATTTAATTCCTGTAATAAATTATCCCTTTAATGTGCCTAAAATTAGGGGCGTTACAGAGCTGTAGTTAGAAACCTTAGTTTCCATCCCTTTGTGTAATTATGGGAATGATGAGTCAGACTCTATTTAGATTTTCAATAAAATTATTTATTTAATGTTCCCAAAATTTGGGGCATTACAATATGTGTCATTGTTTGTGTCTTATATCCATCTTTGCGACATTTTTCCAGTTTTCAATCCATTGTCATTTTGGAATGTTTTTCCCAATTTTTTCAGTTCGTGCTAATCTTTGTGCCTATATTGGCCTTGCAAGCATCAATTTCACCTATTAAGGACTATTGTGAGTTTTGGCACTCTAATGCCCAAAATTTCATTATTTTCCATGTGTCTAAGGATTCGCATTGTATCCCGGGGCTTTTCTTCCTTTTCGTTCAAGCTAGGCGAGTTTGTGCATGTGCACATGTCTGTGTGTCGACTCAATTCACTTGTCAATGCAAATTAGATATTATCAGATGGTTTACATATCGATAAACTGGAAAATGTAATTTTTACATTGCTACACTTGTATCTGTAATCCACAAGTTGTGGAATCTTGTGGACGGCAAGGTCATGTCGGCCCAAGGCCAAGCAAAGCATATCTCCAGGGCACGTCTGCCTAAGCATCAAAATAAGGGCACGTAGGCCCAATGCCACACCGCTAATGTCAACTGGGCACGTCAGCCCACTCAATGTCTCTCTATCTGGGTGCGCATCTCAGAAGCAAAAGACAGTAAAGTATTAGGGCTCAGTGATAGTCCTTAAGTATCGTTGTCCTCCAAGGAGCCACCCTTAGCTTGTGTCTGCATTTTCAAATTTTGTGCATTCATATTGTATACAACATTGCATATTGTGTATCAAATGTTTAAAGTAGGAAAATTCTATCAAGTGCCAAGGCATGCCTATACGGTATTGAAGGCAGCAAGTAAACAGAATTTTGGAAATCAAGCCTGTGGCTTAGTTCCTGTTGGGACTAGAGCCGGAATCGCTTCTTTGGGATAGTGCAAATATGGGGGAGTGCCACACGCCGCTTTCCTTATCTCGCTTGCCTAGGTAACCATCAAGCATATGGCCTTGCCGTTCTACTCTGCTTGCACTTAGAATACACTTTGGGGAATCAGAATTCAATCCAATTCAACGGCATGATCATCCTGAAGCATGATCCGCCCGATTCAAATCAACGACAGCCGGTCCTGTCCAATCCGCCCGATTCAAATCAACGACAGCCGGTCCTGTCCAATGCAATGGCTCGATCATTTTGTATAGTGATCCGCCCTTTCAAATCAACGACAGCTGGTCCTGTCTAATGCAACGGCTCAATCATTTTGCATAGTGATCCGCCCTTTCAAATCAACGACAACCGGTCTTGTCCAATTCTCAACGGCTCGATCATTTTGTATTGTAGAGAGGTATTCCCAAACAGGTGCAGTTAGTAGCCGAACACGTGGTATATGGGAGCACGTGGTAAAAACGACAGGTCATACAGCCTGGTAGGACGGTGGACGGTGAACGGCGATATGGACCAGTGACATGAGAAGTCATTAGTCCAGGCAATCTGTTCGGCATATAAGGACAAAAGACATGTGAAGTCATTTGTCCAAATATAATAATAAGGACCAGTTGTGTGTGAGGTCATTGGTCCATGATTGACTGTTCGGCAAAGAGATAGCCGAACAGGGAAAATAACTATTGAGGAAGCCGCCTTAAATGCTAAGGAGGTAGGAACGCTCTAGAAGGTTCCAGAGCAGTGTTATCCTATAAAGAACGAGATCCCGAGTATATAGGATCTAGGAAAAGACACCCACTGTGAATGGTATGTTTGGCCAGATATGGAAAAGAGTCCTGAAATGACTCTTTTTGTGAGCTGATAAGGGAACAAGTATTCAAGATATCCTGGGTTCCAATACGTAATAGGAATCCTAGGGCAAGAGGGATGCTTGGGCAGAAAGCAAACGTATGCCTATAAATGCAAGGCTAACCTAGAGGTAAAAGGTACGCAATACGTTGCATTCTAATTATTTTCCTACTGATAATTAGGGTTTGTTATTAGTTCGTGATACTAACTTTGGCATCGGATGGCCTTTGCTACAAGAAGCAGAGGTGCGCTCACCCATTGTATGTTTTGTAGATCAGGGTAATAACGACGAATTAGGGTTCCGGTGAAGAGGCACGTGAGGCCGTTGCATAGTGCTGTTGTCCAGAGCATCAATTGTTTTCATCCCCCTACAATTGGTGCCGTCTGTGGGAAACGAACCAATTCCCTAAAAAACAATTATGATGGAAGAAGAACCAGCCATGCCGATCAATCCAAAAGACCAGTTAAGTGATGGAGGAGATAAATCTCCACCAGGCGCTCCGAAAAAGCCCACTAGTAGACATGGCAAGACAACTACGGGCTCCACGAGAAGGAGCAAATCCCACCGAAGAGAAACATCAGTTGCACACTCAAGGAGTGTACATAACTGTGAAGATGTCCTTGATAGAAAAAGAAAGGAGATCGAGGAGTTTGCTCGATTGATAAAGTGATGAGAGCACGAAATCCGCAAGATAGAATGGATTAGAAAACACCCTGAGGACTCTGGACTCTCACTAAGAAAGTCAAAGGAAGACCGGTATGCTATGATGGATTATGAGAAGACTCCTTCACGAAGAAGAAGGAGCAGAAGCAGAAGCAGAAGTCCAACTCCAAGACAGAGGAGAGCTTTTTCACAAAAAATAAAGAGCGAGAGTCCATACCAGAGTCCAGTCAGGCGGAGGGCTTCTTCTCGAAAAACGAGGAGCAGAGACCGAAGTTCCACCCCTGAGGAGGAAAGAACAAGGAAGCATCACCGGGACAGGTATGAGAGGCCTGATGCTGATTGGGCCAAAGCCACGACTCACAAGACGAAGGAACTTGCGGATGGGAGAGTGACTACACGAGAAGCAGCACGGAAGGCCCTGAGTAATATAGTAGCCTCCCTCTTTGCAAGGAGGCTACAAGAGGCTAGGTTGCCGAGCAGAGTGAAGCACGGTACGTTCATACTTTACGAAACAAACGCGGACCCCGTGGCTCACATACAGCATTATCAACAGGCTATGTTCACGCACGATGGGGATGATGCCATCTTGTGCAAGATGTTCCCTTCAAGTCTCGACAAAGTGGCTTTGTCTTGGTTAACTGGCTCCACGATCTATATGAGGATGGAGGCAGTTAGCTGAAGAATACACTGCTCGGTTCTTGACAAGCAGGAAAGCCCCAAAAACGTTTGAAAGTCTTTCCACCAAGAAGCAGGTAGAAAACGAGCCAATCAGAGATTATGCAAAAAAGTACTGGGAAACTTTCAACGAAATTGAAAGTTGCACTGAGGAGTATGCTATTGCAACCTTCAAAACTGTTTGCCTGTTCGGGGAGAGCTACGTCATTCATTGAACAAACATCCGGTAGTAACGTTGGCTAAACTGATGGAATGTATAGAGCAACATGCCAGAATGGAGGATGACATACTCCGGGAGGATTGCAGGATTGTTGCCGAACAGCCAAAGGTACCCATTAAAAAGGTGGATAAGCCAGAGCCTAAGACTTACAGGGAGAGAAAGGAGTACGGGCAAGCTAAGAAAAAACCGTACAAAGATAAGCAAGCTCCTGACCCCAAGTCTTTCTTTTCTATCACTACGGTTTGGAAGGAACCAATTTATAGGATTCTTTATCGAATAAAGAATCAGTCATAGTTCAAGTGGCCCCCAAGTCTAGGCGGAGATAAATATGCAAAACGTGCTACGAATCAGCACTATAGCTACCATAAAGATTGTGGCCATATGACTGAAGATTGTGAGATGTACAAAAGACACCTTGACGATTTGGTCTCTCGGAGCTATCTCAAGGAATTTATCCAAGAAGATCCCAAGGACAGAGGGAAAGCCATGGAACTGGATTACGAGCAGAATCCTAAAGGGATAATCCACATGATACATGGGTTGGCCACACCTTATACGAGAAATGAGGTTAGGCTATTACAAAGGCAAGTCAAGCACGATCAACATGTGATGCGATTGGGAAACAAGAGAAGGCGAGGAAACGATGTGTGCAACGAAAGCATAGCATTCACAGATGATGATCTGGGAGAAGTTCAAATACCCCACAACGATGCTTTGGTCATAACCCTACGAGTTGGGGAATATGACATCAAGAGAATTCTAGTGGACTCAGGGAGTTGTACAGAGGTAATGTACTACGATGCATTCAAGAAGCTGGGGCTGGCCCAAACGAACTTAGAGCAGTCCACAACACCCCTAATTGGGTTCAGTGCAGGAGCAGTCTGGCCTTTTGGAAGAGTACCATTGCCTGTTCGGGCTGGATCAGTGGTGTTGAGGACAGACTTTTTAGTTTTAGATGTTCCTTCTTCCTATAATGCGATTATAGGGAGGACATGGCTACACAAGATGAGAGCTGTCTCCTCAACTTACCACCAGATGGTGAAATTCCCAGGATCTATTGGGATCAAAGTAATTAGAGGCAATCAGAAAGTGGCCCAACAGTGTTTAATTTCCATCATTAAAAGAGCCCCAAAGGCCCATCATGTTCATACATTAGAGGTACCAGATCAACCAACTATCGAGGATGTCCGAAGAAGCCCAGCAAAAAAAGTGGTCGTAACGCCCCGAATTTTGGGTACGTTAAATAAGACAATTTTATTGAAATTCCAAAATAAAGTCTGGCTCTTTATTACAACATAACTCTCACAAGAGTACTTTCATTACAAAGAAAGGGAAACTAGGGTTCCTATCTACAGCTCCGCCTGCTCCTTCCTCCTAGCCAGCTCTTCAGCACCGAAAGCTTCCAAGGTGTAGAGTTCACCCTGTTCGTCTATGAGGTCTGACACATTATACCAGCGTCGCCACCGATATAATATGCCAGGGTCACCAAAAGGTAACACCGTGAGCTACGAGAGCTCAATAGAGTAAATCCTACCCACTAACCGATAACTTACGAACAATAGATCGTAAATAACAAACAGTAACCATAACACATCCACAATCGATATTCAACAATCGTTGGTGTCCAAGATTTCCCGGTTTCTCCTACGCGACTCATCGTAGACCGTCTCACCCTTTTCCACTTAAATCAACCTTTCAAAAATTATTAGCTTATCACACACATTTGCATTGGCTCCGTACCGCGGATAACCAAGCTACACACACACCCAACCTCAGTTCCGCCGCTCCGGGTTCCCGAGTATCCGCACAATGGTTCCGCCGCTCCGGGTTCCCATTGGCACACAATATTGCATTGGCTCCTCTCCGCGGATAACCAAGCTATACCTCACCATGGTTCCGGCGCTCCGGGTTCCCATGGGAACGCACACAAAACTCGCATCACACAATGGGCTACCATGTCCGACCACATTGCGGTTTTCAAAACATTTCACCCGTTTCAAACACGCCTTTTCATTAACCACACCCTAGGTGCCATATTTCTACTTTCTCGATTTTCGTGTCTCGTTTTCATGCATAGACTCCGTGGTAGGACTTTCCATATACGTAATCACAAGTCATGCTTCATAATCTTGAAACTAAACTTGCAAGATCATCTAATTTTACATTATCTAGCATGCTTAAAACATAAGTTGATGAGTTCAACATACTCCCCATCCTTTCATTATTTCAAAGAAACACCTTTCGAATATTTTCATTGATAGCAATAGATAACCTTATCATAAACCAAAATCACAAAATTTATACTAGGGAGAATGTGTAGGGATTAATCTACCTTGATCCGAAACTAGTCGGGGCCGAATAAGCAAGTTGGAAAATTCTACGGGCGGTGAAATGTCCAAATCTGGACCGAACTTCGGATGGCAGTAACTTGGTCAATCTTTGGCCGAATATGATCTTTCTTGGATTGAAAACGAAGGTCTAGAAATTCTCCACAACTTTTGTGAAGGAAGTTGATCCTAGAAACTATTTTAGGTGGGAGAAAAACAGTGATAAAGGAGGAGACAGTAAGCTGTCTGGAAATGGAAATCCGAGAATTTCACTGAACTTCGGATGCCAATATCTTTGTCATTTCTTCACCGATTGGGGTGATTCTTGGGTCTAACTTGAAGGTCTTGAAGTCCTCTACAACTTTCATAAGGTAAGTTGGCTCTAAAAACTACTCAAAGCAAGAGAAAACTGGGGATTTCCAAAGGGCAGTTGGCTGCCAGGAAAAACAGAAATGGTTTCTAGAGAGAAGGAAGAGCGAAGCTTGATGGTGTGAGTTGAAATGCTTGGAATGGCTCCCTATTTATAGACAAACCTTGGCTCTCTCTCCTCCCTCAATGGCCGGCCCCCCTCTCTCTCTCTCTTCCTCAAATTTTGACACATGTCATGCCAACTAGAAAGATCAAGGCCTAACCCTAGGCTTGCATGGCTAGGATTTGATTCTTAGAAGAAAAGGGGTGTGAACAAGAATAATCAATTGGTAGTTGTACAAGACTTGGTGTGAAACAAATCATAGGAGTACAATGGAGGTTAAGTCTTAGCTAGGAAGGAAGTTTCCCCATGGATTGAAAGATTAATGGAAGATCATGGAAGTACAACCAACTTTCCTTCTTCTTTCTTCCTTCCTCTCTCTCTCTCTCTCTCTCTCTCTCTCTCTCTCCCTCCCTCTCTCCCTCTCGGCCTCTCTCTCCTCTCGGCCTCTCTCTCCTCTCTCTCTCTCTCTCTCTCTCTCTCTCTAGTACACTACTACATATATATATATATATATAGTTATGCAAGAAAGAATAACAAGTACTTTGTACTTTGAAACAAGGAAACTTAAATACTAAGTTTGAACAACTAATAAGCACATGTTTAAACTAATAAACTTTTGTACTAATGTACTCTAGGTAGTTTAACTCCATTAAAATAAATCAATTGGGTACAAAACCCCAACATAAAAATAATATGGAAGTACTTTAAGAATCTTAGGCTTTTAAATCCCAAAATAAAATATTGGTACTTCCTTACATGGGTTTAAAGGAAAAGACAAGTTTAATAAATCCCATGGTACTTTGAAAGACTAACCCTTTTACCCAATGGGTAATAAATCCCCTAACTTCTATTATCCAATGGATAATAGTTATTAGGTAACTTTTATGACAAAATAATAGGTACCTTGTCACATGGGGTTTTAAGAGAGAGATTAAATTAATCAACCCATGTACTTGGTTGAAAGATGAACTTATTATCCAATGGATAATAATTCTCCTAGCTTTTATTGTCCAATGGACAATAGTTACTAGAGAAATTTTATACTAAAATAATCAAAAAGTCATTTTTAAGCAATTAAAAAGTCCATTTTAAAATATATACAAGAGTACTTGATATTCTAGCAAAGAATATCAAGAATATAAAATCTAGGGTTTCTATTATCCAATGGATAATAATTCCCCTAACATTTATTGTCCAATGGACAAAGAATAAAACCAAAACAATAAAAGAAAATGATTAACCAATTTCTAGTCTAGGTTTGAAAAGGTTCAAAAGGGTCAAGATGGGCAAAACGGTCCATCTATGGTTAGGAAAATGTAACTAGGTGATTTCCTAGTTTGATTATTCCAACTAGCTGGTTAGAATCTAACTAGGTTTGTCAAGCGGGGCTTATAAGTCAAGAAATGAATTGAAGGGCAAAAACGTAATTACGATGAACTATAGGAATTAAAAGGAATTTTTAAAAGCAAATAAAAATTCAAATATTTAACAAAATTTTTACCGACTAAAAATCAGGGTCGTTACAGGTCGAAGGCCTGGAGAAAATACAGATCAACGAGGTTGATCCTGAAAGGTATTTCTTAATTGGAGAATCATTGCTAGCAGACGAAAAGGCTGAATCGATAAAATTTCTGAAGGAACATATCGATGTATTTGCATGGGTACCAAAGGAAATGCCCGGAGTAGATGTAGGTGTGATCTGTCACCATTTTAATGTTGACCCTCAGCATAAGTCGGTCATTCAGAAAAAGCGAAGGGCAGTCGTACAGCATGTGGATGCTGTAATTGAAGAGATCGATCGTTTGCTGAAGGCCAAAGCAATACGTGAAGTTTACTACCCAGAATGGTTATCCAACACCATGGTTGTAAAGTAGAAGAATGGGAAGTGGCGTGTCTGTGTAGACTTCGCAGATCTAAACAAGGCATGTCCAAAGGATAGTTTTTCTCTTCCAAGGATAGACCAGTTGGTTGACGCAACTGCTGGATACGAGTGAATGAGTTTCCTCGACGCGTATTGAGGATATCATCAGATTGCTATGTTTGGGCCTGATCAAGAGAAGACTTCTTTTATCACACCACGAGGATTGTACTGCTATAGCGTTATGCCATTTGGGCTAAGAAATGCTAGGGCAACATACCAAAGACTTGCGACCATCATGTTTAAAAAGCTGCTTGGCAAGACCATGGAGGTTTACATAGACGATATGGTGGTGAAGACTCAAGATAAACAGGGACACATAGTGGATTTGAAAGAAGCTTTCGGAATCCTAAGGGAATACAAACTGATGCTCAATGCCTCAAAGTGTGCGTTTGGAGTCAATTCTGGAAAGTTCCCAGGCCATTTGGTGACCATGAGAGGGATCGAGGCTAATCCTGATCAAATTGCGGCCTTGCAAAGGTTACAAAGTCCCAAAACCACAAAGGAAGTCCAGAGGTTGACCAGAATGGCTGCAGCACTTAACAGATTTATCAGCAGGTCAAGTGATAAGTGTAGACCCTTTTTTCAGTTATTAAAAAAGAGGGAGGGATTCGAATGGGGAGCAGAGTGCGAGCAAGCCTTCCAGGACTTGAAGAAGTATCTGGCTGAGGCTCCACTTTTGTCAACTCCACAGCCAGGTGAGTCTTTAGTTTTGTACTTAGCTATTTCTGAACATGTTGTAAGTGCAATCTTGTTAAGGAATTTGGGAATCGAGCAAATCCCTATTTACTATGTTAGCAAGACACTGCTAGATGCAGAAACGAGATATCTGCCCCTAGAGAAGAGATATCTGCCCCTAGAGAAACTAGTCCTGGCACTTAGGACAGCCACAAGGAAATTGCCACACTACTTCCAAAGCCACAAGGTTGTGGTTTATACTGAGTTGCCACTGAAATCACTACTACGAAAAGCAGATTTCTCGGGAAGGATCTCGACGTGGTCCATCGAGTTAAGCCAATACGATATTGATTATCAGCCGCGCACAGCAATCAAAGGTCAAGTGTTGGCTGACTTTGTGGCAGAGTTTTCTCCTGCAGTAGCCCCCCTGCCTCCTACAAGGAAGGAGCAGGTAATTGAAACACTAGCCATATAGAACAGAGTCCCAGCCGAACGGGATCCCATGGAATGGAAGTTGTTTGTTGATGGATCAGCATGTAACACTGGCTTGGGAATTGGGGTTGTTCTTTTTCCTCCTGAAGGAGTAATGATTGAGCTATCTGTTCGGCTTGGCTTTAGTGCATCAAATAACATAGCGGAGTATGAGGCACTTTTAGTTGGATTAAGGAGTGCAAGAACATTGAAAGTGAAACGAGTGAGGGTGTATTGTGATTCTCAGCTTGTGGTTAATCAACTGTCCGGCGAGTCCGAAGCCCGGAATGAGAAGATGGCAGCATATGTGTAAACAGCCAAGGACTTGCTTGATACTTTTGAAAGGGTATACATCGAGCAGATAAGTTCTGGACAGAATGCTCACGCAGATTCGCTAACGTGGTTGGCTGCAGTCATGCCCACTGAAATTAAGAGGAAAGTAGCAGTCGAGTATTTGACTGAGCCGAGCATCGGGAGGAGTGTTGAGTTGATCTTGGACGTGAACCAAGGACCAAGTTGGATGGATCCGATTGTGGAGTTTTTACGAGATGCAATACTCCCTTCTGATAAAAAGGAAGCTCATAAAATAAAGACCAAATCTGCTAGGTTTTGGCTGTCCCCAGAAGGGAAGCTTTATAGAAAGTCCTTCACAGGTCCCTATTTGCTTTGTGTGCACCCTGAGATGGTGCAAAAGTTTCTGCACGAAATTCATGAAGGGACATGTGGAAGCCATGCTGGGGGTAGATCCATCGCCCACCGAGCAATCACTCCAGGCTATTGGTGGCCACATATGCAAGAAGATGCCAAGGTGTATGTGAAAATTTGTGAGAAGTGTCAGAAATTCTCACCAATGATCCGAACACCAGCCGAAGATCTGGTGCCGTTGACGAGTCGTTGGCCGTTTGCTCAATGGGGAATGGACATCGTGGGTCTACTCCACAAGCAACAGGCAATAGGAAGTTTCTGCTGGTAGCAACAGATTATTTCACTAAGTGGATTGAAGTAGAGCCATTGGCAAAAATTACTGAACCTATGATAGAAAGGTTCGTGTGGAAGAATATTATTACTCGATTTGGGGTCCCCTATTCTTTGATTACAGACAATGGATCCCAATTTCAGAAGAAGTTCAACGCTTTTTGTGCTCAGTACGGAATACGAAATTATTATTCCACCCCAGAGTAACGGGCAGGAAGAAGCATCCAACAAGACCATTCTTGACGGGATCAAGAAGAGGCTGAACAAAGCTAAGGGGAAGTGGCCCGATGAATTGTCACTGGTTTTATGGGGACATAGAACAACACCTAGGAGATCTACGGGAGAGACCCCCTATTCATTGGCATATGGTACAGAGGCAGTCATACCTCTAGAAGTTGGCCTTCCAACCAACAGAACTATATTAGTCGAAAGTGGGGGCAATGATAGGGCCCTTGAAATTGAGCTAGATCTCGCCGAGGAAAGGAGGGAAAGGGCTATGGTGCATCTAACTTCTTTCCAGGAACAGCTGATGAAAAGCTACAACAAAAACGTCCACCCTTGAGAATTTGGTTTTGGGGACCTTGTACTTCGAAAAGTGCTCGGCAATACCAAGGTGGCCAACGAGGGCAAGTTAGGGGCCAATTGGGAAGGCCCGTATCGGGTAACCGAGATTGTGGGCATAGGGGCTTACAGATTGGTTGATCTGGACGGCAATCCATTGCCGAGGCCTTGGAACGTTCATAATCTGAGAAAATTCTTTGTTTAAAAAAGAGTTTAGTGTTATTTACTAGTTGCAAGGGATACGAATAATGCCCCCCTTGAGTTTCAAAGATTATGAATAAAATCATCCTTCCATCCATATCACAATTTTGGAGATTTTTTGTTTTTTCTAAATACGAATTACAGACTTGTTTTTCTCTATTCGTATTGGGGAGCAGGGGGGATAGGCACGAATGCCACGTACGAATACACATATCCATTACCGAACACTTAACCTTGCATGTTTGAAAACCTCTTACATTTAGAAAGAGATACATATTATACATTCTTTAGAAAGAGATACATATTATACAATATCCGAAATCAGTCTAAATATTGGAATACGAGACACTTACAAGCAAGTATGAAATAAATACTTCTTTCCCAAATATGAAACACTTGGCTTAAAACATAACGAGCATATGTTTGCTAAATTATCTAAGTACGAGAAAACTTAGCAGTCGTTAAGCATGAGAAGCGTAAAACAAGCAAGAGAAGCTTAAAACAAAGATGAGAAGCTTAAAACAGGTATGAGATACTTGGGTAAATATCAAGTACGCAACATGAGGGTTGTACGCTTATGGTTCCTTTCTCTAAAGTACGAGAAACTTAAAGTCTGTTAAGTACATGCGACTTAATAATATTTGAATTCGAACAAACTCGGCGATGCATACGAGAAACATGCAGAGATCAAGTATGAATAAAGCTTATCGATTAAAAGCTTAAAGGTGCATATGAATACATGCGACACTCCCTGAATACGAAATTATTTCAGGAAAATGCAAAATAAACCGAAGTACGAAAAACTTAATTATGCCATAAGGGGCCGAATACCTGTGTTACCAACAGTATGCATATACTTATGCCACGCAGGGCCAGAACCTATGGTCACGCAGGTTTCGAAACCAAAAGATAAAAACCAGATAAATGCTTACCAAAATCAATCCAGGTTTTGAATGTCCGGGGCTGTGACAATTGTCACTTCTGTGCTGGAAGCACCACCAACCGCAGCATTTTCTTCCGAGACGATATTCTCATTGATCGCCTCCTGAACAGTTGCTTGTTCGGTTGCAGCACCCTGGGACTCCATCTGTATCTCTTCGTCAGCTTCTGCAAATTCATCTATCTGTCGATCAACGTCCTCAGTGGGGGGCTCATCATGCTCTTGAGATGCTACTGCCCGGTCGCTGGGCAGATCATTCTCGGTCCAGAGGGGAGAATCATTTGCTACACTGACCTTCGTCAAACAAGCTTCCCAGCACGTAACCCAAATCTGGTCTTGTATAGTTGGCATCTGCTCCACGTAGCTGGCCGTAGGGTTGTTGAAGCCCTTCTGATAGCCCCCTTCATAAGCAGTCTTCTTAGTACTGTCAATTTTCGACAGAGCCTGACTAAGGCTATCCTCAGCTGTCTCATGCTTGCTTTTTGCTTCATTAAGGTCCGACTTGGTCTTATCTCTTTCTCTTTCCAATCTGGAGACTGTTCGGAGTAACCTCGTGTTGTCATTCAAAAGTCTGATTCTTTCAGCTTCAGCTTCCTGGAACTTCTGTCCCAACGTGACCATTTTTTGGATAAACTATGGAATACCAAATGCAATGTAAGATAAAGAAGTATCAGTCATTACAAGAAGAGTAAAGCTAAAATTATGCGAAATTTTTTTTTACCTTAGTCCCACTGACAAGACCAGTGGACACAAGCCGTTCAGAAGGGGATGAAGACTCCTTCTGCATGTCAACGGGGAGCAACAAGCCTTGTGTAAGGGCTAGTGCAGTCTCTGACGAGCTTGCACTGTCCCCAACATTAATAGGACGATCACCCCTAATGAGTTGAGGGGCCCAGACCTCATGAGCTACAGAGATGCTCGGTGAGGGAGTTTCCAGAGTTGAAATAGAAGCATGAGCATCAGGAAATCTAGTATCCTGATTTCTGGGACGTTTGTCCCGGTGAGCATCAGCTGCTTCAAGGGAACTGTCTTGTTCCCGAGGAGAAGTGGAGGATCGAGTGGAGGACCCCCTAATGCGATGGGGTGGCGGGGGGGTGCGACCGCTCGATGCCACCTTACCAGGACCACCTCGTCCTCGTGAAGAGACAGTGAGCAGGGAACTGAGATTCAAAGGTTGACGAGTCATGTTACCTGGGTCTGGAGGAGACGGAGAGTACCCAGAAGAGGACGTTTGGCTAGTATCACAATGAGCGGCTGGCTACTCGGATTGTTGTTGTGGAACAACTTGTCTTCTTGAAGACCTTCTGAGAACCACGTACGGGAGGGGAACGCCTTCCGATATCGGATACTCACCTGGCTGTCCGGCTGTAACGGCCCGAATTTTGGGTACGTTAAATAAAACATTTTATTATAAAAACAAAGCGAGTTTGGCTCGTTATTACATCATAAACCTTACAAAAGTACTTTCATTACAAAAGAAAGGGAAACTAGGGTTCCTATCTACAGCTCTGCCTGCTCCTCCCTCCTAACCAGCTCTTCGGCTCCGAACGCCTCCAAGGTGAAGATCTCGCCCTGTTCGTCTATGAGATCTGACACATTATATAGGCGTCGCCACCCATATAATATGCCAGGGTCACCAAAGGTAACACCATGAGCTACGAAAGCTCAATAGAGTAAATCCTACCCACTAACCCATAACTTACAAACAAAAGATCATAGAATCATACTAACGACGATATCCACATTCCGTATTCAATTATCGTAGGTGTCCATGATTCTCTTTGTGTCTCCTACGCGACTCATCGTAGACCGTGTGACCATTTTCCATTTACAAATCAACCTTTCAAAATCATTTGCATTGGCTCCGTACCTCGGATAACCAAGCTACACACCCATCCTTTCAAAATCATTTGACGTTGGCTTCGTACCGCGGATAACCAAGCCTTACACACCTAACCTCGGTTCCGCCGCGCCGGGTTCCCGAGTATCCTCACAATGATTCCGCCGCGCCGGGTTCCCATTGGCACACAATTGCATTGGCTCCTCTCCGCGGATAACCAAGCTATACCTCACCATGGTTCCGCCGGTCCGGGATCCCATATGAACGCACACAACCTCACAATGGTTCCGCTATTCCGGATTCCCATTGGAACACACGCACACACATAATGCCCTCGAAATGGTCATTATGTAGTTTCTAAAATATCTTTTTCCTCGGAAAACATATTTTCCTTGTCAACCACACCCTAGGTGCCATGTTTCTACTTTCTCAGTTCTCGTGTCTCGTTACATGCAAAGACTTCCGCGGTAGGACTTCCACATCAACAATCATATAACATTCAACAAGATCATCCAACTCTATATTGCTAAACATACGCAAATCAACGCTTAAAGCATAACGCCACATGTTCGGACGACCTTGGAGTGATAAATCACTTATGCTTCATCGTGTCACAAGTAATACAAGCAATTCATATATGCATGCTTATATTCATCGTAAAGATCACAATACAAATACTTGAGACGAAAAGTAATTCAAGATAACCTACTTATACATAGGATAAGTGAGTAGAGATTAATCTACCTTGATCCGAAACTAGTCGGGGCCGAATAAGCTAGTTGGAAAAAATTCCACGGGTGGTGAAACTTCCGAATCTGGACCGAACTTCGGATGGCAGTAACTCGGTCAATCTTTGGCCGAATAGAGTCGTTCTTGGGTTGAAACCGAAGCTCTAGAAGTTCTCTACAACTTTCGTGAAGGAAGTTGATCCTAGAAACTAGCTTAGGTAGGAGAAAAATGGTGATAAAGGAGAAGACAGTAAGCTGTCTGGAAATTGGGAATCCGAGATTTTTACTGAACTTTGGATGGCAATATCTTTGTCATTTCTTCTTTGATTGGGGTTGTTCTTGGGTCTAACTTGAAGGTCTTGAAATGTTCTACCACTTTCCAGAAGGAAGTTGGTTCTAAAAACCACTCTAAGCAATAGAAAACTGGGGATTTCCAAAGGGACAGTAGGCTGCCCAGAAATGGTTTCTAGAGAGAAGGAAGAGCAAATGCTTGAAGGGATGAGTTGAAATGCTTGGAATGGCCTTCTATTTATAGGCAAGGCTTGGCTCTCTCTCCTCTTCTCAAATTTTGACACTTGTCATGAGATCATGAAAGATCAAGGCCTAAACCCTAGGCTTGCGTGGCTAAGATTGTCCTTCTTGGAAGACTTGGTGTGAAAAGAGGTGTGAACAAAAATAATTGTACAAGATTCTAGTGTGAAACCATAGATAATGGTACAAAGGAGGACAATGGAGGGTTAATTCCTTAGCTAGGAAGGAAGTTTCCCATGGATTTGAAGTACAAGAAGGTCAAAGGCCAAGGTACAAGCAAATCCTTCTTCTTTCTCCTCCTTTCTCTCTCTCTCTCACTCTCCCTTTCGGCTGATCTCTCTCTCTCTCTCTCTCTCTCTCTCTCTCTCTCTCTCTCTCTCAAGTACAAGTACACTTATGTATATATATGCAAAAAAGAGAATAAAGGTACTTGGTACTTGAAACAAGAAACTTAAAGACTAAGTTTTGAATAACTAATAAGCACATGTTTAAACTAATAAATTATTTATACTAGTGTACCCTAGGTAGTTTAACTCTCCATTAAAATAAATCAATTGGGTACAAAACCCCAACATAAAATAATATGGAAGTACTTTAAGAATCTTAGGTTTTTAAATCCCAAAATGCAATATTGGTACTTCATCCATGGAAATTTTGAAAAAAAACTATTTTATTTGAATCCTTGTACTTGGTTGAAAGATCAACCTATTACCCAATGGACAATAAATCTCCTAACTTCTATTGTCCAATGGACAATAGTTATTAGGTAACTTATCTACTAAAATAATCCAAAAAGTACTTTAAAGTAATTAAAAAGTCTAATTTTTTATAACTCTTAGTACTTGACCAAGTATACATTTAATATAAACAATTGGGGTTCTTTTATCCAATGGATAATAATTCCCCTAACATTTATTGTCCAATGGACAAAGGATAAAACCAAAAATATTTAAAAGAAAAAGAATAAACAATTCTTGTTCTAGGGTTCAAAAGGTTCAAAAGGTCCAAGAGGGGCAAAACGGTCTATTTACGGTAACTAGATGGCTTCCTAGTTTAGTTCCTCCAACTGGATGGTTAGAAGCTAACTAGGCTTGCTAAATAGGACTAAAGCGCAAGAAATCAATTTGAAGGGCAAAAACGTAATTTTGACAAACCACAAGAGTATTAAAATAAAATTCAAATATTCAACGAAATTTTTAACGACCAAAAATCAGGGTCGTTACACCGGCGATCGTAACTCCAACGTCAGGTCTTTAGCTCCGTGGTTGGGGAGTAGTCGAAGTTGAAGCGCCGCTGGTGCTCGGGTGGGCTAGCCTTCTGTCGATAAACCCCCTGTAATTAGGATCGTAGCCTAGCAAAACGTCTGCATTACGGCCCCGACCAGTTGTTCCAGTACCAAATTCGCCTGTACATTTCAGGATCCTGTTAATCTCTTCTGTTCGGATGTAACTTGGCTCACGTCTGGGTCGTTTGTTAGCGTTGTCCGCTGCAAAAATAAAGCACAAACATGAATTAGAGACGTGAGGAAACTACGAAAAGCAGTGAAAGTTAAACTACAAAAGTAAAAAAGAAGCATACATGGGTAACCCCATATGTGGGGGCAATGCAAGCCCACCACTTGGCCGTCTTCCCCAATAGGCTCGAAAGCTCAAGTGACATAGAGGAAATCTATTTCATGATCGCGAGCAGAATCTGGCAGGTTGAGTATGAGACATTTTTCCGCTTTCCTTACTTTGAAATAGTAAGTATTGTATTCAGGGTTTAGCAGAATGCTATACCACCACTAAATATCCCATAGGCCTATATTAGTCCCCAGGATCCTATTTAAAGCTACTACTCCCATTATAAGCCTGAAAACATTCGTCGAAACTTGCATGGGAGTAAGACGATACCAATTTAGGATTTGGCGAAGTAGTGGGTGAAGAGGGAAGTGAAATCCACCCTCGACATTAGCTACAATAGGGATACACATCCTATCCCATGAGCCCACATCCCTATCTACCCCTAGTGGGGCAAGTTCAACCCCAACGTTCTCAGGGATATTATATTCCATCCTAAAAGTTGTCATGGCTGGAGGGGTTTCGCAAAATTAATGCAAGGCATACGAAACAGCCGAACTTCTCTGATCCCAGGCAGTCAAGGGCGCCCAAAACATCAATGAGTATTAATATTATGACTGCCCGGGATCAGAGAAGTTCGGCTGAAGTTCTGATTTTAAGCTTTACCAGTTATCCCCGAACGGTGTCAAACGAGCAAAGCTGGGGAGCAATTATAGGGAGGTATTCCCGAACAGGTGCAGTTAGTAGCCGAACACGTGGTATATGGGAGCACGTGGTAAATACGACAGGTCATACCGCTGGTTAGGACGGTGAACGGCGATATGGACCAATGACATGAGAAGTCATTAGTCCAGGCAGTCTGTTCGGCATATAAGGACAAAAGACATGTGAAGTCATTTGTCCAAATATAATAATAAGGACCAGTTGTGTGTGAAGTCATTGGTCCATGATTGACTGTTCGGCAAAGAGATAGCCGAATAGGGAAAATAACTATTGAGGAAGCCGCCTTAAATGCTAAGGCGGCAGGAACGCTCTAGAAGGTTCCAGAGCAGTGTTATCCTGTAAAGAACGAGATCCCGAGTATATAGGATCTAGGAAAGACACCCACTATGAATGGGATGTTTGGCCAGATATGGAAAAGAGTCCTGAAACGACTCTTTTCGTGAGCTGATAAGGGAACAAGTATCCAAGATATCCTGGGTTCCAATACATAATAGGAATCTTAGGGCAAGAGGGATGCTTGGGTAGAAAGCAAACGTATGCCTATAAATGCAAGGCTAACCTAGAGGTAAAAGGTACGCAATACGTTGCATTCTAATTATTTTCCAACTGATAATTAGGGTTTGTTATTAGTTTGTGATACTAATTTTGGCATACTAATTTTTGCATCGGAGGGCCTTTGCTACGAGAAGCAGAGGTGCACTCACCCCTTGTCTGTTTTGGAGATCAAGGTACCAACAACGAATTAGGGTTCCGGTAAGAGGCACGTGAGGCCGTTGCATATTACTGTTGTCCAGAGCATCAATTGTTTTCATCCCCCTACATGTATAGTGATCCACCCTTTCAAATCAACGATAGCCGGTACTGTCCAATGCAACGACTCGATCATTTTGCATAGTGATCCGCCCTTTCAAATCAACAACAGCCGGTCCTGTCCAATGCAACGGATCGATCATTTTGTATAGTGATCCGCCATTTCAAAACGACAGCCGGTCCTGTCTAATCTCCAATGGCTCAATCATTTTGTATAGTGATCTGCCCTTCCAAATCAACGACAGCCGGTCCTGTCCAATGCAACGGCTCGATCATTTTGTATAGTGATCCGCCCTTTCAAATCAACGACAGCCGGTCCTGTCCAATCTCCAATGGCTCGATCATTTTGTATAGTGATCCGCCCTTTCAAATCAACGACAGCCGGTCCTGTCCAAATCTACGGCTCGATCATTTTGTATAGTGATCTGCCCTTTCAAATCAACGACAGCCAGTCCTGTCCAATCTCCAATGGCTCGATCATTTTGAATAGTGATCCGCCCTTTCAAATCAACAACAGCCGGTCCTGTCCAAATCTACGGCTCGATCATTTTGTATAGTGATCTGCCCTTTCAAATCAACGACAGGAAGTCCTGTCTAATCTCCAATGGCTCGATCATTTTGTATAGTGATCTGCCCATCCAAATCAACGACAACCGGTACTGTCCAATCTCCAATGGCTCGATCATTTTGTATAGTGATCTATCCTTTCAAATCAACGACAGTCGGCCCTGTCAAAAATCTCGACGGCTCGATCATTTATACTGATGATCCTCCCATCCAGACTTCAACGGCTCAATCATTTATACTAATGATCCTCCCATCCAGACTTCAACGACTAGATCATTTATACTGATGATCCTCCCATCCAGACTTCAATGGCTCGATCATTTATACTGATGATCCTCTCATTCTGTCTGTAACGGCTCGATCATTTATACCAATGATCCTCCCATCCAGACTTCAACGGCTTGATCATTTACACTGATGATCCTCCCATCCTGTCTGTGACGGCTCGATCATTTATACCAATGATCCTCCCATCCAGACTTCAACGGCTCGATCATTTATACTAATGATCCTCCCATCCTGTCAAATTCCTCAACGGTTTGGTCACTCAGCACATTGATCTCTCCGTCCGCATCCACGACAGATGGTCCTGTCAAATCCCCCAACGGTTTTATCACTCAGCACATTGATCTTTTCGTCCGCATCCATGACAGACGGTCCTGTCAAATCCCCCAACAGGTTGATCACTCAGCACATTGATCTCTCCATCCGCATTTCAACGACAGCCGGTCCTGTCAAATCCATCAATGGTATTTAGCCATATCGTCCATACAATCCACAGCGACGATCAGATTATCGTCTGACGGTTCGTTCAATGGTCCACTCGTCCGCAACTAATTGTTCCCCAGGAGAGTCCGCCTTGGCCTGCCCTGAACAACTACCTCTACATCAGTCTAGCTTCACACGCATCTTCCAGTAGCCTTATTGGTCTGTCTCGGATGGTTTTTGACAAGCAGATTGGCTCTGATTCCCAATAGATGGAATTCAACCTGCCTAACACGACCTACCCGTGTTTGTTGGAATGCTTCGTGCTGAGGATAGCTTGATCCCTAGTAATGACGGCCTGCCCCGTCTAAATCTCCAGCGATAGCTTGTCCTGGCCAAATTTGATCAACAAGCGGTGATTCGCTCGTCCACTTCTACTTCCATCCCCGGCAATGGACCGCCCGTCCATTCCACCAATCAGGTTCCATAAGTTTACTTGTCTACTTTACTAGTATGCTTTGCTCTGGATTGCCTTGAGGGGTGTCAAGAATTCTTTGACGTTACTTGTACCAAGTCGATGGTGCTTCAAGTGCCGTCAAAGAGGGGCTACTATAGACACCCCAATCTGGGCTTCCAGATTAGTTTACTTATGGTTTTTGATTCCCCGAAGATGAAATGGATCAAGAACATCCCGAGAATGATAGCGTGTTTGAGCTTTGAGTGTTTGCAAAACCTTTGAACCTAACCCAGCCTAAGCCACTTCAAAAACCAAAAACCCAATTGACGCGTGCCAGGGCGCAACCATCGCGCGCCAGGGCACACCATCGCGCGACAGATTGACTCCGTCGCGCGACGGACCAAATCTCCCACTAACCTTTCTTAAGGAGGACAGTTGGCCACCAATGTAACTTCAGCCAGCCTCGTGGACTGGCTGAGCTCCTCTCCTGGCACCAACCAGATCCACTATCCCTTCCTATAAATACCCCACTCCTTTTTTTCATTGAAAGGGTTCAAGAATTTCAAAGGTTACAAACCCTAATCTCAAGAGCATAGCTTGCTCTTTCTCCACCATTATCAAACACCCAACCATTCAATCAATCCTCAAATCTCAAAGCTCAAATCCTTTCAAACCCAAAACCAAAGGTATAGCTTACCTTTGTTCTGTCTTTCTGTTCTGATGCCTGAGGGGGGCTGGTAGGGCCAAGGCTGGTAATCATTACCAGTCCTGGTCCTAAAGCTAGCAAGGTTTCAAAACTGTTGTGGCAAGAACCAACGCGCGATGGTCCCACTTTTGTGCGCGACTGTCTCAGTCTAACGCACGATGGACCATGTGGGGATTGGTGTCCTACTGTTTTGTGCTTTATTTTGCATATAGATCACTGTTAAGCATGTTAAAAACCTGTTTACTGCTTTCCTTAGTATAAACTGCTAGTTTGTAGTGAGTTTGTGCTTCTGCTATTTTGGAGTACCCCTGGGATCATTCTGGACCTGTCCTAGAACCCAAAAATGTGTAAACCAAACACTGGCCCGCGCCAGAGCGCAACCATCGCGCGCCAGATTGACTCCATCGCGCGCCATGGCACACCCTCACGCGACAGAGTAAGTCCATTGTGCGATAGAGTGCCTTTGACCAGTGAGTGGCCTTGCACGGGTAGCTCGGCCTTAAGCCATTATTTTGTCTGCACACTGTTTATGGGGTGTTTTATTAATTTATAGGGCTTTACAACCTTTAAATTGTATATTATGTTGCCTATAACTGCGTGGTTTGTCCTGGGTGTGCACTGGTCCTTCCAGAGCCCAGAGGGTTTGAGAATAAGAGTTGTGGGTTTGAGCTCACCGGCACGCACGTGGCTTAGAGTTGTGCGCGCAGGAGTAAACAACATGTAGTGAATTGTTCAGTGCATGTTGGTTTCTTCCTGTGCACGTCACTCCAAAACAGGGGCCTTCCAGTTTGTTTAAACTCCCACAGAAGTCTGTTCTCATCCTATACTAACTGTTCATCCATGTTATCACTCACATCCTGCAAACTGTTACAGTTTTAATCCCCTTTAACTGTTCCCCCGCCCTAATTGGCTGAAATATTGATTAATCAAATAGAATCGCAAACAAATGTTTTCGCAAACGCCTAAGTAGAGACCGATCTCCGGATTGGGTGAGAGGGTGCCATAAAACCCTTCCCCTCTTGTAACCTGGCTCCCGAACCCAGATATGGTTATGACGGACTGGTTCCTTACTTTTTCAAATCAAACAGCGCGGCAAGTGCTTCAAAATACGGTTCCTTGGGTGTCGGACCTTCAAACCCGAGTGGCGACTCTGTATTTTTGCGAGTGCTTGTCGTCCAGCTAAGCGCTCCCTCGAACCGGCATTTTTCTTTAGGAAGGGAACGGAATCCTTTCCTAAGAAAAAGGGCACGCTGCCCACAGTGGCGATTCTGTTAGGGAGCAACTCAATATTGGTCTATACTTGGATTTTAATATGCTTAAGAACAAATCCCACAAAAGCCTATCAAAATAGTGAGCTTCTCGCTGCTAAAGAAATGATTGGTGATTTGATAGGACCTTGTGTCCGGCCATCCTGACTGGGGCTTTTTCGATTGTTCTCTCATGTCGTTTTCTTCTAAGTATTGGCTAAATAAAGTGAGCCAAATTTGAAAAGGCATTTGCGAATTTGCGATTCTGTTCCATTAATCAAACTTTTTAGCATTCTTCATATGC
This sequence comes from Rhododendron mucronatum var. ripense, assembly GCA_019656295.1. Lineage (NCBI taxonomy): Eukaryota > Viridiplantae > Streptophyta > Magnoliopsida > Ericales > Ericaceae > Rhododendron > Rhododendron mucronatum. Next base: position 3,578,695 of record BPLT01000009.1, on the reverse strand, counting down.
ATCGATGTGGGATAAGCCTCGTTGGATTGTTTTGGCAATCCGGCATGGTTTACCGGAGCTTGGGGACCCCGAATGACCGATAACCTTCGACGATGATGAGTCATTCTACCATTTGACTGTTGCTCTGCAGTTACATGGGCAGCGAGAGGTATATCTTGGCTTTAGTCCGAGGAACCCCTCAAGCCAAAACCAGCCTTTGCATATACAAAGCATTAGAACTCTCCAAACAGGTACCCACAGGGTAAGATCTATTTGCATCTAACCCCCATATACTGTCTATGTGTTACTGTTTTCCCTATCACATGCACTGTACATACATATCGTTATGCGTAGAAGCATGTATAGGGCGGCTTCTAGGTTGTCTCTCTTTCGAGTCTGTCTTATGCCTATTAGGACGCTTCTAGGCCCAATGAAGAGTCATGCATCTTGATGGTGCATGTTATCAATTTTCAAAGTCCTTAGATCAGAGAGACTTTGAGAAATTAAGACTTTTTAAGTCTTTGTCTAATGCCCGATCGAAGTTTCAAACAGAAAACGAGGAACAACGGAGAGAATGCAGTGATGCTTATACCACCTTGGTTATCGTGCGTAGCACGTACACCGTTTAGGCTATGGCGCTGTGTCGCCTACGCCGCCCCGGTTCTGGTATCACGTCATCTACACCGAGTTGTTCTGACTCCAAAGTTGAAACTTCGAGAATGGAATAGTCAAAAGCTTAGACTGTTTTGACATCTCTTAGTGTTAGTTGGTTCTAAACAAAGGATACACTCTCAAAAAGAAATCCTAGGGTTTTGGGCAGCGTTCGAACGTCGTGAGACAGACTTGTCTGTAGTTGTAGAGTCTAAGAGGACACTGATGATGATGGTCTTTGCATTTTCGTTTTTTTCAATTCTTTCAATAAATTGCTAAAATGGCGTCGCTGAGCTTTCATTACTTTACTTTCAAAGCTTCGGGCCAATGCATCGTCGGAGAGTACCGAATAGAAGAGCCAAACCTACTTGGGTTAGTCTGTCGGGGCTGTTACACCTTCGCTTCCAAGGTTATATCACCTACCTCGTTGATCAATTCAGAATGGCAGTACAAATGGAGCTGGCTGAGCTCAGGAAAGCTGTAGAGGCACTACAACAAATAAGTCCTTTTATAGCGTGCCAAAAATGCTATAAAATTATATACATAGCGTTCTAGAGAATGCCTTATTAGGCGATGCAATTAAAAGTCCTTTCTTTCAATAGCGTTCATTGTCCGCTAATGTTAAAATAATCCACAGCTTACAAAGAACGCTATAAAATGTTAAACATAGTGTTCAAATGAGCACTGTACTAGCCTCTGTTGTTATAGATACGAGACCTTCTATAGTGTTCATGGTCTGTTATAAATAAGAGACCTTCCATAGCATCCAATGCTTGCTATAAATAAGAGATCTTCCATAGCATTCAAATGCTGCTATAAATTGGAGACCTTCCCTAGCGTTCAAAAATTGCTATGCATAAGCAACTACAGTAATGTAAAATGGTACATTCCGTAGCATTTATGCCTGCTATAACCTATCAACTTCATATATACAATTGTAAGCATTCATCGCATCCTATACAAAGCTTTGAAAAGAACCAATTAAAACCAATCGCCGAGTTTAATAATTGCCATAAAGAAGCTCCCATATATTCATACATTAATTGTTCCATACAAAATCATGCAATAGGAGACTTCATCTGACATCACTTAAGTCTAAATATAAGTACCTAGCTAGCTATAGCCTTCATCTTGCTAACATTTGCAAGGAGGAAAGTTGCCCAGCTATACAAAAAAGGAGCATCCCAGCTATACAAAAGAGGAGCATCCAGCTATACAAAAGAGGAGCATCCCAGCTATACAAAAGAGGAGCATCTCAGCTATGTCTTCATACAAAAAAGGAGCATTAAGGCTCTACAAAAAAAAAAAGGAGACATCAATGCAAAAACTTCAACGTCCAACACTAGCAAGATCATAATCTCCATCTCTAGCAAAAAGTGATGAAATATCGATCTTCTCTTTCAACCAATCGACCTACATACAATACAAGAAAGAGACTTAGAAGATTACAAGAATGTTTCTTGTTGAAGAGTCGTATACAAATATATATTTTGTGTCCAAAATCTGTGACAGTCTCATGGCCACAAGAGCAAAATCTATGCTATATTATAACAAACGAACTCTGAGTAAAACAAATAACTTCACAACCCTATCAACACTAAACGAGCTAATGAGCAAATATGAATTGCAAGTTGTTCAATCTTAGCAAGCTTTAAAATGGATTGAAGATATCTCACTTGTTTATTTTTCAATAGATTTCAAGCAAAATATTAACTTGCCACCATACTGCTACTACGGTGCTACCACATCTTTTGCCAATGTCATCATCCTATATATTGACTATTCTACCCACAACTGTACAAAGACAATGCAATCCCAAGTTGCAAATCAAATCGTGAATCGGAAGTTTCACAGGTCACCTATAAAAGTTTTTATTGATACACGAATCGTGAATTGAACTGGGTAATGAATAGAACCATAAGAATCTCGTTACTATGTGAATGACTCGGAGTTTGTCTGACATCCTTTTATATCCCAAAAACACTTCTAGAAAACTCTAAAGCTCAGGAAAAGATGCCCCACAGGTATAGTACAATTTGACACTAAAACAACAATGTATTCAATTACTAGGGTGCTATTGCTTAAATCTGAAACCCGCTCGCCATACCAGTGTAGTCCCAATTAAGACCCAAGTTTAATATATGACTAACAAATAAACTTAATACTGCATAATTAATACTTCTTGCATTTTCCCTCCTTGGCGAAAATTTCCCCAGGTGCACATGGTGACCAATACATGGCTGTTGAATACATGGAAGACCAAAAACTCCTTTAATAAGCTTTAATACAAAAAGTTCAATTGACAAATCATGTCCTCTTTGTTGGTACAGAAAGCAGGTACATTCACTTACTAGTAAAATTGCATAGCAGATGAAAGCCAAGGATCTATTACTAAAGTTTAGTGAATAACCAAGAACCAATATTAATCAAACCTCCTAGGCCTTTATATGTGTTTGTAACAATCCGCTATTTACACATAGCCTAGCCAGGTATGAACTGCATTAGTCATCTCTTATGGGTTATTTGCTCAACCACCAGATTGTACGCCCATTGTATGTATCAAGCCATGTTGAAAATCTACAATTTATTCGTGAATGTAGAATGTTAGTTCATGAGAGAACCAAATGGTTATATTCCCTCATCCAGTAGCAATCAGGCATACATTTATCATCTAAGAGAATTAACTCAATATGAAGGAGGGAATGTACATTACCCTGGCGAAGAGTCCATAATAACTTGACTAGCAGGCCACCCGATGGTAGTTCCCACTGCATCGACGACATAGGTCAGATCACTTGTAGGCCTCCAAAGAAACACTTCAAGTTTCTTTGCTACATCCACCCAAACTTTCATTGCGTTAGGTCCAATCGGAACACAATGACATGTTTCATTTGGATCACTCGAAGACCAACGCCATTCAGCAACTACGTCTCCCGTCCCCATCCAATCTAGCAACTTGCACTTGGTATTCGGACTAATGTTCACAATCTTTACCAACAAATTGATATAACAAAATTAAACAATGATAATTGCTCTGTCGAACTGCGAATATCAACTAAACCACCAGAAGATTCAGACATATTTTGCTACTAGTGTTAACAAAGCAGTCCTAGATATTAGCCTGAGCTGCATAATTCTTTTGTAGGACATTAAGCTCCCTCTCTGAATCTTCGCTCTATGTTCTCACTCTCAATCCTTGCTCTCGTTAATTTTAGTAGTTTGTCGGAAGAAGCTTGCCTGCACTTAAATGAAGATAACTACTTTCCCATTGTTTACTGATTCATGCGTAGAGTCCTAACTACATACTTGAGTCTCGTTCAATTTGCTGGTATATGAATGCAATGAAGCCCCCTACAGCTCCAACAAATACATTATGCAGAAATGCCATCTTAACTAAACTCACACACTAAACATAGAAGAAAGACAACACCAAGTTCATAGTATAAAGCAAGAATTTTCTAATCAGGTGTCGAATTGCAATAAGAGTTGCTACAATATGTACACAACAAAGAACTTGAGAAACTAAGTCAAAGTGCAAATTAGGATGTTCATCATCTTGCTCTGAAGTGTTTTCCAATCAACTAAGTCATATATATAAAACTTTTGATATTCACCAAAACTTCTGATATCTGTGATGGTAACAAAGTGGTGGATTACGATGCTCAACATCTATATGAATTTGAAAAACTAATGGATTAACCACCACAAGACATCTATGAAGACATCTATGAGCAATCATACTAGTCTTTTCCTTCATCAGTTCATCACTAGATAGTTAAACAAGTTTCTCTGGAGCTTGATATTTTGGTGATAAAAAAACTTGCATATTTTGACTTAGGATTATATTCTCATCCCATACCAGCACGGGTGGATTTGTGCCATGGTGATGTAACTTAGAATTAAAATCCCATCACCTAATCGGGAAATAAGAAGTATCTATTACCAGAATGCATTGGTACCCAACGAAATCCCAAAAATGATCAAGCACTAGGAATAAATCAAAATAAAAAATGGAAGACACCATAACTAAGAGCGATGTGAGGAAAACATAGGTAACCCTTTCCAAAGATCATGTGCCCATATGCCAAGGCTCTATTAGTTTCAACAGAGCCTTGTACTTTCTTTTATTAGTTTCATAGTTGACATTCCAAAGATCAAACGCCAATATGCCTAGGCTCTAATAGTCTCGACAGAGACTTTGACTTGTACTTTCTTTTATTAGTTAATAATTTTAAAAAGCAACAACTAGACATTTCTTTTTACAGAATAGTCAAACCACAACGAAGGAAGTTAAAATATGAGCTCCAAGATAGAGCATTACATACCTCAACAAGGGAGACAACATTCAAGTTAAGCTATAAATAGGACTTCAGTATGTCAGCACTTCCTGAGAAAAGTTAAAACATAACAACTATGTCTGGTAAGTAACATAAAACACATGCGCACACAGAGAAGTAAAATACAAAGTAGATAGATAGTTTTAACTTGAAATATATAATCTATAAGACATATACACAACTCAAACATATGTTATACTACGTAAAAAAACAGCTCATAACTTACATATAAGCTGTCAAAGGAAAGTTCAATAGAAAAAACCTCAAAAAGGTGTGTAACTAAGCAAGGGAATTAGAACGTTACAGGTGTGTAACTAAGCAAGATGAGGAAGAGAAGGTAAAATTTTCTCACTCTTGGATAGATGAGAGATTGGAAGAGCCGAAAATTGTAGCACCATATGCCTGAGTGCGAGAGCGGGATCTTGATGGTCTTTTGATTTTTTCAGGTTACGCATTTTAAAATGCTATGGGTTCGTCAAGAACACAATCAATAGTTGGGCCGCTCTTCCGTCGAAACCTTTACATAGCATTTTGGAAAAAACGTTCCAAAACGCTACAACTCAATGCTATTAAAAGCCTAATTTGTTGTAGTGAAATGAGTTACATATTGGCCAATGCCAATGCTGTCAATATGGCCACCATTGTCAATTGGATCAATAGTTACTACTTGTTTAAACTCTTCCTTAAACAGAAGAGAATCTAAAATAACAATGACACAACATTTAGCAGATCAAGATAGGGTGTTGAAGATGAGATTAGTTAATCTCCTTCTCCAAAACAAACATTTTATTGAAACAAGTTGATTGTTTAAACACTTCCTACACTGACCAAGTTACCGTTATTTCGAAGATCTAAAAAGAAATTGGAAGGGGGAAAGTATCTCACCCTTTCCTAGATGATCTTGGTAATCCAAATGTTTGTATATCTCCATTGGAGCAGAATAACCATGAATCTTTCTGGATGTCTCTCATCAACAGCATCACATATAGACATTGATAACAATAAAGTAGCCCAATAAATCCTGCAATAGGCAATCACAGCAAATGATAAAACTGGGGAAGGAGGTGGCTGGGGTTCAATGGTTGCTAGAGAGTGGTAGAACAAGTCAGACAACAAGAAGCATACCAAACAGAGAGAGAGAGAGAGAGAGAGAGAGAGAGAGAGAGGAACCAATAGATTGAACTGGATAACTTGCTTTCGACGGCAGAGAGACCCCAAACTGCTAGATCTATCTGAAAATCCAAAACAATTTTGCAGAAAATCATCAACAAATTAATGTGGCATCAAAAAAACAAGTAAGCACAAGGACTCCATACAAGAATTGGCCAAAGAAAACAACCCAACAGGAACATTGAAACATTGAAACTCTAAGCTTCTGCAAAGTTGTTGTCATTCAATTAGTATTTATGAAGATTGAAAATTAGCAGAGTAAACCATAACCATGTTCACTGACTTGTTATTCTTATTCTCCTCCTAATCCTCCTCCCTTTAGTTAATTGGTAAGACGCTTAACTTGTACACTCAAGAAACCATTCCGTAACGTACTTTACTGTTACTATTGACTAAATCAAACTACTATTCTAGGATTTGTTTCTTGACTAAATCAAAGTTCGGACCAACAGGATTCATACTTTCACCGCATACTACATCATCTTTTATGCAACCTTGTTATAATGGAGTTTATGCATCTTCTAATGATTTTGCGAATTACTCGTATCTCCTTTCTTGAAATGATGCTTGAATCTCTATTACCAATGTCTTCCCACAATATACCAGACCTTGAATCTTTGTTACCAATGTTTCCCTAACTTCTGTGCTAGTATGTTCAAACCAATAACTAATGGAATTTTCCCGAAGTGATGCTAGAAGACAATAAGCATTCTATTTTATGACCAACTATACTTAGTGGTGAACAATTTTGGGGAATCTTCTCCTTCATTACGTTGCAACAATTATGGCCCCAACTTGAGCAGATTCATTTACACCTTATAGTTGGAACCACCCATGAAACATTATGCAATCATTTATGAAGCATCAAAAAAACAAGCTAAATAAACTCTGCCGATGCAAAGAGACAAGTTTTGAGAGAGCATTACCTTAAAGGTGATTAATCAATCTGAAGAACCTTAAATAGAGAATCACAACGCCAAAGAATTTGTTGAAGTTGTCAGTTTTTGGCACTTTCAATAGGCATTAAGCATTCTGAATTTCTGATAATGGCACAGAGTGAGAGAGAGATTACCAGGTCTTCACTTCCTTGTGCTTGACACGTATAAGCTCGTAGTAAGATTGTAAAAGCTAGTAACTCCATTCAACTTCTATGAACTTTAAACAAAATAAATCCCAGAGTTTAGTAAAACAACCCCACAACAATGCGACAATTACCGAACTAAAAAACACTAAAGAAGCCATCCAGTTGCCTATACAGAACTTTAGTACTCATTTTGTTAGCTATATGAGCAACACTTTTTAGAAAATGCAAATCCCAAAACGGCAAAATATGAAGCCATCCAGTTGCCTATACAGATTAAAGTGACAAAAAACTTGATCAAGAGGAACCCAATATATGATGTTTAACATTCTATTGAAAGGAACTAGACCAAAACACTCTCAATGGGTCAAGGTATCAATTCTTCTCCGTGAAATCATAATTTACTCATAAGCACATAATGAAATCCAAGCCTTATATACAGATTTATACGAACTAGGAGTTTATTTAGGGCTGGATAAGAGAACTAGGGTTTACACTTTGGGCCTAATTTCTGGAAACAATTGAGGGTTTTCGAATCTAGTTTCTTTTCTAGAAAAAGTAAGCAACCAAGTTGTCGTACTTGTCCCGTGCTATTCCTACTCGTGGGTTCTTTGAAACTGGGCTTAATTTTTGGAAACTTCTCTTGCTCGCAAACGGCGGAGATCGGTGGTGCTTACATCTTCGTTTTCCTGTGTCACGACACACTCACACACCCACACAAACAGAAGAGAAGGAGGAGAGGGGGAGACAAAGTTTTTCATTGAGAGAGAGAGAGAGACCTTGTTTGTGTCCAGTGCCTTTCTCGACTGTGTGAAACTGATCTTGGGCCTGAAGATCTCCTCGCCCGCCATCGCCAGGAGAAGCTTGATCGAAACCTTATTTCTAGGGTTTCAACCGACGATGATGAAGATCTATTTATGCCTTTGATTTTGGAGCGCCTCTGATTTTGAGGGAAGATTGAAATTTTCAGAAGTGAAGTGCGATTTAGGGCGTGAAGTAAAAACAAATTTGGAATGCTATTGTATCCTTTAATGAACGCTATAGTATTTTAGGCGCTAGTTTTTCCTCTGCTTCTCATCATTGAACGCTATAATTGGTTCCCTTTCATAGCATTCGTAAAAAAATGCTATTGCATAATGCTGTTATAGGTCATATTTGTTGTAGTGAGGAATTGGGTCACAAGATGGACAAACAGATGATTATGGTCCAGGGACTCGTTGGCCTCGTTACCACTACAACCCTACAGCCAGATATGGGGCTAGTCAAAGAACCTCCTCAAGCCTACCACTCTCTAACGATCGGAATCAAACTATGCTCAGGAGACATGTTCAACGACATGGTTGAATTCCATAAGGCTAAGACTCACTCGAAGGAGGATGTTGATTCCTTTGTCGAAGCCATTGCCAAAGGGGAGGACATGCTTAGTGATGAATTCAGCCCCGAGGGCAAAAGAATGCATCCTGTTAATGAGACAATGTGTTGCAACTGCAAAGCAAACAAGGGTCCTGCTTTGAACTCTCAATTCACTCGCCGGAACCCACCGAGGGTTTTTTCATGTTTCGATGCACCTTTGGCCTCGGTCTATGAGAGGCTCCTCGATGCTGGTTCCTTCAAGCCCCTCAATCCAACTTCATTACCCAAGAATCCCTTTGCCAACTTCAAATATAACCTCTATTGCACCTACCATCAAATGCCTGGCCATTCAACCAATGCTTGTTTTCGGCTTCGACATGCCATTCAAGATCTCATCGATTGTGGCATCATCCTAGCCCCATCTCCATCAAAAGTTACCACCTTCAAACCTATCATCCCAGAAAATCAACCCCAACCAATTGTACCCATACTGTCCGAGCCTGAGGACAACCTGCTGGCCACTGTTTGTGCAATTGAGACTTTCTCTGCCAACATCTAGACTGACAGTAATAAGGAGCTTATAAAGGAGCAGACCGATGGGCTGAGGTCCATTATTCATGAGAGCACCGAGTAGGTTTGGTCGAAGAAGCTAAGGAAGCCAAAGTGCTGCTGCTTGGGCATGACACCCGCTGGATCCTACCTCTTTTTGTTGACGCTATGGGTAGCTTTTTAAATATTGCATTTTCAAACCGCATCTGCTTTGCATTGGCGTTTTGTCTAAGCCTGACACAGAGTCTTTTGCATTGGTCTAAGTCTAGCTCAGAGTCGGAGGTTGTCCCTCTTGGCCCTCCGCGTCGTAGCTTTTAATTCAAGTTTTGAGTCTACTGTACATGGCAACCCCGGGGCTTTCTTTTTATGATATGCTTTATCTTGCTTCTAAGCATTTCACTGAGTTTTAATAAATTGTGTCAACCCTGACGACGAAGGGATAGATTTCGATGGGATCATCCCCAAGGAAATGTGTACCCTCACTGAAAGAGAAGACGAATAGCATTCTCAGCCTACAAATTGAAATAATAGTTTACAAATAAACTTGAAAGATGAAGTAGGCCCCCGAATGGTTCAAACTGGTTCAATGCTATTCCCAGAGGAGCATTGCGCCCGGTCAGACAGGTTCGAAGAATTCATTGACATCTTGGCATGGTCTCTCAATAGACACGCCTGGTGTTGATCCTGAGATAAAAGAAGTATCGAATCCCTTGCTACCAGATGCCAAACCATGTAAAGCAAAGCTCAAAAGGTCCAGCATCTTATACCATATTCGAGTTTGCAGGAACAGCGTTCCATCATACACAAGTTAGAAAGTTCAAAAATGGACTGGAGCGGGGCATGTCAACCGAAGCACTATTGACCCAGCGTCATCAAAGCCATTGTATCTAGGGCTGTAGCCATTTCATCGACCTCGGCGGCAATAAATTCAAATACCTTGGTCAGCATAGATCAATTCAAAAGCCTTTTCCCTGAGAGAAGCTCGTTGGGCTGAAAACCCCAAGGGTGGGCAATTCCAAGCAAAAGTTAGAGCAGCTTGCTAGACCAGAAAACTATGAAGGCGGTTTAGGCAAAAGTAAAGGTAATATTCAAAAGGTCGCTAGGCCGAAAACCCGAATGGGCGGTTCTAGGCAAAATTTAGAGCGTAAAAGATGAGGTAAAATACTTGAGTGAACCTTAGCCTGAAGTACGTTTTGACCTAATTCCCTAGCTTGGGATACATAGGCAATCTCTCTTTGAGACTCGGTCGTAATCTATAAATTGGATCCATGGTTGACGTTTGGTACACATCAAAGGTCGAAGAGGATCAAAGATCAAGCTGCATGGGAGGAGTCTGAAGGGGGGAACCTTTTGTCTTTCAATTTTATTTCAAACTACTAATTCAATTTCAAAGCTGAGCATAAAGCCTTAAAAGATTTTAAGCATAAAAAACAGAACAAAATGCTGGCGAGGCCTAATGGCTCACAGTTTATTCTAAGTTCAGCGAAGTCTGGTGCAAGCAACTGTAGCGGATTTGTAGTCACGCGCGTATTCAAGTCAAGCAGCAGTCAATAGCAGTCGGCTACTGCCTTCGAGTTCTGTCCAAGGGGCTTTTGTCGAGTTTTGTCATACGATGCAGACCAAATGTGATTGCACGGGGGTGTCGGTTTTAGTCTGGGCCTTTATGTGTCATCGTTTGTGTCTTATGTCCATTTTTGCGACATTTTTTCAGTTTTCAATCCATTGTCCTTTTGGGATGTTTTTCGCAATTTTGTCTGTTCGTGCAGGTCATTGTGCCTATATTGGCCTTGCAAGCGTCAATTTCACCTGTTAAGCACTATTGCTGTAACGCCCCAAATTTTGGGTACGTTAAATAAATGATTTTATTGAATATTTAGAAAGAATCTGGCTCAAAATTACATCATGAACCTTACAAAAGCACTTTTATTCAAATAAGAGAGGGAAATAGGGTTCCTATCTACTGCTCCGCTTCCTCCTCCATCCTGGCTAGTTCTTCGGCTCCAAAGGCTTCCAAGGTGAAAAGCTCGCCCTATTCGTCTATAAGATCTGACACATTATACCGGCGTCGCCACCCATATAATATGCCAGGGTCACCAAAGGTAACACCATGAGCTAGAAAAGCTCAATAGAGTAAACCCTACCCACTACCCCCTTAACTTATTAACAATAGACATAGTTTCCATATTGAACATGCAAAATAGTTGGACAATTACACATCATCATTCATTATACAACACATTGGTGTCCATGGTTTTTCGAGTTTCTCCTACGCGACATGTCGTAGACTGTGTCTCATTTTCATTTACCAAATCGACATTTGCAAAACCTTTTAACACACCCAACCTCGATTTTGCCGTTCCGGGTTCCCGAGTATCCTCACAATGGTTCCGCCGCACCGGGTTCCCATTGGCACACATTTGCATTGGCTCCTCTCCGCAGATAACCAAGCCACACAGCCAACCTCGATTCTACCGTTCCGGGTTCCCAAGTATCCTCACAATGGTTCCGCCATCCCGGGTTCCCATTGGCACACACAAACACACACATAATGCCACCAAAATTGGTCATTATGTAGTTTCAAAAATATTTCTTTCTTCGATACACATTTTTCTTGTCAACCACACCCTAGGTGCCATGTTTCTAACGTTCTTGATTTTTGTCTCATGTTTTCATGCAAGACTCCACGGTAGGACTTTCCACGTAAGGAATCATAAAACATTCATTGAAATCTTGAAACTAAACTAGCAAGATCATCCAACTCTATATTATCTAGCATGCTTGTAACGCCCCGAATTTTGGGTACGTTAAAGAGATAATTTATTACAGAAATCAAATAGAGTCATTGTTCAATATTACAGCATGGCTCTCATAAGAGCATTAGAAATACAAAATAGATAACAAAAAGGGAGCGAGGGTTCCTATTCTACGGCTCCTCTTGCTCCGCCAACCTAGCGAGTTCTTCGGCTCCGTACGCTTCCAAGGTGAAGAGATCGCCCTGTTCGTCTATCAGGTCTGACATATTATATTGGCGTCGCCACCCATATAATATGCCAGGGTCACCACAAGGTAACACCATGAGCTACGATGGCTCAATAGTAAAAATCCTACTACTAACATCGATTTCCACATGACAAGTACTTAAGTAGTAAACAAATGACAATAACAGCTTATTCATGTTCGTTTTATAATCATTATCGGTGTCAAGGATTTTCGATTTTCCTCCTACGCACACATCGTAGACCGTGTCATTTATTGCTACCTTTCTTTTCCAAAGACTTCTTTTTAACTCACCCAACCTCGGTTCCGCCGCGCCGGGTTCCCGAGTATCCTCACAATGGTTCCGCCGCACCGGGTTCCCATTGGCACACAAAAACTTGCATAGGCTCCGTACCGCGGATTACTATGCTACTCACCCTACTTCGGTTCCGCCGCGCCGGTCTCCCGAATATCCTCACAATGGTTCCGCCGCGCCGGGTTCCCGTTGGCATACACACACCTCCCACGTAATACCCTCGATTAGTCATTACGTGATTTCAAAATATTTCCAACCGGGAAAAACACATCTTCTTAGTTAATCACACCCTAGGTGCCATGTTTCTACTTTTCTCAGTTTTCGTGTCTCGTTCTCATGCAAGACTCCGTCGTTTAAGACTTTACATACACATATGCATTCAATTAAAGCTTTGAACAATTAAAACAAGATCATCCAACCTATACTAACTAGCATGCTTGAAACATTCCAAAAGTAAATCATGCATCTGCAAGTTAACATCATTCATGATCAAGTAACTTCTTAAACTTTAAGTAAAGTAAGGACAGATTTTAACCACTTTAGAAGAAGAAAGTAAGATCGAACAATGATATAGTAAAGATTTCACTACCGTTCTTCTAGGCGGTGGTCGGCTTACGGAAGTTTGATCGTCGGTTTGAAATCGGCGGAGTAACGGCCTCCGGATTGCTTCGAAAGGAAAAGAATTGTACTTCTTTTCCTAGAAACAACTTCCTATCTTTAACTAAGCTACTTTAAGATCAAAGGGTGGTATTGGAAGTGGTTTAGTGGTATTGCTCAAGAACACTCAAGAACAAAGAAAGTTCTTGAACTTAGAATCAAGAACACTTGAATTTTTTTAGAGAGAAGGAAGAGCTATTGCTTGAGGTGTGAGTTCAAAGCATGAGAATGGCCTTCTATTTATAGGCAAGGGCTCCCCCTCTCCCTCCTTGGCCGGCCCCCCCCTCTCTCCTCCATCCTTAATTTTTTAATCCATAAAGATGTGTTCACATGGAAGAATTAAGGCTAAAATCCTAGGTTTGCATGGCTATGGTGTACCAAGGATTTGATCTTGAACAATCTAATGGTGGAGATGAGATTAGTACAAGATTCTTAGGCTTAAACAAATACAAAATGTACAAAAGAGGACAATTGGAAGTTAAGTTGGCTTGGAAGAATAAGAATCCAAGAATCTTGAAGTACATGGGAGTTCATTGGCCAAGTACCACCAAATTTTCTCCCTCCTCCTCTCCTCCAACCGGCCCCCCCTCTCTCCCTCTCTCCCTCTCACGGCTCTCTCTCTCTCTCTCTCCCTGTCTTCCTTGCTTCCTCATGGTACATATATATATATACATAGGTACAAATATAGCAAGCAAACAAATAAAATATATGTACTTTAGTACTTTAAGATAAAAAAAATAGACTTTAAGGCTAGGATTCTCTATTTGAACACATGGTACTTTAGATAATACTTTAACCATCTTAGTACTTAAATATTATATACATGGTACCCTTGTACAATTGGAGGTTCAAAACCCCATTAGAAAAATAGTTTAAGGGTACATAGGAATCTTGGTACCATGTACCTTCCTAATTAAAAATGGTTGTGCTTTCACACATGGTTTAAATGAAAAGTATTAAACTAATTAACACCATAGTACTTTGAAAGACTAAGACTATTGTCTAATGGGTAAAATTTCCCCTAACATCTATTATCCAATGGGTAAAATTTCCCCTAACATCTATTCGAACAGATGAGGGTATTTCATCTTCATGGTTTCTTCTCTTTCCCAAGTGGTCTCTCCTGCTCCACGATGTTTCCACAAAATACAAACCAACTTGATCGTCTTGTTACGGATAGTATTCTCACTTCAGTCTTGAATCTTTATCGGTTCTTCTTCGTATGTCACATCTTCCTCAATGGTGATGTCTTCCCAATTGAGAACATGAGTGGGCAATGCGAGGTACTTGCGGAGCATTGACACATGAAACACGTTATGCACTCGGTCCAGCTGAGGTGGCAGGGCCAGGCGATAAGCAACCTTCCCAATCTTCTCCACAATGTCGAATGGTCCGATGTAGTGCGGGGATAGCTTTCCTTTCTTCCCAAATCTGATGACTTCCTTCTTTGGTCTTGTAGAGGCCCGTGTTTTAGGGCCGTAATTTTTTTTAAAAAAAAATGTTAAAATTATCGAGTGATGACGTAAATTGTGGAAATTCGAATAAAGGCATGGTTATAAGATTAGGGGATTAATGTGACATAATTGCAAGTGCAGGGGTGATAGTGTGATAAGTATATATGTATATGTATATGGCGTACAGGGGACAAAAATCATTTTTCCCCTTTTCTCTTTTTTTTTTCTCTCTCTCTCTATTCTCTCGGCTCTCCTCCGAAAACAACTCTCCTCCACTTCTCTCCTCGATTTCATCTACTTGGAGCGTGATCCCGATAAAAGTTCAAGAATTAAAGTTGTTCTACGGAGCGCGGGCTTTCCGGATATCCAAGAAAAATTACGATCGGACCACATGGGCTTCGGTTGACTTGGTCAAAGGGTCGGGTTTTGCTTAAAACCCTTGAGGTAGGGATTTCTTACTCTTGTTATGCGTTTATACGGTGTTTATGTACCTAGATCGTACTTTGTTTCGTTGTTTGAGGTTGTTTATTCCATTTACGAAATTCTGCAGAACAGGGCCTCTGTTTTTGGGGTTTTATGCCTTCTTAAACTCATGATTGAATTTTGGTTCCTTCATATGAAATAGAGTAGACTTAGAGCCCGTTCTAATGCCGCTAGAATCACTCGAAACCGTTGAGAATTGAATTTATGGTGATTTTTAGAAAACTGGTCTGTAATCTGTCTCGTTTTCTGGGTTTCAGCCCACTTCGAACGGCCATAACTTTCTCGTCCGATGTCCGTTTTATGCAAATCTTATATCGGTTCGAAGGTCTTGAAGTTAGCTTTCATTTACCACTTGAATCGCCTTAAAATTCGTAGTACACCGAAAGTTATGTTCATTTGAGTGGAGGTGTGTCAATCTGTTATCCAGATTCATATCGCTTCGGTAAATGCCTGTTTAACCATTTTTGGAGCGCAGATTTGACTAGGGTTCCTTCATACCTTTTAAGCTTCATTCACTCGCGCAACGTTTGGGACTTGAATCATTCAAAAATATTAAGAACTCGATTTATTATGATTTTTAAAAGATTGCCCTGTAATCTGAAAGTCTGGGCAGCGTACAGAGCTGTGTATTTCATCGTTTGCTATGGTTAAATGACATTATTGATGATGGGTCCTTATGGGTTTTAAAGATTGGTAAGTTGGTGAACTTTTGGCGCTAGAATCATGAAAGAATTTTATTGGACGAACGGGGTCCCAAATGCCCGGAATTGAATGAAAGAACTTATTGGACGAACGGGGTCCCAAATGCCCGGAATTGAATGAAAGAATTTTATTCGGACGAACGGGGTCCCAAATGCCCGGAATTGAATGAAAGAATTTTATTCGGACGAACGGGGTCCCAAATGCCCGGAATTGAATGAAAGAACTTATTGGACGAACGGGGTCCCAAATGCCCGGAATTGAATGAAAGAATTTTATTCGGACGAACGGGGTCCCAAATGCCCGGAATTGAATGAAAGAACTTATTGGACGAACGGGGTCCCAAATGCCCGGAATTGAATGAAAGAATTTTATTCGGACGAACGGGGTCCCAAATGCCCGGAATTGAATGAAAGAATTTTATTCGGACGAACGGGGTCCCAAATGCCCGGAATTGAATGAAAGAACTTATTGGACGAACGGGGTCCCAAATGCCCGGAATTGAATGAAAGAATTTTATTCGGACGAACGGGGTCCCAAATGCCCGGAATTGAATGAAAGAACTTATTGGACGAACGGGGTCCCAAATGCCCGGAATTGAATGAAAGAATTTTGAACGAAATACTTGAGAAATACAAGACAAATTGATTATGTTCTAAAAGGAAATTCAGTGGTATGTTCATTTTGTTCTGTTGAGAGATATACTCGTTGTCATTAGCATCTTGGGGTTCGTTGTACTTATAAATCGTTGCTCACTTATTACTATTGATGCGTGATCGTCACGTATACGTATAGATCGAGGCAGAATGAAATATTTGCATAGTGATGGACAAGTGACGGTTGAGGATAATTTGTGGTCTAATTAGGATAATTCGAGTTGGTTTATGCTTCTAGTCTGACGTATGAGTTGTTAGGAATACCTTTATGAAGTCATGATCCCCCTGTTGTAGTATGCTCGTTTGTGGTGGAAGACTCATGTTTCTTTGTGGTATCTAGTCGTATTCACTCACTCTAGGTGCATGATTCATCGCATTTTCATATAGCTTGCGTATAGATTTTCCTACTGGGCTAGTGTAGCTCAACCTATCATTTTCAGGTACATTGCAGGTCACAGTCATGGAGTGCTTGGAGTGCATGCTGATATCGTTGTTTAAAGCTATTTTCAGAAGTTATCCCCGTATCTTTGTATAAAAAAAAAAAAACTGTACTGCATTGTATTTGTTTATTTAGAAACATTGTAACTGTTGAACAGGTTTACTGACTCTGGGAAACTGTACTGTCCTTTGGGGTATTATTTGTATTATTGCGAGGATTTTAATTATCTAAAAGTTATTATTATCTATGTTGAAAATTGAGGGCGTGACAAATTGGTATCAGAGCATTAGGTTTGAATACCTAGAGACCGTGGGGAGACTTAGTCTCAGGGGTTCAAAAAAAAAGGGTCATTGCATATCTTAACAAAAACATGTGGGTGCTTGCATTACTGATGTGTGTTCACAGAACTGGTACTAGATTCATGTCTACATGAAACAGTGAAAGGTTGATGAAAAAGGGAATTTTGACTTCATTGTAGTAGTTAAGGTGGAATCTATGGCTGTAGTTGTTGTTGACGGTCTTGCTTTTGAGATTTTGGTAGTTAGATGCTTTTTTTTTTTAATGAGATGCTAGGCAAAATGAAAATTGAGATGTTGATGGTAGTGCGTAGTGGTGATGTTGACGTGTGAAAGAGGATAATTGTTAGTATATTATAAAGGAAAGAAAATATTAAGATGACTTATGAGATAAGTGTTAGATGTGTATTTTATTTAAATCTCATAGATTACATGCTATGTCTTGAATGCGTGAAGTGAGTGAAGTGAATCTCATGTGATGTAAGTTGCATTGAGTGTAAGTATACGAAGGATAAAATTTGTGTGACAGGAATCATAGTTTGTCCGAAAAATGAGCAGGATGTATTATAGCTAAATGAATGAGTTAGTGTATGCTTCAAATATGTAGGGAAGGTAATGATCTATTGTGGTAATGATTGAGGTTGGTTGTTGTTATTGAGGTTAATGGGGCTGCGATAGTGAGTAAAGGTAGGGCAAGTAGGGCCCACATAGGGAGATATTTGTATGTAAGGTCGAAATAGAAAAATGAGGGTTATAGGTAGGGTGTCGGGATACAGTATGTGTCTTCTGGACACCCAGGCGACTACCGAAGAGATCCAGTTGGAAGAGGCGCTTGATCACCGCTCCTTCTAGATGGAAGTCTCGGAAAGTCAATTGGACAATAGCAAAAGAGAAGTGTTATGGTGGTGTTGTCAACATTGCTGAGGTGATTGCCCTGGCGGTGTCAATATGACAGGTTGGTAGGAAAACAAGGGTAGTATTGCTGGGTGCTAGACCGAGACATAATAAGATTTAAGGAGAATTGTATCAAATGTGATTGAAATTGAGTGGTTGATGTAAGTTATGTGTTGAGAAAGCTGTTTGAAGTGGGGGGCACTTCTAACGTGAACTATTGTGGTTAATAACAAAGTGGAATGTTATTGATGCTCTGAGTTGAAATGGTGGGAATTTTGGAATGATAGGTATGAGGGAAACAGAATGCTATGAGGTGGAGGATTGAAGCGTAGAAATTGTGTATGATTTGTATTCGGCGATATAGATTTGGACTGGGTACAGTAGAGGACGAGTCGGGGTATATTATTGGGATAATACGATCGGTTGAGTGTGATGAGGGGATAGTTGTAATAGTAATAGTGATAGTGGTGATAGTGATGGGAATGATATGGCCATTATTGTTGAGGTTGAGTGTGATTGATGTGAATGTCGCTGAGGTATAATGATGTCGGCATGACCACTTAGCGGAGAGAAGAGATTTGAGAATTGTGAGAATTTATGGTGCGCGAGACCGTTAGGAGTTTATGTGTGAGTGAATTTGGTTCTTAAGAGATGAGGTAGTAGAAGTCTTAGAAGTTAGCAAGGAGTATAGACACGTTGTGTTTAAAACCCCCGAGTCTTGTTGGTATGTAGAAAGAAGTCTTATCAATTTGTTTGTATTTGTATTGGTGTTTAAATTTTAGTATCGAGAAAATTAATAGTAGTGAAAGTTTGTTAGTACATCTATTGCACACATTGTGTAGGTATTTGAGTGATGAATGCCGTGTGATTGTAATGTTGATAGAGAAATGATTAATATTGGTGCTGTGTATTTGTTGATATTTAAGATTGTGAAAATGGGAAACATGTGACTTGAGTAGACTAATTGATGAGAGTATTCGACATTGATGGGTGAACTAAAAAAAAAAAAAAATGTGAAGGGTATTATGAGGTTGAAAGGATTGATATTATTATTGGACTTTGTAGAGCCATGAATTGTGAAGTGATGAACACATTGTGGGTACGTGGATACATGGCGAGTCCATTGGATACGGAGTGAAGCTGTTAATGCATGGGTAGGTTCGATGTTGTGTAAGCAATTAAATTGTATGGTTGGTTTATTGAGATATTTCGTGTGTGACATTTGCTGCTATTTGGCTTTAATGTACATGCTTGACTTGTTATATACTCTCGATGTGTGTAATTTTCTCTTAGTATATGGTACGGAATAGACGCTGTGTTGTGTGGACATGTGCTACGAGGAGATGAATTTTTGGTTTGAATCTAGCGTGTCCCTTCTTTTACTAGTCATAGTAAAATGTAAAGTTTGAAGAGGATAGAATCTAACTCTATATATATGTTGTGTCCTTGCTACTCTTACGTGTGATACGATTAGAGAATTAGATGCGAAAGGTCTCCGTGATATGTCAACGCATAGTTGGGAGTGGTTAATGGCTTGTAGTAAGGAGAATAGTGGATTTGAGAGTTTATATGAATAATTTCAAGGTTGAGTTGTGTTGAGATACGTAAAGACGACACATTATGATAGAAGTGAGTTTAGTCTTCTAAAATAGAAACTGATGATTACTCTGTGTGGGATGAGAATTGTAGGGTGGTGTTAGAACCTTGATTGTGTTTGAATGTTAGATAAACGAAAGAGTGTTAGAAGTTTATACGGAGTTAATAAAAGAGTTATGTGGGTAAATAGGAATATGAGTTGGTCACCGTGAATAGCGGTTTGTCTTATGAGTGTTTGGTGTCGTTGACTATCCTTAATATTATCAATAGAGCTAGATCGGTTGTGAGACCAGTTTACTCTTGGAATTGAAAGAGATGTCAATAGTTTTGAGATGTGAGGAGTCTACCTATGATGGATTGGTGTTATAACTAAGTAAAGAGTGATAAGCATTATGTAGTCCAATTATTAGATTGTGAGGTTTCATGGTTTCTTTACGGTAGAGATTACTTGGGGTTTTCTGGATTGAAAAAAAAAAAAAAGGAAGATTGGTCTATTAGTTGACGTTGGTTGAAAAAAAAAAAAAAATAGAATCGAAGTTTTAGAAGTGAAGTTGTGTAAGCAGTCCAATGTGTCCTTCTAGGGAGTTCAAAAGATACTTAGCCGAATGAGTTGCAAAGAATGAGAATGTGAAATTTGGAGTTTTAAGAACATCGAGGTACCATTTGTCAGATATCAATGTGATTGTCTTGCAATATATAAAAATTAGGACTCTTGTATTGACGTTAGGACTTGAGAGTCTATTAAGGATAAAATTTGATAAAGACGATGGAGGCTTGTGACCAAATGTTGAGTGGTAGAACCATACTGGTAGTGAGGGTTTTTGAGGAGCAAACAACATAAGGAAATATCTACGTAGAAAAGGAAGGATGAGGTTTGGATTGTGAAATTATGATATGATGTTGGGTATAGTGATTGGTGGCTTGGTTGGAATCGATTAGCAAATTTCGGGGACGAAATTTTTTTTAAGGAGGGTAGGTTGTAGAGGCCCGTGTTTTAGGGCCGTAATTTTTAAAAAAAAAAAATGTTAAAATTATCGAGTGATGACGTAAATTGTGGAAATTCGAATAAAGGCATGGTTATAAGATTAGGGGATTAATGTGACATAATTGCAAGTGCAGGGGTGATAGTGTGATAAGTATATATGTATATGTATATGGCGTACAGGGGACAAAAATCATTTTTCCCCTTTTCTCTTTTTTTTTTTCTCTCTCTCTCTATTCTCTCGGCTCTCCTCCGAAAACAACTCTCCTCCACTTCTCTCCTCGATTTCATCTACTTAGAGCGTGATCCCGATAAAAGTTCAAGAATTAAAGTTGTTCTACGGAGCGCGGGCTTTCCGGATATCCAAGAAAAATTACGATCGGACCACATGGGCTTCGGTTGACTTGGTCAAAGGGTCGGGTTTTGCTCAAAACCCTTGAGGTAGGGATTTCTTACTCTTGTTATGCGTTTATACGGTGTTTATGTACCTAGATCGTACTTTGTTTCGTTGTTTGAGGTTGTTTATTCCATTTACGAAATTCTGCAGAACAGGGCCTCTGTTTTTGGGGTTTTATGCCTTCTTAAACTCATGATTGAATTTTGGTTCCTTCATATGAAATAGAGTAGACTTAGAGCCCGTTCTAATGCCGCTAGAATCACTCGAAACCGTTGAGAATTGAATTTATGGTGATTTTTAGAAAACTGGTCTGTAATCTGTCTCGTTTTCTGGGTTTCAGCCCACTTCGAACGGCCATAACTTTCTCGTCCGATGTCCGTTTTATGCAAATCTTATATCGGTTCGAAGGTCTTGAAGTTAGCTTTCATTTACCACTTGAATCGCCTTAAAATTCGTAGTACACCGAAAGTTATGTTCATTTGAGTGGAGGTGTGTCAATCTGTTATCCAGATTCATATCGCTTCGGTAAATGCCTGTTTAACCATTTTTGGAGCGCAGATTTGACTAGGGTTCCTTCATACCTTTTAAGCTTCATTCACTCGCGCAACGTTTGGGACTTGAATCATTCAAAAATATTAAGAACTCGATTTATTATGATTTTTAAAAGATTGCCCTGTAATCTGAAAGTCTGGGCAGCGTACAGAGCTGTGTATTTCATCGTTTGCTATGGTTAAATGACATTATTGATGATGGGTCCTTATGGGTTTTAAAGATTGGTAAGTTGGTGAACTTTTGGCGCTAGAATCATGAAAGAATTTTATTGGACGAACGGGGTCCCAAATGCCCGGAATTGAATGAAAGAACTTATTGGACGAACGGGGTCCCAAATGCCCGGAATTGAATGAAAGAATTTTATTCGGACGAACGGGGTCCCAAATGCCCGGAATTGAATGAAAGAATTTTATTCGGACGAACGGGGTCCCAAATGCCCGGAATTGAATGAAAGAACTTATTGGACGAACGGGGTCCCAAATGCCCGGAATTGAATGAAAGAATTTTATTCGGACGAACGGGGTCCCAAATGCCCGGAATTGAATGAAAGAACTTATTGGACGAACGGGGTCCCAAATGCCCGGAATTGAATGAAAGAATTTTATTCGGACGAACGGGGTCCCAAATGCCCGGAATTGAATGAAAGAATTTTATTCGGACGAACGGGGTCCCAAATGCCCGGAATTGAATGAAAGAACTTATTGGACGAACGGGGTCCCAAATGCCCGGAATTGAATGAAAGAATTTTATTCGGACGAACGGGGTCCCAAATGCCCGGAATTGAATGAAAGAACTTATTGGACGAACGGGGTCCCAAATGCCCGGAATTGAATGAAAGAATTTTGAACGAAATACTTGAGAAATACAAGACAAATTGATTATGTTCTAAAAGGAAATTCAGTGGTATGTTCATTTTGTTCTGTTGAGAGATATACTCGTTGTCATTAGCATCTTGGGGTTCGTTGTACTTATAAATCGTTGCTCACTTATTACTATTGATGCGTGATCGTCACGTATACGTATAGATCGAGGCAGAATGAAATATTTGCATAGTGATGGACAAGTGACGGTTGAGGATAATTTGTGGTCTAATTAGGATAATTCGAGTTGGTTTATGCTTCTAGTCTGACGTATGAGTTGTTAGGAATACCTTTATGAAGTCATGATCCCCCTGTTGTAGTATGCTCGTTTGTGGTGGAAGACTCATGTTTCTTTGTGGTATCTAGTCGTATTCACTCACTCTAGGTGCATGATTCATCGCATTTTCATATAGCTTGCGTATAGATTTTCCTACTGGGCTAGTGTAGCTCAACCTATCATTTTCAGGTACATTGCAGGTCACAGTCATGGAGTGCTTGGAGTGCATGCTGATATCGTTGTTTAAAGCTATTTTCAGAAGTTATCCCCGTATCTTTGTATTAAAAAAAAAAAAAAAACTGTACTGCATTGTATTTGTTTATTTAGAAACATTGTAACTGTTGAACAGGTTTACTGACTCTGGGAAACTGTACTGTCCTTTGGGGTATTATTTGTATTATTGCGAGGATTTTAATTATCTAAAAGTTATTATTATCTATGTTGAAAATTGAGGGCGTGACAGGTCTGATCTTCAAGAATACATGATCTCCTACGGTAAAAGTTAACGGTCGGCTTCTCTTATCCGCATAACTCTTCTGTCGGCTCTGAGCTGTTTGGATCCTTTGCCTGATGGTTTTGACCTTCTCAGTGGTATCTCGTACGTTGTCGGGCCCAATCAATCCTGTTTCCCCAGCATCGGTCCAACAGACTGGAGATTGACAGGGTCGACCGTAAAGAGCTTCGTACGGTGCCATTCCGATGCTTGCTTGATAGCTGTTGTTGTAGGCGAACTCTACCAACGGCAAATGCTGCTCCCAGTTTCCAGAGAAATCCAAAGCGTAGGCTCTAAGCATGTCTTCCAGAGTTTGAATAGTCCTCTCTGTTTGTCCGTCTGTTTGTGGGTGAAAGGCCGTGCTAAGCCTTACGTCCGTTCCCAATGCCTTTTGCAGTCCTTTCCAAAAGTGTGATACAAAACGTGGGTCTCTGTCGGATACTATCGAGATCGGTACTCCATGGAGGCGTACGATTTCTCGAATGTACAACAGGCTTAGTTGCTCCACGTTTTCGGTCATCTTGACAGGCAGAAAGTGTGCAGACTTGGTGAGTCGATCTACGATCACCCAGATAGCTGTGTTGGACTTGGCAGTTCTTAGTAAACCGGTGACAAAGTCGATCCATCGAAATGTGCTCCCACTTCCAGGTCGGTATTGGCAAGGGTTGCAGATCTCCTCCAGGTTTCTGATGCTCGGCCTTGACTTGTTGACACACCAGGCAGGTAGACACGAACCATGCTACATCCTTCTTCATTCCTTCCCACCAATACGTTCTTCGCAAGTCGTGATACATCTTTGTACCACCAGGGTGAACTGCGAAATTTGAATGGTGAGCTTCTCGGAGTACGTCTTCTCGAAGAGTTCCAATATTAGGCACGAATACCTTTCCCTTGAATCTCAAGCTGTTGTTCTCCTCGATAGTCCATCCTGGCACCGCCTTTCTTTCTCGGATTCAATACCGGACGAATTCACAAGTTTGCTCGGAGGTTTGGGCTAGCAAGATTTCCTGATGAAGTGCTGGCCCTGCAATTAGTGCATACAATCGAGCGTTCCCATTTTCTGACGATGGCCGCAAATTGAACTCATTAAGGGTGTCCACCATTTCCCATTCCTTAATGGCAGTCTTGACTTTTTGTGCTATTTCCTTTCGACTCAGAGCGTCAGCTACCACGTTGGCTTTGCCGGGGTGATACTGCAATGTGAACTTGTAGTCCTCCAAGTACTCCATCCATCGACGCTGTCTCAGATTCAACTCCTTCTGAGTGAACAGATACTTGAGACTCTTATGATCGGTAAAAACTTCGAATTGTTCTCCCCACAGATAGTAACGCCACGACTTGAGAGCGAATACTACTGCAGCCAATTCTAAGTCATGAGTGGGGTAGTTCTTCTCATGCAGTCGGAGTTGTCGAGATCCGTAGGCTACGACCTTTCCATTCTGCATCAACACGCATCCTAAGCCATCTCTTGACGCATCACAGTAGACTGTATAATCGACACCACGCTCAGGAACGATGAGAATCGGTGCACTGGTCAGTCTTTTCTTCAGCTCTTGGAAAGATTTCTCACAGGCTTCATTCCAATCCAGCTTCACTCCTTTCTGAGTTAGCCTGGTCATTGGCTTAGCTAAGGTGGAGAAGTCTGGTATGAATCTTCGGTAATAACCAGCCAATCCTAGAAAACTTCTGATTTCAAACACAGAGGTCGGCTGTTTCCATTTCAGCACTGCTTCGACCTTGCTTTCGTCCACAGCAATTCCATCCTTGGATACCACATGCCCCAAGAACTTAACCACTTCAAGCCAAAACTCGCACTTGCTGGCCTTGGCATAGAGTTGGTTGTCTCGGAGTATTTGTAGTGCCATCCGAAGATGCTCTTCGTGCTCCTCCTTACTGGCGGAGTAAATCAAGATGTCATCAATGAACACCACTACAAACTTGTCTAGGTAGGGTTGAAAAATCTTGTTCATGAGACACATGAATACTGCCGGAGCATTGGTCAGTCCAAACGGCATTACTACAAACTCGTAGTGGCCATATCTAGTGCGGAAGGCCGTCTTGGCAATATCCTCATCTCGAATCCTTAGCTGATGATAACCTGATCGGAGATCGATTTTGGAAAAGCAAGTTGCTCCCCTCAATTGATCAAACAGGTCATCGATCCTATGCAACAGATATCGGTTCTTGATCGTAACTTGGTTCAGCTTCCTATAGTCAATACACAGCCTAAGCGTTCCTTCTTTCTTCTTCACGAATAGGGCTGGCGCTCACCAAGGCGATGTGCTTGGTCGAATGAATCCTTTGTCTAGCAGCTCTTGTAGTTGCGTTTTGAGCTCCTTCAGTTCCGCAGGGGCCATTCGGTACGGGGCCATGGAAATTGGGGCCGTCCCAGGTTGAAGTTCTATGGAGAAATCTATCTCCCTTTGAGGTGGTAAACCAGGAAGTTCTTCTGGGAAAACATCGGCATACTCGCAAACGATGTGTGGCAATCCCAGTTCCATCCTGTCGGTTTCTTCCATTTGGAGACTAGCTAGCCATCCAAACAGTTGATTCTGCCACCTAGATCTCTTCGTCATCGCACTCGCTGTCTCTCTATCCCCCTTAAAACGGAAACGAGTCCGTTCTGGAGTGTAAGCCGTTACCGTCTTCTGATGACAATCTATGACTGCTCGATGGGCTGATAGCCAATCCATTCCAAGAATTATGTCGAAATCCGCCATGTCGATTACTCGGAGGTCGCAGGTAAGGCGTAGGTCGGCTACTTCTATTTCGCACCCCCTACACAATAGACTAACAGCTATGCTTCCCCCCATTGGCGATGTTACCCTTGTACATTTGTTTAGGGGTTCTGTTTCTAGTGCTAGAGCAGTTACACAAGCAGAAGATATGAAAGAATGCGATGCACCAGAGTCAAACAGGGCTTGTACGCAAGTACTATATAACAGTAGCGTACCTTGGATCACAGAAGGATCCGCCTCTTGCTCCTCGGTTTGCAACGCAAAGATTCCCCCTCCAGTGCCTTGCTGGGTTCTTGCGGGCTGCTTTCCTTTATTCTGCCCATTCTGCTGCTGAGCTAGGCCACCAGAGATTTGCTTCACAAAGCTGGCCTGCCCAGGCTGTTGTGCCTTCTGGTTTCCGAAGCTTCCGTTCCTCTCCTTCAGAGACTGGGGGCAGTCACGCTTGTAGTGACCCATTGCCTGGCAGTTGAAGCACTGCACAGATGCCTTGTTTTGGCCCAATCTCTGCGAGTCACCACGCCCTGGCGTAGTATTCTTCCAAGACTGGTTGCTTTGTCCAGAAGCAAAGGTTTTGGTGGGATAAGGCCCACGGTTGTTGTTGTTGGAAGTTTGAGTTCGGATCGGTCCGCCAGTATTGCTGGTCACCTTCTTCCAGCGGGCCTTGAAGTCGTTTCCCTCGCACTCCAGTCGCAAGGCGCACTTCACTACACCGGAGTAGGTGGGAAGAGTTTGAGCTACCACAGCCTGTCGAGCGGTTGTTAGCCCCCACTCGAATCTTCTAGCCTTCTTGTCTTCAGTTGAAACAGCATCCGGGGCGTAGCGGGACAGCTCCTCGAACTTGGCCGCGTACTGCGTAACGGTCATAGTTCATTGCTTCAGGTTGTTGAACTCTTGTTCCTTAGCCAAACGAATTGGCGTGGGAAAGTACTTGTCGAGAAACAGAGTCTCGAACTGGGCGAAGGTCATGGTGGCTACGGTATGGGTCGCCTCCATTAGTTCCCACCAGTAGCGAGCTTCTCCCTTCAGCTGGTACGTGGCTAGGGCCACACGATCTCCATTACGGGTGATCTCCAAGGTGTCCATGATCACCTTGATTTCCTTCAACCATGCTTCCGCCACAGTGGGGTTGGTATCGCCGTTGAAGGTCGGGGGTCGACGCTTGCAGAACTCGTTCATTGCCCGGGCCCGAGTCATAGGTCCTTCATTAGGGTTCGGGTTCTGGCGGGCAGCATTTAGAGCGGTCACGAGTGCTTGCATGACTTGAGATCGGTCGGGGTTAGGATTAGGGTTTGGATTCGACGAGTCTCCGGTCTCATACCCTAGTCCACTTCGTCAGTTCACCATCTACGATCGAAATTTAAAAAGGGGAGGTTTAGTTTTTAACTAACTATTTCTTTCTTGCACAAGGTAAAAAGCAATCAAATATTCAGCAGTACTTTTAAAACAAAAGCATCTTCTCATAGATAACGAAGGATTACATCAGAAAGAATAGAGTTTTACTACAAAATAAACATACCAAAACAAGCCTCCTACTACAGGCTAAGACGATCATACTACATGGTTCCTCTAGTACAAGTGCTTGAAAGGCAACTCGAGCTTTCGGAACCTTATTCTAATGCTACTACTCTACTAGCTAGGTAGAACAACTCCAAAGAACTCTATCAGCTGCATCTTCCACTCTTTCTCCCTGATCTCCAACCAGCGCCCTCCGTCACGACGAATCTTCTCCGTAAGCCCCTTGATGTGTGGGTCCTGAGGGTCGTGGTTCTCAGTGATGCTGCTGCTGGCTTCTCCTTCTTCGTTTCCTATCCTGGGGGTTGGTGTTGGAGGTAAGACTCTAAAGTATTCGTAAAAGTTGGATAATATAGGAAACATGTCCGGAAACCAAGGGTCCTTCTCAACGGGAGTCGGGGTGTGCTGTTGGACTCTCATGAAGTCATGTTGTTCTGCACGCACGGTGGCAATGAAGTTGGGATCCTCTAAGTGCTGGGCTGTTATACGCTCTACAACATTTCTAGGCCGATAGGCTTTGACTAACAAATCGATCGAGGTTTTCATCTACAAGAAAAAAAAAAATTTTATTAGTCCAGCTTTGAAAATAGTAGTTTTTGGTAAAAACCTTAGGAAAAACTTTTTAGGTTTCTATGTTACACATTCGATCCTTGATTCAAGTCATCATCCAATTGTTCGGGAATTCCCAGCTCGGCGGTACTGCCAATTTCCGCGCCTTGCTTCAATCCGAAGATTGTTTTGACAGAATTCCACAGAATTTGGGATGTTAAACTTAAAAATCGTAGTCACGTTTGTAACGACCCTGATTTTTGGACGTTAAATATTTCATTAAATATTTGAATTTTATTTGAATTTCCTTATTTTCCTCGTAAATTGTCATAATTACATTTTTAGCCCTTGAAATTTGATTTCTTTGCGCTTTGGTCCTATTTAGCAAGCCTAGTTAGCTTCTAACCATCCAGTTGAAGCAACTAAACTAGGAAGCCATCTAGTCACCGTGAATGGACCGTTTTGCCCCTCTTTGACCTCTTGAACCTTTTTAACCCTAGGATTCTCTAAGTACCTTCTAATTATTTTCTAATGGGGTTTTGAACTTCCTATTGTACAAAGGTACCATGTTTATATTATTTAAGTACATGGGAGACTAGACTAATGCCTTGTGTTCACATGTGCTTATTAGTTGGTTTAAAAAGAGAATCCTAGCCCTTAAGTCTACTTTTGATCCTTAGTACAAAAAGTACTTAGTTTTTATTTGTTTGCTTGCATTATATGTACCTTGTATATATATGTATATGTACCTTACAGAAGCAAGAGAGGAGAGAGGGAGAGAGTGAGCCGAATGGGAGGAGAGAGAGAGAGGGAATTCGGCCAAGGAGAGAGAGAGAGAGAGAGAGAGAGAGAGAGGAAGGAAGGAAGAAGGAGAGTTAGTTGTACTTCATATCCTTGAAAATATTCTTCCTAGCCAAAGAATATATTCTTCCATGGTACTTCATGTACAAATACTAATTGTTTAATCTTGTTCACACTCTTCTTGCCCACCAAGTCTCCTAGAAACAATCCTAGCCATTGGATTTGCCTTGATCTTTCTAGTTGGCATGACAAGTGTCAAAGAGAGGGAGAGAGAGAGAGGGGGGCCAGCCATGGAGAAGAGGAGAGAGAGCCAATATTTTGCCTATAAATAGAAGCCATTTCAAGCTTCAAAACTCACACCTTCAAAGCTTTGCTCTTCCTTCTCTCTAGAAACCATTTCTGGGCAGCCTACTGTCCCTTTGGAAATTCCCAGTTTTCTCCTTCTTAGAGTAGTTTTTAGAATCAACTTCCTTCTGAAAAGTTGTAGAAAACTTCGAGAGCTTCAAGTTAGGCTCAAGAACCACCTCAATCGGATTAGAAATGACCAAGATATTGTCATCCGAAGTTCAGTGAAAATTCTGGATTTTCATTTCCAGACAGCTTACTGTCTTTTGCTTTACCCCCGTTTTTCTCCAACCTAAGATCGTTTCTAGGAACAACTTTCTTCACGGAAGTTGTAGAGGGTTTCTTGATCTTCGATCTGGACCCAAGAAAGATCGTATTCGGCCAAAGATTGACCAAGCTACTGCCGTCCGAAGTTTGGTCCAGATTCGGGAGAAATTCCACCTAGCTTAATCGGCCCCGACTAGTTTCGGATTAAGGTAGTTATCCTTACCTATTTTTCAAGTATAAAGTAATTTTACATTTCAACTCTATGTATTGTATAAGTTGTATGACGTTTTGGAAGTAACTTTGATCGTTCTACTAAAGTAAGATAAGGTTATCTCTTGGAATTGAAAATGCATGTTTTACTTACAAGATGTTTCAAGCATGCTATGTACCTAGAGTTGGAAGATCTTGTTGTGTTAATTTCAAGGCTTGATTGAATGCATGTTGATATGAAAAGTCTCACACGCGGAGTTTTGCATGAGAACGTGACACGAAAACCGAGAAAAGTAGAAACATGGCACCTAGGGTGTGTTTAACAAGGGAGTTGTGTTTTCCCGGTTGGAAAATATTTTCGAAACTACGTAAGAACCATCTCGAGGGTATTACGTGAGTTTGTGTATGTTCCCATGGGAAACCGGACCGGCGGAACCATGGTGAGGTCTACCTTGGTTATCCGCGGAGAGGAGCCAATGCAAATGTGTGCCAATGGGAACCCGGCGCGGCAGAACCATTGTGAGGATACTCGGGAACCCGGCGCGGCGGAACCGAGGTTGGGTGAGTTAAAAAGGTGTTTTTGAAAAGGGTAATAACAACATAGGTTACGATGAGTCGACACCAACGGTAATCGTAAAGCGATTGTTAGCGTTATTGCCTTTTATCACTGTTTATGTACTTATCATGTGGAAATCGATGCTAGTATTAGGATTATACTACTGAGCCTTCGTAGCTCATGGTGTTGCCTTGTGGTGACCCTGGCATATTATATGGGTGGCGACGCCGGTATAATATGTCAGATTTGGTAGATGAACAGGACGAACTATTCACCTTGGAGGCATTCGAAGCCGAGGAGCTGGAGAAGCAAGAAGAACTGTAGTTAGGAACCCTAGATCCCTCTGTTTTGTAAATGAGAGTACTTCTGTAAGGTTTATAATGTAATAACGAGCTGGACTCGCTTTGTATTTATAATAAAATATTTTATTTAACGTTCCCAAAATTCGGGGCGTTACAACGTTTGTGCAACGGCCAAACTAGCTTAAGGTTCTACATGGCTCTACCCATTCTACCCATGGTCGAGGTTTTGAACCTAAAGCTTTGATACCAAGTTGTAACGCCCCGAATTTTGGGTACGTTAAAGAGATAATTTATTACAGAAATCAAATAGAGTCATTGTTCAATATTACAGCATGGCTCTCATAAGAGCATTAGAAATACAAAATAGATAACAAAAAGGGAGCGAGGGTTCCTATTCTACGGCTCCTCTTGCTCCTCCAACCTAGCGAGTTCTTCGGCTCCGTACGCTTCCAAGGTGAAGAGATCGCCCTGTTCGTCTATCAGGTCTGACATATTATATTGGCGTCGCCACCCATATAATATGCCAGGGTCACCACAAGGTAACACCATGAGCTACGATGGCTCAATAGTAAAAATCCTACTACTAACATCGATTTCCACATGACAAGTACTTAAGTAGTAAACAAATGACAATAACAGCTTATTCATGTTCGTTTTATAATCATTATCGGTGTCAAGGATTTTCGATTTTCCTCCTACGCACACATCGTAGACCGTGTCATTTATTGCTACCTTTCTTTTCCAAAGACTTCTTTTTAACTCACCCAACCTCGGTTCCGCCGCGCCGGGTTCCCGAGTATCCTCACAATGGTTCCGCCGCACCGGGTTCCCATTGGCACACAAAAACTTGCATAGGCTCCGTACCGCGGATTACTATGCTACTCACCCTACTTCGGTTCCGCCGCGCCGGTCTCCCGAATATCCTCACAATGGTTCCGCCGCGTCGGGTTCCCATTGGCATACACACACCTCCCACGTAATACCCTCGATTAGTCATTACGTGATTTCAAAATATTTCCAACCGGGAAAAACACATCTTCGTAGTTAATCACACCCTAGGTGCCATGTTTCTACTTTTCTCAGTTTTCGTGTCTCGTTCTCATGCAAGACTCCGTCGTTTAAGACTTTACATACACATATGCATTCAATTAAAGCTTTGAACAATTAAAACAAGATCATCCAACCTATACTAACTAGCATGCTTGAAACATTCCAAAAGTAAATCATGCATCTGCAAGTTAACATCATTCATGATCAAGTAACTTCTTAAACTTTAAGTAAAGTAAGTAGAGATTTTAACCACTTTAGAAGAAGAAAGTAAGATCGAACAAACAATGATATAGTAAAGATTTCACTACCGTTCTTCTAGGCGGTGGTCGGCTTACGGAAGTTTGATCGTCGGTTTGAAATCGGCGGAGTAACGGCCTCCGGATTGCTTCGAAAGGAAAAGAATTGTACTTCTTTTCCTAGAAACAACTTCCTATCTTTAACTAAGCTACTTTTAAGATCAAAGGGTGGTATTGGAAGTGGTTTAGTGGTATTGCTCAAGAACACTCAAGAACAAAGAAAGTTCTTGAACTTAGAATCAAGAACACTTGAATTTTTTTAGAGAGAAGGAAGAGCTATTGCTTGAGGTGTGAGTTCAAAGCATGAGAATGGCCTTCTATTTATAGGCAAGGGCTCCCCCTCTCCCTCCTTGGCCGCCCGCCCCCCCCCCCCCTCTCTCCTCCATCCCCAATTTTTTAATCCATAAAGATGTGTTCACATGGAAGAATTAAGGCTAAAATCCTAGGTTTGCATGGCTATGGTGTACCAAGGATTTGATCTTGAACAATCTAATGGTGGAGATGAGATTAGTACAAGATTCTTAGGCTTAAACAAATACAAAATGTACAAAAGAGGACAATTGGAAGTTAAGTTGGCTTGGAAGAATAAGAAATCCAAGAATCTTGAAGTACATGGGAGTTCATTGGCCAAGTACCAACCAAATTTTCTCCCTCCTCCTCTCACGGCTCTCTCTCTCTCCCTCTCTTCCTTGCTTCCTCATGGTACATATATATATATATACACATAGGTACAAATATAGCAAGCAAACAAATAAAATATATGTACTTTAGTACTTTAGGATCAAAAAAATAGACTTTAAGGCTAGGATTCTCTATTTGAATACATGGTACTTTAGATAATACTTTAACCATCTTAGTACTTAAATATTATATACATGGTACCCTTGTACATCTGGAGGTTCAAAACCCCATTAGAAAAATAGTTTAAGGGTACATAGGAATCTTGGTACCATGTACCTTCCTAATTAAAAATGGTTGTGCTATCACACATGGTTTAAATGAAAAGTATTAAACTAATTAACACCATAGTACTTTGAAAGACTAAGACTATTGTCCAATGGATAATAGTTATTAGGCCAAATAAATAATAAAATAAATCCCAAAAGTACCTTAAAGTAATTGAATAATATTTTTCTTAATATTCTTGGTACTTTGACCAAATATACTTTTAATATAAACAAATGGGTTTCTATTATCCAATGGATAATAGTTTCCCTAACAACTATTGTCCAATGGACAAAGAATAAAATCAAAATAATTAAAAGAAAAAGAATATGCAATACTTTGACTAGGGTTCGAAAGGTCCAAAAGGTTCAATGACGGTCCAATCATGGTGACTAGATGGCTTCTTAGTTTAGTTGCTCTAACTGGATAGTTAGAAGCTAACTAGGCTTGCTAAATAGGACTAAAGCGCAAGAAATAAAAGTTCAGGGGCTAAAGCGTAGTTTTGACAACTATCGGAAATTTAACGCATTTCATGCAATTAAAATTAATAACTCGAATAATAAATACATTTTTATTTATAAAAATTCAGAGTTATTACAATGCTCAAATCATAAGTTGTCGAGTTCAACATACTCCGCATCCTTTTCATTATTTCAAGAAAACACCTTTCAAGTACTTCATGCAATTCTAACATTATAGGCAACAAATAACCTTATATACATATGACAGATAAACTTATATACTAACAGTCAACAGATAACCTTATATACATAGAGAAAACGGTTAAGAACTTTGAACTAAAGACATTCTACTTTCCAACATACGATTCTATACTACATGTAGGGTTAATGGACTAGGGACTCTACCTTACTTCTTGGTGGTTGGTCGATTTTGCGATTCCGCGGCGTAACGGCTCCGGATTGTTTCAAAAGGAAGAGAGATGGACTTTTCTCTTCCTAGAAACAATTTTGCTAACTAAACTAGACTACTTTAAAGATTTAGGGGTGGTTTTGGAGTGGTTTGGTGGTTGCTCTCAAGACCTTCAAGAACTCAAAAAACTTTGAACTTTGTACTAAATGGACTTAGAATTGCTAGAGAGAAGTGAGAGCAAGAAGTGAAGGTGTGAGTTTAAGCTTGGAATGGCTTGCTATTGATAGGCATATGCTCCTCCCTCTCTCCCTCTCATCCGAACTCTCTCTCTCTCTCCTATCTTTGATTTTTTTTTCAACTTTCAAGCTTGATTAAAAGCTTGATAGGTTAGGTCATGGTTTGCTTGTACAACTTCTACCTAGTTCTTAGGCATGCAAGGTTTGATTTGGTACTTTTGATTGGACTATGGAAGGATTGGTGGAGGAAAGGAGGGTTTGTACAAGATTTGGTGATTAAAAGAACGTAAAAGGACATTGGAAGGTAGATTTGCTAGGAGAGATATATATACATAACCATAGATTGGAAAGGATGGAAGATCAAGGTACAATCCAATCTCTCTCTTTCCTCTTTCTCTCTCTCTCTCTCTCCCTCCCTCCCTCTCTCTCTCTCTCTTTCTCTCTCTCTCTCTCTCTCTCTCTCTCTCTCTCTCTCTCTCTCGGCCCCTCCTCTCTCTCTCTCTCCCTTGCATTAGTACAAACATATATATATATACCATTATGTAATTATAGAATAACTAAGTATAAAAGGTACAAGGTACTAGATTTCCAAATCAAATATCCCCCTAAAGTAATCCAATTATGCACATGTTCTTATTAAATTATTGGATCAAGTACTTTAGGAAATCTAGGGCTCTATATAATATGATATATATGTACCCATGTCCACATAGTTAAATATATAGGTAGGTACCAAGTATCCAATAAAATATAAGGCTAGGATTCTCTTATTAATAAAATTCACAAAGTACTAGTACTAATTTATTCATTATAGCACTTAGCAATCTAGGATTTAGATACACCCATTTTTTATGCAAATAAGCACATGGGAAATCTAAGGAAATGGTTTATTTATTAAACCATAGTACTTGTTAGGAAGACTAACTTCATTATCCATTGGATAATTATCTCCCTAGCGGTTATTGACCAATGAGTAAAAACAATTAAACTAAAAAAAAGAATAAAATAACTCTTTGAATAAGACTACATGTCCTTTTAAGCAAATATATAAGTCTATATATAACTATATATATGAGTACTTTGATAATCTAGCATAAAATATCTTAAGTAGAGATTCTAGGGTTTCTATTGTCTAATGGATAAAAGTTCCCCTAACTTTTATCGTCCAGTGGTTAAAGAAGAGAACTAAAATAATAGAAGAAAATAAACAATGATTTTCTAATCTAGGGTTGGAAAGGTTCACATGGCTCAAAGATGGTTAAAAGGTCCATCTAGGGTTAGGTTATTGTAACGAGGTGAATTGGTAATTTGATATCTCCAACTAGTCGGTTAGAAGTTAACTAGACTTGTCAAGTAGGGTCTTTAATCAAGAAAACGAACTTTGAGGGGCTAAAGTGTAATCACGACGAATTAACAAGAAAATTTAAAAAACCATTCTAGAAAAATTAAAGAATTTCGAATAAACAACGGGATTTTTATTCATTAAAAATTGGAGTTGTTACAACCTATCCCCCCTTAAACAATTTCGTCCTCGAAATTAGGTGCACGCTCGGATTCGAACAGGTGAGGGTAATTCATCTTCATGGTTTCTTCTCTTTCCCATGTGGTCTCTCTAGAGTCGCGATGCTTCCACAAAACTCGTACCAATTTGATGGTCTTGTTTCGGATCACCTTCTCACTTTAGTCCTGAATCTCTATGGGTTCTTCCTCATAGGTCGCAGCTTCCTCGATGGTGATGTCTTCCCAATTGAGAACATGGGTAGGCAAGGCGAGATATTTGCGAAGCATTGAAACGTGAAACACGTTATGCACTCTATCTAGCTGTGGCGGTAGGGCTAGACGATACGCAACCTTTCCAATCTTCCCTATGATGTTGAAGGGTCCGATGTAGTGTGGGCACAACTTTCCCTTTTTCCCAAACCTGATAACTCCCTTCTTCGATCTGATCTTCAGGAATACAAGGTCTCCCACTGCAAAGGTTAAGGGTTGGCTTCTTTTATCCGTATAACTCTTTTGTCAGCTCTGGGCGGTCTGGATCCTTTGCCTGATGGTCTTGACCTTCTCCGTGGTATCCCGTACTATGTCAGGTCCAATTAATCCCGTCTCACCAGCATCTGTCCAGCATATTGGTGATTGACAGGGTCGACCGTATAGAGCTTCGTACGGTGCCATCTCGATACTTGCTTGGTAGCTGTTGTTGTAGGCAAATTCTACCAACGGTAAATGCTGCTCCCAATTTTCGGAAAAATCCAAGGCACAGGCCCTCAGCATATCCTCCAGTGTCTGAATAGTCCTCTCCGTTTGTCCATCTGTTTGTGGGTGGAAGGCCGTACTAAGCCTTACGTCTGTTCCCAATGCGTTCTGCAATCCTTTCCAAAAGTGTGATACGAAACGTGGATCCCTGTCAGATACAATCGAGATAGGTACTCCATGTAGTCGTACAATCTCTCGAATGTACAACAGGCTCAGCTGTTCTACGTTCTCTGTCATCTTAATAGGCAAAAAATGCGCAGATTTGGTGAGTCGATCCACAATCACCCAAATAGCAATGTTGGACTTGGCAGACCTTGGTAACCCTGTGATGAAATCCATCAAGATGTGCTCCCACATCCAGGTTGAAATTGGTAAAGGTTTAAGATCTCCTCCAGGTTTTTGGTGTTCGACCTTGACTTGTTGACACACCAAGCAGGTCGATACAAATCGGGCTACGTCCTTTTTCATTCCTTCCCACCAATACATTCTTCGCATGTCATGATACGTCTTTGTACCACCAGGGTGAACTGCGAATTTCGAATGGTGAGCTTCTCGGAGTACAGCTTCTCGAAGGGTTCCAATATTAGGTATGAATACCTTTCCCTTGAATCTCAGGCTATTATCCTTCTCGATTGTCCATCCTGGTAACGCCTTTCCTTCTCGGATTCGATACCAAATGAACTCGCAATCCTGGTCGAATGTTTGGGCTAGTAAGATCTCCCGGTGAAGTGCCGGTTCCACAACTAGAGTGTACAATCGAGCCTTCCCGTTCTCTGACGATGGTCGCAAGTTGAACTCATTGAGGGTGTCTACCATTTCTCATTCCTTAATGGCAGTCTTGACCTTATGTGCCCTATCCTTTCGGATTAGAGTGTCAGCTACCACATTGGCTTTGCCGGGGTGATACTAGAGTGTAAACTTGTAGTCCTCCAAGTATTCCATCCATCGGCGCTGTCTCAAGTTCAACTCATTCTGAGTGAACAGATATTTGAGGCTCTTATGGTTGGTGAAAACTTCAAATTGTTCTCCCCACAGATAGTAATGCTAGGTTTTCAGGGCGAATACTACTGCAGCCAATTCTAAGTCATGAGTGGGGTAATTCCTCTTGTGCGGTCGAAGTTGTCGGGATCCGTAGGCTATGACCTTACCGTTCTGCATCAGCAAGCATCCCAAGCCATCTCTTGACGCGTCGCAGTAAACCGTATAATCTACACCCCGTTTAGGAATGATGTGTATCGGTGCGCTGGTCAGTCTCTTTTTCAACTCTTGGAAAGATTTCTCATAGGCTTCATTCCAATCCAGCTTCACTCCTTTCTAAGTTAGCCTGGTCATTGGTTTGGCTAAGATTGAGAAGTCCGGTATGAATCTTCGATAATACCCAGCCAAACCTAGAAAACTCTTGATTTCGAATACCGAGGTCGGCGTTTCTAGTTCAGCACTACTTCGACCTCACTTTAGTCCACAGCGATTCCATTCTTGGATACTGTGTGCCCCAAGAACTTAACCACTTCCAGCCAAAACTCGCATTTACTGGCCTTGGCATAGAGTTGGTTATCTCGGAGTACTTGTAGTGCCATCCGAAGGTGTTCTTCGTGTTCCTCCTTATTGGCAGATTATATCAAAATGTCATCAATGAACACCACTACAAATTTGCCTAAGTAGGGTTGAAAGATCTTGTTCATGAGACACATGAATACTGCCGGAGCGTTGGTTAGTCCGAACGGCATTACCACAAACTCATAGTGCCCGTATCTAGTTCGAAAAGCCGTCTTGGCGATATCCTCATCCCGAATCCTCAACTGATGATAGCCTGATCGAAGATCGATTTTTGAGAAGCAGGTGGCGCCTCTCAATTGATCAAATAGATCATCGATCCTAGGCAACAGATATTGGTTCTTGATCGTGACTTGGTTTAACGTCCTATAGTCAATACACAGTCGAAGTGTTCCTTCTTTCTTCTTCACGAATAGTGCAGGCGCTCCCCAAGGTGATGTGCTTGGTCTGATGAATCCTTTGTCCAACAACTCTTGCAATTGGTTCTTAAGCTTTTTTAGTTCTGCAGGGGCCATGCGGTACGGGGTCATAGAAATGGGTGCGGTTCCCGGTTGGAGTTCTATAGAGAAGTCTATCTCTCTTTGGGGTGGTAAGCTAGGCAGTTCCTCGGGGAAAACATCGGCATACTCGCAGACAATGTGTGGTAATCCCAATTCCATCTTGTCGGTTTCTTCCATTTGGAGACTCGCTAGCCATCCAAACAATTGAATCTGCCACCTTGATCTTTCCGTTGTCGAACTTATCGTTTCTCTATCCCCCTTAAAACAGAAACAAGTCCCTTCTGAGGTGTAAGCTGTCACTGTCTTCTGATGACAATCTACGACTGCTTGATGAACCGATTGCCAATCCATCCCCAGGATTACGTCAAAATTCGGCATGTCGATTACTCTGAGGTCGCAGGTCAGGCATAAGTTGGTTACTTCTATCTTGCACCCTCTACACACTAAATTAACAGCTATACTCCCCCCAACCCCCCCCCCCCCCCCCCCCCCAAACGGCGATTTGACTTTCGTACTCGTACTTAGGGGTTCTGTTTGTAGTGCTAGAGCAGTTATGCAGGCAGAAGATATAAATGAATGCGATGCTCCAGAGTCAAACAATGCTTGTACGCAGGTACTATACAATAATAGTGTACCTTGGATCACAGAAGGATCCGACTCTTGCTCCTTAGTCTGCAGTGCAAAAATGCGCCCTCCAGTGCCTTGCTAGGCTCTCATGGGCTGCTTCCCTTTATTCTGCCCATTTTGTTGCTGTACTGAGCCTCCAAGGTTCTGCTGCCCAGCTTGTTGAGCCTTCTGGTTTCCGAAGTTACCATTCCTCTAAGGTTGGGGGCATTCACGCTTGTAGTGACCCATAGCTTGGCAGTTGAAACACTGAACTGCTGCTCTGTTTTGGCCACTCCTCTGCAGTTCGCCACGCCCTGGTGTAGCAGTTTTCCAAGGTTGGTTGTTCTGAGCCGAGGTAAAGGGTTTGGTCGGGTAGGGCCCGCGGTTGTTGTTAGAAGGTTGAGTTCGGATAGGTCCGCCAGTGTTGCTTGTCGCCTTCCTCCATCGAGTTTTGAAGTCATTCTCTTCACTCTCCAGTCAAAGAGCAGACTTCACAAC
The DNA here is from genome assembly GCA_019656295.1 of Rhododendron mucronatum var. ripense. Classification (NCBI taxonomy): domain Eukaryota; kingdom Viridiplantae; phylum Streptophyta; class Magnoliopsida; order Ericales; family Ericaceae; genus Rhododendron; species Rhododendron mucronatum. The sequence continues at coordinate 3,539,460 of BPLT01000009.1, read as the reverse complement.
ACCGGCATAGGGTGGGGAAAGCCTGAGCCACCACAGCTCTTCTAGCTATTGTCAGCCCCCACTCAAACCTCCTCTCCTTCTTGTCCTCGGTTGCAATGGCAGTTTGGGCGTAGCGGGATAGTTCCTCAAACTTGGCTGCTTATTGAGTGACGGTCATCGTTCCTTGTTTCAGGTTTTGGAACTCTTGTTCCTTGGCCAAACGAATTGGCGTGGGAAAGTACTTGTCGAGAAACAGGATCTCAAACTCAGCAAAGGTCATGGTGGCTACGGCATGGGTTGCCTCCATCAGATCCCACCAGCAACGGGCTTCTCCTTTCAGCTGGCAGGTGGCTAAGGTTACACGATCTCCATCTCGGGTGATCTCCAAGGTGTCCAGGATCACCTTGACTTCCTTCAGCCAGGTTTTAGCCACGGTGGGGTTGGTATCTCTGTTGAAGGTCGGGGGTCAACGTTTTCAAAAGTTGTTCATCGCTCGGGTTCAGGTCATAGGTCCGTCGTCGTGGTTTTGGTTTCGGTGGTTGGCAGTTTAAGGCGGTTACTGAGCGCTTGCATGATTTGGGCTAGGTCGGGGTTTGCACCAGAGGATTCCCCGTTTTCGTATCCTAGTCCACTGCATCGGTGCACCATCTACCAGTAAAAATTGAAAGGGGAGTTTTAGTCTTACTAAGCTATTTCCTTTTTGCAAGTAATTTATGGTATGCAACGGTACTCTTGTAATTAAACCAACTTTTCATAGATAAGCAGAAATTACATTCAAACACATAGAGTTCTACTACAAAAGGCAATTACATAAGATAAGATCCCCTAAGACAAGTTGGAATGGTTCTTCATACTCCTACTACATGATCCTTCTAGCCTTAGTGCTTATGAGGGCAATTTAAGCTTTCAGATCTTATTCTAATACTATTACTCTACTGACGAGGTGGGATGAGTCCGAAAAACTCTCTCAGCTGCTTCATCCATTCCTTCTCTCTTATCTCGAGCTAACGCTCTCCCTCTCGGCGAATCTTCTCGGCTAGCTCCCTAAGCTGTGGGTCCTGAGGGTCGACTGCCATGTGCTGATCCTCATTGGTAAAGGGTGTCATCACAACAAGCTCGTATAGCTGGTCACTGGTCTCGGGATCGCGGACTCCCAGGTGGGGTATGGGGACGAGGCTCTCAGGTGCTAGCAGGGCCTTATAGTAGAACAGTTCTGCTATTGAGGTCGGGGCAGCGAAGGTGTAAGCTATCCATATCTACAATAAAAGAAAATTATATTTAGAGTTAATGATAGGGAGAATGAGTCGCACATAATACGAGTACACACAAACGGTGATCATAACTGACAGAAACCACAAGCCTTTATTGGAACAAACAAGAGTACAACATAGATGGCTCACTAGCCTTAGCTCCCTATTACACTGAAAGTCTAACCACACAAGTTAATACGATCTTACATTTTCTTAGCCCATAGTTCCCTTTACGATTCTAGGGACCTTAAACTACTACTACAATCATGGTAGTTAGGCTTCGTTTCCTTTGAGATCCCTTTCCTTGTTAGCGTTCTTGTCGTCCTTGACCTTTCCTTCCTTATCTCTAACCTTGAGGTTTCCTATCGGTGGGAAGGTACCAAAGAGCGTGTAGAAGGCATTCAGGATAGGGAACATTTCAGAAAACCAAGGGTCTTCCTCGACGGGGGTAGGGATATTTTGCTGCACTCTCTTGATATCTCGTATTTAGGCGAGTGCAGTGGCAATGAAGTCAGGATTCTTCACTAGTTGTGTTGTCACCGATCCTATTGCAATTTGGGGTTGACGAGCTTCCGCCAATGGGTTGACCAGGTGATTCATCTATAGGAAATTTTTTTAAACTTAACGGGGTAAGGATGAATTTGTACACAATTCGTGATCATGGGCTAAAAGAAACACACAACTTTCATTACTTAATGAGACGGATACAACGTAGATGGCTTATAACAGCCTAATCTAATTGTTTTCAACAAAAGGTCCAACTACTTCTTGAGCCTGTCTAACCAATCTAGAAGGTGTTTGGGAATTCAACCCTATATGCGCCTATGTCAGTCTCGTAAGGTGGTGGTGGCACATTTCCAGAGTCAGCGGTTATATCCATGAAGTCGGGCATAACCCATTCTGGCGGTAATTCTTCGTAAATTAATATTTCCTCATTGTCCGATTCCCAACCCATCGGTTCCTCCTCGGGATCCTCTTCCTCAGGGTCTTCCTCTTCGGGATTTTCCTCCTCGGGATCTTCCTCTTCCATGTTATCGGGAGGTGCTATTGGAACTAGGGCAGGGGCTGCTTCGGCATTGTTTTCCTCAATTAGGTATTCCACGTTGCTGGGGAGTGCGATTTGGACTAGGACAGGTACTACTTCAACCTCATCTTCCTCCTCCTCATTTACGAGACGGATAAGGGTGCCATGCTCCTGGTAGAAGTCGTGAGTGTAGGGAAAAGCATAGGGAAAATAAAGATCTTCCACTAGTTGGGTTGTCATGGATCTTATGGTGCTTGCGAGGTGGTAAGCTTCAGCTAGCAGGATGACTTGGTAGGTACTTAAGTGATTCATCTACAAGGAAAAGTTCTGTTAGTCAAGTTTTGAGAAAAGAGTTTTAGTAAAACTTAGAGAGAACTTTTCAAATTTCTATGTTCCACATTCGATCCTTGATTTAAGTCATCATCCAATTGTTCGGGAATTCCCAGCTTGGCTGTACTGCCAATTCCGCACCTTGCTTCAATCCGAAGATTGTTTTGACAGAATTCCACCCAATTGGGGACGGTAAACTTAAACTCAATTCATGTTTGTGCAATGGTCAAACTATCTTATGGTTCTACCCATTCTACCCATGGCCGAGGTTTTGAACCTAAAGCTTTGATACCAAGTTGTAACGCACCGAATTTTGGGTACGTTAAATAAACGATTTTATTGAATATTTAGAAAGAGTCTGGCCCAATATTACATCATAAACCTTACAAAAGCACTTTTATTCAAATAACGAAGGGAACTAGGGGTCTTATCTACTGCTCCACTTCTTCCTCCATCCTGGCTAGTTCTTCGGCTCCAAAGGCTTCCAAGGTGAAGAGTTCTCCCTCTTTGTCTATAAGATCTGACTCATTATACCAGTGTCACCACCCATATAATATGCTAAGGTCACCAAAGGTAACACCATAAGCTACGAAAGCTCAATAGAGTAAACCCTACCCACTACCCCCTTAACTTATTAACAATAGACATAGTTTCCATATTGAACATGCAAAATAGTTGGACAATAACACATCATCATTCATTATACAACATGTTGGTGTCCATAGTTTTTCGAGTTTCTCCTACGCGACATGTTGTAGACCGTGTCTCGTTTTCATTTACCAAATCGACATTTGCAAAACCTTTTTAACACACCCAACCTCGGTTCCGCCGTTCCGGGTTCCCGAGTATCCTCACAATGGTTCCGCTGCACCGGGTTCCCATTGGCACACATTTGCATTGGCTCCTCTCCGTGGATAACCATGCCACACACCCAACCTCGGTTCCGCCGTTCCAGGTTCCCAAGTATCCTCACAATGGTTCCGCGGTCTCAGGTTCCATTTGGCACACACAAACACACACATAATGCCACCAAAATTGGTCATTATGTAGTTTCAAAAACATTTCTTTCTTCAATACACATTTTTCTTGTCAACCACACTCTAGGTGCCATGTTTCTAACTTTCTTGATTTTTGTGTCACGTTTTCATGCAATACTCCGCGGTAGGACTTTCCACGTAAGGAATCATAAAACATTCATTGAAATCTTGAAACTAAACTAGCAAGATCATCCAACTCTATATTATCTAGCATGCTCAAATCATAAGTTGTCGAGTTCATCATACTCCCCATCCTTTTCATTATTTCAAAAAAACACCTTTCAAGTACTTCATGCAATTCTAACATTATAGGCGACAGATAACCTTATATACTTATGACAGATAAACTTATATACTAACAGTCAACAAATAACCTTATATACTGACAGTCAACAAATAACCTTAAATACTAACAGTCAACAAATAACCTTATATGCTGATAGGCAACAGATAACCTAAAATACTTAGAGAAAACGGTTAAGAACTTTGAACTAAAGACATTCTACTTTCCAACATACGATTCTATACTACATGTAGGGTTAATGGACTAGGGACTCTACCTTACTTCTTGGTGGTTGGTCGGTTTTGCGATTCCGTGGCTTAACGGCTCCGGATTGTTTCAAAAGGAAGAGAGATGGACTTTTCTCTTCCTAGAAAGAATTTTGCTAACTAAACTAGGCTACTTTAAAGATTTAGGGGTGGTTTTGGAGTGGTTTGGTGGTTGCTCTCAAGAACTTCAAGAACTCAAGAAACTTACTACTAAATGTACTAAATGGACTTAGAATTGCTAGAGAGAAGTGAGAGCAAGAAGTGAAAGGTGTGAGTTTAAGCTTGGAATGGCTTGCTATTGATAGGCAAATGCTCCTCCCTCTCTCCCTCTCATCTGAACTCTCTCTCTCTCTCCTATTTTTGATTTTTTTTCAACTTTCAAGCTTGATTAAAAGCTTGATAGGTTAGGTCATGGTTTGCTTGTACAACTTCTACCTAGTTCTTAGGCATGCAAGGCTTGATTTGGTACTTTTGATTGGACTATGGAAGGATTGGTGGAGAAAAGGAGGGTTTGTACAAGATTTGGTGATTAAAAGAACATAAAAGGACATTGGAAGGTAGATTTGCTTGGAGAGAGATATATACATAACCATAGATTGGAAAGGATGGAAGATCAAGGTACAATCCAATTTCTCTCTTTCCGCTTTCTCTCTCTCTCTCTCTCTCTCTCTCTCTCTCTCTCTCTCTCTCTCTCTCCCTTGCATTAGTACACACATATATATATACCATTATGTAATTATAGAATAACTAAGTATAAAAGGTACAAGGTACTAGATTTCCAAATCAAATATCCCCTTAAAGTAATCCAATTATGCACATGTTCCTATTAAACTATTAGATCAAGTACTTTAGGAAATCTAGGGCTCTGTATAATATGATATATATGTACCCATGTCCACATAGTTAAATATATAGGTAGGTACCAAGTATCCAATAAAATATAAGGCTAGGATTCTCTTATTAATAAAATTCACAAAGTACTAGTACTACTTTATTCATTATAGTACTTAGCAATCTAGGATTTAGATACACCCATTTTTTTATGCAAATAAGCACATGGGAAATCTAAGGAAATGATTTATTTATTAAACCCTAGTACTTGTTATGAAGACTAACTTCATTATCTCCCTAGCGGTTACTGACCAATGAGTAAAAACAATTAAACTAAAATAGAATAAAATAACTCTTTGAATAAGACTACATTTCCTTTTAAGCAAATATATAAGTCTATATATAACTACATATATGAGTACTTTGATAATCTAGCATAAAATATCTTAAGTTGAGATTCTAGGGTTTCTATTGTCCAATAGATAAAAGTTCCCCTAACTTTTATCGTCCAATGGTTAAAGAAGAGAACTAAAATAATAAAAGAAAATAAACAATGATTTTCTAGTCTAGGGTTGGAAAGGTTCACATGGCTCAAAGATGGTTAAACGGTCCATCTAGGGTTAGGGAATTGTAACATGGTGAATTGGTAGTTTGATTTCTCCAACTAGTTGGTTAGAAGTTAACTAGACTTGTCAGGTAGGGTCTTTTATCAAGAAAATGAACTTTGAGGGGCTAAAGTGTAATTACGACGAATTAACAAGAAAATTTATAGAACCATTCTAGAAAAATTAAAGAATTTTGAATAAACAACGAGATTTTTATTCATTAAAAATCGGAGTTGTTACAATTGTGAGTTTTGGCACTCTAATGCCCAAAATTTCATTATTTTCCAAGTGTCTAAGGATTCGCATTGTATCCCGGCACTTTTCTTCCTTTTCGTTTGAGCTCGACGAGTTTGTGAATGTGCACATGTCTGTGTGTCGACTTAGTTCACTTGTCAATGCAAATTAGATATTATCAGATGGTTTACATATCAATAAACTGGAAAATGCAATTTTTACATTGCTACCCTAGTATCTGTAACCCACAAGCTATGGAATCTTGTGGACGGCAAGGGCATATCGGCCCAAGGCCAAGCAAAGCATATCTCCGGGGCATGTCTGCCTAAGCATCAAAGAAAGGGCACGCAGGCCCAATGCCACATCGCTAAATGTCAACTGGGCATGTCAGCCCACTCAATGTCTCTCTATCTGGGTGCGCATCTCAGAAGCAAAAGACAATAAGGTACTGGGGCTCAGTGATAGTCCTTAAGTATCGTTGTCCTCCTAGGAGCCGCCCTTAGCTTGTGTCTGCATTTTCAAATTTTGTGCATTCATATTGTATACAACATTGCATATTGTGTATCAAATGTTTAAAGCAGGAAAATTCTATCAAGTGTCAAAGCATGCCTATACGGTATCGAAGGCAGCAAGTAAACAGGATTTTTGGAAATCATGCTTGTGGCCTAGTACCTGTTGGGCCTAGAGCCGGAATCGCTTCTTTGGGATAGTGCAAATATGGGGGAGTGCCACACGCCGCTTTCCTTATCTCGCTTGCCATGTTAACCAGCAAGCACATGGCCTTGCCGTTCTACTCTGCTTGCACTTAGAATGCACTTTGGGGAATCAGAATTCAATCCAATTCAACGGCACGATCACCCTGAAGCATGACCCGCCCGATTCAAATCAACGACAGCCGGTCCTGTCCAATGCAACGGCTCGATCATTTTGTAAAGTGATCCGCCCTTTTAAATCAAGGACAGCCGGTCCTGTCCAATGCAACGGCTCGATCATTTTGTATAATGATCCGCCCTTTCAAATCAACGACAGCCGGTCCTGTCCAATTCTCAATGGCTCCATCATTTTGTATAGTGATCTGCCCTTTCAAATCAACGACAGTCGGTCCTGTCCAATGCAACGGCTCGATCATTTTGTATAGTGATCCGCCCTTTCAGATCAATGACAGCTGGTCCTGTTCAATGCAACGGCTCGATCATTTCGTATAGTGATTCGCCCTTTCAAATCAACAACAGCCGGTCCTGTCCAATCTTCAATGGCTCGATAATTTTGTATAGTGATCTGCCCATCAAAATCAACGACAGCCGGTCTGGTCCAATCTCCAATGGCTCGATCATTTTGTATAGTGATCCGCCCTTTCAAATCAACGACAGCCGGTCCGGTCCAATTCTACGGCTCGATCATTTTGTATAGTGATCTGCCCTTTCAAATCAACGACAGCCGGTCCTGTCCAATTCTCAACGGCTCGATCATTTTGTATAGTGATCTGCCCTTTCAAATCAACGACAGCCGGTCCTGTCAAATCTCCATTGGCTCGATCATTTTTTATAGGGATCCGCCCATCCAAATCAACGACAGCCAGTCCTGTCCAATCTCCAATGGCTCGATCATTTTGTAAAGTGATCCGCCCTTTCAAATCAACGACAGCCGGTCTTATCCAATTCTACGGCTTCATCATTTTGTATAGTGATCTGCTCTTTCAAATCAACGACAGCCGGTCTTGTCCAATTCTCAACGGCTCGATCATTTTGTATAGTGATCTGCCCTTTTAAATCAACGACAGCTGGTCCTGTCCAATTCAACGGCTCGATCATTTTTTATAGTGATCCGCCCTTTCAAATCAACAACAGCCGGTCCTGTCCAATTCTCAACGGCTCTATCATTTTATATAGTGATCTGCCCTTTCAAATCAACAACAGCCGGACTTGTCGAAATCTACGGCTCGATCATTTTGTATAATGATATGCCCTTTCAAATCAACGACAGCCGGTCCTGTCTAATTCTCAACGGCTCGATCATTGTGTATAGTGATCCGCCGTTTCAAATCAACGACAGCCGGTCCTGTCCAATCTCCAATGGCTCGATCATTTTGTATAGTGATTTGCCCATCCAAATTAACGACAGCCGGTCCTGTCCAATCTCCAATGGCTCGATCAATTATTATAGTGATCTATCCTTTTAAATCACTAACAGCAGGTCCTGTCAAAATTCTCAACGGCTCGATCATTTTATATTAATGATCTTCCCATCCAGACTTCAACGGCTCAATCATTTATACTAATGATCCTGCCATCCAGACTTCAACGACTCGATCATTTATACTGATGATTCTCCCATCCTGTCTATAACGGCTCGATCATTTATACTGATGATCCTCCCATCCAGACTTCAACGGCTCGATCATTTATACTGATGATCTTCCCATCCTGCCTGTAACGGCTCGATCATTTATACTGATGATCCTCCCGTCCAGACTTCAATGGCTTGATCATTTATACTGATGATCCTCCCATCCTGTCAAATTCCTCAATGGTTTGATCACTCAGCACATTGATCTCTCCATCCGTGTCCTCGACAGACGGTCCTGTCAAATCCCCCAACGGTTTAATCACTTAGCACATTGATCTCTCTGTCCGCATTTCAACGACAGCCGGTCCTGTCAAATCCATCAACGGTATTTAGCCATATCGTCCATACAATCCACAACGACGATCAGATTATCGTCCGATGGTTCGTTCAATGGTCCACCCGTCTGCAACTAATTGTTCCCCAAGAGATTCCACCTTGGCCTGCCCTGAACAACTACCTCTACATCAGTCTAGCTTCACACGCATCTTCCAGCAGCCTTATTGCTCTGTCTCGGATGGTCTTTGATAAGGAGATTGGCTCTGATTCCCAACAGATGGAATTCAACCTGCCTGACACAACCTACCCGTGTTTGTTGGAATGCTTCGTGCCGAGGATAGCTTGATCCCCAGTAATGACGGCCTACCCCGTCTAAATCTGCAGCGACAGCTTGTCCTGTCCAAATTTGATAAACAAGCGGCGATTTGCTCGTCCACTTCTACTTCCATCCCCGGCAATGGACCGCCCATCCATTCCACCAATCAGGTTCCTTAAGTTTACTTGTCTACTTTGCTAGTATGCTTTGCTCTGGATTGCCTTGAGGGGTGTCTAGAACTCTTTGACGTTTCTTGTACCAAGTCGATGGTGCTTCAAGTGCCGCCAAAGAGAGGCTACTGTAGACACCTGCAATCTAGGCTTTCAGATTAGTTTACTTATGGTTTTTGATTCCCCGATGATGAAATGGATCAAGAACATCCTGAGAATAATAGTGTGTTTGAGCTTTGAGTGTTTGCAAAACCCTTGAACCTAACCTAGCCTAAGGCACTTCAAAAACCAAAAACCCAATTGACGCGTGCCAGGGAGCAACTATCCCGCGCCGGGCCGCACCATCCCGCGCCAGACTCATTCCCGCGCGCAACGGTCAAACTACCAGGTGGTGGTCAACAGTCAAAGTTTGACTGTTGACCCTCGCGTGCCAGAGCGCACCATCGCCTGACAGACTAACTCCGTCGCGCGACAGACCAAATCTCCCACCAACCTTTCTTAAGGAGGATAGTTGGCCACCAATGCAACTTCAGCCAGCCTCGCGGACTGGCTGAGCTTCTCTCCTGGCACCAACCAGTCTAGATCCACCATCCCTCCCTATAAATACCCCGCTCCTTCTATCAATGAAAAGGTTCAAGAATTTCAAAGGTTACAAATCCTAATCTCAAGAGCATATCTTACTCTTTCTCCTCCATTATCAAACATCCAACCATTCAATCAATCCTCAAATCTCAAAGCTCAAATCCTTTCATACCCAAAACCAAAGGTATAGCTTACCTTTGTTTTGTCTTTCTATTCTGATTCCTGAGGTGGGTTGGCAGGGCCAAGGCTGGTAATCAATACCAGTCCTGGTCCTAAAGCTAGCAAGGTTTCAAAACCGTTGTGGTAGGAACCAACGCGCTATGGTCCCACTCTCATGCACGACTGTCTCAGTCCAGCGCGCGATGGACCACGTGGGGATTGGTGTCCTACTGTTTCGTGCTTTATTTTGCATATAGATCACTGTTAAGCATGTTAAAAACCTGTTTACAGCTTTCCTTAGTATAAACTGCTAGTTTGTAGTTAGTTTGTGTTTCTGCTGTTTTGGAGTACCCCTGGGATCATTATGGACCTGTCCCAGAGCCCAGAAATGTGTAAACCAAACACTGATCCTCGCAAGGGCGCAACTATCGCGCGACAGGGCGAACCCTCACACGACAGAGTAAGTCCATCGCGTGATAGATTGCCTCTAACCAGTGAGTGGCCTTGCACGGGTAGCTCGGCCTTAGGCCATTATTTTTTCCCCACACTATTTATGGGGTGTTTTATTAATTTATAGGACTTTACAACTTTTAAATTGTATATTATGTTGCCTATAACTGCGTGGTTTGTCCTGCGTGTGCACTGGTCCTTCTAGAGCCCAGAGGGTTTGAGAATAAAACTTGTGGGTTTGAACTCACTGGCACGCGTGTGTCTTGAAGTTGTGCACGCAGAAGTAAACAACATGTAGTGACTTGTTCAGTGCATGTTGGTTTCTTCCCGTGCACGTCACTCCAAAACGGGGGCCTCTCAATTTGTTTAAACTTCCACAGGAGTCTGTCTCATCCCATACTAACTGGTCATCCATGTTATCACTCACATCCTGGAAACTGTTACAGTTTTAATCCCCTTTAACTGTTCCCCCGCCCTAATTGGCTAAAGAATTGATTAATCAAATAGAATCGCAAACAAATATTTTCGCAAACGCCTAAGTAGAGACCGATCTCCGGATTGGGCGAGAGAGGTGCTATAAAACCCTTCTCCTCTCGTAATCTGGCTCCCGAACCCAGATATGGTTATGACGAACTGATTCGTTAACTTTCAAATCAAACAGAGTGGCAAGTGCTTCGAAATACCGTTCCTTGGGTGTCGGACCTTCAAACCCGAGTGACGACTCTGTATTTTTGCGAGCGCTTGTCGTCCAGCTAAGCGCTCCCTCGAACCGGCATTTTTCTTTAGGAAGGGAACGGAATCCTTTCCTAAGAAAAAAGGCACGCTACCCACAAATTACCCTAGAAACTATTATTCAATGGGTAAAGGGGTAATGATGAGAAAAGATATTCTTAGAAGAAATAATGATGAGCAATAAAGTCTTGTAATGACTAGTCATGAAAGTGAAATGATTTCCTAATCTAGGATTGAAAATGTTCAACTAAGGTATAGAAAGGTTCATTAGGTTCATCTAGGATTAGGAGAATGTAACTAGGTGAAATGATAGTTAGGTTTCACTAACTAATTTGTTGGAAACTAATTCTACTCGCCAAGTAGGATTTCTAGCCAAGAAATGTAATTTAAGATTTTATTTTTTACTCATTAGAAAAATGTATAAGTGCTTCTATAAGCATACTTGTCTTTAGAAAATGACTAGATTGTTCGGTGCAAAAAGATAAAATTTTGTAAATCTTAAATCTAATTATAATGGATTATTAGAAATTAAAAAGGAATTAAAAGAAATTTTCAAGTAATTAAAATAAAATTAAATATTTAACGAATTTTTTATTTACCAAAAATCAGGGTCGTTACAAACTATCCCCATTAAAATAATTTCGTCCTCGAAATTAGGTGCACGCTCGGATTCGAATAGGTGAGGGTAATTCTTCTCATGCGGTTGAAGTTGTCGAGATCCGTAGGCTACAACTTTTCTATTTTGCGTTAGCACGCATCCCAAGCCATCCCTTGATGTGTCGCAATAGACCGTATAATCTTCACCCCGCTCAGAAATGATGAGTTTCAGTGCACTGGTTAGTCTCTTTTTCAATTCTCTAAATGATTTCTCACAGGCTTCATCCCAATCAAGCTTCACTCCTTTCTTAGTTAGCCTTGTCATATTGGCTTGGCGAGGGTTGAGAAACCTTGTATGAATCTACGGTAATACCCAGTCAATCCTAGAGAACTCCTTATTTCAAATACTCATGAGGTCGGCTGTTTCTAATTCAGCACTGCTTCAACCTTACTTTCGTCCACCAAGATTCCATCCTTGGATACTACGTACCCTAATAACTTAACCACTTCCAACCAAAACTCGCATGTACTTGCTTTGGAATAAAGTTGGCTATCTTGTAGTACAGGTAGTATTATCCGAATGTGTCATTCGTGATCCTCCTTATTGGCAGAGTATACCAAGATGTCATCAATGAACACCACTACGAATTTGTCTAAGTGGAGCTGAAAAATCTTGTTCATGAGACACATGAATACTGCCGGAGCATTGGTCAGTCCAAATGGCATTACTACAAACTCGTAGTGTCCGTATCTGGTGCGAAAGGCTTTCTTGACGATATCCTCGACCCGGATCCTTGGCTGATGATAGCCCGCTCGGAGATCGATTTTAGAGAAGCAGGTTGCTCCTCTTAATTGATCAAATAGGTCATCGATCCTTGGCAATGGATACCGATTCTTGATGGTGACTTGATTTAGCTTCCTGTAGTCAATGCACAGTCGGAGTGTCCCTTCTGTCTTTTTCATGAATAGTGTAGGCGCTCCCCATGGTGACGTGCTTGGTCAGATGAACCCTTTGTCCAACAGATCATTCAATTGGGTCTTGAGCTCTTTTAGATCGGCAAGGGCCATTCGGTATGGTGCCATGGAGATTGGTGTCATTCCGAGTTGAAGTTCTGTGGAGAAGTCTATCTCTCTTTGGGGTGGTAAGCCAAGAAGTTCTTCAAGGAAAACATCGGTGTACTCGCAAATGATGTGTGATAATCCCAATTCCATCATGTCAGCTTCTTCCATTTAGAAACTGGCTAGCCATCCAAACAGTTGATTCTGCCACTTTGATCTTCTTGTCATCGAATTCGTTGCCTGTCTATCCCCCTTAAATTGGAAACGAGTCCCATCAAGGGTATAAGGCGTCATCATCTTCTGATGGCAGTCTATGACCGCTTGATGTGCTGATAGACAGTCCATCCCCAGGATTACGTCAAAATCCGCCATGTCGATCACCCTAACATCGCAGGTCAAATGTAGATTGGCTACTTCTAGTTCTCACCCTCTACGTACTAGACTAACGGCTATACTTCCCCCCAACGGTGAGGTTACTTTTGTACTCGTACTTAGGGGTTCGGTTTCTAGCGCTAAAGCAGTTACGCAAGCAGTGGATATAAAGGAATGCGATGCTCCAATATCGAATATGGCTTGTACACAGGTACTATATAATAGTACCGTACCTTGGATCTCAGAGGGATCCTACTCCTGTTCCTCTATCTACAGCGCAAAGGCACATCCTTCAATGCCTTGATGGGTTCCCATGGGCTATTTTCCTTTATTTAGCCCATTCAGTGGCTGCGTTGGGCTTCCGGGGTTCTGCTTCACAAAACCGGTCGGTCCAGGCTGAGCCTTCTAATTTCCGACGCTCCCATTCCTCTCCTTTCGAGGTTAAGGGCAATCGCGTCTATAGTGGCCCATAGCCTGACAATTATAGCACTGAATTGTCGCTATGTCTTGACCACCTTTCTGTGGTCCGCCACGTCAGAAGGTAGTGGTCTTCCAAGGTTGGTTTTTCTGCGGTGGGTTAGAGAGTTTGGTGGGGTAGGGTCCATTGTTATGGTTGGGCGGTTGGGTTCGGATCGGTCCACCAGTGTTTCCATTCGCCTTCTTCCATCGGGTTTTGAAGCCTAGCTCTTCACTTTCTAGCCGAAGCGCACACTCTACCACTTCTGCGTAGGTGGCGAAGGCTTGAGCTACCACGGCCCTTCGAGCAATCGTTAGCCCCCACTCAAACCTCCTAGCCTTCTTGTCCTCGTTCGGGATGGAGTCTAAGGCGTAACGAGACAGTTCCTCGTACTTGGCTGCATATTGGGTGACAGTCAAGGTTCCTTGTTTCAGGTTTAGGAACTCTTGTACCTTGGCTAGGCAAAGGTGCGTGGGAAAGTATTTGCCTAAAAATAGGGTCTCAAATTTGGCAAAGATCATAGTGGCTATGGTATGGGTTGCTTCCATTGGGTCCCACCAATAGTGAGCCTCTCCTTTCAGCTAGTAAGTGGCTAAGGCTACACAGTCTCCATTGCGGGTAATTCCTAGGATTCTAAGGATCATCTTGACTTTGTTTAGCCACATCTCGGCCACGACGGGGTTAGTGTCTCCATGGAAGGTTGGGGGTCAGCGTTTGCAAAATTCGTTCTCACTCGGGTTCGGGTCATTGGTTCGTCGTTATGGTTTTGGTTCTGGCGGTTGGCGTTCAAGGCAGTCATGAACACTTGCATGATTTGGGTTAGGTCGGGGTTCTCATTAGAGGATTCTCCATTTTCGTATCCTAATCCGTGGCACGTATTCACCATCTATGAGGGAAAAATCGTAAGGGGGAGGTTTTAATAGTTTTCTTTTTGCAAATGGTGTTTTCCTTCTAGAATTGAAAGCAGTTTTCTAGGTAGTATGCAACAGTACTCTTTAAATAAGCAAGATTTTCATAGATAAGCAGAAAAATACAATCATAAGCATAGAGTTCTACTACAATGGCAAGTAGGGACCTAAGATAAATTTTTTTCTGACACAAGTTGAAACGATCCTATATACTCCTACTACATGTTCCTACAGGCTGTCAGTAATGACCGATAATTGGCTAGGACTCGTGGGGTGAAGGGTGGGCATCCTCCTTGTCGCATACTCGACATTTATAATAATAAGGCGAATTATATTTTAGATTTAACGATGTGAGGCATAGGCAAGCACAAAGATAAGTATGTACATGAATAGGGATCAAGTATTAAAAGCAACATATAAGAATAAGTAGTAACTGAAATAAGCCTTTTTATTATCAAACATAGCACGGGTACAACCTAGGAAAAACAGACAACAGTGACCCTGATCTTAGACATCTTACATCCCGAAGGATTACAACGGTTAGTAGATTTATTCAGGTGCACCTGGGTGGTCTCCTTGGCCTTCACGGGTCATCTAGGGCCTCGTCCTCCTCGAGATTCCCTTCATCCGCAAGGTTTTCCTCCTTAGTCACCTTGTTGGCGTCCTTATCGCCATCGACTTCTCCCTCCTTATTTCCAATCTCAAAGTTTTGCATCAGGGGTAGGACACCGAAAAACTCATGGAAGGCATACAGGATAGGAAACATTCCAGGAACCTAGGGGTCGTCCTCAATGGGAATAGGGGTATTCAGCTATACTCTCTTGAAATCTCACTTCTCTGCGAGTACAGCGGTAACAAGGTTAGTATCTTACACTAGCCGAGTCGTCATGGTTTCTATGGTGTTCTTGAGTTGGTAGGCTTCGACTAACAGATCAACTAGATGGCTCATCTTGTAACGCCCCTAATTTTAGGTATGTTAAAGGATAATTTATTACAGAAATTTAAGTGAGTCACTGCTCATTATTACAACATAACTCTCGTAAGAGTATTTTAAACACAAAATAGGAAACAAAAGGGAAATAGGGTTCCTAACTACTGCTGCCTCTTGTTCCTCCATCCTAGTAAGTTCTTCGGCTAGGAACGCCTCCAAGGTCAAGAGGTCGCCCTGTTCATCTATCATATCTGACATATTATACCGGCGTCGCCACCCATATAATATGCCTAGGGTCAACAAAAGGGTAACACCATGAGCTACGAAGGCTCAATAGTAAAATCCTACTTACTAACTCTTAACTTATGAACAAGAGCTTATAATAAAACATCGATTTCCACTATGATACGTGTATTCACAGTACAAAAGACAATAACATTTAGCACAACTACAATCGCTTTATAACTAACACTGGTGTTGACTCATCGTGAACCGGGTTGTTATTTTCTTTTTCCAAAAACTCCTTTTTAACTCACCCAACCTCGGTTCCTCCGTTCCGGGTTCCCGAGTATCCTCTCAATGGTTCCGCCGCACCGGGTTCCCATTGGCACATATTTGCTTTGGCTCCTCTCCACGGATAACCACGCTACTCACCCAACCTCAGTTCCGCCGCGCCGGTCTCCCAAATATCCTCACAATGGTTCCGCCGCGCCGGGTTCCCATAGGCACACACACATTCACACAACTCACATAATACCCTTGAAATGGCCATTATGTAGTTTCTAAAATATCTTCTTCCTCGGAAAACGCATTTCTTCCTTGTTAACCATACCCTAGGTGTCATGTTTCTACTTTCTCGGTATTCGTGTCTCGTTCTCATGTAAGACTCCGTGGTGTAAGACTTTACAAATAAACAAGCATTTTATAAACTATTCCAACAAGATCATCCAACTCCAAACTACTTAGCATGCTTGAAACATCATGAGCATAAACCATGTATATCCAGCATTCATTAAAAGAATACATGATCAAAGTTACTACTTTAGGATGTTCTATTTTCCAACATATGATTTAATACCATACATAGAGTTAGAGTGCAAGATTTAAACTACTTATACTTAGGATAAGTGAGTAGAGGTATAAACTACCGTTCTTCTTGGCGGTGGTCGGCTACAGAAAGTTGGTCGTCGGTTTTGAGTTTCGGCGGCGTAACGGCTCTGGTTTGCTTCGAAAGGAAAAGAGATGTACTTTCTTTTCCTAGAAATAACTTTACTAACTAATGTGGACTACTTTAAAGATCTATGGGTGGTTTTAGGAGGTGGTTTGGTGGTATTGCTCAAGAACTCAAGAACAAGAAGAATTCTTGAACTTTTGAACCAAGAACTCTTAGAATTTCTAGAGAGAAGGAAGAGCAAAGCTTGAAGGTGTGAGTTTGAAGCTTGGAGTGGCTTCTATTCATAGGCAAAACTCTCCCCCTCCCTCCTCTTGGCCGGCCCCTCTCTCTCTCTCTCTACATCTCAATTTTTTTAATCCATGAAATCAAGTTCTCATGGAAGATCAAAGTCTAAAATGCTAGGTTTGCATGGCTAGGGTAGTCCTTAGATTTGATTCTTGGAAAATTTGTGGTAGAAAGGAAGTTTGTACAAGATTCTTGGGTTTAAACAAGTAGCAATTGTACAAAGTAGGACAATGGAGGTTAAGTTTACTTGGAAGAGTAAGCCACCAAATATTTTGAAGTACATTGGAAGATCAAGATCAAGGTACAGATCAATCCCTTCTCTTCCTCTTCCTCTCACTCTCCCTCTCTCCCTCCCTCTCACCTCACTCTCACTCTCTCCCCTCTCTCGGCTTCTCTCTCTCTCCCCCTCTCCCTAGCATGGTACATGTACACACACACACACACACACACACACACACACACACACATATATATATATAAGTGCAAGAATACAATTAAAATACTAAGTACTTTTGGTACTAAAGATCAAAAGGACTAAAAGGACTAAGATTTGCCCAATAAACTAATAAATTGACACATGTGTACTTAGGTATTATTCTAGTCTTCCATGTACTTATATAATAGATACATGGGTACTATTGTACACTAGAAAGAACAAATCCCCAATATAAAATAAATAAAGGGTACTTAGGAGAATCTTAGTGCTAAGTACTTACATAATAAAATAATAGGTACTTTGTCACATGGGGATTTAAGAAAAAGACTAAATTAATCAACTCATTGTACTTGGTTGAAAGATGAACTTATTATCCAATGGATAATAGTTCTCCTAGCTTTTATTGTCCAATGGACAATAGTTACTAAACTTATATAATAAAACAATCCAAAAAGTCCTTTTAAGCAATTAAAAAGTGTAATTTTTTTTATAACTCTTAGTACTTGACCAAGTATACCTTTAATATAAAGAATTGGGGTTTCTATTATCCAATAGATAATAGTTCCCCTAACTTTTATTATCCAAGGGACAAAGAATAAAACCAAAATAATAAACGAAAATAATTAAACAAATTCCAATTCTAAGGTTGAAAAGGTTCACAAGGTTCAATGATGGCAAAAGGGTCCATTTGTGATTAGGGAAAAGTACCTAAGTGATTTCCTAGTTTAGTTTCTCCAACAAGCCGGTTGGAAGCTAACTAGGCTTGCTATGTAGGGCTTAAATTTCAAGAAACAAATTTCAAGGGGCTAAAACGTAATTATGACAAACTACAGGAATTTAAAGTAATTCAAGCAATTTAAATGAATAACTCGAATAATAAATAAATTTTATTTATTGAAATTCAGAGTTATTACAACCTATCCACCTTGAACAATTTCGTCCTCAAAATTAGGTGCACGCTCGGACTCGAACAGGTGGGGATAATTCATCTTCGTGGTTTCTTCTCTTTCCCATATGGTCTCTCCAGCTCCTCGGTGTTTCCACAAAACTCGTACCAGTTTGATGGTCTTGTTTCGGATCACCTTCTCGCTTCGATCCTGAATCTCTATTGGTTCTTGCTCAATAGGTCGCATCTTCCTTGATGGAAATATCCTCCCAATTGAGAACATGTGTGGGCAATGCGAGGTATTTGCAGAGCGTTGAAACGTGAAACACGTTATGCACTCTATCTAGCTGTGGCGGCAGGGCTAGACGATACGCAACTTTCTCGATCTTCTCCACGATGTCGAAAGGTCCGATGTAGCGCGGGGACAGCATTCCCTTCTTCCCAAATCTGATGACTCCTTTCTTCGGTCTGATCTTCTGGAATACATGATCTCCTACCGCAAAAGACAAAGGTCGGCTCCTTTTATCCGCATAACTCTTCTGTCGGCTTTGAGCGGTCTGGATCCTTTGCCTGATGGTCTTGACCTTCTCCGTGGTATCTCGTACTAAGTCGGGTCCAATCAATCCCGTTTCTCCGGCATCTGTCCAGCAGACTGGCGATCGACAGGGTCGACCGTATAGAGCTTCATACGGTGCCATTCCCGATGCTTGCTTGATAACTGTTGTTGTAGGCGAATTCCACCAATGGTGAGTGTTGCTCCCAGTTTCCGGAAAAATCCATGGCGCAGGCTCTCAGCATATCTTCTAGGGTCTGAATAGTCCTCTCCGTTTGTCCGTCTGTTTGTGGGTGAAAGGTCGTGCTAAGCCTTACGTCCGTTCCCAATGCTTTCTGCAATCCTTTCCAAAAGTGTGATACAAAACGTGGGTCTCTGTCGGATACTAGCGAGATCGGTACTCCATGGAGGCGTACGATTTCTCGAATGTACAACAGGCTTAGTTGCTCCACGTTTTCTGTCATCTTGATAGGCAGAAAATGCGCAGATTTGGTGAGTCGATCCACAATCACCCAGATAGCCGTGTTGGACTTGGCGGATCTTGGCAGTCCAGTAATGAAGTCCATTGAAATGTGTTCCCACTTCAAGGTCGGTATTGGTAATGGTTGAAGATCAACTCCAGGTTTCTAGTGCTCAGCCTTGACTTGCTGACATACGAGACAGGTAGATACAAATCGGGCTACATCCTTCTTCATTCCTTCCCACCAATACATTCTCCGTAGATCATGATACATCTTTGTACCTCCAGGGTGAACTGCGAAGTTTGAATGGTGAGCTTCTCAGAGTACGTCTTCTCGAAGGGTTCCAATATTAGGCACGAATACTTTTCCTTTGAATCTCAGGCTGTTATTCTCCTCAATAGTCCATCCTGGCACCGCCTTTCCTTCTCGGATTCGATGCCGGACGAACTCACAATTCTGCTTGAAGGTTTGGGCTAGTAAGATTTCCTAATGAAGTGCAGGCTCTGCAACTAGAGCGTACAATTCGAGCGTTCCCTTTCTCCGACGATGGTCGCAAGTTGAACTCGTTGAGAGTGTCCACCATTTCCCATTCCTTAATGGTAGTCTTGACTTTCTGTGCTCTTTCCTTTCGACTAAGAGCATCAGCTACCACGTTGGCTTTGCCGGGGTGATACTGCAATGTAAACTTGTAGTCCTCCAAGTATTCCATCCATCGGCGCTGTCTCAGGTTCAACTCCTTCTGAGTGAACAGATACTTGAGACTCTTGTGGTTGGTAAAACTTCGAATTGTTCTCCCCACAGATAGTAATGCCAGGATTTGAGGGCGAATACTACTGCAGCCAATTCTAGGTCGTGGGTGGGGTAGTTCTTCTCATACGGTCGGAGTTGTCGAGATCCGTAGGCTACGACCTTTCCATTCTGCATCAGCACACATCCCAAGCCATCGCTTGACGCGTCGCAGTAAACTGTATAATCTACACCACGCTCAGGGATGATGAGTATCGGTGCACTGGTCAGACTCTTTTTCAACTCTTGGAAAGATTTCTCACAGGCTTCATTCCAATCCAGCTTCACTCCTTTCTGAGTTAGCCTGGTCATTGGTTTGGCTAAGATTGAGAAGTCCGGTATGAATCTTCTATAATACCCAGCCAATCCTAGAAAACTCCTGATTTCGAACACAGGAAGTCGGCTGTTTCCACTTCAGCACTGCTTCGACCTTGCTTTCATCTACTGCGATTCCGTCCTTGGATACCACTGTGCCCTAAGAACTTAACCACTTCAAGGCAAAACTCGCATTTGCTAGCCTTGGCATAGAGTTGGTTATCTCGGAGTACTTGTAGTGCCATTAGAAGGTGCTCTTCGTGCTCCTCCTTGTTGGCAGAGTATATCAAAATGTCATTAATGAGCACCACTACAAACTTGTCTAAGTAGGGTTGAAAGATTTTGTTCATGAGACACATGAATACTGCCGGAGCATTGGTCAATCCAAACTGGCATTACTACAAACTCATAGTGTCCGTATCTGGTTCGGAAAGCCGTCTTGGCGGTATCCTCATCTCGAATCCTTAACTGGTGATAGCCTGATCGGAGATCGATTTTAGAAAAGCAAGTTGCTCCTCTTAATTGATCAAACAAATCATCGATCCTAGGCAACGGATATCGGTTCTTGAATGTGGCTTGGTTCAGCTTCCTATAGTCAATGCATAGTCGAAGCGTTCCTTCTTTCTTCTTCACGAACAAGGCTGGCGCTCCCCAAGGCGATGTGCTCTGTCTAATGAATCCCTTGTCCAGCAGCTCTTGCAATTGGGTCTTGAGCTCCTTCAGTTCGGCAGGGGCCATTCGGTACGAGGCCATGGAAATTAGGGCGGTCCCTGGTTGAAGCTCTACAGAGAAGTCTATCTCTCTTTGGGGTGGTAAGCCAGGAAGTTCTTCTAGGAAAACATCAGCGTACTTGCAAACAGTGTGTGGTAATCCCAGTTCGATCCTGTCGGCTTCTTCCATTTGGAGACTAGCTAGCCAAATAATTGATTCTCCCATCTAGATCTCCTCGTTGTTGAGCTCGTTGCTTCTCTATCCCCCTTAAAACGGAAACGAGTCCCTTCTGGGGTGTATGCAGTCACCGTCTTCTGATGACAGTCTACAACTGCTCGATGAGCTGATAGCCAGTCCATTCCAAGGATGACGTCGAAATCCGCCATGTCGATTACTCTTAGGTCACAGGACAGGCGTAGATTGGCTACTTCTATCTCGCACCCTCTACACACTAGACTAACAGCTATACTCCCCCCCATTGCCGATGTTACCCTCGTACTTTTACTTAGGGGTTCTGTTTCTAGTGCTAGAGCAGTTACGCAGGCAGTAGATATGAATGAATGCGATGCACCAGAGTCAAACAAGGATTGTACACAGGTACTATATAACAGTAGCATACCTTGGATCACAGAGGGATACGGCTCTTGCTCCTCAGTCTGCAGCGCAAAGATACGCCCTCCAGTGCCTTGTTGGACTCCCATGGGCTGCTTCCCTTTATTCTGCCCATTCTGCTGCTGAGCTGGGCCTCCAGAGTTTTGCTTCACAAAGCTGGCTTGCCCAGGCTATTGTGCCTTCTGGTTTCCAGAACTTCCATTCCTCTCCTTCTGGGGCTGGAGGCAGTCACGCTTGTTGTGACCCATAGCCTGGCAGTTGAAGCACTGAACAAATGCCTTGTTTTGGCCATTCCTCTGTGGTTCGCCACGCCCTGGCGTACTGTTCTTCCAAGTTTGGTTGTTCTTACTCGAAGCAAATGATTTGGTGGGGTCCACGGTTTTTTGTTGGAAGTCTGGGTTCGTATCGGTCCGCCGGCATTGCCTGTCGCCTTCCTCCATCGGGTCTTGAAATCGTTCTCTTCACTCTCCAGTCGAAGAGCACACTTCACCACACCGGTATAGGTGGGGAAGGCCTGAGCTACCACAACCCTTCTAGCTATTATTAGTCCCCACTCGAACCTCCTCGCTTTCTTGTTCTCGGTTGCAACAACATCCTGAGCATAGCAGGATAGTTCTTCGAACTTGGCCGCATACTGGGTGACGGTCATGGTTCTTTGCTTCAGGTTCATAAATTCTTGCTCCTTGGCCAGACGAAGGAGCGTGGGAAAATATTTATCGAGAAACAGGGTCTCAAACTGAGCAAAGGTCATAATGGCTACAGCATGGGTTGCCTCTATCAGTTCCCACCAGTAGCGGGCTTCTCCCTTCAGCTGGTAGGTGGCTAAGGCCACACGATCTCCATTACGGGTGATCTCCAAGGTGTCCATGATCACCTTGACTTCCTTCAACCATGCTTCAGCCACCTTAGGGTTGGTATCTCCGTTGAAATTTGGAGGTTGACGCTTGCAGAACTCGTTCATCGTTCGAGTTTGCGTCATAGGTCCATCGTTAGGGTTCGGGTTTTGGCGGGCAGCGTTCAGAGCGGTTACGAGAGCTTGCATGACTTGAGCGAGGTCGGGGTTAGGATTAGGGTTAGGGTTAGAGGAGTCACCGGTCTCATACCCTAGTCCACTACGTCGGTTCACCATCTACGAGCGAAAATTGAAAAGGGGAAGGTTTAGTTTTTAACTAAACTACTTTCTTTTTGCACATGGTAAAAGCAATCAATCGCATAATTAGAAACAGTGTTCTTTAATTTAAACAAGCTTTTCATAGATACGTAGGAAATTACAATCAGAAGCATAGAGTTCTACTACAAAATAAACATACCAAAACAAGCTTTCTACTACATGCTGAGACAATCCTACACATCATACTACTTGGCTCTTCTAGCATAAGTGCTTGAAAGGCAACTCGAGCTATTAGAACCTTATTCTAATACCACTACTACTCTACTGACTAGGTGGAATGAGTCCATAGAACTCTCTTAGCTGCTCCTTCCATTCCTTCTCTCGGATCTCGAGCCAGTGCTCTCCATCATGGTGAATCTTCTCAGCGAGCTCCCTAAATGGTGAGTCCTGAGGGTCGAGGATCAAGAACTAGTCCTTGCTGCCGAAAGGTGTCATCACGACTATCTCATAAAACAGGGTCGCCAGTCTCGGGGTCACGGATTCCTGGGTGAGGTATCGGTGTGAGATTCTCAGGTGCAAGTAGCGCCTTGTAGTATAGAAGGTCAGCTACAGTAGTCGTGGCAGTGAAATAGCTATCCATATCTACAATAAGGAAAGTTATATATTAGACTTAACGGGGGAAAGCGGAAATCGCACTCAATAACTACAAGTACACATAGACAGTGATCATAACAAGATAAAAACACGAGTTTTCATTACTAAAACCAACAAGTACATAATAGAAGGCGGCTTATAAGCTGGAGCTTCCTACAGCATACTAATTACAACAAAAGATCCCAAGCCGGAGCTTCCTACAGCATATTGATTATAACAAAAGATCCTACCACTTGCTAGGCTTTGCTACTAGTCTAGAAAATATGCGGGAATTCAACCCAATAAGCTCCTATATCATCCTTGAAGGGTGGTGGTGGCACATCTCCAGAGTCAGTGGTTATGTCCAGGAAGTCGGGCTGAGCCCATTCGGGTGGTAACTCCCCGTAAATCACCATTTCCTCATCGTCGGACTCCCAGCCCATCGGTTCCTCCTCGAGAATTTCTTCAGGGTCTTCTTCCTCATCATCAGACGGTAGATCTGGATTTGGCATAGCCATCAGATGCTGCCAGTCAGCTTCGTTAATCGGTGGGTCATTGAACTCCTCGGGTTCCTATTCCTCGGGGTCCTCTTCATCGGAATCTGCCTCGAGGTCCTCCTCGGGATCCTCTTCCTCAGGGTCTTCTTCAACTTCCACGTTGACGGGGGGTGCAACGATCACTGCTTCGTCATAGTTTCCCTCGACTAGGAAATTCACGTTACCGGGAGGTGCGATTTGGACGAGGACAGGTATGGCGTCAACCACATCCTCTTCCTCCTCATTTATGGGACGGATAAGGGTACCATGCTCCTGGTAGAAGTCATGAGTGTAGGGGAAGGCGTAGGAAAAGTAGGGATCCTCCACTGGTTGGCTTGTCATGGATCTTACAGTGCTTGCGAGTTGGTGAGCTTCAACTAGAAGGTTGACTTGGTAGGGGCTCAAGTGATTCATCTACAATAAAGGAAACTATCTATTAAACTTATCAATAAGGCATGCTTAATAACAAATCTTTTATTTATAGCGTAACAAAAATACAACTTAGATAGTGGGGATCCTATTCCTTAAAATCCTATGTCCCGAAGGATTACAATGGCTATGGAATTTATTGGGGTGCTCCGAGTCTTCTTAGATCTTCAAAGTTAATCCTACTGTGCCGGGTTCCTTCTTTGGCTACCCTCATGGCGTCTTCGTGCTATTGGGTTCCTCCTCCTCATTTCCTATCTCGGTGTTTGGCATTGGGGGTAGGACACCAAAATACTCATAGAAGTTTGATAAAATAGGAAACATTTCTGGAAACCAAGGGTCCTTCTCAACGGGAATAGGGGTATTCTGTTGGACTCTGATGAAGTCAAGTTGTTCTGCACGTACTGCGACAATGAAGTTGGGATCTTCTAAGTGCTAAGCTGTTATTCTTTCTACGGTATTTCTAGGTTGATAAGCTTCGACTAACAGATCGATCTAGGTTATCATCTACAAGAAAAATTATATTAGTCAAGTTTTGAAAACAAAATAGTTTTAGTAAAACCTATAGGTAAAACTTTTCAGATTTCTATGTTTCACATTCGATCCTTGATTTAAGTCATCATCCAATTGTTCGGAAATTCCCAGCTCGACGGTACTGCCAATTCCGCGCCTTACTTCAATCCGAAGATTGTTTTGACAGAATTTCACCCAATTTGGGATGGTAAACTTAAACTCGAAGTCACGTTTGTGCAACAGTCAACTTATCTCACGGTTCTACATGGTTCTACCCATTCTACCCATGGCCGAGGTTTTGAACCTAAAGCTCTGATACCAAGTTGTAACGCCCCTAATTTTAGATACGTTAAAGGATAATTTATTACAGAAATTAAAGTGAGTCGCTGCTCATTATTACAACATAACTCTCGTAAGAGTATTTTAAACACAAAATAGGAAACAAAAGGGAAATAGGGTTCCTAACTACTGCTCCTCTTGTTCCTCTATCCTAGCAAGTTCTTCGGCTCCGAACGCCTCCAAGGTGAAGAGTTCGCCTTGTTCATCTATCATATCTGACATATTATACCGGCGTCGCCACCCATATAACATGCCACGGTCACCAAAAGGGTAACACCATGAGCTACGAATGCTCAATAGTAAAATCCTACGTACTAATCCTTAACTTATGAACAAGAGCTTATAATAAAACATCGATTTCCACATGATACGTGTATTCACAGTACAAAAGACAATAACATTTAGCACAACTACAATTGCTTTATAACTAACGTTGGTGTTGACTCATCGTGAACCGGGTTGTTATTTTCTTTTTCCAAAAACTCCTTTTTAACTCACCCAACCTCGGTTCCGCCATTCCGGGTTTTTGAGTATCCTCTCAATGGTTCCGCCGCATTGGGTTCCCATTGGCACACATTTGCTTTGGCTCCTCTCCACGGATAACCATGCTACTCACCCAACCTCGGTTCCACCGCGTCGATCTCCTGAGTATCCTCACAATGGTTCCGCCGTGTTGGGTTCCCATTAGCGCACACACATTCACACAACTCACATAATACCCTTGAAATGGCCATTATGTAGTTTCTAAAATATCTTCTTCCTCGGAAAACGCATTTCTTCCTTGTTAACCACACCCTAGGTGTCATGTTTCTACTTTCTCGGTTCTCGTGTCTCGTTCTCATACAAGACTCCGTGGTGTAAGACTTTACATATAAACAAGCATTTTACAAACTATTCCAACAAGATCATCCAACTCCAAATTACTTAGCATGCTTGAAACATCATAAACATAAACCATGCATATCCAACATTCATTAAAAGATAACATGATCAAAGTTACTACTTTAGGATGTTCTATTTTCCAACATATGATTTAATACCATACATAGAGTTAGAGTGCAAGATTTAAACTACTTATACTTAGGATAAGTGAGTAGAGGTATAAACTACCGTTCTTCTTGGCGGTGGTCGGCTACAGAAAGTTGGTTGTCGGTTTTGAGTTTCGGCGGCGTAACGGCTCTGGTTTGCCTCGAAAGGAAAAGAGATGTACTTTCTTTTCCTAGAAACAACTTTACTAACTAATGTGGACTACTTTAAAGATCTATGGGTGGTTTTAGGAGGTGGTATGGTGGTATTGCTCAAGAACTCAAGAACAAGAAGAATTCTTGAACTTTTGAACCAAGAACTCTTAGAATTTCTAGAGAGAAGGAAGAGCAAAGCTTGAAGGTGTGAGTTTGAAGCTTGGAGTGGCTTCTACTTATAGGCAAAACTCTCCCCCTTCCTCCTCTTGGCCGGCCCCTCTCTCTCTCTTTACATCTCAATTTTTTTAATCCATGAAATCAAGTTCTCATGGAAGATCAAAGTCTAAAATGCTAGGTTTGCATGGCTAGGGTGGTCCTTAGATTTGATTCTTGGAAAATTTGTGGTAGAAAGGAGGTTTGTACAAGATTCTTGGGTTTAAACAATTAGCAATTGTACAAAGAAGGACAATGGAGGTTAAGTTTACTTGGAAGAGTAAGCCACCAAAGATTTTGAAGTACATTGGAAGATCCAGATCAAGGTACACATCAATCCATTCTCTTCCTCTTCCTTTCACTCTCCCTTTCTCCCTCCCTCTCGGCTCACTCTCTCTCTCTCCCCTCTCTTAGCTTCTCTCTCTCTCTCCCTCTCCCTAGCATGGTACATGTACACACACACACACACACACACACACACACATATATATATATATATAAGTGCAAGAATATAATTAAAACACTAAGTACTTTTGGTACTAAAGATCAAAAGGACTAAAAGGACTAAGATTTGCCCAATAAACTAATAAATTGGCACATGTGTACTTAGGTATTATTCTAATCTTCCATGTACTTATATAATATATACATGGGTACTATTGTACACTAGAAAGAACAACTCCCCAATATAAAATAAATAAAGGGTACTTAGGAGAATCTTAGTACTAAGTACTTACATAATAAAATAATAGGTACTTTGTCACATGGGGATTTAAGAAAAAGACTAAATTAATCAACCCATGTACTTGGTTGAAAGATGAACTTATTATCCAATGGATAATAGTTCACCTAGTTTTTATTGTCCAATGGACAATAGTTACTAGGGAACTTATATAATAAAACAATCCAAAAAGTCCTTTTAAGCAATTAAAAAGTCTATTTTTTTTATAACTCTTAGTACTTGACCAAGTATACCTTTAATATAAAGAATTGGGGTTTCTATTATCCAATAGATAATAGTTCCCCTAACTTTTATTATCCAAGGGACAAAGAATAAAACCAAAATAATAAAAGAAAATAATTAAACAAATTCCAATTCTAAAGTTGAAAAGGTTCACAAGGTTCAATGATGGGCAAAAGGGTCCATTTGTGATTAGGGAAAAGTAACTAAGTGATTTCCTAGTTTAGTTTCTCCAACAAGCCGGTTGGAAGCTAACTAGGCTTGCTAGGTAGGGCTTAAATGTCAAGAAATAAATTTCGAGGGGCTAAAACGTAATTATGACAAACTACAAGAATTTATAGTAATTCAAGCAATTTAAATTAATAACTCGAATAATAAATAAATTTCATTTATTGAAATTCAGACTTATTACACATCTACAAGGAAAAGTTTTAACCTCAATTAGTAACGTTTTAAGACAGAGTTTTAAAGACTACTAGCAAAAACTTTCAAGTTTCTAAATTCCACATTTGATCCATGATTTAAGTCATCATCCAAATGTTTGAGAATCCCCAACTTGGTGGTACTGTCAATTTCCACACCATGCTTCAATCCGAAGATTGTTTTGTCAGAATTCCACCCAATTTGGGATGGTAAACTTAAACTCAATTCACTTTTATGCAACGGTCAAACTCTCTTATGGTCTATCCATTCTACCCATGGCCGAGGTTTTGAACCTAGAGCTATGATACCATGTTTTAACGCCCCTAATTTTGGGAACGTTAAATAAACGTTTTTATTCAAAACGTTTTTATTATTACATCATTACTTCCATGAGAGTACTTTTATTACACAAGGGATGGGAAACTAAGGTTCCTAACTACAGCTCCTCCTGCTCCTTCATTCTTGCCAGCTCTTTGGCTCTGAAAGCCTCCATGGTGTACAGCTCATTCTGATCATCTACAAAGTCTGACACATTATATCAGCGTCGCCCCCAATATAATATGTCAGGGTCACCAAAGGTAACACCATGAGCTACAAGAGCTCAATAGAATAATCCATACCCACTAACCCTTAACTTACAAATAATAGATCATAAAATTAACGATTTCCACATAGTACATGCATATTTAACAAAATCGTTAACAGTACACATCCACATTCACTATTCAAACCAACGTTGGTGTACATCATTTTTTGAGTTTCTCCAACGCGACTTGTCATAGACCGTGTCACCATTTTTCACATATACCAAATCAACATTTCCAAAATCGTTTTAACACACCCAACCTCGGTTCCGCGGTCCCGGGTTCCCATTGGCACACAAAACTTTGCATTGCCTCCTTTCCGCAGATAACCAAGCTATACACCCAACCTCTGTTCTGCCGTTCCGGTCACCCGAGTATCCTCACAATGGTTCCGCCGTTCTGGGTTCCCATTGGCGCGCGCACACACACACACCACACAATGGGCTACCATGTCCGGCCACATTGTGGTTTTTAAACCATTTCTATTTTTCAAATCACGTCTTTGCATTAACCACACCCTAAGAGTCATGTTTCTACTTTCTCGATTTCTGTCTCATTTTCATGCAAAGACTTCGCGGTAGGACCCTTGTACACTATAATATAAATTATTCATTGTAATCTTGAAACTAAACTAGCAAGATCATCCAACTCTATGTTACTTTACCATGCTCATGTTCACGGAATCACATTTGAACAACTACCACACAGTTAAAGCATAGTGTCACATGGACGGATACCTTTGGAGTGAAAACCACTTATGTTTTATCACACATCAAACAAGTAATCCTAATAATCACATATACATTCTCATAATCATCCGTAAAATCAAAATACTAATACTTTAAATCAAGAGTAAAATTCTTATCTTTCAAATTCTGTTCCTTTTTTCTTTTGGAGAAAGTTCAAAACAACATATGTTTATTTAGAGTCGAGCTATTCATCATGCTCATATTTGAGGTATTCTACTTATACTTAGAGATAGATATTGAGAAAGGATAATCTACCGTTATTCTTGGCGGTAGGGCGGCTATGAAAAAGTAAGTTGGCGATCGAACGAAGTGACTTCCTACGGAAAGCTTCGGTAGCTTCGAAAGAGAAAAGTTTTCTCTCGAAACTAGTTCTTGACTAACTACTAAACTTTTTTGGATTGAAAGGGTGGTCGAGTGGCGGCTTAGTGGCGGTCTTGGATGAGTTTCTTGAAGAACTTCAATAAGAACTCAAGAATAACTCAAGAACAAGAAGAACAAAAAACAAACTCAAGAATTCTAGAGAGAGAAGTTGAAAGGTTTCAAGGTGTGAGTTGAATGGCATGAGGGGGGTCCTATTTATAGAAAAATTTTGGCTCCCCTTCTTCCCTTTTTGGTCGGCCTCCCCTCTCTCTCTCTCTCTTCCTCTCATTGTGTTGTCCAATCAAGCCTTTCAAGCACGCCATGACTTGTCTTTTCCAATTTTAGGCATAAGGCTATAAAATCAAGTAGGATTTTAATGCTTTTTTAGGCAAATCCTAGGTAATTATAATGTAGGTTGGCATGTCTTATTCCTTTTACTCAAAGGATAAAAATTACCCTACAAACTATTGCCTAATGGTTAAAGAGGAAATGATGAGAATGAATATTGTTGGAAGAAATATATTTTTGAAAGTGACCTTTGAATGGGGAGAAAGAGCAATGCACTTTCTAGGAAAGTGATTTGATTAAGAAAGCACAATGATGAGTGGGGAAAATGACAAGTCAATGGAAAGTGAGATGATTAAAGGGTTGGCTTTTGAAAGTGACTTGTCAATGCAAAAGAATGAATAAGGCTTCCAAGTAGCCTTTCTAGGAAATTTTTAGGGTGATATACATACATAAATGTATGTCAAGGTTACTTGTAGGAAGGAGAAAGGAAGTAATTATGGGCTATTTGATGTGACAATACATAATCATGGCTGTTTGGAAGAATAAATATGGTCTTGGTCTTGATTAGACAAGTCCATGGTAATACTATTTTCCAAACAATATGAAGTATTATTTCTATTACCCAAAGGATAAGAATTACCCTACAAACTATGATTCAATGGGCAAAGGGTACGTTAATGATGAGAAAAGATATTCTTAGAAGAAGTAATGATAAACAATAAAGTCTTGAAATAACTAGTTATGAAAGTGAAATGACTTCCTAGTCTAGGATTGAAAATGTTCAACTAAGGTACAGAAAGGTTCATTAGGTTTCACTAACTAATTTGTTGGAAACTAATTTTACTCGCCAAGTAGGATTTCTAGCCCAGAAATGTAATTTAAGATTTTATTTTTTTACTCACTAAAAAAATATACAAGTGCTTCTAAAAGCATACTTGTCATTAGAAAATGACTAGATTATTCGGTGCAAAGAGATATAATTTTGTAATTCTTAAATCTAATTATAACGGATTATTAGAAAATAAAAAGAAATTAAAAGAAATTTTCAAGAAATTAAAATAAAATTCAAATATTTAACGAAATTTTTATTTACTAAAAATCAGAGTCGTTACACACACACACACACTCTCTCTCTCTCTCTCTCTCTCTCTCTCTCTCTCTCTCTCTCTCTCTCTCGTTTCAAATGACGCGTACAGTGGAAGTCGTGGGGTGTTGTTTTGACCCAGAGTGGATCGCAAGTGAATTTTTACAGGACCCACCCCCTTATTTTTACCCACGCATCTACCCTTTTATCACAGCCGTTGGATATAAAACGTCCACATCTTGGAATTCTAAGGGCATCCGCAATTGAAGCCCTTGTGTGTATATGTAAAGGGCGTCCGCAATAGAAGCCCTCTTGTGTGTGTGTGTATATATATATATATATATATATGTATGTATGTATGAAAGATATTTTACAAGAATTTATCGTCATCATCGTAGCGAAAATAACATCTACGTATTGTGCTTCCCATGATGTTATTGTTAAAAAATGTAATTTGTAATCTTCTAGAATAATGTAGAAGGTGTATTTAAATATTTAAGTATAAAATTATTAGAAGTGTGTAGAAGTAATAGATGAAACTAGAAGATATTTGAAGCTTGAAAGATGTATTGTAATGGGTAAAATTAGATGATTCTAGAAGTTAGGAGATTTTTGTAATACACATGTGCTTATCTCTAGCTAGTTCTAGAGAATTCTATGTTGGTAGAATTGCTCTATAAATAGAGCCATGTTGTACTTATTTTGGAGTAATGAAAATCCATTTAAAGCCTTACACAACTTGTCCTTATAACACCTCTCAACCATCCTTTCCCACTCTCTTGTCTAATTTACTACAAAATCTAACCTAGCACCCCAACAATTTTGGTATCAGAGCTAAGTTAACCGATCCATCCTTGTCCTTCTTTCAACCACCATGGAGTCCAACTCTTCCACTTTCAACTATGCACAAAATCTCATCCCT
The DNA here is from genome assembly GCA_019656295.1 of Rhododendron mucronatum var. ripense. Taxonomy (NCBI): domain Eukaryota; kingdom Viridiplantae; phylum Streptophyta; class Magnoliopsida; order Ericales; family Ericaceae; genus Rhododendron; species Rhododendron mucronatum. Next base: position 3,507,724 of record BPLT01000009.1, on the reverse strand, counting down.
ATATTTGAGGGAGAGAGCTATGACTATTGGAGCATCCAAATGCAAACTTTATTTGTCTCACAAGAATTGTGGGATCTTGTTGAAAGCGGATACCAGGCACCGGCAAATGCCGAAGAAGAAGCAACTTGGACGGAAGCAAGGAAGAAGAAGTTCAGGGAGAACAAGAAGAAAGATGCTTTGGCTCTCCTCAACATTCAACGTGGGGTAAGCAAATCTATCTTTCCAAGAATTATGGGTGCAAAAACTTCAAAAGAAGCATGGGAAATATTAAAAATTGAATATCAAGGTTATGATAAGGTTATCTCCATTAAACTTCAAACACTATGGAGAGACTTTGATAATCTAGCAATGAAGGAAAATGAATCCATTCAAACGTTCTTTTCCCGAGTTGCTGGAATTATCAATCAAATTCGAAGTTATGGAGATACCCTCCCGGATAAAAGAATCGTCGAAAAGGTTCTTAGGAGTTTGCCTCCAAAGTTTGATCATGTTGTAGCTGCTATCGAAGAATCTAAGGATTTGTCTAAATTTACTCGACATGAACTAATGAGTTCTCTCGAGGCCCATGAACAAAGAATGAGCAGGTTCACAAATCAATCGTTGGAGCAAGCATTTCAAAGCAAAATCAATTTTGGTGGAAAGAACCAAGAAGATCAAGAGAAGGGTTCATCTCAAGGAGGAGGCATAAACGGACAAAGACGTGGAGGCCAAAATGCATTTGAAGCCCGAAACAAAGGAAAAGGATATGACAATCAGAGGAATCCTAATGGCGGTAACTCTAACTCTTCTTGCATTATTTGCAAAAAATCTAATCATGCATCCAAAGATTGTAGATTTAAATGCAAGAGATGCAAGATTTCTAATCATTCTGATCGAGATTGCTGGTTCAATCAAGAAAAAAACAAAGCTAATTTTTCAGAAGAAAATGAAGCTGAACACCTATTCTCTTGTATGAATGCTCAACAAGAGTCAGATAAAATTTGGTACCTGGATAGTGGATGCAGTAATCATATGACAGGCGATCATAAAAAGTTCGTGCAGCTTGACGATAAAATCTCTTCACAAGTAAAGCTGGGAGATGGGAAGCTGCAAAATGTGAAAGGAAAAGGAGTTATCGCTATCTACACAAAGGGAGGTAACAAAAAATTAATTTCAGATGTCCTTTATGTTCCTGGGCTTACTCAAAACTTATTAAGTGTGGGGCAATTACTTCAAAAAGGATATGCACTAAACTTTGACAAAGATGAGTGCATTATTATTGACAAGAAGAAAAATTTTGAAGTGGCAAAAGTCAAAATGACTCCAAATAAAGTTTTTCCGTTAATAATGCCACTTAATGAAAATTTTGCCCTTAAAAGGAGAAAAAATTGATGACTCATATTTGTGGCATCTAAGATATGGCCACTTAAATTACAAAGGCATGAGATTGCTAAAGGAAAAAAATATGGTGAAAGGGCTACCAAATATTGATAAAATTGATAAAGTTTGTGAAGGATGTATATATGGAAAAATGCATAGACTTCCATTTCCAAAGTTCGCTTGGAGAGCTAAAGCGCCTTTGGAATTGGTGCATTCTGATATTTTTGGCCCTACTAGAACACCATCTCTTGGTGGCAAAAGATATTTTCTCCTATTTGTTGATGACTATACAAGGATGATGTGGCTATACATCCTTGACAAAAAATCAGAAGCTTTCTCTGTGTTCCTCAAATTTCAAGCCTTGGTGGAGAGACAAAGCGGAAGACAAATAAAGACACTTCGGACAGATCGTGGTGGCGAATACATCTACACTCCATTCATGGACTATTGCAAGGAAAAAGGAATCAAGAGGCAACTTACAATCCGGAAAACACCTCAACAAAATGGAGTGGCAGAACGGAAGAACCGGACAATTGCAGAGATGGCACGGAGCATGCTTAAAGGTAAAGGGCTTCCTAACTCATTCTGGGCCGAAGCTGTCAACACTGCTGTTTTCATCCTCAACCGTTCTCCCACTAAGGCAGTTAGAAACAAGACACCATATGAGGCGTGGTACAAAGAGAAGCCTCAGGTAAATTTTCTAAAAAATTTCGGATGCATTGCATATGCATTAGTTCCCTCAGAAAAAAGGGAAAAATTTGATGAAAAAGGAGAAAAATATATTTTCATCGGATATAGTGACGAGTCCAAGGGTTATCGTCTCTATAATCCAAACACAAATAAATTTATGGTTTCTCGAGATGTAATATTTGATGAAGCTGCTGTGTGGAAGTGGGAGGATAATTCCTTCCAAGACCCAAAGTTTTTTGAGCCTGATGATGCAGGACATGAGCGAGAAACCTTGACTCCGGACCCAAGTCCAAATCAAAGCCCACGAACTAGTCCAGAGAGCTCATCATCGGATGATCTCAATCCGACAAGAAAGGTACGTTCCTAACGAGATATATATGACTCGTGTGATTTTGCCTTCTTCACTTGTGAACCACATAATTTTGAGGAAGCTGCAAAAGAAGAAATTTGGCTAAAAGCAATGAATGAAGAAATTGCAACTATCGAGAAAAATCACACGTGGGATCTTGTGGAGCTACCAAAAGGAAAGGACATAATCAAACTCAAATGGGTCTATAAGACAAAATACAAAGAAGATGGATCAATTCAGAAGCACATTGAACTCCTACATCACTTTATCAGAGACTTGGTGCAGAAAGGAGAAATTCAGCTTGAGTTTATCAATACGAAGGAGCAGCTAGCCGACATAATGACCAAAGCAGTAGTAGCAGATAAATTCTCTCAGTTTCAAGAGATCATGAAGATTACAAATTAAGGAGGAGTGTTAAAAAATGTAATTTGTAATCTTCTAGAATAATGTAGAAGGTGTATTTAAATATTTAAGTATAAAATTATTAGAAGTGTGTAGAAGTAATAGATGAAACTAGAAGATATTTGAAGCTTGAAAGATGTATTGTAATGGGTAAAATTAGATGATTCTAGAAGTTAGGAGATTTTTGTAATACACATGTGCTTATCTCTAGCTAGTTCTAGAGAATTCTATGTTGGTAGAATTGCTCTATAAATAGAGCCATGTTGTACTTATTTTGGAGTAATGAAAATCCATTTAAAGCCTTACACAACTTGTCCTTATAACACCTCTCAACCATCCTTTCCCACTCTCTTGTCTAATTTACTACAAAATCTAACCTAGCACCCCAACAGTTATTGGCAATTGACCTTCTGTCTCTTAAGTTCCAATTGTCAACAATGTAGGCGATGGTGAAGATGATGGACGAATTCAATCACAATTTAGAAAATACGATTACGTGTTTTGTATTGATGACTGATTTTGATCATCAGTATTGAGGAGGACTATTGTTGGATGCTAAGTTACATTCATTAAGCCGTTTCCTTCGTCATGACTCTTTTTTTAACAGACAGATTTAATGACAAAAAAAATTTAGTTTACAATATCCTTTTAAGAAAATAAAATTTTGATATAGGATCATTTGAGATTAATACACAAACCAACTAGAGTAGTTCAATCAATCATCTTGTACAACTAGAATTGGAAGATCGCAGCATCGTTCTTCGCCAAAGAGAAGCATTGATCTTTTTGTCTTGGTTACGAGAACTCTCTCTCTCTCTCTCTCTCTCTCTCTCTCTCAATTTAATTGAACAGAGTTTATTCTTGTGGATTGGTGTTGATGGACTTTTTAATGTTATTCTGGACAAATGAGTTTTTTGGTTATAGATCGATTACTATGAATCATTATACTTTAGCTGCCAATTCTCATATTCTAAAAGAGATTTGGTATACGTAATTTGAGTTGTTGTCATGTAGTATGTCACGGGGAAAGGGGGACACTATAATGTAGGGGTGCACTACAAGAGTGTAATGATTGCACAACCTGAATCCTTTTAGTTTTAGAGATGGACGGTTAGGGAAACTATATGGGAAAATGACGGCCCATGATATGTTTCGATAATTAATATCTGTCAACGACATGCTGAGAATATTTGTTAATGCTGAAAATATTTTTAGCGGGTATTAATTATTAAAATACTTCATTGGCAGTCATTTTCCCATATATCTAAGAATCTATAGATTAATTATCACATCATGTTTGAGATAAGCCTATCAACGGACAAATACTTTGATCAGAAAATCAAATATCCAATTCTCAACTTGAATCTGACCCAGCACATTCAAAAACAAGCACGAAAAACGGATCCAATAATCCAATACTTTGATCAGAAAATCAAATATCCAATTCTCAACGGATATATCCGGTAAGACCCGGTTACAAATTCCATATGACGTCGCACTAACTCAAATTTAACAAAAGCCTAGGTGCTATTTCGTTCAAACTCTCAAAGTCCAGTTGGGCATCGAAGTTAAATTTCTTTAGTGTGGAGGTTTGGGCTCTGTTCCCTTGGGCCTTGGGACTTGACCCATATGGATAAGGCCTCGTCAACCAAGTCAACGCAGAGGAGTAGGCTCTTTCGGTCAAGGGGAGTCCTTGGATTTGGACTTAATTGGGGCCCAGAAGCTTAATTGTGCTATTCTACAATGCACAAAGGAAATAACCACACTTCCCTTAGGGGTAGCAGCTTGCGGCTGTGCCCGAGCTGCGGGTCCACTCCGGTCTTGCTTTAATGATCGAAAGCGGTCACTTTGTAAAGCTCGTCGAGTAGAACAATTATACAAAAAATCAGCTCAATTGGATATCATTAAATGCCTAATTGGAACACATATAACTCTCGGTTTATGGGTTACAGTGGATTTAAATCCAATGTTTCAGATCCATTCTTTCCAAGTAAAAAGGTTCCGATCAAGCACTTAATGATATTAATTGAGCTAATTTTTTGCATAATTGTTCTACTCGACGAGTTCTACGAAGTGAACGTTTCCGATCATCATAGCGAGACTGGAGTGGACCCACAACTCGAGCACAGCTGCAAGCTGCCGCCCCTAAGGGATAGCAACGTCCCCGCATCCTCCTTCTGGACTACTTGTGCTTTTTTAGCACCATAAATATTATATGTGTCACTGGAACCAGGGGCTGTGCGCATTGTACGGAGCTCTAAAATGTGATCCAAAACGTTTACTTTGTAGACCTTGATGCGTAGAATAGCCCGTAACATATCAAGTCAGTAAGCAAATCCATGTTATTAATTCTTTGCATTAATGACAAATACAGTTTAAAAATAACCAGCAAGTTTATTTGATTCATTTGGTAAGCTACCGTTGCACGATGGATTTTTTTTAGAGTGGTAGTTAGTGACTAAATCTAAAGAGTGAAGGGTTGTAATTATGTTTTCAAGCTCGAGACAATATCCAAATCAAGGGCTCATCAGAGGCCGGTTGTAGTAAATTTGTAGGAAAAAAAATACACTTTTTAAGAATAAATAGAACACAAAAGTGATTATGTAAGCGCTTGTTATGGTAATATAAATTAATCGTTACAGTTAAAGGTTTTATAATATATTATGTATTCATAGCGATGCCCTTTATAAATTATAATAATTACTTCTTTTTAAAGGGATATTATTAATTACTTTAAGATTCACAGTTTCTGAATTTAGTTGGTCTGAGTTAATCTTCATTAGAAAAGAAAACTAAATGGCTGAGTATCAGATGCAAAGCAAGCACGGTACGATTTTACAAAATCAAAGTTCAGCCTCTACTCTACATACAAGAAATACAATAAATTACTAGAAAAGAAAAGACTCCATCGAGGAGATAAATCATGGCTTTCAATTTTTTAAAAATAAAATAAGAGAAAGTCTATTGACTCCGCGTAGTTTATATTCCATAAATACAAATGTGGTGGGCTCTTGCTTAAAAAACAAATATGGATTTCATTCAATCAGATCAACCATGCATAACCCACTTGGGAAACCAACCAGTGGCAGTCTTCCCAATGTCCTCAAACAACCATAGATGGAGGATGACGAAAACCATTGTCCACTTGGAGAGAAACTTAATAATTTAACATGTGGAGATTAAAGGATTCTTCCATCACTACTACTACTTTTCATTCACATCACTCAGCTTTGATTCATGGATGTAGCATATGCTCTGTTGCATCACCACATATTTCTTGAATTAGAATCACCTAGTTAGTGCTTAAATTTAGCATGTAAAAATGGCAAGTGGAGGTAAGGGGGTTATAAATTTTTTTTGACGGTCAGGGTTGTCCGAATCAGCTTACGTACACCTCAACTAATCTCCTCTCTAGTCTGATCAAATGCAGACTATCCACACAAAGACTAGGCAATTGAAAAGAAATTTTTTTTTTGTGTGGTCTGACCCCAAAAATCGAACCCCTAGCCTAGCCTGACCAATTGTGTGAAAAGAAAACCCACAAAATAACCAAACTAACCCTTGGAGTGATGGGACTTTAAATTTTAAGGGGTCAAATATATGAGTTGACTCTAACATGTGTAGTGAAACTCAAATGGTTTTCTAATTCAGTGAGATCTAGTGACCTGAGTATCGGAACATCTTCAATTCAGTACTCTACTTTTACCTCCATTCCTCCATTTGAGAATACCAAAATAATTTATTTTATTACAAAAGTAATTTTGAAAGAAATCTAACTCTAACCCAATACGAACTTCTGTATTTCAACTCCGTTTTCTTTTTGAAATCTTTCTTCATTCATTTTTTCGCCTCTTTTGTCCTATGCCAAATCGTATACTTTTATTTGGAGTCAGATTATCAGACAATGGGTTTTCTTTTGTTACGCCCCGAATTTTGGAAAAGTTAAATAGACAATTTTTATTGAAAATATAAATAGAGTCTGACTCATTATTACATCATAACCCCCATAAGAGTACTTTCATTACATAAAGGGAGGGAAACTAGGGTTCCTATCTACAACTCCGCTTGCTCCTCCACCCTAACCTGCTCCTCGGCTCCGAAAGCCTCCAAGGTGTACAGCTCACTCTGATCATTTACAAAGTATGACACATTATACCAGCGTCGCCCTTGGTATAATATGTCTGGGTCACTAAAGGTAACACCATGAGCTACGAGAGCTCAGCAGAATAATCTCATACCCGCTAACCCATAAATTACAAATAATAGGTCGTAGAAATAATATGCCACTGAGGAATTTCAAATAACACATGCATATTCAATAAAGCACTTAACAATAATACATCCACATTTGCTAATCAACGTTGGTGTATGTGATATCTTTGTTTCTCCTACGTGACTTATCGTTGACCGTGTCTCATTTTCATTTACCAAATCAACATTTCGAAAAATACTTTTTAAACACGCCACGTTACCAATAAGGCTATCACGTCCGGCTCTATTGGCAACACACACAATGGGCTACCAAGTCAGGCCACATTGCGGTTTCAAGAAAACATACATACAAATGGGCCACAACGTCCGGCCACATTGTGGTTTCAAAACGTTTTTCTTTCTTGACTACTCTCTGCGGATAACCAAGTCACACCTCCAATGAGACTACCAAGTCCGGTCCCATTGGCAACACACACCACACAATAGGCTACCACGTCCGGCCACATTGTTGTTTCAAAACACGTCTTTTCATTTACCACACCCTAGGTGTCATGTTTTTAACTTTCTCAATTTTTGTATCTAGTTTTCATGCAAAGACTCCACGGCAGAACTTTTTACTTAAGTAATCATAAATCATTTATTGTAATCTTGAAACTAAACTAGCAAGATCATCCAACTCTATATTACTTTATCATGCTCATGTTCACAGAATCACATTCAAACACTTACCACACACTTAAAGCATAGTGTCATATGGACGGACGCCTTTGGAGTGGAAACCACTTATGCTTTATCACACACATCAAAACAAGAAATCCTAGTAAACATGTATACATACTCATAACCATCCAAAGATCAAAATACGAATACTTTAAATCAAGCCATTATTTCTTATGTTTCAAAGTCCGTTCTTTCTTTCTTTTTGAGAAATTCAAAACAACAAATGTTTTTCCGGTAATTCAAATTGAGATATTCGACATGGTCATATTTCCTTTCGAGATTTTCGTAAAGTAAGTTACTAGTTTTTACTTTCTTTCATGTATTTCAAACATACAAACAATATACACATTTTTACTTATTCTTAGCGATAGTGAGTAAGGATAATCTACATAATTATATTTCATTTCGAAATTATAGTAAAACAAGTTTGCTAGCTATTTTTAGTACTTTAACACGCGTTTTCAAACGTAAAAATAACTATAATTTTTTTTACTAGAGAAAGTGAGTAGAGATATTCTACCATTCTTCTTGGCGGTAGGTATGGCTACGGAAAAAGTACGTCGGCTATCAAACGGAGTGACTTCCTACGGTAAGCTTACAGTAGTTTCGAAAGAGAAAAATGTAAGACTTTCCTTTTGTCTAGAAACTAATTCTTGACTAAACTACTAAACTTTTTGGATCAAGAGGGTGGTCGAGTGGTGGTTTTGTGGTGGCTTTGGATGAGTTTCTTAAAGAACTCAAGGAAAACTCAAGAACAAAGTAAGAACAAAGCATAAATAAAAAATTCTAGAGAAAGAAGTTGAAAGGTGTGAAGGTGTGACTTAAATGGCAAGAGTGGAGTGCTATTTATAGAAAAAGTTTGGACTCTCTCTCCCTCTATTGGACGCCCCCTCTCTCTCTCTCTCTCTCTCTCTCTCTTTTTCTCTCATTTGTTTGCTCCATTGTGTTGTCCAATCACATCTTTAAGCATGCCAAAGCCTTCCCCTCTCTTATCAATCCATCCTAGGTATAAGGCTATATGGACATCAAGATTTTCTAAGGCTTTAAAGGAAATGCTAGGTGATTATACCCTGGGTTGTAAGTCTTACAAGTCTAAAGATAATGATAGCTAGGCTAAAAGAATAGTCTTTCCAGGTTTAGTCAATCCTAGGTCTAGGTTGTAAGTTAAATTCTAGGATGATTAAGGGCTAGATTTCATGTTTAAAGTGGCCTAAAGAAGGGTTGTAAAGTAGTACTTAGTTTGAGTGTGAGGTTGGCTAACCTAGGTAGCTTGTTGGGGTGTACCAACACATGCACACTGTTAGTAATTTAATTTAATCAACGGGTATCTATAATCTTAACGTGGGGAGATTAATAAGTATTTAATATCATAGAGCTCGTAATATAATTGAGATAAGGACGGGAGTGCAATTCTAATTCTGTAGTGGGGTGAATTATAATTAGTGAAATAAGAAATAGAATCCTGGTGGGATTAGGTTTTCTTATTTACACTGGAAGCCCAGACTTATTACTCCTTAGGTCACTATCGTAACCCTATATATACGCGTTATGCTCTCTAGGTCAGATGGATGTTTTTCTATTATTCAGTAAATAGAGGCAGGCTTAGAGAGAGCAAAGAGATCACGAAAAAGTCTACTCTCGGTTCGTATTCTAGACGTGTGGGGAATATGGTAGAAGATCGTAAGGTACGGTCGAGCAGTATTCGTGGTTTATAGCAAGACGTGCTATAACAAATTCATCTAGCGTTCATGTCGCAGGGAGTTGAGGTAGAACCCTAATTCCGCTTTATAGAGTTTTACAATTTTTGTTGTCTAATCTGTACGCGTCATTACTGGGTCTTGGGGATTCGGTTTCCCAACAGTGGTATTAAATCAGGCTGTAATCACGCGTATGGATTAAACAGGCCATGTTGTCCGTCAGTTATAGAGGGTAGAACGTAAAACTGTGCTAACCCTGTTTTGCAACGTTCTTATCCAACTATTATGGTCATTTGATTTTTGTTGATTTTATGTGATTGGATCCCACAATAATTTATTTCGTGGTTATTGTTATTTATTGGGTACCACGATTATTTTCGTGGTTGTAATAATTAACATAGCAAGTGTTATTTATTGGGTGCCACGATTATTTTTCGTGGTTGTAATAATTAACGTAGCATGTGAACTCCAATGGAGGCATAAGATCAATGTTTGTATATTTCTTCGATTGTAATAGCATTCGACGGTTATTCGGAGATCGAAGATGGTAGATACAAAAGATACAAGTTGTTTGGCTTGCAACAGATTTTTTCCAGATTTATAGGGTCTGATTGCAGGGCTGTTTCGACCCAATAAACGTTGAAATTAGGAAATCTGTTCTTCAAAAACGTTGTAGATAATTGAATTTGGAATCCATCCCAAGTTGAATCACTTCATTTGGAGGTCGGATGAGGAAGATATGGCCAAAATACTGAAGGCTGTGCAGTTTACACGGGAATATGTCAAATTCGAATTTTCTTGCTTAAGCACGGTTGGATTTTGGTTTTCTTAATTGATTCAAAGTATCGAAACCTTCTACACAAGTATAGTTGAAGGATTTCAAGTTTGGAAAGATTGCTTAAGGATTTCAAGTTTGGAAGGATTCCTTGTAGCTCAAGGATTGCATCTTTAACCATAATAGCTGAATTCTTTATCTTGTGTTTCCTTACTATTTGTGTTTCCATAATGTTTGCATATGTGATAGTTTACCATATTGGGACAACATGGTGATAATTGGCTTTGACCTAGATCGCGATTTTGCAAACTCGAAAAGTTTGATACCCTCACAAATTATTTTTTAAATAACTAAGCGGGAGAGAGAGTTTATTTTTATAAATCTCACGGTCTCCATTACTAGTATGTAGATGATGTAATTAATTTTGTGTGATAGTTTTAGAACCTTCCCCCCCATCAGGCAAATTATTTATGGACTCATCGGTACAAACTTCCTTAAAGGTCAGGTCTCTGATAATTGTTGTGTGAATTACTTTTCCATCTGAGGTAATTTATAACGGAACAATGGGTCATGGGGCTAGGTAATGGTATACACTTAGCTGTAAATAATAATATCCTCACCATCTGAGTCACTATTATTATTTATAGGATTGAAGGAATAGTGGCTATTTAATTTTGCTTGGCATGGTCTAGTGTCTAGATAGAAAAATTAAAAAGTTGTGCCTATCTACACGAATGATGAAGAGTAGACAACCTTCCCATCGAGGCATGCTCTTCACGGTGTGTAGGGTTGCCAATGTTTTTTCTTTTAACATGTGGTAAAAGGAACCAATATTAAAATGAAATTTAAGTTTTTATTGCCCTTCATAATTGATTGTTATATTATTTAATTCTCAGATTCAAAAATGGGCTCTTTCAATCCACTTGCTATTATTCTCAAAGAAAATAAACTTACTGGACAAAACTATGTCGACTGGAAAAGAAACTTGGATATTGTGTTAACTGCTGAAGGGCACAAATTTGTTTTGTCTGAGGATTACCCTCTAAAACCTAATGAGAATGCCACAGAGCAGGAAGCAAAGCCTTTTAAGGATTGGGTCAAGGCTGATGAGATGGCGCGGTGTTATATTCTAGCTTCTATGTCGAATATATTGCAACATCAGCATCAGTCTATGGAAACTACGTACGATATGATGTTGAATCTCAAAGAAATGTTTGGGGATCAAAATCGTGCAGCAAGGCTAGTTGCTATGAAAGAATTGGTGAGTATCACCCATGTTGAAGGGACCCCGATTAGGGATCATGTTCTTAAGATGATAGCTCTTCTTAATGAACTAGAGATCCTTGGAGCTGAAATTGATGGGGAAACCCAGATCGATTTCGTTCTTAACTCACTGCAGTCTGAGAAGTTTAAGTAGTTTCGCCTGACTTATTCTATGAACAAAATGCATTTATCTTTGGCGGAACTTCTTAAGGAACTCCAAGCAGCTGAGGGTCTTTTGGTTGTGAAGAAACCACCATCAGTGTTAGTGGCAGAAAAGGCTTCTACTTCTAAGCCAAAAGGCAAGAAGAAGCAGAATAAGTCTCAGAAAAAGGTTGTGGAAGCGGTTCATGTGCCTCAAGGTGAAGTGAAAAAGCCTACGGGCAAGTATTTTCACTGCAAGCAGAAAGGACACTGGAAGAAAGAATGTCCGATTTTTCTCAATAAAGTGAACAAACAAGGTAAATTTTTTTCACTAGTTGTTGAAACATGTTTAGCGGTGCTATCTACCGGTACCTGGTGTGTAGATACGGGAGCCACTAATCATGTTTGCAATTCATTGTAGGGGTTCCAGGAAACCAAAAGACTCAGTGATGGAGAGATTTATCTACATATGGGAAATACTACAAGAGTGGCAGCAGTTGCAATAGGAAATGTTTTTTTAAATTTTAGTAGTAATAGGAGTTTAATTTTGAGAGATTGTCTTTATGTTCCTACTATTAGAAGAAACTTGGTTTCAGTTTCTAAGTTAATTAAGAATGGATATTTGGTTTATTTTAGTAACTCTGTGGTTATTAAGTTAAATAAATGTTTTATCTGTTCTGGTTCATTGGTGGATGATCTCTACATTATTAATCCTATATTTCCTACAGTGCAACTGCATGAATCGAATAACACTAATAATTTACCATGTAAGAGAAAAGAGCCTTCGACATTGAACCAAACGTATCTATGGCACTTACGTCTTGGTCATATTAATCTAAATAGGATTTCTAGACTGGTTAGAGATGGACTTTTAGGTTCATTAGAAGTTAAGAAACTTCCAATCTGTGAATCCTGTTTGGAAGGTAAGATGACCAAAAGGCCTTTTTCAGCAAAAGGATATAGAGCCAAAGAGCCGTTAGAATTGGTTCACTCTGATTTGTGTGGGCCTATGAATGTCCATGCTAGAGGTGGTTTTGAGTACTTTGTCACTTTTATTGATGATTACTCAAGGTATGGATACATTTATTTGATACGACGTAAGTCCGAATGCTTTGAGAAATTCAGGGAGTATAGGGCAGAAACGGAAAAGCGTCTGAGTAAATGTCTCAAGACACTACGATCTGATCGTGGTGGCGAATACCTCTTGGGAGAGTTTAGGGACTACTTGTCAGCTGAAGGGATTACATCTCAGTTGTCAGCTCCAGGTATGCCATAACAAAATGGTGTAGCAGAAAGAAGGAATAGGGCTCTTATGGATATGGTAAAATCAATGATGAGTTATTCAGATTTACCGATTTCGTTTTGGGGACATGCACTAGAAACAACAGCGTATATTCTTAACTTGGTACCATCTAAGTCAGTACCATCTACACCCACAAAACTATGGACTGGGCATAAACCTAGTCTGCAGCATGTTTGGGTTTGGGGTAGTCCAGCACACGTGCTGAATGGGAACGCAGATAAATTGGAATCGAGAACAGAAGTTTGCTTGTTTGTGGGGTACCCTAGAGGAACGAAAGGTGGACTATTTTATAGTCCTACGGATAAGAAGGTCATTGTTAGCACTAATGCCCGGTTCTTAGAAGAGGACTATGTGATAGACCACAAGCCCAGAAGTAAAATTGTTCTAGAGGAATTGAGAGGAGAGATACCGGCACAAACTTTGTTACCACCAATAGTGCAGGAGGAAACGCCACAAGAGACATCTATAGAGGCACCTATTGACACACCGGTACCTTGTTCCACCCAGTCGGTATACGTTGTTGGGAGAGTCTTTCAAAATGATCCCTGATGATCAACATGCCAAACCCTGTAACTACAATGAGGCACTTCAAGATAAAGATGTGGAACTTTGGCAAAAGGCTATGAAATCAGAGATGGAGTCTATGTACTCTAATCAGGTCTGGGATCTTGTAGAACCACTTGAAGGGATTAAACCCATTGGATGTAAGTGGATCTATAAGAAGAAAAGAGGGGCGGATGGGAAGGTGTATACCTTTAAAGCTAGGCTTGTTGCAAAAGGGTATACTCAGAAAGAAGGGATCGATTATGAGGAAACTTTTTCGCCAGTAGCCATGCTTAAGTCCATCCGGATTCTCTTGTCCATTGCGGCTCATCTCGATTACAAGATTTGGCAAATGGATGTCAAGACCGCATTCCTTAATGGAAATCTGGATGAGTGCATCCATATGGTGCAACCAGATGGATTCATAGCAAAAGGTCAAGAGCATATGTTGTGCAAGCTCAAGAAGTCTATTTATGGGCTTAAGCAGGCATCTAGATCTTGGAACATCTGTTTTGATCAAGCAATCAAGTCTTTTGGTTTTAATCAATGTCCAGATGAGTCATGTGTGTACAAGAAGCGCAACGAAAAAGTGGTGGTGTTTCTAGTACTATATGTTAATGATATCTTGCTCATCGGAAACGATGTGGGAGTGTTGTCTTCAGTGAAAGTGTGGTTATCCGGCCAATTCAAAATGAAGGACTTGGGAGAAGCCGGTCACATCCTAGGGATTAAGCTTATACGAGATCGCAAGAGGAGGATGTTGGGCTTATCACAAGCTACTTATATCGATGCCATTCTTGCCCGTTTTAGCATGCATGATTCCAAGAAAGGGTTCCTCCCTTTTAGACATGGAATCAACCTATCCAAAGATCAGTGTCCTAAAACACCTGAGGAGATGGAGAAAATGAAGGCAGTTCCTTATGCCTCGGCAGTAGGAAGCCTTATGTATGCTATGTTGTATACTAGAACTGATATTTGCTTTGCCGTTGGCATGGTTAGTAGATTTCAGTCTAATCCTGCGCAAGAACATTGGACTGCAGTGAAACATATACTCAAGTATCTGAAAAGAACTAGAGATCATATGTTAGTATTCCAGTCAGATAGTCTGGTACCTCATGGATACACAGACTCAGACTTTATATCAGATAGGGATTCCAGAAAGTCTACCTTAGGATATGTGTTTACCTTGGGAGGTGGAGCCATAAGTTGGAGGAGTATCAAACAATCTTGCATTGCTGATTCTACCATGGAGCAGAGTATGTAGCTACTTCTGAAGCAGAAGCAGCCAAGGAGGCTGTTTGGCTCAGAAACTTTTTGATGGATCTGGAAGTGATCCCTTTAGTGCAATCAGCCATTACACTCTATTGTGACAATAGCGGTGCAGTTGCTAATTCGAAGGAGCCAAGGACTCACAAGAAGGGCAAACACATCGAGCGTAAGTATCATCTGATTCGAGAGATCGTACAGAGAGGTGATGTTGCTGTGACCAAGATTGCATCGGCGAACAACCTGGCAGACCTTTTACGAAGAGCTTACCGGCTAAGACTTTTGATAGTCACGTAGAGGGAATGGGAGTGAGATGCATGGCAGTATGGTTTTGAGTCTTAGTGGGAGTTTTTTGTTAGGAGATTATGTAAAAGTTATAATTTTATATGATGGATTAATATTTAATTATTAATCAGATTTATCCCTTTTTGATGAGAATCTTTTATGGGCAATATTTGCATGATATTTGTGTATGTTGTGCATGTGTGTCTTTTATTCTACATAGTAGATAAGCCAGTGTGTAGAGTACGGCTTACACATAAAAGATTGGATCACACCATAAATGGAACTGGTCACACCATCGGTAGGACTGTAGTACAATGTTTAGTAGGTCTACCTTGACTACAGAGAACAGTCTAGTTCTAACTCATTGTGCTAGTACACATTATGTGTATTGAACGGATTGCATTGAGGTAATGGTCTTTATACTAACTTTATAAGACAATTGGAATCTCATGGTTATTATGAATGCTTATGCTCTTAATCCAAAGATAATTATTAGAGGTATATATTTAATGTTGTCGACTTTGATTCATTAAAGAGAGATCTTTAAACAGTCAATAGTCTCGGTGAGTTGGGTCGCAGCATTATGTATATGACAACTATTAATTATTAATGGAATCCACGTCCCGATAGGGATTGATGATACCCCTTGAGTAAGCTTATAAGTTTCGAATATGTCAAACCCTGCAGGTGGATTTTGTATCCGACATATCGAATAAGTTAAGCAGATAGTCTCAACTTAAGATGGTGATTAAGTGGGAGATTGTTAGTAATTTATTTTAATCAACGGGTATCGGTAATCTTAACGTGGGGAGATTAATAAGTATTTAATATCATGGAGCTCGTAATATAATTGAGATAAGGACGGGAGTGCAATTATAATTCTGTAGTGGGGTGAATTATAATTAGTGAAATAAGAAATAGAATCCTAGTGGGATTAGGTTTTCTTATTTACACTGGAAGCCCAGACTTATTACTCCTTAGGTCCCTATCGTAACCCTATATATACGCGTTATGCTCTCTAGGTCAGATGGATGTTTTTCTATTATTCAGTAAATAGAGGCAGGCTTAGAGAGAGCAAACAGATCACAAAAAAGTCCACACTCGGTTCGTGTTCTAGACGTGTGGGGAATACGGTAGAAGATCGTAAGGTACGGTCGAGCAGTATTCGTGGTTTATAGCAAGACGTGCTATAACAAATTCAACTAGCGTTCATGTCGCAGGGAGTTGAGATAAAACCCTAATTCTGCTTTATAAGGTTTTACAATTTTTGTTGTCTAATCTGTACGCGTCATTACTGGGTCTTGGGGATTCGGTTTCCCAACACACACCTCTCTCTCTCTCTTTCTCTCTCTCGGCCATGTGTATGTATACATATATACATATATGTACATATGTGTATTTGGGTACTAAGTAGCCCTAATAAGTTTAGGAAGAGGTAATGATTTAAGGGAAAGGCTTTCAAGTGATATCCCATTGTGTGTGTTTGTGCGTGTGTGTGTATATATACACCTAGAAAAAATCTAGGAAAGTGATCTTTGGAGGGTAATTAGGTTTAAGGCTATTATTCTTAGGCTTGCATGCATGACAAGTCAAAGTATACTACTTTTGAAGGCATAATGATTACTTCCCTAGGTCCAAAAGGTTCAAAAGGTTTATCTAGAGTTAGGAAAATGTAACTTGGTGAAATGGTAATTAGGTTCCTCTAACTAATCGGTTGGAAGCTAGTTCTACTTGCCAAGTAGGATTTCTAGCCAAGAAATACAACTTTGAGATTTTATTTTACTCACTAGAAAAATATACAAGTGATTCTATAAGCATATTCATCTTTTGAAAAGACTAGATTTTTCGATGCGAAAAGATATAATTTTATAAGTCTCAGGCGCCCCTAATTTTAGGTACGTTAATGGATAATTTATTACAGAAATAAAGAGAGTCACTGCTCATTATTACAACATAACTTCCGTAGGAGTACTTCAAACACAAAATAGGAAGCTAAGGTTCCTAACTACTGCTCCTTTTGTTCCTCCATCCTAGCGAGTTCTTCGGCTCCATACGCCTCCAAAGTGAAGAGTTCGCCCTGTTCATCTATCAGATCTGACATATTATATTGGCGTCGCCACCCATATAATATGACAGGGTCACCACAAGGTAACACCATGAGCTACGCAGGCTCACAAGGAAAATCCTACTTACTAATCCATAACTTATGAACATAGGATCACTCTAACATCGATTTCCACATGATATGTGTATAAGCAGCTACAAAGACAATAACATTTAGCACATCTACAATCGCCTTACAACTAACGTTGGTGTTGACTCATCGTTAACTGTGTCGTTGTTTTCCCTTTCCAAAACTCCTTTTTAACTCACCCAACCTTGATTCCACCGTTCCGGGTTCCCGAGTATCCTCACAATGGTTCTGCCGCACCGGGTTCCCATTGGCACACATTTGCTTTGGCTCCTCTTCACGGATAACCATGCTACTCACCCAACCTCGGTTCCACCGCGCTGGTCTCCCGAGTATCCTCACAATGGGTCCGCCGCGCCGGGTTCCCATTGGCACACACACATTCACACAACTCACATAATACCCTTGAAATGGTCATTATGTAGTTTCTAAAATATCTTTTTCTTCGGAAAACACATTTCTTCCTCGTTAAACCACGCCCTAGGTGCCATGTTTCTACTTTCTTAGTTTTCATGTCTCGTTCTCATGCAAGACTCCGCGGTGTAGGACTTTACATACAAACATGCATTTCATAAGACTATTCCAACAAGATCATCCAACTCTAAGCTACATAGCATGCTTGAAACATCTTGAAAATAAACCATGTATTTCCAACATTTAATAAAAGATAACCTTATCTACTTTTGAAAGTAATGATCAAAGTTGCTACCAATTAACATTCTATTCTTTAACGTATGATTTAAAACAATACTAGAGTTAGTGGACTAGGATAAACTACCATTCTTCTAGGCGGTGGTTGGCTACGGTGAATTGGTCGTTGGTTTTGAGTTTCGGCGGCGTAACGGCTCCGGATTGCTTCGAAAGGAAAAGAGATGTTCTTTCTTTTCCTAGAAACAACTTTACTAAGATGGACTACTTTAAAGATCTATGAGTGGTTTTGGAAGTGGTTTGGTGGTATTGCTCAAGAACTCAAGAACAAGAAGAATTCTTGAACTTTTTGAACTAAGAACACTTGGAATTCTAGAGAGAAGGAAGAGCAAATACTTGAAGGTGTGAGTTTGAAGAATGGAATGGCCTTCTATTTATAGGCAAGTCTCCCTCCCTCTCTCTCTTGGCCAGCCCCCTCTCTCTCTCCCATTCTTCCATTTTTAAATCTAAGAAAATCATGTTCACATGGAAGATTTAGGTCAAGATCCTAGGTTTGCACGGCTAGGGTTGTACCAAGGATTTGATCTTGGAAGGTTTTGTGGTAGAGAAGAGGTTGTACAAGATTCTTAGGGTTAAACAAATTGGAAAATGTACAAAGGAAGGACAATGGAAGTTAAGTTTGCTTGGAAGAACAACCATCCAAGGATCTTGAAGTACATTGGAAGATCAATGGCCAAGGTACACATCAAATCTTCCCTCCCTCATCTCTCTCTCGACCTCTCTCCCTCTCCCTCTCCCTCTCTCGGCTCTCTCTCTCTCTCTCTCTCTCTCTCTCTCTCTCTCCCCCCCTCACTCTCTTGCTCATGCACTAACAAATATATATTACAATGCAAGAAGAACAATTAAAATATAGTACTTTTGTACTTAAGATCAAAAGTAGTCCAAAAGGGTCAAGATTCTCCATTAAACTAACAAATGGGCACATGTGTACTTAGGGCAATATTCTAGTCTTCCATGAACTAATATAATATAAACATAGGTACTATTGTACACTAGAAAGAACAATATCCCAATATAAAATAAATAAAGGGTACTTTAAGAATCATAGGTCTAAAAGGCTACTAAGTACTTCCATAATAAACTAATATGTAGTTCATCACATGGGTTTAAAGAAACAGACTAAATTAATAATCCCATGTACTAGGTGAAAGACTAAACCTTTAACCCATTGGGTAATAAATCCCCTAACTTCTATTATCCAATGGACAATAGTTGCTAGGGAAATTATATAATAAACGAATCAAAAATGTCCTTTAAAGCATTTAAAAAGTCTATTTTTTATAAAACTAGTACCTAACCAAGTATACTTTTATTATAAAGAATTGGGGTTTCTATTATTCAATGGATAATAGTTTCCCTAACTTTTATTGTCCAATAGACAAAGAATAAAACCAAAAATAATTAAAAGAAAATGAATAATCAATTCTTAGTCTATGTTTAAAAAGGTTCACAAGGTTCAATGATGGGCAAAACGGTCCATCTATGGTTAGGGGGAAGTAACTAAGTGGCTTTCTAGTTTGGTTTCTCCAACAAGTCGGTTAGAAGCTAACTAGGCTTGCTAGATTGGGCTTAAGTGTCAAGAAACGAATCTCAAGGGCTAAAATATAATTATGACAAACTACGGGAATTTTAAAGTAATTCAAGCAATTTAAATTAATAACTCGAATAAGAAATAAATTTCCATTTATTGAAATTCAGAGTTATTACAAATCTAATTATGACGAATTATTAAAGTTAAAAGAAATTTTATTAACCAATCTAGGGTTTAAATAAGATTTTTCAAATATTTAACGAGATTTTTATTTACTAAAAATCATAGGTATTACAACCTATCCCCCTTAAACAATTTCGTCCTCGAAATTAGGTACACGCTCGGATTCGAATAGGCGTGGGTAATTCGCTTTCATAGTTTCATCTCTCTCCCATGTGGTCTCCTTATATCCACGGTGCTTCCACAGGAATCGCACTAGTTTGACTGTCTTGTTTCGGATTATCTTCTCACTTCAGTCCTGAATTTCTATTAGTTCCTCTTCATATGTTGCGTCTTCGTCTATGGTGATGTCTTCCCAGTTAAGGACATGTGTGGGTAATGCGAGATACTTGCGGAGCATTGAAATGTGGAATACGTTATGTACTCTATCTAGCATTGCCAGCAGTGCTAGACGATACGCAACCTTTCCAATTTTCTCCACAATGTCAAAGGGTCCGATGTAGCGTGGAGATAACTTTCCCTTTTCTTCCAAATCTGATAACTCCTTTCTTTGGTCTGATCTTCAGGAACACAAGGTCCCCTACTTCAAAGGACAATGGTCTGCTTCTTTTATATGCATAGCTTTTTTGTTGGCTTTGAGCAGTCTAGATCCTTTATTTGATGGTCTTGACCTTCTCCGTGGTATCTCGTACTATGTCAGGTCCAATCCACCCAATTTCTCCAGCATCTATCCAGCAGACTGGAGATCGGCAAGGTCGATCGTATAAGGCTTCATATGGTACCATCTCGATACTGGCATGGTAGCCATTTTTGTACGCGAACTCTATTAAGGGTAAGTGCTGCTCCCAATTTCTGAAGAAATCCAAGGCACAGGCTCTCAGCATGTCGTCTAGTGTTTGTATTGTCCTCTCCGTTTGTCCATCTGATTGTGGGTTGAAAGCCATACTAAACCTTACGTCCGTTCCCAATGCCTTCTGTAATTCTTTCCAAAAGTGTCATATGAAACGTGTATCTCTATCAGATACTATCGAGATAGGTACTCCATGTAGACGTACAATCTCTCGAATATACAGTAGGCTCAGATGTTCTACATTCTCTGTCATCTTAACAGGTAGAAAATGCACAGATTTGGTGAGTTGATCCACAATCACCCAAATATTTGTGTTGGATTTGACAGACCTTGATAGTCCAGTCACGAAATCCATTGAGATATGTTCCCACTTTTAGGTCGGAATTGGTAAGGGTTGAAGATCTCCTCCCGGCCTCTGGTGTTCAGCCTTGACTTGCTGACACACTAGACAAGTGGACACAAATTGGGCCACTTCCTTCTTCATTCCTTCCCACCAGTACGTTTTTCTCAAATCATGATATATCTTTGTACTGCCAGGGTGGACTGCAAAGTTTGAATGGTGAGCTTCTCGGAATACGACTTCTTGAAGTGTTCCAATGTTAGGTACGAACACCTTTCCTTTGAATCTTAGGCTGTTATCCTTCTCGATTGTCCATCCAAGTAGTGTCTTTCCCTCTCAAATTCGAGATCATATGAATTTGCAATCCTGCTCAAGGGTTTGAGCTAGTAGGATTTCTCGGTGGACTGCCGGTTCTGCAACAAGAGCGTACAGATGTGCATTCCCATTCTCTAACGATGGTCGTAGGTTGAACTCGTTGAGAGTGTCCACCATTTCTCACTCCTTAATGGTAGTTTTGACTTTCTGTGCCCTATCCTTTCGGCTCAGCACGTCAGCCGCTATGTTCGGCTTACCGGGGTGATACTATAGCGTAAAGTTGTAGTCCTCCATGTATTCCATCCATCGACGCTGCCTCAGGTTCAACTCCTTCTGAGTGAAAAGATACTTGAGGCTTTTGTGGTTGGTGAAAACCTCAAATTGTTCTCCCCACAGATAGTAACGCCAGAACTTGAGGGCGAACACTACTGCAGCCAATTCTAAGTCGTGAGTGGGGTAATTCTTCTCGTGCGGTCGAAGTTGTCGAGATCCATAGGCTACAACTTTTCCATTCTGCATTAGCAAGCATCCCAAGTTGTCTCTTGACTCATCGCAATAGACTGTATGATCCACATCCCGCTCGGGAATGATGAGTACCGGCGCACTGGTTAGTCTCTTCTTCAATTCCCTAAAAGATTTCTCATAGGCTTCATCCCAATCCAGCTTCACTCCTTTTTTAGTTAGCCTTGTCATTAGATTGGCGAGGGTTGAGAAATCTTGTATGAATCTACGGTAATACCAGCCAATCCTAGAAAACTCTTTATTTCAAACACTGAGGTCTGCTGTTTCCAATTCAACACTTCTTTGACCTTACTTTCGTCTACCGCGATTCTGTCCTTGGATACTACGTGCCCCAAGAACTTAACCACTTCTAGTCAAAACTCGCATTTACTTGCTTTGGCATAGAGTTGGCTATCTCGGAGTACTTGTAGTACTATTCGAAGGTGTCCTTCGTGCTCCTTCTTACTAGCGGATTATATCACGATGTCATCAATGAACAGCACTACAAATGTCTAAGTAGGGCTGAAAGATCTTGGTCATGAGACATAAATACTGTCGGAGCATTGGTCAGCTCAAACGGTATCACCACAAACTCGTAGTGTCCGTATCTAGTGCGAAAGGCTGTCTTGGTGATATCTTCATCCCGGATCCTTAGCTGATGATAGCCTAATCAGAGATCAATTTTAGAGAAGCATGTTGCTCCTCTCAATTGATCAAATAGGTCGTCGATCCTTGGCAATGGATACCGATTCTTGATTATGACTTGATTTAGCTTCCTGTAGTCGATGCACAGTTGGAGTGTCCCTTCTTTCTTCTTTACGAACAGTGCAGGCGCTCCCCATGGTGATGTACTTGGCCTGATAAACCCCTTGTCCAACAACTCTTGCAATTGGGTCTTAAGCTCCTTTAGTTCTGCAGGGGCCATTCGGTACGGCGCCATAGAGATTGGTGTGGTTCCAAGTTAGAGTTCAATGGTGAAGTCTATGTCTCTCTGGGGTGGTAAGCTAGAAAGTTCTTCAGGAAAAATATTGGCGTACTCGCAAACGATGTGTACTAGTCCCAAATCCATCCTGTCGGCTTCTTTCATTTGGAGACTAACTAGCCATCCAAACAGTTGATTCTGCCACTTTGATCCTCTCGTCGTCTGTCTATCCCCCTTAAATTGGAAATGAGTCCCGTCAGGGGTATAAGCCATCACCATCTTCTGATGGCAGTCTATGACCGCTCATTGGGCTGATAGCCAGTCCATCCCCAGGATTATGTCAAAATCCGCCATGTTGATCACCCTTAGATCGCAGGTCAGATGTAGATTGGCTTGTACATAGGTACTATACATAGGGATCCTGCTCTTGTTCCTCAACCTGCAGGGCAAAAAATATGCCCCCCATGCCTTGCTGGGTTCCCATGGGCTGTTTTCCCTTATTTTGACCATTTGCTGCTGCAATGGGCCTCCAGGGTTTTGCTTCACAAAATTGGTCAGTCCAGGCTGAGCTTTCTGATCTCCGAAGCTCCTGTTCCTCTCCCTTTGAGGTTGCGGGCATTGGTGCTTGTAGTGGCCCATAGCCTAACAGTTATAGCACTAAACTGTTGCTATGTCCCAACCACCTCTCTGTGGTTCGCCACGTCCGGGGTTAGCAGTCTTCCAGGGTTGGTTATTTTGCGATGAGTTAGAGGGTTTGGTGGGGTAGGGTCCACGGTTGGTGTTGTGTGGTTGGGTTCGGATTGACCCATCGGCGCTATTATTCGCCTTTCTCCATCGGTTTTGAATTCTAGCTCCTCACTCTCTAGTCGAAGTGCACACTCCACTACTTCTGCGTAGGTGGCAAAAGCCTAAGCAACCACAGCCCTTGGAGCAGTCGTCAGCCCCCACTCGAACCTTCCGCCCTTCTTGTCTTCGGCTGGAATGGAGTCTAGGGTGTAGCGAGACAGTTCCTCGTACTTGGACGCGTATTGGGTGACGGTCAGTGTTCCTTGTTTCAGGTTCAGGAACTCTTGTTCCTTGGCTAGGCGAAGGGGTGTGGGAAAGTATTTGTTGAGGAATAAGATTTCGAACTCATCAAAGGTCATAGTGGCTATGGTATGAGTTGCCTCCGTTAAGTCCCACCAATAGCGGGCTTCTCCCTTCAATTGGTAAGTGGCTAAGGCCACACGATTTCCGTCGCGGGTAATCCCTAAGGTTCTAAGGATCATCTTAACTTCATTCAGCCACATCTCGGTGGGGTTAGGATCTCCGTGAAAAGTTGGGGGTCGGCGTTTGCAGAATTCGCTCATTGCTTGAGTTCGGGTCATTAGTCCGTCGTCATGGTTTCGGTTTCGGCGGTTGGCATTCAAGGTGATTATGAGCGCTTGCATGATTTGGGCTAAGTCAGGGTTTGTCTTAGAGGTCCTTCGTTATCAAATCCTAATCCATGGCGCATATTCACCATCTACGAGGGGAAATCGAAAGGGCGAGGTTTTAGTCTACTTAAACAATTTTCTTTTTGCAAATGGTGATTCCTTCTAATGTCAAAAGTAGGTTTATCAAGTAGTATGCAACAGTACTCTTTAATAAAGCAAGCTTTTCATAAACAAAAGATACAATTGTAAGCATAGAGTTCCACTACAATGGCAAGTAGGCAGGCACGAGGATAAGTGTGTACATGAATAGTGATCAAGAAACATATAAGAATAAGTAGTAACTGAAATAAGCCTTTTTATTATCAAACATAGCACGAGTACAACCAAAGAAAAATAGACAACGGTGGTCCTGATCTTCAACATCCTACATCCCAAAGGATTACAACGGTTACTAGATTTATTCTAGGTGTGCCTATGTAGTATCTTTGGCTTTCACGGGTCTTTTGGAGCCTCGTCCTCTTCAAGATTCCCTTCATCTATCAGGTTTTCTTCCTTAGTCATCTCATTGGTGTCCCCCTCGTTACCAATTTCTTCCTCCTCACCACCAACCTCAAAGTTTTGTATCAGTGGTAGGGCACCGAAGAACCCATATAAGGCATACATGATTGGAAACATTTCAGGAAACCAGGGATCCTCTTCAATGGGAATATGGGTATGCTGCACTCTCTTGAAATCTCGTATTTCTGTGAATACAGTGGCAATATAGTTGGGATACTCCACCAGTTGGGTTTTCATAGTTTCTATGGCATTTTTGAGTTGGCGAGCTCCAGCTAATAGGTTGACTAAGTGGTTCATCTAGAAGGAAAGATTTTTTAAACCTCAATTAGAAACATTTTAAGACAAAAGGTTTATTAACTTCTAGATAAAACTTCTGAGTTTCTAAATTATGCATTCGATCCTTGATTTAAGTCATCATCCAATCGTTCGGGAATTCCCAGCTTGGCAGTACTGCCAATTTCCACACCTTGCTTCAACCCGGAGGTTGTTTTGTTAGACTTTCACCCAATTTGGGATGTAAAACTTAAACTCATTTCATGCTTGTGCAACGATCGAACTATCTTATGGTCTACCCATATTACCCATGGCTGAGGTTTTGAACATGTAGCTCTGATACCATGTTGTAACGCCCCGAATTTTGGAAAAGTTAAATAGACAATTTTTATTGAAAATCTAAATAGAATCTGGCCAATTATTACATCATAACCCCCATAAGAGTACTTTCATTACATAAAGGGAGGGAACCTAGGGTTCCCATCTACAGCTCCACCTACTCCTCCATCCTAGCCAGCTCCTCGGCTCTGAAAGCCTCCAAGGTGTACAGCTCACCCCGGTATAGTATGCCAGGGTCACCAAAGGTAACACCATGAGCTACGAGAGCTCAGCAGAATAATCTCATACCCGCTAACCCATAAATTACAAACAATAGGTCGTAGAAATAATATGCCAGTCAGGAATTTCAAATAGCACATGCAAATTCAATAAAGTACTTAACAATAACACATCCACGTTCGCTATTCAACTAACGCTGGTGTATGTGATACCTGTGTTTCTCCTACGCGACTTATCGTAGACCGTGTCTCATTTTCATTTACCAAATTAACATTTCAAAAAACACTTTTTAAACATGCCACGTTACCAATGAGGCAACCACGTCTGGCTCCATTGGCAACACACACAATGGGCTACTAAGTCCGGACACATTGCGGTTTCAAAAATCCATAAACACAAATGGACTACCACGTTTGGCCACATTGTGGTTTCAAAACATTTTTCTTTCTTGGCTCCTCTCTGTGGATAACCAAGTCAGACCTCCAATGAGACTACCAAGTCGGGTCCCATTGGCAACATACACCACACAATGGGCTACCACGTCGGGCCACATCGTAGTTTCAAAACATGTCTTTTCATTAACCACACCCTAGCTGTCATGTTTTTAGCTTTCTCAATTTTTGTGCCTCATTTTCATACAATGACTCCGCGGCAGGACTTTTCACGTAAGTAATCATAAATCATTTATTGTAATCTTGAAAGTAAACTAGCAAGATTATCCAACTCTATATTACTTTATCATGCTCATGTTCACAGAATCACATTCAAACAATTACCACACACTTAAAGCATAGTGTCACTTGGACGGACAACCTTGGAGTGGAAACCACTTATGCTTTATCACATATCAAAACAAGGAATCTTAGTAAATATGTATACAAACTCATAACCATTCAAAGATCAAAATACGAATACTTTCAATCAAACCGTTATTTCTTACGTTTCAAAGTCCGTTCTTTATTTCTTTTTGGGAAGTTCAAAACAACATATGTTTTTCCGATAATTCAAATCGAGAAATTCGACATGGTCATATTTTCTTTCGAGATTTTCGTAAAGTTAATAGCTTTTACTTTCTTTCATGTATTTCAAACATACAAACAATATACACATTTCTACTTATACTTAAAGATAGTGAGTAAGGATAATCTACATGATCATATTTCATTTCAAAATTTTAGTAAAAAAAGTTTACTAGCTATTTTTAGTACTTTAACATGCATTTTAAAATATAAAAATAACTATATATATTTTTTTTTTTGCTAGAGAAAGTGAGTATAGATATTCTACCATTTTTCTTGGTGGTAGGTACGGCTACGGAAAAAGTATATTGACTATCGAACGGAGTGATTTCCTACGGTAAGCTTACAGTAGTTTCGAAAGAGAAAAGATAAGACTTTCCTTTTCTCTTGAAACTAATTGTTGACTAAACTATTAAACTTTTTGGATTGAAAGGGTGGTCGAGTGGTGGTTTGGTGGCGGCCTTGGATGAGTTTCTTGAAGAATTCAAGAAAACTCAAGAACACTAAGAACAAAGCACAAATACAAAAATTCTAGAGCGAGAAGTTGAAAGGTGTGAAGTTGTGAGTTAAATGGCAAGAGGGGAGTGCTATTTATAGCAAAATTTTAGACTCTCTCTCTCTCTCTCTCTCTCTCTCTCTCTCTCTCATTTGTTTGCTCCATTGTGTTGTCCAATCACATCTTTAAGCATGCGAAAGCCTTCCCCTCTCTTGTCAATCCATCCTACGTGTAAGGCTATGTGATCATGAAGATTTTCTAAGGCTTTAAAGGAAATCCTAGATGATTATACCCTAGGTTGTAAGTTTTACAAGTCTAAAGATAATAATAGCTAGGCTAAAAGAATAGTCTTCCCATGTTTAGTCAATCCTAGGTCTACTTTGTAAGTCAAATTCTAGGATGATTAATGACTAGATTTCATGTTTAAAGTGGCCTAAAGGAGGGTTGTAAAGTAGTACTTAGGTTGAGTGTGAGGTTGGCTAAAAGACGTAGCTTGTTGGGGTGTACCAACACATGCACACACCTCACTCTCTCTCGGCCTCTCTCTCTCTCTCTCTCTCTCTCTCTCTCTCTCTCTCTCTCTCTCTCTCTCGGCCATGTGTGTGTATACATACATACATACATACATACATATATATATATACATACACTCCGGTTCCCCTGAGGGATCCCGGAAATTGGTTTGGTGCGGACCATTGTTCTCAGCCCTTGGATTTAATCCAAGGGCCACGGAAAGAGAAAGTATTAAAAATGCGAAAATTACAATTTTCCCCCTCTACACCCACACTTCCCCCCCCCCCCCCCCCCTTCTGTGAGATCACTTTAACGCTTTAGAGAGAGAGAGAGAGAGAGAGAAGAAATGCGAACCAGAGAAGAATAAGGCAAACAAAGACGAAGCAGCGAGAAGAACGACAACGAACGAAGAGGAGAAAACCCAACGCGATGAACGAAGACCCAACGACTGAAGGTCTCTCTCTCTCTCTGGTTTGAATATCTAATCTCTCTCTCTCTATCCTCGATTTGCATTTCTCTAAAAAATATGGGGAACTACAGATTTTTTTTTGTTAGGGTCTCTCTCTCTCAAACCAGAGAGATATTTTCTAAACTAGGTAACCATGTTAGGTTTTTTTTTCCTGAACCAGTTTACGGCTTTTTTTATGTTCCATCACTTTTGTTCTGTTATGAGAAATTAGTGTAAAAGAAACCACATCCAGGATGAAGATGGTTGTTCTGTTAGAGTACAATTAGGGCTTTTAGTTCTGTTACTCGATTAAGGCTTTTTGTTATGCTGTTATGCAAGTTTAGGGATGTTAATTTAGATACGAAGTCAAAATGTTTGCCCGATATTAGTTGATTTGTTGAGAAATAAGAGTTTTGATGGGGCCATTTGTTTTAATAGGCTTTGGTGCCACTGTGAATGTTGCCAAAACACTAAAGGGCTCAACTATGGCTATTTTCAGATTGGGAGCAGTAGGCCTAGCGGTGAGTTTCACTAGAAAGGGGAAAAAAAGAAAAACTTCTAGAAACGGGAAAAAAAAGAAAAGGGTTTCAAAGGTATAATATATATGCATTAATATTGCATATTTTTCTCAACCAAATATACGTGGTATTTGTTATTTTTCGTGAATATATATGTCTTTCTCTCGGCCTTTGTCTATATTCGGTTAAAGATACAGAGCTATAGTCAAATGCTCATTTTCGAATTGGTCGTTCACTTATACTCAAAGTTAGATGTTCATTTTCATATCAAACAAGCACTAAATGTTAGCTTATAAATTTTATTGCTCATATACTAATTCAATTTGATAGTCTTTGCTATTTTCAATTACGCATTCTTAAGAAGGATCAAGAAGAAGAAATGGAAGAAGAACAAATTTCCAATGTTAATCCAACCCCCTTGTTTCCACCACCACCACTGCAAAGGTATATTTCTCTCTCTCTCTCTCTCATGTAGAAAAATAGGGTAGTTATACTCACTATGGTTTATTTATTGTTTTGTCTTTTGGTGGTTAGAATGCAGTCTGTAGATGATATACAACTACTCTCACCGTCACCTTCTCAACCTTTTGAGGAGTCTGCTAATTCTTCTGAAGCACTTTACACGCCTGAAGTTAAAAATGAGGTGATACCGAAAATTACACAACAATTTAAAAGCTTAGAGGATGTTTTCAAAGCTTACAACAATTACGCATTTGAAGCTGGTTTTAGTGTGCGAATCCAAACTAGCAAGACGGATAAGAATCATGAAACCATTAGGAAAGAGTATGTTTGTTTCAAACAAGGGGAGAGCAAATGTTCTGAGGCTAGTCAACAACAGCGAGGTTTAACTAGGGAGAACTGTGGTGCAAAACTAACAATTGTAAAAAATCGGTTAGGTGAAGGGTTTGTTGTGACCCAATTTGTGGAGGGGCATAGCCACCCTCTTCCGACGCCAAGAAAGAAGCATTTCTTGAAATCTCATCATCAAGTGTCAGTTGCACAGAAAGCATTTACGCAACACCTAGCAGCTGCAAATGTGTCAACCAACCAACAAATGAGTGTTTTAGAGTTGCAAGCTGGGGCTCTCGAAAATGTTGGATGTTTACGATGAGATATTTATAATTCTCAAAGGGATATGAGGAAATATGTAGATGGACATGACGCAAACATGGTGAAAGAGCATTTTTTAGACTGAAAAAGAAAAGAATCCAGGTTTTACGTATAAAATCGAGGAAGGTGATGAGCACAGGCTAATCCATTGTTTTTGGGCCAATGCGACCTGTAGGAAGTCAGACCAGTATTTTGGGGACGTGGTGGTATTCGATACTACATACAACACAAATAAATATTGCTTGATGTTTGCACCTTTATTAGGGGTTAACCACCATGGGCAGACAACGCTTTTTGGGTGTGCCTTCTTAAGCGACGAAAAAAGTGAATCTTTTGAGTGGCTTTTCAAGGAATTTTTGAAAGCGATGCTTGGACCACCGCCCAAAATGATCATAACTGATTAAGATCCGGCAATGACAAGAGCAATTGCTTGTGCTCTTCCCAATACGTTTCATAGATATTGCATTTGGCACATTGTTAGTAAATTTTCTGAGAAAATAGGTGCATTACCATACAAAGAACATTATGAAGAGTTCAAGAAATGTATTTGGAATTCCAAGAGCCCTGAAGAATTTGACGCAACATGGGCATATAGTGTAAGAAAATCGAACTTGTCCACCCATCAATGGTTGTAGTCCATGTACGAAATTCGTGGCACATGGTTCCTGTATATAGGAGACACATTTTCTCTGCCCACATGACATGTAGTCAAAGGGCTAAAATTTATCATGCATTCTTCAAGAGGTATTTGTCTAACAATAATTCAATGTATGAATTTGTGACACGGTTTGAAAGGGCACTTGCATGTCTACGACATAATGAATTAGATTTGGACCACAAAGATATGAATGAGAAGCCAGTCCTGAAAACCTCATGGTCGATGGAAAAGAAATTGAGTGAATTATACAAACTCCATTCATTTAAGAAATTTCAAGAGGAAATATTTCAGGTTGGTGCATATGTGCTTATGATACTACATGAGGATGAATGTCGCTCTGTGTGGAAGGTTCATAGGGAAGAAATGGAAGGTTCGAGAGATCGTGAGGTGTTGGTAGACAAGTCATCGAACCGTGTGAGTTGTAGTTGTTAGATGTTTGAATTCGACGGAATTCCATGTCGGCACTTGTTGGCGTACTTGTCTTTAATGCAGATTAGGGAACTCCCTAGCACATACATTGTGCAAAAGTGGATTAAAACTGCAAAAGCAGGCAGAGTTTTTGATGACTTGGGCAGTCAGCAAGAAGAAATATGTGGCAGTTCACTTTTGGTGAGGCGACAAGGTATCTTTCGACTTGCTTCTACAGTTCTTGACTACGCTGTATTAGATGAAGAAGGAACTGAAATTGTCC
This sequence comes from Rhododendron mucronatum var. ripense, assembly GCA_019656295.1. Lineage (NCBI taxonomy): Eukaryota > Viridiplantae > Streptophyta > Magnoliopsida > Ericales > Ericaceae > Rhododendron > Rhododendron mucronatum. The sequence continues at coordinate 3,476,924 of BPLT01000009.1, read as the reverse complement.
GAGAAGCGTTGCTATCTAGTCATAAGAAGATTGCATTCATGAGGGGTTCTCGCCAAGATGGTTTAACGAGTTCTATCCAATTGCCTAATTCTCTCGGAAGCCAACATGGTTTGAAAGAACCACTGAAAGTTAGAGCAAAGGGTTGTGGTAAGCGTTTGAAAGGAGGAAAAGAGAGAAGGCTGTCAAGAAAAGTAGGAAATATCATGGGTGTGGGTTATTGGGGCAGTCGCATGACGAAAGAAATTATCTGAAGCTTATGAACACATAAGTGTAATTGTCTATTTATAATTTGAACTTAATTGTTTATACGCATAATATATTTTAATTGTTGTCTTTTTTTTTTAGGTCTTCACAAGATGCTAGATTGTATGACTAAGACGACTACGACTTTGCCGATGAATGTAAGTGTTTGCTTAAGTGAAATACGGACTTCAAATAGGTAGTGAAATACGGACTTGAATGCTAATTTTATTTGTGTTTCAGGAACTATATGGGTTTGCGGATATGGAGATGACATTGGCATGGTACCTGATGCACGATAGGTGATGCATGTTACTTCTTTTTTTGAATGGTAATTTTTTTTGTATGATGCATGAATGATAATCAAATCATTACTTCTTTTTTTGTATGATGATCTCATTTAATAGGTCCCATCTCCGGGAATGCCTTAAAGGAGGACATTAGCATGTGATTTTACTGTCTAAAGGTGTTTTTGAGGATGTTGTCTACTATTGGATCTGTTTTGTTGTTGATGTTGCTGGTGTTGTTGTTGTTGGCTCTCATGCTGTCACGCCCCGAGCACGTGAGTTCAAAAAAAATACTTCATATAACAATAAAAGAATATCTTTATGGAAGGGTCCAAGTCAAATGCCATAATACCAAATCAGATCGCGCCTAAAGGTGACATGATTCTTATGAAAAAAAATTTTGGAAGGGAATGTTTGTTTCAAGGGCTTTTTCAAAATGGTCAACACCAATGTTTTACCATAAAGACCAATGAGGCTTCCCACCGCACCAACAATAGAAAAATTATCTATAAGCGTATTCACGTCACAAGTTTTTGAGAGAGTCAAAATATGTGATTAAATTTATTACAAACCCAAAAGAATACCAAGTCATTGAACTTCCAAAATCTTACTATCAAAATAATGGAATAAAAGTATATCAACTAAGCTCTAAAAAAATATATATAACAAATCCAACACTATCATGCCTTCAGATCCACCGCCTTACCTGAAAAAGGTTGGATTATACAACATGAGTCGACACTCAATAGGAAACGTGCTAAAGGCGAAGATAAGAGAACGCAAGCAAAATGCACGATACACAAAATAATTTGTTCCTGCCACTTCTTGTTGAATACATCAATTTGTGAGTATATTGTAAGAAAACTTGCATTTTATTGAGCCTCAAAAGATAACCATTGGATATATTGTAACTCAGAACAAATGAATACATAATAACTTTAATTTCTCAAACATCCAACCGAAATAATGATAAAAATAATCCGATCAAATAATAATCCAAATCTCCAAATACCAAATTATAACCAAACCACGTAAGCTCATCTTATCTCATATATCCAAAACCCTTCAATCATACAACACATCAAATTATAAATCAAGTAGGAGAAAATAAGAGCACATAAGACCGATGGTCCAAATTAACAAGTTGTGTACCAATCCTAGGCGACTGATCAGGTCCCTAATCATCCAAATTTATGGGCTGCTAACCCAAAGGCCTATGGAACACCTTATCCCACGCGGGTTTACGGACTATACACCGACGGATAAACTTGTTATCCATATGCTTCCAGCTACACAACAAGTATAAAATGGCCACGTCAACCACCAATACTTGGCTCACTAGCCCAAATATCAAGTATCAATCCCAAATCATCCTTTATTTAAATATAGAAAAATCAAGAAAACACAAACATCAAGGTTCAAGTTTCTTAAGCTTATATGTACTTATCATGTTTCCTTATTCAAGGTAATTCTTCCATTGTTTACTGTATACTACAATTGACACGAGAAAAACAAAATGTGCTCTTAAGAAGATATCAATAATTCATCTATGTACCCAAGATTACGCATTAGGCTAAATAGTCATCTGACACTATCATGAAAACTATAGACCCATGAACAATACACAACATACATATATCACACCTACTTAGAACGCATTAAGGGTTTTCTTGAAATTGGAGAAGAAAAAAAGTACTATAAACCACGAAATTTTAGGTGTATCTCACTATACTTTCCCATATTTAAGCATTTAGCAAGAATCCTACCTCGAAGACGAAAACCCCCAAAATGTTGAAATCCCGAAATTTGACCAATTGCGATTTTATTCGGATAGATGCGTAGCCCTTTGTCCGTAGATCACGTCTTCTTCTTGCCTTTTTGCGAAATTATCGAGTCTTGGCCTCCGATTATGGAGTTGAAGTGTTAGGGTTTGAAAGAGAGAAAGAACATAGGGTGAGGAGACGCAGGAAAAGAAAAAAGAAGAAATGAGGAATCGGTCTCTCTGATCCCATTTTCTGATTTTAAGTGTGATTATTACACTACACCCCCTCGACTACCTTAAGCACTTCCCCAAGTCCTAGAATTTAATATGTAGCTACGCTAATACCCCATGAGCTATAAAAATAAATGGCAACTACTCATAAAAGCTACCTACCACGGGTCCCCCAACACTCTCGTCCTATGGCTCACGAACTCGGACCCGCACGACCAAACAGACATATACTACACATATAAACTATCCCTTGCTCGCAAAATTATCTAATTATAATTCCACGTACCAACATCAATAAAAATAAATTTAAAACTAGACACGGGTCTCTACACATGCTGTTACTGAAGTGGTTTTGGATGTTTCACTCTCCATTCTGGTCTAATTTTCGAATTTTATTGTATAATTCTCAGTGTAGGATCAGGTTATGGCTTAGTTTCGGAACTGTTGGGGATGTAAAATGGGGGTGGTTGGATCTGGTTCATTTTTCAAATTGAGTTCTGATTTTTTGGGGTTCTATTTTATGCAAAGATGCAACTATGCAGTGTATATTTTTTGGATTTCCAGGTTTGTTTCCAGGTGCAGAAGGCCAAGGATTTGATACTTTTCTACAGTTTTAGTTAGTAATTATTCAAATTGAGTTTGACAACTCTTAAGCCATTATTGTAATGTTCAATATTCATACAGTTTTACTTCTTCCTTCATTTGATTTTTTTAGGTAGTGGATGAACTGATTAAGTTTTTTGGCTTTATATGTGTGCCTCGTAAATGAGAACCTCTCAGTTCATATAAAGAAGTTTTATTTGTCTGAAGCACTTAGAAGTGCCCCATCAAGATAGTTGTTGTCGCTGGCAAAAGTGCACAAGGTACTTGATGGAAATGCCCCGAACGTTGAACTGCCTCAACAGAGCACCTGTTGGGGCATTTTCGAATGCCTCAAAAACTGAGTTTTGTTGTAGTGAAGGCAGGTTCATGATATTGGAGGCGTAGCCATAAAGGTCCCAAACTTGTCATTTGAAATAATTGAGTAAGTTGATGTTCAGGAAAAAAAAAAAATTGTCTGGGTCGGTGCACCACCCTATGTGCCAAAAACTCATTAGAACACAAAAGGACACGGTCCAACTAAGTTTTCATACAAATTAGCCATAGGTAATAAGAAAAAACGATCTCAAAATAAATTAGTAATACATTCATACATCCAAGGAACTTCGCCTAGTTTGTGCTTAGAGCCTTATCTTTATTCCCTAGCCGGTCCCAAGCCCAGATAAAGGAGGAGGGTTATGCGTTAGGTAGTTAACAGCAAGCATGTAAAAAGCCTGTCAGATCTCTATGACATGAATCCAAAAATGATAACGAGACATGCTAAGGCATTCCCTTTAAGCGACACGTTGTGCATGCCTGCCTTTCGGGTGCTTCAAAAAATGAGCAAGGGGTGCCACACCGGTGCCCGAGTGTGGTGATAAGTGACCAAGGGTTCCCGCGCGAACTTGGACGAGCACGGGTAAAGAAGCTAGCCCAGGATTATAGGATTCGTTTAGCAACTTGGAATATAGGGACATTAACAGGTAAGACTAGGGAGCTAGTTGACACTATGCTTAGGAGGAAGATTAGCATAGCTTGTCTTCAGGAAACTAAGTGGGTAGGGGAGAAAGCTAGAGAGATAGAGAACACAGGTTATAAGCTCTACTATACGAGGTAAGGATAGGCATAGAAATGGAGTAGGTATCGTAGTAGATAAACACCTGAAAGATTCGGTAGTTACAGTCACGAGGAAAGGATATCGGATTATTTTAGTTAAGCTTGTGATTGGAGGGAGCATAGCTAATATTATTTGTGCTTATGCACCCCAAGTTGGTTTGGATGATCTTACTAAAAAGCAATTCTGGGAGCAGATGGATGACATGGTTCAAGAGATACCTTTTGGGGAGAAGCTATTTATAAGAGGCAATTACAATGGCCATGTGGGAGTGCAAAAACAAGGGTATGAGAAGGTGCATGGTGGCTTTGGTTTTGGTGACCTTAACGAAGGTGGTCGGAGGATTTTAGATTTTGCAGTAGCTTTTGACCTTATAGTGGGGAATACTCTCTATAGGAAGCGCGAAGAGCATTTAATTACCTTTAAGAGTGGAGCTAATAGAAGCCAAATTGACTACTTTCTTGCTAGAGGTGCAGACCGCTTGACATGTAAGGATTGTAATGTTATTCCCGTAGAGTGTTTAGTGGCACAGCATAGACTTTTGGTGTTAGATATTTGTCTCAAGGGGAACATTAGAAGGAGAAAGGAAACTAGATGCCCACGGACTAAATGGTGGGGCCTAAGGGGGGAGAAACTAGAGGTATTCAAGGAAAAAATGTCTCAAGAAGTACAGTGGGGAGTGGAAGGAGATAGTGACAATATGTGGAATACCATAGCTGACGGTATTAGAAGAATGTCGAGAAAAGTTCTTAGGGACTCGAAAGGAAAATGTCCAATTTCTAAAGAGACATGGTGGTGGAATGACGAGGTTCAAACCAAGGTAAAAGCCAAGAAGGAGTGCTTTAAAAAGTGGCAAAAGGACCGGAATGAGAAAAATTTTCAGGGTTATAAGCAATTTAGCAAGGAAGCTAAGAAAATCGTCAGAGATGCTAAGTTGAAAGCCTATGAGAATTTCTACGCTAGACTCAATAGTAAAGATGGAGAAAAGATTATTTATAAACTTGCCAAGTTGCGAGAAAGGAGAGCTAAAGTCGTTTCTCAAGTTAAGTGTATAAAAGATTGATTCTGTGGTGTTGGTAAAAGACGAGGCGATCAAGGATAGATGGAAGTCGTATTTCGAGAAGTTGTTAAATGAGAAACATGGAGGCTTTGGTAGGGAGGAAGAGTATGTGCCTGGCGAGAACATAGAATATGAATTTTATCAGAGAATACACAAGTTCGAAGTGGTCAAAGCTTTGAAAAGGATGAAACTGGGTAAGGCATTAGGACCAGATGGTATCCCTATTGAAGTGTGGAAAAGTCTAAGTGACTTGGGGGTGACTTGGGTGACGAAGTTGTTTAACAAGATTATTATGACTAGGAAGATGCCCGATGAATGGAGAAGGAGCACTCTAGTACCTTTCTATAAGAATAAAGGGGATATCCAAAGCTGCAACAACTATACAGGTATTAAATTGATGAGTCATACGATGAAGTTGTGGAAAATAGTTATTGAGTATCGCTTGAGAATGGTGACTACGGTGTTAGAGAAACAGTTTGGGTTCATGCCTGGAAGATCAACCATGGAAGCTATCTACCTATTAAGGAGAATGGTAGAAAAACACAGAGCAAAGAAGAAGGACCTCCATATGGTTTTCATAGACTTAGAAAAAGCTTATGATAGGGTGCCTAGAGACATCATATGGTGGGTTCTGGAGAGAAAAGGAGTGACCAAAGGGTATATCGAAGTGATTAAAGACATGTATGAAGGTGCCGTCACTATAATTCGATCACCAGTAGGGGAAACGAGTGAGTTCTCAGTTATTGTAGGATTGCATCAAGGGTTAGCCTTGAGCCCGTACCTTTTTGCCTTAGTTATGGATGAATTGACTAGACAATTTCAGGAAGATATCCCATGGTGTATGATGTTTGCAGATGACATTGTCCTCGTAGATGAAACCGCTAGAGGTGTTAATACGAAACTAGAAATTTGGAGGGAAGCATTAGAGTCAAAGGGTTTTCGAATAAGTAAGAGTAAAACTGAGTATATGGTGTGCAAGTTTAGTGGTACCAGCAGTGCGCACGAAGAAAGAGTGATGATCCAAGACCAGGAGATACCTAAGAGTGATCATTTTTAGGTACTTAGGTTCAATCATTAGTAGAGATGGAGAGATTGCCGATGATGTGACCCATAGGATCCAAGTGGGGTGGCCCAAGTGGAGGAGTGCTACTGGTGTACTGTGTGACGAGAGAGTTCCCATAAAATTGAAGGGAAAATTCTATGGAACTGCCATCAGACCAGCGATGCTTTATGGGACAGAATGTTGGCCTATTAAGAAACAACAGGTGAACAAGTTGAGTGTAGCGGAAATGAGAATGTTGAGGTGGATGTGTGGTAAGACTAGAAGAGACAGGATTAGAAATGAAACGATTCGTGAGATGATAAGTGTAGCATCCATAGAAGAGAAGTTGAGGGAAAATAGGCTAAGGTGGTTTGGGCATATCTACCGTAGACCAGAAGATGCAGTAGTTAAGAGAGCGGATAGGATAGCTTTGGGTAGCAATGCCACGGGGAGGGGTAGACCTAAATTGACATTAGATGCTGTGGTGTGCAACGATATGAGTATAGTAGGTTTGTGTGAACAAGTTGCACTTGATAGAGCTCAATGGAGGAAAATGATTCATGTAGCCAACCCCAAGTGATTGGGACTTAAGGCTCGGTTTGGTTTGGTTTGGTTCTTCATACATCCAAGGCCAAGCTAGATTTACCAAACTAAATCCCAATAGTAGGCAATTTCATAGTCCCAAACATACTGCTACTACTACTACGATTACTTGAGATCACTGGCTGCTTTTGCCACACATGTACGACACAACACAAAAAACAACAATCCAAAGGTAATTCCAATTCATTTTACCCCCATTTCTAATTCTCATTGCATTGCATCAATCTCCTTCTGCATGGCTTTAATCTTCATCTGTATTGGGATTGTTGTCCTCTGCATTTCTTCACCAATGCTAATGGATGCTGAACTCTCACATTGTTCAACAGTCCTCACAGCCTTCTTTTTTGTTTCAACTATCATTGGCCCCAAATCAGCCCTTTTTTGCAAAATACAAGGCTCATACCAGCAAAAAAAAACCACAATCCGAAGAACCTTCGACCTGGGGTTTTGTGAACACAATCCAAACAACACAATAAGAACTTAGGGTTTCAGCTCCAACGAACAATAATAGAATAAATTGGGGCAATGCATGCAGCTCACCTTATAATTTGGACATCCGAAGAACCTTCGCCCTGGGTTCTTTTGTGTTCCAGATTTCCTCAATAGTGTTGGTTCTCCTCAATAACAAAAGATCCCAAAATCGAGATCACCACTTCCATTGTTACCCGAATTACTTTCTTCCATTAAATGGGTTGTTTTCCTTATGATTCTTCTCCTATAATGTAAAAATTGGCAAAGAGTTATCTAATTCTAAGGCCACAGCGTGAGCAGCAATATCTAAATGTCTTTGCAGTAGTAAAATCAAGTACTGAGAATCTAATCCAAGTCACCCTAATCAAAAGATTAAGTATGGCATCATACTTACACCAAAAAGCTATAAAAGGCCTTGTTGTTGCACTTCTGACTTTGCGCCAACAATTATACAATCATCTATGACAACACAATTAGCAACTTGTTAAACTATGAATATTCCTCCATGTTAACCACATAGGGTGCTCTTTGCCATAGTTCATATAATACTAAAAGACTACAGAGGAGGTAGCAACCAATTTCTATTAGGTAAAATCCTGGCTGTTATGTGAGTACAGAAATTCTAAGTATCCATGCTTAAGTGGAACTTCTAGGAAATGTAGTTTGATGAAGTAGTAGCCAACATAGAGGGAGCGTATACCAGAATATGTGAAGCACTTGATCCAAATCTCAGATCAATGTCGTAGGATGAAACATGGGCCCATTCACTTAATTTAAACATCCATCTAAAGAAAATAATTCATCTTAGAATTTGAATCATACAAACTCATGCATAAATGTGGAAGGAAGAGTTGGATTATGACAATAATAATGTAGACATCCCAATCTGGGCTTCCAGATTAGTTTACTTACGGTTTTTGATTCCCCAATGATGAAATGGATTAAGAACACCCCGGGAATGATAGCATGTTTGAGATTTGAGTGTTTGCAAAACCCTTGAACCTAACCTAGCCTAAGCCACTTCAAAAACCAAAAACCCTACTGGTTCGCGCCAAGGCGCAATCATCTCGCGCCGGGCGCAACCATCCCGCGCCGGGGCGCACCATCGCGCGACAGACTCACACCATCGCGCGATGGTCCAACCTACAACCGACCTTTCTGATGGAGAACAGTTGGCCACCGATGCAGCCTCAGGCAGGCCTCGTGGACTGGCTGAAGGCCTCTGTTTCCAACCAGATTTGCCCCCTCTCCCTATATATACCCCCTTTGGCCTTCCATTAAAAGGGTTAACAAAATTCAATGGTTTTAAAAAGGGTTCCATTGTTTTTTACAAAGTCCCTACTAAGAACATAGCTTGTTCTTCCCACTTTCTCACACTCAACAATCCTCAAACACCTCAAATCCTATTTTCAACATCAAAGCTCAAACACCATTCAAACTCAAAAGCCGAAGGTATAGCTTACCTTTGCTTCGCTCTTTGTTCTTATCCTTGAGGGGGGCTGGCAGGGCCAAGGCTGGTAATCAATACCAGTCCTGGTCCTAAAGCTGGCAATGTTTCAAAAATTGTCATGGTAGGAACCAGCGCGCGATGGTCCCACTATCTCGCGCGACACTCCGGTGCTGCGTGCAATGGACCGCGTGGGGATTGGTGTCCTATTGTTTTCTATTTATGTATATATAGATCACTGTTGAGCATGATAATAATCAGTTTACTGCTTTCCTTTGTTAGAAATTGCTAGCGGTAGTTCAATATGCTTATATGTTGTTTTGAAGTACCCCTGGGATAATCCTGGACCTGTCCCAGAACCCAGAAAGATGTGAACCAAGCACTGGTCCGTCCGCGCCAGGGCGCAACCATCCTGCGCCAGGGCGCACCATCACGCGAGGGTTTCACTCCATCGCGCGACAGTGCGCCAGGGCACACCATCGCGCGTCAGGGCGCACCCTCGCGCGACAGTGTGATTCCATCGCGCGACAGTTTGCCTCCGACCAGTGACTGGCCTTGCACAGGTAACTTGGATTTAGGCTGTTATTCTGTCCCCACACTGTTTATGGGGTGTTTTGTCAATTTTTAGGACTTTTAAGCCTTTAAACTGTATACTATGCTGCTCATAACTGCGTGGTTTGTCCTGGGTGTGCACTGGTCCTTCCAGAGCCCAGAGAGTTTGAGAATAAGAGTTGTGGGTTTAAGCTCACCGGCACGCGCGTGTTTTAGAGTTGTGCGCGCAAGAGTGAACAACATGCAGTGACTTGTTCAGTGCATGCTGGTTTCTTCCTGCGCACGTCACTCCAAAACATGGGCTTCCCAGTTTGTTTAAACTCCCACAGCAGTCTGTTCTCATCCTATACTAACTGCTCATCTATGCTATCTATCACATCCTGCAAACGTGTTATAACTTTAATCCCCATTAAACTGTTCCCCCGCCCTAATTGGCTAAAAATTGATTAATCAAACAGAATCGCAAACAAATAACATTTTCGCAAATGCCTAAGTAGAGACCGATCTCTGGATTGGGCGAGAGGGGTGCCATAAAACCCTTCCCCTCTCGTAACCTGGCTCCCGAACCCAGATATGGTTATGGCGGACTGGTTCCTTAACTTTTTCAAATCAAACAGCGCGGCAAGTGCTTCGAAATACGGTTCCTTGGGTATCGGACCTTCAAACCCAAGTGGCGACTCTGTATTTTTCGCGAGCGCTTGTCGTCCAGCTTCCAAAAGCGCTCCCGCGAACCGGCAGCATCTTTCCTTTCTCTAAAGGGTTAGGAACGGAATCCCTTTCCCGAAGGAGAGAAAGATCAGGGCAAATCGCATTTGCCCACATTGGCGACTCTGCTGGGGATCGAATCAATATTGATCTATGCTTAGATTTTAATACGCTTGAGAACAATCCCACAAAAGCCTGTCAAAATAGTGACCTTCGCGCTGCTAAAGAAAGGATTGGTGATTTAACAGGATCTCGTGTCCGGGCATCGAATCTGGGGCTTTTCCGATTGTTCTCTCGTGTAGTTTCTTCTAAGTATTTATCAATAAAGAGAGCCAAATTTGAAAAGGCATTTGCGAATTTGCGATTCAGTTCTATTAATTAACTTTTTAGCATCTTCATTTGCATCGATGTGGGATAAGCCCCGTTGGATCGTTTTGGCAATCCGGCACGGTTTACCGGAGCCCGGGGACCCAAATGACTAACAACCTTCGACGATGATGAGTCATTCTACCGTTCGACTGTTGCTCTGCGATTACGCGGGCAGCGGGAGGTATATCTTGGCTCTAGTCCGAGGAACCTGTTACAAACCAAAACCAGCCTTTGCATATACAAAGCACTAGAACTCTCCAAACTAGGACAGGTACCCGCAGGGTAAGATCTATTTGCATCTAACCCCATATACTGTCTATGTGTTACTGCTTCCCCTATCGCATGTACTGTACATACATTATTTTGCATTGGAGCATGCTTAGAGTGGTTCTTTCTTTCGAGTTTGTCTTGCGCAGTCTAAGACGTTGTTGGACCCGATGAGGAGTCGTTCATTCTGTCGAATGTTCCTTATCAATCGTAAAGTCCTTAGTTCAATGAGACTTTGAGAAATCAAAATTTACTACATCCTTGGCTCATGCCCGATTAAGAATTCAACCGAAAATATGGAACAACAAAAGTAGTGATGCCGTGTCACTGGCGCCACCCAGGTTGATGTGCGAAGTCACTATACACCGCCGTGTTCAAAGTTAAGGTGCCATGTCATCACCACCATGTTGTTCCAAATTCAAGTTGAATCTTCAAATGGGACTAGTCGAAGATTTAGTCTATTTTGACATCTTTTAGGATCTGACGATCTACTCAAGGACACATGGCCGAAAAGAATTCTGAGGATTCTGACAACGTCTGTAATTCTTGAGGCAAACTCGTCTCTATTTCTATACATACATACCGTTTTGCATAGGAGCATATTTAGGGCGGCTTCTAGGTTGTCTCTCTTTCGAGTCTGTCTCATGCCTATTAGGACGCTGCTAGACCCGATGAAGAGTCATGCATCTCGATGGTGCATGTTGCTAATTTTCAAAATCCTTAGATCAGCGAGACTTTGAGAAATCAAACCTTTTTAAGCCCTTGGCTCATGCCTGATTGAAGTTTCAACAGAAATAAGGAACCACAAAGTATGGATGCCATGACATTGGCACTACCCAGGTTGAAGTGTGAAGTCACTATACACCGCGGCGTTCAAAGTTAAGGTGCCATGTCATCTATACCGAGTTGTTCCAAGTTCAAAGTTGAAACTTTGAAAACGGAATAGTCAAAGGCTTAGACTGTTTTGACATCTCTTAGTGTTAGTCGATCTATTCATAGGATACACCCTCGAAAAGATTTCTGAGGATTTTGGCAACGTCCGAACATCATGAGACAGACTTGTTTGTAGTTGTAGAGTCTAGGAGGACACCGACGATGGCAACATGTGCATTGCATTCTAATTGCTGCAGGAACCTCACTGAGTTCTCGTTTACTTTGCTGTCCGAAGCTCTAGGCCATCTTGCTGAAGGGAAGAGCCAAACCTACTTGGGAACGTGTGCTGGGACTATTTCACTGTCACTTTTGAATCCAGAATGGCAATACAAATGGAGCTGGCTGAGCTCAGAAAAGCTATAGAGGAATTGGGTCACAAGATGGACAAACAGATGATTATGGTCCAGGGACTCGTTGGCCTCGTTACCACTACAGCCCCGCAGGCAGATATGGGACTAGTCAAAGAACCTTTTCTAGCCTACCACTCTCCAGCGGTCAAAATCAAACTATGCTCAGGAGACATGTTCAACGACCTGGTTGAATTCCATGAGGCTAGGACTCACTCGAAGGAGGATGTTGATTCCTTTGTCGAAGCCATTGCCAAAGGGGAGGACATGCTTAGTGATGAATTCAACCCCAAAGGCAAAAGAATGCATCCTATTAATGAGGCAATGTGTTGCAACTGCAAAGCAAACAAGGGTCCTGCTTTGAACTCTCAATTCACTCGCCGGAACGCACCGAGGGTTTTCTCATATTTCGATGCACCTTTGGCCTCGGTCTATGAGAGGCTCCTCGATGTTGGTTCCATTAAGCCCCTCAATCCAACTTCATTGCCTAAGAATCCCTCCGCCAACTTCAAATATAACCTCTTTTGCACCTACCATCAAATGCCTGGCCATTCAACCAATGCCTACTTCCGGCTTCGACATGCCATTCAAGTTCTTATCGATTGTGGCATCATCCCCACTCCATCTCCATCAAAAGCCGATACTATCTCCATAACCTTACCTCAACCCAACTCCGGCTCACAACTTGGTCAGACATCCACTATCTCCACTCAAATCAACTCCACCTCTACTCAGATCGATCCGAGCTTTAAGCCAACTGTACCCATCCTGTCCGAGCCTGAGGACAGCCTGCTGGCTGCTGTTTGTGCAATTGAGACTTTCTCTACCAACATCTGGACTGACAGTGATGAGGGGCTTGCAAAGGGGAAGACTGGCCTGCTGAGGTCCATTGTTCAAAGGAGCATTGAGTAGGTTTGGTCGAAGAAGCTGAGGAAGTCGAAGTGCTGTTGCTTGGGCCTGACACCCGCTGGATCCTACCTCTTTTTGTGGAAGCTATGGATAGCTTCTTAAATATTGCATTTTCAAACCACGTCTAGTTTGCATTGGCGTTTTGTCTGAGTTTGATACAGAGTCTTTTGCATTTGTCTAAGTCTAGCTCTGAGTCGGAGGTTGTGCCTCTTGGCCCTCCACGTCGTATCTTTCATTTCAAGTGTTAAGGGTGTTGTACTTGGCAACCCCGAGGGGCTCTCTTTTGATATGCATTATCTTACTTCTAAGTACTTTGCTGGCTTTTGAATAAACTGTGTCGACCCAGACGACGAAGGGATAGATTTCGATGGGATCATCCCCAAGGAAAATGTGTTCCCTCGCCGAAAGGGAAGACAAAAGGCATGCTCAGCCTATTAATTGAAATGGTAGTTTTCAAATAAACTTGAAAGACAAGGACAACCTCCCAATAGTTCAAATTTGGTTCAAAGCTGTTCCCAGAGGAGCATTGTGTTCAGTCAGACAGGCTCGAAGAGTTCATCAATGTTTTGGCAGGGTCTGTCAAATGACATGCCTAACGTTGACCCTGAGATAAAGGAACATCAAATACCCCTGCTACCAGGCGCCAAACCATACAAAGCAAAGCTCAGAAGGTTCAGCACCTCATACCATCCTCAAATTTGCAGGAACAGCGTTCCGCCAAGCACAAATTGGAAAGTTCGAAAGTGGCCCGGAGCAAGGCATGTCAACTGAAGCACTTTGGACCTTGCATCCATTTCATCTGGGGGTGCAGCCATTTCATTGACCTCGACGGCAATAAACTCAAATAACTTGGTCAACATGGATCAATTCAAAAGCCTTTTCCCTGAGAGAAGCTCGTTGGGCTGAAAACCCCAAGAGTGGGCAGTTCCAAGCAAAAGTTAGAACAGCCTACTAGACTAAAAACCTATGAAGGAGGTCTAGGCAAAAGTAAAGGCAAAATTTGGAAGCTCGCTAGACCGAAAACCCGAATGGGCGGTTCTAGGCAAAAGTTAGACTGTAAAAGGTGAGGTAAAATACTCGAGTGAACCTTGGCCTGAACTACGTTTTGACCTGATTCCCTAGCTTGGGATACGTAGGCAGTCTCTCCTCGAGACTCGGTCACAATCTATCAAATGGATCTATGGTTGACGTTTTGTACACATCAAAGGTTGAAGAGGATTGAAGATCAAGCTGCATGGGAGGCGTCTGAAAGGGGGAAAACCTTTTGTCTTTCAGTTTTATTACAAACTACTAATTCAATTTCAAAGCTGAGCATAGAGCCTTAAAAGAATTTAAGCATAAAAAATAGAACGAAATGCTGGCGAGGCCTAACGGCTCACAGTTTATTCTAAGTTCAGCGAAGTCTGATGTGAGCAGTTGCAGTAGCTTTGCAGTCATGTACGCTAGTTTGAGGTTCATGCGCACTTGATTAGTAGTTATGTGCGTTGGTCTCAACCCTGCGCGCACTTTTTCAATTCGAGCAGCAATCGATAGCAGTCAGCTACTACCTTCGAGTCCTGTTCAAGGGGCTTTTGCCAAGTTTGGTCATACCGTGTAGACTTAATGTGACTGCACGGGGGTGTCGGTTTCAGTCCGGGCCTATATGTGTCTTCATTTGCGTCTTATGTCTGTCTTTGTGGCATTTTTCTAGATTTCAATCCATTGTCATGTCGAGATGCTTTTCTCAGTTCTATTTGTTCATCCAGGTCACCGTACATATGTTTGACCTTACAAGTGTCAATTTCACCTGTTTAGGGATATTGTGAGTTTTGGCACGTTAATGTCCAAAATTTCATTATTCTCCATGTGTCTAAGGGTTCGCATTGTTCCCTAGGGCTCTTTCCCCCTTTGAGCTAGGCATGTCTGTACATATATGTGTGTCTGTGTGTCGACTCAGTTCACTTATCAATGCAAATTAGATATTAGCGCATGATTTATATGTCAATAAACTGGAAAAATGCAATTTTTACATTGCTACTCTTGCATCTGTATTCCACAAGCTGTGGAATCTTATGGACGGCAAGGGCACGTCAGCCCAAGGCCAAGCAAAACATATATCTGGGGCTTATCCGCCCAAGCATCGAAGAAAGGGCATGCAGGTCCAATGCCACACCGCTACATGTCAACTGGGCACGCCAGCCCGCTCAATGTCTCTCTGTCTGGGTGCGCATCTCAGAAGCAAAAGACAGTAAAGTAATGGGGCTCAATGATAGTCCTTAAGCATCGTTGTCCTCTTAGGAGCCGCCCTTAGCTTGTGTCTGCATTTTCAATTTATGCATTCATATTGTATACATATCATTGCGTATTGTATATCAAATGTTTAAAGCAGGAAAATTCTATGCCGGAATCACTTCTGTGGGATAGTGCAAGTATGGGGGAATGCCACACGCCACCTTCCTTATCTCATTTGCCATAGTAAACGTCAAGCACACAACCTTGCTGTCCCACTCTGCTAGCATTTAGAATGCACTTTGGGGGATCAAAAATCAACTCAATCCACATCAGCATGTTCATCCTGAAGCATGATCCACTCGGTCTCGAATCAACGACAGCCGGTCCTATCAATTTCTCAACGGCTCGACCATTCTGCACACTGATATGCCCGTCTCAAATCGACGACAGCCGGTCCTGTCCAAAACTCAATGGCTTGATCATTCTGCACACTGATCTGCCCGTCTCCATTCAACGACAGTCGGTCCTGTCAATTTCTCAACGGCTCGATCATTCTGCACACTGATCTGCCCGTCTCGAATCAACGACGGCCGGTCCTGTCCATTTCTCAACGGCTCGATCATTTATACTGATGATTGTCCCACCCTGTCTGCAACGGTTCGGTCATTTATACTGATGATCCTCCCCTCCAGACTTCAATGGCTCGATCATTTATACTGATGATTGTCCCATCCTGTCTCCAACGGTTCGATCATTTATACTGATGATCCTCCCCTCCAGACTTCAATGGCTCGATCATTTATACTGATGATTGTCCCATCCTGTCTACAACGGTTCGATCATTTATACTGATGATCCTCCCCTCCAGACTTCAATGGCTCGATCATTTATACTGATGATTGTCCCATCCTGTCTGCAACGGCTCGGTCATTTATACTGATGATTGTCCCATCCTGACTTCAACGGCTCGATCATTTATACTGATGATTGTCCCATCCTGTCTGCAATGGTTCGGTCATTTGTACTGATGATCCTCCCCTCCAGACTTCAACGGCTCGATCATTTATACTGATGATCCTTCCATCCTGTCAAATTCCTCAGCGGTTTGATCACTCAGCTCATTGATCTCTCCGTCCACACCCACGACAGCCGGTCCTGTCAAATCCATCAACGGTATCTAGCCATATCGTCCATACAATCCACAACGACGATCAGATTATCGTCCGACGGTTTGTTCAATGGTCCATCCATCCGCAACTAGTTGTTCCCCAGGAGAGTCCGCATCGGCCTGCCCCAAACAACAACCTCTATTTCAATCTAGCTTCACGCGCATCTTCCAGCAGGCTTATTGCTCTGTCTCGGATGGTCTTTGATAAGGAGATTGGCTCTGATTCCCAACAGATGGAATTCAACCAGCCTGACACGACCTACCCGTGTTTGTTGGAATACTTTGTGCCGAGGAAAGCTTGATCCCCAGCAACGACGGCCTGTCCCGTCCAACTCTTCACCGACAGCCTGTCCTGTCCAATTCAATCAATAAGCGGCGATTCACTCGTCCACTTCTACTTCCATCCCCGGCAATGGACCTACCTGTCCATTCCACCGATCAGGTTCCTTAAGTTTACTTGTCTACTTTGCTAGTATGCTTTGCTCTGGATTGCCTTGAGGGGTGTCTAGAAATCTTTGACGTTACTTGTACCAAGTCGATAGTGCTTCAAGTGCCGTCAAAGAGGGGCTACTGTAGACACCCCAATCTGGGCTTCCAGATTAGTTTACTTACGGTTTTTGATTCCCCAATGATGAAATGGATCAAGAATACCTCGGGAATGATAGCGTGTTTGAGATTTGAGTGTTTGCAAAACCCTTGAACCTAACCTAGCCTAAGCCACTTCAAAAACCAAAAACCCTACTGGTCCGCGCCAGGGCGCAATCATCTCGCGCCAGGGCGCAACCATCCCACGCCAGGGGGCACCATCGCGCGACAGACTCACACCATCGCGCGATGGTCCAACCTACAACCGACCTTTCTGATGGAGGACAGTTGGCCACCGATGCAGCCTCAGGCAGGCGTCGTGGACTGGCTGAAGGCCTCTGTTTCCAACCAGATTTGCCCCCTCTCCCTATATATACCCCCTTTGGCCTTCCATTAAAAGGGTTAACAAAATTCAAAGGTTTTAAAAAGGGTTCCATTGTTTTTTACAAAGTCCCTACTAAGAACATAGCTTGTTCTTCCCACTTTCTCACACTCAACAATCCTCAAACACCTCAAATCCTATTTTCAACATCAAAGCTCAAACACCATTCAAACTCAAAAGCCGAAGGTATAGCTTACCTTTGCTTCGCTCTTTGTTCTGATCCTTGAGGGGGGCTGGCAGGGCCAAGGCTGGTAATCAATACCAGTCCTGGTCCTAAAGCTGGCAATGTTTCAAAAATCGTCATGGTAGGAACCAGCGCGCGATGGTCCCACTATCTCGCGCGACACTCCGGTGCTGCGTGCAATGGACCGCGTGGGGATTGGTGTCCTATTGTTTTCTATTTATGTATATATAGATCACTGTTGAGCATGATAATAATCAGTTTAATGCTTTCCTTTGTTAGAAATTGCTAGCGGTAGTTCAATATGCTTATATGCTGTTTTGAAGTACCCCTGGGATAATCCTGGACCTGTCCCAGAACCCAGAAAGATGTGAACCAAGCACTGGTCTGTCCGCGCCAGGGCGCAACCATCCTGCGCCAGGGCGCAACATCGCGCGAGGGTTTCACTCCATCGAGGGCGCACCATCGCGCGCCAGGGCGCACCCTCGCGCGACAGTGTGATTCCATCACGCGACAGTTTGCCTCCGACCAGTGACTAGCCTTGCACGGGTAACTTGGATTTAGGCTGTTATTCTGTCCCCACACTGTTTATGGGGTGTTTTGTCAATTTTTAGGACTTTTAAGCCTTTAAACTGTATATTATGCTGCTCATAACTGCGTGGTTTGTCCTGGGTGTGCACTGGTCCTTCCAGAGCCCAGAGAGTTTGAGAATAAGAGTTGTGGGTTTAAGCTCACCGGCACGCGCGTGTTTTAGAGTTGTGCGTGCAAGAGTGAACAACATGCAGTGACTTGTTCAGTGCATGCTGGTTTCTTCCTGCGCACGTCACTCCAAAACATGGGCTTCCCAGTTTGTTTAAACTCCCACAGCAGTCTGTTCTCATCCTATACTAACTGCTCATCTATGTTATCTATCACATCCTGCAAACGTGTTACAGCTTTAATCCCCATTAAACCGTTCCCCCGCCCTAATTGGCTAAAAATTGATTAATCAAACAGAATCCCAAACAAACAACATTTTCGCAAATGCCTAAGTAGAGACCGATCTCCGGATTGGGCGAGAGGGGTGCCATAAAACCCTTCCCCTCTCGTAACCTGGCTCCCGAACCCAGATATGGTTATGACGGACTTGTTCCTTAACTTTTTCAAATCAAACAGCGCGGCAAGTGCTTCGAAATACGGTTCCTTGGGTATCGGACCTTCAAACCCGAGTGGCGACTCTGTATTTTTCGCGAGCGCTTGTCGTCCAGCTTCCAAAAGCGCTCCCGCGAACCGGCAGCATCTTTCCTTTCTCTAAAGGGTTGGGAACGGAATCCCTTTCTCGGAGGAGAGAAAGATCAGGGCAAATCGCATTTGCCCACAAATAAAAAGTTTCACATTCAAAATTTACCAACGCAGATGAAGCCTGTTTATCAGTCAAGAATCCCCCAGTCATAACCTGGTGTTCGGTCCCTTCATCAAAACAAATGGTCAAATGGATCATACAAGGAACACTAATGACTAAACATCTTAAATAGCATCAGAACAAATACCTCATACCGGCAGGATATTCTGTAAACGAATGCATTAGCCTAATTTAGCTCACAAATCAAAATTCCTGTCAGACATTTTAGAATTTTTCTTTTCAATCTCCAACATACATAACAAAATAAACTTGTGGGAGAATTTTGAGGCACTTAATTAGTCCATTTACGTCTTAATTAGTTCATAAACCCATTTTTTTTCACTACCCCATATCAGCGAAGGACAAAACCTAGGGTTCAAAATTATAGATCCAACCCATAAATTAGGGCTTCGAAATCATACAATTCGGGCTCTAAATTATAATACCCACGGACATATAGAGAGATAGAGAGAGAGAGAGAAATGGAACCCTAAATCGAACGAGAACAAATCGATCTCGACAGAGAGAGAGATATTACAGAATTGGGTTCGAGAGAGAGTGACCCTAACAAAAAAAAAATGTAGTTCCCCAAATTTTTGAGACAAATGAAACCCTAAATCAAATGGGAACAAATCGAGAACAGAGAGAGATAAAGAGAGAGATTAGATATTCGAACCAGAGAGAGAGAGAGAGACCTTCAGTCGTTGGGTCTTTGTTCGTCTTCGTTCGTCGAGTTGGGTTTTCTCCTCTTCGTTTGTCGTCGTTCTTCTCGCTGCTTCGACTTCGCTCGCGTTATTCTTCTCTGGTTCGCGTTTCTTCTCTCTCTCTCTCTCTCTCTCTCTCTCTCTAAAGCGTTAAAGTGATCTCACAGAAAGGGGGAAGTGTGGGTGTAGAGGGGGAAAAGTGTAATTTTTACATTTTTAATCCCTTCTCTTTCTGTGGCCCTTGGATTAAATCCAAGGGCTGAGAACAATGGTCCGCACCAAACCAATTTCCGGGATCCCTCAGGGGAACTGGAGTGTATATACATATGTGTATTTAGGTACTACGTAGCCCTAATAAGTTTAGGAATAGGTAATGATTAAGGGAAAGGCTTTCAAGTGATATCCCATTGACCAATGTTTAAGATTTTCCTAGAAAGTTTATGTATGTCTACATAAGCATGATTATGGTAGGCTATTATGTTTATATACATATATATATATATATATACACACACACACACACCTAGGGAAAATGTAGGAAAGTGATCTTTGGAGGGTAATTAGGTTCAAGGCTATTATTCTTAGGCTTGCATGCATGGCAAGTCAAAGTATACCACTTTTGGAAGCATAATGATTACTTTCCTAGGTCCAAAAGGTTCATAAGATTTATCTAGGGTTAGAGAAATGTAATTAGATGAAATGGTAATTAGGTTTCTCTAACTAATCGGTTGGAAGCTAGTTCTACTTGCCAAGTAGGATTTCAAGCTAAGAAATACAACTTTAAGATTTTATTTTACTCATTAGAAAAATATACAAGTACTTCTATAAACGTTTCTTTAGCACGTCCCTATTTTCTTCTTCATGAACAGTGTAGGCGCTCCCCCTGGTGAAATATTTGGCCTGATAAACACTTTTTCCAACAGCTCTTGCAATTGCGACTTAAGCTCCTTTAGTTCCGCAGGGCCATTTGTTACGGTGCCATAGAGTTTGGTGCTGTTCCCGATTGAAGTTCTATAGAGAAGTCTATCTCTCTTTGAGGTGGTATGCCATGAAGTTCTTCAGGAAAAACATCGGCGTACATGCAAACGATGTGTGATAATCCCACTTCCATTCTGTCGGCTTCTTTTATTTGGAGACTAGCTAGCCATCTGAACAGTTGATTTTGCCACCTCGATCTTTTCGTCATCGATCTCGCTGTTTGTCTATCTCCCTTAAAAGGAAACGAGTCCCTTCTAGGGTATAAGCTGTCACTATCTTCTGATGGCAGTCTATGACCGCTCGATGTGCTAATTGCCAGTCCATCCCTAGAATTACGTCGAAATCCACCATGTCGATCACTCTAAGTTCGCAGTTTAGGCACAGGTTGGCTACTCCTAGTTCGCACCCTCTATACACTAGACTAACAGCTATACTCCCCCCAAACGGTGATGTTACTTTCATACTCGTACTTAGGGGTTCTGTTCCTAGTGCTATTGCAGTTACGCAGGCAGTAGAGATAAATGAATGCGATGCCCCAAAATCAAACAAAGCTTGTACGCAAATACTATAATAGTAACGCACCTTGGATCACAGAGGGATCCTACTCTTGTTCTTCAGTCTGCAGTGCAAAGATACGCCCTCCAGTACCCTGTTGGGTTCCCATGGGCTGCTTTCCTTTGTTCTACCCATTTTGTTGCTCCGATGGGCCCTCAGAGTTTTGCTTCACAAAACCGGCCTGTCCAACTTGCTGAGCTTCCTGATTTTCAAAACTCTCATTCCTCCCCCTTTGAAGTTGGGGGCAGTCACACTTATAGTGACCCATAGCCTAGCAGTTGAAGCACTGAACGGTCGCTATGTCTCTACTACCCCTCTTCGGTTCACCACTTCTAAGTGTATTAGTCCTCCAGCGTTGATTCCTTTAAGGCAGGTTAGAAGGTTTGGTGGGGTAAGGTCCACGGTTGTTGCTAGGTGGTTGGGTTCGGATTGATCCACCGGTGCTGTTATTCGCCTTCCTCCATCGGGTTTTGAAGTTAGTCTCCTCGCTCTCTACTCGGAGAGCACACTTCACGACTTCGGCATAGGTGGTGAAAACTTAAGCCACCACAGCCTTTCAAGCAGTCGTCAGTCCCCACTCGAATCTCCTAGCCTTCTTGTCCTTGTTCGGGATGGAGTCTAGGGTGTAACGTGACAGTTCCTCGAACTTGGCTGCGTACTGGGTGACGGTCATCGTTCCTTGTTTCAGGTTCAAGAACTCTTGTTCCTTGGCTAAGCGGAGGGGTGTGGGAAAGTACTTGTCGAGAAACAGGGTTTCGAACTCGACAAAAGCCATAGCAGCTATGGCTTGCGTTGCCTCCATCAGGTCCCACCAATAGCGGGCTTCTCCTTTTAGCTGATAAGTGGCTAGTGCCCCACGGTCTCCGTTGCGGGTAATCCCTAGGGTTCTAAGGATTATTTTGATTTCATTCAACCTCATCTCGACTACGATGGGGTTGGTGTCTCCGTGAAGGGTTGCGGGGCTACGTTTGCAGAACTTGTTCATCGCTTGAGTTCGGGTCATAGGTCCGTCGTTGGGGTTTTGGTTTTGGTGGTTAGCGTTCAGGGCGGTGATGAATGCTTGCATAATTTGGGCTAGGTTGGGGTTCGCGTTAGAAGATTCTCCGTTTTCGTACCCTAATCCACTGTGTCGGTTCACCATCTACGAGTAGAAATCGAAAAGGAAATTTTTGGTCTACAATTTTCTTTTTGCAAATGGTGTATGTAAAGAGTAATTTATCGTGTAGTATGCAACAATACTCTTAAAAATTCAAGCAAGTTTTTCATAGATAAAATAAAGATACAATCATAAGCATAAAGTTCTACTACAAAGGCAAGTAGGGATAAAAGATAGGGTTTTTCCTAATACCAGTTGAAACGATCCTACATACTCGTACTACATGTTTCTATAGGTTGTCAAACTTTATTCTACGATGCTTCTACTCCATTCTAGTGTAGGACAATTCTTATATTCTCTACCAATCACTAACAGGTTGGCTAGGTGGTTATCTATAAAGACAGAGTTTTATTAACACTAAGGAAGGCTTTCTAGGTTCCACAATTGATTCTTGATTTAAGTCATCATCCAATTCTTCGGGAATACCCAGCTCGATGATACTTTCAATTTCCACACCTTGCTTCAATCTGAAGATTGTTTTGTCAGAATTCCACCCAATTTGGGACGGTAAACTTAAACTCAGTTCTCGTTTATCCAACCAGTTAAACTATCTTATGGTTCTACCCATTCTACCCATGGCGGAGGTTTTGAACCTAGAGCTCTGATACCAAGTTGTAACTCTCCGAATTTTGGGTACGTTAAATAGACATTTTTATTGAAACTTAAGTAGAATCTGGCCCATTATTACATCATAATTCTCACCAGAGTACGTTTAATTACACAAGGGAGGGTAACTAAAGTTCCTAACTACAGCTCTATCTGCTCCTCTGTCCTTGCCAGCTCTTCGGCTCCGAAAGCCTCCAAGGTGTACAGCTTACCCTGTTCATCTACAAAGTCTGACACATTATACCAGCGATGCCACCAATATAATATGTCAGGGTCACCAAAGGTAACACCATGAGCTACGAAAGCTCAACAGAACAATCCTATACCCGCTAACCCATAACTTACAAACAAGAGGTCATATACAACAGACAATAACAATAACACATCCACATTCGGTATTCAAACTATCGTAGGCGTCCATGATTTTTTGAGTTTCTCCTACGCGACTCATTGTAGACCGTGTCACCTTTTCTTTTACCAAATCAACATTTGCAAAATCTCTTTATAACACACTCAACCTCGGTTCCGCTGCTCCGGTTTCCCAAGTATCCGCACAATGGTTCCGCCACTTTGGGTTCCCATTGGCACACAATTGCATTAGTTCCTCTCCGCGGATACCAAGCTACACACCCAACCTCGGTTCCGCCGCTCCGGGTTTCTGATTATCCGCACAATGGTTCCGCAACTTCGGGTTCCCATTGGCACACACACACACTACTCACATTGGGCTACTACGTCCGGCCACAATGTAATTTCAAAAATATTTTATTTCTCGGAACACGTTTTTCCATTAACCACACCTAGGTGCCATGTTTCTACTATCTTGATTTTCGTGTCTCGTTTTCATGCATCGACTCCACGGTAGGACTTTCTACTTACGTAACCGTAAATCATTCATTATAATCTTGAAACTAAACTAGCAAGATCATCCAACTCTATATTGTTTATCATGTTCATAATTCCATTAGCGATAATCCGTTGTTGATAATCATGCATTCCAACTACTATAAACGATAGATAACCTTATCTACTTAGAGAAACAATTAAGGATATTTATGCTTTGAACTAGGAACATTCTATTTTTCAAGATACGGTTCTATACTATACGTAGAGTTAGTAGAGTAGGGACTCTACCTTACTTCTTGGCGGTAGGGCGGCTATGGAAAGTACATTGGTGGTCGGGCGGAATAACTTCCTGCGGAATGCTTACAGTAGCTTCAAAAGAGAAAGATTTCTCTCGAAACTAAGTCTTGACTAAACTACTTAAGCTTTTTGGATCGAGAGGGTGGTTGTGTGGCGGTTTAGTGGCGGTCTTGGTTGAGTTTCTTGAAGAACACAAGGAGAACTCAAGAACACCAAGAACAAGAAAGAACAAGAACAAAACACAAGCTTTCTAGAGAGAGAAGTTGAAAGATTGAAAAGTGTGAGTTAAATGGCAAGAATGATGTGCTATTTATAGCAAAAACCTTGGTAATTACCCAATGAATAAAATTTTTCTTAGCAATTATTATCCAATTGGTAAAGATTTTCTTAGAAAAATAATAGGCCAAAAGGTACATGTATTCATATATAAATATATGTGTGTACTTAGTAAATCTAGTAAAATACTTTACAATGTACTACATAATCTTTTAAGATTTTCAAGTATTCAATAAAAAAAAATATAAGATCAAAATTTCCTAATAAACTAATCTAATAAGCACATATTCCTATTATATTATTATATCATAGTACTTTAGTACACTTATTTTTTTATATCAAAATCTTCATAAAATCTAGGGCAATAGATTTATAAAGTACATATACATATTTTTCTATCAAATAAACTCACATAGAAAATCTAGGAAATGACTATTTAATAAAATTCTAATACTTATTGGTAGACTAACCTTATTATCCAAGGGGTAAAGTTTACCCTAGCATGTATTGACCAATGGATAAGAGAAATAAGGTTTTATATATATATATATATATTCCCCTTCTCCTAAGAACCACCTTAACTAATAAAATAAGGACCTCTCTTTCCCGATAGAATTTCAATGATCCAAGCCGCTCAATGTGTTCAGAACGTGATTTTAAGGGTACCCGCAAGAAATCAGCAAAAAAAAATGGCCGGAAAGGCTTCATCCGAGCAGTTTTTGTTTATTTTTTATCGCACGGTTCAAATAAAAACTGCTCGGATGAAGCCCTTTCCGATCATTTTTTTTTTGCTAATTCCTCACGTGTCCTATTAAAATCACGTTCTGAACACATTGAGCGGCTTGGATGATCGAAATTCGTACGGAAAATGGGAGAAATGGAAAGGTCCTTATTTTAACTAAAATAAGAATCTCCTCATTTGAAAATGATTGTATATATATATATATATATATATACACACACACACACACACACACAAATTACCCAGTGAGGAATCCCTTACCAGTCTACCGTGCGGACCTCCCATTTTTCGAGCAGATTTCGATGATCCGAGCCACTCAAAGTGTGCAGAATGTAATTTTAAGGGTACCCGCGAGAAATCAGCAAAAAAATGTCCGGAAAGGGCTTGATTTAAACAGTTTTTTATTGAACAGTTCAATGAAAACTGCTCCGATCAAGCCCTTCCCGGTCTTTTTTTTGCTGATTTCTCGCGGGTACCGTTATTATCACACTCTGATCACTTTGAGCGGCACGGATCATCGAAATCTACTCGAAAAATGGGAGGTCCGGAGGTAGATTGGTAAGGGATCCCTCACTGGAGAACAACTGTATATACATATATATATATATATATATATATATGATCAATTATAAAGGTATAAGGTACTAGGTGATCTTTACCTAGATTTTCAAATCAAAATTTCCTATTAAAGTATTCCAATTTGGTACATGTTTCCATTAAACTACTAAATTATGTACTTAGAGAATTCTAGGGTATTTATATTATATGGTATATATACACATGTCTAAGTATTCAAATATATAAATAGGTAGTATTAGGTACCATATAATTTATCAAGATTTTCAAATATCAAATAAAATATATTGTCAAGATTTTTCCTATTAAAATAATTCAAGAAGTATTAGTTCTTAAATATTTATTAGTGTACTTAGAAATCTAGAAAGTTAGATATACCCATATTTTTAATGTATATGAACACATGGGAAAGTCTAGGAAGTGATTTTTTAAATAAATCTTAGTACTAGTCGGAAAATTGACTCTATTATTCAATGAATAATATTTTCCCTAGTAGTTATTGACCAAAGGATAAAAGCTTTAAGGAAATATATATGTAACGCCCCGATTTTCGGAAATAAAATCGGAGGTATTAAATATTGATTTCTAAAAAGTTAGTAATTTAAACTCAAAATCCAAACCGGATAATTCTTCCTAAAGATTCGTCTATTACAAACCATTAAAAAATACTGAAAATAGTCTTTGTGGTAATAATCTAGACAAACTAACAGAGCTGTCTTCTAGGATCGATACGGATTCCAAGCGTATACTGGCTCAGTCTCCATCTCCGGATTCAACTCTAGGTAGTATCGCCCTCCTTCAGGATCTTGAGTCTTCCATTGATTTTCTGCAAAATCTGACACGGATGCCAGATAATTCGTGCCTGAGTGAAAAAGTTCACCCCGTAATATAATCCAACCCAATCACCCCTCCTTACATTACAGCTAGCAGGTAACGATATATCATCAATGCAGGAAAGTAAAATACTCATAAATCTATTCATTATCGATCGATAGCCTAATAACAAGGAAAATCTAGTCATGCCCAGACCATAACTATGGTTTGCCTATCTTAATCACCACATCAAAATCACCACGAGACTCCCACCAATTCTATCATCACAAAATATCACTGGACCACCCGCCAGGTTTTATCATCATAAAATATCGCTGGACCACCTGCCAGGTTTTATCATCACAAAACATCTCTGGACTATCCGCCAGGTTTTATCATCGCAAATCGTCACTGATCGACCGTCAGGTTTTATCATTGCAAAACATCACTGACCAACCGTCAGGTTTTATTAGCATAAACATCACTGGGCAATCCGCCAGGTTTTATCATCAGAAAGTATCACTGGACCACCGCCAGGTTTTACTGTCACAAAATATCGCTGGACCTCTGCCAAGTTTTATTATCGGAAAGTATCACTGGACCACCGCCAGGTTTTATCATTACAAAATATCTCTGGACTACCCACCGGGTTTTATCAAAATATCACTGGACTACCTGCCAGGTTTTATCAAAACATCACTGGACTACCCGCCAGGTTTTATCAAAACATCACTGGGCTTACTTTGCCAGGTTTTATCATCAGAAAACATCACTGACCAACCGTCAGGTTTTATCATCGTAAAACATCACTAACCAACCGTCAGGTTTTATCAAAACATCACTGGGCTTACTTTGCCAGATTTTATCATCAGAAAACATTACTGGGCTTACTTTGCCAGGTTTTATATCATCACTGGACTCCCGCCAGTTTCAATTCATTACTGGACTTACTTTGTCAGTTTCAACTCAACACATCCAACTCATCACATCTCAACATCCTACCTGCAGGCAGATCTAAAAATAAACTTTCAAATTTATCCATTACGTAGCACCGTCTAAGTGAACTGTATTTGCATACCACCCCATGTCTCTAGGGTCCAATCTAACGTATCAATCAAAAAACGGAGCAGTGTACAAATAATCACAATGATAATTGAAATAAATAATAAGCATAGAAATCACGTAACTTTTTATGAATAGGCCGTTGCCTTTAATCTTGTATGGCCAATAAGTTAATAATGAAGTAGAACTTTTATAAAAAAAAATTTAATAAAATATTTTCTAGACTCTTATTAATTATTTCTAAATAATTAGATTAATTAAAAGCTAATTAAATACATTAATTAGATAAAAGTATTAGAATAATTAATCATGACCGAATAAGAGTCCTAAAGGTCCTATATAATCAGTTGAGTGTCAAAAGTTGGGTTCGGAGGGTCGAAGAATTTCTTTACATGAAAACGTTATTTAAAGTGACCGAAAGTGAAGTAAATAGACAATAAATAATTGATTATAAAAATAAATTTTGAGACTATCATAATTTCATCTTTGGACAGTAAGGAGTCTAAATAAAATTATCCAAGCATTAATAATAAAGTTTATACTATCGTAAAGTAATTTTGATTGGAATTACTTTAAAATAATAATAAATAGTGAATTAAATTAAAAAAATATTTAATTGAACAAGTTACCGTATTTGAGATTCAAGAAGTCTAAAAAAAATTAGTTTGAGTGTTAAAACGTAAGTTGAAAGGTCGTAACTAATTTTCGTTTGTAAACATTGAACGATAACTAATAAATAATTTAATAAATAATTAATTAAATAAAAAAAATATGACCTTAACAAGTTATGATCTTTGAGGTGTGAAAAGTCTAGAAAAAATAGTTCGGGGGTCGAAAACCAAGTTTAGAACGTCGCAAAATCGTTTCGAAACAAAACAGTCCAAACCGCAAAGTTTGACTGCTTTGACCTTGCGGTGAAGCACCCAGCCGCAACCTTGCGTCTGGTTCTTGCGGCCCGCACCTTGCGGCCGCAAGGTTGAAGTCAGATTCGATTTTTTGGTTGTTTTGGCTCGATTTTGATGCATGGGTCCATTCGGGGCATTGGGTTAAGCATAGAAACATTAAATATACTTAGAGAAGTGGTTGAGAGAGATTATAGTACCTCGAATTGGTTTTTTATCGAAATTTGAAAATTTGGGAAGAAGGTTTTGGGTTCTTCGATCGGGGAACTTTGGGACCGAATTGGATGACGTTCGGTGATGCTAGGGATTGTAGGAATGTATTAGAATAATCAATTCGGGTTTCGGTTGATCGTAGGTATGAAACCCACTTTTCTCTCTCTTTCTTTCTCTCTCTAGTGGGGCGTGGTAAATATTCTAATAAACCCTAGGGTCGGATTAATGGGGTATATATAGAAAAATTTTAAATAGGTTAATAAATTTGAGTTCAATAAGGACTCAAATCCTTCGGGCTTTGGAATGGACGAAGTATGGACGGTTTTCGTGCTCCGAGAGGAGTTAGAGACTGGGTAGGAGAGGGAGAGATGGTAGGATTTATATGCATGCAATTTAAATAATTAAAAGTAGGATAATTAAGACTAAATTAATTTTTATTTTTATATATCTATCAGATAATTATGATTAAGATAATTTTATTATTACTAATAATATTCTTTAAATGATATTATTAATGTTATTAATAATATTAACTCTATTTTAAAAAAAAATAGGGTCAAAAATCCGAGTTGTTACAATATATATATATATATATATATATATATATATATATATACATATACACACACACACATACATATATACATACTTGAATAATATTTAAAATACCCAAATATCCTTTAGGCATGTGAATATAAGCCTATATATAAATATATATGAGTACTTTATTCAATCTAGTACAAGATATCTTTGATAGAAAATCTAGGTTTCTTATTGTCCAATGGATAAAAGTTTTTCTAACTTTTATTATCCAATGGGTAAAGGTTCATCTAGGATTAGGGAATTGTAGCTAGGTGAATTGATAGTTTGGTTTCCTCCAACTAATCGGTTAGAAGCTAACTACATTGGCAAAGTAGGATCTCTAGTCAAGAAATATAATTTTTAAGATTAAATCTAATTATGACAGATTATTAAAGTTAAAAAGGAATTTTAAAAGCAAACCAAGTAATTTAAATAAAATTCAAATATTTAATGAAATTTTTATTTACCAAAAATTAGGATCGTTACAATAAGGGTGAGATCTTTTCTCTTTTATTTCGCCACAAGAGCGAGATCTTTTATCTTATTTTTTTCCGCCTTAAAATTTTTTGTCACGCCACATGGGTGAAGTCTTTTCTCTTTTTTATCACGCCACAAGAGTGAGGTCTTTTCTCTTTTCTCTTTCCACAAGAGCGAGATCTTTTATATCATTTTTTTCCGCTCTAAAATCTTTTATCACGCCCCAAGGGTGAGGTTAGTTTTCTTTTATCTCGCTACAAGAGTGAGATCTTTTATTTCGCGCTAAAACTCACTTTTTATCTCAGCTTTGGACTAAAATTGAGATTAAAAAAAAATTTAAGCACCACTTTTTATCACGCTTTCACTGAAAATCGTGATCTTTGTAAATCTCCTTAGTGTGACGTATATCTATTATTGTAGTAGTGCCAATATTGGTAAGAGCGTTTACGAATCATCCAACTTTGCTTCAGAATATGCCCTTACTCATATCAGATTGAGATAATTTTTTACAGGATCCTAAATAAAATATTTTAAACAAAATGAGCAACTATAATCATTTTGTGAAACTCGAGACGAGGCAAAATCGATCTATGCGCGGCTACTGTACAACTTTTGTTGTACTCATATCATTACTGATTAACAAAGTTACATTAAGACAATCATAATAGAATCAATGGCGGAGCCAAAATCTGGAATCGGAGGCAGCACCCACAAGCATCATTATACGTAATACTTCCACCCACACAAAAATGTACACACGTGTTGTAAGGCTAGCCAATTGCAATAATCAATACTCCCTCCGTCCCATATTGTTTGGACTTTTTCGATATTCGCACCATTTTTTAAACTCTTATATTTCTAAATTTATGATATTTTTTATAATTTTGAAAACTTTGTATTATAGATCTAATCGAGAACTATCAAATAAGATCCATATTGCACATTGTTGGAGATTCATGTTAGAAGATATAAGCGATTGAAAACTGACACAAATATCGAAAAAGTCCAAATAATATGGGACGGAGGGAGTAAAAAAAACACACAAACACACATATGTTCAAAGGTTGATTTTTCATCGACATAAAACAACAATAAACTTATGGGGAAATTACAATAAGCCCCCTTCAACTAAATCTCGGTAACGAGTTGCTCCCTTCATCGTTTAACTCGGACACTTAACCCCCTTTCATCTTTTATCTTGCACAAAATGGAAGATGCCATTAACGGAATTGCTGAAATTACCAATTTACCCTCTTTAGGCTATTTTTGTTTCGCTTATAACTTTTCGTAGGAAATTCTGTTTCAGCTCGTTCTTTTTTCAGAACTCTTATTTTTTCCTCTATTTTATGGGTCTATAATAATTTTAGTATAGTTACTTTACGCTTTCTAAGGTTAGAGTTGCGTCCTATATATTCGGTGATCAGCAGATTGGATACTGCTAGCTGTTGTCTATTCAGTGTAGCTAGCTGATGAATCCTCTGCAAATGGTGTAGTGGTTGGAATATAGGTCAACCGGCCACCGAGCCTTCATCCGGGGGCTGCCAAAAAGCAAAAAAAAAAAAGAGCACTCTGTTTTTTTGTCTCTCTCTCTAAGTTCTATTATGGGTCCAAGCCATTTCATACTTATTTTTATAAATCTTTATATGGAGATTTCATTCTCACATCTATATTTGTTATTTGCCACACTCAATTTCAAATTTACAGGCATGATTTGAAAAATCTATTACAAAAGGAATTGTTTGATCAGCTCTATGTTTTCATGAGGAATGCACTACCATTTTCAGTACTCTGTTTCGGGTTGGAATGCACTACATTAATCAATGGTGCTCTGATACCACAATTGCACAGCACATTTGGATCCCCATTGGAAGACCCAGTTCTACTTTCCATCACAGAGAGAGAGAGAGAGAGAGAGAGAGAGAGAGAGAGAGAGAGTGAGAGAGAGTTTTTGCCATTGTATGTATTCATAAGGGCATGACATGTCATTAATAAGGTCATGTACTGCTCACATGACCTTCTGTTTAAATTCATAACGGTTCACTAACGGCTCACTAACGGCAGGAGCTTAAGTGTCACGCCATAAAAGATGAAGGGGGTTAAGTGTTCGAGTTAAACAATGAAGAGGGCAACTCGTTACCGAGGTATAGTTGGAGGGGGCTTACTGTAATTTTCCCTAAACTCATCTTGTGCCTGTACTCTTTTTTTTTTTTACCGATAGTATTAAGATTCAATAAGGAATCCATCTCGGGGTCTCACATAAATGATTCAAGTAGTTCATTTTGTTTAAAACATTATTTTAAAGATTCTTATACTTCCTCTGTCCCAAAATAAATGTCTGGTCCACAAAATGAGAACTTAAAAATAGTACAAATTTACAAGAAAATTTTAATTTTTTTTCAACAATTTACTATATATCCACGAGTTTTTTTAATTAATGAAATTTTTTTTTTTGGGTAGAAAACGTATTATTTTTAAGTACTCGTTTTGCGGACCGTACATTTATTTTGGGATTGAGGTAGTAGAAAAAACCTCAATTGGATATCTGAAAGGGGTTGGCCGATTCATTCAAGTTTGGTCCCTACGAATGGTCCCTACAAATTTAAAAACCAAAAATTGAATTAGAAAATCAAGTTCTTACCGATATTTTTTTTCCACGTCCTTACAAATATTTGATTAAGTTGGTTTTTTACGAACACACTTAAAAACCCTTCTTTGAACAAAATGAATTGCTAAGATCATTTATCTGAAATCTCAAAACGGGTCCCACACATAATCTGTATCGTAACTTCTCGAATCCGGAGTGGCATGTGTCACCTCCCCTCAAGATGGAAACATTAATTAGTTGATGCTGTATAGATAAACACCGTAGGGTACGTTTAAGAACATCTCATTTTGGTGGCTTAGATGTGTACAAGTCAAAGGTCTTATAAGCCACCTAATTAATGTGCTAATTTTACAATGAATGACATATTGTAGCTAACATTATGTACGTTTGGGGCTTAAATTTAAATGATGGAATCATCAAACAGTGAAACAGATGAGATCGGTAGTAGTTGGCACAACTCCAAATTAAGCTAGCTAGCTAGCTTAATCTAATCGTAATATACAAGCATGATGAATATAAAATGAACATATAACGGGTGGAGCTACATGGTGCACTACATTTTGCTCTTCCTTTAATATACTACCTAGGGGTGTGCAAAAAAACCGAGACCCGACCAACCCGACCCGACCCGAAGGGTTTCGGGCGGGTCCGAACATGGGGTTCGGTCGGGTACGGGTTGATATTCCTAAAAAAAAAAAAAATCAGTTTTCGGTTCGGGGCTCGGGGTGCTGTTTTTGTTACCCGACCCGACCAAAAGAAGAACAAAACATATAAATTACTTCGGTTTGGTCGGACCCAAGCAAAAAAATCGGGCACACGGACGGGTATATACCATCGTTCGGTTCGGGTTCGGATTGATTTTTCCCTTACCCGACATGATCGAGTCGGGGTCGGGTGCGGGCCATACCCGACCCGCCCGACCCGTGCACACCCCTAATACTACCAATTATTCATTTGTAATTTGTAAATCCAATTTATATACTGTATGACTCTACATGCGACAACTAATTAAAATAATAATAGTGCAAGAGTAGTAGAAATTAAAGTTGAAGATAACATGCACCAAAATTAACTTTTCAAAGCGCGTCGTATTAAATACTGTAAATCAAACTGTGAAACGTGGGAAAATGGGCGGCTGCCAATCCATAAAAAGAGGTCGTGAATCTCGACTAGGACCACACCATGGTTACGTTCAATCCCCTTCACTTAATATGCCAAGCCAACTCTCTCTCTCTCTCTCTCTCTCTCTATATATATATATATATATATATATATATATATATATATCCAAATTAGACTTTTCCAGGTACATATGAACCCCGGCCGGCCCCCTGCAGGCCACTACAATTGCAAAACTGATCGCGCGAGTGCAAATATATACAAAGACATGTATCATACTCCCATCCACAGAGACTTGAACAAGTGGAAAAGAGATAGACCGGCCCGTATTAAAACCTCAAGCTGGCACATGCGGTAACACTACTCAACTGCCATATATATATATCCAGAGACTTGAAGAAGCCTTTGATCGGGAGTGTGATTTTCACTAGCATGCGCGCACACTATTAATTCCTTTGGAGAATAAATTCTTTACACCGCCGGTGTAAATATTCGTTTCCTCCAAATTAATTGCATTGCGACACATGTCAAAATAGTGGTCCCAATTAATAAAACATGGTAACGTGGCGCAATGCAATTGATTTGGAGTAAACAAATGTTTACACCGGCGCTGTAAAAAATTTATTCTCATCTCTTTGCTGTATGGGTATGCAAATTCATTCAGAGTACGGACTTAATTTGGCTTTATTTTAATTAGACCTGGCTCCCACTAATGGATGGATAGTTAAAACGAGCAAACCGAGTGCAATACAAAGACATGATATTTCTAGTACTGGCAAAGAGACTTGCATTAAAACCTCAAGGTGGCGCGCGCAGATCAATCGGCTTGAAGAAGTCTTTGATCAAGGCCGGGTTTAATTTTTACTCGGGTGCTATCAATTTCTTTGCTGGGCACATTCATACGAACTTTGCCTTTGTTGTAATTGGGTCTCTCGCTAATAGATAATGATTGGTCCTCCATAGTTGGTTAGAAGTCAGATACAAACTAATTTATTAAAAAGAGAAAAATAAAGACTCAAAGTAAATCTCCATGATTGCATGTGTAGCACTAAAAATTGAAAAGATTTTCTATGAATGTGCCTGCCTCACCAAATATATATCTAAGTGGAGAACTCTTTAATCACAAACCCATTTGCGCGAACAAATGCAAGCATCTTTGATATCTAAGCTACTAGGTAAATTGATCTCTGCACTTTCTTTTTTATAACCAAGTTTTCTTATTTATATCTTCTTGTCATGTAAATTTACAAAATGAATCTTTCATTTTTTTTACTCTTTCAAACTTGCAAATACAACATTGTAAATTTGCATAACTTCTTTTAAAATATCAACTTTTAAATTTAATCTTCTTTTCTGTTCAAAAAAAAAAGTGGGTAAAGAGACGTTGGTATATCTATTCTAATACATCTTGGGAAATGATAATGACAAAACCGTTTTTATTGGTGCCAAATTCAAGTGCATAAAAGTCTTGTGCATTGCAAATAGTACAAGCCTTTTGTGTACTAAAGTTTTGACACCAACAAAATGATTTTGACACCAACAAAAACGCTTTTGGTATTATCATTTCCCTATATCTATTCTAATATATAAAGGGAGAGCACCCTTTGGTGTCTCCCTTTTTTGAAGCCATGTCATGTATTTTTCTTTTCTATAAGTGTCCTCTTAAAAAAAGAAAAAGCCAATACAAAAGTAACAAAACAATTACTATGTAAGGCTAAATTTGACATTTTAACACCAAAAAAAACTGCGGAAAACAATTGCCACCCCATTACATGTCTTCCTACTCCACGAACTCCACACATTTCTCTGTTCTTCTCCCCAATTTCTACCAGAAAATTTCCTTTCATGTGGCTTCCATACCTGCAACTTATGTGAATTCATCTCGGGTACCATGATGGCCTTTTTTTTTTTTAATTTTTGTTGGTTTCCGTATTCACACTATGTCAGTTTGCAATTGCCTCACCAATGGACTCACCTGTCACTTTCATCTCACCTGTTACTTTCTTCCATTTCTTCCGTTTTCATTACCTAATTCAACCTTCTTTTTTCTAATTGTTTGAACAATTATGCTACACATAAAATGGTACAGGGGAAAGGCAACGGTGAGGTCAGGTCAAATTTTTTATTGGCTTCAGTTTTTATTTTATTTTTTTTGCAGAGAATTACAGATTTCCTAACTTAATTTTTGTTCACAAACCAAAAAAAAAAAAAAAAAAGCATTGAAAGTTGAAACACCTATATTTTTACGAAGGCATGAATTCCCAACTTACAAAAAAAAAAAAAGTATTCATTTTCATGAACTAGAGTCACGCATTGCATGTGCAAGTTGAATTTTGTCAAAATTTGTAAAAATTCGATCAAATATCAAACGGGAAGTTGTGCAAATTTAAATAAAATCCGACTTGCACATGTATCACGTGTGCCTGGGCCTCTAGTTTGTTAGTTAAGTTATTAGATTATTACAAAAAGTATCGATACTTTTCCGTCAGTTGAACCCATAACGTAGCTTCCATCACCACCTAAGTAGTGGTGCACGGCCAACTCAGTTAGAAGCCGTGGTCTTATTATCATTATTATTACTCCATATCATGGACATGACAGAGCACAAAATCCAGCAAAAATTAATTGCCACCTGGCCCTATTAAGATAGCCACGTCACAAGAGCATTGTTTTTTATACCCAATAGAAAAGCAACTAGTGGTTGGTCAATAACTTGATTGAGAATTAGTGGATTTGTGTTTTTACTGGCATGGGTGCTCCATCCATCATTAGCTAGCTAGCCTAGGAGGATAGGCCACTAAAAATGTTTTATATTATCCTAGCTAGCACTATATGGTGGGAAGATCATTATTCTGGCTTCAATTCTCTATCCCAATCCTATCTAGCTCTATTTTTTAAATAAATAACCCTCTCTCCCAGTTCTCTATCTGGCTCTAATATTTTATATTCCTTTTTAAAATTAATCAGCACTTCAAAACTATGCTAATAATTCAGAATCTAGAAATTATGAGCGTTCTCCAACTGGCTAGAAACACATGAACATGAGGCTCTAGGATTATTGAGGCAACGTTCGACGAGCCGAGTTTTATTGATCCGTTGTAATGTCTACAACCATTCTTGAGAAAATAAGAGTTGATCAAGTGATGATTACGTGATAAAAAGAGAAGTTGGTATGAAAATTTGGGATAGAGAATCCCAATCCCTTCGTGAGTGTTGCAGTTATGATCCCCCCCCTTTTCAAGTCAAACT
The DNA here is from genome assembly GCA_019656295.1 of Rhododendron mucronatum var. ripense. NCBI lineage: Eukaryota > Viridiplantae > Streptophyta > Magnoliopsida > Ericales > Ericaceae > Rhododendron > Rhododendron mucronatum. The sequence continues at coordinate 3,440,340 of BPLT01000009.1, read as the reverse complement.
CAAATAATACTTGTTTGTAATTAGGGATTCTGACGGAAATTGCGCATATATAGAATTGACATAGAGGTTATGAACTGAATCTGGGCTATGAGCGGTTCAGCGGAAGCGGAGGTGGCAGATTCAGCCCTTCAGTCTACGGCGGCACGAGTTCAAGTTGGTGCGGTTGGTCATCTCGAGAGTTGTTCTTCTCATACCTTGCCTCTCCCCTTGATCTTTCCACCCATGTTCACGAGTGTGATTGATGGGTTCAGCGTTTGGTTCCATGCGGCTTTTTGTTTTTGTTTTAGTTTGGTTGTTTATGGTATTTCTGGATTAGTAGTGTTCTTTGTTGTAGTTGTACTATTTTTTGTTTTAATATAAATGGGATTATCTTGCTCGTCGAGAATTGACATAGAGGTAGAAGTCAAAAATGCTAGGGGTACCAATGGGGGGAGTACCGATAACTGATTGTGTGTAGGGCTCACTTTTGGATACCACACGGATTATTTGAATTGTTCATTAATCTTTAAAAAAAAATCGAGTAGCCATGCAAACAAAAAATCAACTCAATTGAATATGTGTAAGTGGTTGATCCAATTTCAAAGTTCGATACCAAATTCAGAATCCTAAACTCTATAATCTGTATGAAAACGTTGAAAGATAGGATCAACCACATGTCTAACTGAGCTTATTTATTGTAATCAGTATTCTACCGGTAGTCAGACTCGGTAGATGTTGCTGGTCGTTGAAGGTAGATCATGAGCGCATCATTGATCATTTTAACTGATGTAAGAAAATTTATCCAAATTTTCTCCTGTCTCCTAAATTTAAGAGAGCCAGTGAGGCACAATGCTTTTGTCCTACTGCAGATCTACTTTACTTGTGACTTTTTTGCTAATAAAATTAATAAAAAAGATGATAACCTTGTACTAGATTGCACTTTAATTACTATATATATATATATATGGAAAAAAAACCGAAATAGTCCTTGTAGTTTAGTATTTGTGTTAAATTGGTCCTTGCAGTTTGAATTGACTCAATTTACAATCTGTAGTTTTCATTTTGTTCCAACTTGGTCCAATTACTAACTGTCGTTAGACTCTGTTAACCCCAGACACGAATGGGCCTATTTTATAGGGTTAAAACCGTAATCTGTCATTCTCCTCCTACCCTAATATACCTCTGAACCAAAACACAGAGTCTCATTGTTCCATTCTCCATTTTTTTTTTGCGACTTCCATTCTCCATTTGTCACACCTGAGATTTTACCTTTGACCGAAACGTGTCTCGTTCGCCCTCGGGGGAAAGGAGTGAGAGGGATTAGGGCTTGAATAAGTGATCCGATTCCTATAGATTGCGACGTGGTTCTTGAAAAGAAAGGAAAAATGAGGAGTTTTGTCTTCTATAAAAGGGGTTTGGATATTTTTTTAAAATGTTTGAATTTTAGAAAATAAAGTGGGTTTTATTTTAAAAATGAACTAAGCTCTCGTCAAGCTGCCTACATATCTCCGAGTAAAGTAGAATCAAGTCCGGCCATAGTTCGGGCCACAAAAGGGGTTTAGGAAAAAACTTAGAGTCTCCACCGAGCATAGAGTTTAGGTGTGCCTGGTCACCTCTTGAATATCGAAAGAATAATTCAAGTATTTTAGAGGATAAAGGGTTCGGTAATTCACTAGAAAAGGGGCTCATTCGTGTCTGGGGTTAACGGAGTCTAACGGCAGTTAGTAATTAGACCAAGTTGAAACAAAATGAAAACTACATAGTATAAATCGAGCCAATTCAAACTGCAGTGACCAAATTGACACAAACACAAAACTACAAGGCCCATGAGTTTTTTTTTTTTCTTTTAGTACTGGATTAGATCATGTCTCAAGAATTTGAGTGGGTCTCTTCTCTTGAAATCTTTCGGTTATGATAATAGAAACGCAAAAAATATGAGTATATACATTCATGTACATACACCGTGTATATACGTAGTTTCATGAGCCCGTCTCAGGTCCTAACAAAACTATTCAAGCCTCTCATTTTGTTTAAAATGATTTTTTTAGGGTTCCTGTAAACTGTAAAGAATTAACTTTTTAGGATATCGTAAAAGTATTTACGAAACATGCAACTTTGCTTCAAAATCAAGGCCTATATTTTGAAGCAAAGTTAGATGTTTTGTAAACAATGTTTCCGATATCTGAGAGAGTTGATTTTTTACAGGGGCCTTAAATAGTCCATTTTCAATAAAATGAGCGATTTTGACATTTTTTTAAAACCCGAGACAATCCCAAAAGGCACATGTGCCCGGTGCATATTGTAGTTGTGGGTTTCGCGTATGACTGCTTACGTGTAACTATTCATGAGCTGGAGAGGTGCGATTGGTCGATGACTAGTCAAAAGGGGAAAAGGGGAAGGTCTTGCGGGGTGAAGGAGTGGGAGCAAGAAGCACGAAAAGAACAGAGGCAGTGTGTCCCTTTTGTGTTCCGCGTGGTAATCAATCTCTTCCGGGCTTAAGTGAGTGAGATCACCCCTTTTTCTCTGAGGAAGAATGTTCTCCTTCCTCAAATTCTGTGCTCACTCCCCTTTTCCCAGAAAACGGTCGTCATCAATCATTGGAAATGTCAGGGATATTTATAGGGCACCTGAGCCTAGGTCAGACCCAGGACGACGCTCCTATCAATTCCTGACACGTCTCCCTCCTTTACCTCCTGGTCTCGAGAAAACTTGCCCTCCCACGGACACTTTTCCGCGGGAGGGCTCGTTTTCCCGCGGCGACACCTCCAACTCCAAGCCACCAAGCCACAAGAAATTCCCCAATTCTTGCTGGAGCGAGGTCACGACCGGCAACGATCAATCTTTCTCCGCAGGATTCCCTCTGGACCCTGCCTCTAGGCTTAGGACGGAGACCCCGCGGTTTGGTTTCCAAGTGAAGGCCTCCCCGTAATCGCGAGATCAGGGAGACTCATAGAATAGTAGTATGAATCCAGCCATGGACATCAACGCGTGGGGTCCGCGAGGGTGATCCGCGACGGTCCCATCTTTCCGCGGAGACGACTGTTGGCTTTGTATGTACACACGTCATTGCTTCATAGAGTGGTCAACCATTCTCCTTACGTGGGCCCCACCGCCACGTGTCTGTTCGCTATTGGAAGGTCAAATAGTCATCTCGAGCGGTAAGCTAGTAATAGTGACCACACCTACATATGCCCCCCGTGCGCGGTCGATACAAGAGCGTCGTCCGCGCGCTTAATATACCGAATTTCCGTGGCCACCCTCGAACCGTCTCCCGACTCTTGATGTACGATAGGCACTCGAACAGGCGACGCCACCTCGGTGACTGATGCGACTCTTGATGTACGGCTGTCATAAATGCTCCTACAACCGACTTACTATATAAGCCTTTTCATCCATCATTTTCCACCTACCGTTCAAATCCTAGTTAAAGCTCTGTCATTTTTACTTCTCTTTCCGGCGAGCGATCTTTTTCTTGCTCTCACCTTTCCCTTTTTCACTTTACGCAAAAGTTCCCAAATGGCAGCACGGGGCGCAATCATCGAGGAACCAGTCCCCACCGCGGATCAGTGGAAAAGGGCTCCGTATCTTCAATCCGCGGGGGACCCCTTCTGGGCCCTGGTGGAAGCATACGTCGTTGAAGGGCCTTCCACTTCTAACCCTACTTTTTTTACGACTCCTGCTGACATGGAAGGTACAGAGTCGGTCAACCCATCCTCAATCTTGCGTCTCCGCCTTGAACGCGCGGATTTTCCCTATTCTGAATGCTGTTTTGGGGCCCAGGCCTCGCCACCCTCGGTCTGGTCTGAATGGGTCGACAAGGTTGTTGGTAACCCCCCTCTCAAGCAAATCTTGATGGCCAGCAGCACCTATGACGCAGTGCTGTTGTCGCGAAACCTAAGTATTCCACGGCAGGGGGCGGCCCTTAGAAATCTAAACCATGCATGCTCACGCTAGAGCATCGATGCACACTCCTTCATGTGAGCGTGGGGCGAGAGTGGCCTCTCGTTGAAAGACGTGGTGATCCTCACCAGCCTTCCCTTATGCGGGGTCGCACTCCTTGACCTCAACAATCTCTCCCTCGCGGACAAGCAAGACACCGCGAAGCAGCGGGGGCTAGGCAAGTTGGCTCAGTTTGGCCCCATTTTTACGGCTCAAGGCGTCCGCAAAGCTGCCTCGGCGAATGCCAAAAAAACCTCCTTTGCCAGCTGGATCAGCTTTTTTTTCAAGGATTTTCAGCCCGCGAGGACGGTAGTAGATGAGGCGCCTCGAGACTTCGTCACTGGTCCCCATTATGAGGGGCGACTCCACATGGTCGATTTCTTCGCCTTCTTCTTGTCCTACTTCGTACTCTCGGACTACCCAGCGGATAGCCCTTTCCCCGCGGTCTTCCCGCTTGCTGTACTCCTGTCCCGCGGCGAGTCTGTCACACTGGCTCCTCTGTTCTTGGGGTCGCTCCACTGCCAGTTGGATCTGGTCCATGTTGACCTCGCACGATCCCTTGGGAGGTGTGACCACCTTTCCATGGTTCACACAGGTTTCCTCCTTGCTTACTTCTTCGAGCATTTTCCAGCAGTTGCTCCTGTTCTGCGGGACTTCCAGGCGTCCGCCAGCCGGTCTCGATCAGAGCGATGGATCGGGACTAGAAGCGACGCACTTTGGTATACGACGTGCGATGTCGCAGAGAACTTCATTCGCGGCCCGATAATTCTGTCGCTCCGGGGGTAGTTGGCTTAGGGCAATGCCTCTTGCCTACCCGCTCCTCCCTCTCAGCTGCGAGTGGGAATAATTCCATGGCCTGGGCGGTCATCAATTCTGCCCTCATCGCCCTCCCTGGCTGGATTCCCTTTCTCAACGGCGAGGCCCACGGAGTGTCTATCTACCGGCCAGACCGGTTTGCGCGGCAACTGAGTTTTGACCAAGGAGTGCCTGGGCATGCCCCGCAGCTATCTTCCTTTGTCGATTCCCAACGCCGGTTCACGTGGCCACACACTTCCGATGTTCTGGTAAGTCTCGGGGACCTTCCCATCTTGAGTCGGGATGAGGTAGGTCAATATACGCCACAGTTCCGCTAGTTTTGACAGGGGAATTTGGATGAGTTTTTTCTCTTCGTCGGTGGAGAGGCGGAGGTTCCTTTGGCGCCTGAGATTCACACCCGCGATGCCTCGCTCAGGGCCATCGCAGAAATCCGGGGAGTGGACTGGCGCGGGCTTCAAAGCATGTGGGTGGTAACGGATGTTCCACCCTTGAACGTGGCTTTCCCACCGGGACTTCCCCCCACTGGTCCAATAGCCGTGAGGCATAATCCCGCGCGGGGTCCCCGAGGGAGGGTTCACCCTCGGGCCGCAGAGGGGCCTTCTCAGCCGTTTTCTTCAAGGGCGCCCTCGGCAACGGAAACACGCCGCCGCAAGCGGCTCCGCACGGCAAGTCATGTCTTTATATTCTCTCTAGCTATGCTTTGAAGCTTTCACTTACGTTTCTATTCTCGTTATCACTATTATCACTTCATGCATATTTATTTGTTTTCCTTACTCTCCAGCAGTGGGACCTAAATGCCAGCACTTTTGTGGTGTTCGAACCGGAGACGGCTGCAGAGGGGGAGGAAGGGGAACAAGTTGTGGAGGAATAGCCAGTGGGGGGTGCTTCCACCGCCCTAGCTAAACGGCGTCGCCTTGAAGGTAAGTCTTACACTTATTGCCACACTGTTCCCGTTGTTCACTTCTTCTGGTTTCTAACCTATCTCGTTAAAAATTGTCAAACAATGGTGATCGAGTCTGATGATGAGGAAGAGGAAGAGAACGCGGGTATGGGCGGTCGCGATGATGTCTACGTCGACATCGATGATGATGGCAATGATGATCAGGACAACGTACCACTGAGCGTACGCCTTAACACCTTGCATGCTCGATCTCTCGTCCTCGGAGGGAACGTTGCCGCGGGGGACGCTGCGGGGGTAAAGGAAGTGGAGTTAGTTCAACCTCGGGCGGGACCGCTCCCCTATCCGCAACCCGAGCCCGAATCCTCTGCGGTGATCGGAGGTATGTTACCTGATGAACCTTCAATTATGGATCTCGGAGGGGACCCCAACACGGTTTCTACGGACCCGTCTTCTTCCTCTGAGGAATCCGATAATGTCATTGTTTACTCCCCTGATCGAGATCCCTCTCCATCTCGTGCAGCCCATTCAGAAGCCCGCGAGCCGCCGCCTCCACTGGGTTCCCGCGAGTCCACTGGCCAGGCGGAAGCTGCCGCGGGGTCGATTTCCATGGCTGCAGCATAGATTTTGAGAGAAGAAGAAGATGACGGCGTCGGGGGACTCCTTTCTTACTCAGTGAGTGCCCCTGGTGCGTCTCACCAATGCACGATGCCTTCCGCGGCCCCTTCAAGATCGCAACAACAGTCTACCAGCGCTCGCCTCCATTCCTCAGCGAGCTTTTTGGACCGTGTGGCGGCTGGCTCCCCAGGCGTCTCCAACACCTCCTTTCTGCAAGGTCAAGATTCATCTGCCCGGGGGGACACAACCGCGCGCAAGACTAGTCCTCGTTCCCCAGCATGTTCCACTTCCCAGACTGCATCTCCCCGCCCATCCGCGAGGCGCACGCCTACCCCGCCACCTCAGCCTCTCCCAGTGGAAATGGACCGACAGCTGGAGGTAAATCAAGAATTTATTGGTGGGCCCACCTCCATTACTTACTCAGATCTGAACTCCTTATTTAAAGACATGACTTTCATACAGACTGATGATGTTTTAGGAGGCCAGGGAAGTGCTGCTCTCGGGGATTTTGCTGCAGAGCTGGACTCAAGGATGCGTGAGCAAAACAGGAACGAAGTGGAGTCTAGGGAACGCTCTCCTCCCCGTCAGAGCCCCGCCACGAGCCTCGGAAAAGGGCTAATGGTGACCAAAATGGAGGTGCATGTTCGTCTATTCCCCGCGGATTTCCCTGTGGACGAGGCCTATCATCCCCTCCTCAATGCCATAGCTCGAGCTCATCCGGAGACCTTCGGGCACTTCAATCTGCAGTCGGCTCGACTCGGGGGGGGGGGGGGGCTCCTGCTAAGGGATCTGCACGAGGTTCTCACTCCCTAAGCGCAGCTACGCTTCGGAGATTTTTTCGCGGAAACAGAGACCGCTCTCCAGGAGGTCGCACAAGACATGGCGGCCATGGGCTTCGACCTTGGTTAGTTAAGTGCGCGGAGCTCCACGCTTAGGGCTGCGAGAGAGAGGTTGGCCTTAAGGCCTGAACTTCAAAGTCTTTCTGCGCAGCTGGCATCCGCTAGGCAGCACCTGGCGGAACTGGAGGCCAGATTTGACCACCTCTCCCAGTATGACGCGGGCCTAGCGGCGGCGGCGGCGCTGAATCTCGAAGACCCCAATCCGGAGGAGCTTGTTTTCGCGGACTGGTTGGGCTAGGGGAATTCTTCCTCTCTTTTTTTTTTTTTTTTTTTTTTTGCTTCAGTCGCTTAGATTCAGACTTTATTCGTAATTGTTAGCTCCAGCTCCGTGGGGCGCATTCTCACGGCTTGACCCAATCAATGATCTGCGAGTCATGTTCTGACTCCTCGCGATTAATCATCATCTTTATTTAATAATCGTTAAGTCTAGAAATACGCGCAGGTCATGTTCTGGCCCCTCGCGACTCAACATTATCTCTATTTGATAATCGTTAAGTTTGGAAGTATGCGCGGGTCATGTTCTGACCCCTCGCGACTCAACATTATCTTTATTTGATAATCGTAAAGTCTGGAAGTACGCGCAGTACAGTGAGCAACGCCGCGCAAGAACTATGAAGCATACAAATCCAAAATAGGCCAACAACTCTTTTCATAAAATTAACATTCTCCAAAGGACCTGGTAATTCCAAATGCATTACATAGCAAAACTGACAACCGTAAAAAGAACTACATCATTACAATTGTAAAAGAACTGATAAAACTAATAATCTTTTTTTTTTTTTTGTAAACAAAGTAGATATCCCAGCACTTCTCTTCACGAGTAAAACTTCTTTACATACTTCGAATTGACTGCCCCGGTTCGGAATCCATCCTCCACGCGAGCCAGGTGGTAGTGTCCGGTCGCGGACGCGCTGGTTACTTCGTAGGGTCCCTCCCATTTGGATGTGAATTTTGGCGTTTTCAGATCTCTCATTACCGCTGTGGTCGCTTTCCACACTAAATCTCCTACCTTGAATACTCGCGGCACCACGCCTTTGTTGTAGTATCGTGCCACGGACTCCCAATATTTTTTATGAGCGGTGGCTGCAGTGGCTCTTCTTTCTTCTAAGGCTTCTAAATCTGCCCTTCTTCCTACCACAGAATTCTCCATCACGAGGACCATTCGCGTAGACGGGACTCTGAGCTCCGCGGGCAATACTGTCTCGGCTCCGTATACCAAACTGAAAGGGCTGGCGCGAGTGGATTTTTGTTTCGATGTGCAGTATGCCCACAAGGCTATTGACAAGTGATCCGCCCATGTCCCTCCGCACTCATCTAACAGCTTGCTAAGGATTCTTATCAGAGTTTTGTTTGTCACTTCTGCTTGTCCGTTGCCCTGCGGATAGTACGCACTGGACGTGTGATGGTCAATCACGTATTCGTCGAGGAGGCTTCCCACGTGGTGGTTGATGAATGGGGTTCCGTTGTATGATAGGATCACCTTGGGTATTGATAAGCACCCGGAAATGTAATGAAAGGGTGCACTAGTGTCTAGTTTTTGTTCAATTTAATTGTTAATTAGTTGTTTTTAATTTGGTTTGCTCGTAGAGTATGTTGGTTTGTGTTGTAGAGAAAATCGCCAAATAAAGTGCTTTAAAGGCTAAGGCGTGATTGAAGCCAGGCGGTAGTCACCCAGCTAAGGCGCAGCTAAGGCAGAAGTGCCCGACGACAAGGCTGAGCAGAAACGCCAAGGCGGTGCAATGCAAGAATTAGTCAAGGTCAAAGCAAGAGCAACAGCCCGGGCAGAAGTTACCCAGCCAAGGCAACACCAAGGCAGAAGCAGAATTGCCAAGGCAAGATCAAGGCATTGCTCGAGCAGGCCAGCAGCCAAAGCAGGAGCAAGGCCCTTACTCACCTCGGCATCGATGGGAGATAATAGTTTACATCGATGCCGAGCCTCTTAATGCTCCAATCCCTTATCAAGCTCGGCAGCGATGGGACTTATTGCTTTACATCGATGCCGAGCCCTTTAGTGGCCCAGCTTATGCCTGTTGCCATCGATGCCGAGGGCCATAGGAGGGATTTTGAGGGCATATCCAGGGATTATTCCAAGCGGGGAATAAAAGAGTGATGTAATTTGACCCAAAAACAAGTAGGAAAGATTAGGTAGTACAATTTTTAGATCTTGTAACGCCCCGATTTTCAGACACATTAATAAAATCATTTTTAATTAATTTAATAATTCATAAAACTGATTTAAGAAATGAAATTTTATTTAAACAGAGTTTGGCAGCGGAAATCTTAAATACTAAATTCAAAACTACTTTATTGTCTTACAACCCAACGAAATAAAACAGAGTTTGACAAAAGTGATAACACTTTTTGAAATTTAAATGACAGTACTTCAGAGCAACTAAGGGTAAGGCAACCAAGACTCGACAAACTCCCCTTCTTTAGCTGGGAGGTCCTCACCCTAGCACTGATCATCTTATAAAGGATTCTGTTCTTCGATCCCCTGATTACCTGGCATGAAACGCCAGCCCAACAGCACTATAATGAGTTTTGAAACTCAGTAGATAAATCTTACACATTAACCCTTACTTTACAAGCAATCACATTATAATAAAAGGAGGTAAGAATCGAAGAGCACAAAACTTATTTCACTGTATAACCATCAACTTAAGTAAATTCCAGAATCTCAACTTCTATAATCATTCCAACACCGCAATATTCACAACGTTCCAAACTCGAAACTTCACTGGACATACTTTTCAGGTCCAACTAGGCTACCCTCAACATCCAGAGGTCCTAGTAGGTTACTCTCACAATTCTAGGTCCATCAAGCTGCCCTCAAGGTCCTGCTAGGCTATCCTCAATACCTGAGGTCCCGCCAGGCTACCCCCGAGGTCCTGCTTGGTCACCCCCACAATTCTAGGTCCATCAGGCTGCCCTCAAGGTCCTGTTAGGCTACCCTCAATACCTGAGGTCCCGCCAGGCTACCCCTAAGGTCCTGCTTGGTCACCCCCACAATTCTAGGTCCATCAGGCTGCCCTCAAGGTCCTGCTAGGCTACCCTCAATACCTGAGGTCCCGCCAGGCTACCCCTAAGGTCCTGCTTGGTCACCCCCACAATTCTAGGTCCATCAGGCTGCCCTCAAGGTCCTGCTAGGCTACCCTCAATACCTGAGGTCCTGCCAAGCTACCCCTGAGGTCCTGTTTGGCCACCCTAGCTACACCGGGTCTTTCAGGCTGCCTTCAAGGTCCTACCAGGCTACCCCCGATCACACGAGGTTCTGTCAGGCTACCCCCGAGGTCCTGCTAAGCCCACAACCTTTCATCTGTTTCCTTTTTCTGTTAACCAAAGCAACATCCATATACTTTCTTTAAGCCCACAAATCATCCAATATCCATAATGTCTTTCTACGTTCTTGATTCAATCAACAAAGCAATTATTTAAATGAGTAAACAGATCATACTATCACCACATACACAGGATAATTGAAACACCGTAGGTCACCTCCAGTGAGCTTAAGTCCAAACTAACCTCACAACAAGTTCGATATGTTTCAATACCAAAGTATTTGCAAGTGGATCAATAATAACAACAATTCATAAAGAATCAATGAAACATAACATTATCAATAGTTCAAAAGACAAATTGAATTTCACATAAAGTATTCGGATTTGTCCTTGTGACTTTTGGGTTTCATTAGGATTTCGCACATAGGTTCATTTTAGTAATTTCTATTATTTGAGGAGTGGATAGTTATTTTGGACCATTGGTTCATTTTCACACTTTGGTTGAGTAGAGGGTTAGTTTTTAAGTTGGTTAACCGTTAGGGGTTAACTCGTGGCTTTGCAAGCTTTAGAGTTTATCTTGTAATTTTATTAAAATAAACTTTGACTTGATTACACAAAAAAAAAAAAATTAGATGAAGTATCACTTGAACTTGACATCTGTTATCTTCTAAATCTACATTTCTTTTACAAAAGAAAATATCTTTTATACAAATAATAAGGCAACTTTTCCATTCCTAAAGAAGTAAGATCTCTTTTTGTAAAACGACTGTTACTAATCATTACTAAACTAACTAATTTGCATAGTGTCATTTAAATAGATTCTTGATTTTTCAAATTTTCGCTTAATAGTTATTTTATTCCCCTTTTTTTTATGTATATTTTAATAGTTTCTAAATGTCATTAACTTCTCAAGTATTTCACCCCAGTGATTTCAAAACAAGATTTTATAACTCATTACATATATAATTATAAAAATCATTTTCTTTTGTACCCGTGTAACTTAATTAACATAATAACATGCACTGAGATTATTATTTTATTAAGTCTAGTATCAATTAACAGAAACGGCAGTTAGCTATGTGCATGGCAACACTCGAACATATCATCACCAATCAATAACTAAAGCGTTAACATTTAACACAGTTTCAAAAACAGGAATGAGGTTTACGCCCGCAAGGTCGGATCGTATCAATTGTCCGACCAAAAGATCAGATTATATCACGCATGAGTTCAAGTTACGGTAGTAAGGTCGTCGATCGTGACTCATGGACGTGAGGTGTTTGAACAAAATTTGTGAGTTTCAATTTCACTTTGCACGGGATTGATCCAAGTCACGATTTGACGACAAAACTATTTTAATATACTTAGAGTTAAGGGTTAAAGAAAAATCTACCTTGATCCTTGAAGTTATAGCTAGAATTTAAAAAAATGGAGGTGCGCGGTGACGGCTACAGCGGCGAGAATGGTGGAACCCGTGTCCTTTTTTTTTTCTTCCTTCTTCTTCTTTCTTTTGCTTTCTTCTTCTTCTGTCTCTCCCGGCAAAAAAGAAAAAAGAAAAAGGAGGGAGTTTATTAAGGGGCTCTCTCTCTCTCTCACTTGTTGTCTGCCGAAAAACAATAATGGTAATGGGGGAGGCTTTGATTTCTTTTAAGGGAGTAACATAGAGAGATGGGAGTGTTGGAGGATAAGGGTGGAGGTGATGGAGTGTGGGAGGGAAGTGGAGGTTTAGTTCCAATAGGATTCTAATTAGGGTTTAGATAGGAATGGTAAGGGAGGAATGTATATATCTAAAGTATAATATATTTCGAATACGATTTTCTAGGTAATATCAATTATACACATAACAATATAATTTACTTAGTCTAACTAATTATTGAATTAGTATTTAACATTTCAAATTTGTATTTAAAAAAAATAGGGCAAAAATCCGGGTCGTTACAGATCTAGCTTAGATTCAATTTGCTTTTTGCATTGTTCTTATTTTGTTCTTCATTTTCAGCAACTAAGTTCTTAATTTCCAGCCTTAATTAGTTTTTTGCTATTCTTGTCTTAATTAAAGTTGTTGCTTTATTCCCGATCTATCTTAATCTCTAGTTTAATTCTAATCTTGCTTTTTAATTATGCTAAGTAGATTTTTGCTTGCTCTTATCTTCATAGATATGTGTGAGTAGTTTCAAGGGTTAGGTCATGGGATGATTAGCATCCCATGGCTTGGGCGAAAATTGCATTTTTCATCAATAAAGCTTTAATTTTTAGACTTGAAAATTGATGTGGGGTTCGGATCCATTTGGCAAATTACCGAGGTGTTAACCTCTTTGATCACGTGTAGGTGGGAGCATCGCCTACCCACCACACGTGATGCTTAGAGATCTGTCACACGAGGTGTTTACCAAATGAATTCTAGAGCTAGCTTGATAATTGAATCTCTATTTTCAGGTTTAGGAACCTTAAGTGCATATCTTAAACTGCGTGAATTGGTGAAAATGTGGTTTAGCTCAAGTCATGAGTGCTAGTGATTCCTAGACCTAGCCTATCTTTTATCTAGTTAATTCGCTCTTAATTTAGCCCTTTTATTTTCACCTTTCTAAAGCAAAACAAAGTTGACTGTCTAAAAGTCGAAATCCTTACTTACTCCTACAAATCCAACCAAGTCATATAATTATTCCCGAGGGTACGATCCCGGACGTCACCAGATTATCTTGCTTCAATTGACATATTAAGCCCTACGATTGGGTCAATATTCCTTGATATCAGAAAGAACGAAGTAGGTATGTCGAACCTGCATATGATGTTTTCCTTGATGAACAACGCCACCGCGTCCCCCGTGGCCCTTTTCAAAGGAATTGCCTCGACCCACTTGGTATAAATCTCTATAGCTGCAAGGATCCATCTGTTCTTCTGCGAGGCAGGCCTAATCGGCCCTATCAAATCCATTGCCCACATATGAAAGGGATATGGGGCGCGGATGGAATGCAATTCTACCGACGGAGCATGGACTAAGTTACCAAACTTTTGGCACGCTTGGCACCTCCGTACATGTTGCCTAGCATCGCTTTCCATGGTAGGCCAGAAATATCCCAAATGGACTAGTTGTTCGTTGAGGTTTCTCCATCCTTGATGCTCAATTCCGTGGGTACTTCGCAGAACTACTTATGCTTCTTTCTTGTTTATGCACCTTTGCGGCGTCCTGTCGAGGGTTCTCCTGAATAGCATTCCTTTCTGCACGAAAAAGCGTCTTGCGCCACGAACAACCTTTGTGGATTCAGTCCGCTCCACGGGAAAGGACCCTTCCCGTAAGTAATCAATGTACACCCGCCTCCAATCCCCCTTTGGATCACTAGTGTTTGCCATCAGGCACTCGGGCTTGGCCACGTATAAAGAGCACCATGTGCAGTTCTTCGCAATCAAATTCGCGTCCTTCTTCATGTTGGGCCAGTAGTAGCCCTACCTTTGAATCCTCCTATACAAGGCTACCTCGTTGTCCGCGCAGTTATCGTTGTGAATCTTATTTAAAACTTCTTCTGCTTCCCTTGTGTCAACACAGTGCGCGAGCCATCCTTGTGGAGCGCGGTGGTACAGTTCTCTACGCAAGATTACAAAGCACGAAAGTTCCGCAGTGGACAGATGCCCCGTTCCTGTAGCCAACTGTATCTTGATGGCCCCGCGCCAATCCTCCGTTGGTTCGGACAAGTTCGTTAGAGCGGATGGCTCGAACACCTTCACGATTTCTATACAAGCCATTTCTTCCTCAAATTCCGTTTTTGCCCCCAAAGTCACAAGGGCGTTTGGGAAATGATTTTCCGACCTGGGCTTATACACGATGCTGACACTTTTAAAGGCTTTTACCAGTTTTTGAACTGTTGTCCAATATGGGGCCAATGTCGACTCTTTCAATGCGTAGACCCCTTCTATTTGTAAAATGACCAGTTTTGAATCTCCCGCTATCTTCAGGTGCTTGATCCCTCTTTCTCTTGCTGCCAACAGGCCCAGGATCAATGCCTCGTATTCTGCCTCGTTGTTGGAACAAGGGAAGCTTAATTTGTAGGCCAAATGGACTTTCTATCCTTCATCATTTCGCAATACTATTCCCGCGCCTCTAGTACCGTTTTCGGCGGCCCCATCGAAGCTGAGCATCCAGTGCAGGTCATCCGTGTTGGCCGTGAGAGCTTCAAAATTTTCCCCCGGTAAAGACTCGTCAAGCTGTTCGCATTGCCCACTCGGGAACTGGGCCAAGAGGTCCGCTAAGGCTTGACACTTTATGGCTTTTGGTGAGGCGCAAGAAATGTCGATTTCTGCGAGTGCCAACAACCATCGCGCAGCCCGCCTCGTGAGCGTGGGTCTGGACAAGAGGTATCTGACGGGGTCACATTTGGTGATGATCTGTATGGGGAAAGACAGGAAGTAATGTCTCAGCTTCTGCACAGTAAAGACTAGTGCTAGGCAGTGTCACTCGATAGCTATGTATCGCTCTTCCACTCCCTGGACCTTCCTACTGATGTAGTATACAGGGCGCTCCGCTCCGTCCGGTTCTTGCACCAGCAGGGCCCTAATGGATTTTGGAGTGGAAGTGAGGTAAAGTGTTAATGGCTTCCCCTGTACTGGAACTACCATTGTCTGAGGGGAGACCAAAGCCGCCTCAATCCGCTGGAATGCCTGTTGATGCTCCTCTTTCCATTCGAACTTCGCGTTTCCTTTTAATAGGTCCGTAAAAGGGGCTGCAATCTCCGCCAGTGCCAGGATGAAGCGTCGTAGGTAGGAGACCTTCCCTAAGAACCGCTTGAGTGATTTTTGAGAATGGGGTGGAGGCATTTCCGTGATAGATTTGATCTTGGATCTGTCCGCCTCGATGCCGTGGCGATGTACGAGGAAGCCCAAAAATTTTCCCGCGGTTACTCCGAATGCGCATTTGAGGGGGTTCATTTTGAGGTTAAACTTTCAGCATATAGCAAAAACGGCAGCCAGGTCCGCGAGGTGATCCTCTTATTCTTTGGACTTCACTACGAGGTCATCCACATAATCTTCCACTATCTTGTGCATCAGGTCGTGGAAGATCACGGTCATGACGCACTGGTATGTTGCCCCCGCTTTTTAAGTCCGAAAGGCATCACGACATAGTGAAAATTCCCCAATGGAGTGTGGAAGGCCGTCTTTTCCGCGTCTTCTGGAGCCATTTTGATTTGATTATACCCGCTGAATCCGTCCATGAAAGAAAACATCTGGTGACCAAAGGTAGCATCTACAAGTGTATCGATGTGCGAGAGTGGGAATTCGTCTTTCGGGCATGCCTTGTTTAGATCGCAGAAATCTACGCATACCCGGATTTGGCCGTTTTTCTTCTTGATAGGGACGATATTTGCTAGCCATTCGGGGTATTGGATGGGGCGAATGAACCCTGCTTTCCTCAACTTTTCAATTTCTTCTTTGATCTGTCCCTCCAAGTCCAGGTGGTACTTCCGCTGGGACTACTTCGTTGGTTTGGAATTGGGGAAAACATCCAAATGGTGCGCCACCAGTTCGAGGTCCAGACCTGGCATTTCCTCATAATACCACGTGAACACGTCGGCATTTTCGCGTAACAGCTTAATTAGTCGCGTTCGGAATGCCGAGCTCAATTTTGTGCTTATGAATACTGGCCTTCATCTCCCCACCCCGTTGTTCAAATCAACTTCTTCCATATCCTCCGGCTATGGTTTGGGCTGGTCTTGCATGCATTTCGAAGCGGGTTCTGGTTTTTGAATGACTTTTTCCTCTGCTACACTTTGCGTTCCGCCGGGGCCAGCGGCTTCTTCCTCGACCGCTGCCCTGGTGGACCGTCATAAGTAATACACATTTTTGCCCCCCTATTTGTCTTAATGATTTTCCTAGGGGCCACGGATTCCAACATAGATGAGCTCCGTCCTGCTGCTTCATGTTTTATGTCCTGGATATCTTCCCATTTTGGGATCTTGACACCACGCGGTCTTGCTGTTATGGCTTGGGATACGACGCCCAATTCCGAGAAATAAACAGCGTCCGAAAGATGAGCTTCATGAGTGTCAAATGGGTTTTCGAAGGCGCGGATGGTCACCTTCTTTCTCGCCTAGATTCCCTTCATGCATTGGTGGTAACTAGACGGTACAACCGCGTACTTGTGCATCCAACTTCGTCCGAGAATGATGTGGTAATTTGGGTCCGCGTCTATAAGATGGAATTTAGTGGCAGAGCGGATTGCCCTCACTTCTAAGTCCACCACGACATATCCCAAAGACCATTTTCTATCGCTGCCAAAGCCCATGATAGTAATAGGTGATTCCACTCTTCGATTATCTTGGATGCCCAACCGTCGGAACGTTGAGAGAGGCATGAGGTTTATGGAGGCCCCTCCATCAAAAAAAGTTCTCTTCAGCTCAGCTCCGTTAACCCGGGAGGTGACGTACAACGGGCGATTGTGGGAGTGTGGTATTTTCCGGTCGACATCTGAGAAGGTGACAGAATTGGACTCGTCGCGGACAATCCGTGGGAGGGACCCTTCCACGGACATGCAGGATTCCTGGTGAACCTCAGCGATGTTGATAATCGCTTTGGTTATCTCTAGCCTCGTGGCTGGGGTAAAGCCAAACCCATCAAAGAACGCGCGAAATGTGATGCTATTTTGCAGCGTTTTGGCTAAATTGTTGGGATCCGTACGATTGCGGGAGCTGGGCTGTCCTCAGTTTCATCAACAATCTCGTGGCAGGACACCATGTAAGCCCATCCTTCCTCTTCTTCTTCTAGGTAATAATGGCCGTCCACGCCACCGTCTACCTCATACATGAACGGGTAGCATTCCGCCATGTTGACTTCGCCATTGTTGTGGCCATGAGCCGGATAGGGCTCTACGCGGATGTCGCGGCGCCCTATCCGTAGCTCAATGGCATTTTGTTTTCTCTTGAACAGCCTTTTGAGGGACCAGCAGTCACTAGTTGGGTGTTTGGTATGTCTATGGTACATGCAGTACCGCGGGTGCTCCCGATCTTCCCGCATTGGCTCATACTCCACTAGGGGGAGCTCCAATTCGCTGTCTGCCACCCAGGCGTTAACTAAGGCGCGGACTTCCTCCATGGTGCACCGGTAGTACGGGGCTGGTCCAGGCTCACGCTCCATTCGCTTCCTTCCAACACCGATCTATTGGCCTCACGGAGCTTCCGCGATGGCCACTGCAGCGACCGCGGACTTACCCTTCCAGCTATCCCTCTTAAGTGGCTTGACCACGTGGCGGATGTTGTATGTGGACTCTAGCAGAGCAGATAAAGTGCCCAACTTCAAGTTTACGAGTAACATCTTAAAGTCATCCATCATTCCCCCAATACAAATCTCGACAAGCTGAGCCTCCTTGACTGACTTAGTGCAATCGACTGCGCGATCATGAAATCGTTTAATGTAATCCACCACGTCTTCCGCGCTTGTCTGAACTTCTTTGGTTAGGCTAATTACTGTGACCTTCTCGCGGACTTGAAAAAATTTAGCATAGAATCTGTTCACCATTTCTTCCCAAGTGGCTATCGAGTAGGGCTCGAGATTGACATACCATGTATATGCTCGGGAAGTAAGGGACTTGGAGAACTCGCGGAGGCACAAGTTAGAATCCGACGCATGGGCCCCAAGGGATTCGATGAAACGAACCACGTGCTCTTGTGCGCTACCCTCCTTGCCATCAAACTTCACAAACTTTGGTGGGGTGTACACGTCTGGATAGGGTAACGATAAGACCGTGACCGGGTAGGGAGGACAAATGTCTGGGCTTGGCAAGGAGGGTAAAACGGTCTTTGCCTTTTATTAGTGAGGAGAGCTTGGACATCGGCTTAAGTTTTGAATTGCCCAGCGGAAGGGGTGGTGCTGGTTTCGGCCACAGCCGACTCCTTCTGGTTTGTGCCACTTGCTTTTTGGTGGGCCAACAAAGGCTGTAAGGCCCCAACGAGGGTGCACCCGCTCCGTCCGTGACGGGCTCCTTTTCGCAGCCTTCAACGGAATTTGCTGCGATTCCTCCGACAAGAACCCCACGCAAGGGATGTGAGGAGGATAAAGGGATTTGAGGCTGCAGGGGCTGTGCTGTCTGGCTGTTGCTTCCGCCAACGTGGGTCTGCTGGAGTTCGTCGCCCTGGCTGGCTGTGGCTCGTGGGAGAGCCGCCGAAATGAGTTTCGTGAGGCCTGTGAAGGCCGCGAGCAGCTGCTTCTGTGTTTCGAGAAATTGACGCTGCCCATCCTGGAGGGCACGTAATGTTTGCGCAGCGACACCTGCGCTGTTGGTTTCTCCCACTTGTTCGAGGGTTGGTATGGCGTTATCTTGCGTCACCATTGCTCGTCAACGCGGCAGTTCAACGTATTCTTTGGAACGAGTACTAACCATAAACCAAAAGACACCTCCCCAGCAAAGTCGCCTAAATGTAGTTGTAGGTTTTGCGTATGACTGCTTACGTGTAACTATTCGTCAGCTGGAGAGGTGCGATTGGTCGATGACTAGTCAAAAGGGGAAAAGGAGAAGGTCTTGCGGGGTGAAGGAGTGGGAGCAAGAGGCACGGAAAGAACAGAGGCAGCGTGTCCCTTTTGTGTTCCGCGTGGTAATCAATCTCTTCCGGGCTTAAGTGAGTGAGATCACCCCTTTTTCTCTGAGGAAGAATGTTCTCCTTCCTTAAATTCAGTGCTCACTCCCCTTTTCCCAGAAAACAGTCGTCATCAATCATTGGGAATGTCAGGCGTATTTATAGGGCACCTGGGCCTAGGTCAGACCCAGGACGGCGCTCCTATCAATTCCTGACACGTGTCCCTCCTGTACCTCTTGGCCTCGAGAAAACATGCCCTCCCGTGGACACTTTTCCGCGGGAGGGCTCGTTTACCCGCGGCGACACCTCCAACTCCAAGCCACCAAGCCACAAGAAATTCTCCAATTCCCGCTGGAGCGAGGTCGCGACCTGCAACGATCTTCTTTCTCTGCGGGATTCCCTCTGGACCCTGCCTCTGGGCTTAGGACGGAGACCTCGCGGTTTGGTTTCCAAGTGAAGGCCTCCCCGTAATCGCGAGATCAGGGAGACTCGTAGAATAGTAGTATGAATCCCGCCATTGACATCAACGCGTGGGGTCCGCGGGGGTGGTCCACGACGGTCCCATTTTTCCGCGGACGCCTTTCCTTGGAGACGACTGTTGGCTTTGTATGTACACACGTCATTGCTTCATAGAGTGGTCAACCATTCTCCTTACGCGGGCCCCACCGCCACGTGTCTGTTCGCTATTGGAAGGTCAAATAGTTGTCTCGAGCGGTAAGCTAGTAATAGTGACCGCACCTACACATATATGTACATGAAAGTATGCACCGATAGCACAGCTAAGAGTAGCTTGGATGTTTGGCAGCAGCTTTTGTTTAAAACATAGGGAATGGATTTGCTGTCTCTCTCTCTCTGTCTCTCTTTCTGGTAGGTTAGGTAACGTAAGACATTGGATATTGACGACTTGGTGTCAAAGAAAGGTTGAAAACGTGTGTAGGGATGCGCATAGAATCAGCCCCAGCTGGTGCAGCCATTTTTGAAAATATGGACCTCTTGGATCCCCCCAAGTCAACCTATATAAATTTCATACATTAGGGCTGGTCAATCTTTCAATCAAAATATTACCCGCGTTTATATTATATTTATATATACGGTTTAGTAGTATTTA
Source organism: Rhododendron mucronatum var. ripense (assembly GCA_019656295.1). Taxonomy (NCBI): domain Eukaryota; kingdom Viridiplantae; phylum Streptophyta; class Magnoliopsida; order Ericales; family Ericaceae; genus Rhododendron; species Rhododendron mucronatum. The sequence goes on along the minus strand of BPLT01000009.1, from coordinate 3,420,247 downwards.
TGCATGTATGTATCTAACCTTCAAATACACAATTTCAAGCTTTGTATGCTCTGGAATTTTGCATGAAAATGTATAGAAAAACTTATGAGTGAATGTTTGGACCAATTTATGCATATATCGATAACTTGATTTTAAATTTAATACTAATAAACCATCATGTTGCTTACATGTTGTCATGCTCTCACTAAATATTCAACCTCTTATTATAGGATTTTTCCTCTATTATTTTGGGACTCTAAATTCTTTTACTCCTCCTTCATAATGATATTTATTTTAATTTTAAGTTGAATAGCTTTTTTTGGGGGGGTAAGATTTTTTTGGGTTTCGATTCTTCATTTCGGATTTAATATGCGATAGGGAGTATCAACTATCAAACATTAAAAAAGGTGCTGATGCTGCCAAAAATTATTTTATTTAGTGGCACAACTTGTAGTTCATGAAACACTAGAAGCTTTTATACCGTGCAGGGTGCGAAGCTCTTACGTAGTTGTACAGTTTTAATAAAACATTAACTAAACACAGTTTTCGATATCTCTTCATTTAAAAATAAAAAATTTGCCGCTAGCCAAAGCAAAGCCGAAACCCGTGACTCGTTCCGAAAAGGAAGTACAAAGGTGGGCCTTAGCTGTTCCTTTATTTTTCTCCCATTGCAGTCTTTTTTTCTTTTTGACAAGTGAAAAGGCTCCCCTTGCAGTTTATTACTAAGGAGTATGAGGGTGTTTAGGAGCTTAGTTTTTTGCTTTTAATTTTTAATTTTTTGGCTTTTTGAATTATTACCGGAATGTATTTTGAGTACGATAGAGTGTTTGAGAGATTTGTGCAGAATATATTTGAAATTGTAGTAGTGTTTGGTAGATGATTGTCGAAAATTAATTATGGGTTGAATTTTTACCATATTGCCCTTTGTCTTTATTATTTTCTTATAACTGGTCTAAATATGTTTTTTCTTTATTTTTATTTTTTGAAATTTCATTTCTTTACACACCACATTTGTTTCTTTATTATTTTAAGGTGAAATTACACAAAGACCCCCTCATCTATACGTTTTGGACACGAACACCCCCTAACCTTTAAAAACGCCCACAGACACCCCCTCATCTACTTGAAACTAAAAAATCACAAATTCTGTTAACAAAATGGCTGAAATGACAAAGATACCCTTGTCATAATAACACTCACACAAATATACCCTTGTTATAATAACACTCACAGATAAAAAAAATTGCAAACCGGAATCAACTCAAAAAACCAAACCCACAAATTGAACCCATCAAAACCACTGGTGCAAGGCAAGCACATCAAACCCTTTCAATTGTTTTTAATCTCGGTAAAACCTTACAAATTGACATACAATCACAAATTGACATCCATACAGTCACATACACAAACCGCCAATTCAACCTATACCTTCGCACATTCTCGCCGGAAATCGCAAAACCCATAAATCTAAGAAAGAGAAAAAAGTGAGTGCTACAGTACATAGCAAACGGGGAGGAGACTGATGATTCGGGAAGAGGTACCTCGTTGATGATTTGGGAGGGTTTCAGAGTCAATTTCATCCAGTCCTCCCCTCCCTTCGCCTCTCTCTAACCCTATGAGTCTTCAACCGCGACTTTTTCTCCCTCTGATACTCATCCCCCATTGTGTCCATCGGCTACAGCGGTCGAGAGTTGGGGTTTGTGACATCGGATGGCGGGGAGATTAGGGCTAGGGGTTCATTGTATGTTAATGCTACGCTTGTACTTGACGAATTGGAAATGGTTCATGAAGTGGTTTATTTGGTTGAGGATTTGGCTGGGGGTTTGATTCCTTTTCATATAGATCTAGTGGTCAAGGGAACCGTTGGGATCTTCTTCGTTGGTGTTCCGCCACCCTGACGCCCTCGCCGCCGTCCACTCCCTCGGAGACGCCGACCTCGCAACGGCGGTGGCCTGTTATCCGATTCGGAGAGACAAAATTACCGTTGTCCAAATTACCCATCTGTGTTGATCCCTCCTACCGCCGGCGCCATGGGTAACGTCATCTCGTCGGCGATCATGGTGCCGAAGGAGTTGATAACGCAGCGAATGCAGGCCAGAGCGAAGGGTTGGTCTTGGGAAGTTTTGTTGAGGATTCTGGAGAAGGATGGGGTTTTAAGGGTATTTTTGTCTCAAAAGACCAAAAGAACTAGCATGTGCCATTGAAACAAACGGCAATCCAACGGAAGGGGTTAACTTGGGTAACGGTAATACATGAGGGGGTGTCTGTGAGCGTTTTTAAAGGTTAGGGGGTGTTCGTGTCCAAAACGTATAGATGGGGGGGTCTCCATGTAATTTCACCTTATTTTAATTTATTATTCAATAGTTTAGAATAAATATTCATTACCATGTTATAAGTAATATTTGAAAAAAAAATTAGTATACTTAATTTAATGATTTTCTAACCGAAAAAACAATAATAAGAGAAACCCTCAATATTAGCAAATAAAAAAAGTACAAACTGAAGCAAAAAAAAAAAAACAAACCAACACACAAGTCCAACATTACACGTACAACTAATTTGGAACAAGTATCTGGTGTGGATAGCAGAAGAGGTAATGAAATAAATGAAACGACAGAACAGACAACTTTGTAGATTACTTGGGGGTATTTTGGTCATTGTAGCAAAAATGGAAAACGGCAAAAATGGAAAAGCTCCTGGTGGCCAGATTCTCGGATTCTTTTTCTTTTGTCAAAAATGATGAATTTTGGGAAAATATGATTTGAAAAGCCACAACCAAACAGCTAAAATCCCAAAATGGAAATGCAAAAATGCAGTTGCCAAATAGCCCTACTTCATTTTGAAGAATTTCTTTGTTCCCAACTTCCACCTTGTCCTTCTAGTAATACACAATGGGGAGTATTTTGAAACTTTCCAAATTCATAGCTGCACTTCTAAAGGAGAGTGCCACATCAATTTCGGGAGTGTCAAAATCAATCCATATATCTCCTAGGGAGTGTGGTTACCAATTTGAAAAGTGTCAAAAACAATTCCCATACAGAATTATGTTCTAGTACTGTACTAATTATTACTAGTAGTATTTTAGGTCTTCATGGGACATTGGGGCAAAAGTTCATGTGTGCCCATTTTGAAAATTTTCCTTTTCTTTCTCATAAACCTTATCTAAACCTTGTTGGAAATTTTCAAACTTATAACAATCACTTCATAGATCAATCAAACATATACTCCTATTTGGTCATGCAAGATCCAAAGCATCTGTTTGATGACCAACAACAGCCTTCAACTCCTTGACTACTAAAATTAATCTAGTTCGTCAAGAATATATTATTATGGTTCCTATATTGGACAATTGTATGTATGGGTATTATCGAATGTGGCAATTCTTGTGGATCAATAGCTAATTTGAAATCAGATCAATCAAAAAAAAAAAATCGCTAATTTGAAAGTTTGGCATCGCTTTTCAAAAGATTGTCACGATTTTTGTATATTAAGAAAATCGGGTAAATTTCACTGATCTCCCTTGAGGTTTCTGACAAGGGCGCGACTATTCGCAGCCACGTATTTTCTCCCACAGCCCGTTAAAAATTTTCAATTAGACTCGACAGCTAGTTACCGAAATTAAGATACATTTTCAACATCAAATTACCGAAATATGATATTTTTTTCAACAGCTATTTACCGAAAATGCCCGGAAATGCATGTTTGGCAGTTGTCTACCGAAAGTTGAATATATTTTCGACATGTAGTACCGAAATATAATCTTATTTTCAACAGCTATTTACCGAAATGCTATTTATGATTTTCAACAACCACTTACCGAAATAGAGTGGGCTATGGGAGAAAATACGTGGCTGCGAATAGCCCGGCCCTTCTGACAAATGCAGAGACTAAGGTTTCTGAAATTACACTAACCTCCCTTGCTTTTGAAATTATTATTCAGATTTTCCCATTTTGTTAATGTAACGACCCAAATTTTGGTCCTAATTTTTTTCAATTAAAACAAAAGGAAAATTACACTAACCTCCCTTAAGCTTTCTGACAAATACACTAACCTCCCCCAGGTTCTAGAAATTACGGTTACCTCCATTACTTTTCAAACTAATATCCACATACCTCCCTTGCCATTAAATTATGGCTAACGGAGTTAACTTTGATGAGAAAAGGACCAAATTACCCTCAGTACATGTAGATTTGAGGGTCTTTCATGCTCTATATTAACACATTGCTTTAGTATTAGCATATCACAAATATAAAAATTAAAAAAAAAACTATTTTATTTTTTGAACATTATTATAATTAAGAAATAGTAATAAATTTTTTAAAAATATTTTTGGATTATTTTAATGTTTGTATCTTTTTATTGTTTTTCATAATATTTAGTTTCTTTTTCAATCTCTCTTTTATACAACCCAAAAAAAGTACTCCCTCTGTTCTTAAATAAATGACTGGCACGCAAATCTAGACATTTAAAAAAGAAGAAATTTTTATTAAAAATTTCAAATTATTTTCACAACTTAAAAAAACTCATTGATATCTATTGATTTGTGAATTTTTTTTTGTTTTTTTTGACAAAAAAATACATCTTTCTAAAGGCCAAAGTTTGCGTATAGGACATTTATCAAGGGACAAAGGCAGTATTAAATTTTCTCCAGAATAAAAAAAGGATGTACTATCAATTAAAACAATCCAAAAAAAAATGTACACTTTTAAATTATTATATTCAGTTTGAAAAATTTTAAAAAAAATTATTATATACTTGTAATATGCTAACTGTAAAACAATGTGTTAGCACATGGAAGACTAATGCAATCCAATCTACATGTATTGAGGGTATTTTGGTCTTTTACTCATCAAAGTTAACACCATTAGCCATAGTTTAACGGCAAGGGAGGTACGTAGATGGATATTAGTTTGTAACGTAAGGGAGGTAATAGTAATTTCTAGAACCTGAGGGAGGTTAGTGTATTTGTCAAAAACCTCAGGAGAGGTTAGTGTAATTAACCCTAAAACAAATATAGGTAACGTATTTTAGTTAATTAGTTAATTATACTGTAACAAAATTAAACATAGGATAACTTGAACATATAATTTATTAAATAAATCCATATACACATACATATACTCATACATGCATGCACGCACATCTCCATCTCTCTCTCTCTCTCTCTCTCTCTATTCTTCCAAGCTAAGAAAACTACCACCAATCACCTCCTGCCACCTTACCAACCCTATCCCACCTCAAAGGGCTCATTTGATAACAGTGATAGGTAGTTGAGATTCGTAAGGAAATGTGATTAGAATTGAGATTGGTAATAAGAATAGATTGATAATGAAAAGGATTGATAATGAGTATGTTTGTTTGAGATAAGATTAGATGATGAGATTATTAATATCATATTTGTTTCACATGGGATATAATTGGATTGATAGTATACATATCCATTTTGCCCTTATACAAAACTGATTTAATTTCCGGATGGATATTTTCTAGATCAAACCAATTTTTCAGAAAACAATCAAAACATCAAATAAAAGATTAACATTTCTCACACATCAAGTCCAAACCCAAAAAACCCAAGTGAAACGAAGCAATTCAATTCCAAGATTCCTCCATAAAACACCGAAAAACATACCCATAAATGGCAAAATCATATCCCTTATCTTTCCATGTGCATAACAGCAAAGTCTGGATTTTATATTTGGTTATAACCTGCAGGGCTATTTTTGTATTTTTGCATTAGAAGGGTGTGGAATGGACTGCCAAGATCAAGTGTGAGAGTGTATTCACAGTATCCCATAAAACCTATTTTACTAGTCCCTTGGATTATTAGTTCCAACCCATTTTGGTTTACCAAACAAAGAATTGGTAGTCCCTTGGGATTGGTAGTCCAATCCTAAGTGCTAGCAAGATTATCAAACGGGGCCTGAGGGTCATCTCTATCGCTCTCCCTCTCCCTCTCTCTCCCCCGAATTCTTCTCTCTCCTCACCTCCATAGCTGTTTTTCTTCTTCACTAAGAAACCACCACCTCTCCTCCCACCAATCAACTCCGGCCACCTCCTGCTTCCTTATGCAGCTCTACCCTGTCCCCCACACCCCTATCCCGTCATAAAGCCCTAAAAACTCCACCACCATAAATGCACCTTTATCCCTCCCCCAAATTCCCTATAAATATCCCTCCCCACTGTCATACCAACATATACCCACCTTCCCAACCTCCCACCACTATCAAACTGTACAGTTTCACCTCTACAATTTCAGAAATAATACTTATGAACAGTTTTGCCCCTACAAATTCAGAAATAATATTTATCGATATTCGTTGAAACTGATTTTTTACAAAGTTTCATAAAATATTAATTTAAAATTTATGGGTATTTTTCTGTATTTTTGTAAAATTCAAAATGAACCCTACAAAAATAAAATAGATAGTGTAGTGGTTTGGTGCGATGTAACCCTTACGCACCACCGTGTAACATGAGTCTATTCCGAAGTACAATAAAAAGAAAAACGAAGTGTAGGAAACTACGAATAGTAGTAGCAATAGTAGGACCATACCAGAGGAAGTAGAAGAGAGAGATACAGCGAGTCTATCTCTATCCTCTTTGTCCCATAATAATCTTGACTCCGATTCTCTGATGCATTAAATAACTGTAAACTTTACCGGCTTTATCCGGTTGCCAACGACGCTCTTTCCCTAGGCCACATAAGGAGCATTTTATTTTCATTGAATTTAAACTGAGGAATCTCAAATTTTTTAGCGCCCGTTTCAGTACACGTTTGTAAAAAATAAGTACTTATTTCACATTTTCAAACTCAAAAATAATATAAATAAAAAATAAGCAAATGTGTTTGTGCTCCCAAGCTTCTAAGACCCCGTTTGTTTTGGGATTTTGAATTTAGATTTGTAGGTAATGAGTGTAAAGAGAAATAAAGTAATGATTGAAAATATGAGTAATGATTAGAGACAGATAAAGAAAAACATGATAATAACAATTGAAGAAAAATAGAATAATGATTATAATCGAAAATCAACCCTTAAACGAAAGGGGTCTTAATCTCCAATTCTAATTTTTTGTATTTTCTAATTACAGTATTAAATATGTGGAAAACAAAATTATGGACATCATCGAATGCCATGTTTTTTGGTACATATGCACATTTTAATTGGTGTTGTCCTTTCAAATGTCTAAAGAAATAATCGGTAAATTACCCCTTGCAAAATTTAATTTTTTAACTTTACTGGAACAATGTTTGCATGAATGGTTTGTAGTCATGTAGATACATACTACTTTGGCGGAGATATTTTGTTACGAGTTTTACAAACTAATTGATGAATTTCATGTTTTCGTCTTTAATTAGGGTTACTTGATAATTGCTTTTACTCTTTTTTTCATTGTAATTGCTTTAATTTGTCTTCTATTACTTCATCTTTGAATTTTATTTATTTATTTATTTTTGGAAAAAGGTAAATTTTATAAAGGGACCAAGCCCAAGAGACCAAAGAGATAGCTTTGGGACAGAAATTACAAGACTCTTGCCAAAACTATGGCCACCAGAAAACCTAACTGCTCACAACAAAAGAAAAGCAAGAAAACACCAAACCCTTCTAATTGTCTACTCCGAATTGGATCCTCCAGGCTTGACAAACAGCAGCATCAAAATCAGAATGTATGGACTGCTCATAGATACCAAGCAGGCTCTGATCTCTTCCTCAGTTCTCTTAATTAGGGTGTAGGAATCTACTCCAACTTGTCTAAATATTCGAGAATTTCTCTCCCACCAAAGGAAGTCGCTGAGGCCGCTAAACATCATTGGTAAATAATAGTTGAAACTGACTTGGAACAATATTGGGATCCCCGCTGGACTTCAGCCAACAGACTCAAGCTATCCCCATGCCTACAACACTTGGACTTGATACTAGTCCAGACCAAGGTAGCATATTGACTTTCAAAAAATAAGTGGCTATAAGATTCCTGACCTCCATAACAAAGGACACAATCCTTAGCATTAGTTACCCCCCACTCCATCAATCTGTCTTTAGTGGATAGCCTACTGTAACAACCCCGATTTTTAACGAATAAAAATCTCGTTGTTATTTTAAATTTCGTTAAATATTTGAATTTTATTTGAATTTCCTTGTAGCTTGTCATAATTACATTTTTGCCCCTTGGAAAATTATTTCTTGACGCTTTAGTCCGCTTAGTAAGCCTAACTAGTTTTTGACCATCTAGTTGGAGTAACTAAGCTAGGAAGCTATCTAGTTACTTTTCCCTAACCGCAAAATGACCGTTTTGCCCCTCTTGGACACTTTGAACCTTTTGAACCAGAATATTTTTTTTATAAATCCCATGTGGCAAAGGTATTACTATTTTATTATATAAGATACCTAATTACTATTGTCCATTGGACAATAGAAGTTAGGGGATTTATTACCCAATGGGTAATAGGTTGTTCTTCCACCCAAGTACATGGGTTGCTTAATTTAATCTTTTTCTTAAACTCATGTAAGGAAGTACATAATATTTTATTATGTAGTACTTAGTAGACTTAATGACCCTAGGATTTTCTAAGTACTCCTTTATTATTTTTAATGGGATTTTGAACTAACTAACTACATGGGTACACATGTGTATATATATATTAGTACTTGGATGATTTAAATATTACCCTAAGTACCTCATGCCTATTTATTAGTTGTTGGGAAAATCCTAGGTCTTAAAAGTCTATTTTTGATCTTAAAGTACTAAAGTATATATATTTTAATTGTATGCTTGCTATATATATATATATGTACCATGAGAAGCAAAGCAAGAGAGGAGAGAGGGGAGAGAGAGAATTCGGCTAGAGGGAGAGGAGAGAGAGAGAGGAAGGAAGGAAGGAGGGAAGAAAGAGGGAGATTTGGTTGTACCTTGACCTTGATCTCCAATGTACTTCAAATCTTTGGCCATGTACTCTTCCAAGCAAGACTAACCTCCCTTGTACCAATTATCCAATTGTTTAACACCAAATCTTGTACAAATTATTCTCCTTGCCCACCAAGTATCCCAAGATCAAATCCAAAGGACCAATATAGCCATGCAAGCCTAGGATTGCCTTTGATCTTTCTAGGATTCTTTGACAAGTGTCAAAGTGAGACTTAGAGAGAGAGAGAGGGAGAGGGCATGCCTTGGCCTATAAATAGAGCCATTCTCTTGCCATTTGAACACACACCTTCTCATTTGCTCTTCCTTCTCTCTAGAAAACCATTTCCAGTTTCTGGGCAGCCTACTGTCCCGTCGGAAATCCTCCATTTTCTCCTGTTTAGAGTAGTTTTTAGGATCAATTTCCTTCTGGAAAGTTGTAGAGCACTTCGAAACCTTGAAGTTAGGCTCAAGAATCACCCCAATCGGTTAAGAAATGACAAAGATATTGTCATCCGAAGTTCAGTAAAATTTCTGGATTTCCAAATTCCAGACAGCTTACTGTCACTTTGTTCATCCCCATTTTTCTCCAACCTAAAGTCGTTTCTAGGATTAACTTTCTTCACGAAAGTTGTAGAGAATTTCTTGAGCTTCGTTCTCGACCCAAGAACGACTCTTTTCGGCTAAATATTGACCGAGTTGTTGCCGTCCGAAGTTCGGTCCAGATTCGGGGGAATTTTCCACATAGCTTATTCGGCCCCGACTAGTTTCGGATCAAGGTAGGATACCCTTATCCCTATCCCTATGTATAAGTATGTTATCTTGAATTACTTTTCATGTCAATAAATTGTGTTTTGATCTTTAAAAATGAATATGAGCATGCATATATGAATTGCTTGCATTACTTGTGACACGATAAAGCATAAGTGATTTATCACTCCAAGGGCGTCCGAACATGTGGCGTTATGCTTTAAGCGTTGATTTGAGTAGAGTGAATGATCTTGTTAGTGCTTACTTTTGTCCTGCCTCGGAGTCTTTGCATGAAACGAGACACGGGAATCGAGAAAGTAGAAACATGACACCTAGGGTGTGTTTGAAACGGTTGAAATGTTTTGAAAACCGCAATGTGGCCGGACTTGCCCATTGTGTGTGGTGTGTGTGTGTTCCAATGGGAATCCGGAATAACGGAACCATTGTGAGGTTGTGTGCGTTCCCATGGGATCCCGGACCGGCGGAACCATGGTGAGGTATAGCTTGGTTATCCGCGGAGAGGAGCCAATGCAATTGTGTGCCAATGGGAACCCGGCGCGGCGGAACCATTGTGAGGATACTCGGGAACCCGGCGCGGCGGAACCGAGGTTGGGTGTGTGGCTTGGTCATCCGCGGTACGGAGCCAATGTCAAATGATTTTTGAAAGGCTTGGTTATCCGCAGTACGGAGCCAATGCAAATGATTTTGAAAGATATTTTTGTAAGTGGAAAATGTTGACACGGTCTACGATGAGTCGCGTAGGAGAAACTCGAAGATTCTTGGACACCAACGATAGATGATTAGTGAATGTGGATGTGTTATCGTCATTTAATTGATTTCTAAGATCTTTTATTTGTAAGTTAAGGGTTAGTGGGTAGGGTTACTCTATTGAGCTTTCGTAGCTCACGGTGTTGCCTTTTGGTGACCCTGGCATATTATATTGGTGGCGACGCCGGTATAACGTGTCAGACTTCATAGATGAGCAAGGCGAGATCTTCAGCTTGGAGGCGTACGGAGTCGAGTAGCTGGCTAGGATGGAAGAGCAGGCAGAGCTGTAGATAGGAACCCTAGTTTCCCGCTCTTTTGTAATATTGAACTCTTGTGAGAGTTTTTGATGTAATAACGAGCTAGACTCGCTTCGTTTTTATAATAAAATGTTTTATTTAACGTTCCCAAAATTCGGGGCGTTACACCTACCTAGAATGGCCACCCACAAAATGAAAAAACCAGCGAGGAACATACTTTTTATGCCATACCATATGAGCCCAATCCACAGTAGGGGCTCTATTTAGAAGGGCCATCTAGGCATATTTTGTTGAATAACAACCATTTGGAGTCAAAGTCCAAACAACCTCATCCTCTTTGGAAATATCAGGTAAAAACCCACCTTAAGTGTTTGCAATAATCTCACGAATTGCTGCATTTATAAGCCTTGGCCATCTCCATCCTCCCTAGTAAATAATAGAACTCACTTTGGCATTGAGAGATCTACCCAGATTAAAGCTCACTCTATCACCAAACTTCTGAAACAAAGGGCCCAAATTATGCCAATGGTCAAGCCAAAGAAAAGTGGAGAGGCCATTACCAATTTTGGATTTAATAAACTGATGCCCTATATGTCTAAGACTGAAAAGTTTCCTTACAGTCCATGAAGCATCTGAGGGCAATTTCATAAACCAAAGGCATTGCTCCTTTATAATATAGGAGTGAATCCACTTAACCCATGAAATGTCTTCTTTCTTGCAAATAGCCAACAGATGTCTAAGCATTGAGGAGACATTCCATTCCTTTAGTCTCTAAAATCCTAATCCACCTTCTGATTTAGGAAGACAAACTGAAGCCCAAGCTACGTTGACCCCCTGGGACTTCATCTCCACTCCTCTCCACAAGAAAGCATTAAGAACTTCCTTCAAAATCTTTGAAGGAAGGAGAAAAATGGAGGACCAGTATACCTAAATGCTAAAGAGGATAGAAGTTATCAACTACATCTAGCTGATAATTGAAAAAATAAAACCATTGCTACATCTGCAACTGGGGTGGGGTGTTTTGTGTTCTGGTGCATAGAACGAGCTCAAAGTTTGTTATATGATAATAATCCAAAGGGAGGGATTTGGAAATCCAGTAGTGCAGGCTCAATGAGTTGATTTTGGAAATTCTGTTGTGCAGTCCTCACTACAGGGGCTTAGGGCGGTCGATTCGGCCGTCCATTTCGACACCGACGGCTCAGATATTCTTAGTTCCTAATAATCTGGATCGGCTATTGCTCGGATTAAAATTCGAGCCATCCATTGCCGAAATAAACAAACGGATCAGCCGCCCTATAGGATCTTCTAATCCCATTGGGAGTGGTTTTCACACGCCCCTTTTATCTTTTAACTCTGTAAAAAAAAAAAAAAAAATTTGCCCTTAATGTGCCAAAAATGAGATTATTGAATAGCAATATTGTAATTTCATGTGAATAAAGATAAAAAAAAAAAAGAAGAAGAAGAAGAAAAGGGAGTGCATTTATAAAAAAAAGTAGTACAAAAATCACTCCCCCAATACAATTTGTTAAAATTTAATCTCTCAAAAAATGTACACCCTAGTCCCAACCAATAAGCCAAATTTTCATTCAAAAGAAAAACCAATAAGCCTAAATCTTTTATTTAATATTATTTAACTCTATTCTTGTTTTATATTTTTATTCTACTAAATTTTTGAGAACTGCAATTATCAAAGAAGAGATTTGACATCTTAGGGGTTTTTGAAACGTTCTGTTTTTTTGTTGTTTTCTCTCGATCTTTAATAGATTCGTGTGAAATTTTTCTATTATATTTTTGTGTCGATGTGAGGAATTGGAGAAGTATAAAAACAAGATTGAAATTGAAAACAACTTTTATGACGACGAAAAAGACCCACAAAGTCAATCTTTGGGTCTTTTCAACTCATATGATTTTTTTACAACTTTGATATATGTTTTTTTATACTTTCAATTCTTCTTGTCGAGACAAAAAATATAATGCAAAAATTTGCCACGAATATATAAAGATTAAGAGAAAAAAGACCAAAGCCCCTTAAAAGTTGGGCCAAAGAGTTCTTTTATGTCAAATTTGACATGAGAGATGAGAAGTCATATAACATTGGATAATTGATATCTTGATTGAAATTGGCACAAATGTTGATTCATCCACTTGACATAACATTTTAATACTAACATATCGTTTTCACTCACAATCCTCGTTTTACATTAGTGCTCTCAATTCTCACCCTTGTGAATTTTACTAGTTTAAAATATTTATGAAAAACATTTTCACATTGGATACTCCCGCCTAAATTGTACTTACACGGTTCTAAAACACACCTCCCCATCACACTATCAAATAGGGTGAGTTCTACTACACATTATGACGATCGTAATTGTTCATTTTGTATGTCTCGGCATAAACGTTATTCACGTCAAAAATCAGGTTGATCGGACATTGGTAGCAATCTTAAAATTTTACGTACATCTCCCTTGAAAAAAAAAATAGACCATTAAAATTCTCCATGTTATTTAATTGGTTTCAGTCAAGCATCTATTGATATCCGATCAATATAAATTTTTGACAAGGAAAATTTACACATTTAGATCTAAAAAATGTATGACCTTACATTATTGGATGCCGTTTTTAAAATCTGTGTTCGAAATACTTTGTACGTAGCAAAGCGCTTTTTTTTTTTTATCCGCTCGTAGCAAAGCTCATGCGCCCAATTATCTAACTTAGCTCTTCGCTCCTGTCTTCCCCTTGCCCTTCCCTCAACGGTAGACAGTGGACACAGAGAGAGGGCGGTTCCCATAACTATTTCATCCCCCAACGGCCTCCCTCTCTCTCTCTCTCTCAACAACTGGAAGAGAAGAAAAAGAAGCAATCTCATTTGGACCAACAAAGCCCACTTTTTGGAGTCAAAGCCACTCGCTCTCTCTTTTCCTTTACCATCCGATTCTCTCATCTTTGGTTCTTTCACTTTCTGCTTTGAACAAACCCCATCTCATAGGTTTATTTCTGTTTTCTCACAAGAAATCACTTCTCTCGTAATCTTCCTCGTTTATGCTCTGATTCTCAAAAAAATAAATGGTCTGAAACCCAGATCCTAACCGATCAAATCCCAAAAGGGTTTTGCCGGAAACCCTCTCTCTCTCTCTCTCTCTCTCTCTCTCTCTCTCTCTCACTAGGGCATGTCGTTCTGCTAAGATGGGTGTTCTAGACTTCTGGGTCACCTTCCTTTTTCTCGTTTTCTCCCTCCAATCTCAAGTCTCAAATTCCCAAAACCTAACATGCAATCCAAACGACCTCAAAGCCCTCCGAAGTTTCTTGATTGAATTGGAATCAGGAATCGATGGCTGGGTAACCAATTCCACCAACTCTTCTTCCCCCAACTGCTGTACCTGGGCAGGAATCAGATGCGATGATTCGGGTCGGGTTGTCGAATTGGAACTTCCAAGGCAGAGACTAACAGGCCAAATCTCTGATTCCTTGGGTGGTTTAAATCAGCTCAAGACCATCAATTTATCCACCAATTTTCTCCGAGGCTCAATCCCACATTCACTCTTCCAATTGCCCAATCTTGAACTTCTTGATTTGAGCAACAACGATTTATCCGGCTCAATCCCAATGACCATAAACCTCCCATCACTCGAAGTCTTGGATTTTGATGATAATTCCTTGAAGGGTACGATCCCTTCTGGTATTTGCAACAACTTAACAAGAATCCAGTCCATTCGTTTTGCTTGCAATTACCTCACTGGTAGTATCCCACCAGGGCTTGGGAATTGCAGTTCATTGGCGCGACTCTGCCTCGGCTCGAATTTCTTCGCCGGAGGTGTGCCGGAGGATCTTTTCCGGCTGCCGGAACTGACCTGGTTGAGTATTTCGGAGAACCGGCTTTCCGGACCGCTCAGCAGTGGTGTTGGTAACCTCTCTAAACTTGCTCATTTGGATATTTCAGCAAATGGGTTTTCTGGAGAAATTCCAGATGTATTTGCTTTGTTGGAAAAGTTGGAGGATTTTTCTGCTCAATCTAATAGGTTTAGCGGTAGAATACCGCCTTCTTTGTCGAATTCTAGGACTATTAGTTCTCTTCTGCTGAGGAATAACTCTTTGAGTGGTTCAATTGATCTTAATTGTAAGGCAATGACTAGTTTGGTGTCTCTTGATTTGGCTACTAATGATTTCAACGGTTCTGTTCCTGCTAATCTCCCCTCCTGCACCCAACTGAAAACTATAAACCTTGCTAGGAACAATTTCAGTGGCCAAGTCCCAGAAAGCTTCAGGAATTTCCACAGCCTTTCGTCCCTTTCGTTTTCCAATTCCAGCATTTATAACCTTTCATCTGCGCTTGAAATCCTACAGGATTGCCAAAGCTTGACCACCTTGGTTCTCACCTTGAATTTCCAGAACGAAATGTTGCCGTCTGATGGTATTCTGGGGTTTAAAAACTTGAAGGCTCTTGTTATTGCCAATTGCAGACTCACCGGTGTAATCCCCCAGTGGTTTAGGGGTTTAACTAAATTGCAGTTGTTGGATTTGTCGTGGAATCGATTGGGTGGACAGATTCCTCCTTGGTTAGGCGATTTCAACAGTCTTTTTTACATAGACTTGTCGAACAATTCCTTGACTGGAGAGATTCCAAAGAATCTGACTGGATTACCAAGCCTCATATTTGGAAATGTCCCATTGCAAGATCCAAGTTTGGATTTTCCCTTTTTTGTGAAACGGAACAAAAGTGCTGCTAACGGGTTGCAATATAATCAAATTCGAAGCTTTCCACCCACACTTGACCTCAGCGAAAACAATCTCACCGGACCAATCTGGCCTGAATTTGGAAACCTGAAAAAGTTGCATGTTTTGGATTTGAAATTCAACAGTTTATCCGGAATCATTCCTAGTAATTTGTCAGGTATGACCAGCATAGAGTCTTTGGATTTGTCCCATAATAATCTGTCGGGAACTATTCCTCTTTCGTTGGTGAACCTAAGCTTTCTCTCGCAGTTCAATGTTGCTTACAACCATTTGTTTGGTGAGATCCCGGCCGGTGGCCAATTCCCTACTTTTCCAAACTCAAGCTTTGAGGGGAACGTTGGTCTATGTGGTGAACATTCTTCTTCCCCTTGTGTGATTACCAATCAAGTTCCTCAAGTATCTCATACTGAGTCGACGAGAAGAAAAGGTGTTGTTATTGGAATGGCGGTTGGGATAGGGTTTGGGACGACATTTCTCCTTGCCGTTATGTTCTTGATTCTTTGGCGTGCAAGTAGTCGACAAGAGGTTGATCCGGAAAAAGAAGAGGTCGATGGTACCGAAAAGCAGTTGGAAGAACTTGGATCGAAATTAGTTGTTCTTTTCGGAAACAAGGACAACAACAGCAACAACAACAAAGAGCTATGCCTCGATGACCTTTTGAAAGCCACTAACGATTTTGATCAAGAAAATATCATTGGTTGTGGGGGATTCGGTTTGGTGTATAGAGCCACACTTCCCGAGAGTAGGAAAGTCGCGATCAAACGGCTTTGCGGTGAGTACGGTCAGATGGAGAGAGAATTTCAAGCCGAAGTGGAAGCTCTCTCTAGAGCTCAACATACAAATCTAGTCCTTCTTCAAGGGTATTGTACTTACAAGAATGACCGCCTTTTGATATACTCTTACATGGAGAATGGAAGCTTGGATTATTGGTTACATGAGAAACCCGACGGGCCTTCCTCACTGGATTGGGACACAAGGCTTCATATTGCTCAAGGGGCTGCAAGAGGGCTTTCTTACTTGCACCAATCATGCGAGCCCCATATCCTTCACCGCGATATAAAGTCAAGTAACATACTCCTAGATGAAAATTTTGAAGCTCATTTGGCTGATTTTGGACTCGCGAGGCTAATACTTCCATATGACACCCATGTCACCACCGATCTAGTTGGGACATTAGGGTACATCCCTCCAGAGTACGGCCAAGCTTCTGTTGCAACTTATAAAGGAGATGTGTACAGCTTTGGGGTTGTCCTTTTGGAGCTTATTACTGGAAAGAGGCCAATGGATATATGCAAGCCGAAAGGAACTAGGGATTTGATTTCGTGGGTGCTTCAAATGAGGAGGGAGAAAAGGGAAAGCGAAGTGTTTGATCCGTTTATCTATGACAAACAGCATAGCAAGGAGCTGATGAGGGTTCTTGAGATTGCTTGTCGTTGCTTATGTGAATGCCCTAAATTGCGGCCTTCAACTCAGCAGCTTGTTTCTTGGCTTGACAACATTGATCTCGACGTCTAGCTTTTCAATGTTTTAAGAAATCTTATTGTCGCACAACAGAAGAAGTTTCTTGCATATAAAAGAGATTCCGATGTAAATATCTACTCTACCCACATACATAGTTGGAATGTTGAGTGGAGAAGGGATCTAACAAGAGCAAACAAAACAAATATATCTTGTAAGTATTTGCTTGTAATATTAGTTCCTTTGCTTTTGATTCAGCAGTAATTTGGTTGTCAAACATGCTTTAAATAAATTTTTGGAAATTTTGCCATTTCGCGATTGTTCAAAGTGATAGAGAAGAGTATCGTTTACTTATGTTCGTATTTCTGCAATTTGATGTATACTATCTTGGTGGTCAGAATCAGTATTTTTATACTTGTTAACAATGTTAATACTCAAATTTGAGTAATCTCAGCACTTTACATGCAGCCTTTAAAAATACTGAATCTTACAGCTTGTTAATTTGGTGCATTCTGACATCCTACCTCGTTCATTTGTTGGTTTTTCTGCTCCCAAATATCAACCTATGTAGTTAACATGTTTGGGAAAAGTTTGGGTAATTAAATCCTTTGCCTTTCGTACTCTTGAAAACTCTATAAACATCCTCGTACTAGGTGTATGCATGACTTGCTTCTTCATTCGGTGTCACTTAACAATGTGACTTTTGATACTTATTGTCATATTAGAGTGTCTCAGAGACTTTTTCTTTTTGTTATTTCTACAATAATTCAAATGTCAGGGTTTTCGATTTCTGGAGGGTAGAGAAAATTGAAGAGAAACTTAACTAAATAACTCCACATTCATTTGCTTATCTGCTGATATTTCTAACGCAGCAAACAACATGCAAATAAAACAAAAAAAAAAAAAAAATCCATTTTTCAATGGGCAGATCATACATTATGATATACTATTAAAGTTCC
Organism: Rhododendron mucronatum var. ripense; assembly: GCA_019656295.1. Lineage (NCBI taxonomy): Eukaryota > Viridiplantae > Streptophyta > Magnoliopsida > Ericales > Ericaceae > Rhododendron > Rhododendron mucronatum. Next base: position 3,402,440 of record BPLT01000009.1, on the reverse strand, counting down.
TCTTGAACTGCCGTTTCTCAATGCTTGAATGCAGAGAAGTCCAACGACGCATTGAACACGGGCGTAAGGTATAATAAGTTCATGCATATATATATTTGGGAATGACATTCATGGGCCATATAAGGTAATGAAATAGTGGAAGGTTTATTGCAGAGTAAAAGACATTCCCTGATGCATATTTGTGGGAAGAACTTTTGTAAAGGTTTTCAAGTTGGGTTGCTCTTTTTCATTTCTCCCCTATGGATGGAAACTCTTTAGCTTTTGCTTTATTACTTTATCCTTCTGTATTTTTTTTGTTGTGTTCTCTTCTCTCATGAATGTGCCAAATTCCAGCGGTCATAGGTGAAGATTCCTTGATTGATACGTTAAGAATTTTGTGTGTTCTTTGACTCAATAAATAATACTCCTAACTATTATTGTCATTTTCAAAGATGTATTTATTGACTTGGGCTCATTTAGGTCTACATCCATCATCTTCATTTACCAGTCAGACTCTTAATGTCATCACACATGCATGAAATTAAGCCAGCTACCTCTTTAGACTAATTTAGGTGAAGAATACTGGCGCCAGAGGAGTAACCCATTCCTCTGAACTTAAAAGTTTTGTTTAGTTGTTGGTTTCAGAGAGTTCTTGCAAAAACGAAGGCAATTTGACGTGAAATGAGGGATCTACTTTTCTTTTCTTATCTTTTTTCCCTCTCTTTTAGTAAGGAATGAGGACCTCCTTCAAGGCAGGATTACTTGGACTTGTTTGATTAGCGAAAAAAATAAAATAAAAAATGATAGAAAGTGAAGTGAAAGAAAAGAAAGGGATTTTTTTTTTCTCACATCCGTTTGATTAGAATGGAAATTTTGCAAGAAAATAAGATATCCTTGTTTGGAGGGAATAAAATTGCTGAAATTAAAAGAGAAAAGGTGGAGGGAAGAGAATAAAGAAGAAAGTTAAGAGTAATTATTGTTGATTTTTTTTCAAGAAAATAAAATTTTCCTGCACATTTCGTGAGAAAAAGTAAAGCAAACTCTCATACTTTAGAAGGTTGTACATGAAAGTTTACTTTCTATGATAGTCTTGCTAAGTGAACACAAAAAAATATTTTTTATTTTCTCTTTCTTGCATTTTCTATCATTATCTCGTTAATCAAATGGACCCTTAACGAGACTAGTAGTCAATGAATATGTATCTCATTGGATAAATAGTGATGAAATTAATAATACTATAGCTCATATGTCGTTGAGATTAAATGTTGTATGCATTTTTTATTCGGACTATATTTTTGCTTAACTTCCATGGAGATAGAGTCAAATTCGAGACTCATATCCAATAAACAAAAGGCATATATATAAAAGGTGAATGCCAAGTTTGTAAGTTGTCCCGAAGTCTAAGGATGACCAAATATTTGAAACGGATACAGATAGACCATCGACGGGTGGTAGCGTAGTTGTTCATGGTTATTCCCAAATGGTTTGGATAATCAAAACCCCATTCGTTTTGAGATTTTGTATTCTAATTATTATCTTATTTCTCTCCAATTACTTTTTTATTTTTTCTCTCTATCGATCTCCAATCATTATCTATATTTTCAATCATTATTATACTTCTCTCTACACTCATTCTACAAATCCAAATCTCAAAACAAACAGGGTCCAAGAGATCTAAGATTTAAGTCGTGCAACCGATGCCCCCTCATTCTTTTCTTCTTGCGAAGCCCTTTTGTGTTCACTAACACTTCTTGGTTCCTTCGGGGCTTGTTGCGGGTTTGAAATTTCTAGGGTCACATTTATGAGAGGACTGCTATGCTTCATCACAAGAGGAATTTGTTCATCATCGCAATGCTTGAGCAATCTTGTTTGTGAGAACCGCTTATTTTGTATGAATTGATATATTAGTCCAATAACTGAATAAGCGGTTTTAATTACTGGATCAAAATCCGCAACATATCTCACCGAATATGGATAAAATTATCCTTCCCCAAGGTGAGGGTCAACGAAATTGCTCTCACAACCATGCGTAACAGTCCTCTTATTGACCATAGAAATTGGAGACCTTCAACAATTAAAAAATATGCACATATAGCAAAATATTTCACAGGTCAATAAGGTTGAAATCGTGAATGAATAAACAAAACCGTTGTGTCCCTTTCGGATCCAATGCATTACATTGATTTGCTTTGACCAAACTGTCCAATAGTTGTGAGAACTGACGGGTCAATTCCGGCAATTGTTTGCGGTTACATCATCAGTACTACAGTAGGAAAGGTCAATAGGCGCGATCGTTGACCGTTTGACTAGCCAATGGATATGCGACACTTGTACTTGTCCTCGCGGGGTTGACGATTTGACCGACGAACCCTAGCTTGTCACGTGGCGCCTTAGTCGCACGACACGTGGCGCCTTGCGCGAGGGAGCCTCTCACTACCCATCACTTTGCAACGTCCATGTAAAGCTCGCGAGCCCAGATTCCTTCCTTGAGGAGAGAACTATAGTTATTCAAATGGATGCTTGGCGCGATCCCAATCAAATGGAGACCATGACGAGGTTTAACCAAGATGCACAAAGAACTTGCCCAGACTCTTATGTCTGCTCCGGCCTTTTAGGCAGGACCCGAGGGGCCCCTTGAGGCTTGGCAGCGGTATTGGTGCGACCGAGTAGGTCACGACCTTGCCCTACGGGAATGAAGGGAATCTAGTGGTTTGGTGGCTGTAAAAGAAGAAGAGGATCTCTGCAAATAAGAGGATACGCTTACCGTCATACTCGCGGTCATCGCGAGGGTAGCGACACCTCGGCGGTCAGGGGGTATAGAAGGGACACGTGTCATTTTATCAACGCGCCACTTGGTGCCCGAGCATTAGCTCGTGTGGTCTATAAATATGAACGTCTCTTCATTGAATCCCAGAGATTGAGAGCTTTGTGAACATTCCCTAGAGAGAGAAAGTTGGTGAGCACTGATTTCAAAGGAGGTCTTATCCTCATTCAGGGGCTCTATTGTCTTTCCTCTTGGGGATTTCTGCGTTTGGGTCTCCACTGCCTACCCTCTCTGTTCACCCCTGCTCTCTTCTTCACCCTTCTAGATCACTTCTTTTATCCCTTTTCATAGCTATTACAACCTCTTCGGCACATCTATTCTCTAAGGGTATTTGTCCACTAAAAAATCGGACCTATCCTACAACTACTATTGAACTAAACTAGTTTACAACAACGGTAGCTCAAGCGGCAATATGCATGAGCTGTAAATTCATACATCTTGAGTTCGAAACTTGGCAAGCTCCTGGGTCGAGGCCACAAGAGAGAAATTTCTTGTGAATCCCCAGTCCCAGCATGATTGGTCTGTCTATGGCTGGACAGGAGATGGGAATAACTGAAGTCCACATAAGCTATCCCGAACACCATTGGCCGTCAAACCCGGGGAAAAAAGAACTAGTTTACGACTCTGATCTATTTGTTAAAAGATGAATATAGAAGTATGGTTATCAAAAAGTAGAGTGCCAAAATTAATTACCTTCAAATATACTTGAATCCCATTAGTGTGAAACCAGGATTGACCTTTTACAAAGCTTATTATAGTTTTATCTGTGTCGGCATTCCCAAGGGCAGATTAGAACTTTGACCAGAGTTAAACTAGTTAAAGAGTAAGGGCACAAAGTGAAATTCTGGGTATTAAACGTTGTGGGGTAGTCTAATCGCCCAAAGTACTATTATTAGTTCAAATATATGAAGTTCATGTGTGTCCATGTAATTCTACTTATACAATGTGTATCCTACATGTATACAGTCTATTTATAGCAATGATATGTCATGATGCTAGTGGCAATTAGAGATGATGTCAGATGATAGCTACAAGGTATGTATATTGATATCGAATGATAGCTGTAAGAAATCTATATGAGCCTATATTGAGGATGTCGAAGTTAATCTACGACGATTAATTGTGAATAGTAATTTCATATTTTATAGTTTAACATGATCGTTTGTATAATATTTGCAACATAAACCTTATATTATTTTATTGAAGATGTTGGTGCATAATATGAGCTTTTTGCCCGATGAAAGGACCTTCCATTGTTGAAGATGTTGGAATTGGCTTTGGTAGTCTTTGGAATTGCACCAGCCAACATTAAAATTCGGATCAAGATCAGGACCCTTGATAATCCTTGACATGGCTTGCATTAACAATCCCTAATTATTGCTTAATTTTCATACAAATCCATTAGTCCTCACACACTCTTCAACCCACATCTAGCACCAAAAAAATTCATGTATGCTGTTTTTTGTTTTTTTTGGTTTTTGTTTTCCTACGAAACTCCCTTGATAATGTTATTGTTGTTAGAAAATATAGAGAACTTTTGGGATATTTGTCTAATCACCAATTTCTTTGTTAGGTAGAGGTGGCTCAACTCATAGGTTTGTTAGTTCACTGCCTGAGGCAACCCAGCAAACTGAAATCTCTAATAAACATTTCAAATTATCCATCAGTCTGAACAAAATAAAACCTTATTTTAGGATTCAGCTTGAGCTTTGAAAATGTGGTCAGTTGATTAGGGTTTAGCTTGCGGTCTGAAAAATTCCCCTGAGAAAATTGAAGAAATTTGTAATAGTCACCTTTTTTGAGATAGTAGAAAGAGCATGGACCCTTTTATCCGTGATATCCATTTTTTCCCATCTCAATGCATTTTTCAGTTGCACAATAGTGCCTTGTATATTTCGAGATTCACAACATATCGTGTGGCTTACATCATATCAGAGAGACAAGAAGTTTTAGACCAGAGAATTCAAGGCCGAAGAAAGTTTGCATATGTTGGATCGAAGAGGCAAGCACTTTATGGAGCAGATAACCTATGAAAGTTGGAAATCTAGCAGACAATCTTTCTCCCCCGCACTTCAATTGACTCATAAGAAGGAAAACACGTCGAGCGTAAGTATCACCTGTTTCGAGAGATCGTTTAGCGAGGTGATGTAACTGTGTCCAAGATCGCATCGGTAAACAGCCTAGCAGATCCTTTTATGGATAGCTTACAAGCTAAGACTTTTGATAGTCATGTAGAGAGAATGGAAATGAGATGCGTGGCAGCATCATTTTGAGTCTTAGTGGGAGTTTGTTAGAAAATTATACTAAAAGTTATGCTTTTGTGTAATTGATTAATATTTGATTGCTAGTTATTAATCAATTTTATCCATTTTTGATGAGAATCTTTTATGGGCAATATTTGCATAATATTATTGTATATTGTGAATGCGTCTTTTATTTTACAAAGTAGATGATCTGATATGTAGAGTTCGGCTTACATACAGAAGATCAGATCATCAGTTCTTGTGAAATATAATATATGGTTCATACTCTTAAATGGAACTGGGCACACCATTGGTAGGACTGTAGTACAATGTTTAGTAGGTCTGTCTTGACTATAGGGAACGGTCTAGTTCTAACTCATTGTGTTAGTACACTTTGTGTGTATTAAACGTGACCGCATTGAGATAATTGTCTTTATACTAACTTTATAAGACAATTGGAATATCATGGTTATTATGAATGCTTATGCTCTTAATCCAAAAATAATTATTAGAGGTGTATATTAAATGTTGTTGACTTTGATTCATTAAAGAGTGAGATATTTATACGGTCAATAGTCTCGGTGAGTTGGGTAGCAACATTATGTATATGACAACTATTAATTATTGATGAAATCCATGTCCCAGTAGGGATTGATGATACCCCTTTAGTAAGCTTATAAGTTTCGATTATGTCAAACCCTGCAGGTGGATATTTGTATCCGACATATCAAATAAGTTAAGCGGATAGTCTCAAGTTAAGATGTTGATTAAGTGAGAGATTGTTAGTAATTTATTTTAATCAACGGGTATCGATCTGTAATCTTAACATTGGGAGATTAATAAGTATTTAATATCATTGAGCTCGTAATATAATTGAGATAAGGACGGAAGTGCAATTATAATTCTGTAGTGGAGTGAATTATAATTAGTGAAATAAGAAATGGAATCCTGGTGGGATTAGGTTTTCTTATTTACACTGGGAGCCTAGACTTATTACTCCTTAGGTCCCTATCGTAGCCCTATATATACATGTTATGCTCTCTAGGTCAGTGTTAGACGTTTTTCTATTATTCACAAAATAGAGGCAGACTTAGAGAGAGCAAATAAGATCACGAAAGAGTCCACACTTGGTTCGTGTTCTAGACATGCAGGGAATACGATAGAAGATTGTAAGGTTCAGTCGAGCAGTATTCATGGTTTATAGCAAGATGTGCTATAACAAGTTCAACCAGTGTTCATGTCGCAAGGAGTTGAGGTAGAACCCTAATTCCGCCTTGTAGGGTTTTACAATTTTTGTTGTTTAATCTATATGTGTCATTACTGGGTCTTGGGGATTCGGTTTCCCAACAAGGTAGAGGTGGCTCAACTCTTAGGTCTGTTAGTTCACTGCCTGAGGCAACCCAACAAATAGAAATCTCTAATAAACATTTCAAATTATCCATCAGTCTGAACAAAATAAAACCTTATCTTAGGATTCAGCTTAAGTTTTGAAAATGTGGTCAGTTGATTAGGGTTCAGCTTGAGGTCTGAAAAATTCCCCAGAGAAAATTGAAGAAATTTGTAAGTCACCAGTATTGAGATAGTAGAAAGAGCATGGACCCTTTTATCCGCGATATCCATTTCTCCCCATCTCAATGCATTTTTCAGTTGCACAACAGTGCCTTGTATATTTCAAGATTCACAACATATTGTGCGGCTTACATCATATCAGAGAGACAAGAAGTTTTGGACCAAAGAATTCAAGGCCGAAGAAAGTTTGCATATGTTGGATCGATTCACAACATATCGTGCGGCTTACATCATATCAGAGAGACAAGAAGTTTTGGACCAGAGAATTCAAGGCCGAAGAAAGTTTGCATATGTTGGATCGAAGAGGCAAGCACTTTGTGGAGCAGATAACCTATGAAAGTTGGAAATCTAGCAAACAATCTTTCTCCCCGCGCTTCTATCGTGAGTTCGAGCTTGTGTGGAGTCCAGTAGACAAATTTTACTGAAAACCCTACAGTGTAAAACCAAATATCCACAATTCTCTGGGTAATGAGGCAGAATTTCCTTCTGGGTTCATAAACAGTACAATGTCTATGTAGGTTATTGTCATCTTATGATCTGTAAATATAAGTGCAGTCAATCCAGGCTCCACATGTTATCAATCAAACCCATGAGAGTAATTTGGACATACACTGTTAAAGCAACATTCTCACCTATTCAAACTTCACTGTAATGGTGTTCTTTGACTTTACATTCAGTATCACAAAAGGAGAAGAATCTTTTACAAACAACAGGCATATGACCGTATTTCATATCATAAATACATAGTTGAACTTCAAACGGAAATATATCTCATAAGAACACAAGAAAACATCAAGAATTGGATTCTGCATCATCTTCCATCTCATAAACAGCCTGAAGGGGGCCACTTCCAGGCATAAATCCACTTTCTGAGAGATTATTCGGAGGGATATTTCCAAACAGACACACCTGCGGCTCTATCTGGTTCAACCGGCTCAATTCACTGGCTGACAATGACCAACTGAAAATGTCTGTGTTCCTTATTATCCGGTCAGGCTTTACGCTACATGGAAGGACACTTGTTCCCCTTTGCAAACCCCACCGCAAGATAATCTACAATATAGATCAAAGTGATCAATCAAAATAGATCACAGTAATGAATCAAAACGTAGCACAAGTAGAGGAGAAGGAGAAGAGAAAAAATACCGAAGAATAGAGGAAAATAAAACAGAGAGAAAGAAGAAACCAAGGAACATAGTCCCAAGCCAGTATTCATATCTCCAGTCACTGTTCGATACACATCACCCAGTTTATGAAAATATAAATGTACAACCAATACCTCAAACAGACTGCTAGAAAGGCCAAATTAAAAGTAGGTTTAGCTCATCACTCGTGTATATTATTGAAGAAGTAAATAACTTGGCTTTGACAGCCTGCTCAATCAAAACTGGGAAAAGATCAAGCACGGGAAGAGGCTCCAAGAAAGCAAGTAGTAGTGTAGTACTACAGCCCATAATATTGATCGAAATCGAAAGAAATTAGTTTCCCTCGAAAGCAACATAGTTAACATTCATTGGGAGACAAAGGGGTTGAAGGGATAGATAACGTGCTTCCCTATCGAGTGTGGTTCCGGGGTTCAAGTCTCACCATTGAAAGCTGCATCTTCACCTTTCCTACTTCCCTCTTACTGATGGTAAACAAAAAAAGGATTCACCTATATTACTATATTTCAAATGTTTCTTGTTGTAAAGCTTATGACGGAATCAAAGATTTTATGGATACTTGATTAGAAGCCTCAAAACGAATAGTTTCACCTGAAGAGAACACTTGGAATGGTCTCCAGGAAAGGAATTCTATTAGGCATGTCATTTTCTCGGAGAATTTATATTGATAAACTTAATTAATTTAAGATTCAAGCAAAATTTCCGTACCCAATCTATTATGAATTCATATCTACTTATGAAGGGACAAGTGCAGTCCTAACAGCACTGGTTGAAATGAACTTTTTATGACTTGAGACGTCTATGTTCTTACATGTAGTGTGGTCTTCGTAAGTGAGTTAAAATGCAAGTGAAGGACTCATGGATTAATCATAGTAGTAGCCCTAGAGTGTGGTGGAGAAAGTCAGAGAAAGCAAGCAAGTTTGCAAATTTGGATCTTTATATAGTCATGTTTTCTACGCAGTTGGAACGAGTGCACCATTGAGTGAATATGGGAGCATTAACAAATCTTATGTAGTAGCTAACTTAAATATAAGCATGAGCAAAGAATAAGAGTGAGAACTATAAAGAAATGAGTGAATAACAAGTTCCAGTCTTCTCCTCTAATTGGCTTCTCATTTGAGTTTGTGGAATTAAGCTATTGTCCGGAATCAGAGCTAACACGATCCTGGATGCCATGATTATGGAAGAATCACCAAATAGTATCTGTAGATGGTATCCAATTACAAGAGAATGAAGATCCTCTCTCTTCTGATTTGAAAGCATGTGAGCTATATGATGTAGTCAGCAAAGAACCAAACGGTAGCTTAGCTATAAGAACCCGAGAGCGGCTAAGAAGCACGGATATGGACACGGGATACGGACACAATACGATACGGATACGTGATTTTTCCAAAAAGAAGGATACGATACGTTGGGGGATACGTTGAATATAAAAGTAAATAAAAAAATATATTATATATAATTTTTAATTCCTAAAATTTCATTAATGATTAAAGTTTTCCATTACACAAGTTCACCATTTCACATGCCAAGAGAGATATTTACATCTCCTTATATATATGCATACACACAACGAGAGAGAGAGAGAGAGAGAGAGAGAGAGAGAGACTTACAAGGTTGTCGAGAGAGATGAGAGACGAAAGAGAGGATATCGTCCGTGTGTTTCTAGTGGTGCTTGGTGGGGGAAAAAGAAAAATATAATTCTAACTGCAAATATTTTAACCCATATATTTTAAGTAATAACATATTTACCCTTGCATGTATCCAAAACGTATCCAGCACGTATCCGAAACGTATCGGGATACCAAAAAATAATTCTAAAAGCAGGATACTTTAAAAAAGCGTAGCGGAGAGTATCCAAGAGTATCGGTATCCGATACGGATACGATACGTGATACGAAGGCCAAAATAGAGTATCTGTGCTTCATAGGAGAAGAAAGGCACTCAGAGTTCTTAAGAAAGCAATACATTAAGAGATTTGGACGTATATTGGAGATTCAAGACCTTCACGTCATGTTTGAATATTTATTGAGATAGTGGTCTCCAAACAAGAAGGCATGGTGTTGATTTTGAAGGAAGTGAAGAGTTGTACTAGCTCTTGGAAACATGAGATCAAAGCCCCTGACAATCTCAGCATTTGTTATGATTGGAGAATTACTGATTCAGTCTTCTTGTAATTTTTCTTGTTTTATAGTTTTGGATAGGCTGGTCAGGTTTTGTTGTACCAAGTTGGTCTGGTTGTATTCTTTCTCAATGGTCTTTCCTTGAGTTTTTTGGGCTTGGTCCCTTTATAAATCCGCCTTCCTCCAAAAAATAAAAAATAAAAAGGCAATGTGTTCGACAAGGAGTATTGGAGTCAATGGTTGAAGAAAATGGGTTCGGGAAAGAAGAGATTCATTCTGAACATGACGGGCATTATACTATTTATTTATTCTCTTCAATTTTGACCACCCATAGACATGATTTACGCTGTAATGGACAGGAGGAAATAAGCACAAAAATAAGAGGAAAATCTTACAAGCACGTGACCAACTATAGGTGGAACCACAATATATAGCTGAATCAACTACTATAATGCAATAATGCAACTAGGATAGAGTTGCCTTCTTAAGAACTACTGCAATCTCTGAACTCCCAAATTCTGCAATGTAAGGAGTTGAGCTATTATCTATTACCATTAATTGAACGTGTATAAGATAGCCATCATTAATAGACCCTCATTTCTCTCCCTTTCCCTCGTTACATACCAATGTTGCTGGCCCATCACTTCCCTCCACCACTACGTCCATGTGATGAAATTCATCTCTCTCTCTCTCTCTCTCTCTCTCTCTCTCTCTCGTTACGTACCAATGTTGCTGGCCCATCAATTCCCTCCGCCACTACATCCATGTGATGAAATTCATCTCTCTCTCTCTCTCTCTCTCTCTCTCTCTCGATCGATCGATCAAATTCATCCTTCGCTTTTTCATGCTCTTGCTGCTTCTACCAACTGCCAAAGGATTCCAATTTTGTCATTCAAAAACATAGGCTGCTTCTCTGCAACTCAAAGGGAGACACCCTTCTAATGGTAAGATTTCCGTTAGACATCTGTATCCAAACACTGGCGAAATCCGCTCATGATCCATTGAAAAACCCCACGAAGAGATTTTAGACGAAGAGTCCAATGTGTTTGTTTCAATCACAAGTTCATTTTTTGTCATTGCAATTACAAGTTGACTTGAATACCTCTTCTATATGGTGAGTTTTCAAAAAAGTTATCTATTCACTACCAATCAGGTTTGTACCATCAAGGATAAGGTACAGGAGAAGGCAACATGGGCAGCTCATAATCACTACCTTTGAATACTATTCAGCTATGTGGTGAGTATTGAAAGATAGTTTTCTATTTAGTACCAACCAGATTTGTAGCATTAAGGATAAGGTACAGGATAAGGCAATGTCAGCAGCTCATAATCACTACCTTAGGCATAAGCCTATATAAGAACTTAAGTTCTGGCAGCAAGTTGCCAAGTCACTTGTGAATTGGAGGATGTCGCGTTCCTATATGACATGGTCAATATACTAGCTTTGGTACATGTTCCAAAAAGAAAGGTGAATGCACAGGTTTAAAAAAGGCTTTCTTCTCAGTATTCATGGAGAATCAACAAGGTCATGATGGTATCCTTAGAATGAACAACGCTATTAATTTTTTTCGGGTAAATCTCATCGCTTGAATTCTGCTTCTGCACACTTATTTGGATCACTGAACAATCGTGAACAAACTGGAAGTCGACTGCAGCTTCACAAAGTGGTTCCAAAGTCCAGACATTTATCTTATTCTAGAGTGCAGAGTGTCACGGAATTCACAGAAATTGATATCCACTTGACTAATAAATTGCACCAGCAGTGGGAAAGAGTAAAAATTAATGAAGACTGTCTTGTGACTATGACGAACATAGTAAAAGATTGCGGTAATCAACATAACTAATAATAGATAACTGAATAAGGCGTACCTGTTCAGGAGTCTTCTTATGCCTATCTGCTATTTCTGCAACGACTGACAATTTCAACATGGGGCCGTGTACTGATCTCGACCTCCTGAAAGATATGCGAGGAGTCCCAGGTTCATCTTCCCCGCCTGATCCGCTATCAGAAGGTCCAGGAGTGGAAGTTGGTACTCCCAATGGTGTATGAGCAGAAACATGGATACCTTTTGATTGACAGAACTTGACAAGTTCATCTTGCCGCCAAAATGGATGCAACTCTACCTGGTAAAAGCCGAACATGGATCATAGAAGAATTAAAACACCACAGCTGAAAATTCACAAAACAAAAACAAATCACATAAGCGTCCTATGTGTATGCATGGTGCATCTCTTTTTTTTTTCTTTTTTTTTTTCTATCTTTTTAAAGAGGAACCCCTCCAAGCAAGGATCATTTCAGACCCAACACTGCAAAGTAAAACCCAGATATCTACACCGAACCACATGTCACAGGTATATGGTAAGTCCAGGCGTTACCAATGGGGGTTGAACAGTGAACACGAGACCTCTGGGTTTATGGTTGTTCCTAGTGACAACCTTAAACCCCTGCACCTTGCATCTCACTTGAGTCAGAGGAGAAGTGGAAAAGAAAGACAAATTATGATGAACTTTTAAGGGATGCAAAGGTACATCATGAATCCTAAATAAAAAAGCAAACAACAAAAACAAACATTTTATTGGACAGAGAACCGAGAAGGATGATGATGCAAAATTACACACTCTAACATAACATTTCTAGTCCGTGCAAATCCTAAAAAAGAAGAACAAATCAACAAAGAAACAGGGCATCAAAACAATAAAAGTTTGATTTCTATATACTGCCGGTGGAACGAAATTTGCACATGGCACAAAAAATATGTTAAAGTCACAATAAATGTAGGTTTAATTGTAGCATATATTATTGGTTTTCTTCTCTTTTCATAATTTTTTGAGCTGAATATCTTGGATTTCTGCCACAAAAAAAGAAAGACACTAAAACGAGTTGTGCCTGAACAAGAAACATCGTCTCCCTCTCTGATGTGAGTCAAGTAACCCCTTCTAAACTGGGTAATTACTCTTCCTGGAATAGAAAGCTTATATAATTCAAACGAGAGTTCTCCTTGGACAAACGACAAAAATGGAGGAATGAGACTTAGAGGAACAATAAAGAAACAGGACACGGACGTGACATACAAGGACACATTGAATCATACACTGCAAGTGCAACAAAATAATTTGCAGATGGCACAAAAAATATGTGGAGGCACCATATATGTTGGTTAAAATGCAGCAAAAACTATATCCTATTGGTTTCTTCTTTTTCATAAATTTTTTGAGCTGTATAACTCGGATATCTGCCACACAAAAAAAAGACACAAAATGAATTGTGCCTGAACAAGAAGCATAGTCTCCCTCTCAGATGTGAATCAAGTCCCCCCCTTCTAAATTGGGTAGTTGCTCTTCCTAGGACAGAATAATGTGAATCGTCCGTGGACACAAGGAAAAAAATGGAGGAATAAAACTAAGAGGAGCAATAAAGAAATGGGACATGGACGCGACACATAAAGGACACTTTGATTCAGCTCAAAAAATCAACACGTGAAAAGTAATGAGCCAAATAATACCAGGTTACGTCTACCTTCAATCTTACCCCCTCTGCCACTCTTGAGTAACGACAACCAACAATAACTAGCATGCCTTTCTTCGGAAATGTTTGGACACGTGTTGACACAAAAGTGCCACCTAGGAATGATGTCATACATGCTTCCTAGGAACGAATGAACTGACTAGAAGAAGAGGAGGGAAACATGAGGTATGATCTGAATTTAGACACTTGACATGTCTCAACTCTCATTTTCTCAACAACCCTTGAAGCGACTCTTTCCTAAAAATATTAGTTGGATGAATGTGGCAACACTGATTTAGGGAATCAAGATCCAGTCGAATCCAACAGTGGTTTGCCTCGTGTGATCAGGTCTTGTTTTGATGGATAGCTAATGGAATGGTGAAGATGATCAACTCTTCCTCGTTTTGTATCACAGGGGTGGTACAACATCAATATTTAATGGCTTTAGAAAGCACTAATAAGGCCAATCTGATGGCAACATCCACATTTGATAGTTTATATTTCGCCAATGACCATAAATATCCCAGCATCCTTCGATACAATGATTTCAGAATTCAGACGCCAAATGTTAATCTCATCTAATCAAAATCCTACTAATTTCTAAAGAGCTATAACCCCACTTGATAGTGGAGCAGGTGATAAGACAAGTACTTGAAGAAAGTTGCAACGCAAAGTAAACTAACGACAATTTTCCAAATCCAAGAACAAGGAGTCTACCTGATTGACTGCCGGGACAATTTTTGCAAATTTAAGTAATTCTTTGATCTGCTGGACGCTGAAATTGCTAACCCCGATGGCTCGAACTAGACCCAGCGTCACCAGATCTTCCATTGCTTTCCATGTAGTCTTGAACCGATTCAAGAACTGCCGATACTCACTTCCTGACTTGGAAGGAGGATCGGTGGCATCCCCAAATGCTGAGCTCTCAGGCCAATGCATCAAATACAGATCCAAGTACGACACTCCGAGGCTCTTAAGAGATACCCTAACAGAATTTTCCATCTTATTGAGTGAATTCATAGTGCAGAAAAGCTTAGAAGTCAAGAAAACATCCTCCCTCTTTAAAGAACCTTTAAAAGCCTCAGCTAGTGCTTCCCCTACTTCAGTCTCGTTACCATAAAGATGTGAACAATCTATGTGACGGTAACCAACCGATAACGCCGTTTTCACGGCTTCGACGCAGAGGTCACCCCCACTTTGCCATGTCCCAAGCCCTATGGCTGGGATTTTGTGCCCTGTGTTCAGCAGAAAGTAACTCCCTTGTGTCCCAACTTTTCCTTTCATTCTCCAACTTTCTTAAGACGAACAGATGGGAAAAAACTATTACACCCTCCAAAATTCAGAGCTTATATGATCACAGATTTTGATGAATAAAAATCTGGGAAGATACAACAGTAACCCCAAGATCTTCAAATGCAAATCAGACCAAAACCCAGCAATGGAAAACCCAACAAAAGAGTAAAAGAACAAAAAGCACTGATTACCCAGTACAGAAAAGATCAAATCAGAATCGGTACTGTAATTGAAGATGGGTACAAGAGAACATTCGGCTGTCAAATAATGAAACAAAAATTGAACTGCAGGAAAGCCCACCAGTTGTTTGATGATGTATCAGAACGAAACCCAACAACCCATATGATCTTTGCCACAGCGAATGAATAATTCCGAGGAAGAAATCAAGAGCTGAGAGCAAACAAACAAACCTATCTTTCTATTTTTTGCAGGAAAGGAACCAACCCCAGACCAGTATTTCGAATTTGTCTGGGCGAAAATTGTTCCAGTTGGAAAGACGAGGTCAACAAAGGCAACAGAGAGCTAAAAATTGCCAAAATGCAATAATGCAAGCACTTATTAAACAGCTGTAAGAAGCAATTTTTTTGTCTCTCTCTCTCTCTCAATATCTGCGGAATCACCAATTTGTAGCGATGGATGTAAAAGACAGCTGGTGTCTCTATATTATATGTGTTTTTGTGACTGAGACAAAGATCCTTGTTTTATATCACTGAAAAATAAGACGTGAAGAAAATACTACTCCTACTATGTAGATTATTAGTACTACGAGATAGAGATAGAGATAGAGATAGAGATAGATATAGAGGTAGACGGAGAAAAGGAAGTAACGAATGAGAAATTCAATAGTTGCACCTAACGGAAAAAGACAGACTTGAAATCCACCCGCCACCTACCAAGGCTTAGATAACAATATCCGTTGACAGATCTGGGTTGCACGTTTCTCTGCCTAGGGCTTAAAGTGAGAATATTCACACTCACACAAATATATATATATATATGTATATATATACACACACACAGAGCATGGATCCAATGAGGGATCCCGTAGGAGCTTACCGTGCGGGACTTCCCTTTCCCGATCGAATTGCGTCGATCCGAGCCGCTTAATGTGTTCAAAACGTGATTTTAAGGGTACCCGCGATAAATCAGCAAAAAAAAAAATCGGAAAGGGCTTGATCTGAGCAATTTTTTACTGAACCGTTCAATAAAAAACTGTTCAGATCAAGCTCTTTCCGATTTTGCTGATTTCTCACGGATACCCTTAAAATCGCGTTCTGATAACTTTGAGCGGCTCGGATCGTCGCAATTCGATCGGAAAATGGGAGTCCCGCACGGTAAGCCCGTGCGGGATCCCTTACGGGAACCGGACTATATATTATACCTAATAAAATACAAGAGTTTGGTGGCCCACATATTTTTTCTACATAAATCTTTACCGTTGGCTTAACACACAATTCCCTGCACAAAAGCTCCACCCTTCATTTAACCATTGGCATTGGATGGCTCAAACTGATTTCATCCGACGGTTGAGAGTGATTTTTTCAACTTTTGAAAATGATTTTTTCAGTTTAAAACTGTTGAATTTTTGGAAATGTTCACTTAATTTACAGGAAACTTAATTTTTGGAAAGACTTGATTGGCGATTTTTGGTAATGAAAGAATATAATGACAGAAAATTAGTTCCCAATCAAGCTTGCTCGGGTAATGATTTTTGGTAATGAAAGAATGTAATGAAAGCTTGATCTTCAATATTTATGTGCATTTTTGGTTATGAAAGCTTGATTGGTTATTGATTTTTGGTAATGATTTAAAATCGTGTAAGGGATAGATTGGCGTTGATTTTTGGTAATGAATTATTCTCATTTTCACTTTTCTTTGTCTCTCCCTAAACATTTTCTTTCCATTACTTTTTCCCGTCTCCTTGACCCTCGCGCTCTCTCCAGTTCTCTCTCCACAGGGATGTCTCTTTGTTCTAATTTTTTTAAAACATCTGTGAATTGAAAAATTAGTTGTTTAGAAAATTTGTTCTTTATTCTCTATCCTTACGGTGAATTCTCCATTTCTTTTCCAAATCTTTGTTCTCTCTCCACGTTGTTTAGAAAATTAGTTTGGAGTTCTAATTGGGAGTTGATTTAAGGCTCGGTCTGATTTGGTTTGGGTAGATTCTATCAAGTTGGTTAGATACTAGAGACTAAGGAAGACATACCTTTTATGTGTTCATATTTGTGTGTGTGCATGTTTACATGGACAGGTACTGTTGAAGGTACAATTGAACTCATTGTTTCTTAATCTGGCTAATATTGTGGGTTTGTTCTGGATCAATTTAAGGAGTGCACATTTATTTGGTTTATTGTTGGCTTCTCTTTAAGGCCTTTGAATGTAAGGTCATCCTTCAAATAGTTGGGGAGTCGATCAATTTTTTTTTATATTGATAGTTTCTGTGCTTTTATTTCATTCCATTTGATTACTTTGCCTTTTAACATTAGTAGCATGTGTGGCATCACTGGCATGTCTAACGCCTTTGACTTGACCCTTGGTTTGAATAGTTATGCATTGAAGTGGCTATTTGTTTTGAGAGGGTATAACGGAGTTACTCAAAATTTTAATGTGCCCATGCTCTGAATATCTTTATTATTGTGACAATCCCATAACAAACTTTAGATGGACTATGAAATAGAATAATCATTTCTTAAATTTTTAATTTGTCCAAATTTCAATGGGCAAAATATTGATTAGTGTCTAATTGTTTCAGGGGGAAGGATTCAGAAAATAGTTGATGCCTCAATGGAACTACTTTAAATTACGTAAGTAGATACCCTTCACTCCATCTCATTGACTCAAATATTTGCTCGGTTAGAAACTCTATTTCCTTATACATTAGTTTTTTTTATTCCGTTGGTTGCTATTATTTGTTTCATGAATAATTTGGTATATATACTTGCTGAAATTAAATAGCTTTAGTTCATTGGTAGCTTCGGTTTGTTGGTTATTGTAAGCCTCTTTATTTTAGAAATTTAATTTAATGGAATAGGTTAAATGGACCATATTTTAAGCTTAGTAAAGAAACAAATTTTGAGAGAATTCGAAGCTTAATAAGTGGTGATGGTGGCCATATAGGAGAGAGGATAATGACTGCGGCTAAATACCCCCTACTTTAATTTATTCTGATCAAGTTCAAATTATGTTGGAGATTCTGAAGTTGACTGTCCAAAAAATAAACAAAGAATGATTACCTATTTTTGTTCTTGATACTATTTTATGCGTTGAACATATGGCAATGGAGGGACATATGTATTACGTGTTTCTTGGTGCGATTCCTACTTCGTTCTTTCTATCTTGACTTGATAAATTTATTTTTGCTTTGGTACACAAGATTTTCAAAAGAGTGGTGTTGAAGTGAAGCATCTGGGTGTTTCTGAAATCTCTAATGGGGAACGAAGATGGAAGAGAATTTTTTAGTTTTCTCTATATTGAAATTAATTTTTAGGTGTTTTATTAGTCATTTATCTCTCTTCAATCGTGAATTGAAACTACCTTAGGTTGGTGAATTCATGTACAAAAGTGTGATGCTCCAATTGTGATCAATGTACCAAGTTAAATCCTTACATCCCTTAAGTATTATACTCATGAATTAGATGGCTTTAAATTTGGCATTGTTTTCGGTAGTTAACTAGTCCTAGACTATACACATGAATTACAAGAACATCTTCCCGAAAACAGATGTGGTAAGGCACGAACAATTTTTATGAGGGCAAAGTCCCCTTTTACCCCATGTGATTATCGTCATATGCGGATATTCCCTTCATGGTTCAAAACTGACCACATAACCTACCTATGGTTTTGAAAATGTGCGTAAAGACCCCCTGCCGTTATGTTTTCCATCCACATTAACGAACACAACATTAAAATACCGATATACCCTCATCATGTCCCTTGATTCTTCTTCTTTTTTAAATCTAACCACATCATCCCCTATACCCAAAATTCAATCCAAACCATTGATATTAGGGGTGAGCATGGTCCGGATTGGTTCGATTTTATAGTAAACCAATAACCAAACCAATACTTACGGATTATGAATTTAAAAGACCAAACCAACCCACAAAAGGCATAGAACCAAACCAAACCAATCCAAACCATTAAAGTACGGTTTGGTTTCGGTTTTAAACCACGGTTTGCTTTGAATTAAGCTATTATTTTTAAAAAATATTTAAAGTACTTAAAGTTACGAAGATAAATTAAAAAACTTATATTAAAATCAATTCCAATTCAAATTATCAAAACACACTAATATCAACCAACTAATTAAGAGTGGAATACCACAATTACTTCAAGTCTTGGTAGTGAAGGAATTATAGGAATTGAATTTAGAGAAATTTAAGAATTGGGCAGTGTAAGTTGATTGATCTGGCGATCCCATGTGTTTTTTGTGTATGATAAATTAATAATCATAGGAAATTAGGACTGAATTGTAATATATAGAAGTCTAGTATAAATTATCTTGGCAGAGAAGGAAAACTAAATATTGCGGTGAATTTAATAAAATCAATAAATTAGAAAAGTAGTTGACTAAGGCTTCCATATTTATTTGGTGAATCATAATTAAATTATATGTATATATATATATATGTATTATACGGTTCGGATCGGTTTGGAACCATAACCATGAACGTGAATCCACAAACCAAACCATATAATGCGGTTTCTATTTTTTTTAAACCATGACCAAACCATATTACTAAAAACCCGAACCAAACCTTTCGGTTTGGATTGGTTTGGACTGGATTCGCGATTTGACGGATTTTTTGCTCACCCCTAGTTGATATTGTAAAATTTGACGAGTACTACATCTATGCCAAAATTCAAGTCAATCAAAAAATGAAAAGCTCATGGTCGAATCGATTTTGTTAAGAAATTAAAATTTCAAATTTGAATTTACTAAAAATTAGATCACTGGGTTATTGATACCTGATCGAGGTGATTTTTTACAGAGATATTATATTCTTTATTTAATACATTATGAACGACTCAGATTACATTCTAGAGGCGTGTGAGATACACCTCTGTTAATATAGATGAAAAATATGACGGCAGGGGATCTATCCGCACATTTTCAAAATCACACGTAGGTTATGTGGTCAGTTTTGAATCATAAGGGGGTATCCGCACATGACGATAACCAAATGGTTGAAAGTGAACTTTGTCTTTTTTATGAATATGATTGGGTTATTGTTTTGTGTAGTTGAATTCGTTGGGTAGGGGTTGATATATTGCACGTAAAAGATTTGGTAGTGATGTGGCATCATACTTCAGGCAATGTTTATTTGCGTGTAATGATCGTTCAAAAGGCACGGGCAATTTTTAGGATATATATATATGGTAGAAAGTCTACTGGTACAGACCAAAAATCTGTACCAGTGGGTACAAACCCCTTTTCGTGCCCATTTTGGGTCTCAAAAAAATGATCGGAATCGCTCATTTTGTTTAAAATACTTTGTTTATAATCCCTACAAAAAAATAAGTTAAATCTGGTATCGATAAGAGTATATGCGAAACATCCAAACTTTGCTCAAGAATTCAATAGAGCGAAGTTTGGATGTTTCGTAAATACTCTTACCGATACCGAATTTAACTTATTTTTTGTAGGGACCATAAACAAAATATTTTAAACAAAATGAGCGACTTTGATCATTTTTTTGAGACCCAAAATGGGCCCATAAAAGAATTTGTACCCATTGGTACAGATTTTTGGTCTGTATTAGTAGCACCATTCTATATAAGGGGGGGGGGGGGGGGGGTGTGGGGTGGGGACGTTTTGAATGACGCCCGCCATTGAATGCCGTGTGTAGTCTCTAGATCAGTTGTTCCCGTTTAAGGTTTTAAACAGAACATACTCATCGTAACTCACGGAAAGCAAAGAGTTGTACCGTTTGGTTCGTTAGTTTTTTTTGCCAATATTATATACTTAAACAGGTGTTAATATGTTAGTCACCAGAAAATTTAGAAGCTGTCCATAGTCCGAAATTCCAAATTTGCCTCCCATGGGGCTAGAACCTCTGCCTCCATTGTGGAGGGAGGATAAGACAACCAACTTTACTATGAAGGGCTTCTTGTTGGTTCGTTAGTTGCTAAGGGTATCATTAGGGAAAATGTTGCTAAAAATAGCCAACTTTCTTTTTTTTTTTTTTTGTCACACTTTATATATTAATGGAGTGTTAGTATGTTAGTCAATAGAGAGTTCAAAGGATGTCTATAGCCCTAAATCCCAACCATGCCCCTCCCGGGGCTCGAATCTCTGCTTCCACTAAGAGAGGTAAGAGAGGTAATAAGGCAAACTAATTGTGCTAGCTTGGTTTCTTTAAAAATAGATAATAAGATTGAAAAAGGGTGTTGAAATGTGTAAAAATATACTCCCTCTATCCTAAAATATTGTGTATGTTTCCTATTGAAACATCTCAAAAAATGGTTTATATCTTCTAATCTATAATATTTCATATATTTAATATGGATCTTGTTTGATGAATCTCAATTAATTTTTTTTGAGCAAGAATTTCTAAATCATCAAAAATATTATATATAGTGAGATATAGACAATTTTTTGAAATGGAGGTAGTAATATTGAAAAATATAAGTGTATTAGAGATTGTTTTTGTCACAATAGATGCTTGACCATCGCAAGACCAACCACCTCAAACCTTTAGGGCCATCGGAGGTTATGTCTGATTGTTGCCTTCAGGGCCCCGGAATTAGTCGAGGTGCGCGTAAGCTGGCCCAAACACCCAATTATATAAAAAAATATTACGCGAGCCAATCTTGTGTTTACAATCGTAATCTCACTATCCAACAGAGATGTTATTGGGTCGGGCTTTTTTTCCAAACTCAAATCAAATTCGAAATCCACAATCAAAACCAAACCGAAAACCTATCATGTCGGGTTTCCCATCACCTGCGCCATACCCATACCCGAAGAGAATCAGTTCGGATATCTATTGGTTCAGATGAGATTGTCATTCCTACAAAATGGTGGTGAGTGAAAAATAAGTCTACTTTCTCCTAGTCCTACCTCAATGCTTCTCAACAAGAAATGTCCTATTTCTAGAGCTTCAGTTTTGAATCCTTTCTATACAGTCATAGTGTTCGAATTACCCACTTCTTGATTAAGGCCTTGTTCTCCTTTCCTTTTTGCATCAAATTTTTATAGATTATTGATTCGTCTCAATCGGAGGAATCGGAAAACCCAATTTTTCTTTTCCTTTTATCCAAACTTTTTTGAAAATATCCAAGATAAAACCCCCCAGAGCCAGCTTTTTGGACTTTATATCCGATATTTTCAAAAAATATTTGAATAAAAGAAAAAAATACTTTTCCAATTCCTCTCATCAAGACAAATCAATAATCCACAAAAGTTTGACGCAAAATTAACAAACGCGAAAAAAATTCAAGTAAAAACAAAACAAGAAAAAGTCCTAAAAAGCTAAAGAGAACAAGGCCTAGGCCTAATTTTTGAGGGACTAATCTCACTAGTACACTAATGGAAGCCCATTTAATATGAGCTAGTCCTATGAAAGTTAGCTAACCTATCAGTTTTTAAACTTAGAAAATTAAGAGACTGCAAACCCTAAAGTTTCAAGTGTTATCCACCAGGTCAATTTCTTGGCAAGCCTATCCCACAAGTTTTTATTCATCTCGTAGATGATCCTGCAAAAAGAAATTATTGATATAAGAATTTAGTTAGATTGAACATTAATAACAATTGAACAAATCACCAATGCAGAAGAAATGAATTGTTCTATTTTTCCTTGGACCAATGTGATTTGTTCATACTTTACCAGGTGAGGTAGACATGCAAGGCATATCTACCATGCCCGTTGAGGAGAGCAATGTTGAATATTTGTGGAATTGTAAGCTTCAAAAGTTTGATTAAGTGCATGAGTTTGATTACAGGTTTATATATATGTTTTTTTGTTTAATCGGCAGAAGAAAATTTTATTAATCAAATGTACAATAGTTAACAAAGATTAAAAGGAAACGGAAAAGACAGCATCACAACCAAAGATCTACATACCTACAATGTTGGCACCTACGCCGAGGAACATGGCCACAAGGGCTGTCCAGAAATCCGACCCGACCGACAATCCGACCCGACCCGACCCGAAAATTGGTAACGGGTGGTTTCTGATTTCCTCTTTCGGTCGGGTTCGGGTTGACCTGGTCGGATTTTAAATCCCATCGGTCGGGTTTCGGGTGCCCATATAATTTGTCGGGTGAACCCGACCCGACCGAAACTTACACATATAAAAGGAAAAAAAAACTCTACAATCCTTTTTCATTTCATTTCCCGCAGCCCTCCCCAGATCTGCTCTCGCCTCTCACCTCTCAACCCTCACCAGTACCCACCACCGACGTCCATGCCCACCGGCCACTGCCATCAAATCAACGCCGAGCCCCAAGTTTCCCGACGCAACTAGTCTGGTAGTCCCCCTTTTCTCTCTTAATTGATCAGTCCCCGACTCCCCGTTGTCTCTCAAGTCTGAATCGATCATTGAGGGCGAGGAGGAAGAATTGAAGAAGGCAAGAAGCCAAGAACCCTAAATCGACACTGAGTCACTGATACAGCAGTCCGGTACGTCTCTCTCTCTCTCTCTCTCTCTCTCTCTCTCTCTCTCTCTCTCTGTGTGTGTCTCTCTGTGAATTTCTCAACGAGAGTCGAGAATAAACCCCCTTGTTTAATTTTTCCTCCCTTTTTGGCTGTAGATCTGTGAGTTTTTGGCTGGTTTTTTCTGACTGGTGTAGCAAATTTTTTGGTTGACTGATAAAGGCGTAAAACCAAAAAAAAAAAAATTAACAAGGACCTGGCCCCTAGGTATTGTGTTTTCCTGAAGCCAATGGATCATACGGGTGCCTGATATATAACATGTTAACTATCAAAAATACAGACTATATAGATGCCAAAGATGTGAAGTTTTAACTGTCAAAAAAAAATTAACTGTCAAATACATGTTAACATCACCATTTAGCTACTAGATGCATTTTGATGTGAAGTTTTATGATTCTATTTTGATGTTCGACTGGTGTAGCACTTAATTTTTCCCCCCCTTTTGGCTGTAGATCAGTGAATTTTTGGCTAAGTTTTTGCGAGTGGTGTTGCTAATTTTTCAACTGATAAAGGCGTAAAGAAAAAAAAAACAGTTTGTGCTTCTATTTTCAACTGGTGTAGCTCTAAAGCTAATTTTATGATTCTATTTGGACTGGTAAAGCAAAAGAAAATAGTAAAGCTAATTTTTTTCTCTTATTTCGATTGGTTTAGCACTATATCTATATGCATTGCAGACTTGCAGTTTATTGATCTTGATTACACTTGTTTGTAGGTGATGGATTCAAGCATTTTTGATTTCACGCTGTGGACACACGCCCCGAAAATCGCCCGATTTTGGTTTGGAATGGATATTGTTCGGGGGGTGGCCCATTTTGGAAAATAGCGCGGCGAAACGCTTCGATTCAGAGTCGCCACTCGGGTTTTAGCGGAAGAACACCCAAGGAACCGAACTCGAGAACGTTTGCTACGTTTTGCTTTGATTTGAAAAAAAATGTTTGATTTGATTTAAAAAGGCGTAGACTGGTCCGTCGTCACCTTCGATATCTGAGGTTCGGGAGCCAGGTTACGAGAGGGGAAGGGTTTTATGGCACCCCTCTCGCCCAATCCGGAGATCGGTCTCTACTCGGGCATTTTATTAAAACTTTTGCATTTTTCTCTCATTTGATCATTTTTGGCCAGTTAGGGCGGGGGAACAGTTAATAGGGATTTAATACTGTAACACGTTGCAGTTTTTATATGACAAAAATGTTGATGGATGATGATTTGCTTGCTTGAACTAAAGTAAATGTAAGAGCATAGATTGAGAACAAGCGCTGCCAGAAGCTCAACAGGATGATGTACGCTGCCCGTCGGGTGCGTGAGCAGGCGACGTGCTGGCACGCCATGGCAAAGCCACGACACGCCAGCATACCCTGCGCACGCCACCTTCAGACTGGCGTACACTACCTTGCTGATTTCTCACAGCTCCTACTCTCAATCCTCTGGGCTCTGGAATGGACCAGTGCACACCCAGGGCAAACCACGCAGGCTATAATATTGATTATACACAGATACAGACATAATAGGATGGCCAGTAGCCAGGGAAATAGCAAGACAGACCCCATAAACAGAGTGGGGAGGAACAAGAGGCCAGGATTGAGCTAGGATGTAAGGGCCAGGCACTGGCCTTTAACAAGCGTGCCGTACGCCACCTACAGGAGCCGTACGCCAGGTTTGTGTGTTGACCAGTGTTTGGCTTTACATCATCTGGGCTCTGGATCAAGACCAGAAGTACCCCAGAGGCCTTGAGAACAAAGAAAGTACAAGTATTGAAAGCTACATTTGAACAGTTCTAAAATACAGAAAGCAATAGACTGGTTTTTTAGCATGCTGTAAGGTGATGACATAAATAAAATAAGCGATAAAAGGACGTTCATGATCCCCACGCCAGCTGTGCACATACAGCCAAAGGTGGCGTACGGCATGGCTAAACTGGCGTGCGCCATGAAGTGGCCTCTACGACTGATTTATTTTACCAGAGAGGGGTCTGGACTAGTATCAGTTACTAGCCAGAACCCTTCTGGTTCCCCTCAGGAACTGAAAACAGAAAGCAACACAAAGGTGGTATACCTTTGGTTGCAAGAGATAGGAGGATGGATTGAGCTTTGGATGTTGAAGATGGAGGGTGTGAAGTGACTGGACAGTGGAGAGGAGTGTGTACTGAGCTTCTCTTTCTCTCTTTCCTTCAATGGG
Organism: Rhododendron mucronatum var. ripense; assembly: GCA_019656295.1. Classification (NCBI taxonomy): domain Eukaryota; kingdom Viridiplantae; phylum Streptophyta; class Magnoliopsida; order Ericales; family Ericaceae; genus Rhododendron; species Rhododendron mucronatum. The sequence goes on along the minus strand of BPLT01000009.1, from coordinate 3,376,913 downwards.
AGAATAAAGAACAAGAGAGAAGAGAGGGATGGGCTTGGTTTCTTAAATGAGGTTAACCCTTGCAAATGAATGCAAGGGCTTGCATTTATAGAGGAGAGAGGCTGAGTCCAAGGGTGATCAGCTGGGGTTAGGGGTTTGGTTAGGTTAAGAAGGGAGCTCCCATGCATTAAATGCATGGGACTAGGTGATGGGTTGTGTAGGAGAGAGAGGGGGACGTCCCCTGCAGAATGCAATGATCAGGGGACTCTGCGCCGTACTGAGACGGTTGCAAAGTTTCGAGCACGTGACAGAAAAGCAGTGATTTGACCGGTCTTGACCATGCGTACGCCACCTGTGACCTACCGTGCGCCAGGTCAAACTCAGTCAACGGTCGATGATCGACACGTGGCAAGTACCTGGCGCACGCCAACGAGAAGGTGGCGTAAGCAAGGTATGGCTTTGCTGAGGTTCATTTGGCTCGAGATTTGAAGGGTTTGAAGTGGGCTTTGAAAGCGGGCTTTGAAGGTGGAGGATCCAACATCTAAAGCTCAAATCCATCCATCGACTCTGGACTGTTCTCGACCGTTTATCATCATCGGGTCAACAACGGAAAATAAAAAGGACTAATCCGGACAGTCCAGAATGGGGTGTCTACACACGCTTTGTGGGGAACCTGAGGATGACGTTGTAGATGTTGAAGAAATTGAACTTGGAGGTAATTCTAATCCTCCTGTGTCTACGAACGCCGATGTTATTGATGTTCAAGATGATACAATAGTTGAAGTTGGACAAAATACTGAAAATAGATTGAAAAGAAAGGTTCCACCACAAGGGCCTAAACCTAAAAAAGAGCCTGGAAAAAGATATAGATCTCCTTATTGGGATCACTTCAACGAGATTAAAGAGAATGAGATAACCAAATGGGCTGAGTGTAAGTATTGCAATAAACGATATGCGGCTGAAAGTAAAAAACACCGCGTTAGTAATTTGAAAGCTCACCTCCCAGCTTGCCCACTATATCCTAATAGAGACCAACATGGGCAACAAAACCTTTCATTTCGACCCACAGACGGGGGCGGTGTCGACGTTGTGACTCATGTCTTTTCTTTTGACGATTGTAAGAGAGCTCTTGCCGAAATGGTCATCATTGATGAACTACCCTTTAGGTTCGTTGAGGGAATTGGGTTCAGAAGGTTTTGTAAGGTCATGCAACCTAAGTTCTCATCAGTTTCTCGCCAAACGATAACTAGAGAGGTTGGTGCAATTCATCAAAATGAGAGGGGAAAACTGAAAAAATTCTTGAAGGGTCGTAGGATTTGCCTCACGACCGATACATGGACATCAATTCAAAATCTTAACTACATGTGTCTCACTGCACACTTCATTGATGATGATTGGAAGTTGCAAAAGAGAATCTTAAACTTTTGTCAAATTGAAGATCACAAGGGAGTTACCATAGGCAAGAAAATTGAGTCATTGTTGCTTGAGTGGTATGTTGATGGTATTTTTACTTTAACGGTAGATAATGCAAGTTCGAACGCCACGGCTATTGAGTATTTGAAAAGGAAAACAATAGATTGGAAAAGAACTGTCTTGGAGCATGAGTATATACATATGCGATGTTGTGCACATATTTTGAATCTTATTGTTGTTGAGGGGTTGAAAGATACTAGTGAGTCTATTCTCCGTGTTCATGATGTCGTGAGATATGTGAGATCTTCTCCACAAAGAATGGAGACTTTCAACAAGTGTGTGGAGAAGGAGAAAATTAAGTCCAAACAAACTGTGTGTCTTGATGTGTGTACTCGGTGGAATTCCACTTACTTAATGTTAGAAGTAGCCATCAAGTTTGAGAAGGCATTCCAAAGAATGGGGGAGGAAGATAGTAGTTTCATAAAAAATTTTGGCATAAAGGAAGGCGAGGAGGATTTGTCATCGGAGTTGGAGGGCCTAGGTGGGAGCCATAGGATTAGTGTCGCAACTCCAAGACAACCAACTGTCCCAAATAAGCTTGATTGGAAGAAGTGTGGGTTATTTGTTATATTCTTGAAACTTTTTTATGATGCAGCCAAGAAATTTTCGGCTTCTTTATTTGTCACGTCCAATATGTTCTTTCATGAGTTGTATGATGTTCAAGTGAAGATAGATGAATTAATTGCCAACCGAGATCCTCATATGTCTTCAATGGCAATTGAAATGAAAAGAAAATTTGAGAGGTATTGGGGGGATCAAGAGAAATTCAATCCCCTACTTTATGTGGCAGTGACAATGGATCCGCGGTATAAGTTAAGGTTCGTGAAGTTTTGCTATACAAAATCCAAAGGGAAGGCGGAGGGTGAGAAAATGGAGAAAAAAGTGAAGGATGTTTTGAACCGGTTGTATGATTCTTATGCAAAAGAGGGTGAAGTTAGACAAAATGTGTCTAGTTCAAGTCCAATGCCGAGGGTGGAGAATGAGGATTGTGATTCTCGCTTGAATTTAGCTATGGAATTTGACACTTACTTGGAGGAGGAGTATTCTAGTGTTTGTTCCTCGGAGGTAGACAAGTACTTGGGGGATTTGTGTGAACGTAGGGACAATCCGGATTTTGATATCTTGATGTGGTGGAAGAACAATTCCAACAAGTATCCAATCTTGTCAAAAATAGGGTGTGATGTATTAGCTGTGCCCGTGTCTACTATTGCTTCTGAGTCAGCTTTTAGTACGGGTGGTCGCGTATTTGATCCATTTCGGAGTTCACTCTCACCGTCAATGGTTGAGACTCTTGTATGCACCCAAAATTGGCTTTTAAGCACGGTTCCAATCTCTCTTTGACAGGCTATGGATAAAGTTGAAGATTTTGAACGAGGTAATTTAATTTAGTTGATCCGGACAATCTGGTCTACAATTTAATTGATTTGGTCTATTCAATCAAAACATTTTATAGTATTGTATTGAATTAAGTGTGTGTTTTTTTTCCAGAACTCTTACAAACTGATGATGCAAGTTCTTAGGGATTGATGGGGCTTTGGACCTTGGTAAAACATAACAGCAGAATCAGCAGATGTTGTTTGATGATCTTTGAAGTTTTTACTTATCAAAAAAAAAAAACTATGAAGTTTTTAATTGTCTTCTAATTTTTCTTTCTATGTAACAGGTTTGAACTTTGAACACACATGGGAATTATGGGGTTGGGAGCAGCAGCACTATGGAGTACTATGGACTATTGGCTAATTTTGAACTATTATGGACTTTTTTAATCATTTTAGACTTGTTTGGTTGTTGTCTGAACTTGTAATATGGTGGTAGGAAACTGAAAATCTTTTGACTTCTTGTTGATTGGTTGTGTTTGTGTATGGCTGCTGAAAAAACAGGGGAGTAGAGACTAGAGAGCAGCTCTCTGTAATTTTTTTTTTTGTTTTTTGCATGTGTGGTGGACCGGTGGTGCTGGAAGAAACTATAAATGTTTGTGACTGCAGAGTGCAGACTGCTCAGTGCTCACTGGTTGAGAAAACAGGGGAGGGTTGGCTGCTCTACTGCTCTCTGGAAAACTGGAAACATTTCCAGCTGAAATGTTGGGTTTTTTTTTTTGTTATGTGGTTGACTGGTTGTTCTTTTATGTCATGTAGTTGTGTAACTTGTGTTTGGAATTTGGATTGACAAATGTGGAAAACTCAAAAACAAGGCTTGGGGCCTTGAATTGAGCAATTGGGCATGGCCCAAAATATTTATATTAATCCTTGGGCCATTTGGCCTGCTAAAATGGTGGGAAACTAGCCCAAAATAACTAAAGAAGTTAAAAAATTAAATGGCCCAGAAAAATAAAACCGGCCCAAATAATGGCCCAACAAAACCGGCCCAATCCGATAATCCGACCGAACCCGACCAACTCAATCCGACAACAGTTCGGTTGGAACCCGACAAAGTGCACGGTCGGGTTCGGGTGGCATTTATTCAACCCGACAATAGTCGACCCGACCCGAACCCGAAAAAATCCGACCGTGGACAGCCCTATTGGCCAGCCAAAGATCTACATCCCTACAATGTTGGCACCTACGCCGAGGAACATGGCCAAACAATACAAATATCTCACAAGCAGAACAAAGTGAAAACAGAGCTAACTAAAACGATCTCCCTGGCCAATTGGAGCTGAACGAAAAGTTGACTAGGGCACTAATAGTCACTTGGCAGAGCAATAGACAAACTCCAATATACTCATAGATAACTGGAGATAACTGGAGGTTCAAGGCAATGAACAAGAAATCCTCTTGACATGCTTCAAAACTTCGTGGACATGCACACTTGGATTACTTGACGCTGGGACTAACAAACCTTTTTGCAGTCTGCAACTTCATGGATAGGCAGAAACATGGTAGGCTTGATGAGGATAGGCAAGTAGTGGTAAAGTTTATAGCAATATCAAAGGAACAAGATCCATCATCTACTGATATAAACATATCATGGTACTACACGACATGAAACATTGAATCTGGAACAATCTTGGCAGTAAGAGAGCAGTCTACAAAAAAGTCTTCAAAGTTAAGATTATGTAATCTAGGCAAACCTGGTTGAATTGTTGAAAATAGGATAGGACTGACATGGATAAATAGCAATATCAGAGGAAAAGGAACCCCCTCATCTACAGCTCTAAACAAGGAAATCAGAATTTCCTTCGTCAAGAAACCATTCTCAGCTAGAGAGCAGGAAAATAGATTCAAACCTGCTAATCTTGATGTGTAGCCATAATGTAAACCACTGTGATAATTGAATAAATGGGAAGAACCACTAACCCAAGACACAAGACTCAATAGAAAGACTCAGACACACACCAGGCGGTCCAGGCCCCCAAATCTACAAAAGAGAACAGCAGACCCAATTCAAAAACCACCAACCCCTAAACAAAATAGGTCAGATCAGATAGACACACAGCAACAGACAGACACAAAACCAAAGAGCAGCAATCAAAGAAGCCACAGCCTGTAGAAAAATAAAACAAAGCAAGACCCAAATACTCCACGAGAAACTTTTACATATACTGGGGATACCAAGCCCATGGTATCCCCTCCGATCCGTTTTCTCATTTTTCAGTCATTTTTTGATCACATTTGGATGATCGATTTTGTTCATTTTGTAGAGTTCGGCGAGAACCTTAATCATACAAAAAATTGTGTTCATCATATTTTATTTGATACATGATCGGCACACGTGAAAATCGCAAAAAAAGCAAAACTGGGTTTTAATCCAGTGTGTTTTTGGACTCATTTTTGCTTTTTTTGCGATTTTCATGTGTGCCGATCATGTATCAAATAAAATCTGATGAACACAATTTTTGGTATGATTAAGGTTCTCGCCGAACTCTACAAAATGAATAAAATCGATCATCCAAATGTGATAAAAAAATGACTGAAAAATGAGAAAACGGATCGGAGGGGATACCATGGACTTGGTATCCCCGGTATATGTAAAAGTTTCTCATACTCCACAAACCCCCAACAAAGGGGCTAACATCGTAGTTCAGTTTGTGCTAGCTAGAGAAAGCAAAAGTATTTGGACTGGAAGTTCTACAGACCAAAAGGCTTCCTATCTACTTGTGGTTGTAGTTTGTGTGATGCTGCGCAAAAGTATTTGAACTGGAAGTTGTACATAGCAAAAGGCTTCCTATTCACTTATGGTTGCAGTTTGTGGTTGTACAGGCATACATACATCAACAATTTACATGCACATACTTCAAAAATATTTTACTGAGCTATACCTACATCAAAAATAATCAAATGAAAGAAGCACAACATAACAGAATAGTGAAACCAGATACATTGCTTGCAACTTAAACTCATTCAGCTTCCAACAAATGTGACCATAAGGCCTAGATTGGAGAAAATAACTTTATCACCTTAACAACTTCCTATGAGCACATCTCTATAGTACTTCAATTATTCATCAAAGGATTGACATCCTATCATACCAGTATCATACTGCAATGAGTTAAGATATAATCATTTTACAATTGAGTGTGTGTAGTAGACTACATTGTTCAAATATGCAGTGAGAAATGTGATAAAGGTTTCCTTACTTGAGTATCACTAGAGAAGCCTATCTCAATCTCTCCATTCTTGCACCCCATAAATATTGCAGTCTGCGACATGAGAGATTCAATGCATCAATGATTAGATAAATAATAATAATAAAAAAAAACACTTTCAAATATATTGCTCAATAAATGAACACTTGAGGATCTTGTTGAACAAACCTTAATCCTAGCTTCCTCAAAAAAATTGAACACAAAGGTAAAAAAGTAATTAATTAGCAAGTCTCGAAACGCGGCTGAAATAATAACCAAGCAACAACCCAATTCCACCATGCATTTATATATTTGCATAAGGATATTGTTTATTTTCCAATAATTTGTGCCATACTGATCTGAAGAAGGATCTTGGCAGATACAAATACATGAAACCTTATCAGCCCAAACTAGGACAGAAGTATGATGTTGGCCACCGTAACGAAAAGGAAAGAGAGCTATTCTTTTTTACGCGAGAACCTAGAACAAAGCATAGAACAAACCACTAAACAGAACACAAAAAAACAGGATAGGGGAAAATTTTCAGTGAGTTACGCTTCAGGAAATCAAGGCCGCTTATCGGCGAGGTCCGCGAGGAGCTTCTTGAGACATTGGGAGGTGATGCTGGTCAGATTCCCCATGAACTTGGTGTACTCGCGATTATCACCGTTCCTGGAGCCAAGGAGCTGTAGATCAGCAACTGTTGGCCCATTTCTTCTCTGCTTTTCTTCAAACCAAAACCCTAAAAAAAAAATTTGCAGGCACATTATATGAACCAAACAGGAACGAAATTAGCACTAACAAAGACATGCAAAGCGGGCAAATCAGATATATAGAAATAAAATTTAAAGAAAACCCTAGGTCTACAGCCAGAAAGGATTAACACCCACAGAAAATATTTATACCTTATGCAATTTCTGCTAGCCTAGGGTTTAAAATTTGACGGTGGGATCGTCCTGGGAGCGTGAGTTAACTGGTTTTTTTTGCTTTGCTCGCACTCTCTCTCCGTGCCTGAAGAGGTTATGGCCGGTGGCCAAAACCGGCGTCAGTGGCGAGGAGGCCATGGAAGACCGGCGTTGGTGGCTTAGGCTTATTGTTCTTCCGATCTTCACAGAGAGAGAGAGAGAGAGAGAGAGAGAGAGAGAGAGAGAGAGAGAGAGAGAGAAAGAGGTATTAAATGAGGGAGGGAGGATGATAAAAAAGGTGAGTTAGTTCGATGCCTAGCCGGATCACCTCGTCGAATCCGCCATCTCGCATCTCTTCCTCTTCCTCTCCCTCTCTCTCTCTCTCTCCCTCTCTCTCTGTCAAAACATGTTCATCTTCGTCTGCCTATGTGTGTGCATGTGTGTTGTGCGGGACAGTGAGAGAAGAAACGTGAACAGAGGAAGCCACGTAGCCCACAAAGTGGAAGAAGTAAAATTACCATACTGCCCAATCGACAAGAACAACATCCAACAATGGAGGGGTATAATTGTCCAAATTTGGCCAAAATGAAACTGCTTCTTCTTTTAGAGGAGGAGGAGATATTTGAATAAGTTTTTTCTACAAGAATGATTCTCTATGCAAGTTTCCCATTGTGAATCTAATGAGCTTAAAATTGGAGGACGCTTGGACGTTAATTAGCATCCTCGCCTCCCCTATTGAAATTTTCTATTCAATTGACTTATTTCATATATATGTATTAGATTTTATAAACTTGATTGATATCTTTTTGCTTTTTTGGCTCATCAAAAAGAAAACTTATGACCAGAATAAGGAAAAAAATCGCTCAAGAAGAAAATCGTTTCATGATGATAACAATGCCTAAATCTGAAAGTGCCAATTTTTCACTTCATTTTAGGATAAAAATGCCTTTGACAATAACTTCAGGGTCTGTTATGTCCTGTTGAGGTTATATATCCTAAGTTGAGTTTCATGGTTGCAACTGTAGTCGCATAATCTTTCAAAATGTCATACGCTCCTGTTGTCAATTCTTATTCTATGCTAGCGCTTCAATTCTTGCTTTTGCGGATTTTAATAGTTTAGGATGTGTTTTAAAGACATTTTTATGCTCGTGTTCGCACTCCCTTTCCCGCTCTCATGACTGCTGTGACTTAGGTTGGAACCATTCATTTTTCTTTGTATCAAATCCCAATTGTTGGATTCCTTTAATTCTTTGCAGACACAAATAATCATGTGATCGACGATTAAAAAAGAAGTAATCATATGTGATCAAAATAGACCAACTTGAACAAATTTGCAAGACAGACCATTTTCTTTTATTCTCGTTGGCCAATGGACCCGGGCAACAAAAATCCATAGGAATCAGTAGAAAACCGTGTGCCTTGGTTCTTTACTCTCTCTTTTTCTGAAGATGTCTATAAACTCAAAAATATAAAACGTTTTATACAACATACTAATGTGGTGCTGTTTCATCGATCTGTAATTTAAAAAAAAAATAGATAAACTCAGCCAACGCAATCAACGCACATGCACTACAATATGCCAATGTGCCAGTGTATCATTTGACAAATCGAAGAACAGCAACTCATTCAATTTTTAACAAAGTAGTCACATTGACATGAATAAAATGTTGTATGATAAATTATTCCTATTGAATAGATAGACCAGATTGGAGTCTTCGTACTTGAGCGGACGATATCCAAACTCTTGTTTTAAATTGTAATGTACCCTTCCTTCGATCGTTGGGGGTAACTCTTGTGCACATTGGTTGCCGTCTAAAAGCCAATGCCGGTGTGGTACCCCTTAGTTGTTCTTCGATCCCCTGATCTCTGTAATTTGGTTCAAGACTTCCATATAGCTAGGCATTGGATTGGACAAATTTGCGACAAAAAGACGGAGAAATTTCCAGCGACATCCTCCGCTACATCCTCCCTCCAACATGATATTGCTTCTTCCTAATCCTCCTCCTCTACATCCTCCCTCCATCATTCAAGCAAGGTTATTGTTTTTTTTTTTTTTTTCAATTTCAATATTTTACATACACCTTCAACGCACATATTTTTAAAAAATCAATCAAGTTACAACTGCAAAAGGATGAAATTAAGGATAACAATATAAAAGTGAAAGAGTAATTACTTGCTTAAGTGCCAAACAGTCTACACTTAGAACCAATTTCTTTGACAAGTTGATCCACTAAAACACCATACTTGGGAAAAAAGAAATTCATTCCAAACCTTTAGACAACCGTGGAAGTCAAATCCACCAAATGCCAGTAAAATGTAATGCTGCAAAGACGATCATGTAGCATTTTGTGACTAGTTCGATTCGAACCAAAACACCCAACCATTGTAGCTTCATCATTTAAATAATCCCGTCATTTGGTTAACTTTCCTGAATAAAGTTGTGTTCTTAAATCACTCTCCTATAACGCTAATCACTGTGGAAGTTGGCATGATGCCAGACTCTCCATGTGCGGTGGCATCAACATAGCAATCTGCTCATACACAGTCTAAAACAAATGGGGCAACGCCTTGTAAACCGAGGAAACCTCTTTCATGGCGGCACTGCCAGCTCCCCCTCCATCTGCACCCTCCCCACCAATTGTCCAAACACTAATTTTTGGTTGCAATCCCTTGATCGCTTCTGCGTTGATCCTGGCAATGTCTGTGAACATTCCACCAGTGATCATCAAGTAATCTCTCAATGCATTGTAGTCTCCTCCTAAAGCCTGTAACAAGGTGGAGATGTAAATCCCTTGTGCCTTTGCAAGAGCCACCAGTCCCTGAGCCTCCCTCATCTTGGCATAGAGCTCTGCATCTGCTGCTTGTTGCCGAGCATACAGTTGTGCATCGGCTGCCAGACGTTCACCCTCGGAGGCTTTTTGTTTCTCGTAGAATGCTGCTTCTGAAGCCTTCTGCTTATTGTAGAGATACCAGTTTGCCTCTAGCACCTGTGAATTGTTTCAGACATTAACCAGACATATAACTCTTAGGGAAAATTTCAAAATAGCACCTGACCTTTCACACAAATCACACACAGGCATCTGACCTTTTAAAATTATCAAAAAAACACCTGACCTATTTAAAAACCTATCAATTTTACACCCGCCGTTAACTTTCCATCCAAAACAAACGGAAATTCTAAAAATGTGCATTTTGGCATGAATATTGGCAAAACAAGATTAAGGCTCATTTTGGCAAAACACAATATTATACTCATAAATAAGATTAAGGCTCGATTTGGCTTTAAAAGTCAATTAATAACTTAATTTTTGTCTTTATTCAAAAGAAAAAAAACGCATTTGTTAGTTTTGCTTCAATACGAATCAAAAAGTCATAAAAATTACTTAACTTTTCAATCCAAACCCACCCTAAATAAGGAATCAAGCTTTATTTAGTAATTGCATACCCATAATTATGCAGCCAAATAAGATTACTCCGTATTAAAACAAAAGAAGGCAAAAACAAAAAATATAGAATAGTCCAGCTTCATTTAATAATTAAATACCCATGCCTTGGCACTTTTCACACCTACCCATGACTATTATATATTTTTTGTTTTTGTTTTTTCCTTTGTTTAATACAAAGTAATCTTATTTAGCTGTATAGTTATAGGTATTTAATTACTAAATTAAGCTTTGATTCCTTATTTAGGGTGAGTTTGGATTGAAAAGTTAAGTAATTTTTGTGACTTATTGATTCATCTTGACGCAAAACTAACAAATACATTTTTTTTCTTTTGAATAAAGATAAAAATTAAGTTATTAATTGACTTTTAAAGCCAAATCGAGTCTTAATCTTGTTTATGAGTATAATATTGTGTTTTGCCAAAATGAGCCTTAATCTTATTTTGCCAAAATGCACATTTTCAGCATTTCCATCTGTTTTGGATGGAAAGTTAACGGTGGGTGTAAAATTGATGAATTTTTAAATAGGTCAGGTGTTTTTTTGATAATTTTAAAAGGTCAGGTGCCTATGTGTGATTTGTGTGAAAGGTCAGGTGCTATTTTGAAATTTTCCCTAATTCTTAGCTTGACTTAAGTACCATTCTGCCGAAAATGAACTGGTAGAAATAGATCTTATAACTAATAGACATCTTAAGTGGTTGCTAAAATATAAGCTTAGAGGCTTTCTTCCAAACGGGGCAGGCCAATCACTCATCCTACTACCACACAAATTTCAAGCCATAGGAACTTTCAAAAGATGTTACGTTTCTATTGGACTTCCAACAACATAAATCTATAGTAAAGGAAAATGGAATCCATAATTAATGGACAAAAGGATCATCTTTGAAGGTGCTACGCCACAAGGGCAACATAATTTTCATATCCATATTTTGTAGTGGGGGGAAATATCCGAAGGTCCAAGAGGTTCAGGATACTCAGGATTTGATATGATGTTCCTAACCAGATAGTTGTCTCAGTTCATCTGCTCCACAAGGAGCCCAGATACATCAGTCGTACACATTATCCGAAGGATAAAGTGTCTGGAGGGGCCCAGCCGAGCTTCAAACCTGTTCCGAAGGAAGATACCCGTTTGTTCGGATATGATAGTTGACAGATTTCTTTCGTTCGGTGAAACACGCTAACTATTGCTCCTCGTTCCTTCGGATACGATAACTTCACTCGGAGGCCACAGTTCCAGAACCTTCTAGAAGGTTCCACAGAAACGTGGGAGAGCGCCTCTGATAAAAGATGGGACGTCTCTGATTGAGGTGACCCCCCCTTTATTCTGACTGGGCGGCTCCCCTTTTTCCCACAAGCGGCGGTCATTTAATGCTCCTGACTCGTGACGTCATCCGAGCATCAGTGAGCACGTGGATGGCAGAGACTACCCGTTCTACACTCTTTCTTTCCTTGCCTATAAATAGGAGGACATCTCCTCCAAGAGGGGGGTCAGCTCTCTACACACTCTTTACTCCCCTAGCATATATTTTCTTACCAAACTTCTTCCCGGCTCCTTTTCTGACTAGATCGTCGGAGCTTTTTCCCGGAGGAACGACCCCCTCCGGTTCTGCAGGTACCTGACGTCCGGTGCCACGTCGCTCGGTTCAGAAGGGTCAAGATTGAGGAGAAGAAATCAGCCCCCCACATATTTCTACCAATGAATCTACTGATATGACTGCCCAAGCACAACCCAAAGCACCCAACAGGACTTGGCTTCGCAAGAATGATGGTCAAACTTCAAAGCACAAACCCTACCTCTTGGGAAATAATACAAGAAGGCACACTTGCAAGTATCAAAGTTCCCTTCATCCCTCAAGGTTCAAAATATTCAAAGTACCCTTCTCCCTCAAGGTTCAATCACACATCCTGTCCAATGGGTAAGTCGTACAAGAATCACAAGCAGTGTGTTAACCCAATGTTTCTGCATGGTTGAGGCGAAGCACGCATGTGTGTGGGGTGGCCTTTTAATAACACCAACATCCCAAATAGGTGTGCCTATTTCTTTTTTGGGACCTCACAAAAAATTGTCTATATCTCACAATTTACAATATTTTTTTTTTATGATTTTGAGATCATTGTTAAAGAAAACTAATTGAGATCTATTGAACAAGATCCATATTGAATATATATAGACAATTTTTTGAGACGTCCTAAAAAAGAAACAGGCACAACAATTTGAGATAGAGGGAGTAAAACATTGGGAGCCTGAATACCCAATAGTAACTCTATCTTTCCCTCCAACCAAAAATGCAAGGGTTATAATGAACAACCCTTTTTTGCCCCTAGTTGTGAAAAGTACGACAGGGATAAATGAAGCTCAGGAGACATTAAACATTCAAAATACATACCTTAACCTCATATTCGACACTAGCCTTGCTGAGATGTTCAGCCTTGAGTTTCTCTATTTCTGCCAATGCTCTTTTCTTCTCCACCTCCCTCTGCAACTCAGCCTCTCGAATAGCCACCATTTTCACCGCCTCCACCTCAGCCATCATTGCTAGCTGGCCCCACCCTGCCTTCTTGGTTGAAAGCTCAGCAATCGCCACTGCCACATCAGCCTCTCTCTGGTTCTCAAAAATCTTAACCTCTGTTTTCACCTTAATCTCCTCCTTCGTCGCCTCACCTTGCCTTTGTGTGGCCATAATCTTGGTTTCCGCCTCAATTTTGGCAGTGCTCTGATATGTAAGCCCTACGCTTTTCTTAGCTCCAATCTCACCCTTCATATTCGCTTCTGCCACATCCACCTTGGCCTGATTCACTGCTTCCATTTGCACTTTTTGCCCCAAGTAAGAAAAGTACTCATGTCCTCTAACATCCACCAGCTGCTTAATATTGGCATTATAGATCAAAAGCCCAAACTCGTTAAGTTCACAATGAACCTTTTCAAAAACCTCCCTTTTGAAATCTTTAGTGCCTTTGAAAATTTCTTCCATAGTCATGGAAGCAGCAATCACCCTTGTTTCCCCCTCAATAATACCCTGCACAAGCTCTTTAACATGGCTGGAATTGCGGTGATGATGAGAGAGAAGCTTAGCGTATTTCAAGAGGCTTTTGTGGTCATCAGCCCGTGGGCCAATGGTGAAAACAGCAGGAAGAAGGAATGAAAGTTTCTCGGAACTCATGGCATTGACTTCGAAGGAGAAGTTGATTGGCGTTATATCAAAGACTATACAAGATTGGCATGGCCATATGAAGGCCTTCTTCGCAAGCTTTATGTTATCAATACCAGCACCGGTAATCGCCAGATATTCAGATGCCTTCGCCACTTTGTACCACATTGTGTTTTTCTTTTACTTTGGCTCTTTCTACTGAGGATAGCAAAAGCATGTTTAATAAAAAAAATTCCCTTTCCAAAAAAAAAAAAAGGATTCTCGATAAGAATACACAATTGAGCATATAAATTCAAAAAAGGAAAGATGTTGAACAGTTATCGTTATTGAACTTTTGTTACTACGAAACCCTAGAGTGGATTGACGGATTTGCTCTCCACATGATTAAGTTTCCTGAATGACTGCGACTAAAAGAATATACGAGTTTGGAATGGATCTTAGGTGCACGAAGCGGGAGCGGGTGCGGGGGAATATAGAAGCTCCCAAGGTTGGGAGCATGTACTTATATTATGAAAATAATATAGCAAAGAATACTCACTTTAAAAAGTATAATAATTTAAGAAGTAAAAATATGGACCAAGTCCTCCGTAAGTGTAAAAAATGGGCTAGTGGTAAAATATATGATTTCTTTTCAAGATATCATGACTTAGGCTAGATATGTGAGTTCATCAAAGACCAATTAAGAAAGCCAAATGATAGATCCTTGTTTTTCTATACAAATATCATATAAAAGCTCCCTTCTTCGTACGGAGCAAGCTCCCATCTCGATGGGAGCGGGCTCCTGTCAAGCTCCTTAGTTGGGAGCGCAAAAACGTGCTCCCAAGATGGGAGCGACACCACTTTAGGAGCTCCCTGCAACTAAGGAATGGATGCCCACACCTCTAAATACAGGGAAACAAAATCCAAAACATTAAAAGGGCTTCTTGGTAAGAGTCTGAATGAAGAGAGAAGGCCCTTCAGCTCATGACTAAGGAGTAAGGAGACATGGACCGAAGAAATATTCTTCTTAAAACTACATTTTTCTTTCCATGATAATTAGAGCATTTGATACATAATACAGTAAACTCTAATTACTAATTATGCTTGCTGCATGGGTGTCACATCTTGGACACCCTTGACAACCAATGGAGTGTCTGAAGTGTATTTCCTACATTCAAAGCGTCCATGTAACATATTTGAAAGCAACGAGAAAATTCTTTTGCTGATGGTTCGAAATTAAAAAAAAAAAAAAAAAAGGTCAAAAGATCAAGTAAACCATCCACTATGCGAAAGAAACAAAAGCCAAGAAAAAGAATTACCGAGTACAACAATATAACCCGTACATTTTTCCCATAGTCACACTCTCAAATATCCAGAAACCAAGAACAATAATTGTTTTTGTTGGTAATCTTAAACATCTTTCCAACACAAACATGATAATTGCATTTGCTGAATATATTTTCCACTGATCTCTCAAAAAATTATGCTAGCAGGGACAGTACTCAGACCTCGTCCTTCAACTACAAATAAGCAGTTCTTGGTTAATAGTAGCTCAAATAAAGAAACTGATAACTGGAGCGTTGATGGGAGGTCTCCTCTCACTCTTTGTTTGGTGAGGCACGGGGTGAGGGGATTGTGCGTTTAATGGAGTTTGATTGTCAAGCATAACACAGTTTACACTGAAGAGTGAAAATTCAGCCAAAGATCAAAGAATCAACAATCAAAGTCCAAGGAGAAAATTAACCTATGAAATTACGAAGTTTGTTTGTTTTGGAGGAAAGCGGAAGGAAATAAAATGAAGGGAAAATACCAAATTGAAACTTATAATTTTTTCGGTTCAGCAACTAAAATCAAAAGGAAACTAATATCATTTTTTGTCGAAAATCTACACATTTATCCAAGATCAAAACAAAACAAAGCATAAAGAATTGTAACGTCAAAAATTACTTTCAAAAAGTACATCAAAGAATTTAGAAACAGCAACAAATCCCTGGCACTAGAAAGAAAGGAGGAAAATTTGAACCGCGGACGCAGAATTCATAAATAACAGAGGCCTGTGTATTCTCACACCGATAACAATACATCCATCCTTATTCATTTTCTTTGGTTCAGCAACTAAAATCAAAAGGAAACTAATATTATTTTTCATAGAAAATCTACACATTTATCCAAGATCAAAACAAAACAAAGCATAAAGAACTATAACATCAAAAAATTACTTTATCTAGAAAATAGCGGACGCAGAATTCGTAAATAGTGGAGACCTTTGTATTATCCCATTGATAACAATACATCCATCCTTACTTATTAAGAGATACATGTATATCAAAAAGTAATAATAATAAAAAAATAGTCCATAGATATTAGTGCTACTTGCCAGGTTTTGGGTCAAAATTGTGTGTATATACGTTGTTGCACCTAAATTTTACTCGCGCCACCAATGCATAGGAAGGAACTTTGCTGATTTGTTTCCACCTTGGGTACTTAGAGGTGCCAAATAATCCGTGAAACTTTTCCAAACTAACATGGAAAACTAGTATATCCAGTGGGAATTTATACTTGCGTAGGGGTCGGGGCAACCTTGCATCCCCGTGTCTGCCGCTGAATTAAGGAAGTAACAGAATCCAAATCTCATTACATTAGCGTTACGCGACTTACCATTCTCTTTTGCCCCATTTTGTTATCCAATTTGAATTGAACTTATAACAAAGTCGACCACTCGATGAATACATAGGTTCTGATCACTAAGATCAAACATAGATATACATAAACACAATTGATCTTAGCCGAAAAGCCGATAAATTAGGCATCCATACATAAACAGAGAGTGAAGCCATAATGGTAATGTCAAAACAATTTCCCCCCATACAAAGATGAAAGACCAATTCACCCCTCACAGAACAAATTTTTATTTTCAGAAGGAAAAAATCAATGGACCAGTAACGAAACTTAAAGAAACATAATAAAGCATACTCGTGGAATCCTGTTGCTTTGGATATAGGGAAAAGAAAATAACAGTAACAGAGAGAAGACAAATTAGTAAATTTATATTACTTGGTACCCAAGAAAGCATTAAAAAAACTCAAAAACTTGGAACTATCCCAAAACAATTGAACAGTGAACTTTTAACTATTCGACCAATCGCTTTGTTTTGTTGGAAGGAAAAATGCTTACCTCTGCTTATGATTTCTGGGTGTGGACCAGACCTAAGACCGAGAGCCAAAGGAAGCCTTGCCGGAGAAAACTTTCTTATGGTTATTGAGGAGAGACGAGAAAGTGTGAAACCCTTTTACCATACGAACATACATGGATGCCGCTTTCTTATTGGGAATCGGAATTTTCCCCGTCCAAGTTTCGACCCCAGGAAAGAGTTCAAATCTGATCCGTACTTTGGCAAATTTAATCTGCTCAAAGACACTTCGCGAGCAGATCATAACCATTGATTACAGTATTGGACGATTCAAATTGCGACTATCTCATCGAGTCTAAACATTTACCGGAGAGAATCCGCTTTCTTTCTTATGGAGTATTTATTGAGTATTATTTTCTCTAATAAATGGAGTATCCAGTTTTCTCCTATTTTTCATGAATTTTTAGCGTGACGTTATTTAGGTCGGAAAAGTTTGAGACTTTTTTTTTTCCCCAAAATTTGAGAGGTAATATTTATCAAAAGATCTCCATGGGAGAATGTTGGGAGTTCATAGATCGGACACCCCAACATAAAGAGCGAAACCCCCTGAACGAGGACATAAACCCCCGAGGGAGGACATTATTAAAACAAAATAAAAGAAGCACCGCCGAGACATCCGCCGCCACTCTTTCGCAACCACCTTGATAGACTCTTAACCATCTTTCGCAACCACATTGATACACTCTTAACCACCACCTCTGCTTTAGGAACACATAGTTGGGAGGTAGTTGCCCAGCAAACGCAGAAGACGGCGTCGAGTCACAAATTTGAGAAGATGGAGGCTGAGAACAGTGATGGACAACATCTTACCCGCAACCACTAAAATCAAAGACCCGAAACGTCGCCGAAAAACAAAATGGCTGAAAAGTTTCCAATGGACGCCCAAATTTCAGTCGCGGGATTGAGAGAGAAAACGATCCGATGGTGGGGGGAAGAGAACAGAGGTAAATAGATTGGAGGGAAAGGATCCCTCCCCTCCCGCCGCCTGAGAAGGGGGGAGGGGAAAGACTATTGGTTGTTAGGGTTTGGAGATTTTCGATTTCTGAGGTTGATGAGAGCTTTTTTGGGAAGCCGAATATAGAGAGTTAGTTTTTTTTTTTTTTTTGTAAATGAAAGAAGCATACCCATTTATAAAAGTCATGCGGCGTCTACAGATTATCGCCGAAATACAGATCAAGCCATTTTGTAATAACAGATTTCCATCCGAATACAGAGATACAAAGATATAGCCAAACCCTAAAGCTAACGATATACAAGAAAAGCAAAGGGACGAAACTGATGTCTAACGCCTAAGCAAGAGCCATCACACATTCCACACCGTTATCAAAGAGGATCGGCATAAGTGGAGCTATAGTACCTAGACACTAGACGCGTCGGGATGGCAGAGCTCCATATCAAATACAACATCAAAAACCAATGGAAATCAACAACCCACCGGATTAAATCCAGACAGAAACTGGACTGAATCCGGACAAAAACAAAATAAAATAAAATATACACTCTCCTGTCATTGAGCAGCCATTCTCTTGTCTAACCCCTTACGGATCAAAGCTCTGAAGCCAACGACTTAAGAAGCCACTGGCGGCGAGCAGAGCGGTGACGAATGACAAGCGGTTTGCGTAGAGAAACGGAAGGAGAAACCAAATCTGGAGGCAAAGACTGATTCCTCTCCTCCTGCCACCCAAAGTTGGGTATAAACCCAAGGGAAAGGGAGGGGAAGAAAAAAAGAAAGTGTGGCGTCTGTTTTAGGTGCTTTCCTTTAATATAGAGAGTTAGGGCTTGTTTGATAATCAAAATTGAACACTTAAAACTGAATCAGTTAAGTAATAAGTTATTCAGTAGGTTTAATAACGACATTATACATTGCTTAACAAATCAAGTGCTACTTAAAATGTAGGTTAACAAGTTGAAAAAAATTAAGTAGTTTTGAGCTACTTAATTTTGACTGAATTATTGTGTACTTGCATTTAAACAATATACTACCATCACCATCACTCCACCACCACCACTACTTCGCCACCACCACCATCACCACTCCCACCACCACCACCACGTCGCCACCATCACTATCACTCCACCACCACCACCACCATTATTACCACACTGCTAACACCACTACCATATTGTCGTCGTCGCCGCCACCACCACTACAATGCCACCATTACACAACAATCACTCCACTGACACCACTCACTGTCACCATTACACCATCACTCCACCGCCGCCGCCACCATTACACCACCACCACTCACTGCCACAGTTACACCACCATCACTCCACCACCACCACCATTACACCACTATCGCCAACACTCCAACACCACCACCGCCGCTGCCACCAACACCACTCCATCACCACCACCACCACCACCATTCCACCATGATAATAAGTACATTGTGACCATTAATAAATTAAGAGAGAATCGGAACTAAAATTAATTTATCATTTTTTTAATTTGGTACTTAATATGTTTACCAAACAGCTTTTCAACTTAAAAAATTCAACATTCAGCACTTAATTTTTCAGCATTCAGTTTCAATTTTCAGTTTTATCAAACAGGCCCTTAGTTTAAGACTAAAAAATGGTAAAAATAAAAAGAAGTGAGAAATAAAATCAATAAACAAGTTGCATGCAATCTCCTAAAATAAGAATTGCTTTTGGTGTGGAATTGGGTGGACTGGCCAAAGGCAAATAATAAATATTCTCAATTCCTTGGCACATTTTCACAAGATGGTAAAATTTTAGCATTTTATGCCAAATTGATTAGACTGAATTTGCCTAACTGTAATAAGCATATTTAGAATTTAGAATCAATATTTGATTGTTATCTGAAATTAATAAATACCTGTCTATGCAAGTTTCGATAAATTCGGCAATCCTTCTTAATTAACAGAATTCCCAATTTTTTATAAAAGCTTTCACATAAATTGAAACCCAGGGCCTCTATAATTTGTCTTGTATTAGTAGAATTATTGTACGTTTCGATTTTCGAAAACGTTAATTAAATAGTTTTAATTTATTTAAATTCCATAAAAGAATTTCATTAATTAAAAGGCTGTCAATCATAGTCAACAATAGCATACTGTAGTACAAACCTACTAAATTACTGAAGTTTACGTTTAAGTTCTAAAAATCACGACTACACTCTTAATGTAAAATATGAAAATGAACAGAACAATTTACGAGGCAAGGGATCCAAGATTGGTTCTCCTGCTCAGCTAGTGGTGTGCACTGGTCTGGTCGAGTCAGGTTTGGCCCAAACCCTTAGCCCAACCCAACTAGGGCGGGTAGGCCATTTTGGACCCATAACCGATCTATGTAACTGGCAAAACCATCTGGAAAATTGATTCTTTATTGCGAGTTAGGTTGGTTAGGTTGGGCCAAAACTAGATTGGGCTTCTTTAATTACAATTTTATGTCTCAATTACTATTTTTTATATTTTGATTCCAATGGCCCCATAAAACCCATTCTTGTTGGTACTGGATTGGGCTTCCTTAAACAATGTTGGTCTCCTATGGCTACCCTTCTTCCAAGGTCTTGGTAGGCTGCCCTGTCTTATCAACACTCTCTATCTTTATTCTTTTTTGAGTTATTTGCCTAGATACCCCTCAAAGTATATCCATTTTTCACGGTCACCTCCTCTACGAATTTTACCTACAGCCAAACCTCCTCATTAAACTTTACTTTTTAGAGTCCTAACTCCGTTAACGAAATGAACAAAAAGACCATTTTGCCCTTACTTATATAATCCCAACATCTCACCAAATTCCCACACCAGTTCACGCCATTTTTGTCTTCCCATTAACCACAACCAAGCACCACCACCGAACACCCACTACAAGAAAATTCACAATTCCCGACTAACCATTTAGTCGGCAAATGTGAGCTTTTTAGTCAGCAAAAGGTTTTCCCGACTAAATAATTTAGTCGGCAGTTTTGTCGACGAATGAGAGTCGTCAAATGTATTTGCCGAGTAAAAAATATTTAGTCGGCTAAAGTTTGTTTTATTATCGACCATCATGTTTAGTCGCAAATTAAAATTTAGTCGGTAAATATTTAGAATATCACCGACTAAACTTTAGTCGGGGAATGCTAACACTCATCAGCGACTAAGTTTTTAGTCGGCAATAACAGATTTTTTTTTAAAAAAAAATGGGAAATAACAATCAATGACTAATTTTTTAGTCGACAATAACAGCTGTTTTTTTTTTTAAAAATTTGAAAAATAACAATCAATGACTAATTTTTTAGTCGGCAATAACAGCTGTTTTTTTTTTTTAAATTTGGGAAATAATACCTTTGGTAACCAATTCTAAAAGCTGAAATCCGAGAAAAAACTACAATCCTTTTCCCATTTTCATTCCTTGTAAATTGAAGCCAAGGATCATTACATCCACATTTGCCAACGTGCCGTAATTAATAGGAAACTAAAAATTCCAATAAATAGAGTTGTCCACCAATTATTTAGTAAACAAATTATAACCAAATCCCTAGAGTGCAAATTAATGACACATCGAATGACAACAAGGGGAAAACCAAAAATCGAAGCAACAGTATACTAACCATGTAATATTAAACAAAATGTATCCAAACAAAAAGTTCAACTCACTGCACGTAGAATCCACAACCAAAATCTAACGTTGATCTTCATAGTCCGTAACCCAAAGCACCCAAAGCAGAACCACGGGATACTCCACTAAAATGACAATTTGTAAAAAAAACAAACAAACCACCATCTATTATGCAATATGATCTTGTGCACTACCAAAATCAGATATGCAGTTGGTCTTCTACTATATCACCAACATCGAAAATTAAATTGAAACCCAATTTGTTCCAGTTCGCACGAAACCAATTGAGAAATCTAGTGGAAGCAATTTGAATTTTCAACAAGGGCACCTAGAATTGTCGTGGAACGCTATTGAATAGTTAATGAAACGCCATAGTATTTTAGGCGCTAGTGTTTTCTCCAGTTCTTATCATTGAACGCTGTTATTGCTTCCCTATTATAGCATTTCTAAAAAAAGTCTATTAACTGCTGCTATGGAAAGACATATTTACAAAGGTAATAGTCCATAGAGTGAGGCATTTGCAACGGATAAAATATATGGGGCTAATTACTGCTGATTCTGCCATCAAATAAAAAAAATAAGTGCAAATTTTAAGCGTGCTAGCTCAATGCAGAATTAATTCTTCACATTAGGAGAAGTATAGATCCACAGAGGCACAAACCTTTTCTAATAAATGTCAATAAACCTAGGAAGCAGGAAGGAGAACAATCAGAGAGGAATGTGGCCTCAATGTGGACTAGCTTGTACTTTCTACCAAAAGGGTTTGAACATCCTAAATACTCTATAAATTGCATCACAGAACTAAGCACAAGGATCCCAAACAAGAATTGGCCGAAGAAAGCAACTCAACAACTATAGTGGAATGCAACTAGCCCCGCCCCGGTGACTCTTGAAGTGTCTTTTAGGCTACAAATAACAGTGTACTAGGCTACAAATGGTAGTGTTTTGGGCAACAAATTAAATGATAGTATGTTTTGTATCCACATGAATATATGAAGGAAACATATGTACAAAACTCAATAATCTTCTTGTGTTTTCTAGGAAAACAGTGAAGGCCCACTAGATGAAGGAGAAATCAAAGTGAATATTAGAGCCCTAGTCTGCATTTGGTCAAGAATCAAGGAAAAAATCAAATTGAACCTGTTTAGGGCTTCTTCATTAGACGGCTCCTTGCTTCAATTGGTGCAACAAGTCACAATAGTTTGCTTCTTTTTGTGTATGCAATACGGATCGAGCATATGCTTGCATTAATTTTTTTTTTGTGTGTGCAGAATATTAGGTAAATAGGCATAAACAAAGAGCAAAAAAAAAAAACATCTCATGGAAGAAAATCATGATTGAAACCCTAGAAGAACTGAATGTGGTTTTCAATTTTCCTTTCTTCCAAGTTCAAATCTTCCTTGCCTTGCCACTTGTTACATGTAAAATCCAAAAAGAGGTTAAGAACAACTAAAAACAAAATTTCCTACATCCAAGAAGCCATAATGCAACATCCTTTGCCTGAAGTTATTTATACTGTAAGGTATCGTTAGAATTGGTACTTCTTTAACCCAATGTGCCCTCCAAAACTTTTTACATTCTCATTACCAAAATTATACAAGGGAAACTAAGTAATTTCTCACATGATTTTCCTTATCCACCAACTCTTATCCACCCATAATAACTACCACACAAACTACTTTTTAGCTAATCATCCCTTCTTAGTTAATCCTCATTTATACCATATATTCACCTCTACCTCCTTCCTTATCCCACATCCCCTCGGACCCAATGATGCGTGGGGCTTCACGGTACGCAACCTCCTAGGATTCAACTCTTGCCTTCTCCTCCTAACTCACACAATCCAGAAGGAATTGCAAACCACCACTCTTTTTAACAAGAAAACTACAATTTAGAAAAAAAGAGAGCATAGAGTAGTATTTTCTTGGATTAAACGGTTTTTCTGTAGAAAGTGAGTAGAAGAACTATGTGCATGAAAGGATAGAGGTGAATATCTACAGTGCTAGGTGGTTGAACAAGTTAAGGAACAGGCTAGCTCACTGCTAGCAATGGGTTGTCTTTTAATGGGCAATTTCCCATGGAAAATTGCCAACACTGTGAATAAGTATACAAATAGTATTTAATTAGAGTGGGTCAACCGTAAAAATAATTTTATACCCAAAGCTCAAGAACAACTAAGGCCCAACAACAGGTGAAGCTCAAGAACACTTCAAGCCCAAATTCATATGACTAGGTCCAAGGAGAGGAATGGACAAAAGCATCCAACAATAACAGTACCCCTGTAATTCCCAATCCATGGGGTTATAGACTAGAATATATAAAAACATAAAACGAGAAAATAATAGACAATGTGGGATAGGTCATAGATGTTTTGGAAAGCCACTTAAAATACACAAGTGGGACTGTTTCGGTGTTAGGTTGATTCATTTTTCAGCTCCCAATCCACACTTAAGCTCGAGAAGTTTTTTCTTATTTATTACCTAACTATCCGTAGAGGGAATAGCAGAAAGGGAAATGTAGGTTTTCTGGTGAGGAAGCAACTTATTCTTGATCTTGAACCTATGGAAGTTGGTCCTCTGATTCTCTTGGACAGGACCAAATGTGGGATCAAAGAACCAAATCATGCTAACCCGGTCCTCTGTTATGGTTTGGTTTGGTTCATAGGAAATGGGCCAAATGAACCCCTAGCACTAGCCAAGCAATTGTTGAAGTATTCAATATATCTAATTAATTATTATCTTGATTACTTCTATGAAATCAAACTTCATGTGTCTTACCACAGTGAAATTCCAACCTAGGGTGCCCTAAGGATTTGGATAGCTTAATTTCCCGTTACTAGAAATTGAGCAAACAAAATGAGCATGGACAGAACACATAGTCAATAGCTAGGCCTGGGCTACTAGAATGTGAAGCATGCAACAAGTTGCTGAGCTGCAATGCAGGGTCGGTTCCAACGTAACGCATAAGTCGACTTGCAACAAAGAACTGTCAACTGTTCAATTATATGATAATGTTTCCTTAAGCTACACATGTTCCAAAAAAAGCGCTACCTATCCTAGTCTAGAGAATTAATCCCTTAGACTTGGAATTCCAAATGAGAAAAATACTCTAATTATAGAGGAAAAATTTCTAACACCATGGTATATTAAGGTAATAGCATACATGACAAGACAACAAATAAGTATATAACAGGCAGGTCGATCTATGAGATCTATAGCACATCCAAAGACTCCAAACATATCCTAGATAGGTGGTTTTTAAGCTAAAACACAAGCCAGGAGTAATATGTTATAGCATCCACAAAACTCACCCATTCACCAGGGCAAAGGGACCGATAGTATTTGACAAATTTCCCACATTCACCAGATTCATTTCCCTTTGCTACCACACACCTGCAGTAAAATTGCGGGACATGAAGAATGAGTCAACTACTTGATTCTTAAGTGCGGGAGAATTTAGAACACTGTAAGAGCAAGCCCAAATCATTCATGAATGCCCTAAAACGCCTTCATAGTAGAAAATGTACCTATAGAATTCAATGTAGCGTGTGAAACAACGTCTGCTTTGGTTTGTTGTGGGAAATCGAAAATCAGCCAGAGCAGTCTTCAGTTCAATCTGAAAGGCAACAAAAAGATGTTAAGCATGAAGTGACAGCAGAAAAAATCAATGGAGTTACATTAGACCTAAGCACATTTTGACAGTTATTGCAAGAGTTTAACGAAATTGATCAACTATGTCTCATGCCACTTTAAATATGTGTGGCTATAGGCATATTCATATTTACCAACAAGACATATAATGCCACTTGGCAATTACACTATCGAGGCATAAAGGGCTTAAAGCCATATTCGATGCACAAAACCAACTGATAAATCGGAGAGTAAACATAGATGCAAAACTAAAAAATGGAAAAAGTATAGTCTAAGTATCAACATATACCCCTCCAAAAATTAAAAAAATCACATATCTAACCCAGCCATGTCCCCATATGTGTCCCCTAGTGTTATTGCCATGTCGCCCTCCAAAAACTCGATTTCCAGCCGTTAGAATACCATATTCTAGCTGGTGATGTGGAAACAAAGAAACAAGTTTTCATCTTTTTCCTACACTCTACTACTTCTGTTCAACAATGTTTGTGGTAGCCAAAGTCAAAACTAACTTCTTACTAGTTCAAACTTCCGATATAAAAAGTGCACAAATTCTATAGCTGATTACTTTCCCCACTCACTAGTAATCTTCTTGTTTGCTGGACAGTAAAGTGGCATCTTATAAGAAGGGCTGTTAAAAAGGCCTAACTTATACTATTAGGAGAACTAGAGTCTGTAATATCTATTTAACCTTTTTGGCTCAATGTCTCGTGATCCCAGTTGATGTATACATTGATATACACATCAGCTAAGGAAGCCAAAATTTTCAGAAAATAAATCTCCTTTTCCTTTGTCCGATACTCCATTCTGAACTTGTTCGATATGGAAGAGATGACTTTGAACTTGCTGGCATCAGTCACTTGTTGACCTTCACTTATCCCCCCATTACAGTACATCACACATGTAGGTAAAACCCCCTCACTACCAACACGAGGCAGAGTTGGCTGTGGATTAATGCCAGAACCCTTCTTCGCCTTAAGGAGGGAAACATGAAAAATTGGGTGGAGTTTAGAGTGTGATGGAAGGTATAGATGGTAACCCTTTTTTTTTTTTGACAAGTAAAGGATTATATTGCCAAAAAGGCATTAAGGGAATGCCGCCCATATACAATGACGGAACAACTTCATATTTGACCCAAGAACATATCCCACAAGTATCACTATGCTGCTTGTCTTTTGGAAAATGAAGAGCTAAACTGGGCATTTCTTGAATATCATTGTTGAGCATAGCAAGGGGACAAATTTCGAAATCAAGAGAAGCATTATTGTAATTTGAACATGAACAAGCATAAGCAACTCCAACAGATTTAGAACCAACAATCAATATTGCAATCTGAGTCACACCATATGGATCAAGCATTTTATCAAACACAACCCATACAAACCTAACACCATCAATAAGAAAATCAATCTCCATTTGAGTCATTCAATATGGATGAGATGTTTTATCAAACACTTCGCATGGGTAATTCGTAAGCCTCAATTCAACATTCTCGTATATTAAACCCCTTTCCTCTTGTGGGTCATTTTCAAAACCAGATTGCATAACCACAATATTTTAGTTGCCAAAGACTTGGAGGCAAATCAATACTTGCAAAACTAAGTCTAATGAAAAAGGTGCACCAAATATGATGAGAAGTGGAAGAACTTGACACTATGGATAGGAAGAATAACCAAATATGGGTCAGAAGTTTTATCAAACACGTTGCACCTACCAACCCGAAATGATACCCAAATTGGACTGCGGAACACACTTTAAAATACAAAGTAAAAAGTGCTGACTCCGATCTTAGTTCCGATTCTGATTCTGACTCCGAGTTAACCCAGTCTGAGTCTAGTTTTTCATCTTTTCAAACAACTGAATCTAGCAAGGAAAACCTGGTCAAAGCACCAAGGCATGATATTTATTTTGAATTCGACTCTGAAATGTCTCTTGACAATTTTAGAGTACTTCGTTTTGCCTATGATTAACTGTGTGGATTCTGACAATCCAATTTTTGAGGAAGAAATTCTAAAAGAAATTCTAGAGGCATGCCAAGTCTTTTTCTGAGGAAATAATCACAGCAAACGTAGGCTCTGAAAATGGGCCCAAATTGGTGCAACACTATCTTCTCAAGAGAATGAAAAACTAATCTTTTTGCTAAAAGAATACAAAGATGTTTTTGCCTGGTCTTACAAGGACATGCCTGGAATAGACCCCGAAATTGTTCAGCACAAAATTCTCCTCCATCCTGATGCAAAACCAGTTAAACAAAAGTTAAGACGTATGCTCCCTTATTGGGTCTTAAAGATAAAAGAAGTCACTAAGCAAATCAACGCTGGTTTTCTCATAGTCACCGAATATCCTCAGTGGGTAGCTAACGTCGTTCCAGTACCAAGGAAGACTGGGGGAATCAGGGTCTGTGTAGATTTTCGAAATCTCAACAAGGCCAGTCTGAAGGATGACTTTCCATTACCACACATAGATGAACTGGTAGACAACATCGCAGGACATGCGTTGCTATCTTTTATGGATGGGTTTTCTGGGTATAATCAGATTCTGATGTCTCCTGAAGATAGAGAAAAGACCACCTTCACCATGCCATGGGGAACCTACTACTACCGAGTGATGTCATTGGAGTTGAAGAACACTGGAGCCACTTACCAAAGGATGGCAACAACACTGCTGCACGACATGATGCACAAAGAAGTGGAGGTCTATGTTGATGATATGATAGTCAAATCAACGGAAAGGGAAGGACACTATGAAGCACTTCAAAAGTTCTTTGAGAGAATTAGGCAATACAAGCTACGTCTTAATCCTCAAAAATGCACTTTTGGGGTAACCACTAGAAAAATACTAGGATTTCTTATCACTCATAGAGGAATCGAAGTAGACCCTTCCAAGATACAGGCTATCATGGAAATATCACCACCAAGGACAGAGAAGGAGGTAAGAAGCTTTTTGGGAAAAGTGCAGTTCATCCACAGGTTCATCTCCAAACTCACAGCGTGCGAACCTCTCTTCAAGCTTTTGAAGAAAGATACGGATTTCAAGTGGAGCCAAGACTACCAACAAGCATTTGAAGCAATCAAAGAATACCTTCAGAATCCACTTATGTTATCACCACCCATCCCTGGAAAACCATTGGTTCTATATCTCTCAGTAACAAACACATCCATGGGATGTATGCTAGCACAAGAAAACGATGCCAAAGTAGAGTGCGCCATATATTACGTTAGCAAAAAGATGATGGACTATGAAACAAGGTACACTCCCTTGAAGAAAACTTGCTGGGGGCTAGTTTGGGCCACGAAGAAACTAAGGCATTACTTGTTAGCACATCCGATAGTCCTAGTTTCTCGTTTAGACCCCATCAAATATCTTTTTGAGAAGCCAGTACTTATTGGAAAGCTGGCTAGATGGTTATTGTTACTAGCAGAGTTTGACCTCAAATACATGATAAGGAAATCAGTGAAAGAAAGGGTTGTGGCAGAATTCTTGGCAGACCCTGAGACAGAGGCCGAGGCAGAAAACTTCATGTTCGCAGATGAAGACATCTTATTCCTCCTAGATGACACTTGGCAGCTTTATTTTGATGGAGCATCAAATCAATGTGGATATGGCATAGGGGTATTGCTAGTTTCCCCGAACGACTCTCATATTCCTCTGTCATAGCAAACTGAGGTTTGAAGTCACCAACAACCAAGCTGAGTACGAAGCTTGCATAGCTGGAATGGAGGCAGCCCTGGAACTAGGGGCAAAAGGGGTAGAAGTCGTTAGAGATTCGAACCTAGTGGTGTCCCAAGCAAGAGGAGACTGGAAGGTCAAAGAAGATACATTGAAACTATACCACTCTGTGCTGGAATCTCTAATTCCACAATTCGACTCTGTTATCTTCACACACACTCCATGAGTGAGTAATAGGTTTGCAGATGCACTGGCGACATTGGCCTCTATGGTCGAGATACCCCTGGGATTCGCAATGCAGCCCCTCATGATCGAGCAGAAGGTAAGACCAGCATGTGAATGCACTTTCGCTGAAGGTGAGGACGATGGAAAACCATGGTATGAAGATGTGAAGAAATTCCTACAAAAAGGAGAGTATCCCTTCGAAGCCACCTCAAATGACAAGATGGCCCTACGAAAATTTGCTGTCCGATTTGTAGTCTGTGGAGGAGCATTGCATCGAAAAGCTCATCTAGGCTCCAATCAACTTTGTGTCACAACAAAAGAAAGTCACAAGATAATGGAGGAAATACATGAAGGAATCTGTGGGCCGCACATGAGTGGGGCAACAATGGTGAAGAAGATCCTGCATCAGGGATACTACTGGACTACGATGGAAGCCGATTGTGCTGACTATGTTCGCCAATGTTACAAGTGCCAAACTCACGCTGATACAAGTGCCAAACTCACGCTGATCGTTTGCGCATTCCTCCTACGGAATTATATAGCAAGACATCCCCTTGGCCATTCTCCACCTAGGGAATAGACGTCATTGGAAGTATAAATTCGAAAGGGAAATACAAGCACCAGTTTATCCTAGTGGCCATTGACTACTTCACCAAGAGGTTAGAAGCAGCTTCTTATGCTATCCTCAAATCTACTCATGTAGCCAAGTTCATTCGCACCAACATCATCTATCGGTATGGTGTACCTCATGAGTTCATCTGCAACAACTGGATCTCACTTCAAAGGAGCAACGAAGAAGCTTTTCGCTGAATTTGGCATACAGAAGCATCAATCATCTACATATCGGCCACAAACCAATGGAGTAGTTGAGGCTACAAACAAAAATATCAAAAGGATTCTTTGAAAGACTACCGACATCTACACGGACTGGCCAGAAATGCTACCTCTAGCATTATGGGATTATCGAACAACTGGAGGGACTTCAACTAGGGGCTACTCCTTATTAGCTAGTTTATAAGATGGAAAGCTGTTTTGCCTATCGAACTGGAACTACCCTCATTAAGGGTTTTGGCTGAAACTGAGATGGTTGAAGAAGACTAGGTTCAAAACCGCTACGACGAGTTGGCATTACTAGATGAAAGAAGGTTGAGAGCATTATACCACGTACAAGGGTATCAACGCCGCATTGCACGTGCATTCAACAGAAAGGTAAAGCCAAGAGACATCAAGGTGGGAGACCTGGTGCTCAAAGCGATCTGTCGTCACATTTCAGACCCAGGAGGCAAGTTTAAACCAAACTGGGGAGGACCCTACTTCGTCAAACTGCATACTATCTGGAGGAACAACATACATTGCAGACTTGGATGGGATGGAATTCGCAACACCAGTTAATATCGATAAGCTGAGGAAGTATTACCCCTAAGAAACGCTCGTTGGGCCGAAAACCACAAGGGTGGGCAGACCCAAGTAAAAATTAAAGCAAGCCTGCTAGGTCAAAAACCCGTAAGGGCGACTTAGGCAAAAACTAAGGCATACGTAAAGAGCTCGCTAGACTGAAAACCCGCAAGGGCAGTTATTAGGCAAAATCAAGAGCACAAAGGAGAGGAAAATACCCGAATGAACCTAGCTAAAACAAAACAAAACAAATCTTTTTGGAACTACATTTATGGCCTAATTCCCTCCATGGGATACGTAGGCAGTCTCTAGATTGAGATTCGGCCATTGCTATTACTAACACTTTCAAATTTCTAGGTCTATCCTAAGTGTACTCACTATCAAACCATGGCAAAGGCGTTTTCAATAAAGCAACCAATGTTTTATTATTTCTAAGGAAAAAGGAAAAGCAAGCTCAAATCAATTCCCAATCTAATCAAACAGAGAATATCTTTTAAAAGCATAAGCAATATGTCAATCTCTAAGTCTTCCTTCTCTTTGTACTTTTGTCTTCCAAAAGGTCTTTTTCCATCCAACGCTTATACAAACCTGATAGTTTGTTAGCAAAGTTCTCTGCAACATCTTGCATCATCTGATTTGGCCATAGATGAAGCACATTGCGAAGAAGGTTGGCATCATGAGCCTTAGAGACGGCATACTCAGGATCACCCAAAACTTTGGCTTGTTCGGCCCCAACCTGTGTTTGAAAATGAGCAAGAAAGTAGAAAGTGACTTGAGTAATACCAATCACTACAACACCAAAGTGGCTCATGGTACTTATGGTCATGCTCTCAATAGCCATACCAGGGGCAAATCCATTGAATCCGATCGCCCTTACGAGTCTCCATCCATGCCTTCCAAGCAGCCTCAATTGGAAATTGTCTAGTCACACGGCGCTCCATGCAGTGATCTGAACTATAGGGAAGCCACTTTGGCATATCCCATACCCTCAGCTTCTCAAATAACCATACCTACAGAAAGCAAGGGAAAATTGCGAGTTGTGAGAACACGTGAGTCAAAACAAAAGAGCGACGAGTGGAAAGATAACTTGGCAATAAACAAATAAAGAGCGAACTTGTAGTAATAAATGCCTGAGAACTGGGCTGTTGAATTACCCTTCACTGCGTCGAGACACATCAAGGTCTCTGCTAACACTAAGCCAACAAAGCCCACACGTTTGCTGATTTGTTGGGCAAAGTCAAGCAACATAGAATCAGTATGGCCAGAGGAAGGGCCCATCAAGAAGTAATGGAGAAGACAGACGCATAGCGCATGAAAGCATGATTTCTGTCAAGGAATTTGACGATGAGCTTCGGCTATACCAAAGCGCTGAACAAGCTGTAAGGTTTCTAACCTTCCATCCATCATGAAAAACCTAACTTCATGTTTCTGAACTTGGAGCAGAGCCTTTAGCAGGTTGCCACGATTAAACAAAGGGTTAGAGATAATGAGACCTTTTCTATCCGAATGACCCATGATAGCTGGAAACTCCTCAATAGTAGGGCACAATTCCTCTCTTCTAAATTGAAAGACATGAAGAACAGGATCCCACAAGCTAGTAGCCGTACAGAGGAAAGCAAAATTCACAGGAATTTGGCGAAAGGAGAAAACGAAGTCCATACAAAAGGACTTAAAGTGTAGACGATCGAGACCATTGAAGGAATCCAACCACTGGTCAAGAACCAGTTGTGCCATGTGTTAAGAACTGCTGCTGACAAAACTATCAAGTCCGCAAAAAACGTGTACTTATAAGCTAGGTTGAGTCCTAGTTCGAATCGGAATTGGATTCTAAATCCGTATTAATCAAATCGGTCTCTCGGCCGGTACTTCGATATGGCGGTCGTAGGATTCATTCCTTGGCCCGTAAAGAATCAGGGTTGACTCAAAGTCAACCCCAAAGAAAACAAATCGATCCCTCAGCCGCCTAATCAATGGCTTGGCCACCAGAACGATTGTTTTACAGAGAAGTTTCACAATTTTGTCCAGTTCATTGAAATACGAATTTTATAATAAACAAAACAACACAAATACAACGTGCACAATCACATATCAGAGCAAAAGATTTTGTTTCATATAACAAAAGCTTTTTACATCACAAGGTGGATCATCCCACATTTCCTAAAAACTATACATCAGTTTCCTGTCGGACTAACCTATGCAGGAAGAAAATTAGAAAAAAAAAAACAAGAAAAGAAGGAGAAAAGGGATGTCGAATCCTCTAGTGGTTCAAACACCAGAGTCCAGTTGCAAAAAAAAAAAAAAAAGTACACTGCCGAGGTGACGTATGCCAGAGAAGTACTACGGTGCAAAAGAGACACCACACGGCTCAAAAGAATCACCACATGGCCCAGAAAAATCATCATATCGCGTACAAGCGCCACTCTAGGAGTTCCGCGTCATGGAAGCAAGCCCCCCATGCGGGGGTCCCTAATCAAGCATCAAGACAAGATCGAAAACATCGTGGACTCCCTCCGCGATCGCTGACCGCACGTCACCCATGGTCCAAACACAACGGGAATAAAGAAGTAGTGAAGAGGTCCTCGATGGAGGTCTTCAGTAGAACAGAACGAAGAGAGAAAGGAGAGAAATGGAAATAAAACGCCGAGGACGCGGCCTTTATAAAGCTCTGGAAACCAAGCGATTACGCGGCCGAGATTTTGATCCTTCAGAAGAGGTATCCACTATTCGGCCACTGGATCAATTTCCTAGCCCCCTAATCAATCTCCCATAGAAGCATCAGATCTTGCTCAGTGCACCAATCTGAGCAATTATGAAATTCTGGGTCCGTGACCAATAGAAACAATGATGGAATTAACCTTGGCGGCATGCCCGGGCATAAAGAATGTCATACACAGGCTTTCTTCGTAGCGTTAAGCTTACCAGTTGCTGGTCACTTAAACTCTCACTCAGGCACTATGCCCAAGTTACTGCACTCCATAGCAAACAGCTCCATCAAACCTACTCAAACGGACTCCACTGTCCCAAATCCATGCTCACCAAGCTTAGTAGCACCGCGTGCTTCATGACTTCGTGCTCACTATCTCGCTATTCCAGCAGCCTTGTGCTCAAGCAGCCTCGTATTTACTCACCTTCATCAAAGTTACTCTGTCTTCTCAACTCTGTAACCCATAGCCACCTAGCAGTCCAGCAGCACTCATTAGGATATTCAGCGGCTCCGCATCCATAAGCTTCCTACTTCAAATCCCTCCGCTTTAGCAACTCCATCATCACCATCAACAACCCCAAGCTAGCCCAGCAGCCCCAAGCTCGCCGTCTCAAAAACTCCTTAGCGGAACCCACTACTATCAAGTCACTCGACAACTCCATGTTCATCTGTCCAACAGCTCTATACTCCCAACAGCACGACAACCCAGTGTCCAAGTTACTCTATAGCACCATACTCCTTGCACCATTAGTAGCTTTACGCTTGCTCAGTAACTCTATGATCAACTACTTTACCGGCTCTACAGCTCGCTACTAGTTCACCATCTTGGCAGCTCCACCTTAGCAGCTCCGTACTCGCTACCATCAAGCTATTTAGCGGCTCTACGTCCATGTAACGCCCCGAATTTTGGGTACGTTAATGAGGCATTTATTACATAATAAAGAGAGTTTATTACATCATAAATACTTCAAAAGGGTACATATAATCAACAAAGGAGAACTAAGACTCCTAACTACTGCTCCGCTTGCTCCTTTCTTTTGGCAAGGCTCCTCAGTTCCAAAGGCCTCCAAGTGCACTGTTCATCTTGATCATCTACAAGGACTGACACATTATACCAGCGTTGCCACCGATATAATATGCCAGGGTCACCACAAGGTAACACCGTGAGCTACAACGCTCAATAGGAAATCCTCACCCGCTAACCCATAGCTTACAAACAAACGATCATAGAAATCAAACTAATAATGACAACACATCCATAATCACTAATCATCTATCGTTGGTGTCCAAGAATCTCCGAGTTTCTCCTACGCGACTCATCGTAGACCGTGTCAACATTTTCACATTTACAAATCAACCTTTTCAAATCATTCGCATTCGGCTCCGTACCGCGGATAACCAAGCCTTTCAAAATCATTTGACATTGGCTCCGTACCACGGATAACCAAGCCTTACACACCCAACCTCGGTTCCGCCGCGCCGGGTTCCCATTGGCACACATTGCATTGGCTCCTCTCCGCGGATAACCAAGCTATACCTCACCATGGTTCCGCCGGTCCGGTTTCCCATGGGAACGCACACAACCTCACAATGGTTCCGCTATTCCGGATTCCCATTGGAACACACACACACATATATAATACCCTCGAAATGGTCATTATGTAGTTTCTAAGATATCTTTTTCCTCGGAAAACTCATCGTTCTTTGTCAAACACACCATAGGTGCCATGTTTCTACTTTCTCGGTGCTCGTGTCTCGTTATCATGCATAGACTCCGAGGCAGGACAAAAGTAAGCACTAACAAGATCATTCACTCTACTCAAATCAATGCTTAAAGCATAACGCCACATGTTCGGACGCCATTGGAGTGATAAATCACTTATGCTTTATCGTGTCACAAGTAATACAAGCAATTCACATATAAGCATACTCACAAGTATCGTAAAGATCAAAATACAAGTACTTGATATGGACAGTAAATAAAGATAACTTACTTTGAAATGGAAGATAACGAGATCTTACATATACATAGGGATAGGGCAAGAGTATCCTACCTTGATCCGAAACTAGTCGGGGCCGAATAAGCTATTTGGAAAATCCACGGGTGATGAAACTCGCGAATCTGGCCCGAACTTTGGACGGCAGTAACTCGGTCAATCTTTTTCCGAATATGCTTTTTCTTGGGTCCAAATCGAAACTCAAGAAATTCTCTACAACTTTTGTGAAGAAAGTTGATCCTAGAAACCACTATAAGTAGGAGAAAAATGGTGATGAAGGAGAAGACAGTAAGCTGTCTGGAAATGGAAATCCGAGAATTTCACTGAACTTCGGATGCCAATATCTTGGTCATTTCTTGACCGATTGGGGTGGTTCTTGGGTCTAACTTGAAGGTTTCGAAGTTTCCTACAACTTTCCAGAAGAAAGTTGCTGCTAAAAACTATTCTAAGCAAGAGAAAACTGAGGATTTTCAAAGGGACAGTAGGCTGCCCAGAAAATCAGAAATGGTTTTCTAGAGAGAAGGAAGAGAAAATGAGAAGGTGTGTGTTCAAATGGCAAGAGAATGGCTCTATTTATAGGCCAAGGCATGCCCTCTCCCTCTCCCTCAAGGCCGGCCCCCCTCCCTCTCACTCTTCCTCAAATTTTGACACATGCCATGAGATCATGAAAGATCAAGGCCTAATCTTTAGGCTTGCATGGCTAGGATTTGATTCTTGCAAGACTTGGTGGGCAAGGAGGCTGTGAACAAGATTAAACAATTGGTAGATGTACAAGAGAGGACAATGGAGTTACTTCCTTAGCTAGGAAGGAAGAATCCCATGGATTTTGAAGTACCTTGGAAGATCAAGAAAGTATAACCCAATCTTCCTCCTTCTTTCCTCTCTCTCTCTCTCTCTCTCCCCTAGCCGAATCTCTCTCTCTTGCTTCCTCAAGTACACAATATATATATATGCATACAAGCATACAAATAAAATAATGGTACTTTGGTACTTAAAATCAAAAGACTAGATTTTCTCAATAAACTAACAATTAGGCACATGGTACTTAAGGCATTACTTTAACCTTCCAAGTACAATATAATATATACATATGTACCATGTGATCTAGGAAGATCAAAACCCTAATACAAAATAATTAAAAAGGGTACTACAAGAATCTTAGGGTTAAAAAGGTTCAAAAGGTTTACGAGGGCAAAACGGTCCATTTGAGGTTAGGGGAAGGTGACTAGATGGCTTTCTAGTTTAGTTTCTCCAACCGGATGGTTAGAAGCTAACTAAGCTTGCTAAGTAGGCCAAAGCGCAAAGAAATCAAATTTGAAGGGCAAAAACGTAATTATGACAAACCACAAGGAATTTAAGGCAATTAAAATAAAATTCAAATATTTAACGAAATTTTTAACGACCAAAAATCAGGGTCGTTACAGTCCATCATCTCCACCATACTCAAGCACCTTCCCACTTATCATCACTCAGCAACTCTACGCCCATGCTTACCCTTACTATCGCTCAGCAGCACTAAGCTCACTATCAGCAGCTCCAAGCCCATTGTCCCAGCGGCTCAACGCCCACTACTCAGTGGCTCTATGCCCATTATCCAATGACTCCACGCCCGTGTTCACTATCACTTAGCGGCTTTATGCCCATGCTCACTATTGTCAAGCCGTTTCAGCAGCACTACTATCATAATCACCCTGCAGCTCTAGGCTCGAAACTCTTCGAATGCCCAACTACTGTGTACTGGATGCTTAAGTTCTACACTTGAATGCTCAATCTCTACGCTTGAATGCCCAACCACTACGTACTGGATGCTCAAAGCCTGTACTTTGAATGCTCGGACTCTACCCTCCGAATGCTAGAGCTCTATGCTCTGAATGCTCAAGTCCAGAACTTGAAAGAAGCTCTACGCTTAAATCAAACACACATGCATGGGCCCATGCACAATTGCATCACCACTATCACATATAGTTTGCATCAATCACATTATCATCATCATATCTGTTCACACCTAACAATCATCATCATATACCATATTTTGCATCTCTCTTCTAAAATAGGTCAATCCTGCAATCAATCGGCTCTACGTCTCGGTTTTATTGATCAGTCCCGTGCCTCGATCCTCTGGCTCTACACCATAATTTATGATGGGAAATCTCCATGCACAAACCTTCAGAATACAACTGGCTCTATGCCTCAGTTCTATCTCCTCAAGCTCCAAGCTTCAACTCCTTAGGCTCTCACCTCATGACTGCAACTGGCTCCGCACCTCGGTTTTATCACTTCAAGCACCATGCTCTAACTTCTCAAGCTCTCGCCTTATGATTGCGACCGACTCCGCGCTTCCTTCATCTTAAAGCTCCGTGCTCCAGTTAATGGCCTTATGCCCCCCATATCTCAAAAACTGGTGTCCAACTTGTCTCCAGAAGATGGCTTAGATTCCACCCCATATCTCAAAACCTGTGTCTAACTTGTCTCCAGAAGATGGCTTGGATCCCACCCCATATCTCAAAATCGGCGTCCAATTGTCTCCAGAAGTTGGTTTGGATTCCACCCCCAATTACATCAATTCCATCAAGCTCATTTGCAAGGATAGTCTACTTTACTGAGCTCTCCTTAGTCAAAGAATGGATGATCAAGAAAAGTAAATGACTCACCCACTGTGTATTGATCTACTCCAAAATTCCGAAGATGCTTTCCGCAAAAATTTCCCCAGGAGCTTTGCGCTCCTTCAACTACTCTCCACCAAAATCCTGGCATTGCCCAGGTACGTTGCACTACAGCTTTTAAAGCCTGAAGGTACGTCTTCTGTCTCTAACCCTTCAAAATTTTTATTTTCTTTCATTGCCCCCCCCCCCCCCCCCCCCCCCCCCCCCCCCCGGTCTAAATTCCCCCGAGGAATACGTAGGCAGCCTCCCGGCCCGACCACAACTAAAACCTTTTTCAAAAACCCTTGGAATAGTGGTTCGACCAAATTGAAGTTGTTTTACGGCTTTGACTCTTACTTAAACATGTCTCGCGATCCGTCTAAGTTCAGTCAAAGAGGGGCATCTATAGACACCCCAATTTGGCCTAACGATTATTTCAAGTCCCACCTTGTGGGACCATCCCGATGATGAATGGATACAGTGATTGCTGATTGACTTCTCGTGAACCCATGGACTTATGGTGAGTACTTTTAGCCACTTAATTAGAGGACCCAATCCAGAGCCAAATAGCCTTTTAGACAGAAATACAAAATCCTAGGAAAATCTATCTTTCGGCTGTAACATTGATCTCACGGCCTCAACTTCATTCTTTCACCTGTGAAACATGTTGCTTGAAAATCACCCTAAGAGAACGATTCCTCGGCCGCATAATCCATCCTTCGGCCACCAGATCCTTTAACCAGCCGCTAGATCGTCTATTTTCCAGATTTTAGAACGTTTTCTCATACGTTTGATCCGATCCTCAAAACCCTAACAACCTTTCTCTCATGCGTTTGGGCTACAAAAGCATATTCGTCTAGTGATCTTATTGCTCTAGAATTCCTTATTGATTCACGACATTTGATTGGTCTGAGTGAGTCACCAATTGCCTATATAAAGGGCCCTTAGGGTTCCGAATTTAATATGTTCATGCACCCTCTCTAGTCACGAAACTTTGCAAATACACTCTCTCATATCCCCTCTACAAAAGCCCTAACTTTTTACAGGCAACCACGATCCAACAATCAAGCCCCGAAGTACAAACCCTAACCCTAAGGTTTCGAGAAACAAAATCAGTTAATCATCCTCAATCCGAAGTAATCAAGCCACTGAGAGATCAAGGTGGTGAGGCCCAGGGGCCTTTGGTTCGTTTTATTTTTCAGTTTATGCATGCTAATCATAGTACTTTAACTCTCTGTTAGTTGTTTAGTCTGGTGTAAGGAAGAACATTGGCTGGGTCTTCGATCCATCGGCCGGTACATCAAACTAGAAGGATCCCTCGGCCGTGACATCTATTCACCGACCGCGGAATCCATCTCCCTGGGACAGATTTGTTTTATCCTGTTTTTCTAATGCATGCTTTCAATTATTGTCTCGGCTCACCATTAACTGTGTAAAATCTAATTAAATAGATTCCTTGTTTAGAATTAAATAAAGCAAGCATTAATCATGCGTCGAACAATTATGGGCTAGTCTCACGACTGGGTAAAGAGGGGTACCTAACACCTTCCCCTTATTGTATTTTTGGCTCCCGCACCCAGAATCTCTACTTGTTTTTCTTAGTTTTACAAACTAGGTGGCGACTCTGTTTTGATTATAATCGCTATCGTGTGGCGATGTTCCTAGCCATGGGAATATCCACGATCTTGGTTTATAAAGCAAACAAATTGCAACGATCAATCTGTATGGCAATGCCCCACTTTGGGAGGTGTCTACACAAGATAGAAAACTATGGTCAACAATTAGCACTAGGCAAGAGTTCAAAAATACCCCTTCAAACTTGAGTACATGCAATCCACACACAAACATGCCATAAACTAGGATGAACAAACTATGCCATTCGAGATCAATCAAGCATACATGGACCATGCTGAGTTTCGACTCTAGCAACTCACAAGGATACACTCCAAATTAACTTTTTCGCAGAGTGAGATACATGATACACCCCATAACAAGCGCTAACATGTAAATGCAATAGCAAGAGACAAAATCTATGCTTGCTATCAAAAGTGTGCTTAGAAAGAAAGGAAGGCTATTTATTCACAACTTTGCACGACAAAAGACAAATCATATTCAAAAAGCGATAAATATCAATCATGCATCAAACGGAGTTAGCAAACCTACAAAACATCAACGAAGGACTTTATTAGCTTATAACAACCTTGGATACAAAGGGAATGGGACTACAAAAAGTGTAGTGGCCATATGTTAGCATGGTTCATCTACCCTTGGCCATTACCAACCCTAAACTACCCAAGGCATGACCACATGCCAGCCAAGCACCAAACAAAGTTACGAATAAGAAATAAAGAAAAACTATTAGATAAGTCATACTAAAACTACTACCACCGACTCTGCCACACCTAGTCGTCATCGTCATCCTTATTCGGCTTCTCACGGTATTGAGCCTCGAGCTCCCCCTTTCCATCGGACTCTTTCTCATCCAGAATGTATACTAGCCCGGAGGTCAAACCAATCATCTCATCATAGTATTCAACCCTTATTTTGAATTTGATTTTCCGCTTTCATAGTATTTCTTTGATCTTTTTTTTTCTTTTTCTTTGAGAAATCGGGTCATTTGAGGTGAGATTTGTAGTGAGAGAGATATTGGAGCCCAATTTAAGGGCTTTGGAAAGGGAGATGAAAATTTGGGGACTTTAACTTTTGTAGTGGGAAAGGAGAGAGAGTATCATGCACAAAATCTTTGCCTTTTTACATCCCAACAAATTCTATCACATTCACACCACCCCCAAACCTCCTTGAATCATTGAAAACTATTTTCACGTAACCCTTCAAACATCTAGTTATCTAAGTTTGAACAATGGAAGAAACTCGGATTATGGTTCAAAACAAAGACAAGGAGACTCTTATTGGTTTATTCAAACAAAAATGCCTTGAATCATTTCCTTCGTATGCCAACAACTCCAACAAGATGCACAAGAGATATTCACAACTACTCAAGCATGAACAAAAGAAGATATTATTTACGCAAGTGTGGGAAATGAAAGCAAAAGGCATGGGATGCTTCAGAAATGAATCTCCACTCTAACGATGCACACTACTTGACGTGACTTTTAGACTCAACTTGTTCATCCAACTTCATGTATATGCATGTGACATAGATTCAACATATCACCAAATTCGACGGGATATATGACTCTTGCCATTATTAATGCGATTGAGCATAACTAAAATATCTAGCATGCGAAAACATAACTAACGGGAAGATTGCAAGTAAAACTTTATTTATTTTTGAATTTTTTTTAAATTCTCATTTTTAATTTAATTTTTTTTAAAGAAAAGCTCAAAACAAAAAGAGACAAATAGCATAAAGCTATCCTCCCCCCAACTTAAAACGATGCTATGCCCTCATAGCATGAAGAACAAAAGTAAAGAGAAGAAGAAACTAGCTATTGTACCTCCAAGGGGAATGTCAACCCCTCAATACCTCAACCAAGTTGGAGGCTTTGATGCCAATGTGTCGCTCCGGCCCGATTTGATGCTTCCAAGGCTCACTCCTTCGGTTCTCTCATTCGGAACTATAGCTAGTCACACAAGGTCATGGCCAAGGCTTTATCGGACTAAAAACCGTAACACTTAGCCGCATCCATGCTTAGGGCTCCTAAACTCCTCACACCCCGGCTTTAGGCCCAAACCACCAAGGCTGGTGCGGTAGCATGTTAACCCTACAGAAGAATTAAGAGAAACGACCTTTCACAAGACAAATGACATTAGAACCACTGGCTCGTGTTATCCAACTTCAAACCAAACAAAACATAAAAGACATAATATAAAGAAAACACAAAGACATGCAAAACAAATAAAAGACACCACCAGAACATCACACGATCAAAATGAGTCATACTTTTCTTCCCATTCCTACCGATAGGGTAAGAAACGGGTAGCTATACTAGACCGTTAAAAAAAAAAAAGAGAAAGAGAGTGAAAAAGTGAAAGAATATGTTCAGCCACACAATGGTTTCGAATAGTTATCATGCCATTAAGAGCTAATATAATGAACATAATACCTCATGCTACACTCTTTGCCAAAAATTGCACTCGACCATGCCACAAGATAAGATACTTTGAGTAAAGCAATTGCCGAATTCGTTTTAAGAACTTAAGTTCCACCAAGTGCATAGCTCAAACAAAATCAATTTTCAATTTGTTGACAAAATCTATAATATAAGTATGATAAACCACAAGAAATTTGTCAACACCAAGAAAATCAATTAGTTCTAGGAGTGGTAACTTCTCAAGATTAGGCATACATGCATCTTGTTTTTCTAACAAAGAT
This sequence comes from Rhododendron mucronatum var. ripense, assembly GCA_019656295.1. Lineage (NCBI taxonomy): Eukaryota > Viridiplantae > Streptophyta > Magnoliopsida > Ericales > Ericaceae > Rhododendron > Rhododendron mucronatum. The sequence continues at coordinate 3,335,044 of BPLT01000009.1, read as the reverse complement.
TGTAAGGAATCGACCTCGCCATCCATTTCCTTAGCGGTGAGAAGATCAAGGCACAGAGAACTCGAAGGGACAATGGTAGCTTCCATGGGCTCCAACTCTACAAAGATTGGTCCATAAGCATCTTGTTTTTCTAACAAAGAATACAAGTAATCCACTTTGACATCCATTTCCTTAGCGGTGAGAAGTTTTTCCAACGGATCTTCATAGTAGACGCTCGATGTTTCAATCATAGTCATCTCGTGAGCAAGCAGTAATTCCTCCGAGGAATGATCAAGATACGAGAGATCGGAAAAGACAACTTCAACTGTAACGCCCTCGATTTTCAATATAAATAAATATTTCATTTCAATAAAAGATCCTCGCATAAAGTAAATAATACCCAAAAGAGTTCCCACCTGTATAACTTTACAAACAAGTCCCCAAGTTTAAAAATATACAACATTGGCACTCCGGCCCCAAACAAGTCTAAATACACGTACAACCAATTACTAAGTTACAAAACGATTTAATCCAAAGAAATTGATAATTAGTTACAACTCATTTTGATCAAAAAGAAGTCATTACAAAGCCGATTAAGTAACTCAATGAAATTAGCTTCTAAGAGTCTTCCACATCCAAGCACATGAATGCGTGCAGACTATTGTCCAGTGTTTGAACCTGAAAAGAAGGATTAGGTTGAGCTACACTAGCCCAGTAGGGAAATCTTTACCAATTCTATGTATAAATATGAAGCCGAGTGCAAATGAGATAACAAGGAGAAATAGTTCAATCAAGAGATAACAATGAACTCATAGGTGTATCGACATTCATTTCGATCATTTAAGGATATGCCATTATCACAAATGACCACACAATTCACAAGACTCATGCACTCTACTACCTCAACACGACTTGCTATCCCAAATTTCCACCATCGGTATTTCCACCCCTTGCATTACCGTATAACACCACAAGGATTACCGTGTTACCACCCCTTGCGCCACAGTGATCACTAACGACTTGAGTCACCGTATTACCACCCCTTGCGTTACGAGACCTGTCTAAGTCTCCGTATTACCACCCCTTGCGTTACGAGACTTCCTAAACCAACTTCTGACTCAAACTACTACCTTCTCACACAATATGCAAGTTAAGACTCCCCCATGTTCACATTCATAGATGAGACTTCATACAATATGCCATGTCATCACAAATGTGCCATAAACATTCACAAGTGCCAACAATCAATAGAAAGTATTTAAACGAAGCTTTAGCTAAGTAATTCCTTAGTCGTTCCTCACTAACGGAAGGCCAATGGGTCATGAATATCATCCACTAATCATAGGAAGTCGAAACGATAGAATGAGGATCTTAGGGGTAGCCAACGGATGTTGGGAGACCGACACACCTTCACTCTAATGGTCATAACTTTCCATGTACTTAGATTCTTTAGGTGATTTTGGTGGAAATGGAAACCTAACTTCAAGACCTTCGAATTGATATAAAATTTACATAAAACGGACATCGGATCAAGAAGTTATGGCCGTTTGAAGTTGGGCTGAAACTCAGAAGACGAGCAGAATATCCAGAAAGGGGAGAGATCGATCCCTCCTCTCTTGGGGATCGATCCCCTTAGGAAAAAATCCAGATTTGAAGTGAGGGATCGATCCCTCATGCTTGGGGATCGATCCCTAGGCGATTTTGGGCGTTTTCTGCAGATTTCGACAGCGTTCGAGATGAACGAAGGGAGACAAACCAAGCTTGATTTGCACATCAAATCATCATATAAACATATAAAAGAGGTAAAGAAGTCCCTACCTCGCGACGATAACCGAGATCTACAAGGTTTGAGCAAGCCCTAGCCTCCTCAAACTTCAAAACTTCGATTCAAGCCTTACCCGGTGAAACCCAAGGATTTTCAAGCTTAGGAACGAGATTGCAAGGTCGGAGGGAGGTTGATTCTTGAAGATCTTGAGAGATGGAGTGGAGTTTTGTGTGAGATGAGAGGAGAGAGAGAGAGGGCCGGCTAGTGAGAGAGGGAGAACGGATGAGAGAGATATTTGGGGATGAAATAATCCCCTACACACACCCACCCACTATTTATGCTCCTACATTTTCAAATCACACAAACACTCCCTCAAGTCTCACTTCTTTCACTTCGGTCCTCAAATCAAATAATCACCAATTAAATCATATTTTCCAAATTTGCCCTTAACAAACATTTCAATATTTAAAGGAATTTTCGGGTCTCTACATTAACGGTGAGGCATTTCTCCCTCGAATCATCACAAATAGGGGAATCCATAAGAGAATCTAGACCTCAGTTTCATCAGCAGGCTCATCACTCAATGCAGACTCTGAGGAGCTGTTACAATTTAAACTAACAATTTCAACAAAGATATGCAGCTTAATTTCCTCTTCCATGGCATCTGAGTTGGAATTCTCAAAATGTTTATCATAAGCCCAAGATTGTAAAGTTTTAGCCAAACGATCAAAGAAATCCAAAGCTTGAGCTGGTTCTTTATCAAAAAGGTCTCCATTGCACATCATTTCTATGAAATCATGACTCTTTTAAGAAAGTCCGTTATAAGAGTAACTAGCAATTGAAAAATTTCAAAGCCATGATGCGGGACCGCATTGAGCAAGTCCTTGCATCTTCCCCAACATACATAAAATGACTCATTCTCTTTTTCAGCAAAAGTTTGAATTTGTTGCTAGAGAGCCTTTGTATAATATATGGGAAAGAACCTTTTCAGGAATTCCTTTTGCAAATCAACCCAAGTCCACACGGATTGAGGGTTTAAAGAATCAAGCCAAGCTTTGGCACTATCCCTTAAAGAGAAGGAAAAATAATTCATTCGCGTAGACTCAGATTTCATAAGGGTACCAACTTTTCCCTCGAAAGCCCTAATATGAGAGTAAGGGTTTTCGTGGTCCATGCCATGGAAGTGGGGAAGCCAATTGGAAAAGCCCATTTGAATCCTAAAAACGTTAGTGTCATGAGTAATTATGCAGGGGGCATAAACGTGTGTTCAATATACCGTAACTCCTGCATAGTCCCAAAGACTTTCACCTCATGTGCCAAAAACATACTATTTTAAAGCTAAAGCATAAAGTAAACAGGCTAGAGGGGCTATGTCGCCGCCTCGTTCTCAACAAGATTGCGAGCGGTTATGCCACCACCTCAGCTAAGCAAAGCAAGCAACTAAAATTAACTAAAGACAACTAAAAACAAACTCGATATTTAGCTTAGCTTCATTATACCTCAAGTTATGATATGAAGATCGGTTAGAGGTATCCACTAAACTAAATATGAGTAACAAAACATAAACTACTAAACCTAAAGGAAAGCGGGATACTTATAGCGGTTTGTCGAACCACCAAGAAAGCCATAATAAGATAATCCCCAGCAACGGCGCCAAAAATACTTCGTCCGTCGATATATATCAAAACGATCACCCCAAGCGTAGGGCTAATAACGTCCATTGAAGCATAATAATCCGAAAGTCCAGGATCGTACCTAAGAGAATATTATCATGGCTTGATTGGATTTGTAGATGCAAGTATTGTGGCCTTAAAGCGGCTAACTTTAAGGAATAATTTGAACGGAGAAAAAGTTTGATAAACGTGTGATTTGAAAATGATTTAAACTAAGCGGCTTGGTCTAGGGGATTTTAGCCCTCATAACTTCAAATCAATCAACTCTCTCTCAAGTTACTCGGATGGAGATACGCGTCAACAATCTCTCAACCCGGGAGAATTTATCATTAAGCCCATTTACTATAAAAGAAGTTGAAACACCAAGAAAGTTCTAGTATTCATCTAGCAAACGCAAGGGATGACATAGCTCTAAGCATCAATGCGTGGCAAGTAGGCTCGCTCTTGCTACGCATGATCAAAGAGGTTAACACCGTCGAGATTTGATAGATAAACACGAACTACCCTAATTTTCCAACTAAAAATGAAGATTTATTGAGAGAAAAGCATGACCAACCCAAGTCATGGAGTGCTCATCACCCCATGACCAAGCCTAATTAACTACTCACTCATTCTAGAAATTGAATCAACAAAGCTAATTATTGAAAGCATGACGGAATTCAAATTAAACTAGAGATTAAGATAGATCAAGAGTGTAGCTACAACTTTAATGAAGAGCGAAATAACAAATAACAACTAACTAAGGTAATGTAGGATTTAATCAAGAACAAGTAAGAACAATGAAGAACAAAAACAAGAGTAAGCTACAAGAAATGAAATCCCACTTAGATCTAAAAAGTGTAGTAAATCTAGTGTATTGATATTGTGACGCAATGATTCTTAAATACTAGCCCTCACTCGTGCGCAAAATACCCTACAAAAGCCCTAAAAAACTGCTTCAAAGGCACTCGGTATCGATACAAGGTAATGGTGTATCGTTACCGAACAGCTTGGATCTTTTCCTCTTAGCTGCCGTAGCTTCTCGTTATCGATATAAAGGAATGGTTGTATCGATACCTAAAATCCATGAACCCTCTGAATTCTGCTTGCAAACTGGTATCGATGTAGACAGATCCTTGTATCAATACCACCTTAACTCTGAATCTTCAACTTTTGGCCTCCGGCTTGCTTCCAACGGTCTTTGCTACCCAATGGGTCTTCAACACTTGATTCCTTGGCCCCGATGGCTTCGTTCCTTGATCAACGTGAGTCTTGAACGCCTCTGGCTCGCTTTAAGCTTTACGACTCTCTTTATTAAGTAGTTTTCCTACAAAATAGAGTAAACATACCCTACGCGCAATATCAAATAAAAAGCTAAATTAACTAAACATAAAGTGATAAAACTAAGAACTAAAGCACCAAGAATATACATTATTAGGTGCTTATCAGGGTTATCTCACATTCTCCCCATCATTTTTGGACTTAGGAGCTTGATCTAGGTTTTGGCTCTTGAATCTGTTCAGATTTGTCGACAGATTTTTTAGCGGTTCGACGACATCGATGGCGGCGTCTGTAGCAGATTCAATAATGGTCCTTCAATATTTGGCATGAACAAGCTCAAGTTGGTTGCGGGTTTTGCTTGCCTGGCCAATCCGAAAACTGAAAATAAAAAGGTTACCAAACACCCCATTAACAGTGCATTTCCGTTTTTTTCTGAACTTACACGTAAAACCCCCAAAAATCTTTACATACTATTAGCTCTTTTCTTCTTTTTGTTTTGGATTGGACCTACCGTTTTCTCATTGGTGAAAGAAGAATAAGTTTAGAATATTTATTTGAGTGAGTTATAGTTTGTGAAGCTCAAAGTATTGGTGTAACGACCCTGATTTTCGGTCAGTGAAAATTTCGTTAAATATTTGAATTTTATTTTAATACTCTTGTGGTTTGTCAAAATTACATTTTTGCCCTTCAAATTGATTTCTTTGCGCTTTGGCCTATTTAGCAAGCCTAGTTAGCTTCTAACCATCCGGTTGGAGTAACCAAACTAGGAAGCCATCTAGTTACCGCAAATGGACCGTTTTACCCCTCTTGGACCTTTTTGAACCTTTTGAACCCTAGACTAAGGATTTATTATTCATTTTCTGTTAATTATTTTTGTTTTATTCTTTGTCCATTGGACAATAAAAGTTAGGAAAACCATTATCCATTGGATAATAGAAACCCCAATTCTTTATATTAAATGTATACTTGGTCAAAGTACTAAGAATATTAAGAAAAAAACTTTTTAATTACTTTAAAGTACTTTTGGGAATTATTTTAGTATATAAGTTGCCTAATAACTATTATCCATTGGATAATAGATGTTAGGGGAATTTTTACCCATTGGGTAAAAGCTTAGTCTTTCAAAGTACCATGGGGTTTTATTAAAATAGACTTTTCTTTTAACCCATGTGTAGAAGTACTACATTATTTTAAAGGTAGGGTACTTAGTACCAAGATTCTTAAGTACCCTTGTTTATTTTTCTATTAGGATTGTGATCTTCCAATTGTACATGTGTATCCAAGTATATATTATTCTAGTACATGGTAGATTAATATAATGCCTTAGTACCACATGTGCTAATTGGTTAGTTTAAAAGATAAACCTTAGCCTTTAAGCTTCCTTGATTCAAGTACCAAGTACTTATTAGTTTATTTCTTATCTTGTACTTTGTATATATATATATATGTGTGTGTGTGTGTGTGTGTGTGTGTGTGTGTGTACTTAAGTGAGAGAGAGAGAGAGAGAGAGAGAGAGAGGAGATTGGTTGTACTTGGCTTAATCTTCCCTTGTACTTCGTATCTTTGGTTGTTACTCTTCCTAACTAAGAAACTATCTCCCTTATCCTCCTTTGTACCATCAAGATTTGTTTAAACAAGAATCTTGTACCAATATTCTTCTTGCCCACCAAGTCTTCCAAGAAACAAATCCTAGCCATAGGATTTGCCTTTGATCTTCCAAGATTCATGACAAGTGTCAAAGTGAGGAAAGGAGAGAGAGAGGGGGGCCAGCCATTGAGAAGAGGAGAGAGAGCCAAGGTTTTGCCTATAAATAGAAGCCCATTCCAAGCATTTCAACTCACCCCTTGAAGCTTTGCTCTTCTTTCTCTCTAGAAATCATTTTCTGGTTTTCCAGGCAGCCTACTGCCCTTCGGACTTCCTCAGTTTTCTCTTGCTTAGTGTAGTTTTTAGAACCAACTTCCTTCAAGAAAGTTGTAGAAGACTTTGAGAGCTTCAAGTTAGGCTCAAGAACCACCCCAATCGATGAAGAGATGACAAAGATATTGTCATCCAAAGTTCAGTAAAAATCTCGGATTTTTATTTCCAGACAGCTTACTGTCACTTTCTTTATCACCACCCGTAGAATTTTTCCAACTAGCTTATTCGGCCCCGACTAGTTTCGGATCAAGGTAGTTAAATCCTTACCACTTTTCCTATGTTCGAGTAGTTTAATCTTACTACTTTGAAACTCTACTTTTATGTATCATATCAATCGTATGTTGTTTAGAAGATACTTTGATCATAGATAAGGTTATCTTTTATGCATATTGTACTTTCAAGATGTTTCAAGCATGCTATGTGGCTTAGAGTTGGATGATCTTGTTGTGTCAATTTCAATGCTTCGATTGAATGCATGTTGGTATGTAAAGTCTTACACCGCGGAGTCTTGCATGAGATCGAGACACAAAAATCGAGAAAGTAGAAACATGGCACCTAGGGTATGATTAATGAAAGGGAAAAGTATTTCGAGGATAGAAATATTTTGAAACTACAAAATGACCGGTTTTGGTGGCATTATGTGTGTGTGTGTGTGTTCTAATGGGAATCCAGAATAACGGATCCATTGTGAGGTTGTGTGCGTTCCCATGGGATCCCGAACCGGCAGAACCATGGTGAGGTATAGCTTGGTTATCCATGGAGAGGAGCCAATGCAATGTGTGCCAATGGGAACCCGGCGCGGCGGAACCATTGTGAGGATACTCGGGAACCCGGCGCGGTGGAACCGAGGTTGGGTGTGTGGCTTGGTTATCCGCAGAACGGAGCCAATGCTAAGGATTTTTGAAAGGATAATTTGTAAATGAAAATGTTGACACAATCTACGACGAGTCGCGTAGGAGAAACACTGAAATCTCGGACACCAACAATAGTTATGAAAAGAATGTGGAGATGTTATTGCTATTGACTGCTATTACTGCTTATATACGTATCATGTGGAAATCGATGTTTTATTGATTCATAAGTTAAGGGTTAAGAGTAGGATTTTACTATTGAGCCTTCGTAGCTCACGGTGTTGCCTCATGGTGACCCTGGCATATTATATGGGTGGTGACGCCGGTATAATATGTCAAATTTGATAGACGAACAGGGCGAACTATTCACCTTGGAGGCGTTCAGAGCCGAGGAGCGGGCTAGGATGGAGAAGCAAGAAGAACTGTAGTTAGGAACCCTAGATCCCTCTGTTATTTGAATAAAGGTACTTTTGTAAGGTTTATGATGTAATAACGAGCTGGACTCGCTTCATTTTTATAATAAAATGTTTATTTAACGTACCCAAAATTCGGGGCGTTACAATTGGAGAATTGTAGTCACTTCCTTTATTAATAAGTGTGCCTTTCATTGTCAACTTTTAACATTTTAAGGATAGTATTGGATCCCAACTTCAGGATTTCTCTCCTCTATTGCATCAATGTCTAAGTTTTGTGCATTTAGATAGCATCGTTTGGTGTTGGTGCCCCCAATTCTTTCTAAATGAGATCACATTTAGCCCAGATTGTGCTTTGTTTTGTTTATTTTTGGCTTTGATCTCTAATTTCTTTCAATAGAGCCCTAATCGAACATTTTTGAGTTTGCATTTGATGTTGATTGTTGCCTAGTTCGAGCCCTAACAGTATCAACACGTAATTGATCTAAACGATGCCCTTATTTGAAGTCACATCCCCAAGATGACTAGATCTTCTTGGCAACCTGATTTCATTCTTATTTGATTCAAAAACTTTTCAATACAACACCAATATCATCCGATAATATGAGAAAAAGACTCGATTTGTAGTTATAAATTATGAACTAGTTCATGAACAAATTGAAGTCATTTTCGAGTACGTTTTCAAGACAATTATCAGACTTTGTTCGACTTGTGTTGACTTTTATTCTTGCAAGTTCAACTGTCAATTGTGGTTCTGATTTTGTGTTCGATAGTGGAGTTTTTTTTTCTGAAATATGACCATTTTAATAAAAGAAAAACAACAAAATATACCTATTTTTGGTCGGGACTCAACGCCACATAGGTGCCAACATATAGGCAGTAACACATTCTGCAAATGTGCAATATTTAAGATAACGAATTCGCATTGCTTTACATGTATAACACATTCTTGATGTTCATTTTTGTACTCAATACATTATATACGACTATTCATCAACCATTGAAATTTGTTGACGAAATGAATCCAAAGTTTCCTTCAAGAAGAAGAGTACTAGAGAAAGGAGAGAGTTCTTGTAGAGGTAGTGATGTTAATCAAACTATCGACTCTCGCTTTGAACCATCAAGACGGCACATGGGCGTATAGATTAGTGCACACGACAATGGCCGAGGGCCACCTGCACACCCAGCTGTTGATAAACAGAGTAACTCTCCTTTTGGACCAGCAAGCTGATGCACAGGCATACAAATTGTTGGAGCACGCCTTATGGTCCTGCAGGTCCACAGATCCTCCGGCTACACCACGGTGCAACCCTGGGTCCGTCCGATCACGTTTGCAAATTTTGGGCACTAGGATTGTTTGGTTCTCACCTTAGTAAAGTCAACCGCGGTGCCATCTTCACAACATGACATATCTTCCCCTCTGGTCAAAAGAAGGATACGCCACCTTAGCCATCTCAAAGTTGAGCATATCAACTTTGTGACGATATAGGCGGTGAATCGTTGAAATGTTCGAACAAGAAGATGTCTTACGTTGAATATGGCATCGTGACAAACTTTACGAGGGTTCAACCGTTAAATAACGTACTTGACAAAAATGGCCAAACAACATCAGAATGACACGAGGGTATGGCCACAACATAGGTGGTAAGTCTTGGGATCTACAGGAGCAAACAATGCATTTGTTCGATGTCCCGTTAGGGAGATATGTCTACACACGCTGACTCGCCAATACATTCTGTTAGCGTATCCGGATGCATATACCTCCCTGATCGGACATCAGTCTAGTGCGTCGTCTAGTCCTGCAGGTCGTGGAGTCTCTAGTCAGTGGCGGACCCACCTTGGGGCACGTGGGGTCACATGTCCCCACGCCTTCTTTAAAAAAAATAATGATAAAATTTCATTTCAATATCAGGCTAATCAAAATTTGGGTTAAATCAATCTCAAAATTTTAAGCGCTCCAATTTTCAATCTGTTTGAACCGGTGTGAAAATTTTACTTTTCTGATCATTTTATCTTAAAGGGTCATAATTAATATTTCTCTCTGGGGCTCTTATAATTAAACATCTGGTATTCATTTGAGAGCTCTAAAATCAAAAATTAATTATGATCCTTTAGTATAAAATAATCAAAAAATAAGATTTTCACATCAATTCAAAGGAATTGAAAATTTGAACACTTAATTTTTTAATCATAAGTTTGCTTTAAAACCACTACAAATTTAAAGTTCCTCATTGTTTTTCTTTCAAACCCCAAAAGTCCTAAATACATGGTTATGACATTATGATTTAATTCCAGTACCTGGACATACATTAAAAAAACCATGTGTGTTTAGATTCTGTACTATGTTTACAAACTTTTGTGTTGGATGTTAACGTTTAGTTCAATATTATGCTAAATTTTATTTCAAGCTCAACAAATATGTGCCCCCCGCGTGATGAAATTTCTGGGTCCACCTCTGTATCTGGTCATGCTTGATGAGTAGAGCATCTCCAACTCATGAGTTTCCAAAACTCCATTTTGGAGAATCACATGTATTTTTAATTCAATACGTAAATTTGGATCATTTTATTATTCATATACACTCCAACAACAAATCTTCATTTCCATCTCTATATTAAGAAAAAAAACCTCATAATTCCCACACTTTCCCTTGAATACTTGCCAACATTCCTTCAAAATTCAAGTTACTTAGTTTTTTAAATTTTCTACAGAATATATCTAATATTGGTGTTAAATTAAAGATATTGACATTATCTTTTTAGTAGTACAAATTTTATAATTGACATTTTAAAATTTGAAAGTGCATGTTATATAGAAAGAGAAGTGAAAAGTAAAAATGAAAACGAGTCTCCATTTTTTGTGTTGAGTCTCCATATGTCGGGTTTCCATTTTGGAGCTCCAAAATGGAGATTGGTTGGAGTCCACTTGATGTCCATAGGTCCAAAATATGGAGATATAGAAATTGGTTGGAGATGCTCTAAGGCTCTTGTATATGAAGGAACATGGGTTTCTTTGCCTCCTAATAAACATCCCATAGGATCACTTTATTTAGGCACATTCCATAGATTTGCATATACCTCTATCATCTTCTTCTGATCTTTATTGTGACAATGTTTCAGTGATCTATTTAGCTTCCAATCCAATTTTTCATGTCCTCCCAAAACACGTAGAAGTTGATTACCATAATGTTCGTGAGAAAGTGTTCCCAAGTGTCACGGACTGTCAACTTTTGTGACATTGGAAGGTCTTAGAAGTTGGTGGAGACTCTGAGAGGATTCTAGAAGGCTCCTTAGGGTCTGGATTAGCTTAGAAGAGTTTGGAGAATTCTGAAAGAATCAGAAATGTTCAAGAAGACGTTGGATGCAGCTAGAGTATTCTAGAGGGTTCTGAAAGAGTGTGGAACTTCCTAGAGTTATTAGGATATTCTACTTGTACTCGTTCTAGGACTTGGTAGAATATTGGAGAGTTCTAGATGTTTCCTAGGAGGTTCTTGGAGCCTATAAATAGGTTGAGGGACTCATTTGCGTCCATATAAAGTGGGAGAACAAGTGTGAGCTAGAGAGAGCTTGTGAGAGACAGTAGCCTTGTAGTTCTTGTACATTGTTATTCCTGCATATAGTGAAAAAGCCTCCTTATCCATATTATCTTTCTTGAGTGAGTGTGTTGGTGTCTTGTTCACAAGGAGGCTAAATTAGCTTTGTGGGTAGGCTGACTTGGGCAACTCTGAGTGCTATTTGGTGTCGCTCAGAGCACAAGTCATAAAGTCTTGGGCCGTGACACGAGGCTCTGGTGGTTAAGTATGTTGGCAGAAATCTTTGCAATTAAAAACCCTGAGCTACAGCTAAATTCCAATACTTACACTCTGCATTCATAGTTTGTGCTCTCCCCAATCGTTTGTGGGTATGTGACTTACCATGGCCACAACAATTGCATAGTACTCTCACATTAGTAATCTATGTAGTAGTCATCATATTACTGTCTCTGTTGACAAAAATTAATGAAGCTATTCGATTTCAACTTTTGGAATTTTTGAGAGTTGCATTTTGAGAGCTATTGTATGTAACCCAACTTTGGGATTTCTCTCTCTAATGCACTGCCCGTCTTGATTTTGTGCATTTGTATTGCGTCATGTCTTTTGTAGAACAACCCTTAGTTCTACTCTGGGGAAAGAGCGGTACTCAATGACTAAGAAGTTGTGGGAATTTCGACATATAAACATTCCAACATTACAAATGTTCCAGAGATCTAGCATATCTTTTGTAGATCAATGCTCGTTTTACTCCGGGAAAGAGCGGTACTCAATGAGTAAGAAGTTGTGGGAATGTCAGCATATCAACGTCCCAACATTCCAAGTACTGTAGAAGTGTCAACTAGATGCGAGGTTGGACTGCTGAACTGAAAGGCAATGAGCGATACAAAAATTTCATCGCCAGTGGACCTGGGGCTAAACAATAAGTAGATAAGAATGGAATTTTTTTGTTTTTTAGAGATTGTTATCGGCATCCAAAGGTGATATGAATTCATCCTTTTCAAAAATTGTTTTAATAGTAATAACAAAAAAAATGTATTAGCAGCAATGTCTTTGTGACTTAAAATTGTTTTAAACATTCCTGTAGCATTCGAATGAAGAGGACTCATTATCAATTGAGAGGACATTAAACAACACATTTTCGGATGTCATCCCAACATTATTTTTCCTTATTGTGACAAGTTTTGCTATTGATGAAGCCAAGGTTTCGAATGGACAAGCACATAATTTTTGTAGAGGGTGGAAGAAAATGTTGTTGAGTTATAACAAACAGTCATTTGGAGATCATAATTACCAATATTTTTTTTAAAGAATTGTTTTAAGGTCCATTACAGGATTTTGTAACATGTCCAATCCACCTCATATTTCCAAAACATCTTTAGTCTAGCCCGATACTTTTTTTAAAGCCTCAGATCCACTTCATTTTTTAACAAGACAAAATTCTCCCTTCATTAAACTTTACACGACCACCACCTCCACCACCACCATAGCCGCCGCCACCACCACCACCATAGCCACCAACACACCCCCACGACCACCTCAACCACCACGCCGTCGCCACCACTACCACAATGCTGCAACCTCCACCACGCTGCCACCACAACCAACCCCCCCGCCCCTTCCACCCCCTCGACCACCACGACGCCACCAGAACCACTACACGACCACCACCATGCCCCACCACCACATCCACCACCACCACCACTATCACCACAACACCGCCCTCACCACCACCATCACAACGCTGCCACCACCACCACACAACCGCCGCCGCCGCCGCCGCCACCAAAATGCCGCAACCTCCACCACTCCACCACTACCACCGCCACCACAACCTCCACCACCACTCCGCCCACACCACCACCTCCACCACCACCTCCACCACAACCACCATGCCGCCGCCACCACCACCACCACAACCTCAACCACAACGCCGCCGCAGCCACCACCGCCGCCACCTTCACCACAACCCCGCCCCCACCACCACCACCACCACGCCGCCACCACCACCACAACGGCGCCACAACCACCACGCCCCAACCACCACGTCCACCACCACCTCAACCACCACGCTGCCGCCACCACCACCACCACAATGCCGCAACCTCCACCACAATTACCACCACCATGCCGCCGCCGCCACCACCACCATCCTGTCCCAACCACCACCTCCACCACTACTGTCACACCCTCAATTTTCAACATAATAGATAGTCCATTTCAATAAATAATCTTGGCATAATATAGATATTACCCAAAAGAGGGTTCCCAAATGATCACTTACAAAATTAAGTCCCCAAGTTTTTAAGATTTACAATATTGGCACAACTACCCAAATTTCATAGTTAGACAAAGAGAGTAAATTTAGAGATTACATGATATCTAAAGTCAAAAGAGTTCAAATGAGTTTACGATTACATCTTCACAAAAGATCATACAAAAGATGATGGAATCACTTCACAAAGATGGCTTTCAAAAGGCATGAAGTCAAGCATGCACAACATGCACTCCGCGTCAAATCCAAGGCTGGCCTTGGGCTGAAGCCCAAGGTGCCATGGCTTTAGGCCTCCAAAAAACACAAATTTTTTGGGCCTCAAAATATCTAGTGGTCCTATATAGTATTATACCCAAAAATGGCCCATTCCCAGTTAAAAAAGGCCCACACGGATACAATTCAGAGCTAGGCCCAAAAAAAATCTCGGTGGCAGTTTTGTAAATAAGAAAACTAGATGATCCATTTTCAAAGAAACAAAACCCAACTCTCTCACCTTTTTTTCAGAAAACAAATTGAAGCCAGAGGCCTCTGAAATTGAAAGAACGAACAAACAAGGGTTTTCAACTTTTCATTTTTCCCTAAATTAATCGGCTTCCATCACCACGGCACGTCGTCACCGATCCACACCCTCCAGTGAAGAACGAATCCACACCCACGAGTGAAGAACGAACAAGGGTCCTCTTGGATTTTGAGTTCTTTGGTTTGAATGTTTGATCCAACATTCCAACAGCAGATTTCCATTTTTCACTCATAACTTGTAAGTCTCTCTTCTTTTTAAGCTGCGGAGGTATATTACAATTTCGGATTGAAATTTAGGTCTAGGCGCCGAACTCGTCTGATTGTCTAAATCGTATATTTGTTTTGTTTAATAAATTATATTGCTTGAAGTTTGAAAGTGATTTTATATTGCTTAAAGCCTTAAATCTTGAAGTCTGTGATTAGAGTGATTTAATATTGCTTATGAGAAGTGAGACTCTTTTTAATTAATAATTTTATAGTCTTAATTATTAGATTATGTTGGGGATTTGCATATTTTAATTATGATGCCTAGAAAGTTTATGTCCGGGCATGAAAAAAGAAAAAGAAAGCAAAGAATTGATACATTAATTCAATCTCAAGCGGGTTCACTTGATAAGTTTTTGGGTAGCAAAAAACAAAAAAAGAGTTCAAATGTGGTTGAAGATTTAGAGAATGAAGAAGAACGGGAAGATATGGGGAATGAAGAAAATAAAAATTTGGAGGATAATACGGATGCCGTTGCAAAGGAACCAAATGAATGCGTAGATGACGGTGACCATGAAGATATGGATGTTGAGGTTCAAAATGAAGACATGGGTGTTGAATGTGAACCTACAAACATTGATTGTAAGACCCCGAATTTTGGGTACATTAATGAGGCATTTATTACATAATAAAGAGAGTTTATTACATCATAAATACTTCAAAAGGGTACATATAATCAACAAAGGAGAACTAAGGCTCCTAACTACTGCTCCGCTTGCTCCTTCGTTTTGGCAAGCTCCTCAGTTCCGAAGGCCTCCAAGTGCACTGTTCATCTTGATCATCTACAAGGACTGACACATTATACCAGCGTCGCCACCGATATAATATGCCAGGGTCACCACAAGGTAACACCGTGAGCTACAACGCTCAATAGGAAATCCTTACCCGCTAACCCATAGCTTACAAACAAACGATCATAGAAATCAAACTAATAATGACAACACATCCATAATCACTAATCATCTATCGTTGGTGTCCAAGAATCTCCGAGTTTCTCCTACGCGACTCATCGTAGACCGTGTCAACATTTTCACATTTACAAATCAACCTTTTCAAATCATTCGCATGGGCTCCGTACCGCGGATAACCAAGCCTTTCAAAATCATTTGACATTGGCTCCATACCGCGGATAACCAAGCCTTACACACCCAACCTCGGTTCCACCGCGCCGGGTTCCCGAGTATTCTCACAATGGTTCCGCCGCGCCAGGTTCCCATTGGCACACATTGCATTGGCTCCTCTCCGCGGATAACCAAGCTATACATCACCATGGTTCCGCCGGTCCGGTTTCCCATGGGAACGCACACAACCTCACAATGGTTCCGCTATTCCGGATTCCCATTGGAACACACACACACATACATAATACCCTCGAAATGGTCATTATGTAGTTTCTAAGATATCTTCTTTTTCCTCTGAAAACTCATCGTTCTTGTCAAACATACCCTAGGGGCCATGTTTCTACTTTCTCGGTTCTTGTGTCGCGTTAACATGCAAGACTTCGTGGTAGGACTTTTCCACATAAACAATCATACGACATTCATTGAAATCTTTAAGCTAACAACATCATTCAACTCCATACTACTTAGCATACTCAAATCAACGCTTAAAGCATAACGCCACATGTTCGGATGCCCTTGGAGTGATAAATCACTTATGCTTTATCGTGTCACAAGTAATACAAGCAATTCATATATGCATTCTCATAAACATCTTAAAAGATTAAAATACGAATACTTCGTTCCAAACGATAAGTTCTTTCTTAGAGATCAAAACAACATACATTATACTTGAGATGGAAAATAAGAAGATCATACATAACTTAGGATAGGGTAAGAGTATCCTACCTTGATCCGAAACTAGTCGGGGCCGAATAAGCTATTTGAAAATCCACGGGTGATGAAACTCGC
Source organism: Rhododendron mucronatum var. ripense (assembly GCA_019656295.1). Taxonomy (NCBI): domain Eukaryota; kingdom Viridiplantae; phylum Streptophyta; class Magnoliopsida; order Ericales; family Ericaceae; genus Rhododendron; species Rhododendron mucronatum. The sequence continues at coordinate 3,318,689 of BPLT01000009.1, read as the reverse complement.
CAATCTGGCCCGAACTTTGGACGGCAGTAACTCGGTCAATCTTTGGCCGAATATGCTTTTTCTTGGGTCCAAATCTAAGCTCAAGAAATTCTCTACAACTTTCGTGAAGAAAGTTGATCCTAGAAACCATCTAAGTAGGAGAAAAATGGTGATAAAGAAAGTGACAGTGAGCTGTCTGGAAATAAAAATCCGAGATTTTTACTGAACTTTGTATGACAATATCTTTGTCATTTCTTCACCGATTGAGATGGTTCTTGGGCCTAACTTGAAGCTCTCGAAGTGCTCTACAACTTTTCCGAAGGAAGTTGGTTCTAAAAACTAACTTAAGAAGGAGAAAACTGAGGATTTTTGAAGGGGCAGTAGGCTGCCTGGAAAATCAGAAATGGTTTCTAGAGAGAAGGAAGAGCAAATGCTTGAAGGGGTGAGTTGAAATGCTTGGGATGGCCTTCTATTTATAGGCAAAGCTTGGCTCTCTCTCCTCTTCTCAAATTTTGACACTTGTCATGAGATCTTGAAAGATCAAGGCCTAAACCCCAGGCTTGCATGGCTAAGATTGTCCTTCTTAGAAGACTTGGTGTGAAAAGAGGTGTGAACAAAAATAATTGTACAAGATTCTAGTGTGAAACCATAGATAATGGTACAAAGGAGGACAATGGAGTAATTTCTTAGCTAAGAAGGAAGAATCCCATGGATTTTGAAAAAGACTAATTTAATAAAACCCTTGTACTTGGTGAAAGAATAACTTTATTACCCAATGTGTAATAAATCCCCTAACTTCTATTGTCCAATGGACAATAGTTATTAGGTAATTTTTATATTAAAATAACAAGTACTTTGGCCCATGGGTTTTAAGAAAAAGATTAACTAATAAACCTCATGGTACTTTGAAAGACTAACTTCTTTTTATCCATTGGGTAAAAATTTTCCTAACTTCTATTATCCAATGGATATTAGTTATTAGGTCATTTATATACTAAAATAATCCAAAAAGTACTTTAAAGTAATTAAAAAGTCCATTTTTTACTAATACTAGTACTTTAACCAAGTATACTTTTATAATAAAGAATGGGGTTTCTATTATCCAATGGATAATAGTTTCCCTAACTATCTTTGTCCATTGGACAAAGAATAATAAAAAAAATATTTAAAAGAAAAAAAAGATATTCAATTCTTTGTCTAGGGTTAAAAAGGTTCAAAAGGTTCACGAGGGGCAAAACGGTCCATTCGAGGTTAGGGAAAAGTGACTAGATGGCTTTCTAGATTAGTTCCTCCAACCGGATGGTTAGAAGCTAACTAGACTTACTAAGTGGGGCTAAAGCGCAAGAAATGAAAGTTGAAGGACTAAAGTGCAATTATGACAAACTACAGGAATTTAAAATTCAAATATTTAACGAAATTTTCACTGACCGAAAATCAGGGTCATTACATTGATGATCCAAGAAATTGGGACAAAATTGATCAAAATTTCATTGACTTTATAGTAGAAAGAGGTCCAGTAAGAAGGGATGGAGATTATTTTCCCAAGGATATGGAGGGTAGGCATTTTACTCCCTTTCACTATATTCGTCGGTTGTCAAATGGAGAGAAGCAAGATAGGAGGTGGCTTGAATATTCGAGTGCTTCCGACAAAGTATTTTGCTTTTGTTGTAAATTCTTTGCTCAAGGTGAAAACAAGACATTGTTGGCTACTAATGGCTTGAGAAATTGGAGAAATCTTGGTCAAAGGCTTAAAAATCATGAAGCTAGTAGTATATTGCTTCCATGAGCAAATGGATCGAATCGAAGAGGAGATTGAAGAAGAATGAGACAATCGACCAATGTGTGCAAGATCAAAATAAGAAAGAGAAAGAGCATTGGAAAGGGGTACTAGTAACGATAATTGAAGATGTGAAAACACTTGCTAAAGTGAACTTAACATTTCACAGAGACAATGAGAAAATATATCAAGAGAGGAATGGGATTTTTCTAAGCATAATGGAAATGGTGGCCGTATATGATCCAATCATGCAAGAGCACTTTCGGTGAATTCAGAATGGTGAGATTCATTACCATTATCTTAGTCACAAATTCCAGAATGAAATAATACAAATGCTTGCTGATGAGGTCAAAAGTTCAATGCTTCGTAAAATTAAAGACGCAAAATATTTTGCTGTGATACTTGATTGTACTCCAGATATAAGTCATGAAGAACAAATGTCTCTTGTAATACGATGTATGGATGTTTCAGCAAGTACACCAAAAGTGGAGGAATTCTTCTTAGAATTTTTGAAGGTGGAAGATACAACGGGATCTGGACTTTTCAATGAACTTGAAAAAGTGTTGGCCACTCTTCAACTTGATATTGGTGATATAAGAGGACAAGGCTATGACAACGGCTCCAATATGAAAGGAAAACACAAAGGTGTCCAGAAAAGGCTTTTGGACAAAAATCCTAGAGCATTTTACACACCATGTGGTTGCCATAGTCTTAACCTCGTGCTTTGCGATATGGCCAACTCTTGTAACAAAGCTAAAACTTTTTTTGGTGTTGTACAACGTACCTTTTGTTTGTTTTGTCTTCTCCTAAGCGGTGGAATGTTTTGATGGATAATGTTGGAGGTCTCACTGTGAAGTCATTATCACAAATGCGCTGGGAAAGTTGTGTTGATAGTGTTAGAGCAATAAGATACCAAGCTTCGGGAATCAAAGATGCTTTACTTGAATTGGCCGATGTCGATTGTCGTGACGATGCTGGTGCAATGAGTGAAGCCGAAGGCTTAGTAAGACATGAAATTGAAGATTTTGGATTCTTAGTTGGCATGGTTATTTGGCATACAATGTTGTTCGCAGTTAAGTGTGTAAGCAAGACCCTGCAAAAAGAAGACATACATATAGATGTTGCCATTGATCGGCTTATTACTTTTCTTGACAAATATAGAGCAAGCGGTTTGGCGGAGGCCATAGATGAAGCTAAGGAAATTGCATCAAAAATGGGAGTAGAGCCCATATTTCAAGAGAAGCGTGTCATTCGCCGAAAGAAACAATTTGATGAGAGTGTGAGTGAAGATGTGACCTTTTCGGCTGAAGAATCCTTTAGAGTGAACTACTTTTTGTATATTATGAATCATGCTCTTTCTTCACTTACGAGCCGATTTGAACAATTTAAGAAATATGAGGAAACTTGGGGTTTTTTGTTTGATGTGAACAAGTAAATTCTATGACCGATGAATGTTTGAAGATGCATTGCACCAAGCTAGAAGATGCTTTGAAACATGAAGGAACTTCCGATATTGATGGAAATGAGTTGTTTTCAGAATTTAAGGTCTTCAAGGAAGGTTTACCGAAAGAGATAAGGAAACCAATTGAAGTGCTCAATCATTTGAAATTGATGGAGGATTGTTATCCAAATGTGTGGGTCGCTTATAGAATATTATTGAATATTGCCGTTACAGTTGCTTCTGGAGAGAGAAGTTTTTCAAAGTTGAAGCTAATTAAAAACTACCTTCGCTCAACTATGTCACAAGAAAGGTTGAATGGGTTATCCCTCCTATCCATTGAACATGAGATGATGGATAAGATTGATTGCCAAAACTGCAAGAATGGTGATATTTAAGTGATGCCTCTAAAATATTGTAAGTTTGGTAACTTTTTTGGACTATTGATATTTAGATGATGCTTTTGAAATACTGAAATGGTCGGTTATTTGAGATTTTTTCATACTGATCAGTGCTATTTTGTTTTTGGAAAAGGTGATTTGTTTATTTTGTGCTTGTCTTCAAAATTCGTAAAGGCCTCATTTTTCATTATGGCTTTAGGCCTCCGAAAACTCAGGGCCAGCCCTGGTCAAATCCTTGAGATGTACCAAAAAATGATATGTTGAGCTACACTAGCCCAGTAGAAATTTCTATACTCAAGCTATATGTAAAATGCGATGAAACATACAATAAGAGTGAATGGTTTCCAATAAACGGGTAAGAGATACAATGGAATATCACGAAGAACCGACAAACTACGACTATGGGATTCTATACACCTTATAGCTATCCCTAACCATTCATACATCAAGCTAGAAGTAGCATTAAACATATGTCAATCTAGATAAGCAATGACAATTTCTCAAATAAATGCCACACTTTACTTCCTTATTTCTTACCATTCATCACCAAGCCTCCTTTTATAAAAACATCCCTTTTTGGTTGCCAAAATAGTTTTTTTTTTTTTTTTTTTGATCGGCGGTTGCCAAAATAGTTTTAAGAAAACTCTCGACCTTTACGGGTCAAGCTCCGCTGATTCGAGTTTGAATAGCCGGAGTCCGCTGATTCTGCGCATGAATATCGGAAACCGTTGATTCGCTCAAGAATAGCCAGAGGATTTTAATAAAAATCCTTTTCAAAAAAAAGACAAGTTCCTTTCTTTTCAAATCCTTGGTAGAGTCAATTATTTATCTCTTTCTTTAACGGTCACCATCTCAAGCAGCAAACAATTCAAGTAACAACATATACTTCTGACGTCAACTTCAACATTCTTCATTTTATGAGAAATTCAACTGTGTTACCACCCCATGCGTGATAGTGAACTCTCTTTCTACCTGGGTTTCCGCCTTACCGCACCTTGCGTAATGGACCCTCTAGAGTCTCCGCATTTCCACACCTTGCGTTGCGGGACCCTCCATTCAAATTATCATCTCACACGCACATACACATGCATTATCCATCCATATACAGGAGGACAACGTTTACAAAGTTCACATTCTTTCATTCAACATCACACAACGTATTACAACTCATAAACATGTCCCATTATACATTGATAAATACCTTAAGTCCACGATATTCTTCTAAGTCTATCACAATATCCTACGTCACGTACCGAACTCACAATGACTCCACGACACACCACCTACTAGGTTCTAGACGAGAATCTTATAGAACGAGTACCAAAGGAACCTAGGAAGATCAATAAGATGAAGCACTAGGATACGGGTTACCCTATTCTCATCTGGACCGCTAGGAAAACCCCCATCGACCAACTATGTACCCTATGATATACTTTATGGCCTACGATATTCAATAATGCCTCCATAGTATATTTCTCAATTCACCAATCATCACATCATGTTATAATGCTTAACAAGTCTATATCGATCATTGAGACACACCGCAACATCTACTTCAATCAACCAAGGCATAAATAATGTACGAGTATTCTAATCATTTAATTCTACACTTTTCTAAGCTACAACGAGGGCTCAAAGAGATTGATTGGTCAATGAATCTTTTGAGGTACGAACAATCAAGTTTGGAAGTGATTTGAAGCTATTCTAAAGATGTTTGAAGTGTTCAGAGTTCAAACGGGTACGAGAAGAAACAAATGAACCAAATCTATTCGAAACAGAAGGGGGTATTGATACCCCTGATGGAGGTATTGATACCTGACCAGAATCTGATCCAGAGGAGAGCGGGGTATCGATACCCTCAAAAGGGGTATCAATACTATGGAGTTTTTTTTGCAAATTTTCTGCTTTTCGACGACGAAATCCCAACAACAAACAACAAATCAAGGCACGATCAAGGGACATAATCAACCCATAAACATATAGAGAGAGTAAAAAATCCTCACCTCGAAGTCGGAGAGCAAACACGCAAAGAGATCGGGGCACGCGAACCCTTGAACTCAAACTTTGAACTACGCCCAAAATACTCCTCTTCGAGCCAAACCGGACAAGCTACGAACACAATGGCACATGAGGAAGATGAAGAGAGGATTGGGTTCTTTGGGTTTTGAGTTTTTCGAGAAAATTTAGACTGCAAATTTGCACTTTTAGACTGCAAATAAAGACACTTACATAAACTTTGCAGTCTAAAAGTGCAAATTTGTAGTATACACACAAATTTAGATTGTAAATTATTAAATGAACACTAATGCCAATGAGAATTTAGACTGTGTGGGCAGCGTGCCCTTTTCAGGAAAGGATTCCGTTCCCTTCCTAGAAATGCCGGTTCGAGGGAGCGCTAAGCGGAACGACAAGAGCTCGCAAAAATACAGAGTCGCTACTCGGGTTTGAAGGCCTGACACCCAAGGAACCGTATTTCAAAGCACTTGTCGCGCTTGTTTTGATTTGAAAAAGTAAGGAACCAGTCCGTCATAACCATATCTGGGTTTGGGAGCCAGGTTATGAGAGGGGAATGGTTTTATGGCACCCCTCTCGCCCAATCCGGAGATCGGTCTCTACTTAGGCATTTTGTGAAAAAGTTTGCGATTCTTCTTTTATAAAATAATTTTTAGCCAATTAGGGCGGGGGATAGTTAATCGGGGATTAAAAACTGTAAAAATTTGCAAGATATGATAGATAGCATGAATGGATGAATTTTTAGAAAGCAATGCCTTGTTCCTTTTGGTTTTTAAAAAGCATTTTTCAAAAAATACCCCCTAGATTCCCCCTAGATTTCCTTTATTCTCAACATTTCTCTCTCTATCTCTCTCCACTTATTACCCCTACTATTTTTCAAAAAACTTTTCAAATCTCAATCCAAACAAGGCACAAATGAGGCAAAATCCTAACACTGTGACCTGATATCGAAACAGTGCATTGGTATGAATTTGTTACATACAACAGCCAACTTGCATGCATGGATCTGCCAGCACGCAAGTCAACCGTCACGTGACAAACTCATACCATCGCGCGATGATCATATCCTTTCAACAGGTTCAATTTTACCTCTCTCTGGGCTCTGGAAGGACCAGTGCACACCCAGGGTTAAACCAAGCAATTTAGGTACTGAAAGTAAACTAATAATTACAACAGAATGAATGAATTTGAGATACGACCCCTAAACAGTGGGGGTATTAAAACAATGGCCAAGGACTGGGTTGCCCCATGCAAGGGCAGTTCCTAGAAATAAAGGTACCATCGCGATGGAGTGACACAATCGCGCGTTGATCCTGACTGGACTTCCAAGAATTGCTTTACACGCCTGGGCTCTGAAACATACTCGAATCTATCCAGGGGCATTCGAGGGAATTTAAACAAACTAACAGGACCAAACTATGAGTTTAGCATACAAGGCAGTAGATCAAAATTAATTTATGCAACACACACGATATGGAAAACATATAAACAAAGAAGGACCAGCATCCCATCCCCATAAGGACCGTCACGTGCTGACTGAAACAGTCGGGCGGTGAAGTGGATCCATCATGCACGGGAGTGCTAATCCACGGTACTTGTAACTCTGCTGACTTTAGGACCAGAACTGGTATTAATTACCAGCCTTGGCCCTGCCAGCCCCCCTCAGGGATCAAAACAGTAAAAAGGCAATAAAGTTATACCTTCGCTTGAGTGGTTTTTGAAAATGGCTTGAAGGAAGTGGTAGTGCTTGTAAAATAAGTGTATGGAAGTGGCTTGAGTTGATGAAGTATCAAGGTTTTTGGGGTTGTGTAGTCTTTTTTGCTTGAAAATCTTGTAATCCTTTGGAAGATGAACCATGGGGGGTATTTATAGGAGAAAGAGAGGGTTTGGGTTGGTGGCTAACAAGGCAACACATCCAGCCAACAAGGCTGGCTGTAGTTGCTTGGTGGAGAAGTAGGGTGCAAAAGGTGATGGGAGAGTGGGGGAGAGGTGGTCCAAGGGCAGCCCTGCAGAACGCTGTTCAGTCGACAAATCGAGGTTACACAGCCCTATACACCCCTGATCATCACAAAATCCAGCTGGAAAAAGATGAAAACGACAGGTGTTGACCATCGCGCGAGGGAGTGACTCCATCGCGCGAGGGTTAAACCAGCCTCACGATGGTCAACAGTCAAAGCTCTGGCTTTGACCAACACCTGGCAAATGAAGCATCGCGCGAGGGATCCAATAGACCGTGCGATGGTCAAACCTGAGGTCAGGGTTTTGATTTAGGTTTTTTTCAAAGCTAAGGATGGGTTCCACATACTCCAAGCTCAAGCCATTTTACTCTCAAGGCTGTTTTCGCCCTAACTCATCATCGGGGAAACAAGAAACCGAAAAATAAAGTAAAGCAATTGGGAAATCAGATTGGGGTGTCTACAGTAGTCTCTCTTTGACGGTACGCGGAGCACCATTGGCTTGTACGAGTAACGTCAAAGATTTCTACACACCCATCTAATCCACCCAAAAGCCGATTAAATGAAGAATGCAAACTAGTATGTACAAATACCGTGCACCAAAGGATTAGAGAGCTAGTCAATTGTTGATGTGAACTCTCCTGGGGAACAAGCGAATTGGACGGATGGATCGCCGCTGATTTGGAATTGAACGGATGGATCGTCGCTGATTTGGAATTGGACGGATGGATTGTCTCCGATTAGGAATTGGACGGATGGATCGTCGTTGATTTGAAATTGGACGGTGCACGGGCGGACCACTGATTTGAAATTGGACAGATGGATCGTCGCTGATTTGAAATTGGACGGATGGATCGTCGTTAATTTGAGTTGGACGGATGGATTGTCGTTGATTTGAAATTGGACGAATGGATCATCGCTGATTTGAAATTGGACGAAGCGCGGGCGACCACTGATGAGGATATAAAATACCCTTGGATCAAGAACGTCTTGAAATGACCCCAAAATCACTTGCACAGCTTTCAATAAAATTCTTGGACCATTATAGGAGTGATAAGTAAAATTGGGCCCGGCCAAGGGCTGAACTGGGCCAGCGGCCCAAACAATCCGTCGCGCGATAGAGCCACTCCCTCGCGCGAGGGAGGCTAGTTAGGGCTTGGACCTGGCACCAGTCCTGACCCAGCCCATGCTTGTCTCATCTCATATATCGACAGGGAAGTTCAGAAACCGCTCGTAGCAGTTTCAAAAACTCCCTAACTCCCTTTCTCTCTCAAAAAACTTCTTCCAAACCCTTGATTTTCTTCCCGAAATCATAAGCCCCAAACACACTCACTCTCCCATGGCAGACCATGGCAATGGGGACAGTGGATGAGAGGTAATTGATCATCCGGAGGACGAGGGAGGACCCATGGAGGTCGAAACAGGAGATCAACAGCCAACGGAGTCCGCCGTGGGCCTTGGTGCAGTGGCTGCAGGCGGTGGTGATGGCGATCAGGGCCGTGAGTAGGAGGTCATTGGTGGTGGCGAGCATCACGCAACGGAGGAGGTCCCTCGCACGACGGAGGAGCCTGAGGTTGAAGGGCCTGCAGTCGAACCATTGGACCCGAGCATGGCCATGAGTGGCTCAATGGTGATTGGTGGAAGTTCAGAGGGCACGGGCAGTAGAGGTGCCGATGGTGATAGTGCTGGGCCGAGTGAGACTCCACCGAGAGACCCGGCGAGAGCTAAAGGTGTAGCGGCTAAGGAGGAAGCGAGCAGAGAGGAGGATGTGCTCTTCCAGACAGCAGCAACATCGTCGGGCCATAGGCCGATCACGAAACAGGATGTCGCAGAGCTCCTGAGTGACGAACAACTTGCCCAACTTTTGGAGGATAACCCCGCGATAAGGGCTGCTGTTTTGGAGGCTCGAAAGGAGCGAGAGAGGGAGATAGCCGCTTCAAAGGCCGCAGCGAGGGCCGAGAGAGAGAGAGAGAGAGAGAGAGAGAGCCGAGGAAGAGGAGGCTCTTGGGGACATGGAGACCGAGGAGAGAGTCGGAGCTAGGGTATATGGGCCCAGGGTGATGGCGGTGACGGAGGTGGAGAGCCTGACTCGTGTCCCATTTACAGCAGAAGGGTACGAGCCACCCACACCACACCCTTTTGTGCCATCGAGCTTTGCGGCATATAGGCCAAGGCGAATGGAGTACGACCCTGAGCTCGTCCTGAGAGATCCCGAGACTCACATTTCAAGTAACTGGACAGAGGTAAAACTTCCAAAATCCCACTTTCGTAGTTTCAAATTGGAGTTTGCCTGCTTATACTTGAACCTCGAAGCACACACACGATAAACCTCGAAAGAGAAGATTAAACTGTAATACCATAGTCTCCATATTGAATGCCATGTGTAGACACCCCAATCTGGGCTTCCAGATTAGTTTACTTACGGTTTTTGATTCCCCGATGATGAAATGGATCAAGAACACCCCGGGAATGATAGCGTGTTTGAGCTTTAAGTGTTTGCAAAACCCTTGAATCTAACCTAGCCTAAGCCACTTCAAAAACCAAAAACCCAGCTGGTCCGCGCCAGGGCGCAACCATCCCGCGCCAGGGCGCACCATCGCGCGAGGGTTTCACTCCATCGCGCGACAGTGCGCCAGGGCGCACCATCGCGCGACAGACTCACTCCGTCGCGCGATGGTCCAACCTACCACCGACCTTTCTGAAGGAGGACAGTTGGCCACCAATGCAACTCTCAGCAAGCCTCGTGGACTGGCTAAACCCCTCTCCTGGCACCAACCAGATTCACCTCCTCCTCCCTATAAATACCCCCTTTGCTCATCCATTCAAAGGGTTCCAAAAAAATGTTCAAAGGGTTACACCTTGTGTTATAATATCACAAGCTACCTTGTTTCCTTGCTTCTATCACCCACACAACCTCAAGAACATAGCTTGTTCTTCCACCTCAACCTTTTCAAACACCTCAATCAAACCTCAAAGCTCAAATTCGTTTCAAACTCAACCAAAGGTATAGCATACCTACTGTTTTCTGTTCTGATCCCTGAGGGGGGCTGGCAGGGCCAAGGCTGGTAATCAATACCAGTCCTGGTCCTAAAGCTGGCGAGGTTTCAAAAACCGTCATGGTAGGAACCAGCGCGCGATGGTCCCACTATCTCGCGCGACACTCGGGTGCTGCACGAGATGGACCGCGTGGGGATTGGTGTCCTATTGTTTTCTATTTATGTATATATAGATCACTCTGCAAGCATGATAATAATTAGTTTACTGCTTTCCTTAGTATAAACTGTTAGCCTTGTAGTTAATTTGCATTTCTGCTGATTGTGGAGTACCCCTGGGACCATTCTGGACCTGTCCTAGAACCCAGGAAGGTGTAAACCAAACACTGGTCTGGTCCGCGCCAGGGCGCAACCATCCTGCGCCAGGGCGCACCATCGCGCGAGGGTTTCATTCCATCGCGCGACAGTGCGCCAGGGCGCACCATCGCGCGCCAGGGCGAATCCTCGTGCGACAGAGTGACTCCATCGCGCGATAGTCTGCTCCGACCAGTGACTGGCCTTGCACGGGTAACTTGGATTTAGGCTGTTATTTTGTCCCCACACTGTTTATGGGGTGTTTTGCAATTTCTAGGGCTTTTAAGCCTTTAAACTGTATATTATGCTACCTATAAACTGCGTGGTTTATCCTGGGTGTGCACTAGTCCTTCCAGAGCCCAGAAGGTTTGAGAATAAGAGCTGTGGGTTTTAAGCTCACCGGCGCGTGCTTGTCTTGGAATTATGCGCGCAGGAGTAAACAACATGTAGTGACTTGTTCAGTGCATGTTGGTTTCTCCCTGCGCACGTCACTCCAAAACAGGGGCTCCCTAGTTTGTTTAAACTCCCACAGCAGTCTGTTCTCATCCTATACTAACTGCTCATCCATGCTATCTATCACATCCTGTAAACATGTTACAGTTTTAATCCCCGATTAACTGTTCCCCCGCCCTAATTGGCTTAAAATTGATTAATCAAACAGAATCGCAAACAAACGTTTTCGCAAATGCCTAAGTAGAGACCGATCTCCGGATTGGGCGAGAGGGGTGCCATAAAACCCTTCCCCTCTCGTAACCTGGCTCCCGAACCCAGATATGGTTATGACGGACTGGTTCCTTAACTTTTTCAAATCAAACAGCGCGGCAAGTGCTTCGAAATACGGTTCCTTGGGTGTCGGACCTTCAAACACAAGTGGCGACTCTGTATCTTCGCGAGCGCTTGTCGTCCAGCTTCAAAAAGCGCTCCCACGAACCGGCAGCATCTTTCCTTTCTCAAAAGGGTAGGGGAACGGAATCCCCTTCCCGGAGGAGAGAAAGATTCGGGCAAATCGCATTTGCCCACACCATGCATCTAACATAATAACTTGAACCAATCATCTGTTGCTAGGTTGTATTGATTACCTAGAACTTGAAGATGAAAACCTTGCATGCTGATACACCCTCTTGCTGCTTGTCTTTGTGTCTGATACAGGAGAGAGCGAGGCAGAGAGACATCCGAGGTTTCAGGGCTCATGTGGCTCTTTGGCGTTGTACCAAAGTTTGCCAACGAGGGTGAGGCAGTTGGTGGATGAGGCGGGCTTTGGCGAGTTCATACAGTTCATACAGACCCTTACTTCGGTCAGAAATGACCATGCTGTCCTGGTTGCACTTGCAGAGAGGTGGAGGGATACCACCAATACCTTCCACCTACCACCCGAGGAGATGACAGTAACGCCTACTGACTTTGTGGCGATCACAAGCTTGAGAGTTGGGGGCGGGCCTATTCCATTTGACTCAGGCATTCACGAGGATGAGGCGGCGCTGGAGTGGTTCTTGGGCGCAGCGCCTAAGATCGAGGAGGGGATGGCGAGGTACGGGCAATTCACCAAATACCTCAAAAAGAAAGTGGCGACTGAATAGGAGGCGGAGCAGATGGCCCGGGCGTACCTGTTGTATCTTTTCGGCGCCACCCTATACCAAAACTGGCGTAGCAAAGTCCATCTATCGTACTTGCCTGCGCTGAGGGTCTGAGGACGGCCTCACGCTTTGACTGGGGAGGAGCGTCGCTTGGCATAGCTTATGGCTTTCTAGGGGACTCGTCGAGGACAGAGATGAGCACAGCTGGGTATTGGAGGATCTGGGAGGTATGATTTCAATAGAGTAAAGCATAATTTCAAATTATACTTGCATCCATTTAATCGCATAACCTGCTCAATAGTATTCTAGCATGTACTGATGATTTGATCTGTTGATAACCATGTAGCTCTGGGCTTACGAGGTTTTGAACATGTGTCATCCAGCGACAAAGAGCTTAGATTTGGGGATCCTCCCATGCGCTCATATCTGGAGCAAGAAGAACATGAGAGAAAAGAAAGGGAGAGGCGACTTGAACGGCTTCAGGATATACTTAGACGAGCTCCAACCCGCACAATTATAATCACGAAACTTTACCAAACGAAGTATACATCCCTTTGTATTGCTTCAATGCTGTCGCTAATCGATACTTGCATTGCTTACCCGTCCCGTGCGCAGATCGAGTGGGATCCTTGGAGAGTGGCAGGGCAAGAGCCCGAGTACCTAGCTAGGAGCAGAGTCGTGACGGCTAGCAAGGTATTGCTGGAGTCAGCCTTTGGTTGACAGTGGTACTTGGGTGACCGAGTGACACACCAATCACTTGGCTACGCTGGGTTCCAGGTGCCCGGACCACTTCCACCACGGGACTCACACATAGGGGAGTACACACTGGCCGAGCAGGAGACTTTTACACGATCTGACACTGACCTGACACGCCCGTCCTGACATGGACTACGTGACCTACCAGAGGGAGCGCTTAGCAGGGCCATTAAGAGTGCGGGAATTTAGAGAGGTTCGGAGTCAGGCTTGTGGAGCTGCTGAAGAGAGGAGAACTGCTACAGAGCGACGGAGTAGTGGCGAGAGCCATGTGAGGCGGGGTTTTAGTGGACCGGTGAGAGGTGGGCCACCAGAGTTACTGTGGAAGATAGCAGTGGTAGACTCTCAGGGCAGTCCAGCTGAACTACACCTAGCTCCTGCCAGAGTTGAGCCTGCACTCGTTACTGTGCCAGTAAGACATCGTAGCCTCCATTGTTAAATTTCAATAAAAATTGAACCCTTGGTTGAATTGCTCATATCCAAATCACTTTTGCAGGTGCCAAACGAGTTGGTGAACGAGGTTGTTCGGTGCATGCTTGCGCTGGAGAATGTGGTGAGATAGGCGGCAAGTGGCTTGCCATTGGACTTACGCTATCCAGTACAAGCTATGCCACCAGCAGTTCAAAGATCTCAGGTATACCCCTCAGAAAACGATACATTCCTGCATTCGATACTTAATACATGCATCCCCTTTCGATACACAATATGCTTTGATATCCATTGATTTGAAGTTGATCATACCTACTTTCAACATATAAAATGCAATATGTATACTAATGTACAAGAATTTACAATGCAGGCACAAGGACGGGCGGCTCCTAGGAGGAAAAGCGTCAGAGATCCGCCATAAAAGAAATTGGCAGCAAGGACTCCTACTCCTCCACTCACCACGAGACGACAGACGCAAGGCTCAGAGCCACCCGTCGCGAGTGAGGAGACAGCCAGAGAGGTCGTGGCACGAGCAGAGGAGCGGTACCAACTCAAGATACGTCAGAGGCCCTCGCAAGATTAGCCAGTTTGCAAGAAGCGACTAATCCTGCCTGAGGTCTCTGAGGAGGAGGACGAAAAGGAGGAAGCGGGGGAAGAAGAACAAGAAGAGGATGAGGACGTGTCCGACAGTAGTGGCTCTGACGACTCTGCAGACGATCCTGGATACTAACGGGATCCCAAAGAGAGAGACAACAACGACGGTGACGGTGACTGGCTGGGAGAGGGCTGAGGGCTACCAAAAAGCCTCATCTAGTTTCCGGCACTTTTGACTTTTGCTTTCGGGCCTGCGCGCCCAAGTAGATAAATAGCGGGTAAGTAGGCCCCAACTGATACTCGATAGCCGTTTCGAGGCCTACGTGTCTTTTGATTTGTGGGCGATTATGCCCAAGTAGACATTATAACTTTTGATTGGCCAAAGTGTAGCACGTACAGTAGCTTCCTTTATTCTGACATGGATAGATCATGCTTTAGATATAAAATTGCATTTCGACAGTGTGGGGGGCTGATTTCTGATGGACCGTCTTGACTTGGTTGAACCGAGTGACGTGGTACCGGACGTCGTGTACCTGCAGAATCGGAGGGGGTTGTTCCTCTGGGAAGACGCTCCGACGATCTAATCAGAGAATAGCTAAGAAGAGAGAAGTTTAGTAAGAAAATATGCTCTAGGAGGAAGAAGAGTGTTTTTGAATCTGACCCCCTCCCTTGGTGGAAGTACCCATCTATTTATAGGCTCAGATGTAGGGAGTAAGTGTGGTGCAAGCTATCTCTGACGCCCATGTGCTCGGTGATGCTCGGATGACGTCATAAGTCAGAGGCATTAATTGACTACCACCTGTTGGGATAAGGGAAGCCGCCCAGTCAGAGCAAGAAGGGTCACATCAATCAGGAATGTCACCTCACCTATCAGGGAGACTCCAACACGTTTCTTTGGAAGCTTCCAGAAGGTTCGGGAGTGACGGTCTCCGAGTGAAGCCATTCTAACTGAAGAAAAGAAGAACGGAAGACAAAGCACTTTCCCGAGCATATAAGGTATTATCACAGCCTTATCCGAACGAAACGTATAAGTCACCCTTCGGCGGGGGATCGAAGCTCGGCTAAGCACATAAGATTACTTTATCCTTCGGATAATACGTACACATGACGTACTCATCCCCCCTCGAGGAACAGATGAACTGAGACGAATACTTGGACAAGAACAATGCATCCAATCCCTTACGAGTCATCCGAACCTTTCGGATCTTCGGATATCTCGCTCCCCTACAATAGCCCCTCAACTCCTGTTTCCTAGCTTTGGCAGGGAAGGAGGAGTTGAAAGAGGAGCAGCCGAAGAGTAATAACCGAAGCGAGGTCACTACCCGATTTTTCGAAGGTCATTCGCAAGTGAAACGTCAGAAAGGTATCAAATCGTCAGGCCTGCTACCTTCATTTAATGCCTCTGCAACCGCTAGCTTCAAATGACACCACGTGTCATCCTGTTATTGGATGTCAATACGGCGCACCCCATCAATCGCCACACGTCACACATCAGTGGTCACATCAATCTCCCGCCTAAATCCTACGGCTGGGGGCTCGGCACCGCTTCGAATTCCGCCCTAGGTATAAGAGACGGAGAGAGGAGAGAGAAAATCACTTTTCTTCCTTCTCTCAGACGTTTGAACTGTACGACGCCATTCCCGTTTTCTGAAACTCAAGCCATTTGCAGATCTTCGAAGAGTTTGCAGCGTTCAACCCCAGAGTTTTCTTTGATTTCAAGGTATGTTTCTGATTTCTCCCACTTTTCTTGCATTTCAGTTATTGGTACACGCTTTTGGGGCCAGTTTTCGTTTATTTCGTCTGGTTTCTCGCCTGTGCACTGTAGAGTAGGTTGAAGATGTTCATGTGTTCTTCCGAACATAGAGGCATCTTCAACATGTGTCCTTCCGAGCACACATAAGAGTATTTTTCCACACTTTGGAGTCTTTCGCTTAAACTTCTCCTTTGACTAATCGTCTCTCAGAAGAATCAGTTCGCTCGGACGTTTCCTTTCACCGAACATAGGCACAATAGGACTTGACCATGCAACTCGTTGACGGTCTTTCCCCTTGCACTTTTGTTTTTAGTTATGGATACTTCTGCTTCAGCAGCACTAGGCGCTGGGGGCTCGAACCTCGCGATTACCGACGCTATCTCCCATCTAGCTCGGAGTTACCGCGTTCGGGAAGGGAGCGAGGATTCTAGAGATTCCGCAGGTACGGACCTCCCCGCCCACGTCACTCCTCTCCGAACGATGCCCCCAGAAGGTGAAATAGTCGACCTAGAAGGCAATCCTTCGGAGAGGGAGCAAGACAACCCGACGGGAGGAGAGGAAGGTGACGAGGAGGCCAAGGAAACGGAGTCTGACAGAGATATTGTCGAGATGGGACTCGCCACGGCTTCGTCGAGCCAGGCCGAGGGTGGAGACGGTGCAGCTGGTTCTTCGTCTAAACCTCAAAAGAAAAAGAGGAAGATCGTCCCCCTAGACCCTGATGCCATTCCTGACCGAACAGGAAAGGACCCGTGTCCTTATTGGAAATCCTTCGAAAGTGAAGAAGGAATGAGGTCTTTCCGACGGGATTATAAAATTCCGGACAATGTCATCATCACACCTGTCCCTGGTCCTCGGATAAGGTTCAGCGACGAACACATTCCGGTTCCCCTAATGGCCATTACCGAAGGTGGTCTGAGGTTTCCGATGCACAGGATCCTTAGGGAGATCTTGTACCTTTTCACCTTAACCCCCTGCCAATTGAACGTCAACTCCTTCCGCATCACCCACTCCATTATAAAGCTCGCCCAGCTAAAGATGTACCCACTCGAAGCCCACCATATATTTGAAAATTATACGATGTCACGGAACATCAGGTATTCACGCTACTACCTGTGCTCCCGAAGGAAGATGGCGAAGATAATCCCCGAAGGGATGTACGATTCTGAGAAATGGGCCTCGGACTACGTTGAAGTTCGGGGTAATTATTAGTATCCCCCAGCGGAGTACGGGCAATTCGAAGTGGCCACGCGCAGGGGCGGACCCCGTAAGAAATCATAGTCGCACCGCTCTTTACTTTGAATTGCTTCATTCGCTGTAGAATAATATTTAATGTTCTTCGGACTGATTGCTCCATTGTCTTTTGTTCAACAGATACAACAAAAATCAACAAGGAGTTGCTGCGAGCTGCGAGGAATTGCAAGCTCGCCTCCACCCTTCTCACCATCCCGTGGGAAGAAAGAGACGCCCCCACAATCCTTGAATACAAAGCAGCCTACGGGGGGCATATCCGAAAGAAGGAGGCGGACAAGGAAGAAGCCACCGCCGAAGACGTTCCCGAAGAACTTCAACCGAGCGAGAACAGTCCTCTACGAGGGCTCATTCGCGAACCCACCGAAGGGTCAACTCCCGAAGAAGAAGGGACCATGCCTCCACGAAGCATGAAGGACGTGCTTCAAAAGAAGATGGAAGCAAAAGAGAGAGACAATGCCAAGGGCCTTTCAAAGAAAACAGGAGCACCAGGGGCCTCAGGCTCGGCTCCAAGTAAAAAGGTGCCTCCCCCTCCAGCTCAAAAACGTCCTCCTCCTGCTCCTCCATCTCCGAAGGATGCCCCAGCTGGCAAGAAACAAAAGACAATGGTGCGGACGGAGGCTGGAGATGTGGCGAGTGCAGCCACAAAGGGAAAGGAGACGGGTGAAGAAGCCGTCCCCTGGGCGCCGAGCTTCATCACCGCTGATAAGAAGCAGGTGTTGAAGTCCGACAGCCTGAGGGAAAACCCGTCCCTCGCCCTGACACTCCTGTCTGGGGTGGCTTGCCGAGGGACATCCAATCCCCGCCCTCGCTCAAAGCCGCCCTTACAGAGTACTACTATCATGCTGCAAGAGTAAGTTGTTTTGGTTATAACAGTTCGTTGTTTTTTGTTATTTTTTGCTCGTTTGCTTATCATAACACTCTTGTTCCTCCTCAGGCCTCCCAGTCAATCATGAGCGTGAACCTTCACCTCACAGAGCATGGAAAAGAAGAGGAAACAGATGCTGCAGTCTGTACAAGTCAACAAAGATGCGGCCGACGAGTACAAGCGGAGCTGGGAGGAATCCGAGGCTGCTCGCTCGGCACTCGAGACCCAGGTCACCAATCTGAATGATCTGGTCAAGGGCATGCAAGAGGCTGCCGAGAAAACCAGGTCAGAAGGAAAGGATGAGGGCCTTGCCGAAGGGAGGGCTCAAGGTCTCGAGGACATGAAGAAGGAGATGGAGATGGAGATGGAGGGCGAGCTTCAGAAGGCATACGATAAGGGGTACTTTGAAGCGGAGGCAGCTGCTGAGGAGCTCGCCGAGGCCCAGGCTGAGATGCTTGAGGAACAGCATAAAGCAAACTTTATGCTGGGCTACAATACAGGCTTCGATGATGCCGGTGTGGAGGCTGACGACGAGCGAAGAATGCTTGTTGAGGTTCCTCCTCGGAGTCTGGCCGAAGCACAGCAGGCCGAGGATGAGCAGCAGCAATAGCTTGGTTCAAACGAAGAGACCACAAACGCACCTACCGAAGCTGCCTCTGCTCCAACTCCTACAGATGATCCTACCTTGCCTCTTTTCCCGCAGGAAGACCCTTGAAATGTACTGGGCGTTTGGTTTCTTCTTTTTTTGTGTGTGTTTTGTTTTTGTTTTTGTTGTTTAACATGTTTTGTCAGTTGGTAGGTGAAATATAATGGAACATTGTACCCCCAAAAATGTGAATGTTGACTTTATTTTGGTTAAGTATGGTTGTCCGTTTCGATTGACCCTTTGTGAATCAATTGATGTTCGGGTAAATTCTGACTGAATCCACTAGTCGCATTCTTCATGCTCATATTTTTCCATGTTCCCCCGTATATTAGCCCCCTGTCTGTTAGGATTACCGAGGGACAGAAACGGAAATCCGAACAGAGAGTAGGAGAACAAGAAACCGAGGGGAACGAACGAAGAAAAGTACGAGGGAGGCGAGTGTGATGCCCGAACGAGAATAACTCCGAGGGCTACAAGGATTCCGCCCAAACGAGGAGAATTCCGAGGGTCAATCGAGTAAGATTACTAGCCCAATGGCTTAAGACGGGTTAGGTGGAATACCCAAGGTGAAATAAAAATGAGTAGAAAAAGGAAGAAGACATCTATTAACAGGGCCCAAAGGCGTACAAGGTAGAATGAAAGTAAAAATTACAGGGTGAAAATTATAGAAACTAAACACATTACAACAGCTAGCCGTGAAACTTCCGAAGTTTCTGAGCGTTCCAAGGGTAAGGTATGGGGGTGCCATCCATCTCTGAGAGCTTATAAACGCCATGGCCAATCTTCTCAACCACTCGGTAAGGACCTTCGTAGGGATCCTTGAGCTTCGTCAACTTACTTGCTTCCACAACCATCCGAAGAACGAGATCGCCAACCTGAAACGGCCGAGCTCGAACATTCTTATTGTAGCCCCTAGCCACTTCTTGCTGATACGCTGTATGCCGAAGGTTGGCATTATCACGTAGTTCTTCGGCGAAATCCAGCTCAGCTCCTACGAGTGCATTGTTGGCCACAGGATTGAAATTCTCCGTTCGAGCTGTCGGAATCAACGTGGAGAGAGGGAGAACGGCCTCCATGCCGTAGGCCATGGCAAACGGGGTACGTCCAGTGGAACGCCGAGCCGTAGTACGGTAGGCCCACAAAACATGAGGGAGCTCTTCAACCCAGAGGCCGAGCTTCCTGTCTAAACGACGCTTAAGCCCCCGGGTGATGGTCTTGTTTGAGGCTTCGGCTTGACCATTGCCTTGAGGATACGCCACCAAAGAATTCTGGATCGTGATCTTCCATTGTTTGTAGAACGCTTTTAGTGCTGCGGCCACAAATTGGGATCCGTTATCCGAAAGTATAGCGTAAGGAACCCCGAACCTTGAGATGATATGCTTCCAAATAAACCGTTCCACATCACCTGCAGTCGTCTTGACCATCAGCTTGGCTTCGACCCACTTAGTGAATAGGTCGGTGGCTGTCAGCAAATATTCAAAACCCCCAGGTGCCTTGGGCAGTTTCCCCACATTGCAAAAGGCCAAGGACTTGTGATCATCTTGAGTGGGAAAGCTGGTTGGTGGATAAGGGAAGCCTGCATTTGGCACCGAACACAGCATTTCACGTATTCCTCGGATTGTTTGACCATCTTCGGCCACCAATATCCTTGGGTTAGGGCTCATTGTGCGATGCTACGCCCTCCTCAGTGAGCCCCACAACTACCCGAGTGAAGCTCATCTAGAACGCCTTCCACTTGAGTTTCATACACCACTTTCAAGTCAGGCCCTGTGAACGTTCGTCGGTAGAGATGACCATTGGAATCCAAAAAGTAGTTGGCAGCACGGCATCGTACCTTATGAGCTTCCTTCTTGTCTGCAGGCAGCGTTTGATGCTGAAGGTAGAGCACTATGGGATCCAGTTTACTTGTACCGAACGATATGGCCGCGACAGGAGTAGCGGAGGATTCGAAGCTCGGATTGTCTATTTCGTCAAACACGATAGTGCGACTGCCCGAGGCTCGATAAACCGAAGCGAGGCCCGCAAGGGCGTCAGCATGAGCATTATGCTCCCGAGCGATCCATTCGATCTCCACGCATCCAAATTGCTTGAGAAGAGCTAGGACGTGGCTCACGTAGGCATTCATACGTTCATCCCTCGCTTGGTAATCATCATTCAGGTGGCCCACAATCAGCCGAGAATCACAAAACACGTGAACAGAATCAGCACCAAGTCGAAGGGCAAGTTGTAACCCAGCGATCAAAGCTTCATATTCGGCTTCGTTGTTAGTTGCTCTGTAACCGATGGAGACCACGTTTTCGTGCACGGTTCCCTCGGGAGATACAAGAACTATTCCAGCCCCAGCCCCATGGACGTTTGAAGCTCCATCTACTGTCATCCGCCAGGCGTCTCCGGAGAACAGGTGCCATTTATGAACAGGACGCTTCGTGACGAGCGTAAATCTCGAGCGCCGAGTGTCTGCCGGCTGTTGAATCCATTCCATGTGAGCCTCGGTTGCAGAGATCCGAGCCTCAGTCTCCGCAAGAGCCAAGGCGTTAGCTTCATCCTGCAATCCTGGAGTAAGCTCGGCGAAGAAATCTGCCAAAGCTTGCCCCTTGATAGCCGTCCGTGGCTCGAATTTGATGTCGTAGTTGGCCAAGTCTTGTGAGAACTTGAGAATCCGACCCGAAGATTCTGTCTTCCGAAGCACCGCCTTAAGAGGAAACTCAGTAAGGACCACGATCCTATGGCATTGGAAGTAAGGCAGAAGGCTCGTTTTAGACGAAACGAGAGCTAATGCTAACTTCTCCATTGGCAGATACCTAGTCTGAGAATCCGTCATCATCTTGCTCGAGTAAAAGATTGGTTGGTGCTCCATCCCTTCTTTCCAAACGAGCACTGAACTGGTGGCATGATCCGAGACCGCGAGGTAGAGATACTGATCTTCGTCGGCTTGAGGCTTTACAAGGAGTGGAGCATGTGACAGGTAGTCCTTCAAAGATTGCAAAGCCTGCTCGCATTCCGTAGTCCACACAAACCTTCGTCGGCTCGTCTAGATGGCTTGGAAGAACGGACGACAGAGGTCTCCCGAACGTCGTATAAACCGATTCAAGGCTGCAACCATTCCAGTAAGACGTTGAACTTCCTTGATAGTCGTGGGAGCACGAAGATTTTGCACAGCAGTAATCTACGTCAGATCTGCTTCTATGCCTCGGCGACTGACCATGTACCCGAGGAATTTGCCCGAGCTGACTCCGAACGCACACTTTTCTGCATTAAGGCGTAACTTTCGTTTTTTCAACACTGCAAAGACTTCGCCCAGATCATGAAGATGATCCCGAGCAAACTTGCTCTTGCACACAAGATCATCGATATAAGCCTCCAAAATTCGCCCGAGCATCCCAGGAAACATTGACGTTATAGTACGTTGAAATGTAGCCCCGGCGTTCTTCAATCCAAACGGAACGACATTATAGCAGTAAACGCCCCGAGGGGAAATGAATGCCGTTTTCTCTTGATCAACTTCGGCAAGAGCAATTTGGTGATATCCTCGATACGCATCCATGAAACTCAGTCGTTCGCACCCAGCAGTTGCGTCCACCATTTGCTCAATCCGAGGGAGGGGGAATCGATCCATTGGGCAAGCGTCATTGAGATTCGTGTAGTCTACACAAACCCTCAACTTTCCATTCTTCTTCGGAACCACAACTGGGTTAGCCAACCAGGTAGGGTAAAGAATTTCTCGTATAGCCCCAGCGTTCAGCAATTGGTCCACCTCAGCCATCACCGCCTCAACATGAAGTGCAGGCGAACGCCGAAGCTTCTGCACCACTGGCTTCCTATTTGGATCCACGTTCAATGAGTGGGTTGCGAACGATGGGTCGACACCAGGCATTTCCTGAGGGGTCCAAGCAAATACCTCGATATGTTGTATGAGGAAGTCGAACATCTCTTTTCGCTCATCCTCGGGCAAAGAGCTGCCGATGAGAAAATACCGAGTGCCGTCCTCTGTGATAGGCATGCGAATAAGCTCCTCGGTTGACCTCTGCTCGGCTGGCAATCCCACATCTTCAAGCACTTCCACTTCTCCATTTTCAACACACTGCACCTCTAAGCAGCTTTGTTTCGTCGTGACTGTACTGATATAGCATTTCTTGGATTGCACTTGATCGCCTCGGAGACTCTCTTGTCTACTGTTCCAGCCGACGAACTTCACAACTTGGTGGTAGGAAGAGGCCACTACTTGCATCCCATGTAGCCAGGCTCGACCGAGGATTACGTTATAAGGGGTAGGAGAACTAACCACTATGAATTCGACGTCTATCACTCAGGAACCGGCTCTCACAAGGAGGTTGACCATACCAAGTGGCCAAACTGGGGTGCCTGTGAAGCCTACAAGAGGTGCTGTCGCTGGCCGAAGCTGATTTGGGGACAGGCCGAGACTCTTGAAAGTTGAATAAAACATCACGTCCGCCGAGCTTCCCTGGTCAATCAACACCCTCTGGACGGTTGATTTGTCAATTATCACCGTTACAACAAGGGCATCAGCATGTGGCACTTGAACTCCTTTCAAGTCTTCGGATGAAAAAGTGATTGGGTCGTCACCGTTTGGATCTTCGAACTTCCTTTTCACTGAGGAACCCATGTTACACACCGAAAGAGCAGTGACAGCTCTGGTGATCTATAACTGCAACTCAGATACTATTCCCTCGGAAGCTATACCTTGAATGACGCTAACATGGCCACCCAGAAGAGGGGGTGGTGGTAGTGGACACTTCCGGGTATCGATCCATGGATTGAGGTTCCCAGCTGCAGCAAGTTCCTCCAGGTATCTCTTGAAAGGTTGACATTTCGTCGTATAATGCCCCCGCTCCTTGTGGTATGAGCACATCCCAAGTCCTTGGCTGTTCGTTCCGAGGAGCCCAGCAGGCCAAGAGAAGAATGGGAGCTTCCCAATGATAGAGAGGAGCTTATAAATAGGTTCTGTGAACGTAGTCTGCACGGCAACGTACTCGTCGGGTCTCGGCTCACGCTTTTGTTGTATTGCTTGCGATTGACGTTGCGAGGGTCGATTTCCGATGTTCGGCTTACTTCCCCCCGACGTCTGCCCAATATTTGTGTAGACACCCCAATTTGGAAATCCTGTATAACTTTTAAGTCCCCAATAATGATAAACAAAGCATAGTTTAAACCTTTGGATTGATCTAAACCTTTCGGAGCGTTACCTTTCGAAATCATACACAGGTGGCCGATAAGCTTTTCAAATAATAAAATGTGCCTCGAAAAGCTCTTTGTACTCAAAGAGTGAGGAAACACCTTAGAAGTAGGTATAAGAGTGTCAAGTGATACTTAAAATGAGTGAGTACGTGTTTTGGCCGTCGTGGCACCAATGGTTTTCGGTTTAGTTTGCTTTCAGCCCATTTTTCATAAATCAAACTTCCTTATTTTTATGGTTGGAGTCTCCCATCTTTTAGTACATTCAAAACCCTTTTTGTCGATATATAATAAGCCTTAATCCGATTTGAAACGAGGGAGATATGAGAATTTTGCCAAAACGACCACTTTTTTGACCACCTGAGGGTAAAATTGTCATATCTTTTGATGTACAAAATTATTTTTATCCAAACTATTTGGGTTAGAAAGTAGACTTAACGAGCTTTCCAACGGTTCAAAGAACACCAAAAACCAAGTTCGGGAGTGTCCGGGGCGGCCTTTCGAAGTTTGGCCTGTTAAGCTGTCAACATGTACCGTACGGCGGTCAACTGTGCCGTACGGTGGTCAACTCTGCCGTGCGGTTGACATATTTCTACCGTACGGTAGAGTGTTTGACCGCCTAAACTTTAGTCGGTTGGGATGTGCCGTACGGTGGAAGCCCAGTGCCGTACGGTAGAGTTTATGTACCATACGGTACATGTTGCCGCCCTTATTTTTGCTTGACGACCAAGTTTTTCAGTTAAAGGCCGAATTCTTTTTGTGCAAGTCACGTTTGCTTCATATCCAAGCTGGTTTTGCTCTATAAATACCTCCTCCAAGCCATTAGACATGACACACAATATTTTTGGAAGAAAAAGAGGGAGAGAAAGAACATTTTTTTGGAAAAGAAGAGAGAAATTCAATTTTATCAATCAAAAATAGTTCCAAAATGCTTTGAAAAAAATCTATACTCTTTTTCATACCTATTTCAAATACCAAAAGTATCATCCTCTTTCAAAAACCCATTTTTTTGCTCCTTTTCACTTTCAAAAACACCAAAAATACCATTTTCTTTCCAAGAATATCAAGTCCAAAAAGAAATCACTCAAGTCTCATACTTTGTCATCACAGCATACCGAAGCCTTGCTCGTGCCAAAAGACTTTGCAATTGTCACAATTTTCCAAAGTAAGGTTTCGCTCCAAGAGGTACAAATCTTTTATCCACTATTCGTCTCTGTAATCTGAGGGAAAGCCACTAAACTCAAACTGGTTCCTCATACCAACTCTGGGCTTAGATGACTTAAACATTTTCAAAAATCGAAGCTAATGTCCCACAATCTCTACCGTGCGGCACATACTATTGCCGTACGAAAGAGATTCTTCAAGGGATATATTTTGTCAAAACTTCTTTTCTTCTTTTGTTTCATTTAATACATAAGCATGCATGTTTGTTTTTTGCCAAATAATCTCGTTTATGAACTGTAAACCACAAAGCCATGTACCGTGCGGCACACCCATTTGCCGTACGGTAGTGCTCTCGTGAGACAGAATGTTGATTTCAGTTATTTTCTACAATTAAATGTTAACATTCCAAGCATGCATGTTTATGCTTATATTTGCTGCAATTAAATTATTCACATGCTGTAAATTGTTTATGTGCTATATCTGTTTACGTGAATAAAAGTTAAGTAATAAAATGATTTTCAAAATCCCACAAATATTAGTAAAAACCGATTTATCGGGCGAGGGGGGTGCTTTTCCAAACAAAACCTTCCCCTCTCGTAACCTGGCTCCCGAACCCAAAACTTTCTGTTTTTAGACCAAAACCTTTTTCAAAGGGCAAAAGAGTCACATTTTTCAATAAACGGTTTCTCGGGGTTAATCCTTTTCAAAACCCGGGTGGCGACTCTCAAACGAACGAACTATTTTCTCCCTTTTTGTAACACCAAAAATACAAAAAGACGGACGGGGAATATTTTCCGGGCGCGTAGCCCACAATTTGCCACCTGCTTCTTAACAGCTGCGTGTGCTTTAGAAGGCTCGGCGACCTTCGGCGCGTTATGCTCTGCCATCGCCTCTTCATGGACGCAATCTTTCTCGATAATCGTCATGAGCTCCCCCATGCTCTTCGGCGGATTCCTTGACAGATCTCGAAACATTGCCGAGGCTGGGTCCAGGCCGTTCATGAATGACTCGACTGCCACTCCCTGATCGCAATCAGGAATAAGATTGTAAACCTCCCAGTATCGCTCGGTATACAGCCGAAGAGTTTCCCCGGCAGCCCTTCGCATGTTTACCAGCATTGAAAGCGTCTTCGGCTGAATGTTGCTGGTTACAAATCTCTTTGTGAATTCCAACTCGAGCTCGTTGAAACATGTAATAGACTTGGGTTTCAACTGATTATACCAGAGCATGATTGGCTCACTCAACGAGAGGGGGAAGATTTTGCACATAAGTGCGTCGGAGAAGTTATGAAGGTTCATCAGTTGTCGAAATCGACAGACGAACGCGACTGCGTCCTCTTTAGCCTCGTAACGCTTGAGTTTCGGCATCACGAATCTATCCGGTGGTCGCTCCTGCTGTATTGCGTCCACGAAGGGGGAAGCTTTTGCCTTCCTGAGCTTCGAATTATCTTCTGGAATAAGAGTGGGCCTTACAGCCGGCGGCTGCACGGTCTGGCAAGGTTCTGGTTCTTTCCGACGTTCGTGATGGTGCTGCCGAGGATGAGTTTTTGCTTGATATCCCCTCCTTTCCCTATCGTTTCTTGCTGGTTCGGGTGCCCCTCCGGAACCCGCAGGCTGCACCGGCTGAAGCTCCCGAGGATCAGCTACCCGTTGATATACGGTCGAAAGTCTGGTAAACTGGTCGTAGAGGGTAATCGTATTTTCCTTTTCCGAGTGCTGCTCCTGACTGGGCACTTTGTGATGGCCCTGTGATCTCTCGGTTCGCCGTTCCCCATAATGACATTCGGAAACTCAATACGTGATCTCTGTTTGTTCGGGGAATTCGCCGGTGTAGCTTCGCCGAGGTGAATCATTAAGATCCACGGGTTGTCTCTCTTTCCTCGAATCTTGATGACGTTTACGCGAGTGAGGCACCTGACCTGACACTGTCGCTCGGTGCGTTCTCGCTGTGGAACAGGTTGCAGAAGATCGAGTGCTCTCCGATCGAACTACGCTTGCTAACCGAGGGACGAAGCCCGTTGGTTGATGCCGAGCGTCCTTGCCTAGACGCTCGAATACGGTCCGTCTCTCGGATGTTGCCAAGTCTGTCGTTCTGGTTGGATGGGACTTTCTGCTACGTTTGTGGTGTTTCGCCGGTTGACTCGGCCCGGCTGCGTGTTTATTGGTTGGGGTGGCAAGTTGGCTGCTGTCACGCTCTTCCAGACGTTGCTGCAACATGGTTATTACCGCTGCTTGGCGTTTTTGCTCCTGAAGAGCAATATCCAGCTCAGTTTGAGGAAACATGAGTTGTCGAGAAACTAGGGGGTGTGTTGCATGTTCTTGATTAGGGTTGATAGACCCATACCCGAACAATCCCAGAGTGAAGTTTTCCGGGCCAGGAGGAGGAAGGCGTTGAGCCATAGGAAGAAAGTGAAGGGGAGAAAGAGAGGAACAGGAGTAGAGTCAAGATGGGGACAGAAATCAGGCCCACGGTGCTAGGTTGATAGATCCTCCCCAGCAGAGTCGCCAATTGTGGGGGGCTGATTTCCGATGGACCGTCTTGACTTGGTTGAACCGAGTGACGTGGCACCGGACATTGTGTACCTGCAGAATCGGAGGGGGTTGTTCCTCCGGGAAGACGCTCCAACGATCTAATCAGAGAATAGCTAAGAAGAGAGAAGTTTAGTAAGAAAATATGCTCTAGGAGGAAGAAGAGTGTTTTTGAATCTGACCCCCTCCCTTGGTGGAAGTACCCATCTATTTATAGGCTCAGATGAAGGGAGTAAGTGTGGTGCAAGCTGTCTCTGAGGCCCATGTGCTCGGTGATGCTCGGATGATGTCATAAGTCAGAGGCATTAATTGACTGCCGCCTGTTGGGATAAGGGGAGCCGCCCAGTCAAAGCAAGAAGGGTCACATCAATCAGGAATGTCACCTCACCGATCAGGGAGACTCTAACACGTTTCTTTGGAAGCTTCCAGAAGGTTCGGGAGTGGCGGTCTCCGAGTGAAGCCATTCTAACTGAAGAAAAGAAGAACGGAAGACAAAGCATTTTTTCGAGCATATAAGGTAGTATCACTGCCTTATCCGAACGAAACGTATAAGTCACCCTTCGGCGGGGGATCGAAGCTCGGCTAAGCACATAAGATTACTTTATCTTCGGATAATACGTACACATGACGTACTCATCCCCCCTCGAGGAACAGATGAACTGAGACGAATACTTGGACAAGAACAATGCATCCAATCCCTTACGAGTCATCCGAACCTTTTGGACCTTCGGATATCTCGCTCCCCTACAGACAGTTTATTTACTCTTGCAATGGATTAGAGTAGATAAAAGTTCACCACTAATACCATACTTGCATTGATGACGTACTGAGACTGCTCACAGACACACATACATGTACAGATGTAACTAGCTCAGAAGAAAAATGAGAATGTATCTTAGGACATAACCTGGATACGAGGAGATATAATGAAACTTTGGACATTAACAAGCCAAAAATCAAAATACTCTAATTTGGACGAAACTAACGCTCCAGTAAGATCATACGTACACAAAATGACCTATACAAGTTGACAGAACTAAGAAATATACCGTGAAACACAAATTAAACTAAGAAGTGCCATAAATGACACAAAATGGACACGAGATGGAAAACATGACTCCATTATGTCCCAAACTTAAACTGACACCTCTGTACAGTCATATTAGGTTGCCATGACCTGTACAGCATGAGAGAATGGGGCGCAAACCCTTAAAACAAACTTTGACCTCTTGGAATGGTCATTTGAACTTGAAACGGGCCGCCGAGGGCTCAGAATCTTCGTTAAACGCGATATCTCGAGTCTGATGCTTGGAGACAGTCATATATACCAATAGTGACTTGCTGGAACCATCAAAACTGCAAAACAATCCTTGGAACAAAAAATGACCAAAATTGGACAGTAGCTGATGTAATCTATCAAATTGCAGACTAAACCATCGCGCGACGAAGTGAGTCTATCGCGCGATGGAGTCGATGGAAGCTTACTCGCGCGATGGAATAAGAGCATCGCGCCATGGTTGGCCTTTGTCAGGCCACCTTTATTTGACCACTTCAGATCTTTAAGACCCAAAGCCTCGTCATTGTCCTTAAGTGTCCAAGATACCTCTGGGACAGTTCACAGGTGTGCCCTTGCATTAAAGGGGGCAATGCCACCTTGCTTAGATATTTGCCTTGGAAAAGGAGGATATTTCTCATGCCTTGGCCATAAATAGAGCAATCCCCTGCAAATGTGAGCCATTCCCTCCACAGTTGAAATTTTTCACATGCACCAAAATGGCAAATAACCTTCCGGTCTTGATCAGTCCGTGGCTAACGACCTGCGTCGCTAGAGATTGGCTATCATTCCGGTTCCACGGGCTGGCCGCTTTTCGTTTTCTCCGAAATGTGAGGGTCCGTCCCGAACTTCTTATAGCAGCCCTACAATTCTGGGACCCAGAGGTTCACGTGTTTAGATTCGGGGACAGTGAACTGTGCCCAACTGTGGAGGAATTCCAAGCATATCTCCAGGGATTTGCTTCGAGTGTTATTGTCGTGCTGCCCTACAGGAAAAATATACCAAAGCTCCTTTAATCAAGTCTCGACATCATAAGGGGAGCAGCAGAAGGTTTGTTAACTGGGGGGCAGATCAACGTCATGCGCCTAATGGAGTGGTATAGGTCGGAAGGGAACGTAAAGGATACTGCCCTGCAGGCTCGGCGTCGATTCGCTCTGGCAATCAGTGTGCTGGCTGCTTATTTACTTGTATCCCCGAATGGGCGAGTCAACCCCTTGCTGGTGAGCGTTACCGCTCAAATGGGTGCTCGAAGAAACGTGGTGCCGCTAGTCCTGGCAAAAACCCTCATGGGTTTGGATTAGGTTTCTACTGGCCAAACAAACACATTTAGTGGTAGTCCACTCCTACTGCAGGTAAATTATCACTCAGCTCACCTTTTTTCGATTTTCGCACGTTCTATTTTTACCTCATCTCTCGGCTGAGGCTATATCGAAGCTTCTCACTTGTTTTTCTCTCAAGTTTTATATGACTCCTTACTTGTCTTTCCACTCGTACAGCTCTGGCTGTCTGATAAATTGGGACTGCTTACGGCACCGGAAGCAAACTGGCCCCACTTGTCGGGCCAAATGCGCTAGCGAGGAATGATATACCCGGAGATGTCCGTGCACCTATGGTATACGTTCATGAAGGAAATGCTACCGAATGAGATCATCTGGAGGCATGAGGCCCTAAACATCCCGGACATGACCCTGAATTCTACAGGTTTCGAAAGGATGGTGATATCTGGACTGGCCGCTTTCACATTCTACATTTCCGATCGTATTCTCCGTCAGTTAGGGATAAGCCAAGGGCTTCACCGAGCCGGGGTCAAAAACTTTTGTAAGAACCCTAATTTTTGGTAAATAAAAAATTTCGTTAAATATTTGAATTTTTATTTGAAATACTTATTTTTATTTTTAAAATTTCTAGTAATCCGTCGTAATTAGATCCTAATCCTTTAAAATTTTATTTCTTGGCTAGAAATCATACTTGGCAAGTAGAGTTAATTTCAAACCGATGAGTTAGAGGAAACCAAACTACCAATTCACCTAGTTACAATTTCCTAACCCTAGATGGACCTTTTTGACCATCTTGAGCCTTGTGAACCTTCCAACCCTGGACTACAAAATCATTTTGTATTTTCTTTTATTATTTTAGTTCTTTTCTTTACCCATTGGACAATAAAAGTTAGAAAAACTTTTGTCCATTGGACAATAGGAAAACTAGATTTTTTCACCTAAGGTACCATTCTAGATTTTGTTAAAGGTACATATATATAGTTATATATAGTCTTATATACACATGCCTAAAAGTACATGTATATATTATTCAAGTATATATATTACTTTACTTCTTTAACCATTGGTCAATAACTACTAGGGTAGATATTACCCATTGGATAATAGAGTAGTCTTACTAGCAAGTACTAAGATGGACTAAATAAATATTTTCCTAGATCCACCATGTGATTATATATGTA
The DNA here is from genome assembly GCA_019656295.1 of Rhododendron mucronatum var. ripense. Lineage (NCBI taxonomy): Eukaryota > Viridiplantae > Streptophyta > Magnoliopsida > Ericales > Ericaceae > Rhododendron > Rhododendron mucronatum. Next base: position 3,287,517 of record BPLT01000009.1, on the reverse strand, counting down.
TATATATGTACCATGGATTTACTACCTAGATTTTCCATCAAAAATAATTTGTACTAGATTTGATAAAGTAATCATATTCACATGACTAAAGGACATTTGGTTATTTAAAATATTATTCAAGTATATATTACCTTTTATCCATTGGTCAATAAAAGTTAGGAAACTTTTATCCATTGGACAATAAAAACCCTAAATTTTCTATTAAAGATATTCATTGCTAGATTTGATTAAGTACTATTATATAGTTAAATATAGATTTTTATACATGCTTAAAAGGCCATTTTCGTTATTTAATTATGAAAATTTTCCTATTACTTTTGTCCATTGGTCAATAATTACTAGGGGATTTATTATCCATTGGATAATAGGACAAATCTTTCAACAAGTACTAGGATTTATTAAATAAATTGTTTTCTTAGATTTTCCATGTGCTTATTTGCATAAAAAAAAAAAAAGGGGTGTATCCAAATCCTAGATTGCTAAGTACTATAATAAATAAATTAGTACTAGTACCTTGTGAATTTTATTAATAAGAGAATCATCGCCTTATATTTTATTGGATCCTTGGTACCTACCTATATATTTAACTATGTGGACATGAGTACATATATATTATATTATATAAAGCCCTAGATTTCCTAAAGTACATGATCCAATAGTTTAATAAGAACATGTGCATAATTAGATTACTTTAATGGGATATTTGATTTGGAAATCTAGTACCTTGTACCTTTTGGCCTATTATTCTTCTAGGAAAATTTTTACCCATTGGATAATAATTGCTAGGGAAAATTTTATTCATTGGGTAATAGCCAAGACTTTTGCTATAAATAGCACTCCATTCTTGCCATTCAACTCACACCTTCCATCCTTCAACTTCTCTCTCTAGAAAGCTTGTGTTTTGTTCTTGTTCTTTCTTGTTCTTGGTGTTCTTGAGTTCTTCTTGTGTTCTTTAAGAAACTCATCCAAGACCGCCACTAAACCGCCACCCGACCACCCTCGCAATCGAAAAGTTGTAGTAGTAATAGTCAAGATTTAGTTTCGAGAGAAATCTTTCTCTTTCAAAGCGACCATAAGCGTTCCGTAGGAAGTTACTCCGCCCGGCCACTAACGTACTTTTCATAGCCACCCTACACCAAGAAGAAAGGTAGAGTCGCTAGTCTACTAACTCTACGTATAGTATAGAACCGTATCTTGAAAAGTAGATTATTCTTGCACTTTAACTCTAAGTATATAAGGTTATCTGTCACCTATAATGTTTGAGATGTATGATAAAGCATAAGTGATTTTTCATTTCAAGGGCGTCCGTACATGTGGCGTTATGCTTTAAGTTGTAATTTGAACATGCTAAATAATATAGAGTTGGATGATCTTGCTAGTTTAGTTTCAAGATTTCAAATGAATGATGAATACTTGTGTGGAAAGTCCTACCGCGGAGTCTATGCATGAAAACGAGACACTGAAATCAAGAAAGTTAGAGACATGACACCTAGGGTGTGGTTAATAAGGAAAACGTGTTCCGAAGAAGGAAATATTTTTGAAACTACATAATGACCAGTTTTGGTGGCATTATGTGTGATGTGTGTGTGTGTGTTTGTGTTCCAATGGAAATCCAGAATAGCGGAACCATTGTGAGGTTGTGTACGTTCCCATGGGAACCCGGAACAGCGGAACCATGGTGAGGTATGGCTTGGTTATCCGCAGAGAGGAGCCAATGCAATTGTGTGCCAATGGGAACCCGGGATGGCGGAACCATTGTGAGGATACTCGGGAACCCGGAACGGCGGAACCGAGGTTAGGTGTGTTAAAAACTATTTTGGGAAATGTTGATTTGGAAAAAGAAAAGTGAAAATGATGACACGGTTTACGATGAGTCGCATAGGAGAAACTCAGAAAATCATGGACACCTACGATAGTTGAATAACGAATGTGGATGTGTTATTATTACTGTCTGTTGTATATGATCTATTGTTATAAGTTATGGGTTAGCGGGTATGGGATTGTTATGCTGAGCTTTTGTAGCTCATGGTGTTACCTTTGGTGACCCTGACATATTATATCGGTGGTGACGCAAGTATAATGTGTCAGACTTTGTAGATGAACAAGGTAAACTGTACACCTTGGAGGCCCTTGGAGCTGAAGAGCTGGCTTAGATGGAGGAGCAGACGGAACTGTAGTTAGGAACATTAATTCCCTTCCCTTGTATAATGAAAGTACTCTTATGAGAGTCATGATGTAATAATGAGCCAAACTCCATTTAAGTTTTCAATAAAATTGTCTATTTAATGTACCCAAAATTCGGGGCGTTACAACTTTCATGTTCTTACATTCACTGCCCAGAATCTGACAGGATATGAGCACAATTGGGGTCTAAGGCAACTCGGCGGAGCCGACCTAGATTTTAGCATTGAGCTTATGCATCGATACCAAGTATGGCTAAGGAGGGAAGTCGCAAGAAGGCAAAACGATGACTGACTCCTGACGGACCTAGATGACCTGGAATAAACTGTGAGCCTGCTAAGGCCTCAAGCACTTTATTCTGTTTTTATGCTTAAATCTTTTAAGACTGCTCAGCCTGTGTAATAGAAGTTATAGTTTGAAGAAAAACGAAAGTTCAAGAGTTCTCTCCTTGTGATTCAAATGTTGAACACCGCTCTGCTTTAGATTCCAAGATGGTAAACCATGGATCGAGTTGATTGATTGTGACCGAATCTCACAGAGAGATTGCCTACGTATCCTTTTTCAAGGAATCAGGTCAACACGTAATTCAGGCCAAGGTTCGCTCGAGTATTTTAGCTCTCCTTTTACGCTCTAAATTTTGCCTTGAACCGCCCATTCGGGTTTTCGGCCTAGCGAGCTTTAATTGATGCCTATTTATTTTTGCCTAAACCGCCTCCTTAGGTTTTCAGTCTAGCAGGCTTACTCTAACTTTTGCTTGGAACCGCCCAACCTTGTGGTTTTCGGTCCAACGAGCTTCTCTCAGGGATAGTAGCGTTTGAGTTTATCCAGGTTAACCAGAGTGTTGAACTCGTTGCCGTCAAGATCAATGAGCTGAGCCGCTCCCCAGAAAGGATGGTTTTGATGATGTAAGGTCCAGAACGCTTAGGTCGAAATTTGCCGCAGGGGTCGAAGACTGGCTCCCAGATCTCCTTTGTGACCATGTCCCCCTTGACCAAGTTTCTAGACTTCACCTTCTTGTTGAACGCTCGGGCAATTCTCTGCTGATACCCCTGAACATGATATAAGGCTCGGAGTCTCCTCTAATCGAAAAGCATGAGTTCAACAAAACTTTCACTGAGCCATTCGGATTCCGAGAGTTCTGATTCTACCATGATCTTTGGAGATGGCATCTCAAGTTCTATGGGGAGTACCGCTTCCATCCAGTAGGCTAAGGAATAGGGGGTTGCCCCGTTGATGTTCGGATCGACGTTCGATACCCCTAAAGAACTAGAGGTAGCTGCTCGTGCCAGTCCCTGGCGGACTCCGCGGACATTTTGATGATTGTCTCAACATTCTTATTTGCCGCTTCAACTGCTCCATTCGTCTGAGGGCGATAGACCGTTGAATGATGGATCTGAATCTTGAATTCTTCGAAGAGCTCCAAAACCCTACCTTTGAAATGATTCCCATTGTCTGACACAAATGCCCGCAGAACACCATACCGATAGATGATGTTCTTTCTGATAAAATGAGCAACTTGAACTGCGGTCAAGGTCTTGTAAGATTCGGCTTTTACCCACTTGGTGAAGTAATCAATTGCCACAAGAATGAACCTATGACCGTTTGAAGCAGATGGCCTGACCATGCCAATGACATCGATACCCCATACAGAGAAAGGCCAAGGCGATGCCATGCCAAATATGTTAGAGGGTGGAATATGCATCAGGTTGGCATGGATTTGGCATTTGTGACATCGCCGTACGTAATCCACACACTGAGATTCCATGGTAGACCAGAAATAGCCTTGACGTAAGATCTTCCTAGCGAGCATGACGCCGCTCATGTGAGGGCCATAGACTCCTTCATAGATCTCCTCCATAATCCTGGAGGCCTCAACACTGTTAACACAGAGCTTATGCATCCCACAATGAGATCTCCGATACAACTTCCCACCACAAATGATGTATTGAGCAGCTATTCTCCATAACGTGGTTTGATCCTTTTTAGAGGCTTCGGCCGGATACAAACCACTCTCGACAAAGTTCCATATATCATGGTACAAAGGTAGGCCATCATCAACATCATAGATGGCGTTGACATATTGATAAACGCGGCAGTCCCGCTGTTCGATTAAAATAGGGCGAAGCTTGACTCCCGAAGGTAGCTCAGCCATGGAAGCCAAGGTTGCAAGTGCATCGGCAAACTGGTTCTTCAATCGGGGGATGTGAGTAAAAGTCACTTTGTTGAAATGAGGGATCAGCCCCATCAGATCTTGATGATAAAGTTTTAACCTTTCTTTGTGCACCTTCCAGTCCCCATTGGCCTAAGATACAACAAGATTGGAATCCCCAATGACCTCAAGTTTCACAACACCAAGTGTGAGTGCCGCCTCCATGCCCACGATGCAGGCTTCATACTCAGCTTGGTTGTTTGTAACATCGAAGTTAAGCTTGAACGCAAGCGGAATATGAGAACCATCAGGACTAACAAACAAAACCCCGATTCCGAACCCTTTCTGATTGGCTGCTCCATCGAAGTAAAGAGTCCAAACGTCTTCGACAACTGTCAGCACTTCCTCATCCGGAAACACAAAATCCGAATCCTCTGGCCCATCCACAAGGTGGCAGCCAAGAATTCTGCAATGGCCCACCCTTTCACTGACTTTCTCGTGACGTATTCGAGATCGAATTCTGCCAATAGGAGCAACCAACGTGCTAACTTACCAGTAAGCGCTAGCTTCTCAAATAGATACTTGAGAGGATCCATTCAAGAAATCAACTTCACTGGGTAAGACAACATGTAGTGTCTCAACTTCTTAGAAGCCCAAACAAGAGCCCATCACGTCTTTTCTAAGGCGGTGTAGCGCTCTTCACACCCAACCATCTTCTTACTCAAGTAATAAATGGCCTTCTCAACTCCCTTGTCCCCCTCTTGAGCCAGCAAGCATCCCATGGATGAAGGATTCACAGACAAGTATAGGATCAGGGGTTTCCGAGGCATTGGTGGCATTAAAACAAGTGGGTTCTATAAATAGTTCTGAATTGACATGAAGGCCGCTTGGCATTTGTCTGACCATACAAACGGGGTATTCTTCTTAAGTAGATGAAACATCGGCTCGCAAGTTAACGTTAACTTAGCGATGAATCTGCTGATGAATTGAACCTTCCCCAAAAAGCTCTGCACTCCCTTTTCAGATTCGGGTGGCTTTATCTCAAGCACTGCCTTAATCTTTGACGGATCAACTTCAATCCCACGAGAAGTGATCATGAAACCAAGCATCTTGCCTGCTGTGACCCTGAAAGTACATTTCTGTGGATTGAGACGCATGCGAAACTTACGGAGTCTTTTGAAAAACTTCCTCAGCACAAGAACATGTCCTTCTCGGGTTCTTGACTTAGCAATCATGTCATCAACGTCACCTCAACCTCTTTCTGCATCATGTCGTGTAAAATTGTCGTAGCAGCTCTCTAGTAGGTAGGACCGGCATTCTTCAAACCAAACGGCATGATCAAATAGCAGTAAGTCCCCCATTCGGTAATGAAAGTCGTTTTCTCACGGTCTTCAGGTGCCATGAGAATCTGGTTGTAGCTTGAGAAGTCGTCCACGAATGAGAGCAAAGCATGCCCTGCAGTATTATCCACAAGCACAACGATGTGCGGCAAGGGAAAATCATCTTTGGGGCTTGCTTTGTTCAAGTCCCAGAAGTCGACACAAACGCGAATTTGGCCATTCTTCTTGGGAACGGGAACAATGTTGGCCACCCATGTGGGATATTGAGAAACCATGAGAAATCCAGCGTCGATCTGCTTGGTAACCTTACCTTTGATTTTCTGCACCCAGTCTGGTCTCATCTGTCTGAGCTTCTGTTTCATTGGCTTTGCATCCGGTAGCAAGGGAATTCGATGCTCCACTATCTCAGGATCAATACCGAGCATGTCTTGATGAGACCATGCAAAAACGTCGCTGAACTCAGTGAGCAGTCCTTTGTAAGCACAATGCTCCTCTGGGGTTAACGTGGAGCCCACTTGAACCATCCGGGGATCGTTTCAAATTTATAAAAACTATTTCTTCTTTTAACAGCTGAGCATGCCTTTCATCTTCCCTTTCGATGAAGGTACGGATTTCCTTGGGAATGTCCCTATCGAAATCTATCCCTTCATCGTCGAGGTCGACGCAGTTTATATAAAGGTCATTGCTTCGAATCCCCCGATATAGAGAGATAACGCCCCAAGCGTAGGGCTTAATACGTCAATTGAAGCATAATAATCCGGAAGACCGGGATCGTACCCAAGGGAATAATTATATGGCTTGGATGGATTTGTAGATGAAGCAAGGCTTTCGGCTATTAGGTAGCCAACCGAGTTTTACTTTGAACGGTGGAAATTTAAAAGGCTAAATTGAAAACGAAAAAATTAGGAAAAAGATAGGCTAGGTCTAGGAATCACTAGCACCCATGGCTCGGGCTAAATCACATTTCTCACCAATTCACGCGATTTAAGTACACAATTGTAGGTACCTAAACCAGGAAATAGAGATGGTTTGAAAATCAAGCTAGCTCTAGAACTCATTTGGTAAACACCTCGAGCGACAGAGCTCTAAGCATCACGTGTGGTGAGTAGTCAAAGCTCCCACCTACACGTGATCAAAGAGGTTGACACCTCGGTAATTTACCAAACAAATCCGAACCCCACATCAATTTTCAAATCCAAAGATTAAAACTTTATTGGTGAAAAATGCAATTTTTGCCCAAGTCATGGGATGCTGATCATCCCATGACCTAACCCTTGAAACTACTCACACATATCTAGAGAGATAAGAGCAAGCAAAAATCTACTTAACATAATTGAAAAGCAAGACTAGAAGAAAATTAGCTTAAACAATAGATCGGGAACTAAGCAACAACTTTAATTAAAGCAAGAGTAGCAAAAGACAACTAATAAAGGCAGGAAATTAAGAAATAAGTACTGGAAATGAAGAACAAAGCAAGAACAATTCAAAAAGCTGAAAAGTAATCTAAGCTAGATCTAAAATTATGGGTACATTTCTGTCCAAATCGTGCAATAATGACATAACGGGGTATTTATACCGCCCCTGTTTTGCGCTCGGAATATCCCCAAAGATGCTTCAAAGATTCTGCTCCGAAGGCCCTCGGTACCGATTGGATGAATTGGGTTCTACCGATGCCGAGATGCTTATGGCTGGCGTTGAAACCTTGCTAATGCCTTAGGTACCGATTGGAAATATCTTGCTCGATCGATACCGAGCTTCTTATCTTCAGCACTTCAGCTTCATACCTCCCAGCAGCTTCCACAGCACCCAACAGCTTTCACAGGCATCTTATTTTCATTCTCTAAAGTTAAGTAAAGATTGCATTTTAAACCTTTCTTTTACCTTTTTCTTTACTTTAATTTATTTAATGAAAATAAGGAAGTACCCCCCATTTGGAAACAATGGCATTACCAGAATTTTGAGATTTCAATCCAATCAAAATGTTGACCCCCAGCTTTTAGTGTAAAACAGAAAACAGCACACTTTTCTATCGAATAAATGGCTCAAAACACGACCTTAATCTTTGAATAAAATCTTGAAATTTTGAAGTTACTCTTAGAAAAATTCAAGAATCAATTACCGCCATTTTTTATCTCGAAAATCGATACTTTTTCGAAAAGTGATTTTTCCATACTTAAACAGATTTTCAGGGGCCGATAGGGTCTTCATTGGTTCCTCGGGTACTTGGACGCACTCAGGACCTTCCATGACGTCAAAATATGCCTTATTCGCACGATTTACCTGAAAACACTAAAAATAAATCTTACGAGTAAAAGCAGATAAAGATAACTAATGAACAATTAAATTAAACTAAACTAAACCTAGACACTAGCGCACCCTTTCATTACATTTTCGGGTGCTTATCACGCCCCCCAACTTAAGGTTTGCTAGTCCCTAGCAAATAAAATATGAAAAATTTGAAAACTAGCAACCTTGAAATCCTTCCGCTATCATAAATTAGAACATGCTCAAAGTTGTATACTAACAAGAGTTCAACAATCCAGGTTTTTATTTCATTTCTACAACTCACAATTCCAGCTTCCAATTAAACAAGTTAAGTATTAAGCAAGTTAAAGAGCAAGCTAAAAAGTTTGTGTCGTCGAACAAAGGGAGGATACGGGACACAAAACTTGCGAATTCAGACTTAAACCATATCCACCGAAGAAGTGCTTGACAAACAGGCATTAGCGAACAAGAGATACGATGCCTCAAGAAACTACAGCACTTTATTCAACAGAATTAAACACAAGCAGATGAAATTTGGATAACGAAAGGAAAACATGCCATAATACTAATTATGCAAATATCAGAAAATCAATCACAAAGGAATCCAAGCGCACAAAAGATCAACTAAGGTCTTTTTCAGCTTGTAATGACCTTGGTTACAAAGGGAAGGGACTCAAAATAGTGTAATGGCCATATGCTAGCATGGTTTATCCACCCTTGGCCACTACCGACCCTAAACTTCCCAAGACATAACCACATGCCGGCCAAGCACCAAACAAAGTTACGAAGAAGAAATAAAGAAAACAATTAGAAAAGTACTACTAAAACTACTACCACCGACTCGATCATACTTAGTCGCTATCCTCATCCGACTTCCCATGGTATTGAGCCTTGAGCTTCCCCTTTCCATTGAATTTTTTCTCATCCAGAATGAATTCTAACCCATAAGTCAAACCAATTCTCTTATCAAAGTATTCAATCCTCTTTCGAATCCAATTTTGCTCTTTCATAGCATTTCTTTGATCTCCTTTCTTTGAAGAATAGAGTCATTTGAGGTGAGATTAGTAGTGAGAGAGATTGATGAGCCAATTTTGGGGCTTTTTGGAGAGGGAGATGAAAATTTGGGATTTTTGCTTTTGTAGTGAGAGAGGAAAGATAGGGATGCATGTATCAATTTTTGCCTTTTCGCATTCCAACCACTTCTATCATATTCACACCACCCCCGAATCTCCTTGAATCATTGAAAATCATTATCAACCCTCCAAACATCCGGTTGCCTAGGTTAAAGCAAAGAACGGGAAATAGACGAGGATGCAAAGTAGGACTAGGTGACACATATGTGGTATGATCATGCAAAGAATGCCTTGTATCCTTTCCTAAGTGCGCCATGGATTCCAAAATGATTGAAAATCGACTTTTAACACAATTAGAGATGGACATGCGATTATTCACCTACACTACAAGCAATTTATTGGAAAGGTGGGGATATGGGCAAAAGCTTGCTCAAAAACTTGCTCAAAACTTAACCAATTCAACTTTCGACTAACCATGCAAATCGAGAAGCACAAAAATTTCATAGGATTGCCATGAACTCTTGCCAACTAACAATTATTGAGCATGCAACAAGTCATGAACAAAACTAAAAATTATGACAAAAGGAAGGAATTGCAAGTAAAAAGCTTTATTTATTTTTGAATTTTTGAATTTTCTCATTTTTTTGGTTTTTCAATTTCTATTGTTTTTGAATTTTTAAAATTTAACACAAAACACGAAAATCAAACAAATAAATCAAACAAATAGCACATAAGCTAACCCCTCCCCCCAACTTAAAGCGATGCTATGCCCTCATAGCATTAGGAACAAGAGCGAAGAAAGGAAGAGTGCGCGAATGTACCGTCCAATGGGAATGTCAACCCCTAAATACCTCGACCAAGTTGGAGGATTTTATGCCAATGTTTTGCTCCAGCCAGATTAGATGCTTCCAGGGTTCACTCCTTCGGTTCTACCAACTCGGAACCATAGCTAGTCACACAGGGCCATATCCAAAGCTTTATCGGACTAACAACCGCGGCACTTAGCCGCACCCATGCTTAGGGCTCTTGAATGCCTCACTCACTCCGGCTTTAGGTCCAATCCACCAAGGCTGGTGTGGTAGCATATAAACCCTGCAGAAGACTTAAAAGAACGACCTTCCACAAAACAATTGACATTAGAACCACCGGCCCGTGTTATCCGGCTTCAAACTAAACCAAAATCAAAAGACTAAACATAAAGAAAAAACACAGAACAAATTCAAACACACAGAACAAATAAAAACATGCAAAACAGAATGAAATGCACCACCCGATCATCACGCGATCACACGAGTCATACTTTTCTTCCCATTCCTACCGGTGGGGTAAGAAATGGGTGGCTATACTAGACCGTTGAAAATGTGTTATGCTAGCGCCCGTAATAAAATCTATCGCTTGACCTCGCCAATCAACTAAGTTCAGCGTCCCCTAGGATCAAAACAAGCAAGGAAAAGATACAACCTAGCGTGCACTCCAGGCAATATCACACCTCACCCATAGACCTAAACTGCCACCGATAGGGTCAATCTCGGAGTGCATGGATCATTAACGATAGACTATTACCAAGAAAGACTACTGAAAGCCCTTGTTACACTAGCACATTAGTGTTATCTTTTCATGTGATTTATCTCCAAGATTTTATTCGATGCAACACAAATAACAAAATATAACCAAAATAAAACAAAACAAAACAAAGCATGCATAACTAACAAAAGAGAACAAAGAGAGAAAGAAAAACAATTATGCCATAAAGAGAGAATGAAAAATTAGAGAGAAAAAGAAAGAGAGGGTTCAGCCACACGTGGGCTACGAACATTTAGCACGCCATTAAGAACTATTAGAAGAAACAGAGCACTCCATGCTACACTCTTTGCCAAAAATTGAACTCGACCATGCCATAAGATAAGGTACTTTGAGTAAAGCAATTGTCGAATTCGTTTTAAAAACTTAAGTTCCACCAAGTGCACTAGCCCAAACCAAATCAATTTTCAAGTTGTTGACAAAATTTACTACAAGAGGTCTGTAAGCCAAATCAACATTATCAACACCAAGAAAATCAATTAGTTCTATAATTGGCAACTTCTCAAGAATAGGCCCACATGCATCTTGCTTTCCTAACAAAGAGTGTAAAGAGTCTACCTCAGCATCCATTTCTTTAGCAGTGAGAAGATCAAGGCATGGGGGACTTGAAGGGACAATTGCAGCTTCCATAGGCTTCAACTCTTCAAAGATTGGTTCATAAGCATCTGGTTTAGCCAACAACGAATACAAATAATCCACTTCGGCATCCATTTCCTTAGCGGTGAGAGGTTTTGCCAATGGATCTTCATAGTACACGCCCGGTGTTTCAAGCATGTCCATCTCGTGAGCAAGGAGTAAGTCCTCCGGGGAAGGATCAAGATACGAGAGATCAGAAGAGACAACTTCAGCTGTGAGACATTTCTCCCCCGGATCATCACAAAGAGGATAATCCACAAGAGGAGATCTTTGGATCTCAGTTTCACCAATAGGCTCATCACTCCATGTAGATTCTGAGGAGCTGTCACAATCTATACCAATAGTTTCAAAAAAGATATGCGGCCGAATTTCCTCTTCCATGGCATCCAAGTTGGAATCCTCAAAATGTTTGTTAAAAGCCCAAGTTTGTAAAGTTTCGGCCAAACGATCAAAGAAATCCAAGGCTTGAGCGGGTTCTTTATCAAAAAGTTTTCCATTGCACATCATGTCTATGAAATCTTGACTCTTTTGAGAAAGTCCATTATAAAAATAGTTAGCAATTTGAAAGTTTTCATAGCCATGATGCGGGATTGTATTGAGCAAATTCTTGAATCTTCCCCAACATGCATAAAATGATTCATTCTCTTTTTCAGCAAAAGTTTGAATTTGTTGCTTGAGAGCCCATGTATAATATATGGGAAAGAACCTTTTTAGAAATTCCTTTTGCAAATCAATCCAAGTCCGCACAGATTGAGGGTTTAAAGAATCGAGCCAAGTTTTGGCACTATCCCTTAAAGAGAGCGCAAAATAATTCATTCGTACGGACTCAAATTTCACAAGGGTACCAACTTTTTCCTCGAAAGCCCTAATATGAGAAGAAGGGTTTTCGTGATCCATGCCATGGAAGTGGGGAAGCCAATTGGAAAAGCGCATTTGACCTCTAAAAACATTGGAATCATGAGCGGCTATGCAAGGGGGTGTGAACGTGTGTGTAAGATAACGTAATTCCTGCATAGTCCTCGAAAGTATTTCCTCAGGTGTTGCTGCCATTCTATTCTAATGATAAAAAACATAAAATAAACAGACATACACAAACCAATACTACCAACTAACTACCAACAAACTATCAGACTGGAGGGGCTATACCGCCACCTCAACTAAGCAACATTTGGGCAAATGCGAATTGCCCGAAGATGCTGCCGGTTCGCGGGAGCGCTTTTTGAAGCTGGACGTCAAGCGCTCGCGAAAATACAGAGTCGCCACTTGGGTTTGAAGGTCCGACACCCAAGGAACCGTATTTCGAAGCACTTGCCGCACTGTTTGATTTGAAAAAGTTAAGGAACCAGTCCGTCATAACCATATCTGGGTTCGGGAGCCAGGTTACGAGAGGGGAAGGGTTTTATGGCACCCCTCTCGCCCAATCCGGAGATCGGTCTCTACTTAGGCATTTGCGAAAAGATGTTCATTTGCGATTCTGTTTGATTAATCAATTTTTAGCCAATTAGGGCGGAGGAACAGTTAAAGGGGATTAAAGCTGTAACATGTTTGCAGGATGTGATAGATAGCATGGATGAGCAGTTAGTATAGGATGAGAACAGACTGCTGTGGGAGTTTAAACAAACTGGGAGGCCCCTGTTTTAGAGTGATGTGCGCAGGAAGAAACCAGTATGCACTGAACAAGTCATTGCATGCTGTTCACTCCTGCGCGCACAGCTCCAAAACACGCGCTTGCCGGTGAGTTCAAACCCACAGCTCTTATTCTCAAACCCTCTGGGCTCTGGAAGGACCAGTGCACACCCAGGACAAACCACGCAGTTTATAGCAGCATAATATACAGTTTAAAGGCTGAAAAAGCTCTACAAATTAATAAAACACCCCATAAACAGTGTGGGGACAAAATAATGGCCTAAGGCCGAGCTACCCGTGCAAGGCCATTCACTGGTCAGAGGCAAACTGTCGCGCGATGGAGTCACTCTGTCGCGCGAGGATGCGCCCTGGCGCACTGTCGCGCGATGGAGTGAGTCTGGCGCGCGATGGTGCGCCCTGGCGCACTGTCGCGCGATGGAGTGAAACCCTCGCGCGATGGTGCGCCCTGGCGCAGGATGGTTGCGCCCTGGCGCGGGCCAGACCAGTGCTTGGTTTACACATTTCTGGGTTACTGGGACAGATCCAGAATGTTCCCAGGGGGACTCCAAAATAGTAGAAACTCATATTGAACTAAGACTAGCAGTTTATACAAAGGAAAGCAGTAAACTGATTATTATCATGCTTGCAAAGTGATCTATATACACATGAATGCAAAACAGTAGGACACCAATCCCCACGCGGTCCATCTCACGCAGCACCGGAGTGTCGCGCGAGAGAGTGGGACCATCGCGCGTTGGTTCCTACCATGACGGTTTTTGAAACCTTGCCAGCTTTAGGACCAGGACTGGTATTGATTACCAGCCTTGGCCCTGCCAGCCCCCCTCAGGGATCAGAACAGAAACAGAACAAAGGTAAGCTATACCTTTGGCTTCGGGTTTGAAAGAGTATTTGAGCTTTGAATTGAGGTTGAGGTTGTTTGAGGTGTTTGAGTTGAAGAAGAACAAGCTATGCTCTTTATTGTGCTTAGGGTGTAAGCCTTTGAATGCCAATTTTTTTGTTAACCCTTTGAAAGAGAACAAATGGGGGGTATAAATAGGAAAGGGGGTGAATCTGGTTGGAAACAGAGGAGTTCAGGCGGTCCACGAGGCCTACTGAGAGTTGCATTGGTGGCCAACTGTCCATCTCAGGAAAGGTCGGTTGTAGGTTGGACCGTCGCGCGACGGAGTGAGTCTGTCGCGCGATGGTGCGCCCTGGCGCACTGTCGCGCGATGGAGTGAAACCCTCGCGCGATGGTGCGCCCGGGCGCGGGATAGTTGCGCCCTGGCGCGGACCAGCAAGGTTTTTGGTTTTTGAAGTGGCTTAGGCTAGGTTAGGTTCAAGGGTTTTACAAACACTCAAAGCTCAAACACGCTATCATTCCCGGGGTGTTCTTGATCCATTTCATCATCGGGGAATCAAAAACCGTAAGTAAACTAATCTGGAAGCCCAGATTGGGGTGTCTACAGTAGCCCCTCTTTGACGGCACTTGAAGCACCATCGACTTGGTACAAGTAACGTCAAAGAATTCTAGACACCCCTCAAGGCAATCCAGAGCAAAGCATACTAGCAAAGTAGACAAGTAAACTTAAAGAACCTGATCGGTGGAATGGACTAGCTGTCCATTGCCGGGGATGAAGGTAGAAGTGGACGAGTGAATCGCCGCTTGTTGATCAAATTTGGACAGGACAGGCTGTCGTTGTAGATTTGGACGGGACAGGCCGTCGTTGCTGGGGATCAAGCTATCCTCGGCACAAAGTATTCCAACAAACACGGGTAGGTCGTGTCAGGTAGGTTGAATTCCATTTGTTGGGAATCAGAGCCAATCTCCTTATCAAAGACCATCCGAGACAGAGCAATAAGCCTGCTGGAAGATGCGCATGAAGCTAGACTGAAGTAGAGGTAGTTGTTCAGGGCAGGCCGAGGCGGACTCTCCTGGGGAACAACTAGTTGCAGATGGTGGACCATTGAACAAACCGTCGGACGATAATCTGATCGTCGTTGTGGATTGTATGGACGATATGGCTAGATACCGTTGATGGATTTGACAGGACCGGCTGTCGTGGAAGCGGACGGAGAGATCAATGATCTGAGTGATCAAACCGTTGACGAATTTGACAGGATGGGAGGATCATCAGTATAAATGATCGAGCCGTTGAAGTCTGGAGGGGAGGATCATCAGTATAAATGACCGAACCGTTGCAGACAGGATGGGACAATCATCAGTATAAATGATCGAGCCATTGAGAAATGGACAGGACCGGCTGTCGTTGATTTGAGACCGGGTGGATCAGTGTGCAGAATGATCGAGCCATTGAGAAATGGACAGGACCATTGAATTATATTCAGATCGTTGCTGATCGGGGTGAATACGGACGATCTGGCTGATTGTCATCGCTGAATGGACAGAGACAGACGATGGCTGATTGTCGTTGCTGAATGGGCAGAGACAGGCGACATGGTTGATTGTCATCGCTGAATGGGCAGAGACAGGCGACGTGGTTGGTTGTCATTGCTGAATGGACAGAGACAAGCAATGTGGTTGATTGTCATCGCTGAATGGGCAGAGACAGGCGACGTGGTTGGTTTGTCATTGCTGAATGGACAGAGACAAGCAATGTGGTTGATTGTCATCGCTGAATGGGCAGAGACAGGCGACGCGGTAGGTTGTCATCGCTGAATGGACAGAGACAGGCGATGTGGTAGGCTGTTGTTGATGATATGGCTGACCATCGCTGAATCGAGAAGGACGATATTGCTGACCGTCGTTGATTGGATAGGACCGGCTGTCTTTGATTGAGATGGGCAGATCAGTGTGCAGAATGATCGAGCCGTTGAGAAATTGACAGGACCGGCTGTCGTTGATTCGAGACGGGCAGATTATGCATGGCAAATGAGATAAGGAAGGTGGCGTGTGGCATTCCCCCATACTTGCACTATCCCACAGAAGTGATTCCGGCATAGAATTTTCCTGCTTTAAACATTTGATATACAATACGCAACGTTGTATACAATATGAATGCACAAATTGAAAATGCAGATGCAAGCTAAGGGCGACTCCTAGAAGGACAACGATGCCTAAGGACTACCACTGAGCCCTATTACTTTTACTGTCTTTTGCTTCTGAGATGCGCACCCATATAGAGAGACACTTGAGCGGGCCGGCGTGCCAAGTTGACATTTAGGGGCGGCAGTGGGCCTGCGTGCCCCTTCCTTTGATGCTTGGGCAGACGAGCCCCAGAGATATGCTTCGCTTGGCCTTGGGCTGACGTGCCCTTGCTGATGATGAGACTCTACTGCTTGTAGATTACCGAAGCTAGGGTAGCAATGTAAAAATTACATTTCCGCAATTTATGGACAAAAACTGACCGCTAATATCTAATTTGCATTGACAAATGAATTGAGTCGACACAGACACACATATATGTACAGACGTGCCTAGCTCGAACGAAAAAGGGGAAAGAGCCCCAGGGAACAATGCGAACCCTTAGACACATGGAAAACAGTGAAATTTTGGGCATTAACGTGCCAAAACTCACAATGTCCCTTTAGACAGGTGAAACTGACAATTGTAAGGTCAAACATATGTACGGTGACCTGGATGAACAAATAGAACTGAGAAAAGCATCTCGACATGACAATGGATTGAAATCTAGAAAAATGCCACAAAGACGGACATAAGACGCAAATGAAGACACATATAGGCCCGGACTGAAATCGACACCCCCGTGCAGTCACATTAAGTCTGCACAGTATGACAAAACTCGGCAAAAAGCCCCTTGAACAGGACTCGAAGGCAGTAGCTGACTGCTATCGATTGCTGTACGAATTGAAAAAGTGCGTGCAGGGTTGAGACCAACGCACATAACTACTAATCAAGTGCGCGTGAACCTCAAACTAGTGTACATGACTGCAAAGCTACTGCAACTGCTCACATCAGACTTCGCTGAACTTAGAATAAACTGTGAGCCGTTAGGCCTCGCCAGCATTTCGTTCTGTTTTTGATGCTTAAATTCTTTTAAGGCTTTATGCTCAGCTTTGAAATTGAAGTAGTAGTTTGTAATAAAACTAAAAGACAAAAGGTTTTCCCCCTTTCAGACGCCTCTCATGCAGCTTGATCTTCGATCCTCTTCGACCTTTGATGTGTATCAAACGTCAACCATGGATCCAATTGATAGATTGTGACCGAGTCTCAAGGAGAGACTGCCTACGTATCCCAAGCTAGGGAATCAGGTCAAAACGTAGTTCAGGCCAAGGTTCACTCGAGTGTTTTACCTCACCTTTTACGCTCTAACTTTTGCCTAGAACCGCCACTTCGGGTTTTCGGTCTAGCGAGCTTTCAAACATTGCCTATACTTTTGCCTAGACCTCCTTCATAGGTTTCGGTCTAGCAGGCTGCTCTAACTTTTGCTTGGAACTGCCCACCCTTGGGGTTTTCAGCCCAACGAGCTTCTCTCAAGGAAAAGGCTTTTGAATTGATCCATGTTGACCAAGGTATTTGAATTTATTGTCGTCGAGGTCAATGAAATGGCCGCAGCCCCAGATAAAACGGATGCAAGGTCCAAAGTGTTTCATGCCTTGCTCCAGGCCACTTTTGAACTTTCCAATTTGTGCTTTTGCGGAACGCTGTTCCTACAAATTTGAGGATGGTATGAGGTGTTGGACCTTCTGAGCTTTGCTTTACATGGTTTGGCACCCGGTAGCAAGGGAATTTGATGTTTCTTTATGTCAAGATCAATACCAGGCGTGTCTTTGTGAGACCATGCCAAGTCATTGATGAATTCTTCGAACCTGTCTGACCGGGCACAATGCTCCTCTGGGGACAATGTTGAACCAGTTTTGAACCATTTGGAGGTCTACTTCATCTTTCAAGTTTATTTGAAAATTACTATTTCAATTAATAGGCTGAACATGCCTTTTGTCTTCCCTTTCGACGAGGGAACACATTTCCTTGGGGATGATCCCATCGAAATCTATCCCTTTGTCGTCAGGGTCGACACAGTTTATTCAAAAGCCAGCAAAGTACTTAGAAGCAAGATAGTGCATATCATAAAGAAAGCCCCTCGGGGTTGCCAAGCATAGCAGACTCAAAACTTGAAACAAAAGCTACGACGTGGAGGGCCAAGAGGCACAACCTCCGACTCAGAGCTAGACTTAGACAAATGCAAACAATTCTGTGTCAGACTCAAACAAAACGCCAATGCAAACTAGACGCGGCTTGAAAATGCAATATTTAAAAAGCTACCCATAGCTTCCACAAAAGAGGTAGGATCCAGCGGGTGTCAGGCCCAAGCAACAGCACTTCGGCTTCCTCAGCTTCTTTAACCAAACCTACTCGGTGCTCCCATGAATAATGGACCTCAGCCGGTCAGTCTTCCCCTTTGCAAGCCCCTCATTACTGTCAATCCAGGTGTCGGCAGAGAAAACCTCAATTGCCCAACCTACAGCCATCATGTTAACCTCCGATTCAAACGGGATGGAAACGATTGGTTTGGGTTGGCTTTCTGGGACGATATAGTGGCTAGGGTTGAATATAGTGGAGCTAGGGTTAATTTGAGTGGAGGTGATAGATATTTGACCAACCAGAGGGTCAGAGTTGTGTTGAGGCAAAGAGTTGGAAACGACGTTAGGCTTTGGTGGAACATGAACCGTGCCATTGTCAATGAGATCTTGAATCTCATGTCGAAGACGATAGCATGCGTCAGTGGGATGGCCAGGCATTTGGTGGAAGGCACAAAAGAGGTGAGGCTTGTAACCAGAAGGCAAGACTTTTGGCGGAGAAGTTGGGGTCAAAGGCTTGAGATGCCCAGACTTGACAAGTTTTTCCATCACTGCGGACAGAGGTGCCTCGAAGGCAGAGAAACTCCGAGGTTGGGTTCGGGCCCGGTAGCTTTGGGCGTTTTGAACCTGATTGACATCGGCTGTATGGTTGCGGGAAGCAGCAGCGTTGTCCCCACTTGTAGCTGTATTGGCGTAATTGCTTCCACCAAATAGTGCGCTACTATTTCCAGAGTAAGCCCTCGGCTTAGCTTTCTGTGAGGAGGACTCTCCCCTCGGCAGAATTCCACTATGCAGTGCATCTTCAATGGCCAGGCCAGATTCGAAGAAGGTTTCAAAGTTAGCAGACGCTTGAACAAGAACCAGATGCTTGGCATAATCGGGTTGGAGATTGCGCGAGATGATGCGGAGTTGATCCCTCTCGCTCGGGCGCTCAGTCATTAGAGCGGCTTTGGCTCTCCACCTCTTAACAAAATCCGCAAAGGACTCATTTGCTTCCATTCTGGTGGACTCCAACTCACGAGTAGTCATCTTGAGCTGAGAGTTATAATTGTACTGCGAGACAAAGGCAGCCCCTATGTCTTCCCAAGTTCTTCTTTTGGAGATGTCAAGCGACATGAACCAATGGAAGGCAGGCCCAGAGAGAGTCTGAGAAAAAAGCTGAGACATGGCCTCACTTTCTACACCCAAAAACTTCATTGCAGCATGGTAGCCAAAGAGATGAGTCTTGGGATCACTGCTCCCATCGAACTTAACCAAGTCAGGCATCTTGAATTTGTCAGGAAGCCTAGCATTAGGGTACAAACAGAGGCGATCCAAGTCGATTCCCCCTACACTGATCTTCTCAGATTTTGAAACAGCTTCTTCCAGCTTAGCCATCTTGGCCATAAGTGCAGCTATGTCAGGGTTTTGAACAGGCCTAACAACACTGGGGTTTGGATTTGGAGCAGGCACTCGAGCCTTTCTAGGGGCAGGCTGAACAATGAGCCGGCCTTCATGGTTTGGATCCTGGACAAAGACAGGTTCTGCATGAACATCCTCATCGTCCTCGCCTTCCTCTTCGGCTGCTGATGGAAGACGAGTGTTGATAAGGTCATTCAAACGGGAGATGGAGGCATCAGTCTGAGTGGCCTTTTATTGCATAGCAGTGATACTGTTCTGGAGGTTCATGAGCATGGTTTCCAGAGTGAGCGGTTGCGGTTGATCTGCCATGATAGGTTTTTCAATGGAGCTTGATGAAGAAGCTGAAGATGGGGAAGCCGGCGGCGTGGTTTTTTGCAATATCGATGGCGAACCCGACTGCAGGGTGGCCAACAATGAACCTGGAGAAGCCTCCGTTGTAACTGACTGGGGTCTTAGCCTGACAAGCCTTTGAACCAGATTCTGATGCAGACGTTCCCAAGTAGGTTTGGCTCTTCCTTTCGATACTCTCTTGTTCGGTGCAATGGTTCCAAACTAGACAGTAAAGTAATGAAAACTCAGTGACGTTCCTGCAGCAATTAGAATGCAATGCACATGTTGCCGTCGTCGGTGTCCTCCTAGACTCTACAACTATGGGCAAGTCTGTCTCATGATGTTTGGACGCTGCCAAAATCCTCGGATTTCTTTTCGAGCGTGTATCCTTTGAATAGATCAACGAACACTAAGAGATGTCAAAACAGTCTAAGCCTTTGACTATTCCGTTCTCGAAATTTCAACTTTAGATTTGGAACAACTCGGTATAGATGACGCAGCACCTTAACTTTGAACGCCGCGGTGTATAGTGACTTCGCACTTCAACCTGGGTAGCGCCAGTGACACGGCATCCATACTTTGTGGTTCCTTATTTTCGGTTGAAATTTCAATCGGGCATGAGCCAAGGACTTAAAAAGGTTTGATTTCCCAAAGTCTCGCTGATCTAAGGACTTTGAAAATTTAGCAACGTGCACCATCGAGATGCACGACTCTTCATCGGGTCATGGCAGCGTCCTAATAGGCATAAGACAGACTCGAAAGAGAGACAACCTGGAAGCCGCCCTAAACATGCTTCTACGCAAAACAGTATGTATGTACAAAAACAGAGACAAGTTTACGTCACGAATTTCAGACGTTGCCAGAATCCTCAGAATTCTTTTCGGCCATGTGTCCTTGAGTAGATCGTCAGATCCTAAAAGATGTCAAAATAGACTAAATCTTCGACTAGTCCCATTTGAAGGTTCAACTTTGAATTTGGAACAACTTGGTGGTGATAACATGTCACCTTAACCTTGAACACGGCGGTGTATAGTGACTTCGCACTTCAACCTGGGTGGCGCCAGCGACACGGCATCACTACTTTTGTTGTTCCATATTTTCGGTTGAATTCTTAACCGGGCATGAGCCAAGGATGTAGTAAATTTTGATTTCTCAAAGTCTCAATGAACTAAGGACTTTGCGATTGATAACGAACATTCGACAGAATGAACGACTCCTCATCGGGTCCAACAACGTCTTAGATTGCGCAAGACAAACTCGAGAGAAAGAACCACTCTAAGCATGCTCCTATGCAAAATAATGTATGTACAGTACATGCGATAGGGAAAGCAGTAACACGTAAACAGTATATGGGGGTTAGATGCAAGTAATCTTACCCTGCGGGTACCTGTCCTAGTTTGGAGAGTGCCAGTGCTTTATATATGCAAAGGCTGGTTTTGGCTTGTAACAGGTTCCTCGGACTAGAGCCAAGATATACCTCCCGCTGCCCGCGTAATCGCAGAGCAACAGTCGAACGGTAGAATGACTCATCATCGTCGAAGGTTGTTAGTCATTCGGGGTCCCCGGGCTCCGGTAAACCGTGCCGGCTTGCCAAAACGATCCAACGAGGCTTATCCCACATCGATGCAAATGAGAATGCTAAAAAGTTTGATTAATGGAACAGAATCGCAGATTCGCAAATGCCTTTTCAAATTTGGCTCTCTTTATTGATCAATACTTAGAAGAAACTACGCGGGAGAACAATCGGAAAAGCCCCAGATTGGATGGCCGGACACGAGGTCCTGTTAAATCACCATTCCTTTCTTCGGCAGCGCGAAGCTCACCGTTTGGACAGGCTTTTGTGGGATTGTTCTCAAGCATATTAAAATCTAAGTATAGACCAATATTGATTTGATCCCCAGCAGAGTCGCCACTGTGGGCAAATGCGATTTGCCCGAAGATGCTGCCGGTTCGCGGGAGCGCTTTTTGAAGCTGGACGTCAAGCGCTCGCGAAAATACAGAGTCGCCACTTGGGTTTGAAGGTCCGACACCCAAGGAACCGTATTTCGAAGCACTTGCCGCACTGTTTGATTTGAAAAAGTTAAGGAACCAGTCCGTCATAACCATATCTGGGTTCGGGAGCCAGGTTACGAGAGGGGAAGGGTTTTATGGCACCCCTCTCGCCCAATCCGGAGATCGGTCTCTACTTAGGCATTTGCGAAAAGATGTTCATTTGCGATTCTGTTTGATTAATCAATTTTTAGCCAATTAGGGCGGAGGAACAGTTAAAGGGGATTAAAGCTGTAACATGTTTGCAGGATGTGATAGATAGCATGGATGAGCAGTTAGTATAGGATGAGAACAGACTGCTGTGGGAGTTTAAACAAACTGGGAGGCCCCTGTTTTAGAGTGATGTGCGCAGGAAGAAACCAGTATGCACTGAACAAGTCATTGCATGCTGTTCACTCCTGCGCGCACAGCTCCAAAACACGCGCTTGCCGGTGAGTTCAAACCCACAGCTCTTATTCTCAAACCCTCTGGGCTCTGGAAGGACCAGTGCACACCCAGGACAAACCACGCAGTTTATAGCAGCATAATATACAGTTTAAAGGCTGAAAAAGCTCTACAAATTAATAAAACACCCCATAAACAGTGTGGGGACAAAATAATGGCCTAAGGCCGAGCTACCCGTGCAAGGCCATTCACTGGTCAGAGGCAAACTGTCGCGCGATGGAGTCACTCTGTCGCGCGAGGATGCGCCCTGGCGCACTGTCGCGCGATGGAGTGAGTCTGGCGCGCGATGGTGCGCCCTGGCGCACTGTCGCGCGATGGAGTGAAACCCTCGCGCGATGGTGCGCCCTGGCGCAGGATGGTTGCGCCCTGGCGCGGGCCAGACCAGTGCTTGGTTTACACATTTCTGGGTTACTCGGACAGATCCAGAATGTTCCCAGGGGGACTCCAAAATAGTAGAAACTCATATTGAACTAAGACTAGCAGTTTATACAAAGGAAAGCAGTAAACTGATTATTATCATGCTTGCAAAGTGATCTATATACACATGAATGCAAAACAGTAGGACACCAATCCCCACGCGGTCCATCTCACGCAGCACCGGAGTGTCGCGCGAGAGAGTGGGACCATCGCGCGTTGGTTCCTACCATGACGGTTTTTGAAACCTTGCCAGCTTTAGGACCAGGACTGGTATTGATTACCAGCCTTGGCCCTGCCAGCCCCCCTCAGGGATCAGAACAGAAACAGAACAAAGGTAAGCTATACCTTTGGCTTCGGGTTTGAAAGAGTATTTGAGCTTTGAATTGAGGTTGAGGTTGTTTGAGGTGTTTGAGTTGAAGAAGAACAAGCTATGCTCTTTATTGTGCTTAGGGTGTAAGCCTTTGAATGCCAATTTTTTTGTTAACCCTTTGAAAGAGAACAAATGGGGGGTATAAATAGGAACGGGGGTGAATCTGGTTGGAAACAGAGGAGTTCAGGCGGTCCACGAGGCCTACTGAGAGTTGCATTGGTGGCCAACTGTCCATCTCAGGAAAGGTCGGTTGTAGGTTGGACCGTCGCGCGACGGAGTGAGTCTGTCGCGCGATGGTGCGCCCTGGCGCACTGTCGCGCGATGGAGTGAAACCCTCGCGCGATGGTGCGCCCGGGCGCGGGATAGTTGCGCCCTGGCGCGGACCAGCAAGGTTTTTGGTTTTTGAAGTGGCTTAGGCTAGGTTAGGTTCAAGGGTTTTACAAACACTCAAAACTCAAACACGCTATCATTCCCGGGGTGTTCTTGATCCATTTCATCATCGGGGAATCAAAAACCGTAAGTAAACTAATCTGGAAGCCCAGATTGGGGTGTCTACACAACAGAATATGCGAGGGGTTATGCCACCACCTCGGCTAAGCAATGCAATCAAATTAAGCTAAGTAAACTGACAAATTAAACTAAACTAACTAAGAAAACACTCAATATTTAGCTTGGCTTCGTTACACCTCAAGTTTGACAACAAGGTCAGGTTAGAGGTATCCACCAAACTAAATACTAGCAACTAACACATAAACTACTAAACTACTACTAAGAGACGAAAGCGGGATACTTACAGTGGTTTGTCGAACCTCCAAGAAAGCCATAATAAGAAATCCCCGGCAACGGCGCCAAAAATGCTTCGAATCCCCCGATATAGAGAGATAACGCCCCAAGCGTAGGGCTTAATACGTCAATTGAAGCATAATAATCCGGAAGACCGGGATCGTACCCAAGGGAATAATTATATGGCTTGGATGGATTTGTAGATGAAGCAAGGCTTTCGGCTATTAGGTAGCCAACCGAGTTTTACTTTGAACGGTGGAAATTTAAAAGGCTAAATTGAAAACGAAAAAATTAGGAAAAAGATAGGCTAGGTCTAGGAATCACTAGCACCCATGGCTCGGGCTAAATCACATTTCTCACCAATTCACGCGATTTAAGTACACAATTGTAGGTACCTAAACCAGGAAATAGAGATGGTTTGAAAATCAAGCTAGCTCTAGAACTCATTTGGTAAACACCTCGAGCGACAGAGCTCTAAGCATCACGTGTGGTGAGTAGTCAAAGCTCCCACCTACACGTGATCAAAGAGGTTGACACCTCGGTAATTTACCAAACAAATCCGAACCCCACATCAATTTTCAAATCCAAAGATTAAAACTTTATTGGTGAAAAATGCAATTTTTGCCCAAGTCATGGGATGCTGATCATCTCATGACCTAACCCTTGAAACTACTCACACATATCTAGAGAGATAAGAGCAAGCAAAAATCTACTTAACATAATTGAAAAGCAAGACTAGAAGAAAATTAGCTTAAACAATAGATCGGGAACTAAGCAACAACTTTAATTAAAGCAAGAGTAACAAAAGACAACTAATAAAGGCAGGAAATTAAGAAATAAGTACTGGAAATGAAGAACAAAGCAAGAACAATTCAAAAAGCTGAAAAGTAATCTAAGCTAGATCTAAAATTATGGGTACATTTCTATCCAAATCGTGCAATAATGACATAACGGGGTATTTATACCGCCCCTGTTTTGCGCTCGGAATATCCCCAAAGATGCTTCAAAGATTCTGCTCTGAAGGCCCTCGGTACCGATTGGATGAATTGGGTTCTACCGATGCCGAGATGCTTATGGCTGGCGTTGAAACCTTGCTAATGCCTTAGGTACCGATTGGAAATATCTTGCTCGATCGATACCGAGCTTCTTATCTTCAGCACTTCAGCTTCATACCTCCCAGCAGCTTCCACAGCACCCAACAGCTTTCACAGGCATCTTATTTTCATTCTCTAAAGTTAAGTAAATATTGCATTTTAAACCTTTCTTTTACCTTTTCTTTACTTTAATTTATTTAATGAAAATAAGGAAGTACCCCCCATTTGGAAACAATGGCATTACCAGAATTTTGAGATTTCAATCCAATCAAAATGTTGACCCCCAGCTTTTAGTGTAAAACAGAAAACAGCACACTTTTCTATCGAATAAATGGCTCAAAACACGACCTTAATCTTTGAATAAAATCTTGAAATTTTGAAGTTACTCTTAGAAAAATTCAAGAATCAATTACCACCATTTTTTATCTCGAAAATCGATACTTTTTCGAAAAGTGATTTTTCCATACTTAAACAGATTTTCAGGGGCCGATAGGGTCTTCATTGGTTCCTCGAGTACTTGGACGCACTCGGACCTTCCATGACGTCAAAATATGCCTTATTCGCACGATTTACCTGAAAACATTAAAAATAAATCTTACGAGTAAAAGCAGATAAAGATAACTAATGAACAATTAAATTAAACTAAACCTAGACACTAGCGCACCCTTTCATTACATTTTCGGGTGCTTATCAGTCATCCAAGTAGTCAGAAGAGGATTCCTTCATTTCATAAGACCCTGCAGGGTTGCCAAGTACGAGGGAATCAAGCTCGAAATAAAAGCTATGACGTGGAGGGCTGAGAGGCACAAACTCCGACTCAGAGCTAGACTTAGACTCAGAAGACTTAACAGACTCTGTGTCAGACTCAGATGCGTCATCAATGAAGTAAGGCGTGGTTTGAAAATGCAATTTCTAATGCTACCCTTGGCTTCCATGATAAGAGAGGTAGGATCCTCGAGGGCATCGGGTCCAAGCATGAACACTTTGGCCTTTTCAGCTTCCTCAACCAAACCCACTTGGGAGAACTCATAGAATAGCTGCTCCAAGCTTCCCTAATCAAAAGACCCTAGCCAGTCAGTCTTCAGCTTGGGCTGGCTAAGTTTCCTCTTGAATTCCATCCTTGCTGGCTCTTCATCACTAGCGAACCAGGTGTCTTCAGCAAAGACCTCAAAACCAGGTAGGAGTTCCCTAGTAACTGAATCGATAAAAGGCTCGGCCTGCCCGGTGTAGACATCATTCCCCACTTCGCACACAAAGTAGCTGTCAGG
Source organism: Rhododendron mucronatum var. ripense (assembly GCA_019656295.1). NCBI lineage: Eukaryota > Viridiplantae > Streptophyta > Magnoliopsida > Ericales > Ericaceae > Rhododendron > Rhododendron mucronatum. The sequence goes on along the minus strand of BPLT01000009.1, from coordinate 3,261,233 downwards.
CTCACCATAGAGGGATCGGGGTTTTCCCGTACATTTCCTCCTTTTGGCATCCTTGGCGGAGGAGATGTACCCCAAACCAAAGCGGCCCTCGCAAGAAGGAAAGGTAGGGAACTCCAGGATCCCTTGTTGGTGAATCCATAAACCAAGACCAAGTAGATAGGACATCCTTCTCATAATGTCTAACGTGACAGAGCTTATGATGAAGTCCCCATCTACGTTGATGGCCAAAACTGAGCCAGAAGTGTCAAAAGAGAAACCCCCGAGATCGACGTCTTCATCGCCGTGTGTGATCCCCAAAACAGGTGTACCATCCTCCTTAAGCGGGCGAATGCCAGAGTCCCCGCAGATAGTCAAAGTGCCAGTAGGAAGTCCCAGCATAACCTTTTGGTGAAGAGTAGACGGTACAGCCATGATATCAGACCTGTGGAGCCACGGCCTGCCTAACAGGAGGTTGAACGTAGCAGGGATGTCAACTATATGGAACTCAACATCCATCTCGAATCCCTCAGCATTGAGTTTGAGCGCCAGAGTGCCTTCGAATGTACAACGAGTGCTGTCATATACCTTAACGACTGGGTTGGAAAACGCAAAATCCCTCTTAGTTAGTCCCAAATGGTAAGCCACCCTCAAAGGGCAAACATTGATTGCCGAACCGTTGTCGATGAGAACAGTCGGAACCCAAAGTCCTCGGCATTTAACAGTGATGTGCAAGGGGCAATTGTGATCGACCCCCTCGACTGGCAGATCCTTGTCAGTGAAGATCATGGTGTGCTTAGACATAGGCGGGAGGATAAGAGTTATCATCGCTTCAGGCGTGACATCCGGTTGAATCTCGAGATGAGAGAGTGTGTGGCAAAGCTTCTGACAATGCTCATAGGAGGAACAGATTAGTCCCCAGAGTGATATGGCGGCAGGAATCCGCTCCAGCTGCTTCTGAATCAAGTCATCATTTGGGGGGCTAGCAGGTACCTCAAATGGTGCAGACCTTGGGAAAGCAGAGGGTTCGTTTCTTCGATTAGAAGGGTTGGACGAACTCCCAGCTTGCAGATTAGCAGGCTAAAAAACTCGTCCACTCCTCGTAACATTGATAACGTTTCCCAAGGAGGGCTCCACCTGAGGGTCTTGATCAACATCCCAGAAATCAGCAGGGACTTCCCCTAGTTTGCGCTTCCCTTTGTCCAAGACCGGTAAAGCCTCAGGCACTTCCATGTCCAATCCCATGTCTTCGGCCAAATCTTTCAACAGCAGTGATTTCCAGAAGTCCAGATCCTTAACAACTGCGGCCTCCTCAACAAGCTCTGGATTAGAAACAAAAGGGACATCCCAAAGCCCTCCATTGGCGAAAGAGAGATTAACAGTCCAAACCTCAGACCCAACTTGAATATTGACCACATCATCAACATCCCAAAGGTCAGCTGGCGGAACAAGGTCCGTAACCATGATGCTGTAATCTTCCTCAGCCGGATAATGCACTGTAGGGTGCGGGAGTCCCTCATCGATGATGTAAAAGTGGGATCAAACTTGACATCAGACAACGAGTCAACAAGCCTATCGAGAGAAGAAGGGAAGAAGCATTCCCCTAAGACACGGGTTTCCTCCTGAACAAAACCATCCTCCAGAAACTGAATCTTGTGGTTGGGCAGAGCGTAACCTTGGAGGGGATTAGGGTCGAATCCCAACGGAAACTGCAAAGCAAGCTTGGGATCCCAATAATACTCCTCGGGCAGAACAGGCTCAGGTTGTTGAAATAGCATGTCCAATGAGAAGCCATCCAAAGGATCAAGCATGGCTGCCTCATAATTAGCCATCCAGGCATTATACCAAGCGTGGTCAAAGGGGACACACTCAGGGTTTTGCGAAAAAACCGTCCAGTTCAAGCTCAGTCCAAGCATTAATGATGGGGGTAGCATAATCATCATTATCAGCTATAGCCCAACCTATGGCTTGCATGTCAACAAACGGTTCTGATAGGAGAGGCGTTGTCGACCCGAAATGGCTCATCAAACTTGGAGAGGGGTTCAAATCTGTCACATTGAAATATGGGCTATCCGTAGAAGAGGAAGAGCTTAGCTGCACAACAGGAATGGACTGATGGAAAAGATTGCTGATAGAAGCGCTGAGCACAAACGCGCCATTCTGCAGGGGTGCGAAGGGTGTATTGGAATTGGACGATTATCCTTCCTCAAGATGGATATGGAAGATCTCAGCGTCAGGTTGAGAGGGGTATGGGCACGACCGGCCTGGGTTGATCTGTTGAGGCTATATGGTCGGTAGGATTAAATATAGTGGAGTTGGGGTTGATATCAGTGGAGCTGAGGGACATTTGGTTAATATGTGGAGCAGCATTGTGTTTTGGCATGGAATTGGAAAGGATGTTTGGCTTTTGAGATGGCGGGGGTGAAGCCTGAAGAGTTCTTTCATCTATGAGATCCTAAATCGCATGGCGGAGACGAAAGCAGGAGTCCGTAAGATGACCAGCCCCTTGGTGGTAGGCACAATAGAGGTTGGCTTTGAAATTGGGTGAAGGGTTCTTAGGTAGAGGAGTTGGGTCAAGAGGTTTGAGATGCCCTGACTTGACCAATTTTTCCAAGATTGAAATCGAGGTGCTTCAATGGCGGAGAAACTGCGGGGTTGATTGCGTGGTCGGTTATTGACCAATTTCTCCAAGATTGAAGACAGAGGTATTGTGTGGTCATAAGAGCAGCCTTGGCCAGCCACCTCTTAACAAAATCCGCAAAGGGCTCTTTAGCCTCCATTTTACTGGCCTCCAATTCCCGGGTTGTCATCTTCAGCTGGGAATTATAACTGTACTATGAAATAAATGCAGCCCCGATGTCCTCCCAAGTCCTTCGCTTGGCGATGTCGAGCGACAAAAACCAATGGAAAGCAGGGCCCGAGAAGGTTTGACGAAACAGTTGAGACATGGCATCGGGCTCAACTGACAAGAGTTTCATGGCGGCATGGGAGCGGTAAAGATGCGTCTTAGGGTCACCACTCCCATCGAACTTAGCAAGGTCAGGCATTTTGAATTTGTCGGGGAGCCTGGCATTAGGATAGAGGCAGAGACGGTCCAAGTCGATTCCTCCAGCACTGATCTTCTCGGACTTCGAAATAGATTCTTCAAGCTTGGCCATCTTAAAGACAAGAGCAGTTATATCAGGGTTCTGAGCAGCCCAAACAACAGTAGCGTTTGGATTTAGAGTAGGAACCCGAGTTCTTTTAGGATTGAGCAAGGCTACTAGACGCCCTGGGTGATCTGGACAGGTTGTTCATGCACATCCTCTTCTGCCTCGCCCTCCTCTTGAACAGCCGAAGGAAGACGAGTGTTAAAGAGATCATTCAAGCAGGTCATGTTGGCGTCTGTTTGAGCGGCCCTGCTATATAGCGGTGATACTATTCTAGATATTCATGAGGATGATTTCTAGTGAGAGCGGTTGCGGTTGATCTGCCATGACCAGTGCCCCTGAGGTACTTGACACGGAAGAGGGAGTAGGTGATTTCGGAGATTCCCTTTCTTCAAAGATTGGAGACGAGCCTGACTGCAGAGTGGCGAGCAAAGAACGCGTAGAGTCCTCCATGGTGGCTGACTGGGATTGCAACCTGACTAGCCTTTGAACCGGATTCCGACGCAGACGTTCCCAAATGGGTTTGGCCTTTTTGCCTCGATACTTTCATTGGCGGTGCAATGGTTTAGAACTTCGCTCGCAGTAAAGTAAGAAAAGGCTCAATAAGGGTCCTACATCAACTTTAATCTAAAATAAAAGACTAAAGCAAAAGCGCAGTCAACATCGTTAGTGTCAACCTAGACTCTAAAAACTAGAAGACAAGTCTGTCTCACGATGTTTGGACGCCGCCAAAATCCTTGAAAATCTTTTCGAGGGTGTATCCTTTGAATAGATCGACTAACATTAAGAGATGTCGAAATAGTCTAAGCCTTTGACTACTCCGTTCTTGAAGTTTCAACTTTGGAGTCCGGAACAACACGGTGTAGATGACGTGATACCAGAACCGGGGCGGCGTAGGTGACACAGTGCCATAGCCTAAATGGTGTACGTGTTGCGCACGATAACCAAGGTGGTATAAGCATCACGGCATTCTCTCCGTTGTTCCTTATTTTCTGTTTGAAACCTCAATTGGGCATTAGACAAGAACTTAAAAAGTCTTGATTTCCCAAAGTCTCGCTAATCTAAGGACTTTGAAAATTGATAACATGCACCATCAAGATGCATGACTCTTCATCGGGCCAAGGCAGCGTCCTAATGAGCATAAGACAAACTCGAAAGAGAGACAACCTAGAAGCCGCCCTAAATCATGCTCCTACGCAAAAACGGTATGTATGCACAGTACATGCGATAGGGAAAGTGATAACACGTAGATAGTGCATGGGGGTTAGATGCAAATAGATCTTACCCTGTAGGTACCTGTCCTAGTTTGGAGAGTTCTAATGCTTTGTATATGCAAAGGCTGGTTTTGGCTTGTAACGGGTTCCTCGGACTACAGCCAAGATATACCTCCTATTGCCCGTGTAACCGTAGAGCAACAGTCGAGCGGTAGAATGACTCATCATCGTCGAAGGTTATTAGTCATTCGGGGTCCCCGGGCTCCAGTAAACCATGCCGGATTGCCAAAATGATCCAACGGGGCTTATCCCACATCAATGCACATGAAAATGCTAAAATTTGTTTTTAAGAAGAAGATTCACAAGATCGCAAAATGCCCTTTCAAATTTGGCTCACTTTATTTGGTCATTTTTTAGAGGAAACAACATGATTTGAACAAATGAAAAAGTCCCAGATTAGATTGGCCGGACATAGGGTCCTGTTAAATCTCCATCCTAACCTTCGGCAGCGCAAAGCTCACCATTTTGACAGACTTTTAAGGATTTGTTCAAAAATGTTTTAAACTCTAAGTATGGATTAATATTGGTTCGATCCCCAGTGGAGTTACCACTGTGGGCAGCGTGCCCTTTTCAGGAAAAGATTCCGTTCCCTTCTTAGAAATGCCTGTTCGAGAGAGCGCTCAGCGTGACGACAAGCGCTCGCAAAAATACAGAGTCGCCACTCGGGTTTGAAGGTCCGACACTCAAGGAACCGTATTTCGAAGCACTTGTCACGCTTGTTTTGATTTGAAAAAGTAAGGAACCAGTCCGTCATAACCATATCTGGGTTCGGGAGCCAAGTTACGAGAGGGAAAGGGTTTTACGGCACCCCTCTCGCCCAATCCGGAGATCGGTCTCTACTTAGGCATTTCGTGAAAAAGTTTGCGATTCTTCTTTTATTAAACAATTTTTAGCCAATTAGGGCGGGGGACAGTTAATCGGGGATTAAAAACTGTAACAATTTGCAGGATATGATACATAGAGTGAATGGATGAATTTTTAGAAAGTAAATGAGGCAAAATCCTAACACTGTGACCTGATATCGAAAAGTGCATTGGTATGAATTTGTTACATACAACAGCTAACTTGCATGCATGGATCTGCCAACATGCAAGTCAACCATCGCGCGACAAACTCATACCATCGCGCGATGATCGTATCCTTTCAATAGGTTCAATTTTACCTCCCTCTGGGCTCTGGAAGGACCAGTGCACACCCAGGGTTAAACCAAGCAGTTTAGGTACTGAAACTAAACTAATAATTACAACAGAATGAATGAATTTGAGATACGACCCCTAAACAGTGGGGGTATTAAAACAACGGCCAAGGACTAGGTTGCCCAATGCAAGGGCAGTTCCTAGAAATAAGGGTACCATCGCGATGGAGTGACACAATCGCGCGTTGATCCTGACTGGACTTCCAGGAATTGCTTTACACACCTGGGCTCTGAAACATACTCAGAAGCTATCCAAGGGCATTCTAGGGAATTTAAACAAACTAACAGGACTAAACTGAGTTTAGCATACAAGGCAGTAGATCAAAATTAATTTATGCATACAGACGATATGGAAAACATATAAACAAAGAAGGACCAGCATCCCATCTCCACGAGGACCGTCACGTGCTTACTGAAACAGTTGCGCGGTGAAGTAAATCCATCGCACTCGGGAGTGCTAGTCCACGATACTTGTAACTTTGCTAACTTTAGGACCAGAACTGGTATTAATTACCAGCCTTGGCCCTGCTAGCCCCCCTCAGGGATCAAAACAGTAAAAAGGCAATAAAGTTATACCTTCACTTGAGTGGTTTTTGAAAATGGCTCGAAGGAAGTGGTAGTGCTTGTAAAATGAGTGTATGGAAGTGGCTAGAGTTGATGAAGTATCAAGGTTTTTGGGGTTGTGTAGTCTTTTTTGCTTGAAAATCTTGTAACCCTTTGGAAGATGAACCATGGGGGGTATTTATAGGAGAAAGAGAGGGTTTGGGTTGGTGGCTAACAAGGCAACACAACCAGCCAACAAGGCTGGCTGTAGTTGCTTGGTGGAGAAGTAGGGTACAAAAGGTGATAGGAGAGTGGGGGAGAAGTGGTGCAAGGGCAGCCCCGCAGAATGTTGTTCAGGCGACGAAACGGGATTACACAGCCCTGTACACCCCTGATCATCACAAAATCCAGTTGGAAAAAGGTGAAAACAACAGGTGTTAACCATCGCGCAAGGGAGTGACTCCATCGCGCGAGGGTTAAACCAGCCCCGCGATGGTCAACAGTCAAAGCTTTGACTTTGACCAACACCTGGCAATTGAAGCATCACGCGAAGGGATCCAATAGACCGCGCGATGGTCAAACCTGAGGTCAGGGTTTTTATTTAGTTTTTTTTCAAGGCTAAGGATGGGTTCCACATACTCCAAGCTCAAGCCATTTTACTCTCAAGACTGTTTTCGACCTGACTCATTATCGGGGAAACAAGAAATCGAAAAATAAAGTAAAGCAATTGGGAAATCAGATTGGGGTGTCTACAGACTGCAACTTTGCACTTTTAGATTGCAAAATTGTTCAATGAACACCAACGCCAGATAAAATTTAAACTGCAAATTTACACTTTTAGACTGTAAATAAATGCACTTCCGTGAATTTTGCACTCTAAAAGTTTAAATTTGCAGTCTACACACAAATTTGAGAATGTTCTCAAATTTTTTCTTAAAACACTAACGCCAATGAGACATCAGAAAAGCAAGTAGGACCCAAAAGGAAGGTGAATTATCAAAGAAGAAGTGGTTGTGGTGGAGTGATGGTGGTGGCATGGTGGTGGCAGTGGTAGTGTTTGTGATGGTGGAGTGGTGGTGGTTGTGGTGGCGGTAGTGGTGGTGGTGGTGGCGGTGGTGGCGATAGTGGCGGCGGTGGCATGGTGGTCATCATTGTGGTAGAGGTGGTGGTGGCCGGGTGGTGGTAATGGTGTTGGTGACAATGGTGGTGGTTGTGGTGGTGGTAGCGGCGTTATGATGGTGGTGGTTGTTGTGGCGGCGGCGTGTTGGTGGTGGAGTGGTGGTATTGACGGTATGGTGGTTGTCATTTCGGTGATGGTGGTGGCGGAGTGATGGTGGCGGCGGCGGTGATGGTGATGGAGTAGTGGTGGTGGTTGTGGTGGCGGCTTGATGGTGGTAGTAATTGTGTTAGAGGTGGCGGCATTGTGGTGGTGGTGGTTGTGGTGGTGGCAGCGGCGGCGGTGGTGGTTGTGGCGGCGTGGTGGTAGTAGCGGAGTGGTGGTGGTGGCGGAGTGATGACGGTGGCAGTGGTGGTGGTGATGGTGGTGGTGGTAGTTATTGTGGTGGCGGCTTGGTGATTGTGGTAATTATGGTGGAGGTGGCAGCATTGTGGTGGTGGCGGCGATGGCGGCGGTGGCGGCGTGGTGGTGGTGGGTGGAGGTGGCAGTGTTGTGGTGATTGTGGTGGCGGCGACGGCGTGGTGGTAGAGTTGGTGATGGGGGCGTAGTGGTGGTGGTGTTGGTGGTGGTGATGGTGGTGGAGTGGTGGTGATGGAGGTGGTGGTGGGGACATCGTGGTGGTGGTGGTAGCGGCGACGTAGTGGTGGTCATTATTGTGGTGGTAGTGGTGGTTATGTGGTTGCAATAAGATCGAAAAAAATGAAAAAAAAATACATTTTTTATATTAGCCAAACAAGGCCTTATATAAAAGATAAAAAAAAATAGTTTAGGGTCCACTATACATAATTTGTAACCTAGTTAGTCCACTTTTAATGTTTGTAACCCCTCTAGTCCACTAATATAGTTTAGTAAGGCCTTAAGTCCACTTTTTTTTAAAAAGAATTTAAACCAAGACAAAAATATCCTTCTATATAAACTGTCATACAGAGAGAAACTCTAGATCACAAACAAAATCTAGAGCACAGTCTCCTCTCTCTCCCTCTCAAACTCATGGCCTCCAAGCTCCGCTCCCTAGTCGCCGACCTGATGTCCCTCCCCGTGCCCACGATCGCCACTGTCACCAGCCACGCCTCTGCTGCCGACGATGGATGGCTCATGATCTGGTTCGCGATCGAGAACTGGGTCCGAACCAACGTGACCTGTTACTACCCAGACTTGGCCCAAGTGCAACGACAAAGAGCTCCAAGCCTAGTACGCCGAGTCTATCAACGTGGGCCACGCCGACCTCTGCCACGAGAAATGGGTAGTCCTTGATTAGGAGCTTTGTCCGGTACTGCCATGCCCCTGAATCCTTCAATCAAGATAAAAACATTCATTAGTATGCTTTTGCAATACTAACAGTATTTCTACTTTTTCCATTCCCCGAAGTCTCCTAATCCAATCCTTCCCAACAAATATCCAGTCTTTTATTTGTTTTACTTTAGAGAAATCTGGAGTAGTAAAAAGAAAAAATATAATATTATAAGAAGATTGATCCGGTCTTTTGTTTGTCCCATGTCCGATTATCATCAGATTTTGAGGTTTTTGAATAAATACATAAGGTTATATGTGTGTTTTTCCTAGAGTTAGAGATCTGAAATTTTTTGAATAAATATATAAGGTTATATTTGTGCTTTTTATCAATCACTTATTGATTTGGTCCACGCAGCAGCCTCTCTGACTTGCTTCTGATATATTTGGAGTTTTTTGAATAAATATATAAGGTTATATGTGTGTTTTTTCTAAGGCTAGACATATAAGGTTGGAACAGGTTGTGTTTTTTGAAAAAAAAAAATATAAGGTTATATGTGTGTTTTTGTTGTTATTTAATGTCATTTTTTTAAAACATTCTTAGTTAGAGAGAGATATAATAATATATAACGTTATATTGTTATATATAACATTCTAGATTAGAAATATTCTATGTTATTTAATAAAGAGAACATATAACGTTATATATGACCTTTTGTACCGTATAACGTTATATATGAGCTTCTGTCATATGTAACGGTATATACTCCGTTGTCGATCACTTATTGAATTGGTCCACGTAGCGGCCTCTCCGACTTATAGGTGAAAATATGTGATTTGAAGCTCAGTTAGCGATGTTGTAACAACTCCAATTTTTAGTAAATAAAAATCTCATTGTTTATTCAAAATGCTTTAAATTCTCTTGGATCGCTTTATAATTTTCTTGTAATCCGTCATAGTTAGATTTAAGACTCCTAAATTATAATTCTTGGCTAGATAATCTACTTGGCAAGTATAGTTAGATTCTAACCAATTAGTTGGAGAAACCTAACCCTAGATGAACTTTTACCCATTGAGCAATAAAAGTTAGAAAAACTTTTATCCATTGGACAATAGGAAACCTAGATTTTCTATCAAGGATATTTTGTGCTAGATTTGATAAAGTACTCATATATAGTTCTATATAGACTTATATACATATGCCTAAAGGACATTTGGTTATTTCAAATATTATTCAAGTATATATTACCTTATTCTTTTTATCCATTGGTCAATATCTACTAGGAAAATTATTACTCATTGGATAATAGAGTTAGTCTTACCAACAAGTACTAGGGTTTATTAAATAAATTATTTCCTAGATTTTCCACGTGATGATATACTTATATATATATATATATGTGTGTGTGTGTGTGTGTGTGTGTGTGTACCTTATAGATTTAATACCTTAGATTTCCTAGGTACACTAGTACAATATTATAGTAAGAACATGTGCCAATTTGGACTATTTTAATAAGAAATTTTGATTTGAAAATCTACCTAGATTGCATGGTACACACTTATATATACATATATATGCGCTTGGACTTATATATACTTATATTATTACAAAGTACACATTGTTTATTAGAATAGTTAAAAAGGAAAATCTTGGCTTTGAAATCCCATTAGATCACATAGTACCATAAGTACATTTCTTTATGTTACTTGTACATAGAAGTATATGTGTGTGTGTATATATATATATATATATATATATATGAACTAGTACTAGGGGAGAGAGAGAGAGAGAGAGAGAGAGAGAGATTGTCGAGAGAGAGAGAGAGAGAGAGAGAGGGAGAGTGGCCGAGAGAGAGAAAGAGATAAGAGAGAGGGAGATTTGGTTGTACCTTGCCTTGATCTTTCCATTGTACCTTGACTTGATTGCAATCTAGGGTTATATACTTCTCCAAGCAAAAATCTATCTTCCATTGTCCTTATGTGTACAATTGCCAATATAAAACCTTGTACCATCCTCCTTTCTTCCACCAAAATCTTTCCAAATCAATCCAAAGTACTAAATCTAGCCATGCAAGCCTAGAACTAGACCTTGATCTTTCAAAGAAAGCATGACAGTTGAATAAAAAATGAGATATGGAGAGAGAGAGAGAGAGAGAGAGAGAGAGAGAGATTTCGGGTGAGAAGGAGAGAGAGGGAGTCTTGGCCTATAAATAGCAAGTCATTCCAAGCCTAAACTCACACCTTCATTCTTTGCTCTCACTTCTCTCCAGAAATTCTAAGCCTTCTTAGTTCAAAAGTTCAAGTTTCTTAAGGTTTCTTTAAGTTCTTGAGAGATACCACCAAACCACTTCCAAAAATCACCCCTAGATCTAAAGTAGCCTAGTTTAATTAGCAAAGTTGTTTATAGGAAGAGAAAATCCATCTCTCTTCCTTTCGAAGCACTTCGAAGCCGTTATGCCGCCGATTTGCAAAACCGACGACCTATTCTCAAAACCGACCAATCGCCAAGAAGTAAGGTAGAGTCCCTAGTCTACTAACTCTATGTATAGTATATAGAACCGTATCTTGAAAAGTAGAATGTCCCCAGTTCAAAGCATAAATATCCTTAATCGTTTTCTCTAAGTAGATAAGGTTGTCTATCGTTTATAGCAGTTGGAATGCATGATTGTCAACAATGGATTTTTGCTAATGGAAGTATGAACATGTTGAATAACGATCCTTACTTCAATAAACATATGTTATTTTGAACTTCCCACACAAGAAGAAAGAACGGTTTTCGAAAGATAAGACTTTATCATTGATTCAAATTATTTGTATTTGATCTTTGAATGATTTATGGTTATTTTTGTCCTACTGTGGAGTCTAAGCATGAAAACGTGACACGAAAATCGAGAAAGTTAAAAATATGATAACTAGGGTGTGGCTAATGAAAAGGCGTGTTTTGAAAAGGTGGAACGTTTTGGAAACCGCAATGTGGCCAGACGTGGAAGCCCATTGTGTGGTGTGTGTTTTGTGTGTCAATGGGAATCCGGTGCGGCGGAACCATTGTGAGGATACTCAGGAGACCAGAACGGTGGAACCGAGGTTGGGTGTGTGGCTTGGTTATTCGCGGAAAGAAGCCAATGCAAAGTGTGCCAATGGGAACCCAGTACGGCGGAACCATTGTGAGGATACTCGGGAGACCAGAACGGCGGAACCGAGGTTGGGTGTGTTAAAAACGATTTTGAAAATGTAGACATGGTTATGAAATGTGGAAAATGTTGACACAGTCTACGAGGAGTCACGTAGGAGAAACTCAGAAAATCATGGACACCAACGTTAGTTTGAATAATGAATGTGAATGCGTCATTGTTAACTATTTTGTCAAATATGTATGAACTATGGGAAATCATTGAATTTATGATCATTTGTTCGTAAGATAAGGGTTAGTGGGTATGAGTTAATCTATTGAGCTTTTGTAGCTCACAGTGTTACTTTTGGTGACCTTGACATATTATATTGGTGGCGACACTGGTATAATGTGTCAGATCTTATAGATGAACAGGGTGAACTCTACACCTTGGAAGCCTTTGGAGCCGAAGAGCTAGCCAGGATGGAGGAAGAAGCGGAGCAGTAGATAGGCACCCTAGATCCTTCTCTTATTTGAATAAAAGTACTTTAATAAGGTTTATGATGTAATATTGAGTCATACTCTATTTAAATATTCAATAAAATTATTTATTTTACGTACCCAAAATTCGGGGCGTTACAAATGTGGTTTGGTTATAAATGATCTTCTCTACTGAGACATATATGTTATATATGACAATTTGCCATTGATACCTAATTTTGTCCTATAAAATTCCAAAACAAACGAACTCATAACGTTATATATTCTCTTATTGAATTAATCCGCGCAGCGGCCTCTCAAAAATACATATGGATATATCCATATATTATTATATATGGTTATATGAGAATATTTGTGACCATATGTGTGTGTATATATATATATATATATATGAGCTTGTATTGACAAAAAAAAAATATTTCAATTTGCATAGACAACATATAACGTTGTATATGAGATTTTGTCCTATAAAACTCAAAAAAAAAAAAAAAAAAGATGAACTAATAACGTTATATGTTCTCTTATTGAATAGGTCCGCGCAACGGCCACTCAAAAGCACATATAGATATATCCATATATTATTAGAAGCAAGTCGAAGAGGCCGCTGCGTGATCCAATTCAATAAGTGATGGACAACGGAGCATATAACGTTATATGTGAACTTCTATCATATGTAATATGTGTTTTTTCTAGGGTTAGATATATAATATTATATCTCATTTTTTAGATATATTAATGTTGTTTATGTTGTTTTGAATATGTAGATATAGAGATTATGGGAATTCTATTCGGAGGCAGAAAATCACAAATTTTAAAGGTTTTGATGAAGAAATGGTGAAAAAATGAAGCTCGACCCCCTGTGGTCTTATCAACATTCAACTTGGGATTGAAGTCGCGATTGAAAACAAAGGTAATGGTGGCATGATATGTGAACATATAATATTATTTTTTGAGATATATAATATTGTTGGAAAGATATGATGTTGTTTTAAGAACATATAATTTTATATGTCGTATTTTGTGAGACTTAGAGTTACAGAAGCTCAAATATAATGTTATATATTATATTTTTTATGAGATTTAAAACTGCAAAATCTCACATATAATGTTCGATGCTCTATTCTTTCTTTTTTTTTGGTGAGATTCAGAGTTACAGAACCTCAAATATAATGTTATATGTTCTTTTTTTTGTGATATTTAGATATTCAAAAACTCACATATAATGTTATATGTTTTGTATGGACCAACATATAACGTTAAAGACTAAAAACAAGAAAAACTAAAAAGAAATGTTGCATGTTAGAAAATTTTTGTCACATATAATATTGTATGTTAGAAAATTTTTTATCACTCATGTAACGTTAAAAAATCAATATAAGAAAACAACAATGTTACTTGCACATACTTTTGTGCACATATCATGCACATACATTTTTTTGGGACCCATATCGGGGTCCCACAAAATGATCCGAGTCGCTCATCTTTTTTAAAATATTTTTTGATGGGTTCTTGTAAAAAATCAGCTCTAACGGATATCGGTAAGCTTTATCAGAAATCGTAGGGTGAATCATTTTGTTTTGCCCTACGATTTCTGATAAAGCTCATACCGATATCCGTTAGAGCTGATTTTTTACAGGAACCCATCAAAAAATATTTTAAAAAAGATGAGCAATTCGGATCATTTTGTGAGACCCCGATATGGGCCTCACAAAAATGTATGTGCATGATATGTGTACAAAAGTATGTGTGGAAATTATTATTGACAGAAAAATAGGAAAAAATAAAAAGAGAAATTGGTTACATATATAACGTTAAATGTTAAGTGTAGCGGATTTAATAAAAAAAAATTGAGAAAAATAAAAAAATACGTTTTTTGTTACACATATAACATTATATGTTGCGTGATCGCAGTGGCGACAGAGGTGGTGGCGGTGGCTACTTGATTGCAACAAAAATGGAAAAAAATGGAAAAAATATATTTTCGTGTTAGCCAAACAAGGCCCTTGTTTTTTAGGTAGTGTATTTTTGTCACTAAAATTATTAGTGGACTTAGTGGGTTATGAAACTTACAAGTGGACAAGATGAGTTTGAAAAGTGCTATAATGGACTTATGAAAAATTCTCCCGTCCTTGGGAAAATGACGTCTCATGACATATTTTGATAATTAATATCCATTAAGACAAGCTAAGAACATTTGTTAATGCTAAAAATGTCTAGACGAGTAACATTTTCCATTATATGTTACTGGACTACTTGTTCTCTGGGTTGTTTAACTTTGTGTTGTCCTTGGGAAATTGACAGCTCAGGACATGTTTTGACAATTAATACCCTCTAAGGACAAGCTAAGAGCATTTGTTAATACTGAAAATGTCCTTGACGAGTATTAATTATTAAAAACACATTCCTGGCCCGTTATTTTGGGGCTCTGTTGGGGGGGGGCTCTGGGGCTCTGTTGGGGGGGGGGGGGGGGGGGGGGGGAGGGATTGGGGACATAGAGCCCCAAAATAATACTATAAGATGTGTGTGAAATTTAACACAAAAGTTATTGATGAAGTTATTGATGTGTTTCGGGGATAAGTGTTTTGTTCCTTCAACCCACAGGTCCTCAGTTCAAAACACCTGCAGTGCGCTGCAAGTGAGGCCTGAATAGCTCCTGTCAATGGAAGTCAATATCGGTCTCAATTTTTTGGGGATTATTTTTTTTGTGTACTTGTTTGTTTGTTTGTTTGTTTTGGTTTAGTTGCTCGGTTGATTACTTACCAACCATGTACTCTTTTCACACAAGTGTGACATAGGATTGTCGAATGTTCAGGGTGCCAATCTTACTAAGATACTTTTCTCTCGTTGTGATGACTGTGTGCTCTTGTCCCTTTAATTTTTTGTAATCTTTTGCATTGAATTAATAAGATTTCTTTTGTGTCGTTCAAAACAACAAACGTCATTATATTTTTCTGTAAAATACTTACATTACATAGTAAAAAGACAAAAAGATAAAACAAAAATTAAAAAAAGCAAAGTAGATAAACAAACAAGTTGCATGTAATCCTTCAACAAAATAAGAGACTCTCACATAGAGGAATATGAATTTCTTCACCAAAACAAAACAAATCTGATATTTATTTATTTATTTATTTTGTGTAGAGTGGCCTAGACAAATGCAAATATTCTCGATTCCTTGCGGCAACAAAAATATTAATGAATATATATGATAAAAAAAGTTATTTTGGTTGAAACTTTATCGGCCTTGTTTATTTAGTTTTGTTGAAGTATATTAGTATCTATTTACTCACAAATCAGGGACGGCCTTGTTTATATATTTGTTTTGGATTCATACTAATGATCATTACAGACAATATTACAAAAAAAAAAAGTCAAATTATGTATGACAAATTGAAAATTTTACTAGTATATTTCTTGAACCCTCAAATCCAATAGAGCCGTCCCTGATTCCTTAGCACAATTTGACGAGATCGTAAACTTTTACTAGCATTTTATGCCAATTTAAGTTGAATGCAATCACCCCCAGTAATGAACACATTTACAATATATAATCATATTCGACTTTAATCTCAAATTAATGGACAATTGAACTATTTTATCCAAATTCAAATAAACATAAATTTATGGCTATTATTCCATTCTGGTAAACTTAATTATTGTTCAGATGATACCTTCGACAGACGTCATTACCTACTTTCAAATCTTCCCAATAGGATAACTACCTAACATTCAAAGTTAAGTTAATTTATACTACTAGTATTTGGCTGAAACCAAACCTAACGTTCAAAAGTGTCACAAAAGGTATGAAAGGATGGTTTTTTAACAGCAAGTCAACACATGAACCCATCTCCCATTCTGCCTCGCATTCATACATCTCCATTCATTTCACACCTGCCAATTGAAATCACCTCCAAATACGCAGAATGGTTTCGAAGCATTTTGCAGAACCCTTTCGCGGAACTGCCAAATTCGCAGCAAACAAAGCCCTAGGAGATATGGAGATAAGATAAAGAACATTCACAGGTATGTCTTCCTCTACAATTTAGTACTGTAACTTTTTAGATTGACATAAACGAAGTGTTTCCATATCCCCTTGACATGCAATTTAAATTGTACAAAGAGTCATGCAATGCCAATCCAGTCTTGATAAAATCTGGTTGTAACTACCATGCCAAATATTATGAGGAAACTGCTTTTCTGGTTAGTGTTTTTCCCAGGGAAACGAAATGAAAATTGCAAAAACGTCATTTGAACAGCTTGCAGCAAACAGGTCACAAAACAGAGAATACAGTAGCACTTTCCAGGGAATATTGAGGAAAAAATAATCAATACCCCACATTTTGACAGAGTGGAAACGAAATGCCAAAAATACAAAGTCTGCACCAAAAGAAAACAGTGATTATGAGACCCACAACATACAAGACTAAAACCAGTACCTAAAAAGGTCGCAAACACCACATTTGCCTATCATCTGAAATGATCATTTTAACAAACCTGGAATCTGCTAATGAGAACAAACCAACCATAAAGAATCCCCGACAGATTAGCCATGACCACAATATACAGAATGATAATTTCTTAGCTCCCCCTCCATTCTCTCCAATATCATTTAAGGGGGAGATAGAAGCTCACAGAACCAACTCCACCACTATTTCCAGTCTCGATATTGCGATCACATTTATCAGCAGAACCGTCAGCGAATAGGGTGATATTGTGTGATCCCGCGCTTTGGGGGCAACTTCCTCAAAATGAAGAGCACAAGAGAAGAAGGCAGTATCTCTACCAACTGTAAAAAAGCAGTAGCAAAAACTAGAAAATGAGTAATTACTAAATTCATGAAATCATATAGTGCTTCTCCAGATCCATAACAAAACAATGTGAAAGCAAGATTTTTAATCCAAGTTTGGAGTAACAGCCAGAATGAATGTATATATCCTAGCAATTTCCTTGCAAGTATACAGAGGACTCACTCTCCTCAAATGGCTTTACTCAAAACACAAAAATAATGAGAAACATCAAAAATATTTCAAAGGGATAGCTTGTATTCACATTTTGGACAAAAAAAATCATATAAAACAACATGCAATCTTAAAGAGCTAAATAGCTCCAAATAAAAATCTAGCTGTATGCCAAATGAGATTCACGTCTATAATATTGGAATTTAATATCCATGAAAGCCACCCAAACCTTACAGGCCATGCACAAATAATACATATTCCCACAACAGAAGCTGACAGGAAAATTCTGAGATGAACCAACTAATTAGCATATAGAAAGGTTTTGGTATTGCTCAGCCATGTACACACAAATCCTGCAAACCACCTAAAGAAACTTTTAGACATGAAATGAGGCCAGCAGCAAGGCAACTCATTAACATGTACTCCCAGGCCTTTCCTATGAGCTACATATCTAACTTATATGCAACAGAGTTTCCATTCTTCCTCTCCCTCCCTTAGTCATACATAGACATAGTAATCAAGCTATGGAAGAAAACATACCAGGTAATATATAAAGTTCAGAACAGGATGATCCAAAACATCCAGGTTTGCAGCTTTATCAAATGCGTTAAAGCACATCTGTAGAAGAACAAAATGGTGAAAAAACCAGATAGATGACAAGACAATACCAATGCTGATTGGCCAATACCCCGCAAGGGAAAGTGATAAGCCAGCAGTAATAAGATCCCGTTCATAGTGCAATTTTAAATGAGGATCTAACAATGTTTCAGTTTACTTTGTTGGTTTATGTCAAGAAATAACGACCCAAGTCAACTCACCATTATGCCTCTAACTAGGAAACACGTAAAGCATATGGTTGTCACATAGCCAACCTGAACAAATAAAATACAGACACTAATTAAATTTTGAAACACTGAAGAGGGAAAAATAGCATCACAAAGATAGGATCTGAAAAACATATGCCTCCTGTAGCTTCTTTCGTCGACCTTTTGATTCTACAGGAAACCGCTGCAACATTAAGAAGAGCCTGCAGGAAGATGACGTCGGAAACACACAAGGAGAGATTACGCGATATCTAGGTTCAGAAAAAGAATGAATGTGCAAATAACCACATCCCTTAAACCAAACCTAAGGCTGCGATTGTCAGCCTAAGCACCGACCAATATATTAGTTGGGTCACCTTCGTAATGTGGTTCAGTGTTACATGAACTCTTCTATGGCCCCCAATGTGCCTGTTGTCCAGCTAATATGACAAGTCTAAGGTTATCGAATACATGTCATAGGAGCCAAACCAGACAAAATAAGAGCCAGCTCACATTTGATATTAAGAGGAAAAAATTAACCTCTCAAATGGGCGAGACAGAGAAATGCCCTCTTTCCCCCATAAATCCCAGCCAATGTACCGTCAGCTTAAGTACATCTGTCCACACCAGATACATGTAGCCGAGTCCATGCCTCAGATTTACGGTCTGTTTACAAGTTAAAAAGTAGGATATTGTGTCTTGGTCTCTATTTTGGGAACCAAAGAACCCCAGCCAACTGAAGAATCAGACCCTTATTTGATTACAGATATTGCAACAACTAAAATGGACGCTGCTGATTAAAAAAAAAAACTACTCCCTCCGTCCCACTTTGTTACGCCTAGTTTGACTTGCACGAAATTTAAGAAAACACTACAATTTGATTGACTTTTGATCAATTTTTCATTTTACCCTTTTAGAAAATAGTATTGGAATACTAAAATTTTTTAAAAAAAAATAATTGAACCCACCAAATCTATAGGTACTCTCCTGTCATGTCTAGAGAGATGGGGCCAAATCAATTTCTTGCCCGTCCTTTACTCCATTTCCTTTCAAACCATGTTTAAAATTCAAATTTGGGAGGGAGAAAATTTCACTTTAAATGTAAAAGAAATGAGGGTAAAATGGTAAAATTGACATTCAAAAATGGAAAGTTTTAAAACAAGTGCATCATTTTGGAACATCCCAAAAAGGAATAAGAGCGGAACAAAGTGGGACAGAGGGCTAAAATGGACACATTTTAACCACCAAATTGGAAATCATTTTCAATGCATGTAGAACATGTTGCACAAGCACAAGAGTAAAAAGCCTTCAAGCAAATCTTTTTAGTGAATAGTACGAAGAATTTGATACAGCTTTAAACATTTCATTTTAACTGTTTTGGAGAATATTATGAATGTCAGAAATGAATTGTCGGATTGCTTCTACGGCTAGAATCAACTCCTGTTTGGGTGCCATGTCTAGATATTGTCTAGCATAATAACGCAGAACCGGATCAAACCCAAATGGTTTTCAAATGGCCTACGGTTCAATTAATTCCTATATTTTTGGAACCATAGCTTCGTCTTAAAACCAAGGCAAATTATCCGTCAACAGCCCTACCTACAATCTGTTGGTGGAAAATCAGATCAGTCAACAGCCCTACCTACAATCTGTTGGTGGAAAATCAGATCATAACCGTCACTGTTCCTAACAATTTTAGGTAGCACATATAATGATCATCGGAAACCACCATTAAAATAGTGCCCAGTGAGCAATGAGAAAAACATGAGGGCTAACTTCACATAGAATTCAGCTGTTCACATTTCTGTAGACCTGCATTCTTATAAAGCAACTATAGTTCAGAGTAAGCAGTTAGCAAAGCATTAAGTTTTAACCCCTCTGCGGGTTTATTGTTGAACTCCTAAAAAAAATTATGGTCAACAGTAAAGACAGATTCATGTAGCCCCAGAGATATTTTCAACAGTTTAGTGTGTGTATCTGTGTGTGCGTATCAGAGAGGGAGAGATGCTGCTGATGACTCTACCATATAAATGATGCCATGATAATTCATTAATTTGGTCACAAAGATCCAGTGAGCAAATTTTAGTCTGTTAAGACTGAATGCTGCAGCAAAACATGCATCGCCACTACACAACAACCTAAACTCGGCAGATGCTAATGGCCCACCAAATAATGGAAATTACCTTCCTCCATAGACAAGAAACCCAAGGGCTGCAAATAGAGAAACACCTGCAAGAAGAGGTGTGTAATGAACAATCCGTACAAGTGTCATTAAACTTGCAGTAGAGAAATAGAAGGAAATTTCTACTAGTATCTAAAACTGAGAAACCTGCAAAGAACATCTTGGATAGAATCTTCAAAGGCGGGATCGGCTTCCACCAAATGATCAGCCACAAAACAATCTGTGAGAAATCAAAAGGAAAGAGTTATAGCAAGAAAATCTAAAATGTACGAACCAGAAAGCGTGCTTCCTTCACATGATTGCATCGGTATTAATACATGAGCCACCATATTATGGCCAAACATGGCATATATTACATCAAGTGATGTATGTCAAGTTGTCAACAAACAAGGTCGGACATGGTTCTAGTACTAACAACGTTTTGTTCTACAGGCTTCTCGCTGTGTTACTTAATGTACTTTATTGTAAAGAAAGACAGTTCAACTGTTATATCACAAATGGACAGTGGTATTCCTTCAAAATGGCTAAACTACCCAACCATGGATTACCACACTTAGGCCGGGTTATGAAACAAAGTAAGGGTTCATCCAAACAGGCTATACATTACATTTCTGCAGGGAAATGCAATCACCTTGATTCCTTCAAAATGGCTAAACTACCCAACCATGGATTACCACACTTAGGCCGGGTTATGAAACAAAGTAAGCGTTCATCCATACAGGCTATACATTACATTTCTGCAGGGAAATGCAATATAAACAAGGAATAGCGCCGATAATAGAACAGCATTGTATGTCTAAAGAGGTATACATACTGTTGTTGACAAGATATGCAGCCCTCATGACATTAAAAATGTAGTAAAAAGGGATGATTCAGAGCAGATACAAAATCATAATGCCACGAGTCCACGACACCCTCAAGCAAGAAGGATAAGACATAATCGAAGAATCAGAAACCTATTCCCAGACAAAGCTGTCAACAAAGGTATGAACTGCAATTTAGCTAGGGAAGGTAATAGCACAAGCTACAGTAAACCAAACGGCCAAAGTTGACCAGGGCATATCATTGTATAACCTCAAATTTTGACACAGAGCATGATTGATTGATCAGCAATTAGAATTACACCGTAATGGTCTCCCCCTGTTCTTTTTTCTCAACAGGCCATCTCATAGAAACCTCATAACTAATTTCTTGTCCACAGTAAGCACTCAAAAGGATACTTTCAGCATTCATGTTGTACAGTTAACTGGCAGCAAGGGAAGATAAAACTAAAAAGACAGCTAAGAATGAAATTATGGAGAGAGGACAAGCTGTTCAGAAATTTCATTTATAAATCGATCACCTCCCCAATAAAAATCAACTAAAATTGTGACAAAATAAAACAAGCCGCTAAGGTGTTCGATCTAGGAATCGGACGCAATATTTGGACATAGTAGTCTACAAGGGGAAAACCAATGATCGAGAGATTGGGTAAGATCTAACCCATAAAATCCAAGTAGGTTGGAGGGGTGCTTCAGCCATATTATGTGACCCATGGTCACTTATAAATTGGAAGAAATTTCACATAGCAACTATATGGTCAGTGATACCATGCAGGACGTGATGTTCAGCAACTACCACCACATGTAAATGTGTTGCTACATTATCAGCTTAAAGTAAAAGTATGGTAAGATTAGAACAGATGAAATTGACAAGCATTCGTAAAATGGTAGGGGAAGCAGCAATTGAGGACAAGTAGAGAAGAAGAAGACAGTGTAGTTTATGTTACATATACTGGAATACAGCTGTCAGTGCGGCTACGTGTTTTAACTGTCAGATTCATCTATTTCGTTGTCAAGGACGAGGACATGAGAAAATATTCGAAATTGTAGATACGTAATTTAATGCATCACATATTATGGGGTAATTGGCGTTTTACAAGGTATCATTTAAGATTCTATGTATAATTTCAGATATTCATCCATAATGCATTTCAGAGATTCATGCATATTCCCAAGGGCGGCTCTATTAGGGGTTCAAGGGGTTCAAGTGAACCCCCCTGGGTTGAAAAAATGCACTAAAATTTTCTAATTTTTCACATATATTTTGATTTTTCTTTAATATTGTCTAACTGGATCATTCACACAAAATTAGAGTAAAAGGAAGTTGACTTAAATATGTGTGTAAGTAGACCATATAGTTGTGAAGCGAAGTCCCACATCGCATAGATACCAAAGTACTATGAAGTATATAAGCATGAGGCACCCTCTTTTCAATTGGTAGCTTTTGGGGTTGAGTTGTACCTAATGCCACATAACATAGTATCTGAGCTAGCCAGGTAGGTACCAAGGATAGGAAGGGTGCCTGTCTCTGTCTCTAGCGCCGCTGAGTAAATACGCTACGCAAGATGAAGGATATAAAGAGAAGTCCCGCATCGCCTGGGTACCAAGGTGATATGAATTATAAGCCTGAGGCCACCCTCACTACTTCACTTCAATAGCTAGCTTTTGAAGCCAAGTTCGAGACCATTTAACAACAATTCGGTCCTATATAATGGAGTCGAGTAGATACGATGACAAAGAAGAGTGACAAGTTTGTAAATGAAAATGCCATGGGAGGGAGATACCTAAACATAAGGATATTTGTGAGAGCAAACAATTAACCCTTGACCAAGCATAATGGTGACAATTGTGTCATGAACATAATGCGACATGAGGCTTATAAGACTATTTTTGGGTACTCCCGAAGTATCATGTGACGTATAATTGGTACTCTTGGCAATAAGTGATCACAACACATACAAAGTGGGTCATCCCATGTCTTCCAACTACCAAGAAAATATTGTTAATGTCCCACTTGCAATATTTGCAATATTTGTCGCTGTTAAAACATCGACTTCAAAACCAATTGGTAATGAGGCAAGAGGCCGCCCAAGTCATGTATTAGTTTCCAAGGTGATAATTAACCGAGGTGGGACAAATTCCAACACTCCCCTGCACGTGCGACCCCTGACTCACGTGAAGACGTCAACAAAGAATCCGGAATATACAAATCAAAACAAAATAAAGTGCAACTATGGCACAAACAAAGGGGAAAAGCCACTGAAACCTTAGCTCTAATACCATGTTAAAGCATCTACTTCAAAACCAATTGGCGATGAGGGGAGAGGCCGCCCAAGCTCATATACTAGTTTTCGAGGTGATAATTAACTGATGTGGGACAAATTCCAACCATCGCTACATGATTGGTTAGAGGTACCACATGGTACACAAGGTGGTGGCCTAGGTGGCTTTGCCCCAGCCAAGAGAAACAAGGTCAAGTCTTCTTAACTTACCTATCAAATAATTTTGTACTCCCTCCATCCTAATTTAATTGTCCTCATTCTATTCTAACCGGCTAAAAAACTAGTTATATCTTTAAATCTGTAATGAATTTCATATCGAATATGGATCTTATTTGATAGATCTCGATTCGTTCTATAATACAATGTTTTTGAAATCAAATAAAATATTATAAATCACAAGATATAATCAATTGAAAAATGGCACAAACTCCCAAAAAGGACTATTAAATTGGGACGGAGGGAGTACTTAATAGAACTCCAACTCGAGATAGTACCACGAGATGAGGTTAAGCTGCTAAACAAAACTAAAAAGTGGGGCTGAGAAGACTAAAGTATAATAATCAAAGATATTATTTATTCCAATCCTAAAATCTCTAGGGTATTCTTCTACCATCCTTCAAAAACACGGGCACAAGAAACTTTCTTCTTCTCTTGTAGGAAAACTACACAGTGACTTATTAGCTTTGTCTTTAATAATACGCCTACTTCTTGAATCGACAACCTTATTATCAAAAGCCATCGAGCCCTATTCCTTCTCTTTTTTGATAACTCAGGGTGTTCGGAATAGCTTACATGGACCTTGGCAAACTTACAATGACTTCTCCCTAACATGAATTAGCTTTCCCAAGACAACATTTTGAGCAACCAATAATTCAGAAAAGAAAATCTTAGTCCTTTTTTTAATGGCACCGGATGATTCTATAGTTGCATAAGTTGAAGGACACCATCCATTCTTCTCCAATTCAAGCAGCCAGAGTCCCGCCAGACATAAACTTGATAAATCAGAAACATTACAATTGATGGAGTTACATTTGTGTTGAGCTTTCATTCCTCGATGTGATTTCCAATAGGTGGGTGTCAAAAACAGGGCTTGAACTCATGGCCATTGCTTTGGATAGTGGAGTCTCGATTATGACATATTCACCGATCCATTGAGGCTGCCATTAAGAGGTGGATAGCGGCCAACCTCTGTTGGTACAAAGTAATTGGCATAATTTTCTCCTAGAGCATAGACCATGAGATATTCACCAATCCATTCAGGCTGCCATTAAGAGGTGGATAGCGGCCAACCTCTGTTGGTACAAAGTAATTGGCATAATTTTCTCCTAGAGCATAGACCATGAGCTATTCACCAATCCATTGAGGTTGCCATTAAGGGTTAAATACCAGTCTTCCCCTCTTGGTCATGAAGAACGTGGAATAATTTTCTCCTTATGCTTCAAAAGATCTAATTAAGACAAGGCCAAATTGCTGAATGTGTCTTATTTGGGGAAGATTTTTAAAACTACCTCAGACAAAGGTTAGGGTGCAGGCCATGCAAGCCAAGTGTATGACGAAACCAACTTCAGTCACCATACCCGCCAGGATAAGGGAGGCTCCAACGCTCAATGTAAAGCAGGTATCGTGCGAAAACATTATTTTGAAATAGGACTCAAAACATTCTCCATTTCCTAGTCAAGGGCAAACTAAAGTATATGGTAGAAGTCTGAACATGTGAGCAAGGATTTGAGGCAAATCCTAATAAGCTGTCCCACATGTAGGGCTATAAACGAACCGAATCAAGCCGAACCCTGTTAAGTTCGGCTCGGGTTCGTTAAGGTATGAGTTCGGCTCGATCCTAAACAACTTGACTCGAGTTCAGCTCGTTAAAATTTTTCAAGGCTCAGGTTCGGCTCGAACTTGAATATCTTGGCTCAAGTTTGGCTGGTTAAACTCAAATGAATCGAGCCGAGCCGAATCTAAGCTCGAATTGAGCTCGTCAAGACTCAAGTTTGGTTCAGCTCAGCTCATTAAACTCCAGCAAACCCAAACTCTCTCATTGATCATATAGAATTTGGGAGAAAAATAAGTATTGAATTACTCCCTCCGTCCCATAATATTTGTCCGGTCCGCAAAACGGAGATGTAAAAATAATACTATTTTTGTAAGAAAAGTTGGGAAAAAATTCAACAACTTACTAGATCTCGACGAGTTCTTTTAACTTGTGAAAAAAATTTGAATTTTTTTTTGAAAAAAATGCATTATTTTGTAGTCTCCGTTTTGCGGACCGGACAAATATTATGGGACGGAGGGAGTATATATACAACCTTAAAATTTTTTACATTTACAAATAGAGCCCTATTAAATTATTAATTAAATTTAAGTATAGGTTCGCGAACCTAACCGAGCCGAATACCGTTAGGCTCAAGTTCGGCTCATTTACGGAACGAGCCTAGAATTGAGGTTCAGGTTTAATTCGTTTAACAGACGAATCGAACTCGAACGAGCTCTTGCCAAACCGAGCCTCAAACAGTTCGCGAATGGCTCAATTCATTTACAGCATACCCACAAGGGGGAATCCAAAATGAAGCAGTATGTGAATGAGTTAAAGTAGTAACAAAAGTAGCGGTTCAAGCCAGAGCTCTAATCGTGTGATTTCTTCTTTTGTTCGCTTCCATTAGCAACAAAACAAACATACTACTAACGCAAGAGAGCGTATAACATTTTGGACAAGAAACTCACTAGGGAAGTACCAAAGAAAATAAATCTATAAAGAAAATGGATCCCCCTTCAACTGAATAGTACCCATAACAACAAAAAAATAAAACAAATAAAACACTTCCTCCCATATATAGTCCTACTCGAACCCATCCTTAAAAAGCCTAGCATTACCCTCATTCAAAGAATCCAAAAAAAAGTGAGAAGATAGCGTGACCCCTCAAACTTTTGCCTTCTAATTGCAACCAAGGACCACAAAACAAATACTAATCATTAAGGAATCAGGCACAAGTAGCCAAAACCACCCAACAAAGGTCAACCAAACGAAACAACCTAAACTATAAAATCTACCCCTATAAAGCGCCTACATCTTATAGCTTAAGCCACAATAGATCTAATCATTACCATAGGTAAGACTCTTTTATGTACCATGATCAAAACCCTAGGATTGCTTATTATGCTTAGTTGGTGTTAACGTATCCAACTCGAAACCAATTGGCCATCACTTTTGGAGGTTATAATAACCAATGTGGGACAAATTGTAACACTCCCCCGCACGTGAACCCTGACCCACGCATGG
This sequence comes from Rhododendron mucronatum var. ripense, assembly GCA_019656295.1. Classification (NCBI taxonomy): domain Eukaryota; kingdom Viridiplantae; phylum Streptophyta; class Magnoliopsida; order Ericales; family Ericaceae; genus Rhododendron; species Rhododendron mucronatum. Next base: position 3,234,756 of record BPLT01000009.1, on the reverse strand, counting down.
AGAGGTTTGAGACTTTGAGTTTTTTTAAAACATAAATTGCGGAAATGGGACTAAGTGACAAGGAAACAATGTGCACTTAAGGCACAAACAATTGGAAAATTAATCAAGACAGTCTTATCCAAAAGCCTCATAAACCCTAACTCTAATACCATGTTAAAGCATCCTCAAAACAAATTGGGCATGAGTGGAGAAGCCGCTGAGAGCTCATATACTAGTTTTGAAGGTTATAATTAACCCATGTGGGACAAACTCTAATAGTTGGCATGGCATACAGGCCAAGGGTGAAGAGGGAGAGAGACTTTGTACACAAACAACAAAGCCCAAGGCCTTTGCTAGAATACGTTATCCACGGATAATCACAAGACTCCAAGTAGCAAGTGTGGGGCTATCTTTGGCGCCAACTTGCTAAGGTGCGCAACTTCCTAAATCAGCTGGAGCAGGAGCAACGGGAGATGAGGAGGTAGCATAGAGGCCCTTTGGCATGCTAGCCGAGGGTCCATCAGTCACGCCGAAAATGTGAGATGAGCTATTACACACTGAATTTTGCATGCTGAGCCTAGTGCAAGGTGGTATCATTTTACCTTTTAGGTTTCATGCATTTACTATCCAAGAAGTGGCATGGAAAGCATTTTAATCCTTCATTTTCCACTATCTTCTAATGTAATTAGTAAAAATTATCTCATTGATACACACGGTATTTAGTAAGTATGTTTGTTTATCTGCTTGGGTTGCTGGAAATATTTATTCCGACAAATGCTTTTGCATTGATGATTAGGACGGTTTTAGGACACTTAGATATTGCCGCCTACAACTGGAATCGTGGTGGTTTCGGGTTGGAAAATACAAATATAACTTGGATGAGTACGCAAAGAAGAAGAAAGGAAAGAAGGAGAGGAGAGATAGAACTGATTAACCCTCGCCAGGCGGTTTCTGCAAAGAAGTACCGCAGCCCAAACTCCAACTACAATGGCAATGGCCTCAGCCTTGTAAAACTCAATTCATTAATCAACTCTGTTTTGGATAGAAAGATTACATCCATATTTATAGGCTAAACAATGGCCTTTTGAATTCCTAGAAATCTAAATGGAATGAACCTAATCAATGAACACAGTTAATAAGATATGAACCTAAATATAAATGCATACATTGAACCTACTAACATGTGTTTAATGCATCTAGATGAATATTAATGCAAACACTAAATTCATGATGACCCTTTTAACTACCAATGAATATTAATGCAAACACTAAATTCATGATGACCCTTTAACTACCAAACTACCATGGATGACCCTTGAACTACCAACTACCAAAGAACACTATTTTTGGACCAAAAAGCCTTCTCGATGCTCATGCTATCCTTAGCCTTTGGACTAGGCTTCCAAAGCCTATGACACTTGTCTAACCACTCCATGCCTATGCCATCAATTGGTAGGCGACATCTTGTCATGTTGTCAAAATGTATAGGAGCAACAAACAAAACTTCAAACCATGTTCGTTTTGAGATTTTGGTTTTGAGATTTTGGCTAATGAGTGGAGAGATAGATAAAGAAATGAAAGTAATAACTGGGAGAAAATTTATTGAGAACCGTGCACAAAGAGAGAATCCCAAATTCAAAATCCCAAAACAAACATGGTCTCAATGTTTTAGAGGGTTTCAGAAAGAAGGTATCATAGTCAAGACAAACATTCACCAAGAAAAACAATGATTCGTTCAACATTAAAAAACCACCACAATTTCGTCTAAATCGCAAATTAAATCACTGCCTCATCTTTCACCCTTTTTACTATCCTATCTTGTTGCACTAAAAAAATATCTAATCATGTAGCCATTGAATTATTCCAACTGTCCCATATCACTTCCATGATACCAAGGATTCACAACTCCTCACAGGCTCAAACATGGTTAGTACATTATTTTCCCATTTATCTTAACACATTAAAGCCCCTTTCACCTCACATTTATCAAAGAACCTCCTGGAAGCCAAACACATTCTCAACAGGAAGACGGATGTCAACAACGAGAAACACAATTGCAATTTTTTCCAAATGAACAATTACAAAATGGTGTTATTTCAGTATCCTTGTCGTCCAATCACATGGTGACGTCTACAATGTTTTATAACATAAGTAAATGGAAATGCAACAGAAACTCAGCCGACAGATCAAAACAAATTTACCCTCTCCAACACAAACTTCCCCTTCCTCACAAATAAAGTGGAAGTATGAAGAAGAATTTTCACCTGAATGGTATAAACGATGGCATTAATTGTATAGAAGCTCGGCCGGAGCGTGTCAGTAGATACAGCACGTGCCTGTCCATATTCATGTCAGCAATAAAATTAGACAGTCAAAATCCCTTCAAAAAACTACCCAAAAAATGGGCATATCTTGGCACAACCTGATAGTATATCTCTGCCCAGAACAACACCAAGAGTGCATATGTTGTGAAGAATGCAAGGCTCGGTATATCAAGCAAGACGTGTTGGAGAATCTGACAAACAGCAAGACAACATCAGGTAAAAACTTATAATAATCACATGAGAACACAAAAGGAAAAGAAAAGCAAATATAATAAAGAGCGCTCCAAACCTCTGGCTGCAACTTTTGAACATCCCGGCGGAAAATAAAAACTAAACATCGAACTGACAGAGAAACCAAACCCATTTTCAATTCAAAGGCAGTAAACTGGGGCACTAAAAACAGAAGATAAAACACATAATCACATCAATTACAGAAAAGGTACAAGATACAAACCCCCATTCACCAAGAAATTGAGAAAATGGAAGACCTTCTGAGTCGTCCAACCATATTCGGGTACTCTCAACTGTATCCGTACCAATTGTACCTATCCATAAACATTCCCCAGAAAATAAACCACCGTACTAATTGCGACAAAATTCATATAATATTAGATCTCGTACTATCATTTACTTGCTTTCTAATCATGTATATTATCTTCACGGTATTACGCTTTTCCAATATAGCTATGGGAATTCAGATTACTAAATTTTCTTCAATCCTGGAAACTGAAATGGAAGGATAATAACTTACCACAAACAAGAAAAACAAATACAGAGAGATGAAGACTTCAAGTTTTGGGTCCTTTATTATCCCAACAACCTAAACAATGCTTGTATTGCCAATCAGACTCGTAGGTTCCACCTAAACACTACTTTGACTCCAAAAATAAGCAAATGTCAACGAACTCAAAATCTTCAAGACCTAATTGCGCTATTAGGGCTACCTGCTATGCAGCTGCTTAGAATTTAACCGTAAAAGAAGTCAAATTTCTGACCCCCAACATAGATTCCTTTAATTTCGTTTTCTCATCAACCAAGCATAAGCAATATCCTAACCATCCGATCCAATATGAAACCCTAGAAACTCATAATCAACATGAAATTCTAATTCACATTAGACTTTCCAACGTCGAAGAAAAGTCATCAACTTCGAAGATCTTCGACACAATCTAATCGAGCTAGTAGGGATTTTTCCCTAACAACAAGGAAAAGGGCTCAATTGATGATTTCACGTGTCTGCGTTTCTCTCATCAACCAAGCGTTACTAAATAGACCGATAATGAACAGAAAAATCTATCTCCATGAATCCATAACAATACAAGATTAAGGGGGGGAAAAAAAACTGAACATTACAACTTTTTGTCGATAACCACGAGAGGGACAGGGGGCTACCAGAGCAACGACAGCGACGACGCCGTATAGAGCGGCGAGGACGTGGAATATGCGATCCTGCCAAGCAGGGGACTCGTTAATTTGGTCCCACCAATTGGAGGCTTCCGTTAGGGCGTACGCGACCACCGCCGGCGGGCCCACCACCGTCCGCGCCATCGCCGGGGATCGATTTCCTACAAGGAGAGAATCGCCGGGGAAAGTGTACCCTTTTGGGGAAAGCAAGAGAAATCTTCTGTCTGCTTCAATTATTTTTTTTGGCTATTGTTTATTGTTTTTTTTTTTTAAATCTGGAACGTTTTTCTTTTTCCCGATGCGAAATTGGATTTAGTGGTAAAACGGCCGGGTGGAAAGAGGAGAGAGACGAATAAGAAGGTGGCGGTGGGAGGGAGGGGAGGGTATTGAGGCCTTGAGGGGCGCACAAGCGGTGTGAATGGATGTCCACGCGGCGTTTTGGCTCGGGTGGCGTTTACGCGCTGTGGAGCAGTTCCACGTGGTGTGTGCTGTGGATGACGAGTCCGGCTATGATGCTCCCAAGCGGTTTTGGGAGCATCATACTCCCATTCTGTCTGAACCATTGGATCAAATTCTTTTAATCTCAACCATAGATCTCCTCCTCTCTCCTCCTCCCAGTTACCTCCTATTCCCAGTTACCCTCTCCCAGTTAACGCGAAAAATATTTGCAAGCCCTAAAATTATTTTGGCCTCGTCTCCCTCCCGCCTCTCTCTCCTCTCCACACTCCCCTGTCGTCCACCTCCACAGCTCCCTGACGCGAACGATGAAATCAGAGTCAGCCCCTCCCGCCTCTCTGCTCCTCCCCACAGTCGAAGGAAACCTCCACACCTCTACAGCCCCCTGATCAAACGATGGAAGTCCTCAGAAATCTGCAAGGTATCTCTCTCTCTCTCTCACATACACACACACAACTGCACGCCCACACCCCAGCCTGTACACCCCCACACACAGAGAAAGGAGTAGTCCGATTTCATCAAGTTGCTCGAGGGCGAGATTGAGTCTCTAAGGTTATGATTAGAATATTTTTGTTGTTGGGTTTCTCTATTCGATATTCTTGGTTTTGAACTAATTGACGGTGGATTCGATTCCTTCTTCCATTATTTTTGTTTGATTCGATTTGGTATTTTCACTTTGGGAAGATTGAAAAATGGATGGTTATTTTTTTTCTTCTTTGCTGTGAATTTTTAGGGTGGGATTTGGTACTGATTTCCTAAGATCTGACGAAGTAATCAAATAGGGGATGTCTACTTCTTGCCTAAGATCTGTTATCTGATTAAATGTGTTTTGCTAAAATAATTGTTGTCGTTAGTTTTAAGTGTAATATAAATTGATTAGGAGTTGTATATTTCCCTTTATTACAAAGAGGTGTAAGTACTTCATCCGTATTTCTCCGATAGTTTGTCGAATAATTGCTAAATTTGTCGAAAGGATGGTGTAATCTACAGGTGAATCATTGTGGGAACGTTTACTGTATTTCTTTTACTCTGCTAGAATTCATTTGCCAAAAATTCTCAAGGCTTGGTTTAAGGGTGCCGATGTGGTTAAGCTCAAGATCATTTCACCTTCTGTTGTTTTTGGAGTCGAATTTGTAGAACTCATGCTACTAATGCACTTGAGTATGTGGAATCAAAGTTTGCTTGTTTGGAGGCATTGAATCCTTCCGAAAAAGATCAACTGGCTGATTCTTTCAATTCTAGTGGTTTCAAACAGTTTGGCAGCCTATATTCAACTGTTAGGTTTCTTTAGTTTGGTATTGTTATCTGTGGGAATTGATATTTGTGTGAGGCTGTTTGAATACCCACTGGTTTTGTTTTTTTGTTCTCAAGTTGATTCATTATCAACTTGTGGGCTAGAAGTAGCGGATAAGGTCCCAACTTTGGGGAGAGTAATCCGATCGTGACTTTTATTTGGTTGTTGAGAAATTTCAAAAAATTTGAAACATTCAAACCTTGACTCTGGGTTCATTTTATTCATTTAATTATGATCTTTAGTTTTCCAGAATTTTTGATTCTTCATTATTCCCACAAATTATCAGCACCCCAAAAGAGGAAAGTTTTAGGGGAATGAAATTGGTGTTTGGTCATTTAGGTTGAAATTAATCTTGCTCTTTGTTTATTTATGACTTATGACTTATGAGTTTTGGTGTGTTTATTTTTAATAGATGCATAGCTCTTTCTTATTACTGACCTTATTTTTCTTGTGTTTCAGATTATATAGGGTATTAAGTGAGGTGAGGTGAGCAAGAACAAGTGCACAAAGAATGGTGGGGGAGGGAGATTTTGTATATATACATACATGTATGTGATTTTGTCTCTGGTTTTTTTTTTTTTTTTGGGCAGGAGCACTCTGAATAGGACAAAGAGCAGCTTTTGTGACGAATGACGGTTCCGGCTCCAACAATGATTAGAACAGTTACTCTCTCTCTCTCTCTCTCTCTCTCTCTCTCTCTCTCTCTCTCTCTCTGTTTTTCCTTGTGGGCAATTTATACATGTATGTGAATGTGAATTTCAATTTGACAGCTGAACACACGGTTTGAAACCTATATTAATTCTCTTTCGCTATTGATCGTCTCATGCAAGGTTCTTATTGTGTTTTCTTAATTAGATTTGCTTTCTTGACTCTTCCTATAGAACAGCACAGAGTCATGACTGACGTAGATGTTTTGTTTGCGTGATTTGTTTCTTCTAATGCCCTTAACAGATCAATAAGCTAAAGATAGACTGACGTAGATATTTTATTTGTGTGATTTGTTTCTTCTAATGCCCTTAATAGATCAATAAGCTAAAGATATTTGGTTGGTTCAAACTTATTCCCCTAAATTTTTGAATTTTGTACATCTGTTGAACTTATTTCGCCAAATTTGTGTGCGGTTCATAGGGCATTCTTATGATACTCCTCAATTTATGCTTTGATATTGCAAATTAGCTCCCTCAAAAAATCAAGATTTTGTTTACAGGGTAAGCTATTTCATTCATGCTTTATTGTGTGTTTTTGGGTGTGATAGGGTGGCAACAACAAGAAATCCAGATGCTTACAGCTTTAGGGGAGTATGAACAAAGACATGATAGTGAAAGTTGCAAGGATGGAGCTGAATCTAGCATTTTGAAAATCCCAAAGAATCAAAGGTGAGTCAGCATGTAATTTCTTCTCGATTGTCCCTGCTTCCAATTATTTTTGGTTTGGTATTCCTCATGGGAACAATTGAGTAACATTTGTTTGATTTCAATTTAGTACTTAAATGTAGCTAAAGTTCAGTTCTGAAGAAGGTGGGATCGGCTTGGTTTTTGGACTTGATCCTTTTTTTAGGAGAGCAAGTACATGAAAGATGTTATCTGGAAGGCTGAAGAGAACATGATCAGGAATGACATCATCCGAAAGGCTCAACAAAAATACCGCGACACTAGAAGGATAATTTGATGACAATTGTAGTTATTTTTTATGACAAATGTAGTTAAAATTCAATTATGGAAACAAACAATGATGAGGCAAATGCTGCCTTTTTGTGAACTTAATGATATGGCAAAATTCAATCATGTTGTAAATTTGATGAATGTGATGTGCCTTAGTGGCTCTTGTTATAAACTTGATATGGCAAATACTGCCTTTTTCTGACATGGCTCAAATGTTGATGAATGTGATGTGTGCCTTAATAGCTCCTGTTGTTTGACCTTGTTTAGTATCTTAATGGTGGTGTTTGGTGTGCCATGAACAGATTGTACTTACCATTTCAAATACAATACTTACTATATAAACAGGATGTGCTTACTAAAATCTGGGTATACTTACCATTTCAATAATCATACAGAAATCTGAAATTTGGAATCTGGGCATACTTCCCATTTCTATAGCAATACTTACCATATAAATATGGTGTGCTTACTAAAATCTAGGCATACTTACCATTTCAATAACCACACTTAACAGAAATCTCAGCGTACCCATACAGAAACTTGGGCATACTTCCCATTTTCATAACAATACTTACCATATCAATAGGGTGTGCTTACTAAAATCTGTGTGTACTTACCATTTCAATAATCATACTCACTGTCTTACCATGACTACATTTGTCCTTCACAATCCTTATCATTTCCAACACCCATGTATAAGTCTCAATAGTCTTAGCAGTCAACAATGTAAAACCAAAAATTATTGTTTAAAAATGACTCCAACTAGTATCACGAATGGCTACCGATACGCATTTGTCCAGTAAGTCACATCAAATACTAGCACATTTTCAAAGCACATATAATCTGTCCTACGTGTTACATTTAGTCGATTTTGCTCATCCACATCATATTTGTAATAGCACAATGGGTCATTTTTGGCTTTCACACACAAGTAGGCGAAGACACCTTCCGCTTCATCGTCCGCAACCTCTATATTGCGCTGGGCTGTAAAATGATTGTAAAGATCTTTTTGCATGTATCCGATAGACTCATATCCATTGGATTGTTCCGCTGCAAAATCCATTATGTGACTTATTTTAATATCAATTTTATGCATATTATTGGCCGAGGCTTTATTAGAACTACTAACTTTCCTGTAGGAGTGGAGAAAATGGATACCACGAGGCCCTATCATGGGATGGTTGTGCAACCATTTGATAGACTTCTTCTTCTGTTAATTCATTCAACCGTTTTTCGTCATTTCTGTCATCATTACTAAAGTCGTCACAAATGTCAATCACTACATTCTTCTCATTCCTCTGAACATTATCATTCAATCTCTCAAAATCTGATCCAGACAATTAGTTTCACAATTAGTGGTAAAAACTTACATAGATACGTTTATCACAAATACTATATTACTTACGGTATGACAAACAAAATTATATTACCTACGGAGAATACCTATCATTTCTATAACCATACTTACCACAAATACATGGTTTTCTCACTAAATTTTGATACGAGGTAATAATCACAATTAAATTCAGTTTGTTCTTGAAAAAACTTTACTTGGTGAACTTCTTCAACTTGTTATGGAACTTCTTCTTAAATCTTTTTTTTTTTTTTGGATAAGAGGAGAGATAAATGGAAGCTAGAAGAGTTAGAGTGAATACATTTGCAAGGTTTAAGGTAGGTATGGAGAAATCTAGTATCATTAATGTCATAGTTGGTGGTAGATAAACAAGGCATGTCACGCCCCCGATTTTCAACTAAATAATAATATATTTTCTACAAACAAAAGTCTTTCTCTCAACTATATTTACCCTTAAATGTCATGCCAATCCGAGCAAAGAATCAATGTCTCTTCTGATCTCTCTAATTTTTTTTTTTTTTTACATAAAGTCTCCCATACGTCTTCCCTTGAAAAGGATTTCACATTAATCAAGGAGATGAGTTTATGCATAGCTTTACATATGATCTAATCAAAAGATACAACCTTCAATTGCAAGTAAAGTACATGACATGAATTAAACTTGATGATAAACCACTCTTTAAAGATTTCAATGATGCTCCCAAGAGACGTCTCAATGTGCACTCCATGCAATCCAAGCTAAGTGCCATGGCGAGTACCTGAAAGGATAGGGTGAGCTACACTAGCTCGTAGAGATATCCATACCTAAATTATATGCAGAAGTGAAGACAGACCCCAAGGAAAAACATTTTCCATAAAGCAAATTTGTTTTGTCAAAAAATTGGAACTCAAATACCATACTCACACTGGAAAACATTTAACTTCATTTCTCTAACGCTGACCTTGACACTCTCACCTACACACACACACCAATCTTCTTAAAACCTCAGCTTATCGTTACGGTGTTACCCAATCCTTGCTTTTTCTTTTCCATTTCAATAACTTAAAGATTTATTTGAGTTCTTTAACAAGATGTCTTTACTTTCTTTCCTCGTACAACTAGCCAACCCCTCACCATTCATATACACACTACACATGTAGAGTTAGAACATAAAGTAAGCAATGACAAGTCGAACAATACTGCACCTCAACAACAAGGAAACTCACCCGTCAGCCCCAAATCAATTTTCATATCATAAGTTAACATCTAGCAACATCCTTTCACAATAAGATTTTTTGTGTAAGTCTAACAAGCAAATACTCTATATGAAACCCTCACAATGCATAGCACCACAAGGTACCAAATATGCACACACATAGAACAAGTTGCCCACTACATATCAGGAGAACAAGCCACAATGATTTGGAGGTCTAAAAGAAGGTATATAAAGCACGTATTGACATACTAGACGATCCATGGTGGCAACTCAAGTTCAAATTCTGTGTTTCTCATATGCATATTCCACATTGTCTCAAATTCACATCATCGATTTTCAAAACCAATTTTCCTTTCTTTTCTCTTTCTTTTTGAAAACACCAATAACCCAGCCATTAGAAACATACCACCAAAGTACAACCATAACTTGCTTTCAGATAGGAATTTGCAAATTGCCATACACATTAAAACTTAACATCTTGATGCATAAGGATTCATACCATAACGTAACAAATAAACGACCAATTTCCAATCACTTATGCCACGTGCTTAATCTCATTCACTCACTTTCTGTGCTTAAAATCTTATAAGCATGTTTTCATTCAATTCCGGGCTTTAAAGACCCCCGTACGTCCACTAAAATCCTTTCATTAAATTCCGGGCTTTTAGGACCCCCGTGCGTCCACTCAAATCCTTTCATTAAACTCCGGGCTTTTAGGACCCCCGTGCGTCCACTAATATCCTTTCATTGAACTCCGGGCTTTTAGGACCCCCGTGCGTCCATTAAAATCCTTTCATTGAACTCCGGGCTTTTAGGACCCCCGTGCGTCCATTAAAATCGTTTTCATTAAACTCGGGCTTTTAGGACCCCCGTGCGTCCATTAAAGTCGTTTTCAATTAAACTCTGGGCTTTTAGGACCCCCGTGCGTCCATTAAAATCCTTTCATCAAGAGTCTAATTTGCAAATACCTATAAAGATCCACATCTATGTAGTACCCCTCAATGCTTGACAACCATGCACTCATGCCGAATGATTCACCAAATCCTAGTTTTAACTCACTGCAAGCCCAAATACTCAATCTCATGGAAAGACATCAAATAATTTACACATCGCGTCAAACATTCTACAACTTAATTTATCATCGATCGTATCATCCATCTAATCAAGTTTCTATTCCAATCGTTTACAAGTAATTTAACCCTTATGCTCACTAGTTCTCATATCCCTATAATTAATCATGCACACTTCAAGTTCTAACTATATCCGATCAAATAACAGAAGTTTAAGAACGGCATTTAAACCATTGAGAAGTAGGCTTTTTCTTCTTCGATCCAAAGGCCATACATCAAACACGGAATTCGGGTAGCCTTATTACGGCCATGCAATTATAGCTCAACGTAACAATGAAACTAGTGCAAAGGCAGAATTTGGGTCAACTTTGGATGCAAATCTGTTATTGCTCGGACCTACCCATGATGCATGTGATGTACCGTTGGAAAGCTCTATGTGTCTAGTTTCTAAAAAAACAAACGGTGTGTCGTTTCGAGTCCCGAGCTAGGAGTTATGTCCATTTTACCAAAGTCCGCCGGTGCTGTCAGATTCTAAGCGGGAATAAATAAAATCGATTGAAAAATCATAACTCTTTCATCTTAAACCCAAAAATATTGAAACCCATGCCAAAAGATGCACCACTACACGCCCTACACTCAGTAAAAATTCCAGGTTCAGAAACGAGAGGAGGTTAACCCAACAATCAAAAGAAAAAGCGATTCGCAACCATTTTCGCACCGGTCAACCAACCCTGCTTTAGAAATTCACCAAAAATTGTATACTTAACCAAATTACTTGATTCCAACGCCAATCTCTTCTTAAATTAAATATGCAGCTCCTGTAAAAGACCCAAAGCCACCCAAAATGTTCATCATGCCCAAAAAATTAAAAGAAGACAGCTACGCACAGATTCGCGCATCCAGGAAACAGCTGGTATTCAAAAATTCATAACTAATTGTGTGATTAACGGTTTTGCATGATCTTGGTACCAAAATCTTCGTATTGAAACGTACTTTAACTGTTATGAAGACACCAAAAATTGATTCCTAGCAGAAGGGCTCGTAAAAGACAGATTACCAAAGCCCACGAAATTTTCAGCATACACTGGATTTATTCAAGACTCAAAATAGAGGAACAAACTAGATTCTTGTACATCAAACTAACACTTAAACATGTAAAGAAGGTAGGAGATCCCTACCTCGAAGGTTGAAATTAAAACCCCAAGAATCTCCAGGCAAAACCTCTCCCGAAAACACCTCCTCCGAGCTTTCCAACGCGATCAAAGGCTAGAACTCGACTCTAGGAGAAGAATGCTCCAAGATCCCTTCGTTAATTTGAGATTTGGGGAAGAAATTTGGTGAGGGTATGAGAGAGAGACGGAAGCCGAGGGAGAGATGAGAGTGGCGTGGGAGGAGGAGAAAAAAAGGATGAAAAGAAAAATCTTCTCTCTCTCTCTCTCCTGGTATACTTACATATATGCACAAGTCAAAATAACACCTCACATCCCCCCACACACTTAGTAATGACATCAAGTCCCACACTAACAAGACTTAGCACATAAACCCCCAAAAAAACTTATCCACATTAAAATTTTCCACTTAAGCATTTATAAATATTATTTTTGTTGAAATTAAATACGGGTCACTACAAGGCAATTGGCAAAACGTGATCAGTTTGCGTGATAAGACTGGTTTAAGCATATAATTGTTTTGTCCTTATTTCATGGTAAGTATTGTCAACCACTGGTAAGTGTTATCAACGAATATTAGTCTATCGTAAAAATTCAGCTTTTGTGGTATCTCTAACTTTATGTTTTGGTAAGTATGTCTTATTCTATAGCAAGTATTACATTAATAACGGGTAAGTATACATTTATGTATCATCATTAATGTCATAGTACCTACCCCATTAAATTTTATTTGAATCTACTTTTATTACTTTTATGAAAAATTAAATAAAAGTATTTATATTAATAAAATTACTTTTAAAAAAGGATTAAATAAATGAGATATTTTAATTTACTAGTTCATTAGTGGTTACTCATACATTGGTCAAGTGATCAATGTTAACCACAAAAACTGTTACTCTTTCATTTGCTAAGTGATTAATGTTAACCATCAAACAACCATTTTTGAAATTTGCTTGTAATTTGAAGGATTGAAATACATAAGTCCGTAGTTAAGCAATTAAACAAATTAGTCAGCCTACTTTAGCCAATTTTATTAATCTTTACTGATCACTATAAATCAACATCATTGTTAACTACCACATCTGCCAAATATGATCTTAATCGATTCAAATGGTTTGATCAATTGGCTGAACATATAACCAGATCAATCAATTACAAATGAATCAATTCTCATTGATTGATCGTTGCCAAGTATATTAATATCAACACTATTAGTTGTTAGATTTACAAATTATATCATCTTGATCACTGTAAACTATATTAATGAAATTGAATAGCTTAATTTCATTAAATACTACCATAAATTCAATTGAGAATCCTACAAAATTATTCAATATCTATAAAGCAAAAATATATTTATTGTTCAATTTTGTTGTAACAATCAACTTATAGTGTTATTTTATAATATATGTTAACTACATTTGTAAACTATCAAAATATTAAATCAATATCTTGTTTTTTCTATTATATTTAAAAGTAAGTTACTTAAATATATCTATAATAAATGGTTATTTAAAAATAAATTAATTATATAAATTTATAATGTTATTTGAAAAATATGAAAAATATTTGTCAAATTTTTTGTTTTTAGATAATTCTTCTAATTATATCTTCATAACAAATTAAAGTCTTAAATTTCTTAAGTTTTTCACTACCCAATTCTTAGCAAAAAGGCAAAAAAATATGGTGTATATAGTTTAAAGTGGTGTGAATATATAAATCTCCTAAATTTCCAAATTTTCCCACCAAAAAATACGCATTTTTTTAAATTAATGGTAACTTATTGTCTGACCAACCAGTTGTAGTAAGTGTTGCCTGTTTCTGTGGTAAGTGTTGCCTTATATGATGGTAAGTGTTGCCTTAGTAAATGGTAAGTATTGTCTGATCTGTGGTAAGTAATCTTCCGATTTTTTTTTATCAAAGTTCACAAAACCATCTCGGTTCTAACAAAACCACTCATCTTTTGGTTTTTAATTTTGATCCAAAGGCTGTGATTTGACTATTTTTAATCTAATGGTCCACATTCATTGGAAGTATGATGCTCCCATACCACTTGGGAGCATCATAGAAGTTTTGCCGGATGATATATTGTTCAGGCAGTGTCCTCCCTAAAATGCTGGCTGAGAGACAAAAAGAAAAAACACACAAAAATAAAAATAAAAACAAAAACCATACCAAGGGATTTTTTCTTCGGAAAATAACGGAGGACATGTCAAGAACATTTGTTAATGAACAAAATATCCTTGACGGATATTCATTATCAAAACACGTCATTACCCGTTATTTTCCCTTTTTTCTTTTAAGGGCCCTAGCTCATTCGACTTTTTTTTTGTATTTGTTAGTTTGTCGTTATTATTTTTTTGTTCTTATTCAAATTTTTTTCGTATTTGTTAGTTTGTCGTTATTTTTGGGGATTATTGCATTGTCATGACGAGGGGAATCTAAAAAGTAAAAAATTATGATCGAAATCAAATCATTTTCGTCTTTATTCAAAAAAAATTTGATTTCGATCATAATTTTTTACTTTTTAGATTCCTCTCATCATGACGATGCAATAATTTCCCAAAAAGTAACGGCAAACTAACAAATACGAAAAAAATTTGAATAAAAACAAAAAAACAAGCCAAGTAGCCGAACGTGGAGAAAATTTTTGGCCTTGTACACATCAGCAGGATTAGCAGGGTGTTAGCTAGTATGTTAATCTACATAGAGTTGAGAGGCTGTTCATAGGCCTGAACCTCAATAACGTTTCCCGTGGAACTCGAACCTCCAGCACCACTGTGGGAGGAGGGTGAGAAAGCCATTGATATTAAAAATTGCATTTAATTAACTAATACAACTAAAAAGGACCTAATGTAAACGAGTAAGACAAATAACACATTCAATCAAATAAACAAAATACCAGCAATAAATTGATAAGATTACTAGTTGTCGGAGAAGCGTATGTAATATGTCGATTAACAATTGTCACGGTAGTTTTACTGCTAATGAGGTCTCCTACAAAAATTGACCTATACGAACCAAGTAACTTTAGCAACTTGATATAGAGGACTGTATACACGAAAAACACAATGTGCAACCAGATGGCGGAGAAATCAATTACAACGTAGATATCAGTAGAGAAAATATACTTTGAAAGGAATCACAATTGTGGTTATAGAGATAGAAAATTATTGAAGACCAGAATACGATTATTCCAAGCTACCAAAAATCCAACTGGCAAACAAATCAATCTGCCGAGCGCAAACACAATCTGAATCCACCGAGCGCATCACAATCTTAGCCCATGTTGCACCACAAGTAACAATTATTCATATTACAGTTTGTTTACGTTACTGTAAACGATCAAAGAGTACAAATTAATACTGCTGTTGGTATCGACCTCCTCCATACCGACCGTCTACTTGACGACCACACCGGGCCAGCTCCAGCCGCCGAACGATCAATCTGAGCCATCCAAAAATTCAAAAAAAAAAAAAATGAGGGGGCCAACGGGGGAATCAACGGCATCCGATGTGTGTAGGGTGCTTGGATAAGGCACCCTACACACATCGCATGCTGTTGATTCTCCTCTGGGCCCTCTCGTTTTATATTTTTTTAGAATTTTGGACAACTCGGATCTGCCGTTCGATGGTCAAAACTAGCCCGGAGCGGCTATCGATACGAAGGAGGTCGGTACGTATAGCTTTATTGGAGTACAAATACTTCAATAAGATTTTAGGCGATTTGGAAAAGATGAACCCTAGCCCACCCCTCGCCTTCTCCAGCGGTCGTCGCTGGCCGCCCTCCTCCTAGCTTCCTTTCTCCCTTCCTCGATCTTCGTCGACAAGAAGTGCTCCACTATGGCCGACGGTACAATATCACTTGCCGATGGGTTGGGCTTCAAAGCCCAAGATTCCAATGAGCTTCGGCGAAAACAGCACATCTCTGATCTCTCCAAAACTTCTCAGCTTCAATTAACTCAAACGAAGCTGGGATTTCCACGATTGAGCACCTCCAAAGATTCCGATCTCGGAACCAACCCCAGAAATGCTGCTCCCACATCATCTACAACTGATTTTGGGACATTCAGTCCTAAATCTTCAAAGAATCCTAGCCCTTCTCGAAAACTTCAACAGGTTTTCGAAGAAGAACTACAGAGGGAAGCGGAGGAGAGAGCGGTTCGTCTACATGACAATCGTGATCAAGAAAGGTGCAAATTTCTAACCCTAAACCTATGATCCGAGTTAATGCTAGAGGAAATCCCTATGTGGAAGGGGATCCTAATATGGGTTATAGCCTAGAGGACACCAGACCTCAGTATAGCAGTCGTGTTTCTGGTTCTGCTGCTCACCAACCTGAGTCGAGGACTACACCCAGTTCTCCTACTCACAATCCGTTTGCTAATCTACTTCAGAGACGTACCACTAACTCCACATCATCCCATCTCCCTTCAGATTCTGCACTCAATTTAGGAGTCCACTCCACAATCAACCCACCACCACAACTGAATAAAACCTACACTCACACACATCAACCTAATCAACCTAGCTATAAGCACAGGGTAGGCCAAAATCAACTTAAACCCAAACCCAAACCCAAAAACTGGGCTTCCGTCCTTCAGTCAGAAAGCCCTTCTATGGACATGAAATTGGAGTATTTTCCAGACCTACAAAGAGGAAAAGAAGCTCTGGTGGAAATAGACCTCGAATTGACTGATGTGGGCAAGTGGAACACGTACTTGGTAGGGCACTTTCTTGATGGGCAAATGGCCTACCCCCTCATTGTTTCCACTGTGAGGAATCAATGGAAAGATCTTTTTATTGCTGTCAAACCTGATGTGGCAGGTTTCTATCTGTTTGAATTCAAGGATGAACGAGCTAAAATGCAAGTCCTTGAAGGGGGCCCTACTTCTTTTCCCAAAAGTACCTTGTTCTCAAGGATTGGCACAGGATGATGAAACCTGCTCGAGATCAGCCTACCAAAATCCCAGCTTGGGTGAAATTACATGATCTTCCATTGGAGCTTTGGAACCAAGAGTGCTTAAGTAGGGTGGCTAGCACAATTTGGAAACCTCTACATGTAGATCAAGCCACTGCCAAGACAGCTAGACAGCCAGGGCTACTACAAACCAAATCAACAAAAGCTAGAATCTGCATTGAGGTAAGTGCTGAGCAAACTCTACCTGATGAGGTAACTGTCATTGTAGAAGGAGAGTCTATTGTTATTCCTATTGAGTACCAAGTCCTCCCCCCATTGTGTAATATATGTCATGTATTTGGTCATCACACAAGTAAATGTACTAAGGAAGCCTCCACGTCTTCTCTTCCATATCAACCTGAATCACAAGTTTGGACTACAGTGGGTAATGGAAAATAAAAGGTCGGTTCTGAATACACCAATCAAGGGCAGCTGATTGACCTTGTACCCAATCCTACAACATCAGAACCTCAGCAATCAAACACTCCAATCAATACCTCTGTTACTCGATTACATGGGGAGGACTCTAGTGATTCTGAGGAGGAGTTACTGGAAGTTTTAGAAGGAGTGGTGAGCAGCAATCAAGGGGCAGAGGCAACAGCCTCACTAGAAGTGGAGTCCACTAGCTCACATAAATTCACTGGTTTACATGGCCAAAATTCTGGTGTATCAAAGATTTCTGAGACAAAAGTTCCTCCGGCCCCTGATCCTTCTGAAGGAATTAAAAAGGCAATTGCTGGATTGGATGTAAATAAGGCACTTTCCAAGTCTGCCTTAAGAAGATTGAGGAAGCAAGTTAGGAGCATTCCTCTTGTTCCTTGAGCAAATAAGGGAATTCACTCAATAGTATCCTTTTTGTCAGGGCAGTACTCTAATACTTCCATTTTCTGCCATTTAATTATCTAGTTCTGCTTGTAGTATGTTTTATGTCTATGCAACCTATGAACATTGGTTTTTGGAACATTAGGGGTCTTAATGACCCAATCAAACAAAAGGAAGCTAAATGTTTTTTGAGTAATAACAAGTTGTCACTGTTGGGTTTGTTAGAACATAAAATAAAGGAAGCCTCAGCTTCAAGGATCATAAGTTACATATGTCCCCATTGGAATTTTGTGAATAACTACCTTCAAGCTCCTTTGGGCAGAATTCTAGTTTGCTGGGATCCTAATGTAATACAAGTTCAAGTGTTAGATCGATCAAACCAGTTCTTGCATTCTGAGGTGCATCCTAAGTGTGTGTGTGTGTGTGGGGGGGGGGGGGGGGGGGGGCTTTTTTAGCAACTTTTGTGTATGGAGCCAACAATTATCTGTCTAGGCAGGCACTTTGGTCTAGCCTCCAACAGCTTAATTCCTCATCTCCATGGATTGTTCTTGGGGACTTTAATGCCATTAGGTTCCCTAACGAAAAAGTAGGGGGCATTACTAATTGGCCTCCCCATATGAATGAGTTTAATCAGTGCCTTTATGCTTTAGAACTGGATGATCTTAGATTTTCTGGTTGCTTCCTCACTTGGACCAATCGGCAGGACTCTGCACATTTTGTTAGTACTAAGCTGGATAGAGTATTAGTCAATGAACATTGGATGAAGGCTTATAGCTCTTCTTCAGCACATTTTCTCGCTCCTGGAATTTCTGATCATTCTCCAGCTATTGCATACATGATTCCTAATCCTAAGAAATCTAACAAACCTTTCAAGTTTTTTGATTTCTTAGCTGATCATCCTCAATTTTTACCTGTGATACAAAGAGTTTGGAGGAGGGTGATCATTGGGAATTCTATGTTCTGTGTTTGTGAGAAGCTTAATGTGGGCAAATGCGATTTGCCCCGATCTTTTTCTCCTCCCAAGGAAAGGGATTCCGTTCCCCACCCTTTTGAGAAAGGAGAGATGCTGCCGGTTCGCGGGAGCGCTTTTTGAAGCTGGGCGACAAGCGCTCACGAAAATACAGAGTCGCCACTCGGGTTTGAAGGTCTGACACCCAAGGAACCGTATTTCGAAGCACTTGCCGCGCTGTTTGATTTGAAAAAGTTAAGGAACCAGTCCGTCATAACCATATCTGGGTTCGGGAGCCAGGTTACGAGAGGGGAAGGGTTTTATGGCACCCCTCTCGCCCGATCCGGAGATCGGTCTCTACTTAGGCATTTGCGAAAGATGTTTGTTTGCGATTCTGTTTGATTAATCAATTTTTAGCCAATTAGGGCGGGGGAACAGTTAATCGGGGATTGAAACTGTAACATGTTTGCAAGATGTGATGATAGCATTGATGAACAGTTAGTATAGGATGAGAACAGACTGCTGTGGGAGTTTAAACAAACTGGGAGGCCCCTGTTTTGGAGTGACGTGCACAGGAAGAAACCAGCATGCACTGAACAAGTCACTGCATGCTGTTCACTCTTGCGCGCATAATTCCAATACAAGCGCGCGCCGGTGAGCTCAAACCCACAGCTCTTATTCTCAAACCCTCTGGGCTCTGGAAGGACCAGTGCACACCCAGGACAAACCACGCAGTTATAAGCAGCATAATATACAGTTTAAAGGCTGTAAAGCCCTACAAATTAATAAAACACCCCATAAACAGTGTGGGGACAAAATAATGGCTTAAGGCCAAGCTACCCGTGCAAGGCCAGTCACTGGTCGGAGCAGACTATCGCGCGATGGAGTCACACTGTCGCGCGAGGGTGCGCCCTGGCGCAGTGTCGTGCGATGGACTGAGTCTGTCGCGCGATGGTGCGCCTTGGCGCAGGATGGTTGCGCCCTGGCGCGGACAGACCAGTGCTTGGTTCACATTTTCTGGGTTCCGAGACAGATCCAGAATTATCCCAGGGGTATTCCAAAACAGAAAACATGCAAATTGAACTACAACTAGCAATTTCTAACAAAGGAAAGCAGTAAACTGGTTTTTATCATGCTCGCAGAGTGATCTATATATACATAAATACAAAAACAGCAAGACACCAATCCCCACGGGAACCGTCGCGCGATGATCGAAATCGTCGCGCGAGAGAGTGGCTCCATCGCGCGCTGGTTCTTGCCATGACGGTTTTTGAAACCTCGCCAGCTTTAGGACCAGGACTGGTATTGATTACCAGCCTTGGCCCTGCCAGCCCCCCTCAGGGATTAGAACAAAGAGCAGAGCAAAGGTAAGCTATACCTTCGGCTTTTGAGTTTGAACGGTGTTTGAACTTTGAGATTTGAAGGCTTGATTGAGTGGTTGGATGTTTGATAATGGAGGAGAAAGAGCAAGCTATGCTCTTGAGATTAGGGTTTATAACCTTTGAATTGTGTTAACCCTTTAGAAACCTTTGAATTTTGTTAACCCTTTGAAAGAAAACAAATGGGGGGTATAAATAGGGAAAAGGGGTGAATCTGGTTGGAAACAGAGTAGTTCAGGCAGTCCACGAGGCCTGGCTGAGGTTGCATTGGTGGCCAACTGTCCTCCTTCAGAAAGGTCGGTGGTAGGTTGGACCGTCGCGCGACGGAGTCAGTCTGTCGCGCGATGGTGCGCCCTGGCGCACTGTCGCGCGATGGAGTGAGTCTGGCGCGCGATGGTGCGCCCTGGCGCAGGATGGCTGCGCCCTGGCGCGGGTCAGCATGGTTTTTGGTTTTTTTGAAGTGGCTTAGGCTAGGTTAGATTCAAAGGTTTTGCAAACACTCAAAGCTCAAACACGCTATCATTCCCAGGGTGTTCTTGATCCATTTCATCATCGGGGAATCAAAAACCGTAAGTAAACTAATCTTGAAGCCCAGATTGGGGTGTCTACACTTAAGTTATTACAAACTGAGCTTAAGCAGATTAATACTAGAGACTTTAGTGATATTTCCAAGAGGGTTGTGACTCTAGGCAACTTCTTGAATCCTTGCAGCAAGACCTAGTTGCTCATCCTACCAATCTATCAACTGTAAGTCAGGAGAAGGCTGTTCATAAGCAATTTCTCACATTGCTTAGGGCTGAGGAGAGTCTAGGTAAGCAGAAATCCAGAATCCAATGGCTAAGACTGGGGGATCAATGTACCTTTTATTTCTTCAAGTCTGTGAGCAATTCCAGAAATAGAAGCAAGCTTACTAGTCTAGTTTTGGAGGATGGGTCCCTCACTAATGACTTAAAGACTATTAAGTCTAGTTTTGTTAACTTCTACACCAATCTGTTGGGAACAACTCATTCATCCCCTTATCAGGGTCTCCCTAGAATTCAACAATTAGTCAACAAGAGGCTTACTAAAAGTTAAAGGTTGGCTATAATAGGGGAAGGTACTGATCTTGAAATCAAGAATACATTCTGGTCTCTCAATCCTTCCAAAGCCCCTGGTCCTGATGGCTACAATGCTGGGTTCTTTAGGAAAGCTTGGCCTATCATTGGTCATGAAGTCACTGCTGTTGTTAAAGCTTTCTTTAGGTCTGGTCAAATGCTTAGAAGAGCAAATTCTACTATTGTAGCTCTTGTTCCTAAAGTTCCTAACCCTTCCAAAGTCGGGGACTTTAGACCCATTTCATGTTGCAATACTATCTACAAGTGCATCTCTAGAATTCTCACTAGAAGACTGCAGGCGCTGCTCCCCCTACCTTAATTGATCTTGTTCAATCAGGTTTTGTTAAAGGTAGGAGGATTGCCGACAATATTTTTCTAACCCAGGAACTTATGAGAGGGTATCACAAATCCTCATCCTCTCCTAGGTGCGCTATGAAAGTGGATATCATGAAGGCTTATGACAATGTGAGATGGGATTTTCTGTGGGATATTATATCTTCCATGAATTTTCATCCCACAATGATCAAATGGCTCCAAGCTTGTGTTACCATTGCCAATTACTCTCTTAGCATCAATGGGGAAGTTACAGGTTACATTCATGGGAAAAGAGGGCTCCGACAAGGAGACCCTTTGTCTTTCTAACTATTTGTCATTGTTATGGAGGTTCTAACTTGTCTCCTTAAGGAGAAATCCCTCCTTCCTGATTTCCACTACCACTGGAGATGTGGAGCTCCTAAGATTTTGAACCTCTGCTTTGCGGATGATCTTATGATCTTTTGCAAGGGAGATTTGAGCTAAGTCAAGCACATTAAGGATGCTCTCACTGAGTTTCAGGATTTGTCAGGCCTCTCTCCTAGTTCTGGAAAGAGTAGCATTTATTTCTCTGGGGTCAACATAAGCACTAGGTTAACTATGTTGGGTATCTTAGGGTTTACGGAAGGTACTCTGCCTGTCCGATATCTTGGAGTGCCTCTTCTCTCCACTAAACTCAAGGCCTCTGATTATCAGCGCTTAGTGGATAGCATTACTGCTAAAACTAAGTCTTGGACAAATAGGGATCTCACTTATGCTGGTAGGATGCAGTTGATTAAGAATGTTCTATTCTCCATGCAAACCTATTGGTCATCTCTTTTCATAATCCCAAAAAAGGTCATAAAGGAAGTTGAGTCAATCCTTAGGGCTTTCCTTTGGTCTTGCCCTGATCTTAGAAAATCTGGTGCTACGGTCTCTTGGGAACATCTATGCTCCCCTAAACAGGAAGAAGGGCTTGGTTTCAAGTCAATGCAAGTTTGGAATAAGGCTGCCATTGCCAAACACATTTGGTTTCTCATCTCCGGGGGGGAGCAGTCCATGTGGTGCCAATGGGTTAAATCATATTTAATAAAAAAGAGGAATTTTTGGAATCTAAAATTTCCAGGTGATTGCTCCTGGGTATGGAGGAAACTCTTGAGTATAAGACCTTTACTGCAGGCCTTTATTCTTAATGTGCTAGGGAATGGCCATTCCACTTCTTTGTGGTATGATAACTAGCATCCACTTGGCCCTTTGATAGACAAGGTTGGCCCTAGACGTACAATTGACTCTGGCATCCCTAGTGATGCTTCAGTGTCCCACGTCATTCTCAATACAAATTGGGCTTTTCCCATTACCCGAAATGTGGAACTCAATGAGATCAGAAGAACCTTGCCACCATTAATTTCATCCAGATTGAGTGAGCCTGACCGTATTATATAGACCCTCAATCCTAATGCGCAGTTCACAATTGCCTCCCTTTGGAACAAATTGAGAACTCCATTTCCAAAAGTTGTGTGGCATAAATTGGTGTGGTTTCCAGCCCATATCCCTAAATGTAGCTTTATCACTTGGCTAGCCATTCAGAATAGGTTATCCACTGCAGATAGGCTGGCACTTTTTTTGCCTTAATCACACTTCACTGTGCAGCTTCTGCAATGGGAGTGAAAGCCATGACCACATTTTCTTCAATTGTTCCTTCTCTCAACAGGTGTGGGACACTATCCTTTCCAAACTGCATGTTTCCTGGCCCTCTAGAACTTGGACTGAGTGGGTCAATTTTCTCTCTAATATACGGGGCAGGTCTATTAAAGTTGTCATTACCAAATTGGTATTTACTACCTCTGTTTATCATATATGGATTGAAAGGAATTTGAGGAAATTTCAAGGGAAAGTTTGTTCTTGTGAGGCAGTTGTTCACAAAATCTATTCCATGGTTAGAGCAAGAATTCTGTCATTATCCAATATACAATCATTACAAGCAGACTGGGTTGTAAATGAGTGGAACATTGGTCAATAATGTAATTGCTAGTGATTGGTGTCTGGTCTTGCAATTACCATTTGCATCTCACTTGTTTAGCTATAGGGCTAGCTAGGCAAGGTACAAACAGGTCAACAGTAGGGATGCTGGCTGCTAATACTTCCATCTATAAGGTATTTTACCTTAATCTTATCTCATGGTTATTTACTGTAACATCTGAAGGTTTCCGCCTCCTTCCTTTGGTTTGAGTGTGCCAGTATATGTGTGAACCTGTGAGCTGAGTGCTTGAGACTCAACTTCCTTGAGAGCGGAGGTAAAAGTTAGTGGGAGTCATTCTAGAGGGAGAGTCGAGGGAGTTGGAAGACCACCCTTTTTGCTTTTAGAGTATCGGTGACTTAGGTTTCGAGGGAGTTCGAAGGAGAGGAGATAAAGATTTTCCTTTCTTTCTATTGCTGCTTTGATCTTAAATTCTTCTCCTTGCTCACTTTCTTTGCTGATTATGTTATGGAGTTGGATGGATGGAGTCAATTCTCCACTGCTCACCCTGCTTTTGATATATGTTAGTTGTTTTGGCTAATCTTCATTCCCTACTTTTGTTGGTCCATGGTTATGAAGGTTCTGATCTAATCTGTTCTGACATTTGGTAGCTGAATGTTAGTTGTTTTGGCATAGCTTTTTCCTTGCTTCTGAATATTAGATGCTCTAGCAGCTATTTTGTATTTGGTCTCATTTGTTGGACCTTGGTTATGACAATTCTGATTTTGCTTGGCTTGACTTATCCTTGGGGGGTTGTCCCTTGGAAAGTTTATGCTTTTCTGGGGGGCCTGTCCCTAGCTTTGTTTAACTTCTTTTACATCTCTGTTATGCTGTCTGTCGCTTGTTTGCTGTTGTAATGGCAGTTAACTACTGCTGCTGGTTCCTATGGATCTGTTTTCAAGTCCTCATAAGTACTCTACGATTCTGTTTTCTGTCGTGGCTCCTTGGACAATCCAACTTCATGGTGTTCAAGGTTGTGGTTGTCCAACTTGGTGGCTTTCAAAAGTACCCGAAATACTTCTTTCCTGCTCCAGTTACCAATCCAGAAATTGAAGCATGTGGACCAGGTGGGCATGGATTTGGTTTACATGTTTCATGGTGGAACAGTTATTGAAGAGTGAGAGGAAAGCTTGCTCTTTTGGAGAGAGATTGCCAGTTGGGTTTGCAGTTTTTGCAATTATGGTTGATGAGAAAGATGAAACTCTGAGCTTTGTGAGGAAATGGACGAAGGGAGAGTTTGGTTGTGGTGAAGAAACAAAGTGATACTACTTTTAGTTGTGAATTCAGGATGTTGAGGCAGTTCCTGCTCATGCTAACCAACGAATGGAACTTCCGCCCACGTTGCGTTGCAGTCCTACTTGTATTCTGCTACTGTCCTCTGTCGTTATGCGATACTCACTGGCTGTTCAATCCAGCAGTTGTTTCGTATTCAGTAGTTTAGGCTCCATGGTGCTATGTTATATTTTGTGATGCCATTTCGATGTTGTTTTCCTTCCCTCTTACTAGATGGATTGGAAACAACCCATATCATTTAGCCCTTGTAGCCACTTGGCGTTAGCAATTTCTTTACTCTTGTTTTGTTTGTTTTGTTTTCCTCCTGGGGGATGCCCCTTGTAGGCTGTATATTCGGTTGGCCTCCTTTTTATTTCAAGCTGATTTACCCAAAAAAAAAAAAATACTTCAATAAGATATTCTTTTTTTTTTTTGCTATATATAAGAACAACTCCAACCCACTCTTCAAACTTATTTTCTAAACTAATTTGAAGAGTCACATACTCCCTCCATCCAAAAATATTTGTTCGGTCTACAAAATGGAGTTTTAAAAATAATACAATTTTTGCAAGAAAAAATTAAAAGATTTTCAACAACTTACTAGATATCAATGAGTATTTTTAATTTGTGAAAAAATTTTAAATTATTTTTAAGTTATCGTTTTGCAGACCGGACAAATAATTTGAAACAGAGGGAGTAGAATTTTGTACCTCCAACTCACTCATCAAAACAACACTACCGGATTTAAAGACTTCATTTCTCTCTCTTCTCAATTGAAGATTGTGAATGGCTCTTTAAGGCCCCGTTTGATAACCCGATTAGCAATGAAAAGATTGGTAATTAAGGTGATGAGATTAGGATAAGATTCATGTACAATGCTAAGGGAGTTTGGGATTTTAAGGTTATGGATAGTCTCTGACCCCTCCGATGACTAACATCCCACCAAGACCGGCTCATAAGTTTTAGAGGCCGAAAGCGAACCTCTTAAATGAGGCATCCTTATATTTTCCATATAAAAGTGGTCTACAAAAAGTCTCATTAAAAAAAAATTACAAAAGATTAACCATTACAAAATAGAAGCATATAACGGGGCGGTTCTATGGACAACTATTTAGACACCTAAAAAAACACCTCATAGTTCCCGATCAAATTTTAATGATCCGAGCCGCTCAATGTGATCAGAACGTGATTTTAAGGGTACCCGTGAAAAATCAGCAAAAAAAGAGATCGGGAAGGGCTTGATCTAAGCAGTTTTTAGCTTAGATTTAATGAACGGTTTAATTAAAAACTGCTCAAAACAAGCACTTCCCGGTTATTTTTTTTGCTAATTTCTCACAGCCACCCTTAAAATCACATTCTGCACACATTGAACGGTTCGGATTATAAAAATTTAATTGGGAATTATGAGATTGAGATTTGGGGTGTTTTTTTAGGTGTCTAAATAGTTGTCCGCGGAACCGTCCCGAGCATATAATTACCCCCCAAAAAATGCAACTATTACAACACCTCAAAATCCATCATTTGAAAATTAATCTTCTCACACTTTTTGCTGCGAACATACTAATTAATTAAGTTTTCATAGTCAAGCTGCTTCACCAACTCTTTCTCAATGGACAATATAGCTATTGAGAAGCCTATTTTGTGGCTTTTAAATTTCAATTGGCCATATTTTGAATAAAGGGGGCTTAGTGCAAAAAAAAAAAAAAATTTGGGTCATATATACATACATATATATAAGGATCCTAAAATTTTAGAGCCCTCAGTTTTTACCTTTTTTGGAGGCCCGAAGCAATGGAGCCCATGCTTCTTCCGCCTTTGCCATTAATCGGCCCTACATCCCACTAACTATAACGTATTGGCCAAAAAAAAAACCTCCCTCTAGCTTCAAATCCCTGTTTGTTTTTTTATAGTATTAGGCCTTTGGGATTGGATTATTCGTCCCAACCTCATGTTTGTTTGCAAATGTGAGGATGGGATTCAAAAACCAAATTGTAAATTTCGTTCCTTAGTTGTTTTTTGTTGGTTAAAAAAAAACAAATCAAAGATGCCATATATCTGAAAAACATAACCGTTTGGAATGCTAAAATATTTAAACTGTAAAGCACATAATGTACCCAGCTAATAGTTGCAAAAAACATAATATAGTTGGAAAAAGATTTTTTGGAAATTACCAAACTGTTTATATCACATAGGAATTCAACCAATTTTCTATTTAAAAAAGTAAATATGTAAAGCAACAGTAGGATCCTTAATTTCTAAAATGGTGGGGCTAGGGTTTTACGTTTTTTATTTTTACATTTGACTGGAATAGTTTGGCCATTATATTTGTTAACTGAGGGGAGATCGATCTTTTTGCATCACTCCACTTCAGATTGAATTACTAATACTATGTCCATGGGCCGAATTGCTAATCCCATCGAACTCCTAGTCCATACACATTTTGATTAGCAAACATGGTATTAGGGGCCCCTTGGGATTGGTAGTCCAATCCTAGTCCCCATTTGATAAAGGGTTATTTGCAAGAACACCTCTTCAACTATTGCATTTTGTCAACATGACCCCTCCATGTTTAAAACTCATCGACCTCACCCCATTAACTATCAAAATCAATCAACATCACCCCCTCTGCCCAATTCAGTTAAAATGGAGCATTGGCTCGCGAAAATGATGGAAAAGTTCTAGGAATTTTGTTAACACTTCACACTGGTATGAGTGGTATCACGTCTTCCAGAATTACGGAGGCTCTAGCTATTTGGGGCGGGCTAAAATTAGGTATCGCGTTAAAAATTCATCGGGTTTCTCTTGAATCGGATGCAGAAGTTATTGTGCGAAATTGTATTCACTCAAAAGACCCGCCTGTTGATGTTGCGGTTCCTATCCAAGATTGTTTAGTACTTAAGGAGTTGTTTAATTCTTGTGAGTTCATTTATGCTAAACGTGAATGTAATCGGGGTGCACAAATGTGCTCAAAAAGTCCTCTCAAATGATTTGTCCGATCTGTGGACGTCCATTTTGCTCCCATGGGTTCCCAACTTCTGATGTTTAAACTTACACCTCTTAGATGAATAAAAATCTTCTCTCTTCCTTGGAAAAGAAAAGAAAAGAAAAGAATAATTCGTCATCCAACCACAAATAAGTGAATGGTCAGTGGACTTCCAAAAGAAAGAAATCAAATTTCTATATTATAAAACAGAGCGGTTTTCTTTAAAAATGTCTAGACATACAAACAAAGTAGCATCTTGATGCAGGGAGGCGTGTCGAAATGAAAGAATGCGCAACAAGGACAATCACGAATAAGTATGAACAAGAGGTACTCCCTCTTTGAACACACAATAATGAGAAAAACTCTCAATTTTCATTAATTCATTCAAAAACAACTCTCTTAGCCTAAGGCTTACATCCTTATTTACAATGTTAGCCTAGAAATATTATAAAGGAAATAAAATGATGGAAAGCTAAAAATCTAAATCTTAGAGAATAAGAAAATAATAAAAAGGAAATAAAATCAACCTAAATAAGAAAACATAATATTCTAGGCAATTAATGCTAAAACGAAACGATTCCTACTACAATACTAAATTCAAAATAATAAGCTAAAATTCCTATATTTCTACAATAGTCAAATATCGGCCTGCATCATCCTCCCCCGCTTGAAGAAACTCGTCCTCGAGTTTAGATAGTTGAATTTGTCGAAACTTATCCGCATCAATCTTATACTTCAAATTAACTTTCTCAAACTTGAACTTTGAAGATTCTTCAAAATGTAATGGAACGACTTCCTTCCAAATTCGGTCTAGGTGCGCAATCCATATATTCTTGCTTATTGAGTCTTCAATGAAGTCCCAAAAAGAATTTGTGTAATTTGATAGGATGCCTTTTCTATGTGTGTGTGCACCATAGAATGACTTCCCTTCAAAACACTTTTTGCTTCCGTGTATGCCCGATGGTAAATGCATATGCTGAAAATAGGTACTTGCAGCCACTTCCTTTGCAATCAAAATGGTTAATCGGACAATTCTCTTTTTTTCTTCCATCGAAAAAGAAGACACAAAATCACTTGCATTCTTACTACAAATGGATTCCAAACATGAGCCATTTGCAATTTCTTCAACAGGTTCTTCATCATACATAGGCGGTTTACTCCAATCTATAATTGGATCGGAAATAATTTTTGATGTGAATGGCCACTCGATGGTAGCTTCATCCACTTTTGTCCTCCCCTTGATTGATGGTTACCAGCCGAAGGTTTGGGGATAGAAATATCATCCGACACCTCCTCCTCTTTCGGAAACCCAGGTTGAACCGAACCGCGGCAAGGTGGGTTGCCCCCAACAACCATAGCAGCCACTTGATCAGTTAGGACGCCAATCGCATCCATCACACGCTGCTCAAGTTGTTGGAACCACGCCTCCATTCGTGTTTCTCGTGCAGCTTTACTTCATTCATACACGTCTTCAGCAACAGCATAACAACCATAGCGGAATCCTTGTCACGCCATGATCCGGAATCGAGCGCAGGCTCTGATACCAACTGATGCAGGGAGGCGTGTCGAAATGAAAGAATGCGCAACAAAGACAATCACGAATAAGTATGAACAAGAGGTACTCCCTCTTTGAACACACAATAATGAGAAAAACTCTCAATTTTCATTAATTCATTCAAAAACAACTCTCTTAGCCCTAAGGCTTACATCCTTATTTATAATGTTAGCCTAGAAATATTATAAAGGAAATAAAATGATGGAAAGCTAAAAATCTAAATCTTAGAGAACAGAAAATAATAAAAAGGAAATAAAATCAACCTAAATAAGAAAACCTAATATTCTAGGCAATTAATGCTAAAACGAAACGATTCCTACTAAAATACTAAATTAAAAATAATAAACTAAAATTCCTATATTTCTAGAATAATCAAATATCGGCCTGCATCACATCTACAGCAGTTGGATTGTACTTTCTGATAAGGTTATAGTCGTTGGATTGAATAATTATGTTAGTTGAAATGAAAAGGATTGATGACAATAAATCATTCTTAAATAGAAGATTTACTAATTTATTGATTTCATTCACATCCTCATAACAAACTAACTGGCCAATTACTCTTTGAAGATAGAATGTCCAAAATTGATTAGGAAACGTCTTTTTATATCCAAAATTAATTAGAATGACCAAGATAGGATGTCCAAAATTTTCTTTCCTTACGCTCTAATTAAATTAGGAAACGTCTCAAAAGGAAGGATAATAGGTCATAATATTGCTTAGTGAGGTACTTTTTGTCCGATATTCTTTATATCTTTCGAAATTTCAAATTTATAAACCTTGCTCAATTTTATATTTGAAATCAACCGAATCTCACGTTCAGAGATAGTGAAAGAGAGGGAGGAAGAAGTAGGTTCAATGGCTCCTCTGCAATTGAAGGTGAGATACTAACAATATTCTTTTATTTTAATATTTTTTTGAACTTCAATCAATTGGATTTTGTTGGATTCAAGAAGCATGTTAAAATTTGGATTTTCATGTTCGGTTAATGCGTCTGTAACAACCCCGATTTTTTAACGAATAAAAATCTCGTTGTTATTTTAAATTTCATTAAATATTTGAATTTTTATTTTAATACTCTTGTGGTTTGTCAAAATTACGTTTCTGCCCTTCAAATTTGATTTATTGCGCTTTAACCCTTCAAGTTTCGTTTCTTGCGCTTTAGCCCCACTTAGTAAGTCTAGTTAGCTTCTAACCATCCGGTTGGAGGAACTAAACTAGAAAGCCATCTAGTTACTTTTCCCTAACCGCAAAATGGACCGTTTTGCCCCTCTTTGACCTCTTGAACCTTTTTAACCCTAGGATTCTCTAAGTACCTTTTTAATTATTTTCTAATGGGGTTTTGAACTTCCTATTGTACAAAGGTACCATGTTTATATTACTTTAGTACATGGAAGATTAATATAATGCCTTAGTACCCCATGTGTTAATTGGTTAGTTTAAAAAGAGAATCCTAGCCCTTGAAGTCTACTTTTGATCCTTAGTACAAAAAGTACTTAGTTTTTATTTGTTTGCTTGCATTATATGTACTTGTATATATATATATGTACCTTAGAGAAGCAAGAGAGGAGAGAGGGAGAGGGAGAGCCGAATGGGAGAGAGAGAGGAGAGAGAATTCGGCTAGGAGAGAGGGAGAGAGAGAGAGAGGAAGGAAGGAAGGAAGGAGGAAAGAAGAAAGATTGGGTTGTACTTCCTTGATTTTCTTTGTACTTCATATCCTTGGTGTATCTTTCTTCCTAGCTAAGGAACTAACCCTCCATTAACCTCCATTGTCCTCTCTTGTACATCTACCAATTGTTTAATATAATATCTTGTACCAATATTCTTCTTGCCCACCAAGTCTCCCAAGAAACAATCCTAGCCATTGGATTTACCTTGATCTTTCTAGTTGGCATGACAAGTGTCAAAGAGAGGGAGAGAAAGAGAGGGGGGGCCAGCCATGAAGAAGAGGAGAGAGAGCCAATGTTTTGCCTATAAATAGAAGCCATTCCAAGCTTCAAAGATCACACCTTCAAAGCTTTGCTCTTCCTTCTCTCTAGAAACCATTTCTGATTTTTCCAGGCAGCCTACTGCCCCTTCTGAAATCCCCAGTTTTCTCCTGTTTAGAGTAGTTTTTAGGATCAACTTCCTTCTGGAAAGTTGTAGAGAACTTCGAAACCTTGAAGTTAGACCCAAGAACCACCCCAATCGGTCAAGAAATGACCAAGATATTGGCATCCGAAGTTCAGTAAAATTTCGGATTTCCGAATTCCAGACAGCTTACTGTCTTTTGCTTTACCCCCGTTTTTCTCCAACCTAAGATCGTTTCTAGGATCAACTTTCTTCACGAGAGTTGTAGAGGGTTTCGAAATCTTCGATTTCAACACAAGAACGACTCTATTCGGCCAAAGATTGACCGAGTTTCTGCCGTCCAAAGAACGGTCCAGATTTGGAGTATTCACCACTCGTAGGATTTTCCAACTTGCTTATTCGGCCCCGACTAGTTTCGGATTGAGGTAGATTAATCTCTACACATTCTCCCTAGTATAACTTTTGTTATTCAGTTTATGATAAGGTTATCTGTTGCTATCAACGTTAGAAATGCATGAAAATATTCAAAAGGTGTTTCTTTTGAAATAATGAAAAGGATGGGGAGTATGTTATACTCGTCAACTTATGGTTATGAGCATGCTTATATGAATTGCTTGTATTACTTGTGACACGATAAAGCATAAGTGATTTATCACTCCAAGGGCGTCCGAACATGTGGCGTTATGCTTTAAGCGTTGATTTAAACATGATTAGCATTATAGAGTTGGATGATCTTGTTGAATGATCATTATTGTGTATAAAGTCCTACGGCGGAGTCTTTGTATGTAAACGTGACACGAGAACTGAGAAAGTAGAAACATGGCACCTAGGGTGTGGTTTATAAAAGGATAAGTTTTTCCGAGGAAGGAAATATCTTTGAAACTACGTAATGACTAGTTCAGTGGCATTACGTAAGACGTGTTTTGAAAACCGTAATGTGGCCGGACTTGGTAGCCCATTGCGCGGATTGTGAAAACCACAATGTGGCCGGACTTGGTAGCCCTTTGTGAAGATTGCCAATAGGGCCGGACATGGTAGCCTTATTGGTAATATGGCTTGGTTATCCGTGGAGAGGAGCCAATGCTAGTGTTGTGTGCCAATGGGAACCCGGCGCAGCGGAACCATTGTGAGGATACTCGGGAACCCGGCGCGGCGGAACCGAGGTTGGGTGTGTGGCTTGGTTATCCGCGGTACGGAGCCAATGTCAAATGATTTTGAAAGGCTTGGTTATCTGCGGTACAGAGCCAATGCAAAGGATTTTGGAAACATGGTTTTGTAAATGGAAAACGTTGACACGGTCTACGACGAGTCGCGTAGGAGAAATCGGGAAATCTTGGACACCAACGTTAGATAGTGAATGTGGATGTGTTATCGTCATTTAATTGATTTCTATGATCTTTGTTTGTAAGTTAAGGGTTAGTGGGTAGGGTTACTCTATTGAGCTTCCGTAGCTCACGGTGTTGCCTTTTGGTGACCCTGGCATATTATATTGGTGGCGACGCCGGTATAATGTGTCAGACTTCATAGATGAGCAGGGCGAGATCTTCAGCTTGGAGGCGTACGGAGTCGAGGAGCTGGCTAGGATGGAAGAGCAGGCGGAGCTGTAGATAGGAACCCTAGTTTCCCGCTCTTTTGTAATATTGAACTCTTGTGAGAGTTTTTGATGTAATAACGAGCTAGACTCGCTTCGTTTTTATAATAAAAATGTTTTATTTAACGTTCCCAAAATTCGGGGCGTTACAGCGTCACTGTGATGGATTCAACCTTTTCTTAATAGTATGGGTGATATTAAATAGCTTATTGTTTCAGGATATGATCCGTCTACCGATTTGTGGAGAGTCAAACAAGAGGCAAGAAAAATGATAGGAAAACTTTTTTTTTTTGAACAGCAAAATGGTATGAAAACTACGTACATATTTTTATTTAAACTGTGTTTAGAATACGTTGTGCCATGCCTTCAAATACGGGTATGCACTAGTAGTAGTACAAGTTATGATGGAAAAACACATTTCCCCATTTGCCAAATACAATGTGCTACAGCGAAAGCTACGTCGAAGTTTATCTGTTAATAAACGCTCAACTACTACTCATTTTAATTCCTAATTATTCATGTGTTTAGGTAGGGCTTATGTGTACCTCAACTAATTTTAGAGATCAATTACACCATACATTGGCGAGGCTTTTGATTAAAATCAGAGCAAAACTCTGCATGGAATAACCCCAAATGAGTTGATAACTCTTGGAGGATTTCAAAACTTGAAATTTTAGAAAAGAGCAAACCTTTAAGCCTCAAGTGTCGATCAGCGACCCTTTCTTAACTCCTCCTTCTATGTAGATAGATCCACACATGGATAGTAGAAAGTCTACGGCCACCACTCAACATTCACCTATCTCAATCTCATCATCCGTCTCGGCAATTAATGGTCCGGATATAAAAAAATAAACTCTTCCAGAAACCCTAGAAGAGTTATTTTTGGACGGTAAGATGTTGAGCGGTGGAATAGTCTTGCTAAATTACTCATACTTAGCTTAATTACTGATACTTGATGATAAATCTAAACAAATCCATTGAAGTACATTTTCATGAACCTTGAAAGAGAATCAATTGAACAAATGGTAATGTTCAGGTTCAAGGAAGTAAGTGAAGGAACCCAACCACACTCTTAGGTTTTCCAATATACTCAAACAAAATAATAATACTAGAAACACACACAAAGTGCACAAAGATGCACAATTGATTGGTGGTTCACACATTGCAGTATAGCACTCATGTATAGTGTGCGTGGCTCCCTATTCATTATAAGGGTATCCACAATACCATAATCCATTTTTTAAGGGTATCTACAATACTATAATTCATTTTTTATTATAGTATTGTGGATACCCTTATAATGAGAGGGAGCCGCGCACACTATACATGAGTGCTATACTGCAATGTGTGAACCACCAATCAATTGTGCATCTTTGTGCACTTTGTGTGTGTTTCTAATATTATTATTTTGTTTGAGTATATTGGAAAACATGGGAGTGTGATTGGGTTCCTTCAACTTTTGATTATCCATTTAAAAAATCGTTAAGGTTAGCAATGTAGAGGTTCACAATGCCATAGTCAAAGTTGAATAATCAAAAGTTGTCACATCACTTTTTTAAATTATAAAAAAATTAATAACTGTGAACATAGAAATAGTTTTTTCCAAAAATATTTTTGAGACTAATAAACACTATTTATTAGAAATAGAAATTAATTTTTGAACTTTTTTCAATTTTAAAAAAAAAGAAATACAGTTTTAAGAAAAACAGCTCTTGTGTAACTACGTTTTTTTGAAAAAATAGTTTTTATATAAGAAAAGTCTTTGAAAAAAAAAATATTTTCTTATGCAAAACAATTTTTCAAAAAAAGAACAATTTTTTTGTATAAAAATGTTTTTTAAAAACAGTTAAAAAACAATTTTTGGGGGAAAAAGGTTTTTTTAAAAAAAGTTTTAATTAAAATATTTTTTTTGAAAACATTGTTGAGAGAGAGAGAGAGAGAGAGAGAGAGAGAGAGAGGAAAAGGGAAGAGATAGAACATATTTTTTGAAATGATGTGTGTATTTGAACCGTTCGATAAAAAAATAAACAAAAATTGCTCGGATGAATGTAACAACCCTGATTTTTGGTGAATAAAAATTTCGTTAAATATTTAAATTTTATTTTAATTACTTATTTTTACTTTTAAAATTCTTTTTAATTTCTAATAATCCGTCATAATTAGATTCTAGACCTTTAAAATTTTATTTCTTGGCTAAAAGTTCTACATGGCAAGTAGAGTTAAATTCCAACCGATTAGTTGGAGAAACCGAACTACCAAGTCACCTTGTTACAATTTTCTAACCCTAGATGGACCTTTTTGACCATCTTTGAGCCTTATAAACCCCTCCAACCCTAGTTGAACGTTTTAGGCCTAGGGAGGTCATTATTACACTTCATGTCTAGTCTTTTCAAGCCTTACCTTATCATATCTATTCCTTTACCCATTGGATAATAAATGTTAGAAAATTTTTTATCCATTGGATAATAGGAGTTAGTCTTGCCAATGAAAGCCTTGACTTGAGAAGACAAGTCATATAAGAATCTTGGACCAAAAGAAGCCATTAGTTTGCTTCCAAAAGAAGTAAACCTAGTCACATCAACCTTTCTTACTACCATTTTCCTTTAACCATTGGTTAATAAAAGTTAGGAAAATTTTTACCCCTTAGATAATAGCAATTAGACTTGTCATTTTGTATTTATATTTGACAAGACAAGTCATATAGGAATCTTGAACCATAGGAAGCCCTTACTTTGCTTCCAAAAGAAGTAAGCCTAGTCATATCAACCTTACTTTCCTCTTTGCCCATTGGATAACAAATGTTAGGGGAATTTTTATTCCTTGGTTAATGGAGACTAGACTTGCCAAAGTGTATATATAACTTGACAAGACAAGTCATACCAAAAGAAGTCATCTTTTTGCTTCCAAAAGAAGCAACCTAAGCCTTGTCACTCATCACCTTCCATCCTAGACTACTTGGTGCCTAAGCATACACATATATGGTTATCTATACACACACACATATATATATATATAAGTGGTACATAGTACAAAGAAAGAGAAAGAGAGAGAGAGAGAGAGAGAGAGAGAGAGCGCCGAATGGGAGAGAGAGGGAGGAGTGAAGTGTGTGCTAGTGTTTTGGGTACTTACACAAGCTAACTTTTTAGCCACCTTCACACTCAACCAAATTACTACATGACAACTCATTCCTAGACTATTTCAAGCACACTACCTAGCCTTTAATCATCCTAGAAATTGACTACAACCTAGCCTAGGATTGACTACATATGGGAAGACTACTCTCTAGCCTAGATATCATTTTATCCTTTCTAACAAGCAAGCTTTCCTAGGACAACATAAGGCCATACCTATCATAATTGTCCATTTTCCCACTGGACAATAATTGCTAGGGAAAATTTTATTCCTTGAGTAATAGCCAAGACTTTGCTGTTAATAGCACCACATCCTTGCCATTTAACTCACACCTTGAAACCCTTCAACTTCTCTCTCTAGAATCCTTGCATTTGTTCTTTGTTTTTC
Source organism: Rhododendron mucronatum var. ripense (assembly GCA_019656295.1). Taxonomy (NCBI): domain Eukaryota; kingdom Viridiplantae; phylum Streptophyta; class Magnoliopsida; order Ericales; family Ericaceae; genus Rhododendron; species Rhododendron mucronatum. The sequence goes on along the minus strand of BPLT01000009.1, from coordinate 3,198,348 downwards.
TTGTTCTTAGTATTCTTGAGTTTTTTCTTGAAGTTCTTCAAGAAACTCAACCTAGACTGCCACTCGACCACCCTTTCGATCCAAAAGTTTAGTAGTATAGTCAAGATCTAGTTTCGAGAGAAACCTTTTTCTTTCGAAACCACCAGAAGCTTACCATAGAAAGTCACTCCGCCCGATCGTAAACTTACTTTTCGTAGCCGCCCTACCGCTAAGAAGAACGGTAGATTATCTTTACTCACCTCCCTAAGTATAACTAGAAGTTGTATGTTACTTGTACGTTTGAAATACATGTTAGTTAATAAACTTATATTGCTAATGATGGTATGAACACGAGGAATAACCAGCTTTTACTCTAATTGTGGGCACGCGCCCCGGAAGAATTTTATAGAAAAATTTGGGTGCGGCCCCTTTTTGGAAAAGCGCGGCAAAACACTTCGATTCAGAGTTGTCACTTGGGTTTTAGCGGTGAAATACCCAAGGAACCGAACTTGAAACGCTTGCTGCATTTTTTATTTGAAAAAAAGGCTTGTAGACTGGACCTGTCGTCACCTTCAATATCTGAGATTCGGGAGCCAGGTTACGAGAGGGGAAGGGTTTTATGGCACCCCTCTCACCCAATCCGGAGATCGGTCTCTACTCAGGGCATTTTGTGAAACATTTGCATTTTTCTCTCCTTAATCATTTTTTAGCCAGTTAGGGCGGGGATCAGTTAAAGGAGATTTATACTGTGACAAATTGCATTATGTGAACATATTTTATGGATGATTGATTAAAATGATGCATATAGAAAATAGATTGAGAACAAGCACCTGTGAGTATTTTAAACAGACTGGACAGACACTTGTCCAGAACGATGTTCCCAGGGGAAATCTACGTGCAACAGCGGAGCCACTGCATGCAGAAATCACCTGCGTACGTCATTTCCAGACTGGCGTGCGCCGGTAAATCCAAACTCACAACTACTATTCTCAATCCTCTGGGCTCTGGAAGGACTAGTGCACACCCAGGACAAACCACACAGTTATATATAGCAACATATATATAGTTACAGACAAGAGAGATGGCCTTAGAGCTATAAAATAAATAGAACACCCCATAAACAGTGTGGAAAAATAATTTAAGGCCAAGACTAAGCTACCATGCAAGGGCCAGCCACTGGACCATGACATCACTGTCATACGCCAGTCGTATGTGATCGTACGCCAATTATGCCTCTCATCCAATGCTTAGCTTTGCATTATCTGGGCTCTGGAACATGACCAGAAAGATCCCAGAGACCTTCTTAAACAAAAAAGACGAATAAGTAACTACACAGCTCTAAGATACAGAAGCAGTAAACCGATTCTTAGCATGCTATAAGGCGATAAAAGGAAAGCACAAGTAAAAAACAACTGATCAATGATCCCCAGGCCAGTAGTGCACGTACTGCCATAACTGGCGCATGGCCTGATATCACTGGCGTGCACCAATGATCACTTCATACGATTGTTAATATTCGCTAGCTTTAAGGCCAGGACTGGTATTGATTGCCAGCCTGGACCTCACTAGCTTCCCTCAGGAGTCAGAACAGAAAGCTATGCAAAGGTGGTATACCTTTGACTTTGGAGTTGATGGAAGGCTTGAGCCTTGAACTTGAGAGACAAAGGTTGGGGTGATGAGAGAATGAGTGAATGATGTGTGGGAGAGGGCCTTTTGCTTTCTCTTTCAATGGAATGAATAAGAAGAGAGAGAGCAAAGAGCGAAAAAAAGGAAAAGGAAACTTGGACTCTTTATGGTGGTTAACCCCTTGCATATGAATGCAAGGGGGTATTTATAAAGGATGAGAGTGCAGAGAGAGGGTTGTAACCAGGATGGTTAGGTTAATGGAGGAGCTTCCCATGCATTAAATGCATGGGACTTGGCTTGAAAGGAGATGTAGGAGAGAAGGGGACAATCCGGCCTCTTTGCAATTATCAGAAGACTGTGCAACGTACTGGGGAGCCGCAAAAGTCTGGAGCACGTGGTTGAATAGTGATGTTTTGACTGGCTTTGATCGGCATACACCATCATTTTACGTGTGTATGCCAGTGGTAACTGAGTCAACGGTCGATGACCGACACGTGGCAGTGTACCAGCTCATGCCAGCACAATACTGTCTTAAGCAAGTAGGGGTTTGCTGAGACCGTTTGGTTCTGGCTTGAAGGGTTTTGAAATGGAGTTTGAAAGGGTTTGAATAAGATTCGAAACGCTCAAAGCTCAAACACACCAATAATCTCGGAATGTTCTTGACTTTAATCATCATTGGAGAATCAAAGGCCGTGAATAAACTAATCTGGACAGCCCAGAATAGGGTGTCTACACTAATAAATATGTGTTGTTTTGAACTTCCCACAAAGGAGGAAAAAACAGATTTTGAAAGATAGGAATTTAACGTTTGATTAAAAGTAATCATATTTTAATCTTTTAGGATGGTTATAAGCATGTATACATGAATTGTTTGTATTGCTTATTGTGTGATAAAGCATAAGTGATTTTCACTCCAAAGGCGTCCGTACATGTGGCTTTATGCTTTAAGTAGTCATTTGAGTATGATTAAGAATATAGAGTTGGATGATCTTACTAATTTAGTTTCAAGAATACAAAGAATGACTTATGTGTACGTACGTGAAAAGTCCTACCACGGAGTCTATGCATGCAACGTGACACAAAAATCGAGAAAATAGAAACATGACACCTAAAGTATGTTAAAGGCAAGATAAGTTTTGGAACCATAATGAGGCTGGACTTGGCAGCGCATTGTGTGGTGTGTGTGTGTGTGTGTGTGAAAACGTTTTTTGAAAAACCAAATGAGAACCCAGACCGGCGGAATCATTTTGGGGATACTCAGGAACTCGGAGCGGCGGAACCAAGGGACGAATTGTGGTTTGGTTATCCGCGAAGAGGAGCCTACGCAATTGTTTTAATGATTTTCGAAAAACTCAAATGGAAACCTGGAGCGGCGGAACCATTGTAGGATACTCGGGAACCCGGAGTGACGGAACAGAGGGTTTTGAATTGTGGAATGGTCATCCATGGAGAGGAGCCAATGCCAAATTCCATGTTTTTGTGTGGCAATAGGAACCCGGAGCAGCAGAACCGAGGTTGGGTGTGTTAAAAACGATTTTGGAAATGTTGATTTGGTAAATGATAAATAGAGACATGATCCAAGACGAGTTGCGTAGGAGAAACTCAGAAATCATGGACACCAACGATAGATGAATAGCGAATGTGGATGTGTTATTATTAACTATTTTTGGTTTGATATGCATGTACTATGTAGAAATCGTTAATTTTATGATCTATTGATTGTAAGTTAAGGGTTAATGGGTAAGGATTATTCTATTGAGCTTCTGTAGCTCATGGTGTTACCTTTTGGTGACCCTGACATATTATACCAAGGGCGACGCTGATATAATGTGTCAGACTTTGTAGATGAACATGGTGAGATATACCCCTTGGAAGCATTTGGAGCCGAGGAGCAGGCTAGAATGGAAGAGCAGGTGGAGTAGTAGATAGGAACCCTAGTCTTCCCTTTTTTGTTCAATAAAAGTACTCTTGCGAGAGTTATGATGTAATATCAAGCTAGACTCTACTCAGTTTTTCAAAGAAATTACCAATGTAACGTTCCCAAAATTCGGGGCGTTAAAATGAAGCTCTTTTCAGTCATTTTTTTTTTATGATTTCTCGCGGGTACCCTTAAAAATCACGTTCTGAACACATTAAGCAGCTCGAATCATCGAAATTCGATCAGAAAAAGGAGGTCCGTATTTTATTAAAATGAGGTGGTCCTCATATGACGGACTGTACATGTGTGTGTGTGTGTGTGTATATATATATATATATGTATGTATGTATGTATGTGTATCTGATAAACACGATGAATAGTTAAGTTTCATTTGATATAATTTAATTGAAAATGAATTTTCTTTTAAGGTTAATGTCCCCACTATGCTACTTTTCTGGGTCCGCCACAACTCATGAGATCCTGTTCTCTTGAATTTAATTTAAACTTAACTTAAATCTGAAAGTTTTGTCCTTATTTGAAATATTTTTCACATTTGTTAGTTTTGCGCCAAACTTTTGTGGGTTATTGATTCGTCTCAACGAGATGAATCGAAAGGTAAATCTTTTTTTACTTTTACCCAAATATTTTGAAAAACAACCACTTTTTAATAATAAAAAAATGTCATTTTGTTGCTAAAAAATGGGTTTTTCTCAAAATATTTGGATAAAAGTAAAAATAATTTATTTTTTCAATTCCTCTCGTTGAGACGAATCAATAATGCACAAAAGTTTGGCACGAAACTAACAAATACGAAGAAATTTAAATAAGGACAAAACTTTCAGATTTAAGTTAAGTTCAAGAGAATATGGCTCACATCACATGTGTTTGTGTACGCTACCCACCCCACTGGTTCTAATCAGCATGGTCAAACTAAGACTAGAGATTTAGTTCACAATCGAAATGGACGGCCCGGATGCACCGAGCGGACACCACGTGGTACCCGCTCGGCACTATTTTTTTTTTGAGATTTAGGCTCCGTTCCAGAACACCTTCTTAAAAAATAAATACTTATTTCAGATTTTTAAACTCAAAAATAATGTAAATAAATTTTTTTTACACCGTATAAAAGATCTTGATAAGATTTATCAAACAAAATCCATATAGTTAGAAAAATTATTTGCATAAACATATTATTTTTGAACTTAAAATTGCCTTCTTAAAAATAAATATTTATTTTTAGTTCCGAAACGGGGCCTTATAGACACCAAATAAGGACCAGTTACATCAACATGTGCGTTGGCTTTTGCTAACAGTTGGATTTGGGTCTCTTGTTTTGATTTAAATTTTAAAACTAACCATTATCCAACCACTTTCAAACTTCGAACAAATGGATTACAGACGGTTCTCCCCGGCTCTCCCATTATTACCGCGGGTATCGCAAAAGTCATACCGTCACAGACAATTACCACCGTAAAGAGAGTCGCCGCAAAATCGCAGTGATTTCAAAAACACGTTTGAGCAGTTGAAATTGCCGACGGCATACCACATGTGTGGTACTCGGTTGAAACCTAAAATTTTCTCGATTCTAATCTCCCAAAACTCTCCTCACTTAATCAGTTTGACCAGCTTAGACAAGAGAGGCTCTGTTTGGAACTTATAGAAAGGAAAGGAAAAGAAAATTAAAAAATTTCTCCCTTTTGTTGTTTGGTTGGAAGAGAAAGAGAGAAGAAAATAAAAGTTTTAAGTTCAGTTAATAGTAAATTTTTCCTCCTTTTTTCTTTTCCTTTCCTTCATTTCTTTTCTCTAGGTTTCAAACAGAGCCTAACACTCCTTTTGAAAAGAGTGATTTCGAGCGAGAAGAAAGGAGAGGGTGAGGAATCCGACTCTCTCCCATGTTTGGGAGAGCCATCAGGCGAGAAAGGGGTGGGGAAGGAGAGAAACCGTTTCCTCTCAAGACCCCATTTTTGAATCGCGCTGGATGTGGCGCGATTCCATGAGAAAGAAAAGGAAGGCGCGCATGCGGGCTACGCCGGAGTTGCTCGCTCGTCGCCGGTGTTGGGAGATCGTCGCCGGAGAAAGCTTCGTCGCCGGAGTTTACAGATCTTGATCGCCGGAGAGAGTTTCTCGCCGGAGAGGGTTTGATTTCTCACGGTTGTTTGGGTTGCACAGTGAGAAATCACTCCCCTCTCTTCTCCTTTCTCACCATTAATAGAGAATGACTCCCCTTTCTCATCCCTCCATCCAAAGGGGCCGTAAATACTTTACAGCTTTCGATGTAGTCCTTTCCTCCAGAATGTGAGATTACGCAGGATTATCACCGATTGTTGGTTTATGGGGTGTTTAAAAGCCATTAGATTTTGTATTTGAATTGTACATTATATTTTCCGACTATGACCAACCAAGAATCGACCAACCTTGATTCCTTGATTTTGGGATCACAGCGCGAGAATAATTTATTATAAATTTTCTAGTTCCAATATGAATAAACTGCTTTTAATTGGATAAAAAAAAATTTAAATTATGCGTAAAGTGAACCAGACACGAATAGAGTGAAAGGTAGGGAGAGGAGTATATTTATATACATCTAGCTCTACAGCTACGGGCCTACGGCAGCCGCAGAAAGCAATGCATTATTGCGACTGAAATTGCTTGTGCGGAGTTGCCTCCCTCCAGTTTTCTTCCATCCAGTCTATTGTCCAGTTTTCAATTTGTGGGCCCATTCGGAGCCCATGTCAATAATCGGAACCGTTCATCATATAGAGCTCGTTGAGACGAGCCACCATATCAAAAATCATGTCGATCGGATTTGTATTGATACCTGTTCGAAACGCATTTATTTGATAAAAATGGTGTTAGGCGGGTTCTTATCCAGTGTGCCCAATACCATTTTTATCAAATAAATGCGTTTCGAACAGGTATCAATACAAATCCGATGGACGTGATTTTTGGTATGGTGGCTCGTCTCAACGAGTTCTACATGATGAACGGTACCAATTATCAATGTGGGCCCGAAATGGGCCCAAAAATTACAAACTAGACAGTAGACTGGATGAAAGATACCGGAGGGGAGGCGAACTCATGAACAAACCTGCTAACCTAGGGCGATGATGGATTACGAGAGGATCGAAAAGAGGCCCCATCATGTAGTGGTGGGTACCTAATTACTCCTACTAATTTACACTCAACCAAACCATCTCTCTCCCATTTTCCCCGCTCCAATTTCCTTTCCTTCCTTCTAACTTGGGTTTTCGTTTTCTAAATTTCTCTCGCCCCAATGCGCTAAATGACATTTCGTTTTCCGATTTCCCACTGTTTGGATTTACTAATTTTGCTTGTGATATCTACCTTTTGATCTGTCAAATCTCTGAGTCTGAGAAAATCCGCAGCAATCGCTTTCGCTTCCGGCGAAGTGAGTGTGATTTTGTATAATTTATCTGCTTGTTTTATTCAGGGTGGAAGTGGAGGATTATCTCCTGGGAAGCTGAGGAATATGCTTCTGGGAGTGGAGAATAAGAAGAAAGAAGAAGAAGAACTGGAGCACACCTATTCCTTGAGATCTCAAACTTCCGAGATCAATGACTCTGGTTTACTGTCTTTTAAGTTTCATACATTCGTGTTATGCAAGCATATTTACTCTTTTTTCTTATTACATCATAAACGGGCGAAGGAGGGGCAACCGGCCCTCCCTGGGCGTGACCGTAAGGCGCAGGCCCATCAACCATAAGTTTCTACCGTGCCACCAAGGGTTAGTGGATCCTAACCTCCCCACAATGGCTAGTCGATCATAGCCGCGATTCGCAGAAGTGCAAGGTTCGAGTGATTGTGATCCGCACCACTCAGAACCTTAGACTTCTTGACCACCCCATGACCCAAAACCACTTGGGAGTAAGCCATTTACCACTAGGCGACAACCCTTGGTGGTTATTTAGCTAACCATGGAGTATTGATCCCTTTTTTTTTTAACAAGTACTTCACGTTTGTATTGATCCTTTTTTTTGTTAGTTTATGAGGGGAGATTATATTTTTCTCAGTTTTGGGCGTAATGGGTCTGCTATATTCTTTTTGGTTGCTAAGAAACTAGTACTAGTTTTTGAGATACATGTGGGGATTCATATTTTCAGTTCAGATTCGTTGTTATCTACAATTTTTTTTAATTGCAAAATGGAAAGCAATTGGAGGTTTGAGTTTCATATGATCTGGTTTTGTGGAAAGAAAATACTGTACTTGCTTGAGTTAGCAAAGATGGTTTTTGAAAACCCAATTTAGGATCAGTGGATTTTCATTTTCTTTACTCGGTGTTCTTGCTGACCAAGAAGAGGGAGGGTACCTTGTTTGTTTTGATTCAAAGTAAAACCTCAAACCCAAACCTTATTTGGCCATTTGCAAGACAACATTGTCTTGTAGACATAAGACTAGAGTTTGAATTGTTCCACGGAAAAAGAAATATTGTGACTTTCTGTTGAATCTATGGGAGTCTTGTTATTAAAACAATCATTCTTCTTGTTGCTGTAAAATTTGTTGGATGCTTATTAGTGTTTGTGGAAGCATTACGGAAAAAGCTTATACTCTGGTATGTGGGCTTAATTAGGTGGTAGCTGTTCTGACAATTGCAAAGATTTGAATGTTGTAAGCATACAGCCCGATTGCTCGGCATCCACTACAGCTGACTCGTTTCCCACGCAGATGGGTTACAATCGTAGACTGAAGGATCACTCTTCAGTGAACTCTAGAAATAAGTATCAAGATGACAGTTTTCTAGATTACGATAGTGGGCATGATAATACGAGTGCATCTCCATCAGTCTTCGAGTTTCAAAAGGCAGACCGGGCCTCACAAAGAGTTCGCCTCGCGCCTTTCTCGAAACCAGCACCATCGAAATGGGATGATGCCCAAAAATGGATAGCAAGTCCAACATCTAACAGGCCAAAGAGTGGGCACCCTCAGGGGCATTTGCGGAAAGCAAGTAATTTTGGAAGCCGGCAACCATCCATGAAGCTTGCAGCGGAGGTTCCAGATCATTCATTGGTTCCATTTGAAGAGCCAGATACGAAAAGGATTGACTACAGCCTAGCCAAGAAGGAAAATGGTGACAAGTTTGTTAGTTGGGAGGCTGATGCATATCCATTACCAGATTCCTATGCGAAGGCAGTGGTCATGATTGAGAATTGTGTCGGAAAATCAGCAAGTAAGGCCATGTTTGCCGTATTTGTGTTGTTTCATTTGGCACATTATCTGCTGAAGATAGTTTTCAATTTTCCAACACCGCAATCTAGTATCAACCATGGGTTCTTCGTCAATTTACTTCATCTTCTGTGTTGTGGTTTAAGCATATGACGGTAGTTGACTCTGTTATTTTACTTTTCATTGGATTTCAGAATGAATTAAGACTGGCTAGAAGTTCAGAATTCCTTGTTTTCATCTGGAGCGAGAAGAAAATTCTGCAGATGAAGGATGAATTAGCCATGTTATTTTCTATTCATGTACCTCAATCTGTAGCACATTTGGATTGTATGGAATTGCATGCCTAATATTGTTGTCCCGGCTGTTTGAAGACCCAAAAACCAAAAGAGGCAGTTTTAGTTAGATATCCACATGTTTTTGGTTGTCAAGCACATGCACCAAAATTTTGACCTTTTGGTTTTAGATACCCTACTATCATACCTTAGGTGTGTTTGGCAAAAGATATGAACGCTCCTGGCAGGAATTCCTAGAAGAGCTGTCAGTGTTTAAAATTTCTGTTGTGTTTCTCAGTCCCATGGTTGTGGGGCCATAACAGCGGTCCATCCACACTGAACTTCCCTGACTCGGATTAAGGTGTAGAAAAGTGGCTGGAAGAAATTTCTAAAAGTGGCTATGCCAATGTACTTCTGAATGTCAGTAGTCTCTAATGTTTTACTGTTAGATGTAATTCATCAATTGTTGATTGTTACACAACCTAAGCAGCGTCGTACTTTGCGTAATATCTTTGATCTGGTAAACCTCAAATATTATAGCCTTCCCTGTGGCACTTTGAAAATATCTTTGATTCTGATCTTCTCGCAGTTAATCTAAGCCGTCATGATTCCTCTGTATCTATCCATAGTGCAACAACATTTGTTCCTCCGGCATCAACAGCTAGATCGGTTTCAATGAGGGACATGGGTACAGAAATGACACCCATTGCTAGCCAAGAACCTTCCAGGAACGGAACTCCTGTTAGGGCAACAACACCAATACGCAGTCCAACTTCTTCAAGGCCACCAACTCCTCAAAGAACTACAGCAGCTTCATCTCCCACTGATCATCCAAATGACCATTTGGATCTCAACAAAAACAAGTTGTCTGAAAAAGAATTACAGATGAAAACAAGGAGAGAAATAAAGGCTCTTGGAACTCAGCTGGGCAAACTGAATATTGCTGCTTGGGCTAGTAAAGAAGAGGAGGAAAAGGCTGCATCTACTTTGCTTAAAAATGTGGGAGTTGAACAAGCAGCTAAAAATGTCATCGAAATCCGTGCAGCAGCTTGGGAGGAGGCAGAGAAAGCCAAGTATTCAGCAAGGTTATTTTTACTCAATTATTTATGCTTTCTAGCCTGGGGCCATGTTTCTGTTGTCATGAACTTCATATATTTTCTTCTTGTTTTGCACTGCAGTCCCTCTGGTCTACTTGTTGTGTAGGAGTTTCAACCCTTTGATTATAAAGCAAATAGAATGTTGTCCACGTGTAAGATTTTGATGCTTTGTCTGAATGTGTGAAGTTGACTTTCAAAGTTGATGAATTTCAAAAGGAGGAAATAAATGCCATGTGCACGCCTCAGTTGGGGCATATTTTGTTAGAAGGAAGGCAACCATCATACTTCCTGCAAGGAGGTTGACCGGAAGCATAGAAGTATGTTGATGCCTACAAGGCTACAAGATATCTGCAATTATTTTTGAAGTTCTAAGTGTGTACTGCTTTATGTGTGCTGCATTTAATTTTCCATTGATAACAAAGACATAACGGTGGGAACGGTGACATACCTCTATTCTGTATGGAATAATATGCGAGGAATTACCTGAGCTTAGTATAGCAAAATATGGCAGTTTTCAGAATACGGAATTCATTCGACCATAAAATTTCTTTCATTGTCTTGGTTCGGGTCCTCTGTGAACGACACTTTCAAAATGTTGCCTGAGAGATGGACTTTATTCTTATCTTACTCTCTATCAGGTTTAAACGCGAGGAGATCAAGATACAGGCATGGGAGAATCATCAGAAAGCAAAAACAGAAGCCGAGACGCGGAAAATTGAGGTATGGCTCACTTTTGCCATCAAAGATTTTATTCTTCATTGACATCTGGCTTTCTCTATTCATTTGCACTGCATAAACTTGCTACCTTTGAGTTAGGCGTGAAATGTTTGTCCCATTCCGGGCATTAATGGAGCTCTCCTGAAAAGCTTGTGGTTCCCGATTATTTAGTCTCGAAAACGTATGTTATTACTATGTGGGCTCCATTGCCCACTAGTCCAGCAATTGGAGGAAACACCCCTCTTCAGATCACCCTTGAAGCCAAGCATTAGATACATTTAGATAGCCCGGCTAACCACCACTACGAGTAGTTTTAATCACAAAGCCTAAATTTCTATGTGCATCTATATGAGTATCAACACTCATAAGTCGCAACACTTTTTCTCATGCAACTCATTCGCTTTCCGACCCACCACACTTGGATACAGCTCATCCTCTTGGGTAACATATTTATACAACCATGACAACACACAAACCACTACACGACGTACAGCTCGAACCACATGACAGCCACCTAGACCCCTACCTAGATGCCATGACCAACTCTAAACCATCAGGACCCCACTGTAGGTAAAGAAAAGAAGCCAAGATATTGAACTTTCCGAGATAATGGATCAATCACTGCTGGAATTGCCCTATAGCCGCTATTGATCCTCTCTCTTCCTGCATTATCCCTTTTATAAACCCTAGGTGCCTCCATATCTATATAGAAGGAAAAGGACCTACTCTCTCACTCTCTCTAAAATTTTATCAAGGCCCAAATTTCTTTCCCACTACCTCCTATTTAGTTAACAATTCCCTTGACTAGACCGTTTGTAAGAAAAAGAAACATGTCTCAGATACTAGGGCTGGGTAAATAGTTCACTAACGCCCTTCTCGTAGGATAGGGAGGGAATTTCGCATGGAATTCCAGACCTTAGAGGACTTCTAGCAGCTATATTACCTTCAATGTAATGAATTTAGGAAGGTAACATTCACTATTAATATGTGAAAGTCAATAAAATAGCCAATTTACAAACAAAATGCCGTGCCAATTTAGGAAGGTAACATTTACTATTTAGTATATGTATTATTGTAAAGTGATGAAAATGCATAAATGTTTGATCAATTCCTAGAAAAATTTTAGGCTACTTTGAAGGATCTATTGTGATGATTGTGACACAATTACACAAATGATATTGTGCTCCTAGGAGCAGAAAACGTTTTGGGGTTCCTCTTGGACTGATTGTTGGAAGAACTTACCAATTTACCATGTCGGATAGCACACAGAACCTTGCTTCTGTATGCAATCTATTGGCTGCATCCCGCATTACAAACGCGCTACCGATGGCAATAATGCACATGGGTTGGGTGTGAGTTTTGTACTTGGTTTGACTGTGCTGCTATTTTGACTTTTGTTCAAGGGGTGCACGATGTGATTTAGTTTTTTTCTTAGCAAAGAGTCTTACTGGGGCTTTAATTCGGCTAAACACAACATCCCTTCCGGTGGGCAAGGGAGGTAGTATACCCAGGACCGGCCTAGGAGTAAGCCCAGCAAGCCCTTGGGCTTGGGCAACCCTCGGGCCAGGGCAACAAGATTTTTTCTTTTTTTGATCATACATACTATATATATAATTTGCCGAAGATATTGCATGAATGATGCCTTGGGTTCACGGGTCAGAGGTAGTATACCCAGGACCGGCCTAGGAGTAAGCCCAGCAAGCCCTTGGGCTTGGGCAACCCCGGGCCCGGGCAACAAGATTTTTTCTTTTTTTGATCATACATACCATATATATAATTTGCCGAAGATATTGCATGAATGATGCCTTGGGTTCATGGGTCAACAACATGTGCTAAAAAGCATTGGGACATCAAGTCCAAACCTCTTCCCGTCCGCACCTCCCCTTTTCCTATCGAATTTCGATGATCCGAGCCGCTCAATATGATCAGAACGTGATTTTAAAGGTACTCGCGAGAAATCGACAAAAAAAACACCGGGAAGGGCTTCATCCGAATAGTTTTTGTTTGTATTTTATTGAACGATTCAATAAAAAACTGCTCAAATAAGCTCTTCCCGGTGTATGTATGTATGTGTGTGTGTGTGTGTGTGTGTGTGTGTGTGTATATATATATATATATATATATATACACACACACACACACACACATACATACACACACACATACATATACACTTTTTGAGAAAGCTCTTGCAAGAAGGATGCTATTGGGTTATTGGTCAACAGCTCATACTTAAGTCTCGAGGAATGTGGGTTCAACTCTTGTGCCCAACATTAGAAGTTTTTTTTTTTTTACCGTCTACTGAAACTAAGGCTCTGTTTGGAACCTAGGGAAAGAATAATAATTGGGAAGGAAAAACTAAGGCTCTGTTTGGAACATTGGGAAAGAATAGAAATAATTGAAAAATAAATTAGAGTAACTTGGAAGAAAATTGGAAAGGAAGTTGAATTGAGATTTGAAATTTTCCCTTTTTTTTAAGAACCAAACTAGGAAAGGAATTTTTTAAAAATTCTCTCTTTTTTTCCGGTCCACCCAGAGCCTAATAACAAATATTTGTCACTAAATATCTTTAGCTACATTTTTTAATAATATTTTTGTGACAATAATTTTGGTAATTGATTTTGGTACTCCACTTTTTGATAATCACACTCTAATATTTGTCTTCTAGTATTCAATATATATATAAAGACAAATATAGGAGTGTAGTTATCAATATTTAGAGTGCCAAAATCAATTCCCATAACTTTTTGTCACTAATATAGGTTAGTAACAATTTTTGCATGTCAATATAGGTCAATTTTCTTGTAATGTGATTTGAAGAATTTGCTTAACAAGAAGATGTTTTTTTAAATCAAATTGTGCTAATCATAAAGTACTAACTGGGTTTTCATTTTAATTTTGATTTTTTTGATGTAATTCAAACTAAAATCACATATAACCTCTCTTTTTTTACTTAAATGTTTTTTTTTTATTACTTTTATGACTACTATAGTAAGCGGGCAACAAATTTTGCGGTTAGGGCTTGGGCAACCCAAACGTCGGGGCTGGCTTTGAGTATGCCTCAGAGGAGCTAGTCACTCCTGGTCCGGAATGCATATACCAAAAACTAGAATAGCGAGGCTGCAAGGTTACCTTCCTAATGGTTGAAATTTGTTGATGTGTTTGAATAAGGCGTGAAATTGTTTTTAGCTGCTATTTGCTAGTTTGCCAGTTCCATGTCTCTGTCTATAGATGGTTCAGCCTTTCCGTTTGGGTTTATAATTTTTTTGGGAGAGTAATGCCTTTTAGCACGAATCAAGTAATGCCTTTTAGCATGAATCAAGTAATGCCTTTAGTACGAGTCCAATAATGCCAATCCTGCCGTTCATATCTTTAGACTCTTAAATATATGTCGTTTACTTATAAAAAAGAAATATTGAGTCCAATAATGCCAGCCACTGTAACAGTTATGTAGACAGTGAAACTTGTTTCTGTACCTATGTTTCATATGCTTAAAAGTTAAAAGATCTAATTCCGAAAAATATGACATTTATAATAATAATACGAATCTGATTTTTTTTTTTTAAATTACAAGCGGCATTTGTGAATCAATTGTAGGCATTTGGTTTGAAGCCTAAGGACTGGTAGAACTCTGCATTAGTTTGCAAGGAAATTTGAACCAAAACAAATTGTTTGCAAGGCATTGTCCCATCAAAAACCAGTTTTGTAGATGGTGAAACCTCTGTCTGAATTGTGATTGCGGACCTCTGAAGTTTAGATATTCTTTCTAACAAATGCTTGTGGTTTTCAGGTAAAGGTGGAAAGGATGAGGGGACGTGCACACGATAAACTCATGAACAAGCTAGCAGCTGCGACGCACAAGGCTGAAGAGAAGCGGGCAGCAGCCGAGGCCAAGAAAAACCGGCAAGCCAGTAAGACGGAGCAACAAGCAGGGTATATCCGCACAACGGGTCGTATGCCATCCTCACTTTCATGCGGTTGTTGCTGCTGTTAAACCTCTATGAACTTGTGTTGCATAGATTCCTTTATGTTTTTGCCTTTACTTTGTCCCTGTGGACATTTGACCGGTCATTGGAATGAAAGCTTTTTCTCTTTGGCATCAGTACCAACTACCAAGTACCCTCTTTTTTTCTTTCTTTTTCTTTTTTTTTTTTTGTGGTTTGAATCTGACAATAGCGGATCACAAAAAAAAAAATCTGGCAATACAATTATGGTAAACATTTATTTTATTTTATTTTATTTATTTTCCCTCTCCCCCTCTTCGGCATTATATTGCTCTGTTGGCTGGTTCTGTTCTTCAGCCCAATACACTGTTTTGGGTAAACCAAATGTACACCGCCCTTTGAGCAAAAAAGTTTTGGGTAAGCCAAGGCTAGCTTGTTTCCCACATTGAACAATTAGGACTTGTTTGATAATTTAAATTTAACATTTAAAATTGAATCAATTAAGTAATATTTCCTCCGTCTCTTTTTAAGTGTCCTGCTTTGTAACTCCAACTTATTAAAAAGACATCATCATTATACCTTTTACATCAACTTTTTCCTTCACTTTCTCTACTTACCCATCATCATTACACTTTTACTCACTAACTTTTCAAAATGGAATATACTTTTAAGGACAAAATAGACAATACACCAATTTTTACCTACTAATTTTACAAAATGGACACATATTAAAGGACAGCCCAAAATGGAATACTGGACTCTAATTAGGGGACGGATGGAGTAAGTGATTCAGTAAGTTTGATAACGATATTTTACAATACTTAACAAATTAAGTGCTACTTAAAATGTAGGCTAAAAAGTTAAAACATATTAAGTAGTTTTGAGCTACTTAATTCTGGCTGAATTATTGTGTAGTTGTATTTAATCACCATACCACAACCACTCTCACCACCACCACCACCACCACTCTTACAACCACTCCACCACCACTTCGCCACCATCACCACTACCACCACCACCACTCCACCATTACGCCGCCGTCCACCACCACCACTCCTCCACCACCACCACCACCACTCCCCTATCACTCCATCACCACCATTACCACATTGCCGCCACCACTACCACATCGTCACCGCCACCACCACCACAATACCACCATTGCATAACTATCACTTCACCGCCACCACTCACTGTCACCATTAGTACCATCTCTCCACCTCCACCACCACCGCCACCATTACACCACCACCACCACTCACTGCCACCGTTACATCACCATCACTCCACCACCACCATTACGCCACTATCGCCAGCACTCCAACACCACCACCATCGCCACCACTCTGCCACCACCAACACACCACCACCCCCTCAGAAATCTCAGGGTCAAGACTATCCTAAAGTACTCTCTCTCTCTCTCAAATTGTTGCTCACGTTTCAGGAATATAACTTTTTTATGTGCCCTACATAATTGTACCAAAAAAGGAAAAGAATTACCCTTCTTTTTTTCCCCTAGCAATTGGCTCTTTGTTTTGGGACAACTAAAAAAAGGGAAGAAGGAGCAACATTTTGGAACGAAAGGAGTAATAAGAAAGCGACATCCGAAGTTGATATGAAATACAAAAAGGCAAAGGGGTTCAAACTTTCTTGTCTCTCGGACCGGCCTCCGTAGAAGTTCAAGTTATCTCCGTCAAGGCTTGGTTTGGCTCTCGGTCTCAGGTCTGGTCCACACTCCACACCCAGACCATACCCAGAAATCATAAGCAGCGGTAAGCTTCCTTCACTCCACCTCTGTTTGGCAGCTTTGGCTGTTTGAGAATAAAACAAAACAAACGATTGGTGGCAAGTTCACTTTTCGATTCTTTTGGGATAGTTCGAACTTCCAAGTATGAGTTTTTTTTATTGGAAAAAAAAATTCTGCAATCACTTAAAATTCCAGAGAACAATTCCATTGATAGCAATACAATTACAGGATTGAACAAATTACAAATTACATAAGCAATAAACAGATTATAGAGAACGAGATACAAACAGAATTTTTGGGTCGAAACCGAGTCCTATGTGATACCACAGTCTCCTAAAGAAAGATTCGCCGCCTACCGTGGGTATTGTAGGATCTTGTTCGGTGTCTTCCTCCAAGGGTTGGCTCGGCTAAACTGCAAGCTGTCGGAACACCACCGTTGACTGCCTTGGCGAACTAACTACTGCATGTCTCTCTCTCGCACAAAGAACGAATTCCAGAGCTCTCAAAGTCGGTGAATTTTCTGGTGCAGAATGAAGAGAGGACTGCCCATTATATACTACTCAAGAGCCTTTGAAAACAGCCAGGAAATGAATACGGGAATCGAATACTCAGCCTTGAATAGGAGAGAAACAATACACAAAACTGCCAAAATAAATGGCAGGTGCAAATGCCAGCATTAACCTCTATTCATGAGGTATTATTCAGCCAAAAACTGTTGGAAAATTGAATAGCCTCGTCCAGCTTCAACGAACCAACAGGAGTCCTTTTGGTTGTCTCGGTAGACCCTCTAAACATCCCAATTATCATTCACAAAATCAGGAAATTTTCCAACAATTTTAAGCTTTCTTGGGTTCCGAGTATAACTTATCTTCTTTCTGTTACTGTTGTTTTCCCTGCATCAAAACAAGAAGATTCCACGAGTATGTTATTTTTTTTCTTTGGTCCATTGATATTTTCCTTCTGAAAACTAAAAATTTGTGCTGCGACAGATTGAATTGGTCTTTGTATCGGGGGAAATTGTTTTGACATTAACATTACTAGCGAATGCCCGTGCCTAGAGGGTTTTTTTTTTTAGCAAAGTGTTTGACTTTGAAATGGCTCAAGGACTGAGCGGGCGTGCCAGGACTTGTCGCGTCCAACGTAAAGGACTGAGTGCCCCTTTTCTGACTTCTTAACCGTGAGGGCGAAAGTGCTGCAACCTAAGGGCTGGATTGCAGTGTTGGTTCGTGGTTTTGCCTCTACGAGCGAGAACTTAATAATTTCCTAACCGTGTAGGAAAAGAAGTAACAACGTAGAATAACTTTGATATATCATAATAACAAAGTTGGGGATACAAGAGAGATATGAATAACTTTATTACGTCGTAGTAATAAAGTTGAGGTACAAGAGATATAGAAAACTCGAACTACTTGGAGAAGTAATTGAGTGAAGGTGAGAAAAGTGAGATAATTGCTTCACTGGGAAGGTTTTGGTTTTTAAGCAGTTGAGCTTGATTGGTGTGTGGACCTTTTTTACTTCTTTGCTTCTAATATTTATAGGCCACGGCATTGCATGCAAAAGGATTTGCTGGCCTTCTTGTCGTGATGACACGTGTCCCATGTAACTCCTCCACTTGTGCATTTCATGGGATAATGGGCAGTTGCTGTAAGTTGCCCATGTTCTTTTTCCATCGTGGGAGGTTTATTGGGAGTGAAAAAATAATTACCCACATGTCAATTCTTGATCATGGGCAGTTGAGAGAATAATGGGCCATGTATTTCTTCTCCACTCCCTATTTCCATGGGTGATTTGACAAATAATTGGCCATGTCATCCCTTTTTCCGTGCGCATTAACGAATATTGGGCTAATTTGACTAAGTTAAATAGCCATGTGGCAGCCATTCCCATTTCTTCATTCTTTTGCTCCTCATGGGTTTCTATCAGATACAAAACAAACGATAATGGGCCCTGTTGTAACGACCCTGATTTTTGGTCAGTAAAAATTTCGTTAAATATTTGAATTTTTATTGATTACTTGAATTTGCTTTGATTTACTTTTAAAATCCTATAATTTGTCGTAATTACATTTTTGACCCTTGAATTTATTTCTTATTAAGTTATTTATTTAAATTGGTTATATTGCTTTAATTTCCGATAGTTTGTCATAACTGCAATTTAGCCCTTGAACTATCGTTTCTGCACTTTAGCCCCCCTTAGCAAGTCTAACTAGCTTCTAACCAGTCCGGTTAGAAGAACCAAATTGGAAAGCTATCTTGTTACTTCAATTGGACCGTTTTGCCCCTCATTGAACCTTTTTAACCCTAGTTAAAGAATTGGATATTCTTTTTCTTTTAATTATTTTGGTTTTATTCTTTGTCCATTGGACAAAGATTGTTAGGGGAATTATTATCCATTGGATAAAAGATTAGTCTTTCACCAAAGTACCATGAGTTATTAATTTAACCTTTTCTTTAACCCATGTGATTAAGTTCACACTACTTTAAGTAGAAAAAGTACTTAGTACTAGATTCTCCTAAGTACTTTTATTTATTTTTCTATTAGGGTTTTTGATCTACCTAGTGTACAAGGTACATAGATGTATATTATTCTAGTACATGGGAGATTAAATTAATACCCTAAGTACCATGTGCTCAATTTATGGTTTAAAAGAGAATCCTAGCCTTTAAGGGCTATTTTTGATCTTAAGTACAAAAAGTACTTAGATTTTATTGTTGCTTGCAATATATATACATATATATGTACCATGAGAGAGCAAGAGAGGAGAGAGGGAGAGAGAGAACCGTGAGAGAGAGAGGGCCGGTTGGAGAGAGAGGAGGGGAGAGAGATATGTTTGTACAATGCCATTGAACTTCCATTGTACAACAATATTCTTGGGTGGTTGATTTTCCAAGCAAGACTTAACTTCCAATTGTCCTCTCTTGTACATTTTGTATTTGTTTAAGCCTAAGACTCTTGTACTAATCTCATCTCCACCATTGGATTGTCCAAGATCAAATCCTTGGTACACCATAGCCATGTAAACCTAGGATTCTAACCTTGATTTTCCATGTGAACACTACTTTTTAGACAAAAAAAAGATGAGTTGTAGAGAGAGAGAGAGAGGGGCCGGCCATGATGGAGGGAGGGGGAGCCTTTGCCTATAAATAGAGAGCCATTCCATGCTTGAACTCACACCTCAAAGCAATAGCTCTTCCTTCTCTCTAAAAATTCAAGAGTTCTTAGTTCAAAAATTCAAGAACTTTCTTTGTTCTTGAGAGTTCTTGAGCGAAACCACTAAACCACTCCCAATACCACCCAACGATCCTTAAAGTAGTTTAGTGAAAGTTAGGAAGTTGTTTCTAGGAAAAGAAACGCAAATCTTTTCCTTTCGAAGCAATCCGAGGGCCGTTACGCCGCCGGAATCAAACCGACGTCCACATCCACCGCCTAGGAGAACGGTAGTGATCCTTACCTAATTTCCAAGTGCTTACTCTAATTTCAATAAGTAGCTATAGTCTTTCTACTTGAAATCTCTACTTACTTTCCAAAAGTTTAAAAAGTCACTTGATTGTAGATGAAACAGTAAAAATGTATGATTATGTCGTTTTTGAGATTCGAGTATGCTATGTGGACTTAAATGTTCTTGATATACTATTTCGAAGTTGGATTGAATGCATGTTGTATGTAAAGTCCCACATGCGGAGTCTTGCATGAGAACGTGACACGAAAACCGAGAAAAGTAGAAACATGGCACCTAGGGTGTATTTAACAAGGAAGTTGTGTTTTCCCGATTGGAAAATATCTTAGAAACTACATAATGACCATTTCGAGGGTATTATGTACGTGTGTGTGTGTTCCAATGGGAATCCGGAATAGCGGAACCATTGTGAGGTTGTGTGTGTTCCCATGGAAAACCGGACCGGTGGAACCATGGTGAGGTATAGCTTGGTTATCCGCGGAGAGGAGCCAATGCATATGTGTGCCAATGGGAACCCGGCGCGGCGGAACCATTGTGAGGATACTCGGGAACCCGGCGCGGCGGAACCGAGGTTGGGTGAGTTAAAAAGGTGTTTTTGAAAAGGGGTAATAACGACATGGTTCACGATGAGTCGACACCAACGGAAATCATAAAGCAATTGTTAGCGCTATTGTCTTTTATCACTGCTTATGTACTTATCATGTGGAAATCGATGCTAGTATCAGGATTATACTACTGAGCCTTCGTAGCTCACGGTGTTACCTTGTGGTGACCCTGGCATATTATATGGGTGGCGACGCCGGTATAATATGTCAGAATTGATAGACGAACAGGACGAACTATTCACTTTGGAGGCGTTCGGAGCCGAGGAGCGGGCTAGGATGGAGAAGCAAGAAGAACTATAGTTAGGAACCCTAGATCCCTTTGTTATTTGAGTAAAAGTACTTTTGTAAGATTTATGATGTAATAACGAGCTGGACTCGCTTCATTTTTATAATAAAATGTTTTATTTAACGTACCCAAAATTCGGGGCGTTACACCTGTGAATACAAAGGCTTATTCACTGATTGGGCCTTGATTTGAACTTATAATTAATTCAACCCATGGTCCCTGATCTCAAAGCATAACTAGATTGAATTAAAACTAACTGGGCCCAATCAAAACTATCTTGGCCCATTAATTTTAATTCAATACATCTCTACTTTTAGGCCATTCAACCCATGGTCCCTGATCTCAAAGCATAACCAGATTGAATTAAAACTAACCGGGCCCAATCAAAACTATCTTGGCCCATTAATTTTAATTCAATACATCTCTACTTTTTGGCCCAAATTAATTAAGCAACAATTAAATGGCCCTCCAATGCTTGCCCAGGACTAGGTGCCAAAAACGGGTGTAAACAATGCCCCCCATGCCTTGATCTTGTTCAAGATCTAGGCTTGTAACTTAGGACAGAGTACTATTTTTGGCAAACCAAACGAGTCCTTATCGCTAGATTTGAAAAATAATCAGGCTTATTTTGCCCAAGAATTTTTCAAAAATTCAAATGTTTAAACTTAAAAAGATAATCAGGCCATAATAAGCCTAACAACTTTTCAAGTTCCAAAGTATATCTCTTAATTGGATTTGGACTCCCACTTTGAATTGAACCAAATCCCAACAACTTCCAAGATAGAAACCCCAACGAGGAGTCCTATCGCCAACAGCAATCATCAGCCTTTTAGGCCTAGGGGACACGTTTTGACGCCCCAGGCTTTGCATTGGCTGCCATGCAGTCTTTTCAATCGCTAGGACTTCCTCGGGTTAGCCAAGAGTCCCACGCTTGGGTTAATTCTTCAGTCTTGATCAAAGAGAGAGAGAGAGAGAGAGAGAGAGAGAGAGAGAGAAAAACCATGCCGCCCCTGAAGTCTTGCACCGTCTTCCATTAAAACTTCATTCTTGACCTTTCATTCTCTCTCTACATCTTCTCTGCTTCTTCTTTTCTTGCACAAACTCGACCCAGAAAAACCCTCGACCTTCATTGTTCCCGTCTGTGCTTCTGATCTTTAACAGAAATGGCTACCCACAAAGCCCACACACCACCTCCAAACCCTAACAGCCTCGCCATACAAATTCGTAAGATTTTGGTCGACGAACACATAGCGATCACCAACGACGTCTTGGTACTCGCTAACGTTGATCGGGTTGGCCTTGGCCCAACCTTCCAGTTGGAATTTCCTTCTCAACTCGCTCCGATGTACCCACTGGCAGAGGAAGTTCTTCCATTTGAGTCTCCATGCCTCGATTGGGCTCGATTCTCCACCGACATTCCCAATCGACTCTGGCACAGGCTTGATGCTACGTACGTGGAGTGGCTCGATCGAATGCTGGAGGCAAAAGGCGATCTGTGGAGACAGATAGGAATCCGTGATGCTATCCTTCTCAGTAGGTCCTTGATAGACATGGACAAGCACGTTTTTCTTGTCGCTTTCTCAGTTCTGGTCAGTCACCACCAACTCCTTTCATTTCAAGGTAGGCCTTATGAGTCCTACCCTTCAGGATATTGCTTTCTTGACAGGCCTCTGTCCTCACGGGATTGAGGCCAACTACTTTCTGTCCCAAAAAACCCCCTACTTTGAGTATAAGGAGCCCCTGTCTTTCTCACCCTTCATCAACCATTATGCTAGAAAGGGACCTGTTGAGGATGGCGAACACGTCGCTTTCCTCCTTTACTGGTTAAACAAGTTCATATTTTGCGTGTCTGCCAATAGGGTTACCGAGGACTTTATAGATCTGGCCTGTGCCCTAGCTTCGGGGCAGAAGCTGGCACTAGGCCCTTTAGTGTTGGCCCATCTTTACCAAGGCATGAAGGAACTAATAAGCAACAAGTTCATTTTCGCTCCTGGTCCTCTGTGGATCATCACCCTATGGCTATGGTCTTATTTCCCCAAACTCGCCCCACCCATGAACAAGAATTCAGAAAACACTTGCTATGGACTCTATTATGTTGACATCCGTGGCCCTAGGTATGCCTTTGGTGTCTACTTCAAGTTTTTCTACCATGAACTCGTGAGTGTGGGAAAAAATTGGATGCCCTTTGTGAGAGATATCGTACCTTGGTGGTTAAAAAGAGGTGCATCAGACCCAGGAGATGATTATGATGACCATATGGAAGTCTGGACGAGCTTCTTGATCTCTAGAGACCTTATGTACGAAATGGCCTTTACCCCAACAAACTATAAGTGTGGAGTGGAATATTACAATACAGCCCAATTTGCTAGGCAATTTAGCCTGTGTCAGCTCACTCCTGTGCCTCCATATCAGTCCTTGAATGAGGACTTTACTGACAGGCCTGTGATCCAACCAAGAGATCTGGAAAAAGTTAGGAATCTTCTCCTTGAGTCCAGGAAAACTTTCGCCCTTCACCCCTATGTTGAGCATACGGACAATGGAGCAAAATTCGATAGTTGGTGGGGAAACTATACCAAGATGCACTTCTCAGCTCCATATCTGGATATTCTTACCAATATTCTGCCCCATCCTACTGGAGCGCCTGAACCTGGCATAACCCTTCCGTTGCAACAAATCCGTCCTCCCCTGGCCTCAAGCGTCAAGAGAAAAGGTAATGTTAAGAGGCATGTTTATGCTTTAATTTCCCTAAGCCTCCCAAGATCTAGAGTGATTTCTTCCCTTGCTGGCAAGTTCAGAAGATGAACCAAAGGAAGTCTCTGCAAATCCTCCTACCCAAAGGTCCAAAAGGGTGAAGACCACAGCCAAGAAACAATGGCCAAAGGTATGAACTCTTGAACCCCTTGCTCAGTCCTTCAGGATAAAGGTAATTATGCCTTCATCTCTTTTGTAGGCCTCTGAGACAGTGGTTGCTGGTAGGACAAGAAGTAGTGCTAAGACCAGTTCTCCTGAAATCGATCCTTCGGGCAAGGTCTGTGCTCTTCTTAGTTCTTCCTCTTATGCTCTATTTGAATGTTCCACTAACTTTCTTTCTTACAGGCCACCTCCTAGGGTGAGGAAGGGCAAGCAGAATCGGCTCCCTCCAAGAAGAAGAAGTTGAGAAAGAAAATTTCAACACCAGCTGATTCTGAAAACACCAGTGTCTACCACTGAACACAATCCAATCGTAAGGATGTACTGTGACATAAAATTCCCAGCATTTATGGCCCCGTATTACCATAAACTCCCTCTTGTTTTCGATCCCCAGGAACTCGATGATTACTTTGAAGAGGTAGTGGAAGCAGAAGAGAAAGGACTGGACTTGCCTGAGCAAGAGCCTGAACATGAAGAATCGTCAAGGACTCCAGAGAAACCTAGGTCTCCAATCACCCAGTCTACTCCACCACTTGATCTCGCAATTGAAGCTGAGTTCGTCAATGTGGTAGAAGAGGAGGAAGATGAAGATCTGGATTCCTTGTTCAAATTTGCCCAGGATCTGCTGAAAGCAGCTACCTCTGGCACCTCAGGCAGTGGGCTTGGCTCAACCTCACAATCTCAGTTCTCATCAGAAGAAGTCTCTGAAGCCAAAATAGCCCTCAGAATGGCCTTACTTCAGAACTTCAAGGCGGTAGCTCATCCTGCCAGGGCTTCAAACATCAAAAAGGCCATGGACGTATTGGTAAAGTCCTAAGCCTTGGGGGTGGAAGAGGCTTCACTCCAGCATTTTCAAAAAGAATTCCCCAATATGATCAAGTCCCATGACTCATCTACCGATGAGCTTAGCAAGATATATTCCAAGCTATCAGAGTTGGAGGCTGTTGACGTGGAACTTACCAGGTTCAGCACTGAATGGATCCGGCTGAAGGAGGACATCAAGACCAATGAAGCAAACATCACTGCTACCTCCACAGAAATCCAGGACCTCAAGGGTAAATTGGCACAGGCTGAAGGTCATCTAGACTGTCTTCGAAAGGAATCCAAAACTCTGGCCCAACACCATGATGAACTGAAGGCTGGATCTAAGAGCCAGAAGATGAAATTGAACCTGCTGGTTGAGGAAATGCCAAGTCTCTGTGGCCAGCGGGAATCACATGAAGCTCAACTTGCTAGCCTTGACACCTCTTGGGAGAATCTCAAAAACAGTCTTGAAGGCCTTTGATAGGTCTTGATTTCTAAGAACTCACTTCTTTCTTTTGATTTGGGCCTGTAATAGCTTTGAATTTGTGCTCTTTTGTGCCTGGCCTAGAACTTTTCTTTAAATGGCCAAAGGCACTGGTTTGGTTTGATGATATACGGCCTGAACTTGAGGCCTTTATGAATTTTGCATAATAGGTATCACGGCCTCCGTTCAAGCCTTGCCATGAAATTTTTCTAAGGTTTGTTAGATTGGATTTCCCCAAAATCTCTCATTTCCCACATAGTGCGATAATGGTGTTTTAAGTACTTCCCATTTGTTAAATGCTTAAACAAACCGCCATTTAAGTCCATAAGAAGATAGACATTACCTCTAAGGACTTGAGCAATCTGGTAAGGTCCTTCCCAGGTTGGAGACCACTTGCCATATCTTGGATTCTTTTCCCCTAAAGGAAAGACTGCCTTCCAAACTAAGTTACCTTCAGTAAAGCTCTTCTTTCTTACGCGTTTGTCATAAGATCTAGCAACTCTTCTTTTCTGGACCAACATGTGGTCGAGGGCTGCAAGCCTAACCTCGTCCAAGTCCTCAAGTTCCATCAGCAAGGCCTAAGTGTAACCTGCAGGAGTGAGGCCATGTTGATATGCTATCCTTGCTGACTTTACTGCTACCTCCATTGGTAGGACTGGATCATGCCCATATACCAACATATAAGGAGTTACATTGATGGCTTCCTTCTTTGAGGTTCTATAAGCCCATAAGGCCTTATAAAGTAATTCGTGCCAGGCCCTTGGGATATCTTCCACCATTTTCTCTATAATGTTGACCAAAGTCCTATTAGTGGATTCAGCCTGGCCATTTCCTTGTGCATAATAAGGGGTAGAATTGGAAACAATGATATTTTGTTGTGCAGTAAAATTGATCACTTGTTCTCCCATGAATGTTGTGCCTCTATCTGCAACCAAGAGTTCAGGCAGTCCAAACCTATGGATGATTCTCTCCTTGATCACTTTGATTACCTCTTGTTGATCCACAGATTTTAATGGCACGGCTTCTGCCCATTTAGTGAAGTAATCCGTGGCTACCAAGATGTAAGTATGATTTCCAGATGAAGGACGATAGATTTTTCCAATCACGTCAAGGGCCCAACCCCTAAATGGCCAAGGTTTGACCACAGCATGATAATCAGCTGCAGGGACACCCTGAATTGGGCCATGGGCTTAGGGCTGACATCCTTTGGAAAAACGAATACAATCCTCTAAAATAGTTGGCCAATAGTATCCATACCAGCCATCTTATCTTTATCCCTAATTGATGGGCTCCACAGATTCCTTCATGGACTTCACTCATGACCCTCATGGCCTCAGGGTGCCCTAGGCATCTTAAAAGTAAGTCATCCTTGGGGCTCTTCTTGTATAATTCATCCCCCACAAGAATGTAACTCATGGCTTTCCTCCTTACCTTCCTAGAGGCCCTGTGATGAGGCCTCTTAGGAAAGAAATAATAGGTGTACGCCAATCGTTCTTAGGCTCATCATCTGATTCTTCACCTGTGAAGTCAGAAGTAAATACCTCCAATCCTAGACCTCTCCTTCTAACAGAAGGTAGCAATCTCTTTTGGATTGTGATGATCTTGTGGATCGTTTCTGGAGCTAGCTTCAGACCTGTTGAGGCCTGAGCCAAGCTGTTGGCTTCAGTGTTCATACTCTTTGATACGTGCGTGACAGTTACGTTATCAAAATCTTGAATTAATTGCATTGCTGCCATATAATAACGAGCTAAGTCCTCGCTATAGCATTTGAATGTTCCTGCCAAGTGATTGATGACAAGGTTTGAATCCCCAATAACCTTTACATCTCTGGCCTCCAAATCCCTAAGGATTTCAAGGCCTATAACCACTGCTTCATAATTGGCTTGATTATTTGTACATGGGAAATCAAATTGAAAGGACAATTCAGTCCTCAGGCCTTTGGGAGAAATAATAATTACTCCACAGCCTGAGACCTCCTGAGTCCTTGATCGGTCAAAAAGCAGTATCCAAGGAGTGAGAGATATTTCAAGAGCGTTCAGTCCTACCTCAGACTCATCGCCGATATCCACCATGGATGATCAGCAAGAAAATCTGCTAAGGCCTTGCCTTTCACAGCTTTTTGAGGCACATATTGAAAATTGAATTCCATTAGAGCTAAAGACCATTTGCCAATTCGGCCTCTCATGATTGGCTAAGAAAGCAAGTACTTAACTAGGTCTGTTTTACTCCTAATGTAAACCAAAACAGGAAGCATGTAGTGCCTCAATTTTATTGCTGAAAAGTACAAGGCAAGATAAATCTTTTCAATAGGAGTGTATCTCCTTTCACAACGAGTCAACAACCTACTTAAATAATAAACTGCCTGTTCCTTTCCTTGAGTGTTATCTTGAGCTAAAAGGCTTCCAATAGAGCCTTCAGCTGCTGAGATGTAGACCTTCAACGGCCTGTTCTTGATGGGAGGCATAAGGACTGGAGCCATTGCTAAGTAACCTTTGATCTCGTCAAAGGCCTTCTGATGGTTTTCCTCCCAAACAAAAGCGTCATGGTCCTTCAACTTCAAGAGTGGAGAAAAGACCTGAACCCTTCCAGCTAGGTTTGAGATGAACCTTCTCAAGAAGTTGAATGAACCCAAGAGCTTCTGCAACTCCTTCTTGGTGGTAGGAGGCTTAGCTTCCATGATTGTTTTGGCCTTGTTTTCGTCAACTTCAATCCCTCTGTTGTGGACCAAAAATCCAAGGAATTTGCCTGCGGAAACTCCGAAGGCACACTTCAAGGGGTTTACTTTCAAATCGAAACTGTTGCATTCTCAAGAACGACCTCCTCAAGTGTTCCAAATGTTCATCATAGGACTGAGACTTGACCACGATATCATCAATGTAGATCTCCATGAAATGGCCAATGAAATCATGAAATATGGCGTTCATTGCTCGCTGGAACGAAAGCACCTGCATTCTTTAGGCCGAAGGGCATTACGACCCACTCAAAGGTTCTTAGGGCTCCAGGACACCTAAAAGCAGTCTTAGCCGTATCGGCCTCGTCGATAAAGATCTGGTTGTAGCCAGAATGACCATCCATGAAGGACAAAACCTTGTGACCAGAAGCTCCATCCACTAACTGATCTACCACGGGCATTGGATACTTGTCCTTTGGGGAGGCCAAATTCAAGTTTCTGAAGTCTACACACACTCTGACCTTGTCGTTCTTCTTAAGGACTGGCACAATATTAGAGAGCCAAGTAACATACCTGGCTGTACGTATGAACCCAGCATTGAAGAGGCATTCGATCTCCTCCTTGACCTGCAAATAGACCTCATTGGACATCCTCCTTGGCGGTTGCTTGAAAGGTCTGAATTCTGGTTGAATAGGCAGCTTGCGCTCCACTAGGTCTCTGGACAAACCTGGAAGCTCTTCGTAGGTCCACGCAAAACAGGACTTGAATTCCTTTAAGAGCTGGATGAGCTTCTCCTTCACGTCCTTTGGCAGAAGTTGGCTAATATATACAGGTTTGGGATTCTCTGAATCTCCCAAATCAACTTCTACCAAAGGGTCTTGTACATCAGCCTCTAAATCATCCAACTTTGTTGGGGCTGCTTCAAGGTCTTCCAAGAGGATTTCATCCAGATCTTCAACCAGGTTTTCGTCCTCATTGATTACTTCGGCCGCACAGGCCGACAAATCTTCCTCTGACTCTTGACTTCCCATCAGCCTCTTCTATAGTAAATAGGCTTTAAACTTTGATAATGTGGTCCGAAGGGCCACATGCTTCTTTGTTTCTGAAGGGCTTACTGACATTGAGAAGGGCATTTGGATGAAGCTATAATCGGCCTGCTTGACTCCGAAATCATTAGACCGATTAATTCTTGAAAAAGTGTCTTCATTTCTTCAGCTGACTTGTTGTTATGAATGGGGGCTATTCTGTGGCGGCCATACTTGTAAAGGCCTGCCACCTTCATTGGACCAACCCCTTCATCATATAGGTGGGCCTCGGCATGGTTAGTAGAGGCCTTGAAAGGTCTATGGTCAGCCCATATCACCTCCACGTCGTCTTGATTCCAGAAAATAAGACATTGATAAAGGGTTTAGGGGACCGCTAGACAGGAGTGAATCCAATCTCTCCCCAATAGAACGTTGAAGGAAGAGTGAGAATTACAACAAAGAAAGGTGTTATTATGGTCTTAGACCCTATCATTAAGTTTATGAACAAAATAACTTGGCATGTTGTCTCCTTCCTAGTGAAATCAGTCAAGGTGGCATTGCATGAGACTAGGTCTTGATCAGTCTTGTCAAGCTTCTGCATCATGGATTTAGGGATGAGATTGGCTGCTGACCCATTGTCTACCAAGATACGGTTAACTGGCATCCCATCAAGGCAACCAGCAATATACAAGGGCTTAATGTGTTTAGTTCATCATGGGACTTGGCCTCTCAAAGATCACGCTAGCTGCACGATCTTCATTCTTCTCTTCGGTTTCATCCTTCAGCACAATCACTGAAGGCTCATTCAGTCCTACCAAGAAGGACTCGTTGAGAATCTCCGTTGTCTGCCCCATCTCTACAACATCTCCCTCTAAGCTGTTGGAGTGTTGTCTTTGGCTTCTAGATCTGCTGGTAAGAATACAATCATGTTGCATTGCATATTAGAACCCTGTCCAGGCACAAACACCTTAGCCTGTGGATTTAACTTTGACTTGCCCCCCGAGTCTGGCCTCTTTGGTTCAAGGGCTGTCTTCTGGGGCAAAGTGATTTGCCTCGGTGAAGGCTGAATCCTAGCTTCTTTAAGAGTTCTTTCCAAGAGAGGCTGTTTCTTGGATACAGCAGCTTGCTTTGCAAATAGTTGGGTAATAGCCTATTTGTTTGTTTTCCCAACAGGGAGTTGCTTCTTCGGTAAAGGCCTTGGAGGAGGCTCAATGATAGCCCCTTCCACAGTCCTTTCCAAGGGCTTGTATACTCTTTTAGCCTTAGGTTTTTCAACCATAGGCTCTTCTACTGGGGCTTCCACCCTCGCTTCTTCTTTAGAGTCATCTTCAATCATTCGGTCATCCAGTAGATCCGTTTCTTCCTCGGCCCTTCGAGCTGCCTGCCTGAATCGTTGGCGGCGCCTCTTTTGAGATCTGGACAACGGTGGAGGTTTGGATGGAAACTTGGGATGTTCAACCCTGTGCCACTCATTTGGGGGAGTGGCTGGAGGTTTAACAGCCTTTGGCTTGTCCTTAGAGGGAGCGGATATCCTCAAGTTGACGAGCTCATCTTCAATTTCAATCAACCCTGGCTGAATTCGGTTGAACACAGATTCACGTACCACCCTTCTCCCTTTAGACCTATGAAGCTCCTTAGGACTTGGTTCAGCCCTTCCCACGATAATGCTATTTAGGACTGGCTTGCTAGGACTGGCATGGTGTCCACACTCTGCACACACCATAGAGCAGGTTGGTCTCTCGGGTTTCTTCACTCCTGGAGGCCTGGACCACCATGAGTTCTGCTTTTCAAACCTTCTAACCCACTCAGTCCTGACCTCTCCTTCATCATAATAGGAATCCCAGCACCTGCCTTGGCTGGACTTGTACACTGCTCTAGAAGGGGCCCCCAAACTTATCTTCTGCCTAAGAACAGTCCTAGGCATGTCCCTCATGTTGATAGAGACCATATTTGTACTCAGCCCTGAAGGAAAGGGATTGCCATCCCCCATGGGCTGCTTGTCTTTTTCGGGAAATTTGAACTCTCTCCGCTCGATTTTGTCCTGGATATCATTTCTAAATACTATGCAGTTATTAGTAGTATGACTCCAGGAATTGTGATACTTACAATACTCTTTGCCCTTCAGTTCTTCCAGGGTCGGAATCTTATGACCAAAGGGCAATTTGAGCAACTTGTCAGCCAGGAGTTGATCAAAGATAGCTTCAGCCCTACCCACGTCAAAAGTATAGGTCCTGGTTGACTTATTAAAAATGCTCTGGACTGGCTGCTTTGTGGGTTCCATCTTGACAAAGGCCTTGCAAACGTATGGCTTTTTGTTGACGATTTCAGCCACTGCAACGTCTGGGTCTGCCTCTGCTTCCACTGCAGCAACCTCGTAATTAGGGTCACGGTAATACGTTCTCTTGGATGCTGTCTTCATGTCCTGCTTTTCTGCTAAGAACTTTTCATAATGAGGGGCCTTGGAAGATAACTCAAATAAGTCTCTGAATTCTGTCAAATAAAACTTCTTCTTCATTTCAAAGCCCAGGCCGTTTAATGCTATACGCACGTATTCAGCCTCAGGAAGGACTATCTTGCATTTGAATCGAGCAGTCTTGAAACGTAAGAGGTAGGACTCCACAGACTCTAGATGGGTTTGACGATAGCATGAGAGGTCCACCAACGTCACTTCTGGTTCTACCCTGTAGAACTGCTGGTGGAACATCTCCTCTAATTGTGCCCAGGTCTGCACCGAGTTAGGTGACAAGTTGATGTACCAAGTGAAGGCTGCCCCAGTAAGAGAATTGGGAAAAAGCCTCAACTTCAGTGCATCAATGGTTCCAGTCTCTCCACATTGAACTTGAAACCTGGCAACGTGCTCCACCGTTGACTGCATGCTCTCACCATTAAAGGTCTGAAATTCTGGGACTCTATAACCCTTTTGGAAAGGTGTATTGTCCACCTCCTCGGTATGAGGCTTCCTATACATTGGCCTTCCCAAAGGTCTGAAACTAGGTCATAACTGCTCCTGGAGCAGGTTCAAGACTTGATCCCTTCCCATGACTAGGTATGGCCCAGGAGGCGGCCGTGGGTGCGCCTCTTGTGCTTGCTGGTTCTGGGCTGGACTTGCCCCCCGAGTATCAGAGCCTTTCCAGAGCCCTGGCCTCCTTGCAAAGGCCTTCTGTCTGTCTTGTCAGGATTGTTTTGGTCCTCGACCAAAACAAACCTTTGATCGTTATTCGGAGGCGTCGAAGCTCCTCCAATCACGACTCCCTTCTCTTTTTGCCCCCCGAGTGCAGGGCTGTTAGACAAAGTAGCGTGATAAAGCGTCTGAGGATGTGGAGGAACCCCCAATAAGCCAGCTTGGTCTTGATCATTGCCAAAGACACCAAACTGTGGAAAGCCCTGCTGCTGAGGAACAAGCGGTAGCCTCTCTGTAAGCGTAGCAACCATTTTGTTGACTACTATGGTCAGACGTTCCAAGGAATGAGTGAACGATTGCGAAATTGACTGCGTAACGTTGTGGGAGATCTCACTCCTACCCTAAACATATAATTTTTGACGCTGTCGGTAGCGTCGCTAAGATCTTGAGCGCTGATCTGAGGACCAGCTTCCTCGAGTAATGGCACATCGACTGCCACTC
The DNA here is from genome assembly GCA_019656295.1 of Rhododendron mucronatum var. ripense. Lineage (NCBI taxonomy): Eukaryota > Viridiplantae > Streptophyta > Magnoliopsida > Ericales > Ericaceae > Rhododendron > Rhododendron mucronatum. The sequence continues at coordinate 3,166,003 of BPLT01000009.1, read as the reverse complement.
CCTCAGGACTCCATGGTGGATCTAGGATGGGTGAATCCGGTTGTTGCCGTTGTTGCGGCTTCTTGACCATGATAAAACCCTTAGACGATTAGGGTCCCACTGGGAGTGCTAAAAAGATGTTTGACTCCGAAATGGCTCAAGGACTGAGCGGGCGTGTCAGGACTTGTCACGTCCAACGTAAAGCCCCTTTTCTGACTTCTTAACCGTGAGGGCGACAGTGCTGCAACCTAAGGGCTGGATTGCAGTGTTAGTTCGTGGTTTTGCCTCTACGAGCGAGAACTTGATAATCTCCTAACCGTGTAGGAAAAGAAGTAACAACGTAGAATAACTTTGATATATCGTAATAACAAAGTGGGGGATACAAGAGAGATATTAATAACTTTATTACGTCGTAGTAATAAAGTTGAGGTACAAGAGAGATAGAAAACTCGAACTACTTGGAGAAGTAATTGAGTGAAGGTGAGAAAAGTGAGATAATTGCTTCACTGGGAAGGTTTTGGTTTTTAAGCGTTGAGCTTGATTGGTGTGTGGACTTTTTTTTCCTTCTTTGCTTCTAATATTTATAGGCCACGGCATTGCATGCAAAAGGATTTGCTGGCCTTCTTCTCGTGATGACACGTGTCCCATGTAACTCCTCCACTTGTGCATTTCATGGGATAATGGGCAGTTGCTGTAAGTTGCCCATGTGCCTTTTCCATCGTGGGAGGTTTACTGGGAGTGAAAGAATAATTACTCACATGTCAATTCTTGATCATGGGCAGTTGAGAGAATAATGGGCCATGTATTTCTCCTCCACTCCCTATTTCCATGGGTGATTTGACAAATAATTGGCCTATGTCATCCCTTTTTTCCGTGGGCATTAACGAATATTGGGCTAATTTGACGAAGTCAAATAGCCATGTGGCAGCCATTCCCATTTCTTCGTTCTTTTGCTCCTCATGGGTTTCTATCAGATACAAAACAAACGATAATGGGCCCTGTGAATACAAAGCCTTATTCACTGATTGGGCCTTGACTTGAACTTATAATTAATTCAACCCATGGTCCCTGATCTCAAAGCATAACCAGATTGAATTAAAATTAACCGGGCCCAATCAAAACTATCTTGGCCCATTAATTTTAATTCAATACATCTCTACTTTTTGGCCCAATTTAATTAAGCAACAATTAAATGGCCCTCCAATGCTTGCCCAGGACTGGGTGCCAAAAACGGGTGTAAACACAAAGTCTACTTTCACCCCATGTTGCGGATACTCCCCTCATGGTTCAAAACTAAGCACATAACCTACCTATGGTTTTGAAAATGTGCGGATAGACCGTCTGCCGTCATATTTTCCATCCATATTAACGGAGGTGTATTTCACACGCCTCTAAAATGTAAGCTGAGTCATTCATAATCTATTAAATAAAGAATAGAGTATCTCTGTAAAAAATCATCTCGATCAGGCATCAATAACCCAGTGATCTAATTTTTAGTAAATTCAAATTTGAAATTTTAATTTCATAACAAAATCGATTCGATCATGGGCTTTTCATTTTTTGATTGATTTGAATTTTGGCATAGATGTAGTACTTATCAAAATTTACAATATCAATGGTTTGGATTTAATTTTTCGTATAAGGGATGGTGTGATTAGATTTTTAAAAAAAAAAAAAAAAGAAGAATCAAGGGGACATGATGAGGGTATATCGGTCTTTTAATGCTTTGTCCGTTCATATGGATGGAAAACATGACGGTACGGGGTCTATTTGCACATTTTCAAAACTACAGGTAGGTTATGTGCTTAGTTTTGAACCATGAGGGGGGTATCTGCACATGGCGATAACCACAGGGGGTCAAAGTGGATTTTGCTCTTTTTTTCCACGTGTTTAACCCTAGAATAATGGGGTTGGATTCTGATGCCGAGTTGCCCCGACCTAGTCCATTTCAGTTACTCTTTTCTCTTAATTTTTGTGATATTTGAATTAAATTTTTACGTTACGTAGTTCGTTTTGATGAGAGGAATAAAAAATTATAAGAATATTGGCAAACTTGAAAAAAAAAATATAAGACAGCAAAAAAATACTCAAAAAGACCTACTTTATGGAAAACACTGCATTTTTTTAATCTGTCTTTGAATTTTTTAAAATATTAGTCTATATTTTTTATAATTTTTCGATTCCTCTCAACGAGATGAATAATGTGATATACGAAATTGAACAAATCTAAAAAAATGTGAGAGAAAAAAAAAGTGCCAAAAACCTTTAAAAAAGTTGGGGCAAAAGGGCCTAAGTCTATGGGTTTGTTCCATTAATTAAAATAAGTATTTATTTTTTAAATAATACTCTATTTACCTTACTATTTTTTCAAATAAGTATTCCTTTTTTTAATTGAAGGTGATGTATTTGGAAAAAATGACCTATTTCGTAAAGTGAGAAATAAGTAACTTTAGCAAAACGGGGCCTTATGGTGTGTTTTACTAACTAAAATAAGTATACTTATTTTTTGAATTAAATGTGATGCATTGTGAAATGAAAAATAAGAATTTTAGTAGAACAAGACCATTTTTGTGTGGCAAATGTGGGAAGTTGTATTCAACTATGAGGTAAGAGCCTACACAACAGAGAGAAACCCATGGAGATAAATGGGCGTCCACGGACCGGCCAAACCATTACACAGGGCAATCAGAGTGTATGTGCACTATTTCAAACTCGCCTAGTGAGATCAAGTTCGTAGAAAATAAAACTAATACCAAGCACATGACCAACAAACCACCGGACTAATTCCTTATAGAAATTGGACTAAATTTGGACAAAAACGAAATAAAGCAAAAAATACACTTCCCGTCATTGAATAGCTCCTCTGACCCAAAAAGCCACAGGCGACCACGCGGCTGCAAACTGTGCGGCGACGAGTGCAGCGGCGGCAAAACGATAAGTGGTTTTGGTAGAAAAGGGGAAGGGGAAACTAGATCTGAAGGCAGGAACTGGTTCTTCCCCTCCCCAAGGGAGAAAGAAAGGAAGGAGAAGAGGAAGTGTGACGGCTATTTTAGGGTTGAAGAGAGGTGTTCCCACGTAGAAGAGAGGTACTTTTATGTAGTATTAGGGGTGTTTCGGATTCTTGGAAAATGAACATTTAGAAAAGGAATGTAATTTCAAGCTCAAAAATCATGTATTTACGCAAATAATTTTCCTACCAATATGGATCTTATTTGATAGATTTCATTGAAATCTTGAAAAAAAATCATAAAATTATTTTTCATTTTCATTATATTTGAGCTTGAAATTACAGCTTTAAACAGAAAGTGGAACAGCCCCTTATTTATTTATTTATGCATAAACATACCTGATCGCTTCGTTTCCATATCAAAAATAATTAATAAAACAGACTAATTACTACTATCTAGCGGTAAGTACTCCGAGTATCGTCCTCAGGGATTACGAAGGCTAAGTTGCGACTGTTCCAATTAATTTCTAGATTAATTCCGAAAGAGATTTGATTGTTTGATTTCTAAAATTATACAAACTAATTAATGTAAAGCAATTAAAAGTAAAGTGAGTTTATGAGAGAAAAGTCCTAGGGTTTCGAATCCACCCGATCCCTTGCAATATAGTTTATACTAATGTTCAGGGCTAACTATTCGAATCAAACTGGACAACTTAGGGTTCGCGGGCCCACGGGGTGTTACCTAAAGATAATCACAAATCATCGAATAGCATGGGATATCGCCACCTAACACGAACCGTCTTACTAGTACGACTCGTCTCTATGGCACAGATCGTCTAATAGCACGACGCGTCTTACGGAGCATAGTCCATCTTACCCAATTATTACGAACTAATAAAACCGTTGTATGAAGTGCTTGAATTCCAGAAAAACAAACACAGTCGATTGAATGGAAAGAATTACCAATGAAATATAATCCTTAATTCATACAACCATTATTCGAATAGAAAAACTCCAAACAAAACATAAACTATATTACTCGGAAATCGTGTTTCATCTACCCCTAGGAAAGAGATTTAGCCGGACATGCAGTAAATATAAATGATCACGAAACAATAAAACTCCATACAAGAGAAGCAAGGTTTCAGTTTAGTAGATGAACCAATCCTTAGCCTTCTGTTGCCAGCTGTTATGCGTGGTGACTGCGTCCTTTGTTCCCGAATGCGTCCGTCCTCCAGGTGCGCAGCCCTCTGTTCTGTTTTCTTCCGAATGCCTCTGTCCAAAGCTGTAATTCGTGACCCTTTTTATAAGCTTCTGTAGCCGACTTATTGTTTTGCCGTGCCTTGCATGCGTGGCCTCCCAAATCCCCAGTAACCCTATTTGTCCTCCTCCATACGGCTTTTGTCAAAGCCGTGGGCAATTAATTCCCATTGCCGAGAATAGCTTGGACCAATTCCTTTTTTTTCTTTTCTTTTTTTAGTCTAAGTATCAGTCAAAATAAGAAAATACTACAATCCTTGGGCCACCAAGACAAGAACTCAAATTGCGTTCTTCCGTTAAACATTCACTTCCAAGAACACATGCACTGCAAGAGTATTCATAAGATTCATTAGAATGTTAAAACCTCCGAGTACCTAAAACACAAAAATCAAGCATTAATCACCGAGTAATAATATAAATGGATTTAGCGAGGATAAATTAAGGGGCGCTTATGTGAACATTTACGCGTCTATCACACCCCAACTTACACTTTGCTAGTCCCGAGCAAAGAAAACAAAATGCAACTAAATAAAACTAATTAAAATCGATAATTCTTTTAAACCCCCAGCTGACCCCGGTAGGACAAGTGAAGTCTCGTGAGGGTTTTCAGCAGTGATCATCCACAAAACACATGAATCCTTTTCACATGAAACTCGAAAACTTGTAAGACAACTCAATGATATCTCAAGTAAAGAATATGAAGCCATTGCAAAGAGACAACGGCACAAGCAGTTCTAAATACTATCAAGTCATAAAAATGAGTCATGGCACCTATACTCAGCTTGTGTGAACAAGGGCTTCGGTCACAAGTGAAAAATAACTAAAAATTCTCTCCAGACAGAGTCTCGACTCCAAATCTCACCGTGTTATGCACTCAACAAACGAAATCACTCGAAATAAGGTGCATATCAAATATTCTCAATATGTGCAGGCAGAAGTTATGTAAATGAAAGCAAAGTATCTTGCATAAGTTGACACAAAAAGAAAGCTCTCTATAAAGTGGACACACGATCTCATGAACGGAATGCCAAGTATTGAAAACTCTCTCTATCCACCAATCCACAACCCATTGCCCCCAGGATCAAATAGGACTTCAATTCCAGTTATAACGTCAGGTAAGGGAAAATATTCAAGGTTAGGTAAAATATTCAAGTGTCCGAGAATGACTTATAACAATTCACATCGGGGAAATATAATGATGTTGCCCTCTTTCTTCTTCTTCTTCTTTTTTTTTTCTTTTTCAACTTCGCTACATCTCTCTTTCCTACCTTTCTAATACAATCTCACATTAAAAATAAATATTTCTCCTTTCACAATAATTTTGGTGTCCTCCCTTTTTGCTTTTTTTTTTGAATGCAGAATGCAGGAAAGATTACCAATCAATTAATAAAGCTCAATTCTCACTTCATTCATCCCCTTCTTTTCTCAATAATTCACCCTCACATGATTAACTAGCCATTCTCAAGTCACAATATAGATGGTGGAGCTCAAAAAGAAAATGGTTATCGTGCTGGAGGCTCAAACCTGCACACAAGGAATAAATGTATGAAAAGAAAGGAACGAACCGGCTCAAGGTATCAAAGATGGCCTATAATCTTCTCCAAGGGGCAATACAATCATGCAACTTTTCAAACCCAAGAAATAAGTAGGCAATTTAAAACATTCCCAACACTTGACAACAAAAATAATGAGATCAACAATGAATTTGCATTTTTTTGTGACAACAAGAGTTCATGTGACACCCCTCCAAGAAAAGGTAAGGCTCTAAACTCACATGGGCATAAGTCTCCACTAAACTAGCCATTAAGAACAATCAAGTTACAACTCACAAGCAACCAAATCCCAAATAAATATGAAGTGCAAATGTGCTAATAATAAATGTCATGACAAATTTTTCGCGACAAGCTAGCAAAAAGAACTACAATGCCACAAATATAATCAATGACCATCACATCTCTAACTCAATCAATCAAAAGCCAATCTCAACAAGTCTCGAATCCCATGCAAAAAGAATTCCACTATTTTTTTATTTTTCAAATTTTTTTCTTTTTTGAATCTAACAAGGAAAAAAAACAAAGTGATCCTTCTCCCCAACTTGAACTATTCAATGTCCGCATTGAAAGCATAAACATGAAAAGATAGGTCAGAAATGTAAAAGAGAGGAAAGGTATCACCTCGAAAAGGAGGAACATAGTAGACTAATATAGCAAGAGGGGGACCCCCAACTTGGATCGAACAACCTGTAAAATGTTAGCCTCCAAAACAACAAAATATATAAAAGGAAAACAACTAAAGAACATAAATAAAGGCAAGAAGTAAAAATTAAAAAATTAAAAAAATCCATCTACTCTCTTCACATGAAAGACACGGGTACTACTTTTCTCCCTAGCCAAAGATTGTGGTTCCCTATTCGTTGGAAGAACAGTATGTATAGGATTCAACGATATCTTGAGAAGTGGTGCCATCGTCTAATAGGCTGTCACTCCCTCTGGGGCTGCCAGATCCCTTACCCACCACTCCGTTTGTAAAGCAATTTCCACAGAGTTGGACACTATAGTCAGATGGTTCAAGCAGAATTCTCGCTGCTAGACCCAACCTCCCAAGTACTACATACATATCTTTGACCAGGTGGCTATACCAGACCATTGGAAACCGTTCGAGCATGGCAAACACTAGAGGTATCACAAACTCCATGGATTTTAAGTCTCCTAAACTTTCAATGAAAGCACTAATTTATATAAATTGGGTCCATCAAAGTAATGGACTCCACCGTGGCACCATCCACCACGCCATCTTCAATTCCTTCCACGTAAGGTTTAAGCATCTGGCCATTGATCTTGAAAACATTACCAACACGTGGATCCTTAATCTCTATATCTCCATGGGGGAAAACACGAATGACAATATATGGACCATCCCACCGTGACCGCAACTTGCCCGGGAAAAGTTTAAATCTAGAATTAAAAAGCCACACTTTTTGACCAACTTTAAAGGACTTTCTAACAATGTGTTTATCATGAAATGCCTTAGTCCTATCCTTATAAATACGTGCACTCTCATACGCTTCATTGCGCAACTCTTCCAATTTAGCAAGCTAGAGCTTACGATTTAACCCGGCAGTGGCCATATCAAAGTTAAACTTCTTAATGGCCCACATAGCTCTATGCTCCAACTCAACAGGCAAATGACACGCCTTACCAAAAATTAACCGTAAGGAGACATGCCAATAGGAGTCTTATAAGCTGTACGTAGGCCCATAAAGCATCATTGAGCCTTAAAGACCAATCTTTTCAATCGGGCCTAACCGTCTTTTCAAGTATCCTTTTAATCTCCCTATTTGACACTTCAACCTGCCCACTAGTTTGAGGATGATAAGGTGTCGCCACCTTATGAGTGATAGAATACTTTCGCACAAGGGCAGCGAAGTGTTTATTGAGAAAATGGGTGCCCTCATCACTAATAATCGCCCGCAGGATAGCCAAAATGAGTAAAAATATTACTTTGAAGAAACTTGACCACAACTTTGTGGTCATTGGTCTTAATGGCTACCACTTCCACCCACTTGGACACATAGTCCATTGCCACAAGAATATACACGTTCCCATGCGAACACGGAAACGGACCCGTGAAGTCTATCCCCCAACAATCAAACATCTCCACAACAAGGATGGAGGATAATGGCATCATATCACAGCGCGAAATATTATTGATTTTCTGGCAGTTAAGGCATGCCTTGCAAAACACATATGCATCCTTAAACAGAGTGGGCCAGTAAAAATCGCTTTGTAAGACCTTCGCTGCCGTCTTCTTCCCACTAAAATGCCCTCCACTCTCAAGTGCATGACAGAAGGTGAAAATGCTATGGTGTTCAGTCTCAGGAACGCACCTCCTAATCACCTGGTCCGAACACAACTTAAAGAGTTCGGGATTCTCCCAAAAATAGTGCCTAACCTGCGCAAAGAATCGGTCCTTGTCCTGCTTAGACCAATGAAAGGGAAGCACGCCCATGGCTAGGTAGTTGATGATGTGTGCATACCATGGGGGTCGCACTTATGACACCTCAAAGAGTTGTTCATCTGGGAATGAGTCCTTGAGGGGCAAGGTGTCACCAGGAGGCATCCACTAGGATCCTCGATAAGTGCTCTGCTATAGAATTTTCAGACCCTTTCTTGTCTCGAATCTCCACATCAAACTCTTGGAGGAGCAGAATCCACCTAATCAACCTAGGTTTGGTCTCCTTCTTAGAAAGCAAATGCCACAAAGCGGCATGGTCAGTGTATACTATGACCTTCGACCCTAAAAGGTAGGACCAAAACTTGTCAAGGGAAAAGACCACAGCGAGTAATTCCTTCTCCGTAGTGGTATAGTTCAACTGCGCATCAGAGAGGGTCTTACTCACATAAGAAATGGCGTGAAGGACCTTGTCAACCCACTAGCCCAAAACAGTACCAACTGCATAGTCAGATGCATCACACATTATTTCAAAGGGCAGAGACCAGTTAGGAGACTGCATGATAGGTGCTATGGACAACGCCTCACGGAGCTTCTCAAAAGCTATCATACAAGCCTCATCAAAAATGAAAGGGGCATCCTCAGCCAAAAGATCACACAAGGGCTTGGCGATTTTAGAAAAATCCTTGATAAAACGCCAATAGAATCCAGCGTGTCCCAAGAAAGAGCAAATTTGCTTAACTGATGAGGGGGGAGGAAGTCAAGAAATTAAGTCAACTTTTGCCTTGTCAACTTCAATCCCCCTCTTGGACACTATGTGGCCCAAAACAATCCCCTCCTGAACCATGAAGTGGCTCTTTCCCAACTTAGGACCAGGTTAGTCTCCTTACAACGTTTAAGCACTTTGGCAAGATTCTGGAGACACAAATCAAAGGAGGCCCCAAAGACCGAGAAGTCATCCATGAATGCTTCTAGAAATTCCTCCACCATATCATAGAAGATAGCAATTATGCACCTTTGAAAGGTTGCAGGTGCATTGCACAAGCCAAAAGGCATGTGCCGATAAGCATAAGTACCATAAGGACAGGCGAAGGTAGTCTTCTCTTGATCCGCTGGGTCAACGGCCACTTGGTTATATCCGGAATAGCCATCCACAAACAATAATAGCTCTGGCCCGCCAACCTCTCTAAGATTTGATCAATAAACGAAAGTGGAAAATGATCTTTCCTAGTCATGGAATTGAGCTTCCTATAATCAATACACACACGTGTGGGCACGCGCCCCCGGAAATTTTGCGATGAAAAATTTGGGTGCGGTCCCCTTTTTTGGAAAAGCGCGGCGAAACGCCTCGATTCAAAGTCGCCACTCGGGTTTTAGCGGTGAAACACCCAAGGAACCGAACTTGAAACGTTTTGCTACGTTGCTTGATTTTGAAAAGGCATAGACCAGTCCGTCGTTACCTTTGATATCTGAGGTTCGGGAGCTAGGTTACGAGAGGGGAAGGGTTTTATGGCACCCCTCTCGCCCAATCCGGAGATCGGTCTCTACTCGGACATTTTGTAAAACGTTTGCATTTTTCTCTCATTAATCATTTTTTTAGCCAGTTAGGGCGGGGGAACTGTAACAATTCCGATTTTCATCGAATAAAAATCTCGTTGTTATTTCAAATTACTTATTTTCTCTTGACTGGCTATATGATTCCTTGTTAATTTTCGTCATAGTTAGATTTTGGTCATCTCGACTAGAAACCCTACTTGACCAATTTACTTAGTATTCCAACCGGTTAGTTGGCGGAACCAAACTAACCTAGTTACTAGATGAACCTTTTGAACCTCTTGAACCGTTTTGCCTTTACCCATTGGTCAATAGAAGTTAGGGTAATCTTTGTCCATTGGACAATAAGCCTCCTATTAAAAAAATGTTGGTTAGTACATGGATATAGTATTATATATGTTTTAAACAAATGTGCAAATACATTTATTCTTTGTTTATTGGGTATTCTTCCACCCCTCCATTATCCATTGGTTTTTAACCACTAGGAAAACTATTATCCATTGGGTTATAGCTCTAATCTTCCAACAAGGTACAAGGTTTTATTTAAATAATCAAGATTTGGATTCCCATGTACTTTTATGTATTAAAATATTGGGATATATCTAAACCCTAGATTTCTAAAGTACTTTATTAATTAAACTAGTACTTGTACTTTATTATTATTTTAATGGGGAGAATCCTAGCCTTTTATTGAATTGGGGTACTTGGTACCACATCTATATTTAAATATGGGGCATTTGTTCACATGTATCAAAACCCTAGATTTGTATAGTACAACATATATTTGTTTAATCAAAGCATGTGACTAATTGTAATTCTTTAATGGGGTATTTGGATTTGAAAATCTTGTACTTTTGTACCTAGCCTTTATTATATATATATAGTGTACTTGAGAGAGAGAGAGAGAGATGCCGAGAGAGAGAGAGGGAGGGAGAGAGAGAGAGTGGAAGGAGGAAAGAAGGAGATTGGATTGTACCATGCTTGATCTTCCATGATCTTCTTGATCCTTTCAAATCCTTGGGTAAATATTCTTCCTAGCCAAAATCTATCCTTTCACTGTCCTTCTATAATTGTTTAAACACCAAATCTTGTACAAACTCTCCTTCCATCCATCAAATCTTCCATAATCCAATCCTTGGTACAAATCCTAGCCATGCAAACCTAGGATTAGACCTTGATCTTCCAAGATTGCATGACAAGTATCAAAAATTGAGGAATGGAGAGAGAGGGGGGCGGCCTTGAGAGAGGAGAGAGAGCCAAAGTTTTGGCTATAAATAGAGCCATTCCCATGCCATTCAACTCACACCTTTCCATTCTTCAACTTTTCTCTCTAGAATTCCTTTGTTCTTGCTTTGTTTTCTTTGTTCTTGATTTCTTCTTGTGTTCTTCAAGAAACTCATCCAAAGCCGCCACTAAGCCGCCACTTGACCACCCTTTCGATCCAAAAGTAGTAGTAGTAATAGCCAAGATCAAGTTTCGAGAGAAACCTTCTCTTTCGAAGCTACCGGGAGCATTTACTCCGTCCAACCACCGATTGCGTTTGTAAGCCGTTACTACCACCAAGAAGTAAGGTAGGATCTCCTTATCTTTCATCCCAAGTAGAAAGTAGGTTATCTATATTTACTTTCCATCTCAAGTATAACGTCTGTTGTTTTGATCTCTAAGAAAGAACGGTTTTTCGAAAGTTAAAACTTTACTATTTGAATTGAAGTATTCGTATTTTGAAATTTTGAGGAGTTTGAATTAGTATACATGAATTGATTGTGTTACTTGTGGAGTTGGATGATCTAGTTAGATTACAATGAATGATTCATGCTTACTTTTGTCCTACCGCGGAGTCTTTGCATGTAATCGAGACACGAGAACTGAGAAAGTAGAAACATGGCACCTAGGGTGTGGTTAATGAAAGGAAATGTATTCCGAGGAAAGAAATATTTTTGAAACTACGTAATGACCAGTGTTGGTGGCATTATGTGAGTTGTGTGTGTGTGCCAATGGGAACCCGGCGTGGCGGAACCATTGTGAGGATACCCGGGAGACCGGCACGGCGGAACCGAGGTTGGGTGTGTAGCTTGGTTATCCGTGGTACGGAGCCAATGTAAATGTGTGGCAATGGGAACCTGGTGCTGCGGAACCATTGTGAGGATACTCGGGAACCCGGAACGGCAGAACCGAGGTTGGGTGAGTTAAACAAATGATTTTGAAAGGTTGATTCGTATGTGAAAATGTTGACACGGTCTACGATGAGTCGCGTAGGAGAAACACAAAAATCTCGGACACCAACGATAGATGATTAACGAATGTGGATGTGTGATTGTTAGTGTTGTTGTAAATGATTCGCTGTTGTAAGGTTGGTGGGTAAGGATTTCCTATTGAGCGTTGTAGCTCACGGTGTTACCTTTTGGTGACCCTGACATATTATATTGGTGGTGACGCCGGTATAATGTGTCAGATTTCATAGATGAACAAGGTGAGATGTATACCTTAGAGGCCTTCGGAGCCGAGAAGCTTGCCAGAATGGAGGAGCAAGAGCCGAGGAGCTTGCCAAAATGGAGGAGCAAGCGGAGCAGTAGTTTGGAGCCCTAGTTCCTCCCTTGTTGAATAAATGTACCCTTTGATGTATTTATGATATAATAATGAGCCAGACTCTCTTTATTATGTAATAAATGCCTCATTAACGTACCCAAAATTCGGGGCGTTACAGGAACAGTTAATTGGGATTAATACTGTAACAAGTTGCAATCATGTGACAAAAATATTTATGGAGGACTTGATCGAAATGACGAATATAGCAAAATAGATTGAGGACAAGCACTTATGAGTGATTTGAACAAGCTGAGGTACGCTGACCAAAAGGGGCATGCACAGGCAGCAAACCAACATGCATTGGCCAAGCCACTGCATGCTTGCAAGACTTGCGCACACCACAATTTAATTGGCGTACTCCAGTTTCCACAAATTCACAACTCCTTTTTTTCAACCCTCTGGGCTCTGGAATGGACCAGTGCACACCTAGGACAAACCATGCAATCGTATACAGTTGCAGACAACAGTAATGGATCTAAGGAATGAAAACTAACAGAACACCCCTAAACTGAGACCTAAACTGAACCAAAATGTAAGGGCCAACCACTGGACTCGGTTATAACTATCGTACGCCAGTCCATATAGGTCGTACGCCAGTTACCACTCTTATCCAGTGCTTGGCTTTACATCATTTAGGCTATGGAAAATGACCAGAAGCATCCCAGAGGCTTCTCAAAGCAAACAAGAGCAGGTATTGAACTTACAGCTAAACAGTTCTAGGATACAGAAAATAGTAAACTGATTCTTAACATGCTATAAGGTGATAAAAGAAAAACATAAACAAGAAATGGGTGATCAATGGTCCCCACGCCAGTAGTACACATACTGCCATTACTGGCATACGGCTCGATGGTACTAGCATGCGCCATGTTTCACCCTATACGATCTTTGTATTTAGCCAGGTTCAAGGCCAGGATTGGTATTGACTACCAGCCTGGACCTCACTAGCTCCCCTCAGGGACGAGAACAGAGGGCCACGCAAAAGGTGGTATACCTTTAGTTGAGCCTTGGTGATGAGATGCAAGAGCTTTCGGGTTGAAGATGGAAGGATGACAATGTGGGGTGTTTGGAAGTGGCCCCTTTTCTACTTCATCTCAATGGAATGAATGAGGAGAGAGAGAGAGCTAGAGAGGAAAAGAGAGGGCTTGAACTCTTTAAGTTGGTTAACCCCTTGCAAATGAATGCAAGGGGTGTATTTATAGCCCAAAGGTGGACTGAAGAGAGGGGTAATCAGTTGGGTTAGAGGGCTGGTTGGGTTAGAGGGGGAACCTCCCATGCATTTAATGCATGGGACTAGGTGATGGGGTGTGTAAGAGAGAGAGGGGGATGCCCCTGCAAAAAAACAATCATCAGGGGGCTGTCCACTGTATTGGGTGGTTACAAAGTCTCGAGCATCTGACAGAAAAGTGATGATTTGACTGGCTTTGACTGGCGCACGCCTTGAATAAACCGGCGTGCGCCAATAAAAGCTGCGTCAACGGTCAATCACCGACACGTGGCGGTGCACCGGCGCACGCCAGAAAGGTATTGGCGTAAGCTGGTAGGGTTCTATTGAGGCCGTTTGGTTCTGGCTTGAAGGGTTTTTAAATAGAGTTTTAACGAGGTTTAGACGAGGCTTGGGACGCTCAAAGCTCAAACACATCCATAATCCTCGAAATGTTCTTGTCCTTAATCATCATTGGGGAATCAAAAGACCGTAAATAAACCAATCTGGACAGTCCAGAATAGGGTGTCTACAACACGCCAACCAATCGTCATGCGTGTGGGCACAAGCTCACCCTTATCATTCTCAACGATAGTAATGCCTGACTTCTTGGGCACTACTTGAGTGGGACTCGCCAACTTGCTATCAGAGATGGGGTATATGATACCCGCTTCTAGCAATTTGACCACCTCCTTCATGTTAGGGTTCAGCCTCCTTTGCATCTCGCTGGATGGTTTCGCATTTTCCTCGCAATGAATGCGGTGCATGCAAACAGAGGGATCAATACCCTTGAGGTCTGCCATTGACCACCCTATCGCACCCTTGTGCTCTTTTAGCACCTCAAGTAATTGACCCTCTTGCTCGGAAAAAAAGGTCAGAGGCAATAATCACGGGCAAAGTCTCATCGTGGCCAAGAAAAACATACTTCAGAGAAATTGGGAGAGGTTTCAACTCAAGCTTTGGTGGGGCTTCTAATGAAACCTTTTGGACCTAGGTTATTATTTTATACATACACATACACACATATATATATATGACTAGTCAATCAAGTCATACTTGTCATCTTGGATCTTTACCCATTGGACGATAAAAGTTAGGGAAACTTTTATCCATTGGACAATAGACTTTCCATTAAAAGATATCTATGCTAGATTGTTAGGTACAAGTATATAGTTATATATAGGTATATATACACATGTCTAAAAGGACATATAAGCATTATTTAAGTAGATATTACTTCACATCATTAACCATTGGTCAATAACTGCTAGGGAAAATATTATCCATTGGATAATAGAGTTAATCTTCCATCAAATACTAGGGTTTATTAAATAAATTGTTTCCTAGATTTTCCATGTGATGATATACTTATATATATATATATATGTGTGTGTGTGTGTGTGTGTGTGTGTACCTTATAGATTTTATACCATAGATTTCCTAGGTACACTAGTACAATATTATAATAAGGGCATGTGCCAATTTGGACTATTTTAATAAAGAAATTTTGATTTGGAAATCTACCTAGATTGCATGGTACACGCTTATATATACATATATATGTACTTAGACTTATATATACTTATATTATTACAAAGTACACATGTGTTTATTAGAATAATTTAATAGGAAAATCTTGGCTTTGAAATCCCATTAGATCACATAGTACCATAAGTACATTTCCTTATATATGTTTACTTGTACATAGAAGTGTATGTGTGTGTGTGTGTGTATATATATATATGTTCTAGTGCTAGGAGAGAGAGAGAGATGGCCGAGAGAGAGAGAAATAGAGAGGTAGAGTGGCCGAGAGGGAGAGGGAGGGAGAGAGAGAGAAAGAGATAAAAGAGAGGGAGATTTGGTTGTACCTTGCCTTAATCTTTCCATTGTACCTTGACTTGATTGCAATCTAGGGTTTTATACTTCTCCAAGCAAAAATCTATCTTCCATTGTCCTTATGTGTACAATTGCCAATATAAAACATTGTACCATCCTCCTTTCTTCCATCAAAATCTTTCCAAATCAATCCAAAGTATTACATCTAGCCATGCAAGCCTAGAACTAGACCTTGATCTTTCAAAGAAAGCATGACAAGTTGAATAAAAATGAGATATGGAGAGAGAGAGAGAGAGAGAGAGAGAGAGAGATTTCGGGTGAGAAGGAGAGAGAGGGAGCCTTGGCCTATAAATAGTAAGCCATTCCAGGCCTAAACTCACACCTTCATTCTTTGCTCTCACTTCTCTCAAGAAATTCTAAGCCTTCTTAGTTCAAAAGTTCAAGTTTCTTAAGGTTTCTTGAAGTTCTTGAGAGATACCACCAAACCACCTCCAAAAACCATCCCCTAGATCTTTAAAGTAGCCTAGTTTAATTAGCAAAGTTGTTTCTAGGAAGAGAAAATCTATCTCTCTTCCTTTCGAAGCACTTCAGAGCTGTTACGCCGCCGATTCGCAAAACCGACAACCAAATCTCAAAACCGACCAACCACCAAGAAGAACTGGTAGAATCTTCTTATCCTCTAAGTATAAGTAGAATCCTTTGTCCTTAACTCGACGTATAGCATAAAACCGTATGTTGGAAAGTAGAATATCCTTAGTTTTCTCTAAGTAGATACGGTTATCTATCGTTTATAATAGTTGAAATGCATGACCGCCAACAAGTTTATCTTGCTAATGGAAGTGTGATTTGAGCATGATGAGTAATATAGAGTTGGATGATCTTACTAGTTTAGTTTCAAGATTACAATAAATGAGGTATGATTCATTATGTGGAAAGTCCTACCACGGAGTCCTGCATGAAAACGAGACACCAAAATTCGAGAAAATTAGAAACATGGCACCTAGGGTGTGATTAACAAGAAAAACGTGTTCCAAAAAAGGAAATATTTTGAAACAACATAATGACCAGTTTTGGTGGCATTATGTGAGATGTGTGTGTGTGTGTGTTCCAATGGAAATCCGAATCAGCGAAACCATTGTGAGGTTGTGTGCATTCCCATGGTAACCCGGAGCGGTGGAACCATGGTGAGGAATGGCTTGGTTATCCGCGGAGAGGAGCCAATGCAATTGTGTGCCAATGGAAACCCGGTGCGGCGGAACCATTGTGAGGATACTCGGGAGACCGGAACTGCAGAACCGAGGTTGGGTGTGTTAAAAATGATTTTGGAAATGTTGATTTGGTATATGAAAATGATGACACAATCTACGATGAGTCGCGTAGGAGAAACATAGAAAATCATGTACACAAACGATAGTGAATAATGAATGCGAATGTGTCATTGTTAAGTGTTTTGTTAGATATGCATTTACTGTGTGAAAATTGTTAACCTTATTGTCTATCGCTTGTAAGTTATGGGCTAATGGGTTTGGATTTTTCTATTGAGCTCCTGTAGCTCATGGTGTTACCTTTGGTGACCCTAACATATTATATTGGTGGCAACGCCGGTATAATGTGTCAGACTTTGTAGATGAACAGAATGAGTTGTACACCTTGGAGGCTTTTAGAGCCGAAGAGCTGGCTAGGATGGAAGAGCAGGCAGAGCTATAGTTAGGAACCTTAGTTTCCCTCCCTTTGTGTAATTATGGGAATTATGATGTAATAATGAGCCAGACTCTATTTAGATTTTCAATAAAATTGTCTATATAACGTTCCCAAAATTTGGGGCGTTACAACTTGGGATGCATACAACAAACAGCTAGGTACGAGCAATACTTAGATGGTTATCCAAGTACGAGCACACTTGAAGAGCAATCGAACAAGTTAAGTACGAAATACTTAACTATGTACGAAGAAACACACAAGTCTGCCAAGTACGAAACACTTGGGCGAGCAAACACAGCACAAAAAGTGTGTATGAATGAACACACGAAATTGGCCTGGCACGAAGGGCCTAGGTCTGTAAATAAATCTTGTAAGGATTGAGTACGGTTGAGGTGTACGAAAAGACACACAAACCTGGCTAAGTACGAATGCTTAGATGTGTATGAATAAACACACGAATCTAGGGTGTGTGCATGTAAGCACAACAATACTAAGTATGAGAAACTTAAGAAGCATGTATATTGCATGTGTTTGGTCCTAGCAAGAACAAGCTAAGGATACTTGTTCTCCATGCTGGGGAGTAAAGAGCACTCATCAGAAATATTCGTTGGGCACGATCATACTCTGAATTTGGAAGTATGAATAAACTTAGGCCATGAAAAATGCCACAATCCGATTGAGTACGATCAAACTCAAAGTTCGGCTAAATATGAATAAACTTAGGCCATGACCATGAACGATGCCAAAATTTGGTTGAGTATGATCGAACTCGAATATACCTAAGTACGGATAAACTTGGGCAATCTGCCAAGCATGGTTGAGCTTGGCCAATACTAAGTACGAAAACTTGGGTGACTACGAGCTAAAATTGAAAATAGGTACAAATAAACCTAAACTATGACAACGAAGAATGTCAAAAGTAGACCCCAGTACGGAAAGGTTTGGGGCCCGAGCAACAAACATTGCTCTGACGCCAGCAACGGATGAGATCTAAATCAAATTTTGATGCACTTAGATCTGGGCATTCAATAATGCCTGAAACAGCCATGTTTGGCCCAGAATTGGGATGAGTACGAGTACTCCTAAAGTATTGCTGGGAATTTGCTAAAGTACAAGAAAAACTTTGGACCAAAGCAATGATTGAATATTGAGAAACTACGAAAGTATGAAATAAACTGGAGTTGTTGCTACGTATGAACAAACTTGGCAAAGGTGCAAAGGATTTGCTAGCAACAAATGAACACCAAGACGTTTGGCTTGGTCTTATGATGAAAGTTGTACCACTTTCTATGGAGCAAACAAGGAGCAAAACGAACTTGCTCGGATCTTGAGAGCTTTGCTCGTCATTTAAGAGAAAATAACGAGTAAAGTTGGGGAGCAATTGTAGGGAGGTATTCCCAAACAAGACCAATTAGGGCCCGAGCAAGTGGTACGTGGGACCACGGAGTAAATAAGATAAGATAAACCGCCATGCAAGATGATGATCGGCGATACAGGACCAATGACATGTGAAGACATGGGTTTAGGTAGTCTATTCGACAGATAAGGACAGAAGATACAAGAAGTCGTTGGTCCAAGTAGTTGAAAAGGACCAGTGATATGTGAAGTCACTGGACCAAATGGACTGCTCGGCAAAAAGGGGGCCGAACAGGGAAAGAACAAGTGGTACGTGGGACCATGCGTAAATACGATAGGAACGGTCGCCGTGCAAAAAGGTGGTCGGCGATATGGACCAATGGCATGAGTCACTGGTCCAGGAAGTCTGTACGGGGTCAAGGCCCAGTAAACATGATAAGTTATTGGACTAAGAGAGTGATAAAGGACCAGTGACATGTGAGGTCACTGGTCCAAAGTAGTCTTTTCGGCAACGAGAGGGCCGAACACGAGGTGTAATCTGGGGAAGGCAGCCTCAGGTGCAAGGAACACTCTGGAAGGGTCCAGAAATAGTGGTATTCCGTTAAGGAATGAGATCTCGAGAATGTAGGATCTGGGAAAGATACCCAAAGGGAATGGGATGTTCGGCCAGTTATGGAAAGAGTCCTAAAAGGACTAAGGTAATGAACTGATAAGGGAACGAGAATCCAAGATATCCTGGGTTCCTATACAAGATAGGAATACTAAGGCAATAGGGATGCTTAGGCAGCAAGCATCTATGATTCTATAAATACGAGGTAAACCTAGAGGTAAAAGGTACGCAATACGCAGCACTTTGTATTATACAAGTTTTCTACTGATAATTAGGGTTTATTGCTAGTACATGATACTAACTTAGGCATCGAAGGGCCTTTGCCACGAGAGGCAAAGGTGCACTCACCCCTTGTCTGTTTTGCAAATTACGGTTCCGATGACGAACTAGGGTTCCGGTGAAGAGGCACGAGTAGCCGTTGCAATCTAGTGCTGTTCTAAGCACCAATTGTTTTCATCCCCCAACAAGGGGAATGTTGCTGTCGTATGAGAGAAAAGGAGAGATGCTACTGTGCAACTCCGGCAACGACAGCCAGTGGGTCTAAGAAGGCCCGCTTTGATACCATGAAACTTCAAAGAAGAGAATTAACGTATTGTATTACTTGAAAAATTAATGATTACAAGGATAATAAAGAGGTTATATAGGCTAACCCTAATAACGTTAGACAACCCTAATATAACAAAAGGGCTAAACTACCCTTAAAATAATAACAAATAACAAGAGACACTAAATCCCTAGACTAACACCGTCCTCGTTGATTGGCATGGTGACAAGGTCTTCAATAGTTTTCTGTTTGGTGGGCTTCCCGACGTCTTTAAGTACCTCAAGGTCGGGGACTTCAACCCACTGGACTTGCTTCAGGGTAGCGGCATTATGAACTGCCGAGACGTAGCATTTCTTGGACGCTACTTGGTCGCCGCGTAAGTCCTCCTACCAACCTTTGGCACCGATGAAACGGACGACCTAGTGGTAGGTTGAGGCGATAGCTTTCATGCCATGGAGCCAGGTTCGGCCAAGTATGGCGTTGTACGGGCTTGGCACGTTTAAGATGACAAATTCGACGCCTAATGTGACCGTGCCAACAACGACAGGTAAGAACACGCGACCGAGCGGCCAGACAGGGGCTCCATTGAATCCGATGAGGGGTACTTTAGCAGGCTACAATGCGGATTCTGGGAGATCGAGTTTCTTGAAGAGGTCGTAGTACATGACCTTTGCCGAACTGCCTTGATCGACGAGAACTCGCCGAATGTCATGCGTACCAATCTGAATGGTAACAACGAGAGCGTCAGTGTGAGGGGTTTGCACCCTTTCGAGGTCATGCTCGGTGAAAGTAATTGTCCATTTTGGTATGTCCTTCGTTCTTGGTCGCATTAACCCAGATCCAACCAAGAGCACTTGTTTAGAAGTGGAAGCTCGATCAAGCTCGGTACGCTGTTGAGCTTTGGATTCTTTCATTACTGGGCCATGGATGACATGGATCACCATCCGCTGCTCATTTGGGTTCGTGACGACATTGGCGGGTTGGCGAGCGGGTGTTTTGGCTCAGTCAATGTACTGGTCTAGATGGCCCTGGGTTACAAGGTGCTCCAAGAGTGCTTTGTATGGGGCACAAGTCGTAGTATAGTAGCCGAGCTCGTTGTGGTAGAAACATTTCTTCCTTGGGTTTTGATTGGGCTGGCCCATATCCGTACCGAGCTTGCCTATCGGCCACTCGAACCAGGGTTGTCTCATGATCTTTGTGAGGAAAGACCAAATGGGTTCCTTGAAAATTGTTGTTTAACCACATAATCATGCGCCTTTGGTAGACGCTTCTTTCCTTCCTTGATGTTGTTCATGTGCTTATTCAGTTGGGATTGCGGGATGGGTACTAATGCCAATAGCAGAGGATTGGTTGTTGGCAGTGGAGCAGTTGGGTAGGGAATCCCTTGAGCGGCTCAGTCAGTGTAAAGTTCTCCGGGTGCATAGAACCTCTCTACAATTATCATTAGTTCGTACATGCCGTGCGAGGGACTGATTACCAATACGTTTAAGATTTTACTGCCGAACTCCGATCCATTTTGAAAGAATGTGTGGCCCAATAGCCGTCAACCCCCGAAATTTCATTGAAAAGTTGCCAATAACGTTCGGCGTATTTCCTTAGCATCTCGTTTGGATGCTTCCTCAACTGGGACGAGGACTCTAGCTCCTCGGCCGTCTTGTTGCTTGTTATGAAGCAGGTGTTGAATGCCTTTTCAAGCTCAGCTAGGTTTCAGATGGATCCAGAGGGCAATTTGTTGAACCACTGGAGTCTAAGGGAGCCGAGGCTAGAAAGGAATGCTTTGCACTTAACCTCATCCTTTAGGGTATAGGGCGATAGTTTGTCGAAAGTGGATTAAGTGTGTGTAGGCCTCATAGATATTTGGATCGAACTTATTAAACTTTGGCAAGTGGAAGGTAGTTTCCAGAGGCTCATTTATTATTTGAGTCATGAAGGGTCAGACGCCGAGCTCCTTTAGCTGCTGTTAAAACCTGGGCGCGTAGGTTTGCTGTGCCATTCGATTCTCGACTTCTTATACTCCCTGCCGTTCAAAACATGGGCGCAGAGGCTTATCCTTCATCTCCTTTTTTACTCGGCGAGGACCATCAATAGACTTATCTCTCTCGTGCCGAACCTTTGGGTCATTTGTTCGACCATTGTTCGGAATTTTGATGCAGACTCCCTTGCCGTCTCGCTGAACCTTCCTTTCAGCTTCTAAGTTCTCCAGAGAAATTTCTCCAAGACGCTCGGAAACATGGCGCCTTGTCTCCACCAAGGCCCGGTTGTGATTGGATGTCGTGCTATGGGAGTACTCCGCGCGGCCAGTTGAGTAAGTGCTTGTAAATGATTCGACGGTGTCCTTTGACCTGCTCCGTTCCTGGTGGCTTCTTGAGCGATGTGTCGCGGATGTAGTTGGTTGCCTATAGAGGATCAGCTCCCTTGCATTGTTGTTATCAAGTGTGAAATCAAGACGGTCCTTCATCGAACTGCGGTAGCCTGTCGAGTTGCTTCTGCGGCGGTGGAGGTGGTGGTGGAGGCGATGTTAGCTGTCTCTGCCTCTGACCACCAGCAAATCTCAAAGTTGCTGGAGTAATGTCCTCCATGTGTTGCTTCATCTGAGCCATCTCTACCCTTAAGGCAGCTAGCTCGTGGTCTCTCTCGTCGTCCCATCGCTGTAACAGGCGAATGTAGGCCGTCGTTAGACTCGTTACGTCCTCCTGAGCAGGAGAGAGCCCAGAGCTTGCACGGATCGAGATTGACATGTGTCCCACCATCAGTAGCAAAACTGGGTTCCCGCTGGGGTCCTTGACTCTGGAGATGGTACTGTCCATCAGTTCTCCGCCCATCGTGGCCGAGATTATGGTTGTTTTGTGAAGAGAAAAATTTTTAAGGGATCTTGAGCCGCCGTGAATCAGAAGCGTTTCACATCGGGTTCACCAATTGTATGGCCTATGATCTTGGATCTGAACTCCTCTTCAATGGGTCTTGCGGGTGCTTAGCCTTCTCACCCTAACCTGCATAGTGAACGCACAAACTAAGACCTGGCCAGGGATTTTCCCAACAAGGCCCTTCGGCAAGAGGATGAGAATGTGCAGAGAGCAAAGCAAAAGACTAGGGTTTTAGTGTGAGTTTTGGTGTACCTCTTTGGGGCTGCATCACTTGGTATTTATAGAGTCTGCTTGGCTTGCTCTCCAAGTACAGGCACATGCGTTGCACGGGTTGGCTAGCGTCATTGTGACATCAGTGGTTAGGGTTTTGTAACCGTTTCTGGGGTGAGGTGGCGCCCCAATGTGCACCAATCATTATCTCTTGGCGTAACCATTTCCCACGCGCGTGGAGAGAGTGGCACTTAGAGTGGCCGAGCTAGGCTACTCAGTCACAAGAGGCAGTGCCTAGAAAGAAAGGGTCAAGGTGAGGTCTTCTTGTCCAAACCTTGGTCTCAGCCGAGCCAAGGTGCTTCCTTCCGGCCGAGGTATTGATTGACTGAGGTGGAATCCTTATCTGACCTTCGGACTTTGCCGAGCTTCGACTTCGACGGCGCGCTAGTTCGGGGGGGGGGTTGTGGTGGGGTAAAGGCTTATTATTTTATGGTCATTGCTATTTATTGTTCAGCAAATTATATGTTCGTTCATACTGATAAATTTTCTTCTTTCTTATGTTCTGAGAGAGTCTTGTAAATTCTTACTAATGATTGTTCTTTGTTCTTTATGTTGACAAAGAAAAGAAATAAGAATTTGTTTCTGTTAAGGTAACATAGTTCTTGCCAATAGGCGCTTTAACTTTTTGTTATTTTTTTTGGTCCTCGTTATGATTTTTATTTCTTCTATCACTTGTTCATGCCTTTTTGCCCTTACTTTTATTGTTATATTATTGATATTACTGATTTTTAGATGTTAGCGAATGTGTAAAAATCTCCTTTTCTATAATGAAGACCAAGAAAACCAAAAAGGTGCAAAGTCATCAAAAGGTGTCAATCCTTGGGGCTTTCTCTATGTCTAAGAGAGAAAACTTGGTGCGAATCAGGGTGATGTAATCCACTATCATATTAAATACCTATTTCAAGAAAACAAATGTGTACAGGTAAAATATCTTTTTTTTTATGATGTCGAATTCTTTCAATTTTTTTTTTTATACTTTACTTTGAAAGTTCAGAATTAAGGATCACATATTTGGGGTTTTAGGAATAGGTTCTGCTGTGATAGCAATAAATGTGGAAGCACAACCCACTTTTACCTTGGCAAGGGTTGGATCAGCGGTTTGATCCCAAAAAACGGAAAATTAGCCTAAGATCCAAAAGTAGGTACCTAAAATCACATTTAGTCCAACCTAAGTTTCTAAAATGTGTAGAGTCCATTAATAAAAATACTATAGAGTCTAGGGTCCGTGAAAAGACATCATTGCCTTTAATGAAAATCCCAACTCAACACATGGGAATACTTGGATAAAGCGCCTTTCATTGTTAGGGACGGATGGAAAAAAAAAAACTGACGCATTCCATGAAATGAAAGGCGGAATCCATTGTTAAGAACTCTCTCTCTCTCTCTCTCTCTCTCTCTCTCTCTCTCTCTCTCTCTCTCCCTGATGGACAGGAGGGCGTCGCAGCTGTTGCCGTCAATGAAGAGGAACTAGGTGGCGTCGACGCTATAGTGGTGGGTAAGGTCGCAGTCGGTGGCTGTGGCGGTGACAGACGGAGAGGAGTTTGGAGAAGACGGCGATCAGGCCGGGAATGTGGCGGCGGTCGACATGGAGGAAGACGAGGTTGCGTGTCATTGTGTCAGTGGCGTAGATGTTGAGGAAGTACAAGATTTTTTTCCTCTCGAAAAGAGTTACTGGATGTGGCCGCAGAGAGACGGCGTAGAAGTCGTGTTGAGCAAATGGTATTCTCTTACATATAGAAGTGAAAGAAAAAACAATATACATGACAGCCACCAACTCATTAATGATATCAGCCATGGCATGTGAGCCAATGACACCTATCAACCGAATAGCTTTGTGACTTGAGCCATTGAATGAGAACTCTGTGCAAACCTTAACATAGTACAAAAGTCAAAGATATGGGCGTATCAAAGTCTCATCTTGTAGAATTTAATATAGTAGTAAATTCGTAGCTTTATTTTGTTGAGTTGTTTTTGTTAAGGGATATTAAAAATAACTTTATCTCTTGTCAAATTTGGTTGTTCTCAGTTGAATAACTCCTTTTTTTTGGGTACTTCTCGGTTGAATAACTCCAAGTATATATATGGTAGATATATAACTTTGTCTGTTGCTTTATTTTTCAAGAAACACAAAATAAATTTGCACTGATAAGGTTAATTGTTTCATTATTTTTGAAGATACAGAAAATAGTTTAGCACATATAAGGTTATATGTTACTTTATTTTGGAGAGACATAAAGAATATATTGACAAAGATAATATTATTGGTTCCTTTATTTTAAAGATAATATTATCGGTTGCTTTATTTTTGGTGAGTCAAAGAATATATTAATGTAGATATGGTTATCTGTTGCTTTATCTTAGAAGATACAGAAAACAGATTAAAGCAGATAATGTTATCTGTTATTTTATTTTTGATGATACAAAAATAAATTAGCACATATAAGGACAGATAACCAAAATTACCACAAATAAATTAGCACGGATACTTTGTCTTTTAGAATAATACAAATATAAATATGAATAGATAACCATATTTGTGGGTTCTATTCTGATTAGACATCACATGTTTCGGAGTAGATAACCTTATTTATTTGTCATTTTCATAATAATACTTAGTATATATTTGGAAAGATAACTATATCTGTTGATTTAGTTAACTATATCTGTTGAATAGATAACCATATTTAAGGTTCTATTCTAATTAGACTTAGCCATGTTTTGGAGAAGATAACCTTATCTATTTGTCATTTTAAATACATAGTATAAATATATTTGTTGAAGATAACTATATCTGTTGAATAGATAACCATATCTGTTGGTTCTACTCTGATTAGATATAGCACATGTTTCAGAGAAGATAACCTTATCTATTGTCATTTTCATAATAATAAATAGTATAAATTTGGACAGATAACTATAGTCGTAATAATACATAGTATGAATTTGGACAAATAACCATATCTATTAGAGAAAAATTATATAAGTTGAGTGATATTTTAGTTTAGTGCCACACATAAACAACACATATAAAGTTATCTGTGATTAGTGTGTCAAAGTAACACAAATATGGGTATCTGTTTTTATTAAAAAAGATTATGGCTATCTATTTATTTTGCATGTGTCACAAAATACCATTATCTTATTTAAAGTTTCACCATTCATGTTCTCTCGACAAAAATTCCAAGATCTATGAGAAGAAAAAATCCATCATCTTCCCCGCCACGAGCTCCCCCTTTACGTCCCCGTCTTCCAGTAACTAAAACATTGGCTCGCCGCCGGCACCTCTTCTACGGCGAAGCTCACGGCTGAGTGCAGCTAGCAATTTCTTCTCTAATATAGATTGATCTCTCACTGTTGTCGACAATTGAATCACCACCTCCGCCGCCGACATACATGTTTATGGTCCCGCGTTGTCGTCAAAGTTGAGCGAGTAACTTCCCTTCCACGGCTGCCGCAACTGAGACGTTGTTAATGTCCTTGTTGTTCTCACCGTCGTCCAACCGTTCTCTCTCTCCCGCTATCGTTCCTTTCTTTCTCTCTCTTCTGAATCGACTGAAATGGTTTTGCCCCCTTTGTTGTTTGTTTCAAAACGGGGTTATTTTGGAAAGAAAGTAACAAAAGTCCTGGCACCAGCACAGAAAGTATAAATGTCCTTATTGCATTATAATCCTTATACTATGGACTCCTGACCAAAGCTCCCCTTAAAAAAACCAACATAATAGTATTATTTATTTTCTTCCTTCAAAATGTATGCTTTCCGAAGTTTTTTACCTGACCCAAAAAAGAAAGGATTTTATGGGAGCCTTATACTCATGGTTTGGAATTGCAGGCTATGGAGTGGAACATTCCTCTTGCATTTATCTCATTTTCACTTTCTTCCTACTTGATGACTTGCAATTCCTTCTTCCAGATAATATTTGTGTTCTCGGGTTTGTTTCCTTTATCTGTTTCCTATTGTCGGAATATGTTTTCCTAATTAAATATTTCTATACAGCTTTTGTAAAGAATTGGCCTATGCCGCCTCTAATTTTATATTACCTACTTTGTTATTTTTATGTTTATTTCGGTTCACAATTATGTCTATTATGAACAAATCTATGCCTTTAGCTTTGTTACCCGCACTTGTATACGGGGTGTTGGACTCGACACATG
This sequence comes from Rhododendron mucronatum var. ripense, assembly GCA_019656295.1. Lineage (NCBI taxonomy): Eukaryota > Viridiplantae > Streptophyta > Magnoliopsida > Ericales > Ericaceae > Rhododendron > Rhododendron mucronatum. The sequence goes on along the minus strand of BPLT01000009.1, from coordinate 3,139,189 downwards.
TCTAGATGTTGGACTTGCTAATTTTCATAATTTTAGGATACATGGGTGTAGCTAAAAACTTGGCCACATAAGAATGTAAATGGTGCCTTTAATGCTTCTAATACTCGCCTACATACATTTAATCACTTATATATACGGCTAGTATTTTTCACTTGTTTGTCACCATCAGTTAATGATATGCTTTTGCACCATTAAGCCTTCGGCCAAATATATCTCTTTTTCTTCTTCTTCTCCAAAACATCAACTAGTGTCCAACACGAATCGTGTCAGTGTAATGTCGAGTCAGGTACGACACCCTAAACCGAAGAGTCAACGTAAATACACCTTTTGATTTTTGCTTTTTACACTTCAAAGTTTGTATTGTTTACTAGGATTTTGTTTTGTTTTTATTTTGAATGCCTATGAATAGCTGTTTCCATTATGTTCATTACATACACAATCTCTTCCATGTGAGCTCTAACCATGTACCCAATTAAGTTTTTGTGTGGTTTCTTGAATTTTTGAAGTTAAAAATGTTTGTCGATCTTTTAATAGTATAGATAGTTTTGGTTTGTTTGGATCTTTTGATTTTTCTGTATAATTTTTGTTGTAGGTTTGTATATTATGTTGCAAGTTTCTTTCCCATTCTCTTCCAGATGAGACTTGGCCTTTCTTATTTTCACTTTTGGTTGTCAAAATTAGAAGGTACTTTCTCCGTCTGTGTTTGTTAGTCCACAAACATGCTTTTTAAGTCCCACAGAGATTCTCCATGATATCTTATCCGTGCAGAAGCGCTATTTCGGTTCCGATCCTCCCACCATTGTTTGGGCCCACCCCGCCATTGTGATCCAGTGATCTGAAGCTTTGGCGGTCTCTATAGTTCACACAATCCAGCGCCTTGCATCGATGACCTCCAAAGTCATCCATTACTAGACCGGCTTGCATAGCCCCCCCCCCCCCCCCCCCCCCCCCGATCAACTCCCTACCTGTCGAGCGGCTTCTCTTCTCTCTTTCTGCAGGCAATCAGCTCCCCCTCTCCAATCTTCCCCCTCTCTATCCGATCGGTTGTTGTTTCTGTTCCGATCGGCCTCCCTTTTCCCGGCCTCCCCCTCCCTGCTCGATCAGGACTTTCTCCTTTTCTTATTTCTGCGTATTGATTACATGCTTGTATGTCTGTTGTTGTATGTTTCGGAGGTTTTTTCATTAATGTAGGTTTGTTGGAATCGTCTTTGTCTTTGGGATTTCTCTTTGCCAGCAGATTATGGGCTGGGCTATTCGCAGCCACGTATTTTCTCCCATAATCCACTCTCCCATAGTCCACTCTATTTCGGTAAGTGGTTGTTGAAAATCATAAATAACATTTCGGTAAATAGCTGTTGAAAATAAGATTATATTTCGGTAACTACATGTCGAAAATATATTCAACTTTCGGTAGACAACTGCCAAACATGCATTTTTGGTCATTTTCGGTAAATAGCTGTTGAAAAAAAATCATATTCCGGTAATTTGATGTTGAAAATGTATCTTAATTTCGGTAGCTAGTTGTCGAGTTTAATTGAAAATTTTTAACGGACTGTAGGAGTAAATATGTGGCTGCGAATAGCCCGGCCCGCAGATTATGCTTACCCTAGTTGTGATTCTCTTGCGATGCATTAGTTTTAAAGTAATTTACTCTTAGTTGAGTAAATTACACTAAGCCCCCATCAACTAATCCGCATTTTTACTTAACCCCCTCAGACTACAAAATTCGACATTGTGCACCTTCTAACTATCCAAAGTTGACACTTAACACCCTTTTGCTAGGTCTCCGTAAGAAAAATGCATCGACGGCCGTCTCGGGCCACCAGACGGCCGATCCGAGCCGTCCAAAAAAAATTTTAAAAAAAACCGAGTGGGCTTATGTGGGAATCAACGGCATCCGACGTGCGTAGGCGTTCGATCCAAATACCCCAAGAATTTAAATGGGGTGTTTGGATCGAACACCTACGCACTTCGGATGTCGTTGATTCTCCAGTAACCCACTCGGTTTTTTTTAAAAAAAAATTTTGGACGGCTCGGATCGGCCGTCCGGTGGCCGGAGACGGCCGTCAATGCATTTTTCCTATAGAGACCTAACAAAAGGGTGTTAAGTGTCAACTCTGGATAGTTAAAGGATGCACAATATCAGATTTTGTAGTCTGAGGAGGTTAAGTAAAAATGAGAGTTAGTTGAGGGGGGCTTAGTGTAATTTACTCTTAGTTTTAAGTTTATCATGGTATGTAATATGTTTTCTACTGTATATTTTCTGTGTATATGGATCGGTAGGTAATTTGCGGTGGTGGTTTTTTAGAGTTGTATTTATTTCAGTAATGTTCTTGTGTATCCGCAAACACATTTTGCACACTTTCCACACTGTACTCCGTTCCTTAGGCCTTTGTTGGCTTTCGCTCGTCAACGCCGCCCTTAGGCCTTTTGTGGGCCTTTATCTTCTGGAGATAGCATAGTTTTTGTGTATTTTGTGTTTTGCGGATCAGTACTCTATGTTCTGTTCCTTAGGCACTTGTTTGGTCTTTGCTCGTCGTTGGCGTATCTTATTATTGTAACGGCGATAGCACAGTTGTACTTTTCTTGCTATTTAATGGAGTTTCTTGCTCTGTTCCTTCAACAACAAAAAAAAAAGGATGAATGTGCATTTGAACACCTTACGTGTAACCCCCCGATTTTCTAAGGAATTTCGGAAGCATTAATTAGAAAATCAGGGCATTGCAACATGGTATTAGAGCATAGGTTTATCCCCTAGGACTTGGGTAGACTAGGTAGATCACAGCCGTGAGCGTAATCTTAGCCATTGTTTTTGTCACGCCCTCTATTTTCAACATAAATAAATATTCCCTTACTGACTAAAAGACCTCGCATAACATAAATAGTACCCAAATGATTTCCCACCTGTTTAACTTTGCAAACAAGTCCCCAAGTTCATAGAATTATAACATTGGCACCACGGCCCAAATTAACTTAGATACAGGTGCGAATAAGTTGGTAAGTTACAAACGGTATAGTCAAAAGGAAAGTTTAGAATAAATAGTTACAAATCCATCTTTATCAAAAGAAAGTCAATTACAAGATGTTTAAGTAACCAATGAAGCTAGCTCCCAAAAGTGTCCTTCACATCCAAGCACATGATGCATGCATACTATTGTCCAGTATTCGAACCTGAAAAGAAAGATTAGGTTGAACTATACTAGCCCAGTAGGAAAATCTTTACCAATTCTATGTATAAATATGAAGCCGAGTGCAAAATGGGTTGACAATGAGATGAAGTTCAATCAAGAGATAACAACGAACTCATAGGTGTATCAACATTCATCACGATTGCTCAAGGATATGCCACACAAAAGCCACACAATTCACAAGACACATGCATTCTACCAACTCAACACAACTCGCTATCCCAAACTCCCACCATCGGTATTTCCACCCCTTGTGTTACCGTATAACACTTCAAGGATTACCGTGTTACCACCCCTTGCGTCACGGTGATCCCATACGACTCAAGTCACTGTATTACCACCCCTTGCGTTATGAACCCCGTCAAAGTCTCCGTATTACCACCCCTTGCGTTACGAGACTTCTTAAACCAGCTTCCGACTCAAACTACTACCTTCTCGCACAATATGCAAGTTAAGACTCTCCCATGTTCACATTCACAGATGAGACTTCATACGATATGCCACGTTATCATAAATGTGGCATAAACATTCACAAGTGCCAACAATCAATAGAAAGTATTTAAACGAAGCTTTAGCTAAGTAATTCCTTAGTCGTTCCTCACTAACGAAAGGCCAATGGGTCACGAATATTATCCACTAATCATAGGAAGTCAAAACGATAGAACGAGGACCTTAGGGGTAGCCAACGGATGTTGGGAGACCGACGCACCTCCACTCTAACGGTCATAACTTTCTGTATACTTTGAGTCTTTAGGTGATTTTGGTGGCAATGCAAAGCTAACTTCAATACCTTCGAATCGATATAAAATTTGCATGAAACGGACATCGGACGAAGACGTTATGGCCGTTTGAAGTTGGGCTGAAACTCAAAAGACGAGCAGAATATCCAGAAAGGGGAGGGATCGATCCCTCCTCTCTTAGGGATCGATCCCCTAAGGCAAAACTCCAGATTTGAAGTGAGGGATCAATCCCTCCTCTCTTGGGGATCAATCCCCTAGGGCAAAACTCCAGATTTGAAGTGAGGGATCGATCCCTCATGCTTGGGGATCAATCCCTGGGCGATTTCGGGCGTTTCCTGCAGTTTTCTGACAGCTTTCTAGAGAACAAACGGGGACGATCAAGGGTCGATTTCCACACCAAATCAACATATAAACACATAACAGAGGTAAAGAAGTCCATACCTCGCAACAATAACCAAGATCTACGAGATTTGAAAGAGCCCTAGCCTCTTTGAACTTCAAAGCTCCGCTCCAAGCTTGACCCAAGGATTTCCGAGCTCAAGAACATGATTGGAAGGTCGAAGGGAGGTTAATCCCTGAGATTCTTGAGGTCTTGAAAGAGTTTTGAGTGAGAGGGGTAGAGAGAGAGAGAGAGAGAGAGAGATACACGGCTAGAGAGAGAGAGGACGGCATGAAAGAGAGAAAATGGGAGATATAATTATCTCCTACACACACACTCCTATATATACTCCTATATCTTTAAATCACACACACACACCCTCAAGTTTCTATTCTCTCACTTCAATTCTCAATTCAAATAACCACCAAATAAAATCATATTTTCCCAATTAGACATTTAATAAGCATTTCAATAATTAAAATTATCCGGGTCTCTACAGTTTTCCTATGTATTTCTCTACAAGTCGAATTTTTCAATATTATATTTATTTGAGAACGTACGGTGAGAAAACATAGGCTTGACTTCTAATTGTTATGTTAGATCTGGACCTGTATCAGCCACTAGATATGCTTCATTGTTTAAGCATAGAACCTAATTCTACTGGTGTTAGTACCAGTGAAATGAAAGGCAAAATCTTTGAACTTCTAAGGGAGTTGGATGAAGCTAAAGCCGAAAGAGAAATCCTTTCAAGGAAAATGGACCGGATGGAGTGTTACTACGAGGCTCTTGTTCAGGATCTGGAGGAAACATTTTCAAACTCTAACTATAGAACCCCTCTTGACTAGAATTTCAAACACTTGTAGATGGTGAACATTCGCTCGGGAAACGAACACTTTGGCAACAATGAAAATAACCGCCATCATGCTAGCACCAGTGGCGAAAATAATGACAACAACCCCAATGGAAATCTCGGAGGGCTTGACGTAGCACAATTGGCACAAGTGATAGCAGTTGTAGTAGCAGCAGCCTTGCGATAGAACAATGGTCCCCGCCAGCTGCACCGCAGCAGGGCCGTCAGCCTAAGAACAGAGACCAGCTATTGGATGCCTTTTGCAAGCGTCCTCCCCTATTTTGGAGTGGAGAAGCTGACCCCACATCTGCCGAGGCTTGGCTGAAGCAGATTGCCAAGTTTCTGGACACGATGGGTATCACGAATGCAGGGGACCACATCGCTCTAGCTACCTTTTCAGCTACAGGGAGAAGATCATTGGTGGGATCTGATAAAGGCCACCAACAATGTCACAACCATGACGTGGCAACAATTCGAAGATCTCTTCAATGAGAAGTATTTTCCGGAACCAATCAGAGACGCTATGTTGCGCGAATTCATGGACCTGGAGCAGAGACTGAGGCAGAGTATGTTTGGAATTCGTATCAGAACTAGAAATCGCTCTGGAGTTGATTTCTAAATAAATGTCAGACTATTATGTTTATTAATTCAGTATTTCAAAATTTGGGTTTGTAATAAATAAAATTTTATTATGCAATAATCATTCTTAGCTATAGTAATAAAGTTTAATTAAATTAATCTTTTTTTATAGAAAATCACTAATTAATGCTTCCAAAATTTCTTAGAAAATCGGAGCGTTACATTACATATTCTAATTTTACTAGTAATAGTGGTATTGTAGGTGTTATTCGAACACTCGACTCAATTCATTATGACTATCACATTATAATGCCAATAAGATTATAATGAAATAAAGTTACTTAAAGTAAATGACACAAAAAAAATATCAGAACAAAAGATTTAGAAAGAACATGTTCTTAAGGGTTGTACTTGAATAAGAATAAATAGTCTAAAAATAGTTAAAAGATGCTTATAATTTTTAGTAGAGTAAATTACAGTAAACCCCCCTCAACTAATCCGAATTTTCACTTAACCCCCTTCAACTACAAAACTCAACAGTGTGCACCCTCTAACTATCCAGAATTGACACTTAACACCCTTTTGTTAGGTCTACGTAGGAAAAATGCACCGACGGCCATCTCCGGCCACCGGGCGGCCGATCCGAGCCGTCCAAAAATTTAAAAAAAAAAAACCGAGTGGGCTAGCGCGGGAATCAAAGGCATCCGACGTGCGTAGATGCTCGATCTAAACACCCCATTTAAATTCTTGGGATGTTTGGATCGAGCACCTACGCATGTCGGATGCCGTTGATTCCCGCCCTAGCCCACTCGATTTTTTTTTTCTAAAATTTTTGGACGGCTCGGATCGGCCTCCCGGTGGCCGGAGACGGTCGTCGGTGCATTTTTCCTACGAAGACCTAACAAAAGGGTGTTAAGTGTCAATTCTGGATAGTTAGAGGGTGCACACTGTTGAGTTTTGTAGTTGGAGGGGGTTAAGTGAAACTTCGGATTAGTTGAGGGGGGTTTACTGTAATTTACTCTTTTTGGTAAATAGGTTATTTCCAATGATTTTATAGGCAACGGCACTGAAAAACAACCGACAAACTACAATTATGTAAATACTAATTGAAAGCCCGAAGATTTAGTCAGTTGGTTGGCGGGTTTGCTCCTCAAACAATTGAGCAAGATTCGGTTTTTGGCATCAGGTCTCAAGAAAGTAATTTCTTACTCATAACATTGATGGTCTGCCTTTGATCAGATCGGAAAAGGAATTAGTTGAGGTGTCCATAAATTGTCCCGAACACCCTTGACCCGTCCAACCAAAAAACAATAAAGTCATAACGCAAAGATATACGGGGTAACTTATAACTTTCTACTCGTAAAACAAATTATAGCATAAATGATTAATAATATAAAGGAGAGCCGTACTTTTCGAAGAAACTGGAGCATTGAATAATTTTTCCAAAGATGGAAGGCGAGTTTAGTTGTTTTTTTTTTTTTGAGTTTGGCTCCTCTCCAATCCATAGAAAATTGGAGGATCCTCCAATTCCAATTCAATGGTCAAGATTACCCAGTAACTCAAGTCCATATGGTATTTTACGAACACCCAATTGTCCCCCAAATATTTCTCAATTACATAAGTGTCTTCTCTCCCCGTTTTTTTTTTTTTTTTGAATGGCGAAAAAATTCATTAATCTTCGAAGTTATTACAAAAAATTCATTAATTTTTTTTAGCGGCATCTTCTCTCCCGTTAAACTTGCCTCTAAAAAACTTTTTTTATATAGCTCATGAAGATTTTTTCGACCAATATCATATAACTCATGAGAATTTTTTACTAATATTATATCTGTAATTTTTTTCTTTCAACATGGTTTCTTTCACTAATATTATCTTATTATGTAGCTCATAAGATTTTTTTTATTGATACTAGTGTATTTCCACATGTGCTTCGCACTATATCGTGTGTTCATTGATGTAGTTGTTCTTGTATGTAAGAAAGTTGAAATTAAGATTCAGTTTTGAAAAATAGAAAGAAATCGGAAGAGTAAGTAATTGAACGTAAGAGAATATTTATAGAAAAAATATTTTAGAAAAAATGCAAAATTAGTTCTTTGATTAACCATGTGAATCTAATATTTCTTTGAACCTGCACCTGTTATTAAATTTACGATATGAAATTTTACTAATATTTAGAATTTGATAAATTGGTGCCTGGAATGTGATAATTGGAGAATATTTGACAAGTAATTGGATGACTATAGAATACCATATACACTTTGGGGCTGAAGATACTAGGGTAACCCTGACCATTGAATTGGAATTGGAGAATCCTCCAATTTCCTATGGATTGGAGAGGAGCCGGACTCGTTTTTTTTTTTTTTGTCCAAGCAAGGCAAGTTTAGTTTCCGACTGTACTTGTTAACGCACTTTAAAAAAAAAAAACGGTGCAGATCCAACGGTGAAGTGCTAGTAACAGAAACATATCTGATATTAATATTCCCAACATCTCCTAATTTTTGTCATTTTTTTGAAAGCCGTGTTATTTTTAGTTGAATACAATTAAATAATTCTGTGCATAATATTTTATCTTTTTTTGCACTAAATTAAACTAATTGAGATGTTTAAATTGATGTTAAAGAATTAATAAGGGAAGATGGTTTCCATTATTTTTTAATTCATTCAATAAAGATAGAAACAATTATTGGAAGGAGGAAAATTGTTGTAATATGAATTTAGGACAAGTTCTACGACATAGAAAATACATTTTTATGTTGTCCAAACCGATACAGCACCATTAGTGAATACACAGCCAAACATATACAGTATATACCAAGACTACAAAGTGTTTTAATATTTACTCGTGTAGGAACTTGAAGCAAGTTAACATAAAGAAGGCAAAACTCTTATCCAATGCTGCAATATTTCCTAAACATATTTTCCTTTAGATAAATCTGTTTAAAAATATATTAAACGATATCCGATAGCAGGAATTTTGTCGTGCCTAACATTTTCAATGAGGTCTAAAATTTTAAGTTCCAATCATCAAAATGGACCCGAGAAGGACGCAAAAATAACCCGGACAGAACCGTCAAGTTCCTTCAAGGACTAGAGAGAGGATCCTGTTCCATCGTAGAATCGGATGTAAGATTGGGAGTGCTGATAGACTTTCCACGCTATTAAAGTAACCATCTCATCTCCTGAAAACAAAGCTGTCCAGCCTTGGTTTTTTTTCTTTCAACATAAACAAATCTACTCATTTAATTTGTAGAGTTCGTGTAACTCAACCATTATTATACTTCATCAATCAACAAAAAAAAAGGAATATAAATCTTAATTGCCAATTGCGTTTTTTCTTTTTCTACATAAATATGTTCTTGAGTGCTTTTGTTCACCCTCACCAAATGAGGGTGAACATTACCCTCACTTTTATTGGTTGTTTCGAACTTGTAGGCCCCTACCAAGTTTAACCATAGTTTAACATTTTTTTTTTGCCAAAACCGATAATAGAGAATATTATTACGCTTCAAAACATCAAGCTTAACTCCGATCCCTTAATAAGGGATCAAGAATCCACATAGGAGAAGACTCAGTCCAAAGATTACACCCCTCACCCACTAAACCCTTACAAGCCAAAACATGCGCTACATTGTTAGTAGAACGCCTAGAGAAAGAAAAAATGCAACTATGAAAATTCCTCCCTAATGCCCTCACATCATTTAGAACAACGCGCACATCTTGACTAACTTCAATTTGGCCATTGAGCATATTGATTATAGATTGAGAATCACTCTCCATCACTACTGATGTCAAATGACGTCCCAATTGCATCCCCTGTCTCAATGCCATCGCCTCCGCTACGGCAGGACTAGAACACCCTAATGATACTCCCATAGCAGCAGCCGCAAAACAACCTATATCACCCCTCACTATTATTCCATACCCTCCCTTGGATGACCCCACTTTCCATGATCCATCAACATTAACCTTAATAGCACCCAGCCAAGGACGCTGCCATCTCTCCTGAATTGACCCGCATCCCCAACCCTTGCATTTCCACCGCCTTCCTCCTCGTGCCTTGTCCAGTTCACTCTTGCAAACACCCCAAAGTCCTTTTACTAATTACATCAGGCTGAAGCACTTTTTGCTCAAACAATGCCCCATTTCGACCCTTCCAAAAATGCCACATTGTAACAACAACCAAAGACAAATTCCAAATTCTATTTTGAACATTTTGCCATTGCATACTCAACGCATCCCATAAGGCATAAAAAGAATTAAATTGTGCACTCCCAAAATTCACGGTAAGACTTGACATAGCTCATACCTGTCTTGCAAGCGAGCACGTACAAAAAAGATGAATGATCGTTTCCTCTCCCTCCCCACAAACTGGACAGCAAGAATCCACTGAAATCCTCTTTCTGCAAAGCTCTCCTTTGGTGGGCAGGATTTCTTGACAACGCGTCCAAATAAAAAATAAAATTTTCTTTGGAATGGGAAGCTGCCAACACTGTCTCCACCGCTTCTCTTCCACCTCTTCAGTGCTTGTATTTCCCCTACTCTCACCTGCCCTCGACCCTTGATTTTCCAAATCCACCGCCGCCATGTATCCCGAATTAACTGTATATTTTCCTGAACGAGAGAAGTGCCATATCAACGTATCTGCCTCGTCCATCCATGATAATGGAATCCCCAAAATACTTCGAGCATGATCTACCTCAAAGTTGTTCACCACATCTACCTTCCAAGCCTTTGTAACTGGATCAATGAGTTGGTTCACTGTAATCAAACTGTCATTCACTACCGTTCGACGAGGTTAAAACTCTCTGGAATAGGAACCCAGGCATTATCAATATGAACCGACTTCCCGTTTCCAATTGCCCACCTCACTCCTTTTTCCAAAACTCCAAAATACTTTGCCACACCCACAACGGGTTGTTACCCAGCTTAGCCTCCATGAAAGAACAATTTTTGAAATACTTACATTTAAGAACTCGGGCCATGAAACAATTGGGGGGTGGGGGGGGAACCATAAGCCTCCATCCCTGTTTTGTGAGTAAAGATAGATTGTAGGAGCCAAGGCTTCAAAACCCCAATCCCTCTTTGAACTTCAGTTTACGCAACCGGCTCCACTTTATCCAATGAATCTTCCTCTCATTATCTTTTTGCCCCCACCAAAACCGTGCCATAGCAGCATCAATCTGCTGACACAATCCTTGTGGGAGTTTAAAGCATGACATCGCATAAAAGCTAGGGTTGCTCAAAAAATCCAGTGAATCGTGAAACCGGTCCGGACCGAACCGATCCGTATCGTTTGGATTTTGTCCGTGGATTAATGGTCCAGACACGGATTGAAAAATTAAAAAAACGTGACTCGCGGTTCGGTCCCCGAATTTTCATTACGAAACCGTGGATTAACCGAACCGGACCGTGAGATATTTATTTTATATAAATAATATATATGTGTGTATTTATATAATAAATTGTTAGTAATGTTAACACTTTTTTCTACCAATTTTAGTATTTTATCTTAATAATGGGATATAGTGTAGATGTACATAAAATATAGGGAGTAAATCGTAGTTTTTTTGTAAAATATACGGGTAACCTTAGTTGAGTTTCAGTAGTTCGTTTCTTTTCCGGTTCTTTTATGTTATGTAATGTACTATAATGATACAATCCAACTAGAGTTTTAGATTCTTTTGAATTTGATTTCTGAAATAAGCCTTTAGTAGTTTATGTAACAAGTACTTTCTAATGGTGTTAAACTTAATTCTGAATGTAACATTCTTCCCTTTTATTGTGAGATATATGCTTGAGCTTTATTTTTGCTAAAATCCATGGACAAAACTATAACCGATCCGTAAGTCACGGATCGGATTAGAACCGGACCGAAGGACTTTTGATCCGGACACGGATTTGATTTTGTAAAAACCGTGACTAGCGGTTCGGTCCTCGAATTCCTAGAAATCCGAACCGGACCGCAAGCAGCCCTTATTAAAAGTCACAATTTATGAAAAGAGTACAACTGATCAGTGATCCCGTAGCTTTCTGTTGGACTAATAATCCCATGCATTGTAAGAGAAACTGACGCCTTCCTGGACTACAATGGCCATTGCAGCTCATGAAATAACTGCGTTAGCTCTTAAAAATTCTCTTCCATGTAATTGGGTGGCTGTTCCCCCTTTGTCTTTTTTCTCAATTTTCTGTAAGGATTCTGCTGTGTGAGTCTTTTAGAAGTTTTTGTGGATAAAAAAAAAAAAACGATTTGACGAAGCCAAATTGGAAGAAGCATAAAAAAAACGGAATGAACGAACCCAAATTGGGAGAAGCATAAAAAAGCGATCTGACGAATCCAAATTGGAAGAAGCATTAGAGCAACCCCAATGGGGATGGAAAAGGGGTTGTCAAAGTTATTATCCAGCCCTAAATCAAAAACCACCTTTCCAATAGGGATGGATCCGGGGATGGAAAATAGCTTTGAGTTATATGGGGATGGATATATCCATCCCTAGATGCATCTTTCCATCCCCTCTAGGTCAGCAAATCAACTAATTTACCAGAACAATGGACGACCGGAGTATATCCTTGAGTTGCTGGAATATGACCAGAAAAACTTGAATTTCGCCGGAATCTGCAAATCTTGAATCTGGAGGTGAAGAAGCAGGAGATGAGGGGGTCCGTGAGGTGGACGACGCCGGCGGGAGTTGGGGTTGAATCTGGAGGTGATTTCCGATCAGGATGCAAGGGTTTGGATCGGCAGGGGATGGATGATCGAGCGAGAGAGAGATCGTGTGTGTGTGTGTGTGTTTGGGTGGGGGGTGGGTTTGCAGTGAGTTGGGTTTCCGATCAAAACCCCTTGTTTTTTTCGTTTCTTCCCCTTCTTTCTACGTTTCTTCTCTGACTGTGAGAGACCCAGAGAGAGAGAGAGAGAATAGGGATGAAAAGGCATTGGGGGTGGGCCGGGCCGTCCGTTGGAGTTTTTTTTTTTTTTAAATCTTAATTGAAGTGGATGAGAAGTTAAAAAAATTGGGACGGAAGTATTTTTTTTTTTTTTTTTTTGCGAAATTATTTTTTTTTTAAAGTCCTCAATTATCGGATACCAAAATTATTTTTCAACGGAAGTAGTACTTGAATTAGGGTTAAGAAAGTTGGGAAAAATTAAGGATGAGGGAAATTTAGTTAATTATCCATCCCTTTTTTACATCTCAACATTGGAGAGGGGTGAGTTCTATTTTACATCCAACTAACTTTTAACCACTTTTTTCATCTAAAATAACTATCCATCCGGTTCCAAAATACATCCCCATTGGGGATGCTCTTAGATGGGTTACTGGCTATAACAACGAAAGCAGGAAGGCGGAAGTTTCCGTAGTCCAGGAAGACCTCAGTTTCTCTTGCAATGCATGGGATAATTTTCCCAATAGAAAGATTCAGCATCACTAATCAGTTATACTCTTTCCATAACTTGTACAGTTGTACTGTATCTTTTTAATGTTAACTATGGTTAAACTTGATAGGGTCTACAACAAATAAGAGCAAAGGTAACGTTCACCCTCGTTTGGTGAGGGTGAACAAAATCGGACTCCCTTGGATACCCAAAAAAAAACAGCAGCATTTGTATGCTAGTAGGCCCCGTTCCATATTGAGACTATTATAAGGAATTAGCTCATGACTTTGCTCCGTTATATGAGAGGTTAAAAAAGTAGCCTCCGCCTTGAACTGAACGACATACTAAAGCAGTTCAAAAAATTAAGTTAAAAGCTAAGTAGTTACCCTGTCTTGCAATATCTAATCCCGAATGGAGAAAAATGGTGGAGACTGATGCATCCAATGTTGGATATGGTGGCATTCCAAAGCAATATAATCCTAATACCTCAAGGAGGAGTTGGTTCGCTTTACCTTAAGGACTTTTTAAAAATGCCCAAACTAATTACAGTACTTGTAATAATTCTGTTTTTCAATAAATAAAAATTCATTTAAATATTTGAATTTATTATTTTAATTAGTTGGATTACTTTTAAAATTCCTTTTTAATTTTTGATAATCCGTTATAATTAAATTTTAGTCCTTAAAAATTATATTCCTTGACTAGAAGCCCTAATTGGCAAATAAACTGAATTTTAACCGATTAGTTGGAGGAACCGGACTACCATTTCTCCCAGTTACACTTTCCTAACCCTAGTTGGACCCTTTTGACCATTTTTTAGCCTTATGAACCCCTCCAAACCCTAATTCCTTTATTCATAGGATAATAAATGTTACGAGGAATATTATCCATTGGATAATAAATATTGACTAGTCATTTCAAACCCTAATTATATCCAATATTCCTTTGACCATTGGACAACAAATGCTAGGGAAAATATTATCCATTGGATAATAGACATTACTTGCCAATATATGGTTGATAAGACATAATCATCACCAATATTCTTTACCCATTGGTCCATAAATGCTAGGGAAATTTTTAACCATCGGTCAATAGCATTTAGGTTGCCAATAAAGCCTTGATTAGACTAGTCATACAAAGAATCTCATCATTTTGCATCCAAAAGAAGCAACCTTAGTCTTGCCATACTTACTGATAAGTGTCAAAATATACATATTTTGGCCCTCCAATCTACATTTATTAGTTGTTTATTTTTGTTAATTTATATTAATTTTGTCTTTTCTGTGTTCATAGGTTGTTCGAGCCTGTTGTCCGAGATATTGAGTAAAAACAGAAATTAAAAGAAGTCTAGGGTTAAAGTGCAAAGTACTTTAAAGTTGAATTACTGAATTATATTGCATATATAGCCCGCTGGAGCTTTGTGTAACTATTGCATGTTTTACACTATATAAAGAATGCAACATCGACTTCGGCAGCAGCTTTGGATGGAAAAAACGTGGGATTGAGTTCTGCCGTGGGAACAGAGGCGGAAGAGCTATGTGCGACGGTGTCTTTTTAACATGGAGCTTACACCAACATCCTTCGATTCTCTCCGGTCCATGGGCAACCAATCCCTTTTCTTAGGGTGTAGATGAAACCCTAACCGAGTAACTATGTTTTTATTTTGATTTTAGATTTCGATTACCGAAACGACGGTTGCATAATATTGAGACTTGTTTTATGATTCGAACTTATTTTTCCAATCTAGTTATATGTGTTTGTTTTCTGTGATTACAAATACATAGTTATGCAACAGTATTCTTTGTGCATGAAATTGAGAATTAGAATAATCTATGCCTAGGAAAGACGAGTCGTGCCTGGATTAATTAGTTGTAGAATTAAAGACGATTCGTGCCAACCGAAGATAGATTATGTCCGGTTTTCAATCACATGCAATTTTCTTGGCGATATGATCACTAGGGCTTGTAGCTTTTGGTGAATCAATGTCGTTTTGGTAGTCGGTTTCTTAAATTAACATAATCGCTTGGTTACGAAGTTAGGGTGGATTCGAAACCCTAAGATCTTTTTCCATATTTGAATTCAACATCTCTCGTGCTTTAAATTACTTAAATAATTTTAGTTAATCAAACTCCAATCACTTTTTCTTGAATTAAATAAAGAATTGATTTCAGAAATACAATAACTTAGCCTCTTGATCTCTATGGTACGATAACTGGACTTAAACCACTATTCTATTTGAGTTGAGGTTTAGCTCAGTTTTAATTATTTATTTTTGGTGTGAAAAATGACCTACCAAATTTTGGCGCCGTTGCCGGGGATCAAAAGCACGGTTGTTTATTTTGAAAATTGGTTCTTATTTTAATTCCTAGCTTAGATTTTTTTTCTTTTTCTTTTATTTTTATTTTTATAATTATTATTGTTCTTTTTTTTTTTTTGCTATTCTTTTTGTTCGTTTAATTGTTTCGTCAGTTCTTCCAGTGCAGGTTATTTGCTTTCACATCAGAAATTTTAACTTATAGCTGCAAAGGAAACTAAAGAGCTTGGCTTTGCTACCTTAGCTTCCAGAAAAAAAAATTACTCCAAAGAGCACTGTGAGTTTTAATTACCGCATCAGCACTACTAGAGTTACTAAGTGTGCATTAGTTTAATATTGTTACTGCAGCAGTTAGTTTATATTGCTATTCCCTTAAAAAAAAAAAAAAAAAAAAGAAGTTTTCCAGTTGCTATACTTGTTGCACAGTGTTAATTTTATATGCAAGGGCGTCGGTCTTGTCATCTAGACTTAATCCCTGTTGACCCTGAGTTAGAGAGGACGCTTAAGGCTCTTCGAGCAGTTAAACGTCCCAATAGACCTAGTGACTCACTTTCAATCATGGCGTTACGCAATAATCAAGATGACCAGACTAGGCAATTGAAGGAGTACTTTGCTCCCCCTGCATACACATCACCTTCTTGCATCTTGCTGCCCACTATTATAGCAGCTCAATATGAGATCAAGTCCCACACTCCTCAGATGCTCCCATCCTTTCATGGGCTTGACAATGAGGACCCTTTTAAGCATATTGATGAATTTGTAGAGAAAAGCTCCACGGTGAAAATTCAAAACTTTTTTGATGATGCCCTTAAGCTCAAACTTTTTCCCTTTTCACTTAAGGATAGAGCCAAAGATTGGCTTAATTTCTTGGCAATTGGGTCTATCACTACTTGGGCCCAATTACAGCAAGAATTCCTTACAAAGTACTTTCCCATAGGTAAGACAATCCTATTTAGGCAAGCTATCACGAGTTTCTCTCAGCTTGATGGCGAGCAATTTCATGAGACATGGGAAAGACTTAGACCTCTTACTCGAAAGTGTTCCCACCACGAAGTTCCTAAGTGGCAGTTAGTCCGTATTTTTTATGATGGTTTGTCTGAACGACACCGTCAAATGGTTGATGCCTCTTGTGGTGGGAATTTTATGCTTAAGACCCCGGACGAGGCCTGGATGTTATTTGATAACCTGAGTAATAATTCCCAACAACATGCCTCGGCCGCTAGAAGAGTTAACATGGTGGCCTCAAATTCCCAACAGCAAAGAGGAATTTATGAGGTTGGGCACTCCAATGATCTTTCTAACCAAGTGGCAGCTTTGAATAAAAAATTTGACCAACTTCTATCCCTTGATCAAGTTCCTTCACCACCTTCTCAGCCTTCATATTTTCAAGAGGCTTGTGCAATTTGTTCGAGCCCTACTCACTTCGTGAGTGAGTGCCATATGGCTTCCCAATACCCCGAGTTTGTTCAAGAGCAAGTTAGCGCTGCTCAAGGGTTTGCCAGACCCGGTAATGATCCTTATTCTAATACATACAACCTGGGATGGAGAAATCACCCGAATTTCTCTGGGAAACAACAAGCTCCGAGCAATTCTTCAGCTCCACCCCAAAGGCCCATGTTTACCAACTCTGCCAATCCTTCAGTTTACCATCCAACTCCACCACAACAACTATATCAGTGCCCTAATCCCCTTCCACCTCAAAGAACCTCTGATTTTGAGGATAGGTTGCTACAAGCTCTCCAAGGGCTTGAGGCTACTTCGCGTAAACTTGAAGCGAACACACTAACCGTTAACTTTCATACACAATCCATTTCAAAGATAGAAGCCCAAATAGGGCAACTAGCTAATACACTTAGTCGACGAGAGGAGAGCAAGTTACTGAGTCAGCCTATTGTTAATCCAAGGGGTCAATATGGAGTTGAGACGTCGCGAGCAAATGATGTTTATCATGAGCAAGCTAATGTGTTAGCCACCCTTCGAAATGGAAGGGAAATAGAAACTAGACCGGATGATGAAAGACACAAGGATAAACATGCGAGAATAGAGCGAGTTCCTAAAAGTATGGAGGACAACCCTCCTATCATTTCCACTTTGAATCCTCCAATAATACCTCCTTACATACCAAAAGCACTTTCCCAACTTGTCTTGAAGCACCTTCACCCTTTGGTAAGAAGGGAACTAAACAAGAAGAAATGATAGAGGTGTTTAAGCAAGTGAAAGTCAACCTCCCTCTCTTAGAGGCAATCCAACAAGTTCCAGCTTATGCTAAATTTTTGAAAGACCTTTGTACTCAAAAGCGTAAGTCTAGGACACGTGTGCCTAAAACGGTGCAACTTACTGAGTAGGTGAGCTCCATTCTTACACACCACACACCTCTTAAGCGTAAAGACCCTGGTGCTCCTACCATTTCGTGTGTTATAGGCAATCATGTCATAGATAGAGCACTCCTAGATTTAGGGGCTAGTGTCAATTTGCTCCCTTATTGTGTGTACGAGCAACTTGGGTTGGGAGAGTTGAAACCTACGTCGGTTACCTTGCAGTTAGATGATCGATCCACTAAGGTGCCACGTGGCGTCATAGAGGATGTCCTTGTCAAGGTAGATAAATTTTACTTCCCTGTTGATTTTATAGTTCTTGACATGGAACCCGTGCATAGTCCTAACAAGCAAATTCCCCTTATTCTTGGTCAACCTTTCTTAGCCACGGCTAATGCCTCTATCCACTGTAGGACTGGGGTGATGGATTTATCTTTTGGGAACATGACGGTGCAATTAAATGTTTTTTATGCTAATCTGTATCCCTCTGAAGAGAGCGATCGCTTTGTAGTTAATATGATTGATGATATGGCAAATAAAGCTCTTCCAAACCTGGGCGTTAGTGACCCTGTTGATTTAAGCGGGGATGATCCCTTAGAGACTTACTTAGCTCATTGTGGTTATGATTTTGAACTTGATGAGTTGACTCACGAGCAAGTTAGTTTATTGCTAGACTCTGCTCCTTGGTCAACTATTGATGAGTGGATATCTACTGGGGAACCCCTTCATCCTTCTGAATTATCTCCACTCCCTTTAACCATAGGTCACCCGACTGTGAGTTGGAACCTTCGTCACCCGATCTTAGTGTTAAACTTTTGGGGCCAGTAGAAATTATGTCAGTCGTCATTTGTCCACCTAGTGATCAATCTGCAAAAGAAAGGATAATTGCTAACAATGGACCATTCTTCAAAGAATCGGTGTGCAATTTTATTGAGGTAGCGTCCTTCGGTTCAGCTCGTAGAATTTTGTCAGGGGTAGTTCTTTTCAAGAAAGCATTCCCTTGGTATGCGGATCATGTCCACGTTTTGAGTATGAATAAAATATTGACTCACTTGTTTAAAAAACTCATTAAACAACTTTTATTTGAGTCAAATAATTTTTTCTGGCATGATCCCTATATTGTTAATTATAAAAAGAGACTTAAATTGATTTGAGCTTCACGAACGCTTGGTTGAACACGCTAAACTTAGCACTTCTTGGGAGGTAACCCAAGTGTTATTGTTTAGTGTTTCTGTTGGTGCCTAACATTTTGCAGGTTGTCATACTTCAAGTTGGGGGGCTTATTTCTCTTTGCTCTCTTTTACCTGCTATGTTCATATGGCCATTGAGGTGATCTCTTTCCCTCTTTTATTTTGCGTGTCTAATCCTTTTGGTGAGTATGTATCAATAGGGACATTGAATAGTTAAAGTTGGGGGGAGGAATCATCTCACTGCAAAGTTAGAGTCATGAAAAATGAAAAAAAAATTGCAAATTTTGAAAAAATGAAAAAAATTTGTTGGATTATTTTTGTATGAGACTTGTTGAGATTGGCTCTTGGTTGATTGAGTCTGAGATGTGATGATCATTGCTTGGAATATGGATATCTCTGTGGCATTGTAGTTCTTTTTGCTAGCTTTTTGTGAGAAATTCGTCATGGCACTTATTCTTAGCATTTTTGCGCTTCACGTTCATTTGGGCTTTGGTCACTTTGTGGGTTGCATACTGATTATTCTTAATGGCTTGTTTAGTGGAGACTTACGCCCATGTGAGTTTAAAGCCTTATCTTTTCTTGGAGTGGTGTCACATAAACTCTCGTCAAAGAAGAACATATTCGTAGTCGATCTCATTATCTTTGTTGTCAAGCATTGGGAACTTAATGTGATGCTTATTTATCTCTTGGGTTGCGAATTTGCATGGTTGTGTTGCCCCTAGGAGAGGATCATAGGCCATTTTTGACACTTTTGGGCCAGTTCATTTCTTTCTTTCATACACTTATCCCTTGTGAGCCTATTTGAGCCTCTTGCATAATAGCCTTTTCTTGTTGAGCTCTACCATCTATGTTGTGTCTTGAAAAGGCTTAATTAATCATGTGGATGTGATTTATTGACAGAAGATGGGGTAAGCAGAGTTGCTAATAGAGTTTTGTTTTATGGTAGTCCTTCAAAAAAAAAAAAGTATCAAAAGAAAAAAAAAGAATTGAAATTGAATTGAAAAAAAGGACACCAAGCTTAATGAAAGAAGGAGTAACTGATCTTATTTTGGGAGGGTGTTGAAGGATAGGAAAGAGAGATGTGGTGAAGTTGAAAAAGAAAAAAAATAATGCGAAGAGGGCACATTTTGTGAAACTTGCCCTATATAAGTTGTTGTGAGCCTATTCTCAGACACTTGAATATTTTACCCTAACCTTGAAACATGCATTCTTCCTTACCTAATGATATAACCTGAATTGAAAGTCCTATTTGATCTTAGGGGCAACGGGATGTGGATTGATGGATAGAAAGAATTCCCGATGCTTGAATTCCGTTCATGAGATTATGTGTCCACTTTATAGAGTGTTCTTTTCGTGTTTCTGTGTGCGGAATAGTTTGTTTTCATGTTGCATAACTTCCACCCGCACATGTTGAGAGTACATAATATGCACCTTGTTTCGAGTGAATTCATTTGTTGAGTGCATGACACAGTGAGATTTGAAGTCGAGACTCGGTCCGGAGAGAATTTTTAGTTGTTATCTACCTCGCGACCGAGGCCCTTATTCACACACGTTAAGTGTAGGTGCCATGGCTTATTTTTATGACTTGATAGCCTCTAGAACTACTATTGCCTGGTATGTCTTTGCGATGGTTTCATTTTCTTTGCTTAAGATATCGATGAGTTGTCTAACAGGTTTTTGTGTCTCATGTAAAAGATTCATAGTGTTTGTGGGAGTTCATTGCTGTAACCCACACGAGACTCCACTCGTCCTCTAGGGATCGTCTAATGGTTTAAAAGGCTTGTTGCACGGACTAAGTGCAATCGTGAGTCCTACGAAAGTGGCGTGGTTCAAATTTATTTATTTATTTGTTTTCCTTGCTCGAGGACTAGCAAAGTATAAGTTGGGGGGCGTGATAAGTGCCAAAATATACATATTTTGGCCCTCCAATCTACATTTATTAGTTGTTTATTTTTGTTAATTTATATTAATTTTGTCTTTTCTGTGTTCATAGGTTGCTCGAGCCTGTTGTCCGAGATATTGAGTAAAAACAGAAATTAAAAGAAGTCTAGGGTTAAAGTGCAAAGTACTTTAAAGTTGAATTACTGAATTATATTGCATATAGCCTGCTGGAGCTTTGTGTAATTATTGCATGTTTTACACTATATAAAGAATGCAACATCGACTTCGGCAGCAGCTTAGGACGGAAAAA
The DNA here is from genome assembly GCA_019656295.1 of Rhododendron mucronatum var. ripense. Classification (NCBI taxonomy): domain Eukaryota; kingdom Viridiplantae; phylum Streptophyta; class Magnoliopsida; order Ericales; family Ericaceae; genus Rhododendron; species Rhododendron mucronatum. The sequence goes on along the minus strand of BPLT01000009.1, from coordinate 3,118,071 downwards.
ACGTGGGATTGAGTTCTGCCGTGGGAACAGAGGCGGAAGAGCTACGTGCGACGGTGTCTTTTTAACATGGAGCTTACACCAACATCCTTCGATTCTCTCCAGTCCATGGGCAACCAATCCCTTTTCTTAGGGTGTAGATGAAACCTTAACCGAGTAACTATGTTTTTATTTTGATTTTAGATTTCGATTACCGAAACGACGGTTGCATAATATTGAGACTTGTTTTATGATTCGAACTTATTTTTCCAATCTAGTTATATGTGTTTGTTTTCTGTGATTACAAATACAAAGTTATGCAACAGTATTCTTTGTGCATGAAATTGAGAATTAGAATAATCTATGCCTAGGAAAGACGAGTCGTGCCTGGATTAATTAGTTGTAGAATCGAAGACGATTCGTGCCAACCGAAGTTAGATTATGTCCGGTTTTCAATCACATGCAATTTTCTTGGCGATATGATCACTAGGGCTTGTAGCTTTTTGTAACAACCCTAATTTTTAGTCGATAAAAGTTTCGTTAAATACTTGAATTTTGTTGTAATTGCTTTTAATTTCTATAATTTGTCATAATTACATTTTTACCCTTCAAATTTGATTTCTTGCCCTTTAGTCTTATTTAGCAAGCCTAGTTAGCTTCTAACCATTCGATTGAAGGAACTAAACTAGGAAGCTATCTAGTTACCTCAATTGGACCGTTTTGCCCCTCGTGAACCTTTTGAACCCTAGACTAAAGTATTGAATATTCTTTTTCTTTTAATTATTTTGGTTTTATTCTTTGTCCATTGGACAATAAATGTTAGGGAAACTATTGTCCATTGGATAATAGAACCCCATTTGTTTATATTAAATGTTTACTTGGTTAAAGTACTAAGAATATTAAAAAGTAACTTTTTGATTACTTTAAAGTACCTTTTTGGATTATTTTAATATTTAATCTCCCTAGTAACTATTATCCATTGGATAATAAAAGTTGAGTGGTTATTATCCATTGGGTAAAAGTTAAATCTTTCACAAAGTACATGGAATTATTAATTTAATCTTTCTTTTTAATTCCTATGTGGCAAAGGTACTACTATTTTATTATAAAAGTTACCTAATTACTATTGTCCATTGGATAATAGAAGTTAGGGGATTTATTACCCAATGGGTAATATGTTGTTCTTCCACCCAAGCACATGGGTTATTAAATTAGTACTTTCTTTTAACCCCATGTGTCAAGTACCCACTATTTTAATTGGAAAGTACTTAGCCTTTAAAAATCCTAAGATTTCATTAGTACCCTTTTACTTATTTTATCTAAGGGTTTTGATCTTCCTAGATTATTTGGTACATGTGTATCTAATATATTAGTACTAGGATGATTGTTTAATTAGCATTGTACACATGTGCCCATTGATTAGTTTAATGGGAAAATCTTAGCCCTAAGTCTACTTTTGATCTTTTGTACAAAAGTACATTTACTTTAATTGTTTTCTTACACATGGTTGTATATATATATATATATATATATATATATATATATATATATATATATGTGTGTGTGTGTGTGTGTGTACTTGAGCAAGAGAGGAGAGAGAGGCCGGAGAGAGAGAGAGGAGAGAGATGCCGAAAGGGAGAGAGAGGGAGAGAGAGAAAGGAAAGAGGAAGGAAGGAGATTGGTTGTACCTTGGTTGATCTCCCTTGTACTTAAAATCCTTGGTATATCTTTCTTCCTAGCTAAGTAACTAACCCACCATTAACCTCCAATGTACTTCCTTGATTTGTTTAACACAAAATCTTGTACAAACTATCTTTCTTGCCCACCAAATCTCCCAAGATCAAATCCTAGCCATGCAAGCCTAGGGATTTGCCTTTGATCTTCCAAGATTCATGCCATGTGTCAAAATGAGACTTAGAGACAGAGAGAGGAGAGGGCGCCTATAAATAGAAGGCCATTCCAAAGCTTGAACTCACACCTCAAAGCATTTGCTCTTCCTTCTCTCTAGAAATCTCGGATTCCAGTTCCAGGCAGCCTACTGCCCTTCAGAAATCCTCCGTTTTCTCCTTCTTAGAGTAGTTTTTAGAACCAACTTCGTTCGGGAAAGTTGTAGAACATTTCGAGAGCTTCAAGTTAGGCTCAAGAACCACTCGAATCGGTGAAGAAACGACAAAGATATTGTCATCCGAAGTTCAGTAAAATCTCGGATTTCCAATTTCCAGACAGCTTACTGTCTTCTCCTTCATCACCATTTTTCTCCTACTTAGATTAGTTTCTAGGATCAACTTTCTTCACAAAAGTTGTAGAGCGTTTCTTGAGCTTCGATTTGGATCCAAGAACGACTGTATTCGGCCAAAGATTGACTGAGTTACTGCCGTCCAAAGTTCGGGCCAGATTCGCGAGTTTCATCACCCGTGGATTTTCAAATAGCTTATTCGGCCCCGACTAGTTTCGGATCAAGGTAGGATACTCTTACCCTATCCTAAGTATACGTATGATCTTCTTCTTTTCCATCGCAAGTATAACGTATATTGTTTTGATCTCTAAGAAAGAACTTATCGTTTGGAACGAAGTATTCGTATTTTGATCTTTTAAGATGTTTATGAGAATGCATATATGAATTGCTTGTATTACTTGTGACACGATAAAGCATAAGTGATTTATCACTCCAAGGGCGTCCGAACATGTGGCGTTATGCTTGAAGCGTTGATTTAAATATGATTAGCATTATAGAGTTGGATGATCTTGTTTGTTTACAAGGAAATGATTTATGCTTACCTTTATCCTACGGCGGAGTCTTTGTATGTAAACGTGACATGAGAACCGAGAAAGTAGAAACATGGGACCTAGGGTGTGGTTTATGAAAGGATAAGTTTTTCCGAGAAAGAAAGTATTTTTGAAACTACGTAATGACTAATTTGGTGGTATTACGTAAGACGTGTTTGAAAACCGTAATGTCGCCGGACTTGGTAGCCCATTGCGCGGGTTTTGAAAACCACAATATGGCCGGACTTGGTAGCCCTTTGTGAAGATTGCTAATAGAGCCGGACATGGTAGCCTTATTGGTAATATGGCTTGGTTATCCGCGGAGAGGAGCCAATGCAATTGTGTGCCAATGGGAACCCGGCGCGGCGGAACCATTGTGAGGATACTCGGGAACCCGGCGCGGCGGAACCGAGGTTGGGTGTGTGGCTTGGTTATCCGCGGTACGGAGCCAATGCAAAGGATTTTGAAAGATGGTTTTGTAAGCGGAAAATGGTGACACGGTCTACGATGAGTCGCGTAGGAGAAATCGGGAAATCTTGGACACCAACGTTAGATAGTGAATGTGGATGTGTTATCATCATTTGTGTGATTTCTATGATCATTTGTTTGAAAGTTATGGGTTAGTGGGTAAGAATTTCCTATTGAGCGTTGTAGCTCGCGGTGTTGCCTTATGGTGACCCTGGCATATTATATTGGTGGCGACGCCGGTATAATGTGTCAAACTTCATAGATGAGCAGGGCGAGATCTTCAGCTAGGAGGCGTACGAAGCCGAGGAGCTGGCTAGAATGGAAGAGCAGGCGGAGCTGTAGTTAGGAACCCTAGTTTCCTTTCCTTTTGTAATGAAAGTACTCTTTTAAGAGTTATATTGTAATAAGAGCCCGACTCTTTTCTTTAAAGTTTTCAATAAAATTGTTTATTTAACGTACCCAAAATTCGGGGCGTTACACTTTTGGTGAATCAATGTCGTTTTGGTAGTCGGTTTCTTAAATTAACATAATCGCTTGGTTACGAAGTTAGGGTGGATTCGAAACCCTAAGATCTTTTTCCATATTTGAATTCAACATCTTTCGTGCTTTAAATTACTTAAATAATTTTAGTTAATCAAACTCCTATCACTTTTTCTTGAATTAAATAAAGAATTGATTTCAGAAATACAATAACTTAGCCTCTTGATCCCTGTGGTACGATCCCTGGACTTAAACCACTATTCTATTTGAGTTGAGGTTTAGCTCAGTTTTAATTATTTATTTTTGGTGTGAAAAATGACCTACCACTTACAGCCTAAAACTAATAGGCCTAACCCTAAATTACCCACCATAGTTGCTTTCCTACACTCTTTAAGTACATATATGTGCTTATATATAGGTATTTATACCTCATAGCCTATTACAAACATACCTATATAACCTTATATGCACTTTCTAGGAAAATGTTGACCATGGGACAATGTTCTTGTCATTGAAAGCCTTAGCACAATAATGTCATCTTCCAATAAACCTAATAGGACTACTTTGTACATAGTGTACTTATACTATTACACCATAAACATATATATATATGTACATAGAGAGAGAGAGGGAGGGAGAGGGAGAGGGAGAGAGAGGAGCCGAGAGATAGGGAGAGAGGTGGAGTGTGTGGTGTGTTTTTGTTCACTACCACAAGTAACCTTTAGCCCATAAGCCTAAAACCTACTTGACAACCCATTCTAGTCTTTCAAACTACAAAGTTAGCCAATGATTTTATTCTTTCTTACAAGCCAACCCATTCTAGGACATGACAAGCCTTAAAACCCTTCATGATAACCTAGATTTGACCTAGAATGGAAATGACAAGTGAGGGAAGGCATGGCATGCTTGATTTGACAACCATGGAGCAAATCCATGGGAGAAATGGAGAGAGTGAGAGGGCCGGCCAAGAGGGGAGAGGAGGAGCTCAAATTTTGGCTATAAATAGCACCCCATACCTTCCATTCAACTCACACCTTCATCCTCCAACTTCTCTCTCTAAGAAAGTCTTGTATTCTTGCTTATTTCTTGCTTTGTTCTTAGTTTCTTGAAGTTCTACCTAAGTTCTTCAAGAAACTCATCCTAAGCCGCCACTAAACCACCACTCAACCACCCCCTCGATCCAAAAAGGTAGGTAGTCTAGTCAAGAACTAGTTTCTAGAGAAATACTTTCTTTTTCGAAGCTACCGGAAGCTTACCGTAGGACGTTACTCCGCCCAATCACCAACTCACTTTCCGTAGCCGTCACTACCGCCAAGAAGAACGGTAGGATACTCCTAACCACTCTCTCTAAGTATAAAATTCGTATACTTAGATTCTCCGTACTCTAGAAGAATATATTCACGTTTTGTGTTTAAAATTGCATGAGATTTTGAAAGGTACTTTTACTAAAAAATGAAAAGGATGGGGAGTATAATAAACTTATGTTCTTTTGAACTTCCAAAAAGAAAGAAAGAACGGTTTTCGAAAGGTAATAATTTAGCGCTTGATTGTAAGTATTCGTATTGTGATCTTTAGAATGGTTATGAGAACATATAAATGTTTACTATGACTGCTCGCATTACTTGTTGTTGTGTGATAAAGCATAAGTGGTCTCCACTCCAAGGGCGTCCGTACATGTGGCGTTATGCTTTAAGTTGTGTTTCAAGCATGCTAGAAAATATAGAGTTGGATGATCTTGCTAGTTTAGTTTCAAGATTACAATGAATGATTTATGATTACTTATGTGGAAAGTCCTACCGCGGAAGTCTATGCATGAAACGAGACACCGGAATCAATAAAGTTAGAAATATGACACCTAGAGTGTGGTTAATAAAAGAAAATGTGTTCCGAGGAAAGAAATATTTTTAAAACTACATAATGACCGGTTTTGATGGCATTATGTGAGATGTGTCTGTGTGCCAATGGGAACCCGGGATGGCGGAACCATTGTGAGGATACTCGGAAACCTGGAACGGCGGAACCGAGGTTGGGTGTGTGGCTTGGTTATCCGCGGAGAGGAGCCAATGCAATTGTGTGCCAATGGGAACCCGAGACGACGGAACCATTGTGACGATACTCGAGAACCCCGAACGGTGGAACCGAGGTTGGGTGTGTTAAAAACGATTTTGGAAATATTGATTTGGAAAAAGAAAAGTAAAAGCGATGACACGGTCTACGATGAGTCGCGTAGGAGAAACTCCGGAAACCATGGATACCAACGTTAGTTGAATAATGAATGTGAATGTGTTATTGTAAGCAATTTGGTTAAACATGCATGATTTTATGTCAAACGTTTATAAGTTAGGGGTTAGTGGGTAGGGTTTGTTCTATTGAGCTTCTGTAGCTCATGGTGTTACTTTTGGTGACCCTGACATATTATAAGGGTGGCGACGCCGGTATAATATGTCAGATCTTATAGATGAACAAGGCAAACTCTTCACCTTGGAGGCTTTCGGAGCCGAGGAACTTGCTAGGATAGAGGAACAAGTAGAGCAGTAGATAGGGACCCTAAATTCCCTTTTTGTGTTTAATTAAAAATACTCTTACGAGAGTTATGTTGTAATAATGAGCAGTGATTCCATTTAAGTTTTCAATAAAATTGTCCTTTTAACGTACCCTAAATTCAGGGCGTTACAGTGCTATAAAGAAAGAAATTCTTTCTATAGTCAAATGCATTAATAAATTTCAGGATGATCTGTTAAATCAACATTTTTTACTTAAGGTTGATTGTAGTGCAGCAAAACAGGTCTTAAAATAAGATGTCAAAAATTTGGCTTCAAAACAAATATTTGCTAGATGTCAGTCTAAATTATCTGCTTTCAATTTTGATATTGAATATATAAAAGGGGAAGATAATTCCCTTCCTGATTTCCTTACTCGTGAATTTTTACAAGGATAAATATGACAAGACCCAGCAGGGTTGCAATAACAAGGCAAATTAGATTTTACCAATTTCTTCCGAATTGGAGGATTCATCCTTCTAGTCCGATAAATCATTGACTTGATTCTCAGTAAGATCTTCGGACTTGGAGTCACTGGAATTCAACATGAGCTTAAAAAGTTGTTTTAATCCTTCATCAATTTGAAGTAGTCTTACGCTTATTAGCATAATGACCTATTTTACCACATTTATAGCATTTTGTTGTGATCTTCTTCTTAGGCTTGTCTGTCTATTGTTTAGACTTTCCCTTTTTATTGGAGGTAAATTCCTCTATTTTCCCTTTCTTAGAAGTTCTCTTCTTATTTTTCCTCTTCCCAGGCTTATTATTTCTGTGAACCTTTTTCCGATTTTTTGGATATATTTTAGTATCATAGGCAAATTGATCACAGAATTCACCTAATTCCTGTTTTCCAGCTAGCTACGCGTTGTTGCTTCAGCTGATTATGAAGCTTTATATCATTACATAGAGTCACCCTCTTGGGTTATAACGGATATTAATTGACCATAGGTATAATTATCATAATTTATGGTTAAACCATTATGTTGGTCTCTTAAATTTTTTCTGATTTTTTCAGCAAAAAAGTGTGGTAATCCATCAATATATTTTGATTTTCAATGCTCACTATTAGCATCATGCCTTTGCATTACTTTGGCCAAGAAAATATCTTTGTACTAAAAAAAATGTGTCAACAATTCTCTATTTCATTCTCGTTGGTTATATCCCAAGGTCCAACAAAATGAAGGATAATAGATTGAACCAAAGTATAGACAGCATTTTGTTGTTGGGTATTATTTTCCACTTTTACTGCATCCATGATTTTTACACGCTAGATGGGTTTCAGAATATTATCCCACCAACCTTTGATAACACCAGTGAAACCAACAATTATGAACTTTGCAATTTGGTGGTTAGTATTGTTATTTTGCCTACAAACAGTACTATACATCATCATTTGATAAACCATTTCAAAAATCTGGTAAACTATTTTACCATCAATATTCCATTCATATATTGTTTTTCCACTATAAGATTTCTGGTGGTGGAAATAGTCCTCTTCGTACAAAATATCCTGGGGAGTAGGACAAGGATAGTAATATCTATCCGCACCTCCAAATTTCTCATAAGGAGAAGAGGAGTAAGTAACTTTATTAATAGAATTTGAGGGTTGAGATTGAAGAAAAGAAGATTCTATTTCTTCTATTTCATGATTACTTAAATCTGTATTGAATTCTTTTGATATAACATTGAAGGAAAGACCTTTAAGTTTTTTCCCCAATTCTTCGAGTAATTCAGAATTTTTCTTAGGATTATTAAGCTTAAATCCTGATATGGCTAAAAGGGGTTTAATATTTGTAGGATTGATGATTTGAGTGTCATTTATGGTTTCTTTAGCTTAATTATTTCTAATCTGATTAACCTGGTCTTCAATTCTTATTAATTGAGATCCAATGGTACTAAGATGCAAATTAGTGAAATTAATTTGTTTAAACATTTTTTTTCTCATGTTCGCTTCCTGCATGCTTGATAAAAGCTACAGTTTCTAAAGTGTTTTGGGAAGATTCAGATCCAGAAGTGCCTAGATTCTTTGACTCAATTTTCAAAGGAATAGTAGGAGGGTGAACTGCCTTTATTACATATCCAGACATGCACTTCCAATTTTTATGATAGTATTCCATAATATTTATGGATTTATCTAATTCAGTGAAATATTTCTCGTAAAACCACTGGGTGAAAGGGATAATCTTCTTGGAATATTCTAACCAGTTATAAAATTCAGTTTTGAAATTTTGTAACTGATTCTCATTGTATTTTGAGAAATACCAAAATAAGTAATTTAAAAATAAGTATCTATTTTCAAGTTTAAAAGTAATGAGCTTACCGAAATCAAATTGTAGGCATGTGAAATTTACAGTCAATCACAAGTTGCCACGTGTTGCAGGACCTATTAAATAGGGCACAATAAATAGCCAATCAAACATCGCCAAGTGTCTTGAGGTCAAAGGTCAAAGTGATGCGAATGGACCAATCAGATGGCGCCACGTGTCAAAGTGATGCAGTTATTATTTTTTATTAAGTCCGGCCAATCAAATTAAGCCACTTGGTAAAATAATAATTGTATTTCTCTTTATAATTGTCTTTCTTAAAATAAAAGAAAGAAGGATAATTATCAAGTTATATAATTATTTCTTTTATGTTAAATAAAGAAATAATTAGGAAGATAAATATGAAGGAGGAAGAGTTGGTCATGACTCTCTATCCCACATCTCTATAAATTGAGGTGCTCCCTCTCATATTTTTCCATCAACACATTCAACCATACAAGCTCCCGGAGCTCTAAAGATCAAAGCCCTCAAACTCTTTAGAATTCTTCAAGTCTGCATCCAACAAGAAGGTTCATCGGATCAAAACTTCAAAGCCCTCGAAGAACATTCAACCAAAGTCATCATCTTCTCCTTAAATCATTGGAGATCCCATCTAAGGCATCCAAAGCTCTGAAGATCAAAGCTTCCAAGCCCTTCAAAATTCTTCAAGTCCACATGATCAAATAAGGCGGTTCTTCATATCAAAGCTTCAAAGCCCTGAAGAATGCTCAAGTCAAATTTCCATCATCAAATCCAAGCTCCAAAACTCTGAAGATCAAAGCTGCAAAGGCCCTTCAGAATTCCTTCAAATCCTCATCACATTCAGAATTCCTTCAAATCCTCATCACATTCAAGGCGTCCATCCATCACACGAAAGCTTCCGGAGTTCTGGAGATCAAAGCTGCGAAGGCCCTTCAAAATCTTTCAAGTCCACATCAAGCCGGACACTCTTCAACTCAAAGCATCCAAGCACTGGAGAACGTTCAAGCCAAGTCCACCAATCATCAGTTTCCTTCAACTATATTAAAGAATATCTCAAACACTGATTTGAGACCAAGCTCCAAAGCCCTCAAATCAACATCTACAAATCCACATCTCTTCAACCAAATCTCAAAGACTATTTTGAGAAGAAGCTCCAAAGCCCTCAAGACAATATCCACAAATCCGTCATCTTTTTCAACCGAATTGAAGTAGATCAAGCAATTCAACTTGAGGAGAAGATTCCAAATCCTCAAGTCAAAACCTGTCAAATTCATCATCATATTCGCAAAGACTGCACGTCGTCATCTTCGCAAAGACTATTGAAGATATCGCCATTTAAATTGAGATCAAGCTGTCAAGCCCTCGTTTCAACAATCAAAGAGAAGAATCAAAGGATTATTTTTCTTTCAATAAAATTGACTTTGATCAGCATTTTTCTATCTTTTTTGTAGACTCGAAATTTGTGTTCAACACAAACAATATACAATATGGATATTGTTTGATAGATCTCAATAAGATCTTTTGAACAATGTAAAAAAAAATTTAAAAAAATTATTTTCGTAAACACATTATTTTTAAGTTTGAAAATTGAAAATAAATATTTATTTTTTAACAAGGTAAAGTGGAACGGATTTTTAATTTTACTAACCTCCCTTGAGGTTTCTGTCAAAAACAAGGACCTCCTTTAAGGTTTTTGATATATCACTGCCCTCCCTTACTTTTTCTGACATTATACAAAAACCCTCATTCCGTTTCCTTGCCGTCAAAAGGGCGAACTACATGTTATGATGTCATCAAACATAGGTGTAAACTAGGTACTTTGCTACGTGCAAGGCACGTGTGCCATGCCCGTTGAATTGATCGGTTTTAAATTTTGTTGGGATATAGCTTTATATAAGTGGGTTATATTTATGCTATTTTAAGGTAGAGCAAGGAGTGCTTCTGAATGGTTTAGCGTACGTCTGTCATGCCCGTTGTGGAGATCGATTTTGAAATATTTGGACTGAAAGTTGTAGATGCCAAAAGGTTAGCTATCCAAAAACAGTGATGTGACGTATTTGCACACACATGCAACAGATTCCGAAAGTTGTGTGCCAAATTCCCAACAAGATCAGTGGGTGTGTTTTTGCATAGGAAAACTCAGGTTAACAAAGTAGTGCTTGCAATTTTCTTAGGGTTCACCATATGCTAAAAATTATTTGTCTAACAATAGAGTTTTCCAACTAGCTTCAACCACAAGAAAAAGAAAAAGAAACTTCAATTATTGAACCTACGGAGATGCACAAGCACACTTCACAGATTTGATTATAAGGCAGCCAAAACTTGCTTCAACAAACTTTTGAGCCTTACATAATGAAAAGAACTGCTAAATTGCAGTACACGGTCGCAAGTTTTATATTTAAAAGAGTATCCATGAGAATCTTACCCATGTTAAATGCTAACATGACACACCTTTTCCCAAGCTAGTCACATTCACATTTGTTAAAACTAAACTTGAGTACCTTAGGAAGTTTGATGAGTCTATGTTTTGAAACTTTACAAGAATCTCCAACTCTATCATAGCATAATCAACAGTCTCTTTGGCGCCAGCATATGGTGGTTGGAATTTTCCAACCATTGTCTGTAAGTATGATATCCTCATTTCAACATAAGCCTACAATAACCAAAATGAGAACAGAAGTCAAATTAGAAATCAGCCTCAAGATAAACATTCAGACTTACATCAAGAATTTGTGAATGAGCATGGTTTCTTTCGGTTCTGTCTTTTTGGTTAACTTCATGAATTGCACCGATGTCAAGTTGCATCCCTAGGGCATTTGTTGTGCGGGAAACCTCTTTTACCACATTAATTGTTCTGTCTAATCTTCATATACACCACTTACCAGTAAGCTATTAGTAATAACCATGAAGAACTTGAAAGTCTTTTGAGGGACGTGAATAAGAGCTGTTACAGAAATATAACAGGACTCTTGAAGCCAAGGAAAATCTAATATGAATATTGTAGCATCGAATGCCTTGCAGATGAGAATGTTTGAAACCTTGAGAAGGAGGCTACTATATGAATACAGAAGGTTAACTATTGCAGAAGAGTCTTTCCAAAAGCAGAAATCCGGAGTTAGATTGTACAGCCTAGGGGTTAAAACATAGAAAAGTGCCTTCTGATAGAAAGAGGAATCAGATCCTTTCTACTTGTGATACTCAAGGAAGTAGGACTGAAGACCCTAAAGAAGTTAAAAAGGTTTGTGAAGTTCTATGAAGACCTTCTTGGCTCCAATTTTGATCAATGAAAACTAAAGCTTTTTTCTGAGAGAGGTGATAAAGAGGAAGGTATCTGCTGAGCTAGGAACCGGACTTATTCAACCTGTGTCTGCTATTGAGACTAAAGAATGCCATGTTTTCTATCAGGGGAGACAGCACCAAGGCCAGATGGTTTCAACAAGAAAGCAATAGATCCTTATCCAGTGTTTGCATTTATTGGAAAGGATTAAAGGATATTAAAGATAAAGCGAGTACGGGGAACAAAGTTGAAGCCAAACAAGCAAGCTTGGGCTAGTAACTCTTGGAATATCTCTAAAAGATTGCTTAGGAATACTACATGTTAGACTCAATAGAGTAGTGATCTTCTGCATAGCTAGCTGTTTTGCTATTGTGTATTGGATTTTTTTTCCTTTTTATCGTTGCCAGGGGATTCCCTGAACTGATTGTAGCAGTATGTTATTCATTTGTATATATTCAATTTACCACCACACAAAAAATGCGGCCAATGTTTGGACATTAAACTTGACCCGAATTGTCCCTATTGATTCACCAGCACCTGTACAATGAAAGCCAGCAGTTTTCTCCAAATCTTGAAATTGAACCCTTATCTCCTCGAATCAGTGATATCTCCAACTTTTAATAGTACCGTGCTAGCAAATGTTTGGTTTATCCCATTTGAACTAATGTATAGGTCTCTTCAAACACAACATAAGGAAACGAATCCCTATCAATTAAGATGGGCAGTGGGCACAACCGAAGGACAAGAAGACGGAATTAGCACTATTCGACAAAACAAAATGCACCTGCATAATTTCCTGAGGCCATGGTCATACAAGCATTCCAGCCCATTTTACTTTTCTAGCAGCAGGACACACTGTTTCTTTAGATCCATTAGTTTGTAGCGGATTCAATGCAGACTTTAATGGGAATTCAAGGATTATTGCTACAAAAAAGAGAAAGAACCACCCAACACATATGAAATAGGTTATCCCAGCTTGCAAAAGAAAAACATGAAACTGTCACACATTTCCAAATCATAGAGAGCACTGAACAAATAAGCTAAGGAAAAATGCTTACCAGGGGTGGCTGAATTCTGTCCATTCTTTACATACAGCTTTGAATCCCACCTAAAAAAATCAAATGATTCCCTCTGAATTACCATCCTACAAGGAAATAACACTCATCAAACATGCACAGCTCATTAATCTAGCATTAATCACAATTAACCCAGAGGATAGAAAATTCACCTTTAAAATTCAAGCTCCAAGTGAATCCTGGATCGAGTTTGTGGAGGAGTCCGCCTTAATTCTCAACACCAGAACCTGAAACCACTGACCAAACACCACAAACCCTAAAATAGAAACCCATCTCAAAATATATAATTCTCCCAGACCCAAAACCCAATAATCCGAACCAAGAAAATGAGAAACCCTAAATAAAAATCAAAACTAAGTGTCTAAACCTACCTCAGAGACTGATCAAATTACAAACCCAACACACCAAAGTGGAAAATGGAAAAGTTTCAAAATTTCAAACCAAATCAGATTTGAAGCCGCAAAAATAAGAATCAAGAGTGACGGATGGGATCACCGTCTTTGAATCGGAGAGAGAGATACCTGGTGGTGGTGCCATTGATGGAGAGAAAAGGCGGAGCGGTGGCGCAGAGTAGTGGTGGTGGGTTAGAGGAAGAGAGAGAATCGAGAGAGAGGGTTAAAGGAAGACAAGGAGAGAAGGGGAGGATGTGGAAGGTGCTGGATGCCCATCGTGCCACGTAGCCCACGATACACAAGCAGATAAAATGGCAAGACATGTAACCCACCACATGCAAAAACTAAAATACCGATTATACCCAACTCAACAAAGAGACAACATCCATACATTGAGGGTTACAATTGTCCAAATTTGGGCCAAAAGTGCCAAGCGAAAATCACACCAAACTTGATCTTCTTTAAGAGAGGTAGGATAGTCTAAATTGCCGTCAAAAGGGCTAACTGCATGTTATTAATTCTATAATTCCTGTAAACGATTTACTAAAAAGTCAAGTATTGAAATAGTCTTCCAATACAATTCCCGTAAACAATCTGGAAAACAAGCATTTTAGAAATACCAGATATCCATCATTTTCATCCCCAAGAAGTGAAAAAAAGTAAATGAAAAATCAATGCAACAAAAGATGCATTTTAAGAGCATCTCCGATTGCATGTGTAGTGAAGTGCAGTTGGTGTCTCCTTTATACTCTCATACACATGGACAAGGTTCGATTTCCGTAAGCACATATCCCCCTCCCCAAGTTTCCTATGATAAAATAGATTAGGTTTAACGAATGGTCCAAAAAAAAAAGAGTATCTCTGATTCAATACCATATTTGTACCTCAATTTTTAGTTTTAGAGTACTAAATAATAGTATATAGGGTTAAATACCTAGACACCCCTCCGTAGAAACGTGATTGTCTCAAAAAACCCTCCACAAATTCTCGCTAAGGCAAGACCCCCTCATTAAAGTTTTTTTGTCCCGTGCACCCCTTCCGTTAGAGTTCTGTCAAGTTCTGTTAAATTTTTACCAAAATTATTTCAAATGTGAGAAAATGTTTTCAATGATACTCACTTAAGCCAACTCAAAACTCATACCATATATCTCTATTTCAAGCAAAGTTCCACTCCAACCCAACCTCCACTTATTCCTTCATTTGGGAGGATGGAGTTTGATACTGCAAATAGACTAGCAAAAAAATATGGAGGGTCTTCACCATTCAAGTTTCTAATTCTCCTTTTATTCATCAAATGAGTATTTGCACATTCTATTTCTCGTAAATTTGTACCATTCAAACTATATTCCCTACAGCTTTAAAATTGAACTAGTGTTGGATATTTACAGTTTGAAAACTAATTTAAATTGTGATGATAAGTGGCGAATATTTGACAATTTGAACAAATCTTTTGAATAATAACAGTAGAAATAAAATTCAAAACCACCTTTTTAAAAAAATTCATTATTTCTTATACTCTCGGGGAGCATTCTTCTAAACTTTTTTGTCAAACTTTTTTGGAATTTTTTACTTTCGCAAATTTTTGTTAAGCTTCTCTTCGTAATTCTCAAACTTAATCATTTGTCTCGACGAGAGCAATCAGAAAAGTATAAAATATGGATCGATATTGATAAAAGTTCATATAAAATGACACTTCAAACAAAAAAGTTCAAGAGACATGATTTTCAAATGCTTCATGGAATCAAGTAACAACACCAATTAAAGCTGTCAAATTATCGGAACCAATTTGAAGTAAAAACTTGTTCAGAAATAGGTTGAATCTTGCTTGACACAAATTTGCATAACACAAAACTTATCAGAGTTTCACGCAAATAATCGGAGCCGCTCAAATCATTTAAAATAGGTTTTAAAGAATTCTCAAAAAAATCAACTCATTCCGATATCAGTAAGGGATTGATTAGTTCATTCAATTTTATCCTATAAAAATTGACTGGAACAATTGAATGAACTGATTAAGCACTTACCGATATCCGAAAGAGTTTATTTTTTACGGGAACTCTTAAAAATACATTTTAAATAAATTGAACGGCTCCAATTATTAGCGTGGGACTCCAAAATGGGTCCTACAAAAAAATTGCATCATACAGACTACATGCAGACGAATCGATGCATCTGTGCTCACAGTCCGGAAAAGCGAAGAACACCTACGCCTCACTCGTGCACACCCAATCCACACACTAACCCTGCTTGTTACGCTACGCAATTCTGTTTGATTTCCATTTCATCGTGAAATGTTTATTCTTCTCGCTGGCGTTAGATTTGAAGTGGTTGCGTGCGTCGGAATCTCATGATAGTGTCATGGACGATGATGGGGTTCGTGAATGAATGTTAGGTTATTGATTTAGGGACATTGATTGATGATGGTACAGTGGAGGAGGCGAGGGGTGTGATTTAATTGAGGCTTGCAGTGGTAGCGCATGGTGCCTGTGAGGGCTTGCAGTGGTGGTGGCGGCGGGCGGCGGTACTACCTTGCAGTGGTACAGGGGGCATTATGAGCTGTGCTACGTGCACAGCGATTTTTGGCAAAATTCTGGAGTGATTTTGGGTGTTTTGTTAACGCCTCTAACGATATCGAACGAAACTCATTTTTTACAGAGACCTTAAACGACATATTTTGAAGAAAATGAGCGGCTCTGATCATCTTTGTGCGATCCGAGACGGGAGAAAACGGGATCTGTGCCCATAGAGTTTCTGGGGCATTATAGTGGTAAAGAACAAAAAGCGAACATAGTAAGTACTTTTTTTTTTTTTTTTTTTGATCCGCATAGTAAGTACTAGGGCTGTTACGAACCCGACCGGACCGAAAAAGACCGAAAAAACCGACCGATCGGTTCGGTCTTCGGTCGGTCCAAGGGAGTTTTTTTTTCGGTTCGGGGTGGACCGAACCGAACCGAACCTAGGTCGGTTCGGTCTCGGTTTTCTGGAAATCTATACCGACCGAACCGAACCGAACCGAATGCGGACCGAACGGACCGAACCGACCGAACCGACCGAGGACCGAACCGACCGAACCGACCGAACTATATATTTTATATATTTATATAAATTGTTTTAATTTTCTGGCTCTTATTGTTTTAAATTGTTAACTTCCAACAAAATTTTGAATGGTTAACTTTTGGCTCTTACTTTTTTTTTTGGAATTTCATTGCTTGATTTATTTACTTTGTTTCTCTCATTGGTTAGATCAAGTATAGTTTTTAGGACTTTACTTGAAAGAGGGGGCCTAGGGGTGATATTACTTACCAATCCAATTTCTTCTGCCCGGATTGGATATGTTGTTCCGCACATTGGCTCAATTCTACACCTTAAATAACCGTGGCTTTTTCTTTGCTTTTGAATAAAGCGGAGTTGGGCGAAGATGGGGACGTTTTTGCAAAATTTTCCAATCGATTGCTCTCCCTGTTCTAAATTACTTTAACTCCTCCAAGTTATATACAATAGTGTAGAAGATATTTCCAATCGATTGAAAAAAAAAAAAGAGGTGGAAGAGTACTTGTGAAAGTTGTAATTGTTTGAGCATACTTGTTGTATGTTGATTTTTTTTTCAATTGGTGTTTGAAAAAAAAGAAAGAAGGTGCAATGGCCCAAATATGGGTGAAAAAATGGCCCAAACATGGGTGATTGACTTAAGGTTGAAAAATGCCCAAATATGGGTGAGAAACATGTGAAAATGGCCCAAATATGGGTAAAAAATGGCCCAAACATAGCCCGTAGTCTATTGTTAGTTTTTAAAATGGCTCATTTCAGGCGGACCGAACGCCCCGAAAAACCCGACCGAACCGAACCCACCCCGAACCGAACCGAACCGAAATTAATACCGGTCGGGATCGGTCCCCGGACTATGTACCCCGAACCCGATCGGGGTGCGGCAAATCCACCCCGAACCGAACCGAACCGACCGAATAACACCCCTAGTAAGTACTATTTGAAGAGGCATTTTGGACATGTAGCAGTCAAATTTAACACCGTTAGTGGAATAGTAGTAACGGAAGGGGGAATCATTATATTTATATTGTCAAATATTAGGTTTTTTACATCGTGCAAGCACGAAGATTTCGTGCCTGTGAAAGTGCTTTATATACCACAATTTGCAATTTTAATAAAATAACACAAAATTATAGTACAATAATCTCAACAGTCACATGTAGCCTTTTTTGAATTTATCTTGTATTTAATAGTTTCTACGATTTTCCTCCATCGAGAATCTTTTCTCCCAATAATTTCCAACCATGACACAGCACACAATCTGCAATCTCTTATCACTTTTGTGACAATTGCTTTATTAACGTCTATTCAGTTTCAATTTGGCCACGAATACCCCAGGATACCTATTGTCCAATTTCTATGTTTACGTAGTAATTCAAATGACAATAATCTACGTAATAATCAACAGCATACAAAAGTCACAAATACAATATCTGACATAACAATATTCTAATTTATTAAATATTAATTGACGAATAAGTCAAAATAAGCATACGGTGGTTTGAATAAAATTATTATCTTAAAAGATAATATTTTTCCTTTTTTATTTACAAACTGATAATATCAACTTATACAGTATTCTCAAAATCATTTATTCTATTTCGTTATTATCACAAAATAAATATTTAGTCAAACAATTAATTTACTACACTTAAAATTAATTAGAATTTATATAAAACATTTCCACTAATTTTCTATTTACAATATTATCTTTAACTACCATATTATTATTCATAAATTTTCCAAACCAATTTTTATCCGAAAGTGCATATTATTAAATTTAGTATTTACTTAACTTTATTTTTTTAAAACAAAATACAATAAATGTTTAATATTAGATCTTTATAATGAGTTGATATGAGACTAATATGGCCAATAATATATTTTGAAATTAGCTTATAAGTAGTAACCTTTTTTTTTTTTTTTTGCTAAAAGAAAATATCTCCTCATTTACATTTTAAATCCAAATCCTTAGGTATTTAATTATTATCCACATAAACTACAATTATTCCAATAAATTTATTAATCGCATAATTTTTCACCTACACATGAATTTCAATACCACAATCCACCATACTTATCTACGCAATAATTTATTAAGGTTTCGGATTTCCGAAAAACTACCTCAAACGCGATTTGAAGCTCGGGTAAGTGTTGCACAGTGTCCATACATTGTTGTGGTGGTTCCGAAATCTCGAGGCGGTGTCCGACGGCACTCCGGTGGGACCTGCCGCGGCGGCACGGGTGCAAATGATTTAATTAATGTTTAGATATTAATATTATTCCCTCTGTCCCATAATATTTGTCCGGTCCGCAAAACGGAGACGTAAAAATAATACTATTTTTGTAAGAAAAGTTGGGAAAAAATTCAACAACTTCCCAGATCTCGACGAGTTCTTTTAACTTGTGAAAAAAATTTGAATTTTTTTTTGAAAAAAAATACATTATTTTATAGTCTCCATTTTGCAGACCGGACAAATATTATGGAACGGATGGAGTAATCATTATATTATACTATTAGGTTAGATAGATAGGTAAACAGGGCAAAATCAAAGGACAAATTGATCCAAATTGAAAAATATCCAAACCCTTTCAATGTTCTTTTATTATTAGGTTAGAAAATAGGGAAGGTAGGTGAAATTTCAGAAACCCAGGGGAGGTTAATGAAACTTTACCAATTTACTTAATTGCCATAAGGTGACTAACAAACAAACAAAAAAATACCACAGCAAGAACAAATACCAAGTGCAAAAACTTACGGTAGTAGTAGTATGTCATGTATGATTTGGTAACAAGCCCCTAAAAGACATGAATAATTCTGGCGCAAAGCCAATCTTGCACAACACTCTCAAAAACGATACCGTAAACTGGAATGATAAATTAAAACACAGAAGAAAAACATAGTAATGATAAGTCTTTTGCAGGAATCCTTCTGGAATATCCCTCCATTGCTCCAGATCCCTCAATTGCCAATCCTTCTAATCATCAAATTTGGTCTTGTTCCCTGCATCAAGTAAATAGGCGTAAATAAGATACTTTATTATTGCAAATGAAACGTGGAGCAAATGAAGCCAACGTACCAGTACCAGGTGTACCCATGCTAAGCCTGCTTGGCCCACCACGTCCTCTGCCTCCACTGAAGCTGCCACCACCACTGCGACCACCATCTCGTCCACCTCTTCCCCGAGTAAAACCCCGACCACCTCTGCCGCGATCACCACCTCTGCCGCGATCACCATCTCTGCCGCGACCGCCTCTGCCGCGGAAACCTCCACCGCTGGAACTGTCACGACTATCTCCTCTTGGCCTTGCCTCTTGCACGGTCAAGGCACAGCCATCTAGCTCAGATCCGCTGAGTTCTAGAGCTTTGTTAAAACTGTCACTGTCTGTGAAGTCCATGTAAGCATACCTGTAACCAAAAGAGATATATAGTCATTAATATAGAGCACCTATGGATCCAAACTTTCTAGGCAAGCTTTTTCTTATAATAAAAAAACAAAAACAGAATTCTAGGGAAAGCTTAAACGCATGCCACAAGGCTGGAAGCGGATACATTCCTCTCATAAGAAATCCTAAAAGTGCAAAAATAAGAATCTAAAGAACTTGGAAATTTTGGCTTTTCTATCAACTCTTCATTCCTCTCATCAAGGTAACTCAGGAAAATGGAAAAAAAAAATATACTGGTAACTAGTACAACCATTAACAAATAGAATTTGGTTATTAAAAGAGACGGCATAAGTCATAATTTTTGGCCCCCTCCCGGAAGCCACAACGATAAAACCAAAGCGGCTTCCTTTAATTGAGAAGCTAGATGAAAGTAGGGCGGAGCCCAAATGAACGTTATCCCATATAATTAGGGCTGTTCACGAGACCAACCCTTCCACCCCACCAGTAAAAAACCCGACCCGTCACACGACCCTATGTGTGGACAGAGTCGGGTCCAAGTATCTGAAAATTTCTGTTAGTCTGTTGGGTCTTGGGTTGAAAGAAAATCCCCGATCGGACCTGACCTGCCCAACATACATATACTATAAATACAAAAAAAAAAACTAAATCTAGTCCTCTTCCCCCCTTTCATTCCCCTAAACCTAACCCTTCCCCTCCACGACTGCGGAAACACCATCACACCCCACACTCACAGACACACACACTCTCCGATGATCGCCGATGACTCCGACCTCTGTCGCTCTCTGTAAGTCGCTTTTGAAGTGTTCAAGTGTTCGCCATTTCTTATGAGAATATTCAATCGCCGACGGTCGTTTTCTTTTATTTTGATTCCTAATATGCTGCTACTGTTGCTTTCAGTGTGATCAAGTAGGCAGGTTAATCTGGTCACGGTGAATCAGTGATGTCGGACTGTTGGTAATTTTTTTCCGGGGCATGTTTCACTGTTTTTTTGGAACCCACCCACCAGACCAAACCCGATCCAACACAACCCACTCAGTTATTCGGTCAGACCCAACCACTACATCAGCCATTGGGTGAGGTTTTGGGAAACCCGACAACATGCCAGTCGGGTGAAACCCGAACCGAACCTGAACCCAACCACTACATCAGTTGGTGGCTAATATGTTCGGCGCACCCTCCCTCATTATGTTGTGTCATGCATTTTTCTGCGTGTATGTGCGAAGTCCGCATCCATATCAGTGCAGAAGGCATATGATCTCGCATGTAAAAAACTGCATTTAACCAAGTATTGGAGGAGTGGTCCAGTTCCATGATAATATGGACAATATTTCCTATAATATGCAAACAAATGCAGAGTTTTCTACTTGTTCTGAGATGTCACAAACTCACAATACCAAAAAATGGAGAACTAATACAAACATACAGCTTAACTCAGAATCCATAACTAATAATCATATCAGCAGAAAAGTGAGGGAGTAAGATAAATACCCTTTAAGCTCATCAGTGCCATACTCCTTTTGAATGGCTAGCCTAGAAATCTCTCCACAAGTACCAAAATGCTCTTCCAGGGCACTCCTAACCTGCTTCAGTTGTGGCACAGTAAACATACAAAGAAACATTACAAAGATAAGGAACACTACTATTGAGGAAATGTTCTTACGAAACATTACCTGATCCAACCCACTGCTTTTATCAAAACCACGGATAAACAGAGTTTGCACTTGGCCTCTCCCTTCTTTTTGGTACGAGCTTCTCTCATTTCTACAAATATTTGGGCGACGTAACTTATGAAACTTGATAAACACAACTCAGAAAAACCATAGGTGGAAAAAGTCCATACCCACTAGCTGGAGTGTAGGCACCCCTTTCCTTTGCAGGATCAAGTTTCACATTACGACCCAACAAATCTCGACCATTCAGCTCAAGAGCCTGCAACGAAGACATGCATAAACCAGGCTTATTCTCCAGTGCATTGAACATAGGATAATACAACTAAGTATGGATGGGTAGTTTCTCACATTTTGACAGAAACAGACATGGCAGAGAGAGAGATAGATGCACGTACCTTCAGAGCATCTTCTACTGTGGCAAATTCCACATGGCCATAGCCCCTAAAACCTCCTTCTCGATCAAAAGAAAAGCGAATGTCTACAACTTCTCCAGCACCTTTAAAAAAGTTCTCTCTGGTGGAATAGCAAAATGTCAGATCAGGATCAGCTAGGATATAAGAATCCCAAATGTACAGTAAACAATACATACATGTCAGTTTTCTCAACAGAGAATGATAGGTTGCCAACAAACAAGGTCTTCGGTCCTCCAGTTTGAACTTGGGGAGTAACTGGGGATTGAGCCTGTTTAGTAAACAATACATACAGAAAATTACACCCCGACATTTGTATAGACATTAAAAACAGCACAACAGCTGAGAAATAACCCCGTCAAAAAGGAAAAACAAACTACATGAACAAGGAAATGCTTACAGCTTTTTTTGCAGGTTTCACATTTGTCTTGGGGGATACTGCGTCAACCATTTCTACATCTCTCTCCTGTTTCGAAAAGAGTTGGTTGAAGTTAAGAATCATTTGACTACGAACCAGGGTGCTTTTAATATGTAGATTTCAGAAACACCATGGTAAACCACTGAAAAAACAGATCCCAACACAAATAAATAAGGTCAAATTCAGGTTGACCGAGATGTTGATTTGTGTAACTAGAAACCATGCCACAGCACTAGAGCAGCCGGGCACTTCCCATCAATCGGGGTAAATTGAAAAACACAACAAATCTACCTACCACAATTAAGTAAACTAGCTATGTAAATTTCTGCGTCAGCATAATACAAAATCATGCACGGGTCCATCAACCCACAGAATCTACATTTAACCTACACATTGATAGAAACATAGATTCATGAGTTCAGACCAATAAATAACTTCTTATACCATTACATAATCCATGTGTCCACATCTTACAACCACCACTATTTTGATTATGTAACGTGTTACCACATCCATAAACAAAGACCAATCCCATGTTTATACCCAACTGGTTAGAGTATTGCTTTCATACAGAGGGAGTCATTGGTTCAAATCCATTAGTTCTCCAAAACATACTACCAGTAATATGATGGTCAAAATAACCTGATTGACATAACAGAATCGATAATAACTTCTATAACAATATATGATAACTCGTGGATTGCTCTGGGACTCCAGCAACAGGTTCTGTTGCATTTCCAAAACAAGCCTACACTAATTGTTTAAAAGATTAGTTCCGTTGTTTAATAGAAGTACTGGATCTTATGTTAGATTTAGGCTCCGTTCCAGAACACCTTCTTAAAAAATAAGTACTTATTTCATATTTTCAAGCTCAAAAATAATGTAAATGGAAAATAATTTTTCAATTTTTTTTTGCACCGTATTAAAGATCTCAATGAGATCTATCAAACAAGATCCATATTGATAGGAAAATTATTTGCGTAAGCACATAATTTTTGAGCTTGAAATTGACTTCTTAAAATATAAGAACTAATTTGTCGTTCTGGAACGGGGCCTTAACATTTTATTCCATTAGCGACGGTAACATACATACAATTTCCAAATCTGCAAGGTAGCATATCAGTCAAACTGACACCATTCTAGAAATTGCACCAGGTTCTGTCGCATTTCCAAAACAAGCATACACTAATTGTTTAAAGATTAGTTCCACCGTTTAATAGTAGTACTGGATCTTATGTTAGATTTAACATTTTTATTCCAATAGTGACAGTAACATATACAATTTCCATATCTGCAAGGTAGCATATCAGTCAAACTAACACCATTCAAGAAATTGGTCCTTACATTTTTCTTTGAAGTCTTAGAAGGTTGTTCTTCTTCCTCCGAAGTGTCTTCTTCGCCAGAACTGTCTTCCTCCTCAGACTCCTCGTCAGATTCACTGACTTTCTTCGAAAATGGCGCGGCCTGCCAGGACCAGGTACAAATGAGTGCTGGAAGGCTTGTTATGAAATGGTAATGCTAATCCATTCAACAACAATAAATTTCAGAGCTTACCTTCTTTACCATTTGTGTCTTTGGAGCCTCATCGTCAGAACTATCCTCGGAACTTTCATCATCACTGCTGCTAGGCTGTAAATATACAGTTTACATGAGCAATATTCACCAGCGTGCGGCTCATACTATATGATCATGATCTTACATACCTGGGCTTTCATTTTTTTCATTTGTGGTTCATCATCATCACTTTCGTCAGAACTACTTTCATCACTTTCCGCAGCTTTAGTGACTGTTTTTTTCTGCAGTTCGGAATGAAATGAGTTTTACGAATCCAGAGCCCCATGAGTTGCTCATAAATTGAAGCCCAACAAAAAAAGGTCCTGTACCCATGACCGCTTTTCTCCATGGCAAACTGTGTGCAATGTAGAAGAGGAAAAGACCTGTTTGGATACCTTGGTTTCAGCAGCTGAAGGTGGACGTTTTGAAGGTACAACTATGGGTGCTGGGGCCTGCAAATGAATTGGTTCCAATAAGCACTACAGAAGAGACAAACTCAACTATCCATGTTCAACAAAATCAACCGAAACAGATGTAGCAAACAATCATCTCCTGACATCACCACTCATCCATTTTCAATGGACCACAAGATCACTCATTTCTCAACATTGTCAACCAGAGAGTTGTAAGTTGTGGACCTGTGGTACTCTCTTCCCTTCCGTGCATCAAAGAGGTTTTAGTTTATATAATGACAAAAATCAAACACAAACTTGTTCTCAATAACATGAACTACATTTCCTATATTGGAGACAATTTTTCTCTGGAAAAAATCCCCAACAGAGTATCTCTGTCTAAAGACCATATACAAGTGTTGAGACATGTAAATGTGTACTCATACACAAACTGTCGTGGCTCTAAACAAGTAAAGATTGAGAGTCATTGAACCAATAGATGATCTTCCCATGGAATTGGTAAATCTTATTACTAACACTATCTACTACTTGCAACAACATACACCCGCAGGAGGGGGGGGGGGGGGGGGGGGGGGGGGGGCCTTGGTGGGGGTTTTAGTTAGTCTACCTCATCTTCCTCAGATTCACTGTCGCTATCGCTATCGCTATCTTCCACCTTTTTAGGTGCTGCAGCGACCTCCTGCATGTCACCAAATTGACAGGGATTAAATAAATTACAGCTGCGAAAAACTTAATTTATTTTACATTGACCATCACATATGGTTAAAAAGAGTGCAGCAAATCTAGGCGGGCGGGAGAAGGGGAGGGGGGTATCAAACTGTAGAATAATAGTGCCGGCTGAGACAGCTCGACGAGAATAACAATATGATGTTTCTTAGTGATAGTCATACAAGCATGGTAGAGGCAGATATCCTACCAACCCTGCTTTCAGCAAACAAGAAAAAAAACCTTTCACCCCCCCTTGCTGAGGCAGTTAACAACCAACACTGACATCTTCATCTAAAAGATTTTCAGATGATTAATTTGAACTAGTGCTTGATCCTCCTCTTTCCTTTTGACAACCGCAACAGTTTTCAGCAGCAGTTACTTGCAACTTCTTCGATTGGGAGCCCACTTTGGCATTATTATTCTAATCCAAATTAATACATTTGTGCAGACATGATTATAATTAAATTAGCTTCAACTAAAACGGACCGTACATTGAAATATAGGGAGATAAATCAGCTCTCATATAACTTGACACGCAAAGAACATCCAAGAAACAAAACTTACATCATCATCTGAGCTCTCACTATCATCTGACTCAGAATCATCACTAGGTTCTGCTTTCTTCGTGGGTACATTTCCATTCTTAGCTGAAGGCACCAGCAACTTTTTCACAGGGGCAGCAACCTTGCCTTTTGGTTTCTATGGTGAAGGTGTAAGATGAACTCAGAATGTACAGTAAAACTCATTGTGGGTAAAGAGTAAACAGAAATTAAAATGGACTAGAAATAGTAGCCAGTTGATAACATAATGCCCACATGTAAATTATTATTCACAAAAGCAACCAATACACATTACACATACTTCATCTTCCTCCGATTCACTCTCGTCTGATGATTCGCCATCTGATGAACTGCAAGGCAACTTGCCTTTACTAGCCGGAACATTGCCATTTTTAGAAGTGGCCACCGGCTGCTTCTTTGAAGTCACCCCGGCTTTGACAGGAGCGTCCTGAAACAAAATAAGCTGATGTTAGAGAATCTGTAAAAGCTCCATATGGGAAATATAGGCACCGCAAGGGTTCTATAATTGATTTATAATTTTGAACACCAACAAAGGCCTGTACTTACTTCATCTGAAGATGAATCACTATCACTGTCTTCTTCAGCCGTTGGCTTTGCTGGTATTCCTCCCTTCTTCGGTGCTACCTTAACCTATTGTTCACAAGGCATGCAACCAAAAAAGCATAAACCGCACTTCAAACTTTTAACAATTCCAGTACTTCACCACCTAATATGCCAACACCGTATTTATGCAGGCATTAAAAGACATCATAATCTTCTTTTAAGAACCGTTTTCAAACAAAGATTCTGAGGTTGGAAATAATTTGGTATTTGGCTTTAAACAAAATGTCAAAAAGGAACCTAGTGTAAAGAAAATACCAAATCAGTGTTTTTCTATTCTCAAAGACTCAATTGTGCTCAAGTATGGTGACTTGAACATCCTAAGCCAAGTAATAGCAAAAACAGCCCTCTATGAAGTATTCCAAAAGAGCAATGCTACAGCGACCATATTGGGTGACCATGTTTTTCTTTTTGGTGCTACAGAAATATATTGGGTGAACATGTTTGGATACCCCATGAGTTGTCATTTTTGCCCTGGTAAGAAACATGGCAGGCGGGGTTCATTCTTGTTTCTACCTATGGATTAAAGACAACTCACATAGCATCCAAAACATGACCACCAAATTCGGTCACCACGTTATCATTAATTCCAAAAAAAACTCATTCTGAAAACTCAACCATGGTTTTCCTTCCCACTATCTCATTCTTCCTCCTCCCTTACAAATTCCAACCTCCAAACATAACATCAAGAAGGTAACACTCATTTTCAGAGCGATTACTAACTCTGTTACAAATCACTTAACAATTGTATATAAATAGCAAAAACAACCACCCCCCACAATAACATAGAAATTCACACCAACAACTCATTGTAACAAACGTACCCTGTTCAAAAAAATTGAAACAAGAAACAAACTCTCGGTTCCTTTTCAGACTCAGAAGAACATACAAATTAACTTGAACAACTCAACGTAAATAAGCATCCTGTTCAAAAAAAATGTAACAAAAAGCACCCTGTTCGGGGAAAAATGTAACAAAAAGCAAACCTTTTGCTCCTCTTCAGACTCAGAAGCACTACTAGTATCCTCATCAGTGGTTTCCTCTTTCTTACTCTTATTCGGGATCTTCGTCTCCACCTTCTGCTCCGCGACGACGTCTTTCTTCTGCTTCTTAGCACTCGCTAGATTCTCAATCGCCTCTTCGGCTTCTCTCTTGCCTAACCACACCCAAAAATTCAAAACCGAAACAAAATAATAACACAGACGATCAAACGTAGGGAATCGACAGCGAGACCTGGCTTCATGGCGGATTTGGCGGGTGCTACTACAGCAGTAGCTGCATCGACCTGCGTAAACATCAAAATCATCGTATACGAATATGAACATGTATTAGACGAGGTACGTAAACGCGTGAAAAGCAAGAGAAGGGAGTTACTTTGGTGGATTTCTTGCTTGATTTACCCATCTGAAGAGGAGAGAGAGAGAACTTGGAAATGTTTGGCTGCTGCAGGAGGTCGTAAACCCTAAGCTGTAGGGTTTAAGAGAGGGAGAGAAAGAAGAGTTGTTAGGAATCGCGGCCTAGGGGTTTTTATATATACGTGAGAATTAGGGTTTGCTGGGATATTTTTACGTGAGAGAAAAGATTCGTTCGCAGCGGTGCGATTAAGGTGGTGTTCCACTAACCCTTCTTTTTTAAAAAGTTTTTTTTCTTCAATTTTTAAACTCAAATATAATAAAAATGAAAAATAATTTTTGGATTTTTTTTGCACCGTATAAAAGATCTCAATGAAATCTATCAAACAAGATCCATATTGGTAGAAAAATTATTTGTGTAAATACATAATTTTTGAGCTTGAAATTACCTTCCTTTTCTAAAAAGTTCTTTTTTATGAAACCGGAACACCACCTAAAAATGCTACAAACACAACAACTTACACACAACAAGTCACACAACCGCTGATGTCATGTTGACGTCAGCAAAAAACAACGCCGTTTTGATTTTAAAAAAAAAAAAACCTCAGGTCTCTGAACACAACCCCTTCCCCTTCTCTTTCCCCTTCTTGTTCAAAATAAAGCTGCCATTGTAACCCAACCGAGGATGATCCCGAAGTGGAGTTTTCCAGCGAGTAATTGGAAGAAGCCGAAGGCCATCAGGAACGGGTCGGACAAATCTTCGTCCTCATGTAAATCAAGGTTTACTTTGAGGGGGTTTAGGATGGATATGGTCTTGGTCCAGATTTGGCGTGTGTTGATGCCGAGTTCTTTGAGTAAAGGCGGTTCGTCGTTGAACCCCAAGCCACCGCCGATCCCAATGGAACCGGGGTGGCGAACTGCGGGGCGGAGAAGGAGGAGGAGGCGGTGCTGGGTGGTGGCGACGGCCGTGGTGGAGGGGTTTCCGTCGGAGGAGAAGATTACGGGGGGACGTTGAATCCATTCGACATGGTTAAGAGATTTGGTGGGAAATCAGTTTTAAGATCGAAAATCAACGGAAAGTAATTTGGAGGGGAAGAGATTTACTGATTTCGGTTGGGGACGTGTGTGTGTGTGTGTGTGTGAGAGAGAGAGAGAGAGAGAGAGAATGAAGATCTGATGGTGGGAGCCCCTTGAACGAGAAGGGGAAAGGGAAAAGGGGAAGGGGTTGTGTTCAGAGACCTGGGTTTTTTTTTTTTATAATGAAAACGACGTCGTTTTGCGCTGACGTCAGCATGACATCAGCGATTGTGTGAATTGTTGTGTGTGAGTTGTTGTGTTTTAGCATTTTTGTTTAGGAATGTGGTGCCATGTGTGTGAGGGATTGGGAAATGGGAATTCTGTAGGGGAAGACCCTGCAAGTCACATACAGGCGTACACGTACGATTGATCTTGGTAATGAATGGTTGATACATGATTTTTAATTATGACCGTTGATTGATAAGATCAACAACTGTATGTTGTTATACACATGTATTACACGATAATGCACTACAGCACCCCCGGATCCGTGTGTGAGGGAGAGATTTGGATTAGAAACTTAATTGGGATAAGACATCTCCATTCTCCAATGCTTGATTCATATTTTTATTCAAATTTATTATTGAATGACATACTTGTAATTAATGAGTGGCGCATTTGTAGTTTATGAAAGGGAAAATAAAGTTGGAAAAAAATGGGTGGGTTTAAATCTCCTCAAATTTGGGTGAGTAAATGAGTAAAACTCAAACCAGGTAGACAGATGGGTATGACATTGGAGATGAGTTTTAGACTTTTTACTCAAATTTTAGATATGATTAATAAAATGGGTAAGAGCACTTGCAATGTGATAATCAAAAGTGAATAATCAAAACTTGTCACGTCAGTTTTTGATTATTCATTTAGAGGATTGCTAAAGTTAGCAATGTGAAGTCCCACATTGTTACTTTTGATTATTCAAATGCACAAATTTGATTATTGGTTAGGAGGTTGCTAATTTTGATTATTAAAATGTAAGCAATTTTTTAAGCACACATTACTAATTTTAACAATCTTTTAATTTTGATTATTACATTGCGGATGCTCTAAGTATTGAAGATGCTCTTACCCATTTCTTCACCCAAATTTGGGTAAGACATTTCCAATGCTAATTTTTTTATTTTTACCCAAATCTCTGAGTGAATGACACATTTGTAGTAAATGAGTGACACTTGTAATTAATGAGAGTGAATAGAATATGTGAGAAAAATGGATATGAATTTGGGTCTCCCCAAATTTAGGTGAAGAAAATGATAGCTCAAAAGGGATAGGCAAATGGATATTCCATTGAAGATGAAGTTTTAGAGTTTTTACTCAAATTTTAGGCATCGATTATAAATTAGGTAAAGATTGAAAATGCTCTTTAAGATCCAAGGTTGTTTGGAAAGTGCCCCAAATGGCCCAAGGCTAGGAACGGGAGAAAGTGAAGAGTAAACATAAGTACTCAATTGCAACTTAAGGATGGGCATTAGAGCAAGGGTTTGTTTGATAACCTAAATTCAACACTTAATACTGAATCAATTAAGTAATAAGTGATTTCAGTAGGTTTGATAACCATATTTTATATTACTTAACAAATTAAGTACCACTTAAAATATAGGCCAAAAAGTTGAAAAAAATTAAGTAGCTTTGAGCTACTTTATTCTTGCTGAATTTTTGTATACTTACATTCAACCATCATACCACCACCACAACCACTCTCATCCACACCGCCACCACTCCACCACCACCGCCACCACCACCTCCACTACCACTACTCCTCCTCCACCACCACCACCACCACCACCACCACCACCTCCATCACTCCACCACCACCACCACCTCCACCACCACCACCTCCACCACCACCACTCCTCCACCACAACATAACCACCACTAACTTCACCACCACCACCACCACCACCAGCTCTCCACCACCACCACCACCTCCGCTACCACCACTCCTCCTCCACCACCACCACCACCACCTTCACTACCACCACTCCTCCTCCACCACATCATGACCACCACCAGCTCCACCACCACCACCACTTCTTCAACTACCACCACCACCAACTCCACCACCACCACCACTTCTTCCACCACCACTAACTCCACCACTCTATCGCCACCGCCACCGCCACCGCTCCTACCACCACCTCCACCACCATCATCACAATCATCTCCACCACCGCCACTCTACCACCACTACCATCACTACACCACCACTACCACTCCACCACCACCACTACCAGCACTACACCACCTCTTCCTCCACTACCACCACCACCAACTCCACCACCACCACCACCACCGCTGCACCGCTCCACCACCACCACCAACAACTCCACCACCACCACCACCACCGCTCCACCACTACCATCACCACCGCCACCGCCAACACCACCACCACCGCTTCTACCACCACCACCACTCCACCACCACTACCATACTACACCACCACCACCACCACTACAAGCACTACTGTTTGGGCTGAATTAACTCAAATCAATCGACAAATAATTGTGTGCGGGCGTGCCAGAAAAGAAATAACTTCAAAGAAGAAATTACTCTTTTCAAAATGATTTGAAACAACTAATTTCAATCAGGCAATTGTGTTATCCGTTCGATTACCTCAACTAAGAGGATTTTTCCTTAAGGTATCAACCAAATAAAAGATTGACGCGCTTCGAAATCAGAAAAGATGATTGAACACAAACGAACCTGAATTTAATCAAAGGTAAGTTTGTATACAAACACTCTTAAGATTCTATCAAGAATAATAAAGAAATGCAAGCACACTGAATTTAATCAAAAGCGAACTTGCAAACAACTATTCTTTGGTAAGGAAAGAACTTAAAAGAAATAAGAAAACTTGAATTTAATCGAAAGTAGTCTTACATGCAAATAAGCCTTCAACTTACAAAAAAGACCCTATTCTAAACTAAAACTAATCTAAGATAGATCTCTGAGCAATCATTTTGTATGAATTGTCAGATGATATGGATTTTGTCGTCGTCCCTTTCTCTTCAATTGCTTCTTCTATTTATAGACGCTGAACTTGCCTTCGATCCCCACGTCTTCGATTGATACCCACGTTGGCCACATAAAACGGTTGAGGGGGGTCTTCGAACGGTTATCTTGATACTTCCAGAATTCCTTCTTCCCCTGCTCGCTTCGATCATGGTGTTCATGGCCACTTCCTGGATCGTGATTCCTATTTTCAAGCAACGTGAATTAATGCAACGTGCTTGCCTTCCAAAATGATTCCCTGCAATTGCACCTAACCTCACTTATAAAACAGGGCAGCGAGGACACCGTTCGATGATTGTGAAGTCCAATTTAACGGTTAGATCCATCACCTCCAAAACCATTGTTTAAATACTGCTAAAACGACACCAGTTCATTCTAAAACGACACCGTTTGCTATTAAACAGTGTCCCTTTTAACTCCCGCAATCCTCTGTAATTGGTACTCGACTGGGACAGGTTTTATGCAACCGCCGTACCGCTCGGGGCCACGTGGAATTTTTTCATTGGGCGGCACTTTTAGGATGTAAACACACCCCCCGCATTAACATTTTATTTATGCTAAATAAATGTTAATGGCACACGTTCTCTGCCCACATCCCTTCAACTTCGGATGCACGAAGCATGACAGGATGTTATTCCCATGCACGTCTATTGAGCTTCCCAAAGATAGCTACAATAATTTCCCTATAAATGGCAGTTAATGATAGGGTTTAACGAATTACATTATCCTTCATAAACCCTTCGAATTTGAGTCTTTTCTGTTAAGAAGTCTTACATTTATGGACTCTCTTCCAGAAATTAATCTTATTTTAGACAATCTTGATTGCCAAACCCCTTTTCCTCAAATGTCTCCTCCAAACTCTCCTCGAATGTTGGCAAGCAAAATCCTTTCGGATCGAACATTCCACTCCCCCAACCCATCTCCCACAGGTTGGGACTCCTCTTTAACCCGTTCGAACTCGTTCGATGGGTCCAACTGGGGCTCATGGGAAGAAAACTCTACCAATACCAACTCTGGCACCATTCTGGTCAGGTTCGATCAGCCTGACCCTACACCTCATAAATTCCATCACTTTCGAACTCTGTTCGCAAGCCAATTCCTACCCCTGAGCAGCAACGACACTGTTCACATGGGTATGCTCGAATCCATTTACTCCTCTCTCAAATTTTCCCCTTTCCTGAAACAAGAGGAAAATTATCTGGGGCCCGCCCCTTACTGCGACTTCAAATTTCCCCTTTCCTTCAAACAAACATGGCTGAGAACCACCCAAATCTTGCTGATCTCATGAGTCAATTGGCCAACCTGACCAACATGATCATGGAGTTGAAGAGGGACGCCCACGCTGAGTCCCAGGCCCTTCGAAGTGAGATCACTCAGCTTCGAAGTCAGCTGGTGTGCGTGGAAACAGCTTCACGCCTCTGCTTGGCTAGGACCTGGGATGATCTTTCGACCGTCCTCTCGGCCCATGAGGCAAAAAGTCCCCCAGAGGGAGGATCCTCTTGAAGATTCTCCTTTGGGACTATGAAGATCACCAATGGTCTTCATTTTTGCTTTTTTTTTTTGTTTTTGTTCAGACCTACTTGGGTCTGTTTTGTACTTAGACCTGCTTGGGTCTGTTTTTTTTATTAATGAAATGAAACTCTTGCTTGGCTACTCTTGAATCTTTATAGCTTCGATTGGTATTATGGTAACTTATTTGTGACTTCGAATGCTAAAGGTAACTTTTATAGAAAAGCTTTTAGCATCAAACCACTCAACACTAAATCAGCCAGTCAGAAACACAAATGTGTAACCAAACTGATTTACACTACCGCTTGTGGAAGGACTCCCATATGGGAGGAACATAAACTTTCAGATGTCTTCCATTTATCTTCCTTCGATGAACATATCCATTCAAATTTCTCAAATGGTAAGCTCCCCCTTTTAAGACCCTATGGATTTGAAAAGGCCCATTCCATGTTGGTGCCCATTTCCCTAATCCATCCTTTTTAACTCTCCTATCTCTAATAGGGAGGATAACTTTCCATACGAGGTCTCCTTCATCGAAGCTTCGAAGAGCCACTTTTTTGTTATAACTTCTGGCTATTCTTGCCTTTTGTAACATAATCTGGTTTAAGGCTTTTATTCTAGCCTCATCAATATCTTCCAATTCCATGTGCATGGCCTGATGATAAGATCCTATATCTAAATCATTTTGACATGCTACTCGCTGGGATCTTACAGTGATCTCCATGGGTAGCACAGCGTCATGCCCATATGTTAATGCAAATGGTGTGGTACCCGTACTAGTCCTTTTTGTATTCCTATATGCCCATAACACATCAAGTAACAGATCATGCCAAATTTCTGGGTTTTGATCCACCATTTTTTGGATCCCCTTCTTGATAATTTTGTTAGTTGATTCTGCTTGACCATTGGACTGAGCATAGTAAGTACTAGTATATATTAATGAAATTCCATGATTCGTGGCGAAATCCTTCACCAATCGTCCTTCGAATATGGAACCATTGTCCACTGTTATCGTTTGAGGACTCCCAAACCTGTATATGATCCCTTTTATGAAATCTATCACGTGGGTTTGTTTGACCTCCTGACAAGCTTGGGCTTCTACCCATTTTGTGAAATAATCAGTAGCCACTAGGATAAATTTATGCTTTTCCAATGAAGGAGGATAAATCATTCCAATCATGTCCATAGCCCATCCCCTAAAGGGCCATGGTTTTATTACATATTGCAAATCTGTGACTGGCAAATGCTTGAGTGGACCTGTTTTTTGACAGGCTTGACACCCCTTTGCATAATCTATACAATCTTTGAGGATGGTGGGCCAATAATACCCGTATCTCCTTATTAACCATCTCATTTTTATGCCAGCTTGATGTGCTCCACAGATTCCTTCATGCACTTCAGCCATTACTTTAAATGCATTTACTTTGCTCAAGCATTTCAAAAGAAGACCATCCATTCCTCTCTTGAATAGCTCATTATTATACATTATATAGTTCATTGCTTTCAACTTGGTTGCCTTATCTGCAACACTATCTGGCTTGGTTAGGTATTCAATCAATGCTTGCCTCCAATCAGCGTTTTGATGAGTTAAAGCATCGACTTTGAATACTTCGAAATCCATCAATCTATTGTGTAACATAGGCAGGGATTTCCTCAAAGTTAATTGACAAAATTCCTTGTCAATTTCTGATAAAACTTTGTAGCCAGACGCTCTTTGAGCTATTTCGTCAGCCTCTTCATTAAAGAATCTAGGGATATAAGTTAAAGTAAGCATATAGAATTGATTCATCAACTTCTTGGCATGTTGATAATAAGTTATCAGCGCTGGACTGGCACATTTAAACTGTCCATTTAGTTGGTTAATCACTAACTGAGAATCTCCAAAGATTTCAGCAACACTAACCCTTAATTTAAGCAAAATTTCTAGTCCAATAATCAAGGCTTCATATTCTGCCTGGTTATTGGAACATTGTCCCTCACTGAGTCGAAAACCATATTTGGTTTTCAAGCCTTGGGGGGACTCCAGAATTATGCCCACTCCAGCCATCTGAATAGTTCTTGATCCATCGAACCATAATCTCCATGGCCTGATTTCCAATGTACTAGCTTCCAATGTTCTTGGTGCCTCACACTCATTTGGATGATCGGCCAAAAAATTGGCCAATGCTTGGCCTTTTATCGACTTTTGAGGCACATACTCAAGACAAAACTCAATTAAAGATACTATCCATTTCCCAATCTTCCCACTAAGCACTGGTTTAGAAAGCATGTGCTTAATTACATCAGTTTGAGAAATAACATAAGTTATTCTAGGCAACATATAATGCCTGAGTTTCTTAGAAGCATAAAATAAAGCTAAACATAGTTTCTCTACTGCAGCATACTTGCATTCACAAGAGTTTAAAAACCTACTAAGATAATAAACTGATCTTTCCTTGCCATCCTCATTGTCTTGAGCCAACAGAACTCCTATTGAATCTTGCGTTGCAGCTAAGTACAACTTTACTGGCTTTCCTTCAATGGGAGGCGCCAATACAGGAGGGTTGGCTAAGTATCTTTTGATGGCTTCGAAGGCTTCATCATGCTCCTCTGACCACTTGAATTCTTCCCCTTCCTTCAGTTTCAACAAAGAAGAGAAAATTTTAGTTTTTCCTGCAGTATTAGATACAAATCTTCGAAGGAAATTTAATTGACCTAGAAACCTTTGCAACTCCTTCTTAGTAGAAGGTGGTTTAGCCTCAATGATGGCCTTAGCTTTGTTTCTGTCAACCTGTATTCCTTTGCTGTGAACTAGATATCCTAAAAACTTCCCAGCTGATACTCCAAAAGCACATTTCTCTGGATTTAACTTCAGCTGATAGCGTTTCATTTGCTGAAATGTCTTTTCTAGGTGTTGTAGATGATCCTCATCAGAGTTTGACTTCACAATGATATCATCTATGTAACACTCCAGAAAAGTTCCCACTAAGTCATGAAATATAGTGTTCATTGCTCTTTGATATGTTGCCCCAGCATTCTTTAGCCCAAATGGCATTTTAACCCATTCGAAGATGCCAATGTTACCTGGGCAGGCAAATGCTGTTTTATGCACATCTTCTTCTGCTATGCAGATTTGATTGTACCCTGAATGCCCATCTAAAACAGACAATATCTTGTGGCCAGCAGAACTGTCCACAAGTGTATCCACATTAGGCATTGGGTATTCATCCTTAGGAGTCGCAGTATTTAGGTTTCGAAAATCAACACAGATTCTGATAGTTCCATTCTTTTTAGGGACTGGAACTATATTAGATAGCCATTCGACATACCTGGCTGTTCTAATGAAGCCTGCATCTAGAAGCCTCTGCATTTCCTTTTTAACACCTGCAATAGTTTCTGGACTCATCTTCCTAGTTGGTTGTTTCACAGGTTTGAATTGTGGCTTGATAGGTAACCTATGCTCCACCAATCCCCTGTCCAAGCCAGGTAGTTCCTTGTAACTCCATGCAAAGCATTCCTTATTTGCTTTCAATAGTGCTACCAATTCAGCTTTCATACCAGGTTCAAGTTGTTTATTAATAAGCACTGGGTTGGGATTTTGTGCATCTCCCAACCTTATTTCTTCCAACAGATCTTGTGATTCAACCTGTTCCTCAGAAGTGAGTTGGATTTTTTTCACATGAGGGTTATCGTTCTGTATAACCTCTTCCCATATGTTCTCTTCTTGGATCTTCTGTTCGACCCCCAGAGCAACATACTTTACTAAAGCCAATGAGTTGGCTTCCTCTTCGGCCTCTCTCTTGGATTCACATCCAAGCAGCATCATCTTTTGGGGTGTCTGATTCATAATCAACAGCTTGTTTCAGCTTCGATTTCAGCTCTGCCAATTCCCCCAGTTCCATCTCGTTGGCTGGGTAGGTGACTGCTTGAAGTAGTTCACTCAAAGGAACTACATCTGATTTGTACATTTCTGCTTCAACAAAATTTGCCGTGGCACCAAATGGATGTGGATCAGCTTTGACTCCTTCAACACCCACTTCTTTGCCTTTGTCATACTTAACAATCATTAATTCCTGATGCATAGAGGAAGGAATACATCCGTTAACATGAATCCAATCCCTTCCCAATAAAGCATTATATTTAGCATATGTGTCAACTACAAAGAAAACAGTATCAGTTTCTATTCCTCCTACTGCCAATCTAATGGAGATGATTCCCCTGGCATGTTGGCTTTCCCCAGTAAATCCTGCAATGGATGTGCTGGTTGGAATCAATTTTGCTTTTCCTTTTCCTAACTTTTTCAGAGTTTGGAAAGGCAAAATGTTCACCGCAGCCCCATTATCCACCAAGATTCTGTTAAGTGGGACTCCATCAAAGTGTGCAGTGATATACAATGGACGCAAATGCTGTCTCATTGCATTAGTAGGCAGTTTAAATGGATATGAAATTTCCACATAATGTAAATCTATTACCAGGGGGTATTCGACGTCGGACATAGAATCTGACACGAAACAAGCACTTTCTTTTGAGCTTACCTCCAAACTTTCTTGATTCTGCTCAATTTCACGTACCAAGTTCTTACCCATCTCGATCTGAGATACTTCTTTCAAGTCACAGTCGTTGCATATGATATTTAACTCCTTATCACTCAGAGTTTCTTCAGAATTCTCTGGCTCACCCAAGTTCGACCAAGCAGTATCTTGATCTTTGAACGTCTGACCATTTGAGAAGAAATCCATAGAACTTGGATAAACCATATTAACTTGTAATTCTGGCTGATCTCCAAATTGGATTGTAGCCACTTCTTTGATTGGTTTAACTGCTTCGATCTCCTCAGCATCCTTCTTTTCGAATTCTTGTGTGGATACCTCCATAGGGGAAAAGGTTCCTTCCATCCCCTGTTGTTCCACTACCATGGCCTCGAGCAAACCAGTCTGATAACTAGCTAGCGAGTTAGGAGAAGGCGGATCAAAATCCTCTTCGAGCATAGCAGAGGGAACCTTTTCCAAAGTCTCCCTCTCGTGATACTGGGTTCGAAATTCCTCTGGGTCCCTTTCGATCCTATCGAACCGTGGATTAGGTTTTGCCCATCTGCTTGATTCTTCCCCCATTGAAGATTCTCCTGACTGGAAGAGCGTATACTTCCTCTGGAGCTTTCTCTTTTGAGTTCTTGAGAGCAATGGAACCATCTGTGGTAATTGAGACTTGGGATCCCTAATCAACACCCAGTTGCCAGAGTTCGAAACTGGTGGCTTGAAAGTTCTGCTTGCATTCCTGTTTGAACCTTTGTATCCTTGGAACAAATCGGGTTTAACTTGCTTCAGAAACCAGTCAGGAACCCCCTTCACCAAGGTAAATTCTTCTTTTTTAGCCTCTTCTTGCGCCTTCGATGTTTGGCCAATATTGGCCTTCTTCGAAGGTGGCAGCTCCCTTCTGTGAATAGCTGGAACAGGGCTAGTAGGCATGTCCCTTTTTGGTGTCAACCAAGACTTGCTGTCACTTGGCTTTGCTTGAACTGGGGTCATTCTTTTCATCCCCATTTCTTTTGGGAAAAAACTCACGCCCTTTCTATCCAAGTCCTTGAAAACCAAATAGTTGGCCCTGCATCCTACACACAGGCACTCCAAAAATGAGGCTTCTAGCATAGGCAGGTGATTATTACCTGGGAATTTCTGCAAAGAAAAACCATCATTGGCTCGCCTATAGGACCTTGGCCTCGCTCCCATGCCTCGAGGGTGGCCAGCGTATGGCTTGCCCCTTCCGTATTGAACAGTATTCATGTTCACTGGTGCTTCTTTGTCTTGCCAATACTTCTTGACAGTTTGAGCCAGTGAGGAGGGCACACTGGTGTTGACCTCTTCTACCTTTGGAAAAGGCACTGCATCTATCCCCATAGTCTTTTCAGGGAATTTGATTCTTCCTTTCTTGATTTGTTCCTGAATTCTGTCACGAAAAACATTACAAGATTTAGTTGAATGAGACCAAGAATCATGCCATTTGCAATAGGTCTTTCCATTCTTTTCTTCCACTGTGGGCAGTTTCATATTCAAAGGCAGCTTAATGATTTTCTTTCTTAGCAAGAAGTCAAAGATCTCATCAGCTTTAGATATATCAAAAGAATATACTTTAGTAATTTCCTTTTGTTTGAACTTCTGCCCAAGAGAGACATTCTTCTGAATTAAGGGCTCACAAACACAAGGTTCGTGCTCTATAATTTCAGCAGCATCTATTTCATAATTAGGATCCCTATAGTATGTTGGGTAAGAGGAATTATGCCTATCCATATCTTCCTCTAGCAGTGATTCATATCTAGCAACTTTGTAGGTTAGATCTGCAAAGTCTCTAAATTCTGTGGAATCAAACCTCTTTCGAAGCTCCCTTTCTAAACCATCTTGTGCTAATCTCACAAACTCTGCCTCTGGCAGATGGAGTTTGCACTTGGTTTTAGCCCTTTTGAACCTAGATATGAAATCTGCTACCTTTTCATCTGGTTTCTGTTTTAACCTAGCTAAGTCTGCCATAGAGACTTCAGGTTCAGCATTAAAGAATTGTGCATGAAATGCCTCTTCCATTTGAAACCAACTTGTTATCGACTCTGCAGGCAAATTTGTATACCATGCAAAAGCTGGCCCAGACAAAGAATTTGGGAACAATTTCAACTTCATGAAACCATTCTGAGCCAAGTTCTTACATTGGGCAGAAAACCTAGCAATATGTTCTATAGAAGATTGTCTCCCATCTCCATAAAACAAAGTAAAGTCTGGGATTTTAAATTCTCTAGGGATCTGGAATGTTGTATCAATCCATTCTGGATATGGTTTTCTATAGATTTGAGGTTGTACCCCCCGAGTTCGAGGCCCACAAACTTCTTGTATGAGATCCATAACTTGGTCTCTTAGTATTGGATTGCCTACAAGGAAATTTTGTTCTTGATTTCCTACCGGTGGATTTGGTTCTACCAAGTCATCTCTATGCGTTTCCCTTATAGTGTTAAAGTCCTCTTGGTTTTCTCTGGGAAATCTCCCATACCAAGGTTGCTGCATTGGGTTGGCCGTAGTGTTCACCCGAGCAGGCCTATGGCCTCCATAAACCACTGTGGTGGGATTTTTGGTGTTTGGGAGACTTTGACGAGAAGGCTGTGCGTTATCCCTCGTTTTCTCAGGCCTATAACCTCGTTCTAGCTCTACATCATCCTCCCATCCCCCAAGTGTGGGTTCGAAGAGAGGATTAACGCTTTGCCTGTCTCTAACATTTCTTGGAATTCCAATAGGAATTCCATGGGATTGGTCTGGGATTTCGAAGACAGGCTTTGTAGGCTTCAAAGGCTCATACCAAGATTGTGGTATTTCCTCTGGATACATTTTTTCCTTGCCCTTTCTAGACCTTATCTTACCCTGACCAACATCCTCTCCAAGCCTTCCTTCGAAGGGACTTTGGTGAGTAGTTGAATTAGCATGATCATCTAGCCCAATATTCCCTGGACTGTTTCTTGTTACCTCTAAGTTGGGCAACCTACTTCTTATGCTTTTGATCATGGCTCTTTGGGTTTGAGCCATCTCTCGGAAAGCTATCATCATTTCTCTGAACATTTCCTCCTTATCATGGTTTTTACCACTGGCTTGTCCCGTTTGGAAATTTGGAGGCCCTTCATAAGGAGGTACTTCATAAGAAGGCTCCTCATAAGGAAGCTCTCCCATTTCGGGAGCCAATTGGGGAAACTCATGATTCATAGGCGTTCCCTGTTCCGTGGCCTGTTCTGGCACAGCTTGTTCCTCTGGCACTTGACCACCAACAGGTGTCCCTATCTGCTTTCGAAGCCTTGGCATTTTGACACCCTCGAGTCCCACCGGGCGTGCCAAAAATTGTTTGGGCTGAATTAACTCAAATCAATCGACAAATAATTGTGTGCGGGCGTGCCAGAAAAGAAATAACTTCAAAGAAGAAATTACTCTTTTCAAAATGATTTGAAACAACTAATTTCAATCAGGCAATTGTGTTATCCGTTCGATTACCTCAACTAAGAGGATTTTTCCTTAAGGTATCAACCAAATAAAAGATTGACGCGCTTCGAAATCAGAAAAGATGATTGAACACAAACGAACCTGAATTTAATCAAAGGTAAGTTTGTATACAAACACTCTTAAGATTCTATCAAGAATAATAAAGAAATGCAAGCACACTGAATTTAATCAAAAGCGAACTTGCAAACAACTATTCTTTGGTAAGGAAAGAACTTAAAAGAAATAAGAAAACTTGAATTTAATCGAAAGTAGTCTTACATGCAAATAAGCCTTCAACTTACAAAAAAGACCCTATTCTAAACTAAAACTAATCTAAGATAGATCTCTGAGCAATCATTTTGTATGAATTGTCAGATGATATGGATTTTGTCGTCGTCCCTTTCTCTTCAATTGCTTCTTCTATTTATAGACGCTGAACTTGCCTTCGATCCCCACGTCTTCGATTGATACCCACGTTGGCCACATAAAACGGTTGAGGGGGGTCTTCGAACGGTTATCTTGATACTTCCAGAATTCCTTCTTCCCCTGCTCGCTTCGATCATGGTGTTCATGGCCACTTCCTGGATCGTGATTCCTATTTTCAAGCAACGTGAATTAATGCAACGTGCTTGCCTTCCAAAATGATTCCCTGCAATTGCACCTAACCTCACTTATAAAACAGGGCAGCGAGGACACCGTTCGATGATTGTGAAGTCCAATTTAACGGTTAGATCCATCACCTCCAAAACCATTGTTTAAATACTGCTAAAACGACACCAGTTCATTCTAAAACGACACCGTTTGCTATTAAACAGTGTCCCTTTTAACTCCCGCAATCCTCTGTAATTGGTACTCGACTGGGACAGGTTTTATGCAACCGCCGTACCGCTCGGGGCCACGTGGAATTTTTTCATTGGGCGGCACTTTTAGGATGTAAACAACTACACCACCTCTCTTACCACATCCACCACTCCACCACCATTACCAAAAGTATATTGTGACCGTTAGAAATTAAGAGAGAATTGGAACAAAATTAATTCATCATTTTTTAAAATTCAGCACTTAATATATTTATCAAACAGTTTTTCAACTTAAAAATTTCAGCATTCAGTTTTCAGTACTTAATTTTTCAGCTTTCAGTTTCAGTTTTCAGTTTTATCAAACAGCCCCCAAGTCCAATGCTTAAATATAGGATAGTGATAATGCCAAAACTGTTTTTGTTGGTGCCAAAACTTTAGTGCACAAAAGGATTCTACCATGTTAAGTGTACAAGTCTTTTATGCATTGAAATTTTGACACCAACAAAAAACAGTTTTGATATTATCACTACCCAATATAAAACAGCTATACTAATTGTATAGCAAAAAAGTTTTTTTTCCCCCATATTTTGACTCTTCGGGCTTGTTTGATAACCTAAATTCAGCACTTAAAACTGAATCAATTAAGTGATAAGTGATTCAGTAGGTTTGATAACGATATTATCCATTGCTTAACAAATTAAGTGTTACTTAAAATTTAGGCTAAAAAGTTGGAAAAAAATAAGTAACTTTGAGTTACTTAATTCTGACTGAATTCTTATGTACTTGCATTTAATCATTGTACCACCACCACCACCACCACCACTTCGCCACCACCACCACCACTCCCCTATCACTCCATCACTACCACCACCATTACCACACTGCCACCACTACTTCCACACCGTTGCCGCAGCCACCATTGCACAACTATCACTCCACTGACACTATTCACTGTCAGCATTACACCATCACTCCACCGCCACTGCCACCATTACACCACCACCACTCATTACAACCATTACATCACTATCACTATCACTTCACCACCACCATTACATCACTATCGTCAGCACTTCAACACCACCGCCGTCGCCACTCCATCACCACCAACACACCACCACAATCACCATTCCATCATTATTATAAGTACATTGTGACAATTAGTAAATTAAGAGAGAATCGGAACTAAAATTAATTTATTATTTTTTTAAATCAGTACTTAATATATTTACCAAACAGCTTTTTAGCTTAAAAAATTCAGCATTCAGTACTTAATTTTTCAGCATTCAGTTTTAGTTTTTAGTTTTATCAAACAGGCCCTTCATATAAATCAAATAGTTTCAAATATTAACTTCACTTTACCCGTTCACAACCAATCTCTATGAGGCATTACCAATATTTCATTGTAGCATCAGACTCTAGACTTCACAAGAAAGTAATAAGTCATAATCCCAAGATTGATGATGGAGCGTAAGGTTTGGTGATTCAATGTAATGACCTCTGTGGCAACATTTAACGTTTGGTGATGTCGCGTAAAGTTTAGAGTAGCTTTAGGTCCCGTTCCACATTCCAAAATAAATACTTAAAAAATAAGGACTTATTTTCAAGTTTTAAAATAATGGATTTACCGAAAAAATTAAATTTCTTTTTGCAGGGTTTGACTATCAAACAAAATCCACATTGCATATTCTTTTTCCAGTAAGCCTATTATTTTTAAGTTTGAAAATTACAAATAAGTACTTATTTTTTAAGGGGGTAAATGGGAACACTACCTTAAAGTTTGGTGATGTTGTATAGAGTTTGGTAGCTTTTTGGTGATAATGGTTGCAATTTCAAAAATCAACGTTTGTTTGAAAGGAAGATCACTCTCATGGTTAACTTCGGTGGCTACCTTTACCCTTTTTTTATCAACAACAAATATCTTATTAAGATTGATAAGGGTACATCGATTAAATTTTTTTACGGTGATGTTTATTTAAATTTTTTAGATTTCAGACAATTTTCTATTAAGACAAATTTCAGTTGTAATAAGTTAGTTAATTTATTTTACCGTTAGTAGGTGATTATCTAAAGTTTTAACGAAGTTGACATATTTTTCCTAAATAAAAAGGTAAATTTTATTTCTAATGTACCCACTTTTCGAGGCATTACAGCATCCACAACACAAAGGTCATTAGGTCATTGAGGGGGAAAAACTCCATTAGACATGAAATACCTATGTGACCAAATTACCTTTATCTAAATTAAATGATTTTAAAGATCAATAGAATATTGAATTATTATTATTAGTTAAATGTGATATGATGATGTGGCCGTTGATATCAAATCAATGAGAATTATTTTACGTGGATGACTTTCTTCACATGTAATAATATGTATGATTGTAAGCGTTTAAAATCGAATTGGC
Source organism: Rhododendron mucronatum var. ripense (assembly GCA_019656295.1). Taxonomy (NCBI): domain Eukaryota; kingdom Viridiplantae; phylum Streptophyta; class Magnoliopsida; order Ericales; family Ericaceae; genus Rhododendron; species Rhododendron mucronatum. The sequence continues at coordinate 3,073,871 of BPLT01000009.1, read as the reverse complement.
AAATGAATATTTCAGCCACACTTCACTAACACACGATCGCACCGCAAAAATGCTACAAACACAACAACTCACACACAACAAGTCACACAACCGCTGATGTCATGCTGACGTCGGCGCAAAACGACGTCGTTTTGATTATAAAAAAAAAAAATACCCAGGTCTCTGAACACAACCCCTTTCCCTTTTCCCTTTCCCTTTCTCGTTCAAGGGGCTCCCACCATCAGATCTTCATTCTCTCTCTCTCTCTCTCTCTCACACACACACACACACACACACGTCCCCAACCGAAATCAGTAAATCTCTTCCCCTCCAAATTACTTTCCGTTGATTTTCGATCTTAAAACTGATTTCCCACCAAATCTCTTAACCATGTCGAATGGATTCAACGTCCCCCCGTAATCTTCTCCTCCGACGGAAACCCCTCCACCACGGCCGTCGCCACCACCCAGCACCGCCTCCTCCTCCTTCTCCGCCCCGCAGTTCACCGCCCCGGTTCCATTGGGATCGGCGGTGGCTTGGGGTTCAACGACGAACCGCCTTTACTCAAAGAACTCGGCATCAACACACGCCAAATCTGGACCAAGACCATATCCATCCTAAACCCCCTCAAAGTAAACCTTGATTTACATGAGGACGAAGACTTGTCCGGCCCGTTCCTGTTCCTGATGGCCTTCGGCTTCTTCCAATTGCTCGCTGGAAAACTCCACTTTGGGATCATCCTCGGTTGGGTTACAATTAGGGGTGGGCACGGGTCGGGTATGACCCGCCACCCGAACCCGACCCGGCCATGTCGGGTAGGAGAAAAACCAACCCGAACCCGAACCGAACGATGGTGTACACCCGCCCGTGTGCCCGATTTTTTTGGTCGGGTCGGGTCCGACCAAACCGAAGTAAAGCTACATGAATTGTTCATGTTTTGGTCGGGTTGGTCGGATCGGGTCGGGTTTGGTCGGGTAGGGAAAAACAGCACCCGAGCCCCGAACCGAAAATTGATTTTTTCGAAAAATTGAACCCGACCCCGACCCGACCACTTGTTCGGGCCCGCCCGAAACCCTTCGGGGCGGGGCGGGTCCGTCGGCCCGCGGGTATTTTGCACACCCCTAGTTACAATGGCAGCTTTATTTTGAACAAGAAGGGGAAAGAGAAGGGGGAAGGGGTTGTGTTCAGAGACCTGGGGTTTTTTTTTTTTTTTTATATAAATAAAACGGCGTTGTTTTTTGCTGACGTCAGCATGACATCAGCGGTTGTGTGACTTGTTGTGTGTGTGAGTTGTGTTCGTAGCATTTTTGATTCCTAAACGGTCGTAGCACACTTTCTATCGCTCCACCCTTTACGCCGTCCTCAAGCAGCTCCACACCCGAATTTACGAACACAAAAACACTCTGTTCTTTCCCTCGGCCTCGGCCGCGAAGCAATCTAGGGTTTGACTGCTCAGATCGACAAAAAAAGGTTCGTTTTTGGCTCAATGCTTTCTCCTCGTTACAGTTTCCGACCCACTGATTTAACTGGGTAATTGGAAAAACATACTTATGATTTCCCTTCATAACCCCTTTCACAGATAGTTAAGGCTTTCGATTTTGGTATATCAAAACCTATGTATGGAACCATTTACTCGCCAATTATTCATTTTCATTTGCATAGATACAGGGCATTGTTACTCCGTGCCATTGGAAAGCTTGGAATTAAATCTCTCTCTCTCTCTCTCTCTCTCTCTCTCTCTCTCTCTTTATACATATATGTGTGTGCGCGCGCTCGCGTCCCATCTTGGCTCTTTGCCGAAGGCATACATTATTTGGGCGAATTTGGATTGATATGGAGAATGAAAGTATATTTATTTTTGTTATTTTGTGATGGGTGTGTGCTTCTAAAGTTGGTTTTATAGTTTTTCTGAGCCTTCAATTGTAGTTTGTGTTTCCATTTTTTTTGATATTACTAAAACATTTCTATTCCCATGTGTTCCTTTTTGTTATTTTGTTGAGCTGATTTAGTTATTTGTTTTAGCTATTTTGCTGGTTTGCGGTGTGGGAGTTTCCTGCGTTTATGTGTTATGGATACTTTTTAGTTCTGACTTCTGTCAATAACCAGATAAAATGGAATAATTGCAAAGCTCAAAGCAATGTTTTTTTTTTTTTGTGTCCGAGCAGATTGACTACATGGATACCAACTTGACTAAGCCTTGTAAAATCCTGGATATAACATGTCCGCTAAACTAAGTATACAAATCTTCTGCTAAACAAAGTTTACATTTTTGGGATTCGTACCAGGCTTCTCATTGATTCTGTTTGTCAAACATAAACTTTCAGGACATGATAAACTTGACGGGGCACACATTTCCATGTGGCAGGTATCTACTATCGACATCAGAAGTTGCAATGTATGCAAGGAGATTAAAGTTTAAAAGTAGAAAATGGGATCTGTTGTTGCAGCAATCCAAGTTTTTTGTTAGTTCAAACTATCGAGATCAAGCAGGTTCTAGTTATTCGAGTTTTACAACTTCAACAGGGGCCTTTACTCCTCAAGTTAGTTTAATTAGAAGATATGTTTTAGATTCTCCCTTGTCAAGGGATGTCACCCCTATCAGTAGACTCATAAGGTTACAAGGGAGGACCAATGCAAATTGGAGTAGTCGTCAACTAAGGTGTTTTAGCTCAGAAGGTGATGGAAGCAAGGCAAGTAATGATGAACATATACCTGTAAAGGACGGGGCTCACTTTGATAAGGGGAAGGTTAGAAGGGAAAAGGTTAAGGAAAATGTGAAGCATTGTGATGCGCATGCTCGACTTGGGGAGCAAGAGCAGAAGGAATGGCTCAACAATGAGATTCTGGCTATTGAGAGTAAAAAGAAGGAATCACCATTCCTAACTAGGCGGGAAAGATTTAAAAATGAGTTCCTGCGGAGAGTTGTTCCTTGGGAGAAAATAACAGTTTCATGGGAAACATTTCCTTACTCCATTCAGTAAGTGATTGTGTCTGTTAATTTGCTTTTTGTTTACTCTTTAGTAAGCTTTAAATTGTTAAACTTGTGGAAATTAATTTGCTATTCTCACAGTGAACACACTAAAAAGCTTTTAGCGGAATGTGCTTCTTCCCATTTGAAGCATAAGAAGTTCACTACAGCTTATGGTTCTCGTCTAACTTCTTCAAGTGCGAGGATACTGCTGCAGAGTGTTCCGGGTAGATTATTTACACCTTGTTTGCCAAATTGCGGTTTCGTATGTCAACGGTTATCTCTGTTCACGTTTGCTTATTGATAAAGAATGTTTGAATTGATTATTTGACAGGTACTGAACTCTACAGAGAACGAGTAGTTAGAGCACTGGCTCGGGACATGCAAGTTCCTTTACTTGTGCTTGACAGCAGCGTTCTGGCTCCTTATGTAAGCTTTTGAAATTTTGAATCTTTGTTTTTTGGTTTTTATTTGAACCATATTTACTCAGCAAGTAGTCAAAGATATTTTTTAGGTAAGGATATTAATTCTCTTTTGGTATTTGCGTTGTCAAGTCGCAGTCATTAATTCTCATATTATGCAGAATTTCGGTGAGGATTGCTCATCTGAAAGTGAATTGGATGGCGATAATTTAGAATCAGGGGAAGAGTGCACTTCAGAGTCAGAGGTTGAGGATGAGAATGATGGAAGTAATGAGGAAGAGTGGACAAGTAGCGGTGAGGCAAAATCAGAAGGCAGTGATGATGATGATGTGCAGGTATCTGCTGAAGCCCTGAAGAAGCTTGTTCCCTACAACCTTGAAGATTTTGAGAAGGTAAAACTATATCTGAAGTTTTCAGATGGTTATCAAAATTTCATATAATCTCCCAAATACCAAAGAAAACAAAGAGAAGAAAAGAAAAAAGCTTTAGTGTAAGAAAAAATGAAATTGTACATTTATTTGGCTTCTGATAAAAAAAAAACATTTATTTGGCTTAAAGCCTTAAAAACAAGAATGTAATGCTTGCCAAAAGATTGTGCATTGTTGTGTGTTTATCTGTATTTTAACTTACTAGTTCCCTTTATGTGAGTGTTTTTATACTTCCTTTGTTTGTTAGCTGATTTTTTTTCTTTGTTTTGTTTTAGGACTCTTGAGGTTGAGAATCTTTCAAAGGAGATATAGGTTTCTGTATTACTGCTTCGTTGTCCTAAGCAAATGGGAAAAACATCAAACTTTACTGGGGTTAATAACTTAATATCTCCGGATTTGAACTCAACAATGGTCTTAGCATCAAACTTTCATGGGGTTAATATACAGACTTCCCCACTAATACGTCTCGTTATGGTATAGCGGGAGGCAACATCTAACTTGATGATTTTTCCAGGCATAGATTTTCACCTTGGAGAGGCCTAGTATTCTCTTGGTGGCATTGGGATAGTTTTGAGTAATAAGTATTGGGGCAATTACATAGTTCCCTGTAAGCTCTGCAATTTTGTTATTGGTTTTCATTTTATTACTATTCACTTGTGTTATGTGGAGGAGAAGGTTTCAATCATACTTTTCCCTATTCTCTCCCCCTGGATGAGTTTTCTCTGTCCCACCATCTCTATTGTGACCAGTGCCACTCTAGCTGCAAATCACCACTGTCCATTTTCAATTCCATTCCATTTTCAGTATCTCTTTGCAATGCTTCTCTGTTATGCGAATTCTCAATATAGCGTAAGCTCCGGGTTATTTGGACCATGGTAGATTCAAGTTTATAAGTATTTATTTTGCACTACTTTGTACCCATTTTTAATTCGTTAATATATTCACTCGAAATCTCCTATCCAAGCTCCTTCATGTTCTTAATGCAAATTTGGAGCACAAAAGAGCACCTTGTATTGGAACTTGTCATCTTGTGGAATAAGGACTAGAAGTAGGACTTTAGCTTGTAAATTGAACATTTCAACGGGTTGCTATGCATGTGATTTACAATGTGAAGCGAGGTGCTTCATGAGATAATGCATGCAGGGATGTTGCGCAACTTCGTGGTAGTAGTGTAGTGTACTTTGACTTAATATATGGGTGAAAGGAATGCAGTTACATTCGATATTTTCTAGCACTGTATTTGCTCGTAATGTTTTAAATACTGATAACTTTAGCATCTGCAAACTATTGGTCCAAGTCTTTTCAGTATTGACGGTTAGCAATGTGTGCTAAACAAATGTTCACATTGTAATAATCAAACTTAGCAACCTCTTAGCAACTCATCAGATTTGGGCATTTGGATAATCAAAACTAGCAACCTTTTGCCAATAACCAAATTTATTGGACCCCACATCTTCTCAATCAAGTACAACCATCATGGGAAAGTGAAACTCACTCCCCACTTTGGCAAGTGGTTGTGCATTTAACCATTGTTCTAAAAGTCGCTTGGCGCTAGTCAGGCGGTCAGCCACCTTCGAACGATTAATCGGATTAATCAGCAATTAATCAATGCATATTAATTAGTACTCGGTGATTAATCGTTAGTCGGACCTAATCGGATAGGCTCTGCTAATGACTAATCGGCGGTTTAACCGCCGATTAATTCCTTGTTTTAGAACACTGCATTTAACAATATTGATCACTTTATAGATTTTAACGACTGTTCTCCACGTTCACTTGTTTTACTAGAATGCCATCAATGTAGACCATTAGATTGAGACGAAAAAAACTAACTGTTAGATTTGAATTTTTGCCAACTCATTTTGATTATGGGCAAAAAATAAACAATATGGGACTTGACACTGCTAACTTTAACAACCTCTAAATGGATAGTCAAAATCTGATTTGGCAAGTTTTGAGTATTGCATTGTGGATGCTCTTAAGAAGCTATAATATTGTCTACTAACGCCTCATATGTGGAAGGGGCTCGAAATCACTCTCAACAGAATTTGGATTTTTTTCATAATTTTTTTTCCAAATTCCGTGTATTTTCTTATTTGGAAATTGCATTTCTTGCAGAGTGTTTCTGGAGTATCTGAAAGTTCATCTGAAGCTTCAAAGTCGGAGAATGTTGAGACTTCAGATAGACCCGAACGACCACTAAAGAAAGGTATACATCTGAAGTCCTTACCAGTTCTTTTATCTTAGCTTCCATACTTTTCATGCTTATGTGCTTATTTACTTCTTTCTTAATGCTCACTATGCGTTGTCTAATTATGGAGATCTAACATACCAAGGACAATGTTTTTCTAAATTGTTGTTAGATGACAGCCCGAGTTGACTCTTGCATAGACAGGAGTTCTCTACAGAATCTTTCTGTGTTTACAGAAAATTAAAGAAACTTCTGATGCTACAGGCCATAAGTAAAAATGGAAATATTTGCCGTTATTTGTTTAGAATAGATCAGAATGGCCTTTGTCTAGTCACAAGCTGATTTCATCTATGTTTTTATTGGAACATTCTTTAAGTTCTTGCACTAGACATGAGAAAATTTGATTTTTTATTCCAAGCTTTTTCATGAAGTGCTCTTTCTCTGCCTCATGCCAACATTGAAAATAATGAACAACTGCTGCTGCTTTCTTGTTCTGATATTATAATAAACTTTTGATCAACATTGGATGTATCCATTTTTCCGCAGTTGCTCTGTTCATTGACTGTTGCTTACGTTGATAATTCTATTTGGACTATCTCATTTTTACCTGCTATCATTTTGACAAAAGCGTGCATGACAGAAAGAATGACTTTCAAATGCTGTCTATGGAAGGGTACTTTAGGTAGTGGTGGGGATGATAGTATTGTAGAAGGTTGGATTATGGGAATATGCAGGTAATTAAAAAAATGGATAGTTGCTAAAGCAGTGGTGTTTGTAGTGGTAGTGTCAGTATTGGTGGTGGAGTAATGGTCTCACGGGGGTGGCAGAGCGTTGCTGTTTCACTGTGGTTCGGTTCATTTTGGAACTGAAGTGGTGTTGGGTGGTGGGTTTGCTGGTTGTTGTGTCGGTGTCCACTCCAGTGCGTTTTTGGTTGTCCTTGATGGTTTCAGTATCACAATATTATCCGGTAAATGCATTTTCGTGATGATTGATAATGTCTGGTAAATGACTGCGGATCCCTGTGTGACCGCGAAATTGCTGTTCATTTATTTATTTATATATTTTTTATTGTCTGTTACCAGGGGATCGAGTCAAATATGTTGGTCCTTCCGTCCACATTGAAGCTGATAACAGGTCTTCACCTTTCCTTGATGCATCATATCAGTACATTTAATACAGTATCTCTCGGATTTCCAAGAGCTTGGAAGTTTTTCATTTTCTGGAAACAAGTTCATTTTCATGGAGTAGTGTTGGTATGGACTACGAGTGACATTTATGTCGTTCAAATCGATGTTTTGTTTACATTCAGGACCTTAAAGTGCTCATGAATCAAATCCATCTATTCAGTCTCCCATTGGTTGATTCTAACTTTTTTATATTGCACTAAATGCAATTACTTGGTGTATGATCTGTCTATGGACTTCATTCTTTGCTTCAGTGCTGGTGTTTTTTTAATCTGTTTTTGTTGAGTTATAAGCTGTAGTTAATAGTTCTTTGAGGGTCTGGACGGTTGTGAACCTTTGTAAGAGGTGGGTCCAAAGTTTTGTTCCATTTGAGTTGGGGTATTGCTCTCTGATGGTATCGTGTTGTCATTTGTGGATACATAGTGTGTGAATTTCAACGTTAGACACTGTGCTGACTGAACTTGTCTTTTGTGAATCTTCTTTTTGTTGTTTGTTTTATTTTCCATTTTGGTTTGATTCTATTTTTACCTTCGTGCTTTGTACTTCTGTCGCAGAAATGTGCAACTATTTAATGCATTGGATGGTTATAAGTTGCTCTTGAAGCAGCGAGAGCCACTGTAGTAAGGATATTTGAACAAGAAAACATTAGCAAACCTGAGAAACTAGGAGTGGATTACGTAAGAGAGCGAAAGCTTTCAAAGAGAACATGTTGGGGAATGTGGTCAACGATGATTTCATACTCTCTGGTCCTTGTTTGGGGATTTAAGCCACAAGGGTGTATTTACTTAATCAGAGCCATAACTTCCATGTGGATGTGCTTCGATGATTAGGACCACATTGCTGTCAAATTTTTGTTTGTTATGCGTCATAAGCCGGGCTTCTAATTAGCCTCTCCCTCACGACACCTGGACTGTTCTGATAGTTTACTTACCTTTAAAATTGTGTCATGATGCACTTTGGCTTTTTGATTGTCAGATGTATCTCCAATTCTTATTCTTTAACCTTCTCTCATTTGGAGTTTGTGCCCTTTTTCGGGTTTAGATTCCGTGCTTAGGATCTGAGTCTGGAAGAGATGAGCTTTTGTGCATGGGGGTTTTCGTAATTTAGTCTACATCCAGAAAAAAGTGTGGCGCACATATTAGGTGGCTGATATTTGAAAATTCCGAGATCTGAGAAAAATGCACCTTTTCTTTTGTTGTTCCTTTTGTTTTGTTTTGTTTTGTGTTATTTGTTTTCTTTGGGGTGGGAATGTGGGATGGTGTTGTCGTTTTGCCCATGTATGTTTGGGACACTTAAGAATCCCCTCTACAGTATGGCTGCCGCCTGGCCTGTTATTGACATGTATAATGCATCACAGGGTTATATTGGGGAAGATACCAACTTCTGATGGTCCAACTAATGCTTTTACCATTATCAGTGGCAGGTGGGTTGGTAAGTTGTCTTGATGTACGGAAGAATAACTGTTGTTCCCCCTTTTCGTCTTGGGTTTCAATTTGCAATTAGTTAAATCTTTTTTTTTGTTTGGAAAGGTATTTGCGAACATCATTTGGTCTTTTCTCTCACTGCATTTAGGGCTGGGTAATACTCAAACAGTCCCACTTATTAAGCATTTTGCGGATACCAATAATGAGGTTCTCTAACTTGGTAGTTTCGAGATGAACAATATCGGCGTAGCTTATCACTACTCAATTTGTTTTCGATTCTTCTTTTCTTGATATTGTTTCTTCTGACTTGCTCTTTCATAAGTTTCCCTGCTGAAACATCATAGGGAATGTATATAGTGGGGACACGGAGAAATTAGATACTCTAATTTTCATTCGATCATTGGCATAATGCTTGTTCATAGCATTCGAACTGTGCTCCATGATGGTTCTATTGCTATAAACAAATTGACAGGCTTTCCGGTTGTGGGCAATGAGCTGGAACCTTTATGTGTATCATACCTTATTTTTCTAGTTGTTAGCACTTGAGATTATCATCGTGTATAACTCAGTCAAGCTAATAATGCTTGGAATTTCGTGCAAGTGTTTGATATCATTTAATGTCATCTGTCAGACCTCTTCTTTCATGTGCGCGCCGCGCGTGTGTGTTAAGCACTTATGCGCAACATTAATACTGTTATTTACCTCCACTGTTGATTGGCAATTTACATGGACTTATACTTGCGCTTACGAGTCGATGGTATGCTTGGAAGCTGTACTTGTCATGCTTCTTTGTTTGCCATATGGATACTGCATTTTGCGAGTAATTTATTTCTGCTTTGAAGATGCTAGTTCGTTGCTTCATTGCATGTTGCTTCTTTACAGTGAGGGTCATTCTTGTCCCTGTTTATGAGTGTAATTAATGCCGTACACATAATTAAGTGTATTGGCATCATTTTAACAGCCAAGAGCAATTTTTTTTTTTTTCGTAGATGGAGTATACCTACTTAAAATTAGTTCATGGCTTCATGCCCTTTTTCATTTCTTTTCATGTGAAACTCACTTATAAAATTTTTGTTCGGTGGTGTCCTTGGAGGTTCTTCTTGTTAGATAGCTTGATATACACTGCTCAAAAATTTTTGAGCAACTTAAGCTGTGGTTTCTGTGACGTCTTGATTGAAGTCTCTCCTTATGGATTTGTTCTCTTTTTGCCTTCGGCTTGTCCCCTTTGTATTTTGTTTCGTTCTTTGCGTGAATGGTTGGTATCTCCAGGTGCAAGATGGGGTTGCACACTAGGGAGGATGTTTGATAGTTTGATGGACTTTGTTTGATCTGTTTACTAATTTAAGCTTTTGTGCAATTGGTGATCTAACACTCTTTTGCTATTAAAATTTGGTCTTTAAAACTTACTGACCATGAAGAAGCACCTTCATGCATCACTACAAAAAGCACTTTCCTGGTTCGGTGACTATTAGGGAGCATGTGTTAGTATATATGATTTAAAGGCATTGAAGATATTGTTTTTTTTTCTTGTTACATACATGGTCGTGTCTTTTTTTGGTTGATTATTTTTCTTCCACCTTTTTTCTTTCTATCTTCCTAATTTCAATGAGTGTGGTTTTGTTTATAATGCTGTGTCTCTTCTTCGACCAGTCTTTTATGTCCTTGCGTTGCTTATGGGTGAAATTATGGAATTCTATGTGCTTCCTGATGTATTTAGATGAGAAGTCATGGATCCTAACCAATATGACACATGTGGCAGGCCCTTGACAAGTGGTCAACGGGGGGAGATCTATGAGGTGAATGAGGACCGTGTTGCTGTTATTTTGGATATCAATGAGAGCAGAGAAGGGGAGGGAGAAAAAGACGAGAATGCCGCAGAGAAAGCTAGGAAAGCGTCTGTGTATTGGATCAACGGTATATTTCTGGATTTCTCTTTATTTTAATTACATGGTTCATTGCACATGCAGTATTTCAACTTTTCCATGATTTATTTTATGGCTTTTTGCGTGCGTATTGTATTAGAGGTTACTGATTCTTCCCAAGTTTCATTTGTTAAAGCTGACAGAAGTGTTTATGATGTTGTGGACAGATTGACTTGCATATTTGAATGCCAGATGGTGAAAGAATTCCGAAAAACAGAGGATGGCAAACATTTTTACTTTGTTATGATCAATTAATGGGACTTGGCCGGAAAGTGTTCTTGCCTTTATCATTAGCTTGGGTAGTCGCTGTATCTGGTGTTTTAGTCACCTTTCAATGGCTCCCTTAAGTATGTGTGAGGAATTGCCCTATTGAGTAATGGGAAGCGGGCTACTCCCCAAAAATGGCCCGCCCCTAGGTTCGTTTGTCGTTGGGGCTCACTTTCTTCCTTGCTTGTTCAATTGAACTCAGTAACGTGGCCAGCCCGGTCAGCGGGGAATGATAAAGATAGATCTAGAAGGACTCTATTATTAGTTCCACTGCTTCTGGGACACTTGATTTACTTTTATAATTGAATGGTAATCGGGATTTTTCCTTTTTTTTTCTTGAGCTCTTTTTTCTGCTGTCAACTCCTCATCGAACGTCACTCGGGTCCGACCGATGCCCTGAAAAATAGATATATTTTATATGGGGGCAATAGATATATTAACCTATGCATATTATGAGGTCGAACTAGTAAAGTTCATTCCTTGCGCCATGTTGTAAAATTTGCCTCTTTAAAAGCTGTGGTGTGTTGAGAACATTCTGGTTAAGCACTTTTAAGAATAGGCTGGCACTTTTGCAGTTGCCAAGTTTGTAGAAAATCTGTTGCACGGGGACTTGTGCCCTTATTTCTTTATTTTGGAGAGCCCTTCTGTCAGCACTTCATTCCTGGCTCTTTGTTTCAGTCATCGGAGATATCTGTTAACCTGTATGCATTTAATCAATCAGGATGCTATAGCTTAACTTTTTTTTGAAGAACTTGTATTTGTTTGTTATCAATATTAGTTGTCAGCTGCGGCTAGTCGTTGACCTTCAGTTGCTGTATTGGAACTATTCTGTATGAGACATGTATATGCTTGTACGGATTGACATTTCTGTATCAGTCAATACTGATTTTATTCTCGTCATGTCTCTTTTTTAGGGATGACATGATCGTTCAGTTTGAGGGCCCTAGGGGAACATTTGATTGAGACAATTCTGCTTTTATTCTGTTCTATTTCTGAGCTTTTAGTATAGTTTCGGGACACGCCATGATCTTTCCTGTTATATTTTCGCAAATGTTAGTAGAGTATCTATTGCTAGACTGCTAGACTGCTAGTCTTGCTCTATACCACGAAGATGAGTTACCTTTTCTGAGTATAAGAACATCATGTTGAAAACATGCTGACAGGTTTATTCTTCTTACAGTTAAGGATGTGGAGCACGATCTTGATACTGAAGCGGAAGAATGCTATATCGCTATGGAGGCCCTGTGTGAGGTATGATGCTCCATGTAGGATTGGTTAATTTGTTTGATGTTATAGTTAACGAATTTGTAACAGTTTTTCTCCTATTGTTTGCAGGTCCTGCAATCTAGACAACCTATAATTGTCTATTTTCCAGACTCTTCTCTTTGGTTGTCAAAGGCTGTTTCCAAGTCTAATCGTAAAGAGTTTGTCCGTAAGGTGCACGAAATGCTTGACCAGTTATCAGGGCCTGTTGTTTTGATTTGTGGGCAAAACAAGGTTGAAACAGGGGCAAAAGAGAAGGACAAATTTGTAAGATTCAAATTTGCAATGTCATGTGTATGAGTGGGTGAATGAGTTGTGCAGTTTTCTCTGCCTTATTTTTTGAATTCCTAAAGTTGGCTAGTGACTTTCTTTCAATGTTGTCAACAGACGATGATACTACCAAGTCTGGGACGCCTTGCGAAGTTGGTAATATTTTATCCTGAATGCATTTGTTTACTGAACTTGTTAAAGCTCCTGATATTTCTCATTTTAAATTGATTGTCTGATTGCGTCTATCTTGTTTGGTTTACGCGTCTGTGATATCTCACTTCTTTTTTAGAACAGATTGTTTCAAAGTCTTTCTGTTCTAGGAACTGTGTTTTGCTGCCAATATCTGTTTTTCATTTCCCTAGGAAGTTTTCCTTTCTCTGCCATTTGTTTCTATTGGTTCATTGATTAGATTGGTTCCCTTAAACTTGGCATCTGCTCCTGTTGCCAATCTGACAATAAAGAGAGAAACACGCGTGCGCGCGTTTGTCTGTTAAAGAGGGTACTTAAATAGCCTAATGAAGAACTAAGCGGCAAGATTTGTACCATTCAGGGAAAACATGTGTAGAAAGCAAATAAACATGGAGTTGTCTAGCTAATGAACCAAATCAATGGTTTTTGTTTCTGTATGATGGAAATATAGCTGTTGGTCAGGTAAAATGATGCCGTGACCCTATTGACAAGGGTGGACGTACCTGAGTTGGAAATTACCCCAGGAGAGCTATACAGTTTTGGGCTATATTGGTAAATTTGCCCCAAGGGATGTTATACTTTGGCCAAGTACCTCAATAATATTATAATCCTTGCCCTAAAAAAATCCTTGCATCTGACCCAGTCTCTCTCTCTCTCTCTCTCTCTCTCTCTGTGTGTGTGTAAAAACTTGTGATTTGATTAGATTTTGGAGCCACGTTCAAGTACACATACCCACCCACCCCACCCTTCTCTCTCTCTCTCTCTCTCTCTCTCTCTCTCTCTCATTTTAGGAACGCAAAGCAACACCTATAATTTAAAAAAAGAAGAAAAGCTACTCCATATTCATTACTCCATCAGATAAAACATGATTCATGGGCTCCAATTTGGAAGCTCTAAACCTGAATTAATCAGGGGCAAAACTGAAGTCAAAGTAGATTTTGTATCATAGGTATGTTTTTCTCCAAGTTTCACAAGCTTTTCGAGAGCCCTGAGTGAATTTTTTCGAATGACACCCTTAACAAATTTCACAATAAATAATTTAGAACGATAAAATAAACATAGAAATTACTCCATATAGCAAGTATTTTAAAGTATAAGTAAACAAAATTAATAGTCATGCCGTTAGAGCTTATGAAACAAATTCTTACATATAAGACTGAAAATCCTAAAGACACCGACAGTGCACATAATTTCAAAAAAATTTGAGAGGGCCCTTGAAAAATCAGCTTAGTTGGATGTATAGGTGCTCAATTCAATCTTCTAGTTTTTCATTCATATTCGGCTCGGATTATCCGCACGGAACCCGAAGTGAGACCCGCGTGCCAGTATGTTCATCGTTGGTGTCCATAGCAGTTCTGATATAAGACTTGACCCCAGTGGCATAAAGTGGCATAAAGTTCTAGGTCTGCCCGTGCCTATTGACTGTGGTGCTGTTTGATAGAACTGAAAATTAAAATGGAAAGCTAAAAAAGGAAGTACTAAAAGCTGAATGCTGACTTTGTTAAGTTGAAAAGCTGTTTGATAAATGTATTAAGCACTGAATTGAACAAATAATGAATTAATTTTAATTCAATTAGTTATAGGAATTCTCTTTTAATTTTACCAATGATCACCATGGATTTGTGGTAGTGGTGGAGTGGTGATGTGATGGCACGACGATGGAGTGGTGGCGGTGAAGTAATGGTAGTGGTGGTGGAGTGGATGAGTGATGGTGGTGGTAGAGTAGTGTAGTGGTGGGGGTGATGGGGGTGGGGCTGCTGGTGGATTGGTGGTGTTGGTAGTGGAAGAGTGGCGGTTGTGGTGGTAGAGTGGTAGTAATAATGTTGGTAGTGGTGGTAGGGTAGAGTGGTGGTGGTGGAGTGGTAATGGGGGTTGTGGTTGAGGTAGTGGTGGTGGTGGAGATGCTAGTTGTTGTGGTGGGGATGCTAGTGAAGTGGCAGTGGGGTGGTAAAAGTTGTAGTGGTGGTGGTAGTGGTAGAGAAGTAGTAGTTGTGGTGGTGGTGGAGCGGTAGTAGTGGTGGTGGAGCGATAGTAGCAGCGGCAAAGTCTCTGTGTTAGTGGTGGAGTGACGATGATAGTTGAGACGACGGTGGGAGTGATGGTGGTGGTAGTGGCGAAGTGGGAGTGGTGGAGATGGTGGTAGTGGTAGAGTGGTGGCGGTGACATGATAGTGGCGGCGATGTGGAAGGTAGTGGTGGAGTAGATAATGGTTGAATGCAATTAGTCCCGATCTGTAAAAATTAAGTAAATCATTTTTATCTACTTTTTAGCCTATATTTTGAGAGGCACTTAATCTTTTAAGCAATATAGAATGTGGTTATCAAACCTGCTTAATCACTTATTACTTAATTGATTTAGTATTAAGAATTTGGGTTATCAAACAACTCTTGAGAGTTAGTACTTAGTAGTGATAAAAGAAGAATTGCTGTTTCCCGTAGGAATTTCAAGGGTTATACTTGATTAGATAGAATGTTGCATATCTAACGAACTTAGAAATATTTGCCATTAGGGATATGTTATACATCTGGTTGAATCATTAAGTGAAAGGGACAGATTGAGGCGAAGTTGTTTGACAAAAGGATGGGTGAAGCGGGTCGGGACTGTCGGGTTGGTCGGTTTGGTGGGCTACAAACGATCGAAGACCAACAGATTGAGACGAGAGAGAGAGAGGCTGTGAGTCCATTATAATCAATTACAAAGCGATGAGATTTAATTCCAGAACACAAAGTCAGAGAGAGGTAAAACAGAAATTGTCTACTGACTACATACGAAATTGATTAAATTATATAGACAAAATTACATACCAAAATACAAACAAAAATCGACTTATAGGCTTCGCCAGCGACAGAGGTTAGAGATAGTGAAGCCGGTGAAGGAGAGCTACAACCGTCGGCGCGAGAGAGGGCACTGCTTGTGCTTGGGTAAATTAGGTTTAGGTTAGGAGAATAGGGGGAGAATGGGAGAAGGGATGGAGTAAACGAGTAGCTGGGTAGGGAAAAATATTAGGGGTTATACAATTATTGGTTGGTCGGGTCATGTCGGGTGAAAACTATACAACCCGGAACCTGACTGAAACCTAATGTACCACTCCCAAACAGACCCATATCCGCCTGAATAGCTTGGTCGAAATGAAACTGTCCGTTTGGCCGTTTTTCCAGTCAGGTCGGGTTGGGAGGCTGGACAACCCTGCTCACTGCCACATATCTCTCATTAAGATGAGAAGCAACCAAGATACTGTGTCTCACTAGGAGTCAATGTGGAAAGGGATAAAGATTGGGGTCAATAAAAGCGGTTTCAAGACATATTTCAGTAATGCGAGGAGAAGTGGTAACGGTTAAAGCATCCACCTCAAAACCAATTGGCAATGAGTGGAGAGTCCACCCAAGCTCATATACTAGTCTTGGAGGTGATTATTAACCAATGTTGGACAAGCTCTAACAGTAACTTCTCCAAACATATGCTGGCTGAAAGTGACGGACAATCCAGACATTCCTGAATATGATGGTTTCCTTGTTGTGTAATAGTGAAGGAAAAGAAGGATTACATAGATACCATGGTAAGGGATGAGTTGACAGGGTTATGGTCAGCTCCACATTGTATGTTGGCTGCTCAGGCCTATGGCACTTGAAGAATGGTGGATTTGTATGTGGATAAGTGAATTCACATGATATAATTTCAGTGTTCTAAATGGCGGCCTAGGCGCTCAGCAGCAGGCCAGCACCACGCCTACACCCCTCGGCGTTTCGTTCGGCAGCCAGGGAGGCTAGGTGGGCCTTTGACGGACTTTGACGTCAATTCACAAACCCACCGAAAACCCACAATGGCATCGACTAATTCCACAACACAACTCGCCGGCCGACGAGGCGGTGCATGAGAGGTATGAAGGGTTAGTAATGGTACAGACCAAATTATATTAAAGCTATCAAGGGCAAAGGGGCTTAGTATTGGGCGCACCTGGAGCCCATTCTTGTAATCACAACTCTAATACAAGCTTACCCTAATCAGTCAAACTCAATTTCTCTCTCTGCGACACCATTTTCTTGGCTTTGAACCTGTCTCAAACCACTTTGAAGAAGAATTTCAAGTGAGGGACTTGCCCCAATTTCAATTCCTCAATCTCCTCAAAAACACATCTTCTTTGTTTCCTGCCTTCTTCCATGCTGACTCTAACCTCGCCTTCTAATAACCGGAAGCGGTCTTCTTCCGGTGGACGCGGAGGCAGAGCCACCGGCAATGGCGGAGGTGGAGGTGGTGGTGCTTCTTCTACTTCCTCTTACCAGCTTCTACCGCTTGTTATTGTCGATCTGTCTCGGTTTGACACACTGAGAGAGTGGGGTAGAGGAGGATGGGTATGTGCGGTGGGGTGATTTTTGGTCTCTATGTCATCTATTTTTCTCTTTTTTTTTTGTTCTCTCGCAATGGATTTTGTCATGTCAGCATAAAAATTGCCAGCATAGCATTGTTAGAAAATGGATGGAAATTGACACAAGGTGCCGAATTTAATAACGGAGGTTAATTTCAGGTGTTTAATTAAATTAAACGAAAGTTTAGGTGTTGATGAGACATTGAGGTGTACGTTCCGGTTTTTTTTTTTTTTTTTTTGAGATTCCCCCCCAATTCTTTAATTTCTTTCGTGATATATCATAAAGTTGCTGAGTAGTTATCTTCTTTGGTGAGCATGATCTGAGCGAGTTGATTTGATTGTCTTCTGTTAATATTAGTATTTCCGTATTAATTATGAGTATTATTCTGCTATATACTTTCTTATTGATGCTACTGAGCAGTCCTTTACTTTTAGAAGTCCTCTGTTCAACCTTGGTTGGCTAATCTATCTATATCTTTGAACTTGAAAAGTGAAATGGTGTCTTGCTGTGATATTGCCCTTCAAGGAGCAATTGTTTATCGTTTTAGATGTCAGGCCTAATCTCTTACTAGTTTCTAGAAGCTGTATGATGGTAGATTTTGTGGATTGTTTCATTGTAAACTCTGCGCTTGCATTTGGTTTTTCAGCCTCTACCTTTGAAGCAACTTACGGAGGGACTAAGGTCGACAAAGAGATCTGCAGATTATGAAATATACAAGCTATTTACTAACGTTATGTCTATATTTCCCCCTAAGGTAGCTATTCACTCTTTATCATATGTTTCTTACATTTACATATTTTACGCTCTGCTTTGATTTAATGATGTTGGTTGCAACAAACACTAGAAGATTGTGAACAGGTTCAAGTAGGTTGGCAAGAACCAACTCAGTGTGAACACAAATCCTTAATACCTAGCAACTTTGGATTTAGAGCACAGGATGCGAGACATTGTTCACTTTTCCATCCTCAAATTGGCGAATTCAGCGACCTAACGGGATTTCAAACTTTTGGCCACATTGAATGCAAGAACCAAGACATATGGGTGGAGTTAATCTGCTTCCCACTACTTAATAAGGGTTCATCCCTTGAGGCTCTTTAACCTCACCTGCGAGATATATTATTTCTTGTTTACTCTTAGTGAAACAGCATACCAAACTGAATTAATTTCTTCTTCAGCAAATAACACAGTACCCTAAACTCAAAACGTATTCATGAATTTATGGGTAATGGTGGTAGAACCAAGATGTCTACTGATCTGGTTTCCTTACCCAAGCATGTGGGATTGTATACCTTAACTTCCCCCTCACGTGCAATCACGTTTGAGATCTACCACGTGTAGCTCTTTTTGGGTCTATCATCATGCAACCTTTTTATCTGGCTCTGTCATCGTGCAGTGGGGATTGTAAAAGGTGAGAGGGAATGAGCCCCCCTTTGATACCTTGTGAAAACTTTATAGCAAATCCAAAAGCTTAAGCTAGTAGGTAGAGAGGTCCCAACATTGTATCAAATGATCACCCTTTCCATACCCAACAAATGTGAGATTGTATTCCATAACAGTCTTGATGGAATGCAAGTGGACTGGTATGCCAAGTGGTAGGCACCATTTTCTCCCATGCATTTGACTGGGGTTCAAACCTCACTAACTACAACTAACACAACTGACTTTCGCCGAGGAAAAAAGAAGTTTCGATGGGTCTGAGATCGCTTATGTAGTCATATATGTGTATATGAGCTAGTTTTATCCCAAGGAGGGAGGTGACATCATATGCCAAGGAATTTTGAGGATCTAGAAAGTCGAAGAAGGGATCGTCTTAGCAGACGAATAAGCCGACTTTGCCGTAGAATAAAACGACTTCGTTCGGGTGAACAATGCGACTTATTCAAATATGAGGAACTTACTTACTTACACAAAGAACTGACTTACATGAAAAACAAATGCACTTAGACAAAGAACAAGAACAAATAGACTTGGATGAGGAAAAAGCCGACCTCCAAGAAACAGTGTGACAATGTATATATCTTACTTATCAAAATTTATATATATATATATATATATATATATATATATTTGTATATATATGTACACACACACATCAACCTTCACATACGGGCGCCCTTAACTTGCAAAAATGCGGACCTCCACTTTCCTGATCAAATTTTGATGATCCGAGACGTTCAATGTGTTCAGAACGTGATTTTAAGGGTCCCCACAAGAAATTGACAACAAATATAACTGGGAAGGGCTTAATTTGAGCAGTTTTTTATTGAATCGTTCAATGAAAATTGCTTGGATGAAGCACTTCCCCGTCATATTTCTTGCTGATTTTTCGCGAGAACCTTAAAATCACGTTCTGATCACATTGAACGGCTTGGATCATTGAAATTTGATCAGGAAAGGGGAGGTCTGCACTTTGCTGAATAAGGTCTCCCTCATAGGAAGGGGACTTTTATATATATATATATATATATATATATATATATATATATATATCAGTCTGTTTCAAATGAGGACGTCCTCATTTTAGATAAAATACGGACCTCCCCATTTCTCTCTCCCCTTTCCGGATTGAATTTTGATGATTCGAGCCCCTCAATGTGATCAAAATGTGATTTTAAGGGTACCCGTAAGAAATAAGCAAAAAAAGTGATCGGGAAGGGCTTCATCCGAACAGTTTTTTATTGAACAGTTCTATAAAAAATTGCTCAAATCAAGCCCTTTTTGATCATTTTTTTGTCAATTTTTCGTGGGTACCCTGAAAATCACGTTTTGAACACATTGAGCGGCTTGGATCATCGAAATTCGATAAGGAAAAGGTAGTCCGCATTTTATGTATATATATATACATATATATATATACATATATACATATATATATGTATATATAAAGTCCCCTTCTTATGAGGGATCCCCTACTTAGCTTAAGTGCAGACCTCATAGATCCCGATCGAACTTCGATGATCCAAGCCGCTCAATGTGATCAGAACGTGATTTTAAGGGTAACCGTGAGAAATCGTCAAAAAAAAAAAAAGGCCAGGAAGGTCTTCATCCGAACAGTTTTTTATTGAATGGTTAAAAAAACTGCTCAAATCAAATATTGATGAGCATTTTTATGAAAAACTGTTCGGATCAAGTCATTTCCGGTCATATGTTTTGCTGATTTCTCGCGTGTACCCTTAAAATTATGTTTTAAACACATTGAACGGTTCGGATCATCGAAATTTGATCGGAAAAGCGGAGGTCCGCATATTAAGTTAAGTTGGCCCTTATTAAAAGGGGACCGTAAAAGAAAAGGTATATAGAATAATCAGGATAGCTCTCATCATTATTCCAATTTTTGTTATTTTCGAAAAAATAAGGACAACTCTCGTACCCATTTACTCGGTAACGCGACATAAAGACTCCTTATACTTAATTTATATTGATTTAGTTATAAAAAATAGTTATAAAAAAAGTGATTATTTAGATTATTTAGTTATAAAATTAGATTATTTAGTTATAAAATAAGTGATTCCATTTATCTTTTTGCTATGTATATACAGTCCACTTCACCTAAGGGATCCCTCACTTAATTTAGATGTACTTAATTTAGATGTAGACTTCTTTTTTAGACCGTTGGATAAGACAAAAAGAAATCAGAGTTCGTGGGTTAAAACAATGGACACAGGTCAATAAGGGTTAAAACACAACACATGCTCTTTCTCCCCAATTTCATTTAACATTCCCGGGGGAGGGAGAGAGAAAACAAGGTATCTCTCTCAGAAATTAGGGTTCGATTTTGATTAGGATTTAGGTTTACTTGAAATTCGAGATGAAAAACTGTATAGTTTCTATACATTTTTTTTCCACTCTAAACGATTAGGGTTACCCAACTAGGATTCAATCTTAGTTCGGCTCGCATACTGTTAGTTCAATCTTAGTTCGACTCGCATACTGAAATTGGTGCAATATTTGGTTTTTGAAAACTGACATTGAAAGATATAGGCCTATACTCACTGTTAGCATTGAAAGAAAACTGACAATTCTTGGTTATTGTTCTCTTTTGGTTTTTAGAATGTAGTGTTTGGAAGATATAGACGTATTCTCACTGTTAGCATCTAACCGTGTGAATCATCTGCTAATTCTTCTAAAGTATTTTACACTCCTCAAGTTAAAAATGACCTGATATCGGGAATTGCATAACAATTTGACAATTTAGATGACGTTCATAATTTTTACACCAATTTGTTGACGATAGAAGTTTGGTTTATTGTCAAAACTATTGTAAAAATTGTAAAATTGTTTAGTTTATTGTCAAATAAAGGGAAGTCTGCATTTTAACAAAATGAGGGATCCCTCAGTAGAAGGGGACTCATATATATATATATAGTTGTTTTTAGGTCCAGTCGCCCGGATTTTCTTATGGTCCGGATTTGCATCTTAGCCATTGGATTGCGATGATCCGAGCTGCTCAATGTGTTCGGAATGTGATTTTAAGGGTACCCGCGAGAAATTAGCAAAAAAAAGGGCTTGATTCGTGCAGTTTTTTACTGAACCAGTACCCTTAAAATCACGTTCTTATCACATTGAGCGACTCGGATCATCGAAATTCGATCAGGAAATGGGAGGTCCGGACGGTTCGGACCGTAAGGCGTCCGGACCTGAAAACAACTATATATATATATATACGGTTTGTTTCAAATGAGGGGGTCCTCATTTTAGTTAAAATGCGGATCCCCTTTTCTCGATCGACTTTTGATGATCCAAGCCGCTCAATGTGTTCCGGACGTGATTTTAAGGGTACCCGTGAGAAATCAGCAAAAAAAATAATCGGGAAGGGCTTCATTCAAACAATTTTTTATTGAACGGTTCAAATAAAAATTGCTCAAATCAAGCCCTTCCCGGTCATCTTTTTTTCCAATTTCTCGCGGGTACCCTTAAATCACGTTCTAATCACATTGAGCGGCTCGGATCATCAAAATTCAATCAAGAAATGGGAGAAATGGGGAGGTCCGCATTTTAACTAAAATGAGGACCCCCTCATGTGAAACGGACTATATATATATATATATGTATGTATGTGTATGTGAAACGGACTATATATATAAACTGTTTGGATCAAGCACTTTTCGGTCATATTTTTAGCTGATTTCTCGTGGGGCACCTTAAAATCACGTTTTGAACATATTCAACGGTTTGGATCATCGAAATTTAATCGGGAAATGTGAAGTCCTTACTTAAGCTAAGTAAGGACTCCCTTACAAGAAGGGGACTATATATATACTCCCCGGAACATACCCTGTGAGATTAACCTTCGGTTGGGAGAGGATTATATTGAATTGAACAGTACGCTTGCAGAATATGTTCATGTGCCCAGGTGTCTTGTTGTCTTCGATTGAGTTTGTATCATTCGTTGTTTCTTCATTTAGTGGCTGATGGTTAAGGTCCAGTATTGAAAATCCATTTTGAAAATCACTATACCACTTAGTGGTTGTCTCAAACCTTGGATGTTATTCAATGATTGACATTTCTGCACTCGCCTTACTATTTGCAGGAGGATGATCTGTTTAGAATATTCAATAAGCAGGTTGAAGAAGACAGGAGAATTGTGATATCACGGAGCAATTTAAATGAACTTAATAAGGTATCGAGATGGCTTTTGTGGTGATGAGTGCTTCTTGGTGCTACTTTATTTGGTTAATTTGATTTTAGTAGATGAAATTCATGTGCACCAAGTCTGTTCGATTTAGGTTTTGTGTCATTCGTGACTGTGTTGTGCAGGTCCTTGAGGAGCATGATCTATATTGCATAGACCTGTTGCATGTAAATACTGATGGTGTGGTACTGACAAAGAAGAGTAAGAATCTAATACTACTCAATGTTAGATTATTCTTTTGACTAACAAATGGCTTTTCAATGTCATTAATTTGCCAATAACGTGATACAAAATTTAGATCAGCTGTATATTTTTCTAAAAGCAACAATTTTGTGGTCAAGATTCCAGTTTTGGATATCCATCTTTTCTCTCTTGTATGGTGAGATGGATACAATTGGGCCAATAGGATAAATATGTGGTGGGATTTCGAACGTTATCGTTATAAAATGGGGGTAGAAGGTTAATCCAAGAGGTAGCTTCAGCATGTGTTATAATAAGGGAGAGCCATGATATGTCGTACTTGTATTGATATATCTGTCTTTTTAAGAATATGAACTATTAATACTATCTATTAAGTAAAAGGGTGGATTAATGAGAAGGGACGTGGGAGTGTCAAGTGGTATGAAATGATAGGTTGTTTTAAACTTGTGCTAATTGATTTAAAAGATTCAACCGAATGATTAGAGAAAAGGATATCTACATTCACAAGGATTCTTTACCTTTCTCAATTCACATTAAAACTTATACTTTCTTATTGTTATCCTCCTTTCAATTGACAACCAATAATTGTTTCTCAAGTAATTTTAATACTAGCACAAGGCCGTGTGCCTGGAAAAGAGTTATTTATTTATATTCAATGGTGACATCTCAGTTGGGTTCCAAGTAAACCTCCCTGCCTCGGGATAATTAACTGTCACTGGAAAATAGAAAATTTGCCAAGAATTGGGATATAGAAATGAAGTTGACGAATTCAATTGACGAATTCAATTGATTTTGATTTCGATTGCTTTACAAATTTATTTTCATTTGTATGTTGAGATTTCCATGAACTTGCTGCATAGAATACATGATGTGGCACGGCATGCTTCTTTTGATATTCCATTATTGCTCCGATGTTCAATCAAGTGTGCTTTCCAATTGAATTATACAATATTGGGATCACGACATGCTTCTTTTGATATTACATTATCGCTGCGACATTCAAGCGAGTTTCCTTTCCGATTGAATTGAACAATATTCGGATCACTGTTCTCACATTGAACTTTCATTATGCTTCAATCAAGAAATGGAAATGATCTTACTCCCAACATGAATGATCTTAATTGTTTCCATTTTTAACTTATTAGTTGACCGATCCATGTATTTTTTGGAGCATGTATACTTGACCGAAGCATGTGCATTTTTTGAGTAAATTAGAACGTTTATGTTGGGAGTAAGATTATTTCTGTTTCTTGATTGAAGCAGAATGTATGTTAAATGTGAGAACATTATTCCCAATATTGTGTAGTTCAATCTGAAAGGACACTTGCTTGAACGTCGCAACGATAATGGCGTATCGAAAGAAGCTTGTCGTGCCACATCATGTATTGTACGCAGCAAGAACTCAAGCTCTGGAAATCTCAACTTATGAGAATAAGTTTGTAAAGCAATCAAAATCATAGTTGCATCAGTTTCATTTCTATCCCAATTTTGTTTGCCAATTTTCTTTTTTAGGTGACAATTAATTATCCCGATGCATGGAGCTTTACTTGGAGTCCAGTTGAGATGTTGACATTGAATCTAACGAAATAGAAAAAAAACTCTTTGTTGTGCATAGCATGGGTTTGTGCTAGTATACTCTTTAGATGGAAGTTGCTAAGGAGCATGTAGTGACAAGTATCAACGCTGATGAGACTTTTGGGCATTGTGAAATCTCAAGACTCTCCCTCTGAGGGTAGATCAAAAAAAAAAAAAAAAAGCTCCGTCTGAGGAGAAAAAATGTAGAAACTTTATATCTATGCAACTTAAAAAGAACCATATATGCAACTTCCAACGCCCAAAGCCAATATTTTGCTTATGAGAAAGATACATTATCAAATAAACTAAGAAGTCCATTTCTCTCAGTAAGTTTTTGTTTCTAATGAGGTAAAAAATTGCTAAATAAACCAATTGGTAGGTCGTTTTTCACACAAAAAAAAAATAAAAATAAAACTGAGCGAAAACCTCAACTCAAATAGAATAATAGTTTAAGTCCTGGTATTGTACCATGGAGATCAAGAGGCTAAGTTATTTATTTCTAAAATCAATTCCTAATTCAATTCAAGAAAGTGTGATTGGAGTATGGTTAACTAAAATTATCTAAATAATTAAAAGCAAGAGAGATGTTGAATTCAAATATGGAAAAGGTTTTAGGGTTTCGAATCCATCCTAACTTTGTAACCAAGCAATTATATTAATTTAAGAAACCGATTACCAAAATGACAATGATTCTCTAAAAGCTACAAGCCGTAGTTATATCGCCAAGAAAATAAAATGTACTTGAGAATCAAGTATAACCTATCTTTGGTTGCCACGAATCATCTTCAATTCTATTACTAATTAATCTAGGCATGAGTCGTCTTCCGTAGGTATAAATTATCCTAATTCTCAATTCCAAGCACAAAGATATCGTTGCATTACTATTTATTTGCAATCATAGAAAACAAATACATAACACTAGATTGGAAAAATAAGATCGAATCATAGAAAATAAGTCTCAACGTTATACAACCATCATTTCGGTAATCGAAATCCAAAATCAACATAGAAACATAGTTACTTGGTTAGGGTTTCATCTACACCCTAAAAAAGAGAATTAGTTGCTCATGTGTAGGAGAAAATCAAAAGATGTTAGAGTAATTTCCACTGTCGAGGAACAACTACTTAATTTGTCCAATATCGGTTTCGCATGCACGACCTTTTTCCAAGTTTTTCCCAACCTCCTCCGAAGTTAGTATTTCACTAACTTATATAAGAGTAGGGTTTTAATGCTAATAACATAAAGGTCCTTGGACTTCACATTATAAGAAATTAGCAATTCAACTTCGAAGGACTTTGCATTTTGACCCGGAACTTCTATAAAATCTTCTTTTTATCCAACTATCAATTATGAAGGGCAATAAAAGCTTTGAGTTTCATTTTAATATTGGTTCCCTCTACCACATGTTAAAAAAAAAACATTAGCAACCCTACACACCGGGAAGAGC
Source organism: Rhododendron mucronatum var. ripense (assembly GCA_019656295.1). Lineage (NCBI taxonomy): Eukaryota > Viridiplantae > Streptophyta > Magnoliopsida > Ericales > Ericaceae > Rhododendron > Rhododendron mucronatum. The sequence continues at coordinate 3,048,144 of BPLT01000009.1, read as the reverse complement.
ATGCCTCGATGGGAAGTCCTCTACTCTTTATCATTCGTGTAGATAGGCACAACCTTCTAATTTTACTATCTAGACACTATACCGTGCCAAGCAAAATTAAATAGCCAATATAGCTTCGGTCCTATAAATAATAATAGTGACTCAGATGGTGAGGTTACTATTATTTACAGCTAAGTGTATACCATTACCTAGCTCCATGACCCATTGTTCCGTTATGAATTACCTCAGATGGAGAAGTAATTCATACTACAATTATCATAGACCTATCCATTTAAGAAAGTTTGTACCGATGATGCCATAATTAATTTTGCCCGATGGGGGGAAGGTTCTAATACCATCACATCAAATTAATTATATCATCTACAGAGTAGGAATGGAGACCATGGGATTTATCCAAAATAAATTCCCTCTCCCACTTAATTATTTAAAAAACTTGATTTAGGTCAAAAGCCAAATATTACCATGTTGTCCCAATATGGTAAAGTATCACATATGCAAACAATATGGAAACACAAATAATAAGGAAACACAAGATAAAGAATCCAGCTAATATGGTCAAAGATGCAATCCTTGAGTAACAAGAAATCCTTTCAAACTTGAAATCCTTAAGTAATAAGGAGTCCTTCCAAACTTGAAAACCTTAAGCAATCCTTCCAAACTTGAAATCCTTCACCAAAACTTGTGTGGAAAACTTAGATAGTTTGAATCAATCAAGTAAACCAAAATCCAACCGTGCTTAGGCAAGAAAATTCAGATTTATTATATTCTTGCGTAAACTGCACAGCCTTCAGTATTTTGGCCATATCTTCCTCATCCGACCTCCGATTGAAGCGATTCAAATTGGGTTGGAATCGAAATTCAATTATCTACAACTTCCGTGAAGAACAAATTTTCTAATTCCAACGTTTACGAGGTCGAAATAGCCCTGCAATCAGACCCTACGAATCTGAAAAAAATCTGTTGCGAACCAAACAATATTTACCATCTTCGATCTCCGAATAACCGTCGAATGCTATTACAATCGAAAAAATATACATACATCGATCTTATGCCTCCGTTGGGGATCACATGCTACGTTAATTATTACAACCACGAAAAATAATTGTGGCACCCAATAAATAACACATGCTACGTTAGTTATTACAACCACGAAAAATAATCATGGTACCCAATAAATAACAATAACCATGAAAAATTTATCGTGGGATCCAATCACACAAAATCAACAAAAAAACATGTGACCATAATAGCTGGGTAAGAACACTGCAAAACAAGGGTTAGCACAGCTCTATGTTCTACCCTCTGTAACCTACAGACAACATGGCCTGTTTAATCCATATGCGTGATTACAGTCTGCTCTGATACCACTGTTGGGAAACCGAATCTTCAAGATCCAATAATGATGCTTATAGATTAGACAACAAAAATTGCAAAAACCATACAAGACGGAATTAGGGTTTTACCACAACTCTTGCGTCACGAACGCTGGTTGAACTTGTTATAGCATGCCTTGCTATAAACCACAAATACTGCTCGATCGTACCTTACGATCTTATATCGTATTCCCTGCACGTCTAGAACACGAACCAAGTGTGGACTTTTTCATGATCTGTTTGTTCTCTCTAAGCCTGCCTCTATTTTGTGAATAATAGAAAAACGTATATCTGACATAGAGAGCATAATGTGTATATATAGGGCTACGATAGGGACCTAAGGAGTAATAAGTTTGGGCTCCCAGTGTAAATAAGAAAACCTAATCTTGCCAGGCTTCTATTTCTTATTTCACTAATTATAATTCACCCCACTACAGAATTATAATTGCACTCCCATCCTTATCTCAATTCTATTACGAGCTCCATGATATTAAATACTTATTAATCTCCCCATGTTAAGATTACAGATACCCGTTGATTAAAATAAATTACTAACAATCTCCCACTTAATCAACATCTTATCTTGAGACTATTCGCTTAACTTGTTCAATATGTCGTACACAAAATTCACCTGCAGGGTTTGACATATTCGAAACTTATATGCTTACTCAAGGGGTATCATCAATCCCTATCGGGACGTGGATTCCATTAATAATTAATAGTTGTCATATACATAATGTTGCGACCCAACTCACCGAGACTATTGACCGTATAAAGATCTCTCCTTAATGAATCAAAGTCAAAAACATTAAATATATACCTCTAATAATTATCTTTGGATTAAGAATATAAGCATTCATAATAACCATGAGGATCCAATTGTCTTATAAAGTTAGTACAAAGACAATTACCTCAATGCGGTCCCGTTCAATACACACAAAGTGTACTAGCACAATGAGTTGGAACTAGACCATTCCCTATAGTCAAGACAGACCTATTAAACATTGTACTACAGTCCTACCGATGGTGTGTCCAGTTCCATCTAAGATTGTGAACCATATCTTATATTTTACAAGAACCGATGATCTGATCTTCTGTGTGTAAGCGGAACTCTACACACTGGATCATCTACTTTGTAAAATAAAAGACACACATGCACAACATACGATATTATTATGCAAACATTGCCCATAAAAGATTCTCATAAAAATGGATAAAACTGATTAATAAATAGCAGTCAAATATTAATCCATTACACAAAAGTATAACTTTTAGTTTAATTTTCTAACAAACTCCCACTATGACTCAAAGTCATGCTACCACGCATCTCATTTCCATTTCCTCTACATGACTATCAAAAGTCTTAGCTTATAAGCTGTTCGTAAAAGGATTTGCTAGGTTGTTTACCGATGCGATCTTGGTCACAGCTACATCACCTCGCTGAACGATCTCTCGAATCAAGTGATACTTACACTCAACGTGTTTTCCTTCTTATGAGTCAATGGCTCCTTAGAGTTAGCAATTCCACCACTATTGTCACAATAGATGTAATAGCTAATTGCACTAAAGGAATCACTTCTAGATCCATCAAGAAGTTTCTAAGCCAAACGGCCTCTTTGGCTGCTTAAGAAGCTACCACATACTCGGCCTCCATGGTAGAATCAATCAATGCACGATTGCTTGAGACTCCTCCAACTTATGGCTCTACCTCCTAGGTAAACACATATCTCGAGGTATACTTTTGGAATCCTTATCTGAGATAAAGTCTTAGTCTGTGTATCCATAAGGTATCAGACTATCTGATTGGTAAACCAACATATAATCTCTAATACTTTTCAAATACTTGAAAATGTGTTTCACTACAGTCCAACGCTCTTGCCCTGGATTAGACTGAGATCTACTAACCATGCCAACGGCAAAGCAAATATCAGGTCTAGTACACAGCATAACATACATGAGGCTTCCTACTGGCAAGGCATAAGGAACTGCCTTCATCTTCTCCATCTTCTCAGGTGTCTTACGACATTTTTCCTTGGATAGGTTGATTCCATATCTAAAAAGGGAGGAACCCTTTCTTGGAATCCTGCATGCTAAAACGAGCAAGTTTCTCATTGATATAAGTAGCTTATGATAAGCCCAACATCATATACTTGAGATCTCACATAAGCTTAATCTCAAGGATGTGACCGGCTTCTCCCCAAGTCCTTCATATCGAACTGGCTAGATAGTCACACCTTTACCGAAGACAACATTCTCACATCGTTTCCGATTAGCAGAATATCATCTACATATAGTATTAGGAACACCGCCACTTTTCCGTTGCGCTTCTTGAACACACGACTCATCCAGACATCGATCAAAACAAAAAAAAAACTTGATTGCTTGATTAAAACGGATGTTTCGAGATCTAGATGCTTGCTTGAGTCCATGAATAGACTCCCTAAGCATGCACAACATGTGCTCTTGACCCTTTGCTATGAATCCATCTGGTTTCGTTTTGTGGATGTGTTCATCCAGATTTTCATTAAGGAATGCAGATTTCACAGACTTTTTGCCAAAATTCTGCATCTTTATATTCTTGTTTCTCATTGTAGTTGCAGGGTTCAGCATGTTCAACGATCATATCATAATATTCTCCCAAGAACGTATACCGATTGGGTGGGACAACCACCCTCCCACTTCGATGAGGTACCGGTGTGTCAACAACTCTTTCTTGCAGTGTAACCTCCTGTTCTATTGGTGTTGAAGAAGCTTTGTCGGTCTCTCTTCTCTCAATTTCTCTAGAACAATCTTGCTTCTGGGCTTGTGGTCTATTACATAGCAGCCCTTCACTAAGTATCAGCCATTGGTGCTAACAATGACCTTCTGATTTTTAGGACTATAAAATAATCCACATTTCGTTCCTCTTAAGGTACCCCACAAACAGACAAACTTATGTCCTTGATTCCAATTTATCTGTGTTCCCATTCAGCACATGTGCTGAACTACCCTAAACCCGAACATGTTGCAGACTAGGTTTGCGCCCAGTCCATAGTTCTGTGGGTATAGATGGTACTGACTTAGATGGTACCAAGTTAAGAATGTACGCTGCTGTTTCTAGTGCATGTCCCCAAAACGAAATTGGTAAATCTGAATAACTCATCATTTATCTCACCATATCTATAAGAGTCATATTCCTTCTTTCTGCTAAACCATTTTGACGTGGATACCTGGTGCTGATAACTGGGATGTAATCCCTTCAGCTAACAAGTACTCCCTAAACTCTCTTAAGAGGTATTCGCCACCACGATCAGATAGCAGTGTCTTAAGACATTTACCCAGACGCTTCTCTGTTTCTACCCTATACTCCCTGAATTTCTCAAAGCATTCGGACTTACGGTGCATCAAATAAATGTATCTAGACATTGAGTAATTATCAATCAAAGTGAAGAAATACTCAAAACCACCTCTTGCTTGGACATTCATGGGTCCACACAAATCAGAATGAGCCAATTTCAACGGCTTTTTGGCTCTATAACCTTTTGTTGATAAAAAAAAACTGTTGCTCATCTTGCATTCTAAATAGGATTCACAGACTAGAAGTTTCTCAACTTCCAATGAACCTAAAGGTCCATCCCTGACCAGTCTAAAAATCCTATTCAGATTAATATGACCAAGGTGTAAGAGTATCCGCAATGTAATAATCAAAATCAAAAAATTGCTAAAGTTAGCAACCTCCTAAACAATAATCAAATTTGGCCATTTGAATAATCAAAAGTAACAATGTGTGACTTTACATTGCTAACTTTAGCAACCTTCTAAATGAATAATTAAAAGCTGACGTGGCAAGTTTTGATTATTCACTTTTGATTATTACATTGTGGATGCTCTAAGTGCCAAAAATACGTTTGGTTCAATTTAGAAGTCTCATTTCTCTTACATGACATATTATTAGTGTTATTCAATTCATGTAGTTGCATTGTAAGAAATATAGGATTAATAAAGTAGAGATTATCCACCAATGAATCCGAATAGATAAAACGTTTATTTGACTTAATAACCACGAAGTTACTAAAATAATCCAAATATCCATCTTTAATCAACTTAGAAACTGAACCAAGTTGCTTCTAAGTGTGAGAACATAAAGACAATCTCTCAAAATTAAACTCCTATTATTACTAAAATTTAAAATAACATTTCCTACTACAACTGCTGCCACTCTCCTAGCATTACCCATGTGTAGATAAATCTCTCCATCACCGAGTCTTCTGGTTTCCTTCATCGAGTCTTCTGGTTTTCTGGAACCCATGCAACAAATTGCAAATATGATTAGTGGTTCCCGTATCTACACACCTGGTACTGGTAGATAACACCATTAAACATGATTCAACAACTAGCGAAAAGATCTATCTTGATTATTCACTTTATTGAGATAGAATAGACATTCCTTCTTCCAGTGTTCTTGCTGCTTGGAGTGAAAACACTTGCCTTTGGGCTTTTTCACTCCACATTGTGGCGCTCTAACTGGCTCCATAACCTTCTTCTAAGACTTATTCTGCTTCGTCACACCCATAAGACCCTCAACTGCATGGAGTTCCTTAAGAAGTTTCACCAAAATTAAATGCGTTTTGTTCATAGAATAGTCCAGGTGAAACTACTTCAAACTCTCACACTACAGTGAGTTAAGAATGAAATCGATCTGGATTTCTCCATCAATTTCAGCTCTAAGGATCTCTAGTTCATTAAGAAGAGCTATCATCTTCAGAACATGATCCCTAATCGGGGTCCCTTCAATCATGGGTTATACTCACCAATTTTTATAAAATTTTGCTTCATGTTCTGTGGCATTCTCATCAGGTCTAGGAGGGCACACCTCAGACAGCACAAAATTGTGCCCCTCAGCAGTTAACACAATATCCAAGTTCCTTTTTCAGTCAATATAATTCGATCTAGTAAATTTATTTGCTTTGAGAATAATTGCAAATGAATTGAAAGAACCCATTTTTGAATATGAGAATCATATAACAACAATTATAAAGGGCAATAGAAACTTGAATTTCATTTTAATATTGGTTCCCTTAACCACATGTTAAAAGAAAAATATTGGCAACCCTATACACCGTGAAGAGCATGCCTCGATGGGAAGGTCGTCTGCTCTTTATCATTCGCATAGATAGGCACAACCTTTTAATTTTACTATCTAGACACTATATTATGCCAAGGGAAATGAAATAGCCAATATTGCTTTGGTCCTATAAATAATAACAGTGACTTAGATAGAGAGGATATTATTATTTATAGCTAAGTGTATACCATTACCTAGCTTTTAGACCTATTGTTCTGTTATGAACCGCCTCAGATGGAGAAGTGACCCACACAACAATTATCTTAAAGCTATCCCTTCAGGAAGTTTGTACCGATGATGCCACAATTAATTTTGTCTGATAGGGAGGAAGGTTCTAAAACAAACACACAAAATTAATTATATCATCTACAGTCTAGGAATGGAGACCATGGGATTTATCCAAAATAAATTCCCTCTCCCACTTAGTTATTTAAAAAATTTGTGAGGGTTATCAAATTTTCGAGTTTGCAAAAAAAACTTGATCTAGGTCAAAAGCCAAATATTACCATGTTGTCCTAATATGGTAAAGTATCGCATATGCAAACAATATGACACACAAATAATAAGGAAACACAAGATAAAGAATCCAACTATTATGGTCAAACATGCAATCCTTGAGTAACAAAGAATCCTTTCAAACTTGAAATCCTTGAGTAATAAGGAGTCCTTCCAAACTTGAAAACCTTAAGCAATCCTTCCAAACTTGAATTCCTTCACCAATACTTGTGTGGAAACCTTAGATAGTTTGAATCAATCAAGGAAACCAAAATCCAACCGTGCTTAGGCATTAAAATTCAGATTTATTATATTCCCGCGTACACTGCACAACCTTCAGTATTTTGGCCATATCTTCCTCATCCGACCTCCGATTGAAGGGATTCAAATTGGGTTGGATTCGAAATTCAATTATCTACAGCTTCCATGAAGAACAAATTTTCTAATTCCAACGTTTACTGGGTCGAAATAGCCCTGCAATCAGATCCTATGAATCTGGAAAAAATTTGTTGCGAGCCAAACAATTTGTATCTTTTGTATTTACCATCTTCGATCTCCGAATAACCGTCGAATGCTATTACAATCGAAAAAACATAAATACATCAATCTTATGCCTCCATTGGGGTTCACATGCTACGTTAATTATTGCAACCGCGAAAAATAATCGTAGCACCCAATAAATAACACATGTTACGTTAATTATTACAATCACGAAAAATAATCGTGGTATCCAATAAATAACAATAACCACGAAAAATTTATCGTGGGATCCAATCACACAAAATCAACGAAAACATGTGATCATAATAGCTAGGTAATAACGCTGCAAAACAAGGGTTAGCACAGTTCTACGTTCTACCTTCTATAACCTATGGACAACATGGCTTGTTTAATCCATATGCGTGATTACAGCCTGCTCTGATACCACTGTTGGGAAACCAAATCCCCTAGACCCAATAACGACACGTATAGATTAGACAACAAAAATTGCAAAAACCCTACAAGGCGGAATTAGGGTTTTACCACAACTCCTGCGTCACTAACGCTGGTTGAACTTGTTACAGCACATTTTGCTGTATGCCACGAATACTGCTCGACCGTACCTTACGATCTTCTGCCATATTCCCTTATACCTTGAATCACGTACCCGTTTGTGGAAACTCTATGTGATTGTTTGTTCTCTCTCACAGCCCACTTTTCTAATCTCTCAAAAAACGTGTCATAGACCTAGAGAGCGAAGTGGTATATTTATAGGGCTAGGGCAGGGACATAAAGAGAAATAAATATGGTCTTCTTGTGTAAATAAGAAATCTTAATCCCACCAGGATTCTATTTCTTATCACACAAATTACAATTCACCCCACTATAGAATTGTAATTGCACTCCCGTCCTTATCTTAATTATATTTCGAGCTCCATGATATTAAATACTTATTTATCTCCCCACGTTAAGATTACAGATACCCGTTGATTAAAATAGATTACTAACAGTTTGTAGGGCCAAAAAATGTATATTTTTGCACTTATCACCGATCTTCAAAATTTTGGGAAATTTCTGAATTATCGGGTCAATCATTGTAAAGTGATGTACTTAGGATAAAACTTAAGCAATACGGTAGTGATGGAGAGAATGCTGTCATTCTAGACTGCCCAGTTTTTCTCTAGGTTTCTTTTTGTTAAATAAAGTAGATATATCTCAGAGATAGATGTCTAAACTGGTGAGAATTGTACAAGTTGATGTTCAAGGAAGATTTTTCAGTTGATGTACTATCTCGTAATTCTTAAGTTCCATATGTAGGCTGTGAATGCCCTGAGCTGACTTGGGTATTGATACAGAATTGCTCGGGCTTGGCTTGTTTTAATGTTAATCACCGATCAAGCTCCAGTCAACTTAATGAAGCTCCACTGATCAAGTTCTCTTGTAAACTGCTTGGGCATGCTCAGAAACTTAATGAGCTGCCCAAGCTTAATCTGTAGTTGATACATCCCTTGTTAATTGCTGCAATAGCCACCTATAACTTTAAGATGACCTTGGGTGATAAATCCTATAAATATTCCTTCAGCAGTAATACTCTTAGGCGAGTAGCGTTTTTTCATGACCGATCAAGCGATCATTTTTTATGAAATTGAAAGAATGGTGTGGTGTTAGCTGAAAACTGTCCAACACTAAAATGCAATTAAGACATAATAGGAGAGGCAGGAGTCAGTTTCTTTCATGCAAAAGACATGATTTTTAAGATAGTGGAAAACAACTTGCAAGCGGTGGCTTCTGCAATGTCCTCCCATGACACATCCTAAATTTTACCATCGATTAATTATTTTTTGGTTTTGTTTGATGGGATAATTTTAGAATTAGATTATATGAGCTATTTGCCTGTTTGAAGTTTAGTGAGTTCAGAAAAGTAGTTTTTTGTTCTATGTTTTGTACTTTGTGAGAGTACCTGTTTTCTTTTTTATCTTGCTGTTTCCATCCCTAATTTTAAATTACATTTTTGTTTACAGAAGCTGAGAAAGTTGTTGGCTGGGCCAAAAATCATTGCTTATCATTATCTCTTGTTCCTTCAATAAAAGCGGGGAGATTGTGTGTTCCTCGTGAAAGGTAAGTGTTGTTTACTATATCATTGTCAAAATTTCTATTTCACTTTCAACTTAATTGCTTTTTTCTCTCTTGTGAAGCCTTGAAATTGCAATTTCGAGGCTAAAGGAGCAAGAAACATTAACCAAGAAGCCATCACAAAATTTGAAGGTGTGTCTCTTCGCTTATTAGAACTCGATAATGGTATGAGGAGATGAAAGATGTCGATTAACCACCATTTTGTACGTGCTTTTGGCAGAATCTTGCTAAGGATGAGTACGAGACCAACTTTGTTTCAGCAGTGGTCCCTCCAGGTGAAATTGGTGTCAAATTTGATGATATTGGTGCTCTTGAAGAAGTGAAGAAGGCACTAAATGAACTTGTCATTCTCCCAATGAGGAGACCAGAGCTCTTCTCACATGGAAATTTACTGCGGGTACGTCATGGGTCTTTTTTACGCACTTGACATGTTTTCATATGGGCTCTACCCTGTGCACTGCACTAATTTCTGTGATCTTTTGCCAGCCTTGCAAGGGGATATTACTATTTGGGCCCCCTGGAACTGGGAAAACCCTCATGGCTAAGGCACTTGCAACAGAAGCAGGTGCAAATTTTATCAGCATAACGGGTTCTACTCTCACATCAAAGGTACTTGAACGTTGTATAATGATATACTTCATCTGGGGACTGGGGTCTTTTTTTTATCAGCAATGTGGTTTTGCAAAGTCATGTTGTACTCGTTTCATGTGTTTTGAAAGTGATTGTAAGATGGATAGAACAGGTGGCTGCAAAGTTCGATTAGATGTTCAGCAGGTTAATTGAAGCTAAGCAGATGCACATCTACAGGCCTTCCTGTTCGTTTACGGACCCCCCCAATTGCGTGTCTGATATTGTATTGTATCATGTGCATGTCCACTCTCTGGATTCGTGGTTTTTAGTTGATGTAGTGGTGGGTAGTTTAGTTTTATCTTATTTCCTTTCTTTTTCTTCCTACTTTTTTCTTGTAGGAGAGTGGTCCCCCTTTTGCAGAGTACAACTTTATTTATCTTACAAAAAAGTGGATGAAACAAGCTGACGTTCACTTGAGAGTCTATAATCAGCTCACATAAGATTTGTATTGAGGTCCTTATAAGAGTAGTTTAATGTTCTTCCATGCAGAAGACTTCTTAACCTTCTTGACCTTCTTTAATATTCTTTACAGTAGGTTCCCACCATGTAGATTGTTTGGTGATGAGTTGAGATACAAAGGTGATCATTTTTTAAATCCTGTTTGGAAGTATGAACAGTTTTTCGAGGAAGATGCAACTCAAAGACTTACAATGGCATGTTTGATTTGAAGGGGGCGTCAAGATTGGTGTGAGGGTAGAGTTGAAAGAAAGTTCTACGAGAGATTTATATGACTTGGTTGGATGGCAATATATTTCCAAACGTTCATATTGATGGACGTTGCCATTAGATATGTAAGAATAATAAAATACATCTAATGGAAGTTAAGTGGGCCAAGATGAGGATATAACTAGGAAGCTGATTGAGATGGTCTGGCTGTGTTCATGTAGACTGATAGGTGAGCTTGTACGACCTCTTACACGATCTTGGGTAGAATTCAACCCAAAACTGGATACTAGCGAGGGTGCCCTAACACTTATATACAACACAATATTTTGTACGTTGGCGATGTGGAACTTCATTTTGCACCCTTCCTCACGCGTAGTGTGCTCACTTGGCACACTTGGAGAACTTTAACTGTGTAGGCCAGGGGGACACATCCTACCCATTTGCTCTAAGCGGGCCATGATATTATCTTACATGGTCTTGGGTATAAATCAAACTCAAAAGGTAGCTATTAAAATGAGGGTGCTGTCACGCTTTTATTATGCACACTGACTACTCTTGTTCCCAGACAAGATGTGCTTTTAATTAAATTTGAAGGCACTAAAAGCATAAGAGGTATAGCAAGATTGACCGGAGTGTAGGTAGTGAAGAGGACATGTCTTTCTTAGTTTTAATAATGATGTCATAAGTATGATGAGTTTGAGGAGGTGAGGTTGTCTGAAGATCGTGCTTATTTATAATTGGTTCTTTTATTTTCTTTCGATATTTGCATCACCACGATTCCGCCTTACTTTAATTTCTTGTTGGGTGTTTGAGTTATCTGATTGCTAACTCCCCGTCAGAGTAGCAAAGACTTCCTAGTCTCTAAATTGGCGGCCCATTGCTGTAGCAGCATTTATTGCTGCTAGGGGAAAATGGTCTCATGGGGGAATCATATTTACCAACGGAAAGGATTTTCTTTAATTTGAGGTTTGAGGACAGTTGAATTCACCACTAATTGTGTGTTTCGCTTCCTATTTTATTGATAACATGATTATTTTGACTTAACCATATGTAGCTGCCAGTGGCTAATATACCTTTTCCCTACTTTTCTGCTGCAGTGGTTTGGAGATGCTGAAAAGCTTACAAAGGCCCTCTTCTCTTTTGCTAGCAAGTTGGCTCCTGTGATTATTTTTGTTGATGAGGTGAGATCCTAATGTCATTATCTGCCACATAGTGGCCTCTATGTATCTGTGCATACAATATTCAGATCTCTGGACTTAAAGTTTGTTCAGTGTCACTATCAGCTTGCTTTTAGACGTTGTAAGTGTTGGAGTCAGTTTTTGCTTTCTGATACGATTAAGTACGATTCCAAAAGGGTTCCCTCTTTTGCTTTTTCTGCTGTTGAGGGGAGTAGGGGACACTAATAGCTTGAATAAGTTGGAAGGGAAGACAAAATTAGATATCTTGGATTGCAGAATTGATAATTCAAATGTATTGTCTTTCTTTCGTTCCTTTTGTATGGATGTGTCTAGTTCCGTTATGCCTATGTTTTGTATTGCAACCACTACAACTATGTTTTGACATTTTTGTCGGACTTTCCATCCGTGCAATTATTGTTGACATGGGGAACTATTTGAGCTTTGGTTACAGGAGTCTCGAAAAGTCTAAGTTGACCGATGGAGAACCGATGGGCGTGTAGGGCTCACTCCAGGTCCCGCATGAATGATCCGAGCCGTTCAATAATTTTTAAAAAAAAAACTGAGTGGGTCCGTGAAAAATCAGCTCAATCGATATGTGTGTGCTCGATCTAATCTTCCATTTTTCTCATTTAGATTTCAAGATCCTTTCTTCTGAATGAAAAATAGAAGATTAGATCGAGCACCTACACATCCGATTGAGCTGATTTTTCGCAGATGCACTCGTTTTTTTTTTTTAAATTATTGAAGGGCTTGGATCATCCGTGCGGGACCCGGAGTGGGGCCCGCGTTCCGGTTGGTTCCCTGTCGGTCCCTATAGTGGGCCGTGCAATTGTTGGTGACATGGGGAACTATTTGAGCTTTGGTTACAGGAGTCTGATTCTTGAGTTGAATAGCTTTACCAATGGCCCAGGCTGAATGCTTCCTATGGCATAGTATATTATTTGGTGCACATAAAGAGATTTTTCATTCTTAGACCTTGGCTCCTATTTGCATAGGTTGACAGTTTGCTTGGTGCTCGCGGAGGTGCTTTTGAGCATGAAGCAACTAGAAGGATGCGCAATGAGTTTATGGCAGCTTGGGATGGATTGAGAACAAAAGACAGCCAGAGAATCCTCATCCTTGGAGCCACAAATCGGCCATTTGACCTAGACGATGCTGTTATTCGTCGTTTACCTAGAAGGTAATTTTTTTTGACAATATCTTTCCCTCTCATCTATGTGCCTCGTCCGCATTTCCGTGAAGCTTTTGGGATGGAATACAGTAGCATTTGCTTGTTTAGTTCTGCTCAGCAAATTGTAGAATGATACGGAACTATACATGTCATATTTACAAGATTTGGATGGAATTGCTCTTGCTCATGAGACCCCATTGAGATATGTAAAGAGTAGGTGAGGGGAAGATATTGGGTTATTGTAATCTTTTGATTTGTCATTTTTGACCAACCTAATCTTTCCGTGCATGACTATTTGTGTGTTAATTTATAGTTTGGTTTCCACAGAAATGAAAAGATCCGATTAACTTGAAATCAATACTTTATGGAAATTGACTTCTACACTCCCCTTTTTACCACATACACTCCTTTTTTGTCTTTATTTGGTGTGAATTTACTCTATTGCCCCTTAATGTGTAAAAAAGTGAACTTATGAAAGGGTACAAAAAAAGGAGTGTATGTGTTAAAAAGGGGAGTGTAGAAGTCAATTCCCTACTTTATATGGGTAATCTATGCACATAGAGATGGTTAAAAGGAAATCAAACTTGTGGGGAAAATTGTTATTGGCCCATAACAAACAATCCCTGGAGTTGCCACTGCCCTACAGCATGATTATTTACTGTGGACGTTCATTGGTTTTCAGGATATATGTAGACCTACCAGATGCTGAAAATCGGGTTAAGATACTAAGAATATTTCTTGCTCAAGAGAATCTAGAACCTGAATTTCATTTTGAAAAACTTGCGGAGGCAACTGAAGGATATTCAGGGAGCGATTTGAAGGTAATGTCTCTCAATATTTAGTTATAATCCGGATTTAAATCCAAACTTCTCATACTTTTGTATTTTGCAGAACCTCTGTATTGCTGCCGCATATAGACCGGTGCAAGAACTTTTAGAGGAAGAAAAAAAGGTAACCGCCAAACCAATTGTCTGACCTAGACTGTTCTCATTTTTTTGAAGAATGAATTGCCAAAAGCTTTTGGCTCACTTTTCTCCTATTGGGGTTCCAAATGAATCAGAATTTGATGGGATGTATATGGTACATTGACCAGTGTCGGAACCAATTTTGAACCTCGTGCTATATTCCCTCCTCTACAAGTCTCTCTGTTACTTGTAGCTCCATATCGATTGGATGGATACTCTTTCTGGAAGCTTGCCAAGGTGTACATCTTGATGAGTTCAACTGGGGTGTTCTGGAATGGTTGCATCATTCTTGTTGTCCATCTTAGCATGGATCCTGCAGAGGTCTTTACACCTACCTAGGGTACATATTACCAATGAAGTTGAAAGACCAGTAAATACTTGACATTCCTGTAAAGCCACTGATACAAAGAACCCGAAGAATTGTTGTTGGGAAAAGTAGGGGAAATTTCCTTGTTTGGAAGGGAGGATGAATTAGTTGAATGAGCAAAGGAATTAACTGTTCTCTGGGGCCATACTTTTTCCACCTTATTGTAGTGATACAAAAACTTTCCCTGTTCCTTTGCAGTTGGTCTTCCCACCCTTCTTTTAATGTCTAAGTAATGGTTAATTATTTCTTCACATGTACCGGGTTAAACTGAACTATGCATGATTGCTTTCTTCTTTCTACTCGACAAAACAAAAAAGATCTGTTTGTCATGATTTTAACCTTACTTTCTCTCCAGTTTCCTTTCGCTAGTTGAAATAGTCATAGGCCCATATCCCAAGTTCTATGCCCTCAACTCATCGAAAAACAATACATGCTGTAAAAGTTTCTGCATGTCGGTAGTTTTTTTCTTCTTCATTCTATGCAATCGTGACTTCAATATATGTTGTCTAAGATTCTAGCACTTCTTTTTTACCTTCATTTCTCTTTTATGTTGGCTTTTCACTTGTTGCCTCTAAAAATTGCTTAACTTTTGGGCAGGGGGACAGTAATGATGTGGTGCCTGTATTGAGACCGCTCAATTTGGATGATTTCATTCAGTCAAAGGCCAAGGTAAACTCTATCCAATGTGTCAAATATGTACTCAGTGTCAAATATTTTACTAGGGTCCAAGTGGTTATATTTGATTGGAAGCAAACGGTTAGCTATGCAAATTATACATCACAACCACTTGAGACCACTGATATTGGCTTTGAAGAATAACTGTAAACCAACCATTAAATGTACTTAGAGCCCGTTCCGGTTTTCCTTCTTTTTCCAAAACTTCCTTTTTTTCAAATTTCAAACTCAAATATAACGAAAATGAAAAATAATTTTTCAATTTTTTTTTGCACCGTATTAAAGATCTCAATGAGATCTATCAAACAAGATCCATAGTGAAAAGAAAATTATTTGCATAAACACATGATTTTTGAGCTTGAAATTTACATTCCTTTTCAAAAACTCACTTTTTTCCAAAGTGGAACGGGCCCTTATAATGTGCCAGATATGGGGAGCTTGTTTTGTGGATGTGATTCTTTGCAATTCGTTCATTGTAAAATATTTTTGTTACTTGGAAAAGTGTTATAATCAATCGTTTTTGTATTCAATTGGAATAAATCGGAAAGAATCCATGGATGTGTATTGTATACTTCCACAGAAATGCCAAATTAATGTATGACTATGTTTGCGTAGGTGGGGCCTTCAGTTGCATATGATGCCACTAGCCAGAATGAGCTGAGGAAATGGAATGAACAATATGGAGAAGGTGGAAGCAGAAGAAAGTCGCCATTTGGTTTTTAAGGTTTAAGTGATGGATTACAGAGGCTATTTGTTCATTAGAAAGCATACAACCTGGATGCGGTGTGTTGCCAAGAGTAATTTGTCTGTCATCCCGTTTTTGCACCAGCCATAGATTAGGTCTTCACTGTAATGTTATGTAATTTTAGGTCCAAACATTCATTAAACAGAGGGAAATATCCCAGTGTTTATTAATAATGTTCTAATTAACTTATTGTAAAATGAGCTATTTCCATGCTCTTGATCATTATCCTCTATTTCTTTGATTTGTGATCCTAAAAGAAATCCCGAGTCTTGTGTAGGTTGATTGCAATTTTTGAATACCAATATGCTGTACGCTGTGTTTGGAACTTGGATTTGTGGAAGGGATGGTGAAGGGGAGAGAATAAGAGAGGGATTCTACCTCATTGTTTCTTGTATGCAGCGTAGAAAAATTGCAAACCTGAGATTTAAATGCGGGCTTTAGGCCTTCCGTGAATGAAACTCTTTGGTTAGATGGCTGAGATGATGCAGACTTTCAGTTTATCTGTTGATTAATGGACCTTCTAAGAGAAGAATGGCATTTGTTTCCATGTATATTGTACTGGGCTCATGTTTATGTGTATGCATATGTACAAGAATACAAGGAGTCGTCTCAATGGTTCTCTTTCATTTGATGGGTTCCTCTCTTTATTGCACTAAAACATTGAACGACTAGTATTTTTCGTAGGCATTGTAGGGTGTACCGTATTAAAGAAATATTTGTCAAACAAACGGTTTAACTTGTCACAGCTGTGATAACACAGACCTAACTGAAAATTGCCTCTTACACTGTGATTCAGCAATGGATTTAGAAATTTGCATTAATAAGGGCACACAAATTAGTTATCTTAACCCATACGTTTATAATTATTCAATTACTACATTTTTTGCCTGTAAAATAACAAATAGATGAGTATATTTGTAATTTTATGTTATATACTAATTAGAAAAAAGAGTTGTGCTTGTACAAAAAGATTGTTTAAAAAATTTATCAATCGAAGAAATAGATAGACAATTATCCTCATATTTAAAATCTTCAATAATTTTATTGAAACACTGTCACAAATTTGTTAGGTATATTTGAAATATTGAGTTTGGGCCCCCACTTGCTTCCGTCCTTGCCATGATCTTTTTATAATCGGCGTCCCTAACATGATTTGGTAAACCCATAAACAATATTGTTTTAAAAGTCGCTAAGCCTTAGGCCAAGCACTAGCTCTATAACGGCCCTGATTTTCGATAAATAAAAATTTCGTTAAATATTTGAATTTTATTTTAATTACTTGAATTTTTGCTTTTAAAAATTTCCTTTTTAACTTTAATAATCCGTCATAACTAGATTTGAGACTTATAAAATTTTATCTTTTCACACCGGACAATCTAGTCATTTTCTAAAAACAAGTATGCTTATAGAAGCACTTTTATATCTTCCTAGTATGTGTAATAAATCTTGAAAATTATATTTCTTGGCTAGAAATCATACTTGGCAAGTCTAGTTAGCTTCTAACCAACTAGTTAGAGAAATCAAATTACCAATTCACCTAGTTACAATTCTCTAACCCTAGATGGACCTTTTTGATCATCTTTGAGCCTTGTGAATCTTTCTAATCCTAGACTAGAAAAATCATTATTATTTTTATTATTTTACTTCTTTTCTTTACCCTTTGGATAATAAAAGTTAGGGAAACTTTTATCCATTGGATAATAGACTTTTCATTAAAAGATATCTATGCTCGATTGTTAAGTACAAAAATATAGTTATATATAGGTAGGGGTGTTATTCGGTCGGTTCGGTTCGGTTCGGGGTGGATTTGCCGCACCCCGATCGGGTTCGGGGTACATAGTCCGGGGACCGATCCCGACCGGTATTAATTTCGGTTCGGTTCGGTTCGGGGTGGGTTCGGTTCGGTCGGGTTTTTCGGGGCGTTCGGTCCGCCTGAAATGAGCCATTTTAAAAACTAACAATAGACTACGGGCTATGTTTGGGCCATTTTTTACCCATATTTGGGCCATTTTCACATGTTTCTCACCCATATTTGGGCATTTTTCAACCTTAAGTCAATCACCCATGTTTGGGCCATTTTTTCACCCATATTTGGGCCATTGCACCTTCTTTCTTTTTTTTCAAACACCAATTGAAAAAAAAATCAACATACAACAAGTATGCTCAAACAATTACAACTTTCACAAGTACTCTTCCACCTCTTTTTTTTTTTTTCAATCGATTGGAAATATCTTCTACACTATTGTATATAACTTGGAGGAGTTAAAGTAATTTAGAACAGGGAGAGCAATCGATTGAAAAATTTTGCAAAAACGTCCCCATCTTCGCCCAACTCCGCTTTATTCAAAAGCAAAAGAAAAAGCCACGGTTATTTAAGGTGTAGAATTGAGCCAATGTGCGGAACAACATATCCAATCCGGGCAGAAGAAATTGGATTGGTAAGTAATATCACCCCTAGGCCCCCTCTTTCAAGTAAAGTCCTAAAAACTATACTTGATCTAACCAATGAGAGAAACAAAGTAAATAAATCAAGCAATGAAATTCCAAAAAAAAAAGTAAGAGCCAAAAGTTAACCATTCAAAATTTTGTTGGAAGTTAACAATTTAAAACAATAAGAGCCAGAAAATTAAAACAATTTATATAAATATATAAAATATATAGTTCGGTCGGTTCGGTCGGTTCGGTCCTCGGTCGGTTCGGTCGGTTCGGTCCGTTCGGTCCGCATTCGGTTCGGTTCGGTTCGGTTCGGTTCGGTCGGTATAGATTTCCAGAAAACCGAGACCGAACCGACCTAGGTTCGGTTCGGTTCGGTCCACCCCGAACCGAAAAAAAAACTCCCTTGGACCGACCGAAGACCGAACCGATCGGTCGGTTTTTTCGGTCTTTTTCGGTCCGGTCGGGTTCGTAACAGCCCTATATATAGGTATATATACACATGCCTAAAAGGTCATATAAGCATTATTTAAGTAGATATTACTTCACCCCATTAACCATAGGTCAATAACTACTAGGGTAAATATTACCCATTGGATAATGGAGTAGTCTTACTAGCAAGTACCAAGATGGACTAAATAAATCTTTTTTCCTAGATCCACCATATGATTATATATTAGATTATATATGTATATATATGTACCATGGATTTACTATCTAGATTTTCCATCAAAGATATTTTGTACTATATTTGATAAGGTACTCATATATAGTTGTATATAGACTTATATTCACATGCCTAAAGGACATTTGGTTATTTTAAATATTATTCAAGTATATATTACCTTTTATCCATTGGTTAATAAATAAAAGGGAAATTTTTATCCAATAGATAATAAGTTAGTCTTACCAGCTAGTACTAGGATTTATTAAATAATCACTTCCTAGATTTTTCCCATGTGTTTATATGCATTAAAAATATGAGTATATCTAATTTCCTAGATTTTAAGTACACTAATAAATCTATAAGTACTAGTACTTCTTGAATTATCCTAATAAGAAAATCTTGACCATATATTTTAATTGATACTTGAAAATCTTGATAGATTATATAGTACCAATATTATAATAAAAACATGTGCCAATTTGGACTATTTTAATAAGAAATTTGACCTTTTAATTTTTTTTATTGAATACTTGAAATCTTTAAAGATTATATAGTACCTTGTAAAGTATTTTATTAGATTTTCTAAGTACACAAATATATTTATATATGGACACAAGTACCTTTTGGCCTATTATTTTTCTAGGAAAACCTTTACCTATTGGATAATAATTGCTAGGAAAAATTTTATTCATTTGGTAATAACCAAGACTTTTGCTATAAATAGTACCTCATTCTTGCCATTTAACTCACACCTTCCAACTTCTCTCTTTAGAATTCTTAAGTTTGTTCTTTGTTCTTCTTGTTCTTGATTTGTTCTTGAGTTCTTCCCAAGTTCTTCAAGAAACTCATCTAAGACTGTCACTAAACTGCCACTCGACCACCCTCTCAATCCAAAAGTTTTAGTAGTATTAGTCAAGAAGTAGTTTCAAGAGAAACCTTTTCTCTTTCGAAGCTATCGGAAGCTTTTCGTAGGAAGTCACTCCGTCCGATTGTCAACTTACATTTCGTAGTTGTCACTACCGCCAAGAAGAACGGTAGGTTTTCCCTATCTACTACTCCTAAGTATATGTAGATAAATCACTACTCATTCTCCCTAGTATAATTTTAGTTATTTTGTTTATGTTAAGGCAAGTTAAAGTATTAGAAATATTTAGCAAGCTCGTTTTACTAAAATCTTGAAATAAAATTACGATCATGTAGATTTTCTCTACTCACTACCTTAAGTATAAGTAGAATGCTCTTATCCTCTATCTTTAAGTAATTTGTATGATGCTTGTATGTTAGAAATACATGAGAACTAGAAAGGTGTTTTCCCTAAAATTTGAAAAGGAAGGGGAGTATGTTGAACATATTAACTTTATTTTCTAGAAAAACATATGTTGTTTAGAACTTACCAAAAAGAAAGAAAGAGCGGCTATCGAAAGATAAGAATCTATCGATGGTAGAAGTATTCGTATTTTGATCTTTAAGATAGTTATGAGCATGTATAATTGAATTGCTTGCATTACTTGTTTGTTTAAGGTTGTGATTTGAGCATGCTAAATAATATAGAGTTGGATGATCTTGCTAGTTTAGTTTCAAGATTACAATGAATGATTTATGATTACTTATGTGAAAAGTCCTACCGCGGAAGTCTATGCATGAAAACGAGACACAGGAATCGGAAAAATTAGAAACATGACACCTAGGGTGTGGATAATGACAAGACATGTTTTGAAACCGCAATGTGGCCAGACTTGGTAGCCCATTGTGTGTATGGAAAACAGCGATGTGGCCGGACTTGGTAGCCCATCGTGTGGATTGTGGAAACTGCAACGTGGCCGGACTTGGTAGCCTGTTGTGTGAATGAAAACTCGCAATGTGGCCAGACTTGGTAGCTCATTGTGTGGATTGCGAAAGTCGCAATGTGGCTGGACTTGGTAGCCCATTGTGAAGATTGCCAATGGGGCCGGACATGGTAGCCTCATTGGTAATATGGCTTGGTTATCCGTGGAGAGGAGCCAGTGCAAATTTTGTGTGCCAATAAGAACCCGGCGCGGCGGAACCATTGTGAGAATACTCGGGAACCCGGCACGGCGGAACCGAGATTGGATGTTGTGGGCATGCGTGCCCCTTTTTCTTTCCCTCCTAAAAGAGAAAAGTGGCGGTTCGCGGGAAGCGCTTTTAAGCTGGACGACAAGCGCTCGCGAAGATACAGAGTCGCCACTTGGGTTTGAAGGTCTGACACCCAAGGAACCGTATTTCGAAGCACTTGCTGCGCTGTTTGATTTAAAAAAAAACCTTAAGGAACCAGTTCGTCATAACCACATCTGGGTTCGGGAGCCACGTTACGAGAGGGGAAGGGTTTTATGGCACCCCTCTCGCCCAATCCGGAGATCGGTCTCTACTTAGGCATTTGCGAAATATGTTTATTCGCGATTCTGTTTGATTAATCAATTTTTAGCCATTTAGGGTGGGGGAGCAGTTAATCGGGGATTAAAACTGTAACATGTTTGCAGGATGTGATAGATAGCATGGATGAGCAGTTAGTAGAGGATGAGAACATACTGTTGTGGGAGTTTAAATAAACTGGAAGGCCCCTGTTTTGGAGTGACGTGCGTAGGAAGAAACCAACATGCACTGAACAAGTCACTGCATGCTGTTCACTCCTGCGCGCACAACTCCAAGACACGCGCGCCGGTGAGCTCAAACCCACAGCTTTTATTCTCAAACCCTCTGGGCTCTGGAATGACCAATGCACATCCAGGACAAACCAAGTAGTTCATATAACAGCATAATATACAGTTCTAAGCAATGTTAAAGGCTAAAAAGCCCTACAAATGAATAAAGCACCCCATAAACAGTGTGGGGACAGAATAACAGCCTAAATCCAAGTTACCCGTGCAAGGCCACTCACTTGTCAGAGGAAGACTATCGCGCGATGGAGCCATTCTGGCGCGCGAGGGTGTGCCCTGGCGCTCTGTCGCGCGATGGAGGCAGTCTAGCGCACGATGGTGCGCCCTGGCGCTCTGTCGCGCGATGGAGCCAGTCTGGCGCGCGATGGTGCGCCCTGGCGCAACCAGACCAGTGCTTGGTTTACACATTTCTGGGTTCTGGGACAGGTCCAGAATGATCCCAGTGGTATTCCAAAACAGCAGAAATACAAATTAACTACATACTAGCAGTTTATACTAAGGAAAGCAGTAAACTGATTATTATCATGCTTGCAGAGTGATCTATATATACTTAAATGCAAAATAGTAGGACACCAATCCCCACGCGGTCCATCGCATGCAGCACTGGAGTGTCGCGCGAGAGAGTGGGACCATCGCGCGCTGGTTCCTACCATGACGGTTTTTGAAACCTTGCCAGCTTTAAGACCAGAACTAGTATTGATTACCAGCATTGGCACTGCCAGCCCCCCTCAGGGATCAAAACAAAAAACAGAACAAAGGTAAGCTATACCTTTGGTTGAGTTTGAAAGAGATTGAGCTTTGAGATTTGAAGTTGATTGAGGTGTGAAAATGGAGGAAAAAGAACAAGCTATGTTCTTTGACAATTGGGATTTGCTAAGTCTTTTGAAACTCTCTCTTTTTTTTGGAACCCTTTCAATGGAAGAAAGAGAGGGGTATTTATAGGGATAGAAGGAGGTGAATTTGGTTGGAAACAGAGGACTTCAGCCAATCCACGAGGCCTGACTGAGGTTGCATTGGTGGCCAACTGTCCTCCTTCAAAAAGGTTGGTGGTAGGTTGGACCGTCGGGCGACAGAGTCAGTCTGCCGCGCGATGGTGCGCCTTGGCACTCTGTTGCGCGATGGAGTGAGTCGGGTGCGCGATGGTGGGCCCCAGCACGGGATGGTTGCGCCCTGGCGCGCATCAGTAGGGTTTTTGGTTTTTGAAGTGGCTTAGGCTAGGTTAGGTTCAAGGGTTTTGCAAACACTCAATACTCAAACACGCTATCATTCCCGGGGTGTTCTTGATCCGTTTCATCATCGGGGAATCAAAAACCGTAAGTAAACTAATCTGGAAGTCCAGATTGGGGTGTCTACAGTAGCTCTTCTTTGACGGCACTTGAAGCACCATCGACTTGGTACAAGTTGTAACAACCCCGATTTTCATCAAATAAAAATCTCGTTGTTATTTCAAATTACTTATTTTCTCTTGAGTGGTTATATGATTTCTTGTTAATTTCCGTCATTTTTAGATTTTGGTCATTGGTTAACTCTCTACTAGAAACCCTACTTGACCAATTTAGTTAGTATTCCAACCAATTAGTTGGCGGAACCAAACTAACCTAGTTACTAGATGAACCTTTTGAATCTCTTGAACCGTTTTGCCTTACCCATTGGTCAATAGAAGTTAGGGTAATCTTTGTCCATTGGACAATAGGCCTCCTATTATTTAAATGTGGATTTGTACATGGATATAGTATTATATATGTTTTAATCACATGTGCAAAGTATATTTATTCTTTATTTATTGGGTATTCTCCCACCCCTCTATTATCCTTTGGTTATTAACCGCTAAGGAAACTATTACCCATTGGGTAATAGCACTTATCTTCCAACAAGGTACAATGTTTTATTTAAATAATCAAGATTTGGATTCCCATGTACTTTTATGCATTAAAATATTGGGATATATCTAAACCCTAGATTTCTAAAGTACTTTATTAATCTAGTACTTGTACTTGTTATTATTTTAATGGGGAGAATCCTAGCCTTTTATTTAATTGGGGTACTTGGTACCACATCTATATTTAAATATAGGGCTTTTGTTCACATGCTTTAAATGACATTTTTGGTTATTTTAATATAAAACTTTCCTTATCACTTTTGTTCATTGGACAATAAATACTAGGGGTTTTATTATCCATTGGGCAATAGGGTTATTCTTTCAACTAGTACTAGGGATTAATAAACTAGTCATTTTTCCTAATTGCTATGTGACATGGTACCTATATTATAATATGTGTATGTACTCTTGGACTTTAAAGACCTAAGTTTTCCTAAGTACTCTTATATTATTTTATATTGGGGTTTTGTACCCAATTGGATTAATTTATTGGGGAGTTGATCTACCTAGAGTACATTGGTACCTTATGTATATATTATATATGTACTTGGATGAATATATATATATATATATATATATATATATTGCTTAGTACACATGTGCTTATTTATTTGTTTAATAGGAAATCTTAGCCTTTAAGTCTCCTTGATTCAAAGTACCAAAAGTACATAATATTTTTATGTTTTTCTTGTACATAATAGTGTGTATATATATATATATGTAGTACAAGAGAGGGAGAGAGGAGAGAGAGGCCGAGAGAGAGAGAGGGGAGAGAGAGAGTTGGCTGAGAGAGAGGAGGGAGAGAGGAGAGAGAGAGAGGAAGGAAGAAAGAAGAAAGATTGGATTGTACCACCATGATCTTCTTACATCTTTCAAATCCTTGGCTAAAGACTCTTCCTAGCCAAAAATCTAACCTCCATTGTACTTTTATGATTGTTTAACACCAAATCTTGTACAACCTAGCCTTCCCTCCATCAAATCTTCCAAGAATCAAATCCTAGCCATGCAAGCCTAGGGTTAGGCTTTGATCTTTCAAAGATTTCATGACAAGTGTTGAAAATTAAGGTATGGAGAGAGAGAGAGAGAGGGGGGTGGGGGGGGGGGGGGCTTTAGAGAGAGAGAGAGGGAGTCCAATTTTGGCTATAAATAGAGCCACCTCCATGCCATTCAACTCACACCTTCTCATTGCTCCAACTTCTCTCTAGAATTCCTTTGTTCTTTTGTTCTTGAGTTTTTCTTGTGTTCTTCAAGAAACTCATCCAAGGCCGCCACTAAGCTGCCACTCGACCACCCTTTCGATCCAAAAGTAGTAGTAGTAATAGCCTAGAAGTTTCGATAGAAACCTTTCTCTTTCGAAGCTACCGGGAGCATTCCGTAGGAAGTTACTTCGTCCGACCACCGATTGCCATCCGTAAGCCTTTACTACCGCCAAGAAGTAAGGTAGGATCTCTTTATCTTCCATCCCAAGTAGAAAGTAGGTTATCTTTATTTACTTTCCATCTTGAGTATAACGTATGTTGTTTTGATCTCTAAGAAAGAACGGTTTTTTCGAAAGTTAAAACTTTACGATTTGAATCGAAGTATTCGTATATTGATCTTAGGATGGTTATGAGCATATATATACATGAATTGCTTGCATTACTTGTGGTTGTTGATAAAGTATAAGTGATTTATCACTCTAAGGACGTCCGTACATGTGGCGTTATGCTTTAAGTGGTGATTTGAGCATGCTAAATATTATAGAGTTGGATGATCTTGTTAGTTTAGTTTCAAGATTACAAATGAAGGATTATGATCTCTTATGTGGAAAATCCTACCACGGAGTCGATGGATGGAAACGAGACATAGAAATCGAGAAAGTAGAAACATGGCACCTAGGGTGTGGTTGACAAGAAAGATGTGTTTTTCGGGAGAAGAAATATTTTTGAAACTACGTAATGACCATTTCGGGGGTATTACGTGAGATGTGTGTGTATGTGCCAATGGGATCCTAGCGCAGCGGAACCATTGTGAGGATACTCGGGAGATCGGCGTGGAGGAACCGAGGTTGGGTGTGTACCTTGGTTATCGGCGGTACGGAGCCAATGCAAAGTTTTGTGTGCCAATGGGAACCCGGTGCGGCGGAACCATTGAGAGGATGCTCGGGAACTCGGCACGGCAGAACCGAGGTTGGGTGTGTGGCTTAGTTATCCGCGGTACGGAGCCAATGCAATTGTATGAGTTAAACAAATGATTTTGAAAGGTTGATTTGTATGTGAAAATGTTGACACGGTCTACGACGAGTCGCGTAGGAGAAACACGAGAATCTTGGACACCTACGATAGATGATTAACGAATGTGGATGTGTGATTGTTAGTGTTGTTGTAAATGATTTACTGTTGTAAAGTTGGTGGGTAAGGATTTCCTATTGAGCGTTGTAGCTCACGGTGTTACCTTTTTGGTGACCCTGACATATTATATTGGTGGTGACGCCGGTATAATGTGTCAGACCTCATAGATGAATAGGGTGAGATGTATACCTTGGATGCCTGCGGAGCCAAGGAGCTTGCCAGAATGGAGGAGCAAGCGGAGCAGTAGTTAGGAGCCCTAGTTCCTCCCTTGTTGAATAAATGTACCATTTGATGTATTTATGATGTAATAATGAGCTAGACTCTCTTTATTATGTAATAAATGCCTCATTAACTTACCCAAAATTCGAGGCGTTACACAAGTAACGTCAAAGAATTCTAGACACCCCTCAAGGCAATCCAGAGCAAAGCATACTAGCAAAGTAGACAAGTAAACTTAAGGAACCTGATCGGTGGAATGGACTGGCTGTCCATTGCTGGGGATGGAAGTAGAAGTGGACGAATGAATTGCCGCTTGTTGATCAAATTTGGACAGGACTGGCTGTCGTTGCAGACATGGACGGGGCGGGCCGTCGTTGCTGGGGATCGAGCTATCCTCGGCACTAAGCATTCCAACAAACATGGGTCGGTCGTGTTAGGCAGGTTGAATTTCTTCTGTTGGGAATCAAAGCCAATCTCCTTATCAAAGACCATCTGAGACAGAGCAATAAGCCTGCTGGAAGATGCGCGTAAAGCTAGATTGACGTAGAGGTAATTGTTTAGAGCAGGCCGAGGCGAACTCTCCTGGGGAACAATTAGTTGCAAATGGGTGGACCATTGAACGAACCGTCGGACGATAATCTGATCGTCGTTGTGGATTGTATGGACGATATGGCTAAATACCGTTGATGGATTTGATAGGACCGGCTGTCGTGGATGCGGACGGAGAGATCAATGAGCTGAGTGATCAAACCGTTGATGAATTTGATAGCATGGGAGGATCATCAGTATAAATGATCGAGCCATTGAAGTCTGGATGGGAGGATCATCAGTATAAATGATCGAGCCGTTGCAGATAGGATGGGAGGATCATCAGTATAAATGATCGAACCGTTGCAGACAGAATGAGAGGATCATCAGTGTAAATGATTGACCCGTTGAAATCTGGATGGGAGGATCATCAGTATAAATGATCGAACCGTTGCAGACAGGATGGGAGGATCATCAATATAAATGATCGAATCGTTGCAGACAAGATGAGAGGATCATCAGTATTAATGATCGAGCCGTTGAAGTCTGGATGGGAGGATCATCAGCATAAATGATCGAACCGTTGCAGACAGGATGGGAGGATCATCAGTATAAATGATCGAACCGTTGCAGCCTGGATGGGACCGACTGTCATTGATTTGAGATGGGCAGATCAGTGTGCAGAATGATCGAGCCATTGAGTTTGGACAGGATGGGTTGTCGTTGATTTGAGATGGGTAGATCAGTGTGCAGAATGATCGAGCCGTTGAGATTTGGACAGGACCAGCTGTCGTTGATTTGGATCGGGCGGATCAGTGTGCAGAATGATCAAACCATTGAGATTTGGACAGGACTGGCTGTCGTTGATTTGAGACGGGCAGATTAGTGTGCAGAATGATCAAACCGTTAAAATTTGACAGGACCGGCTGTCGTTGATTTGAGGCGGGCAGATCAGTGTGTAGAATGATCAAACCATTGAGATTTGGACAGGACCGACTGTCGTTGATTTGAGATGGGCAGATCAGTGTGCAGAATGATCAAACCGTTGAGTTTGGACAGGACCGGCTGTCGTTGATTTTGAGATGGGCAGATCATTCTCCAGGATGAACATGCCATTGTGGATTGAGTTGATTTTTGATCCCTAAAAGTGCATTCTAAGTGCTAGCAGCGTAAGACAGCGAGGTTGTGTGCTTGACGATTTCCATGGCAAATGAGATAAGGAAAGTGGTGTGTGGCATTCCCCCATACTTACACTATCCCACAGAAGCGATTCCGGCATATAATTTTCCTGCTTTAAACATTTGATATACAATATGCAAATATGTGTATGGTATTGAAAATGTAGATGCAAGCTAAGGACGGCTCCTAGGAGGACAACGACACTTAAGGACTATCACTGAGCCCCAGTATTTTACTGTCTTTGCTTCTGAGATGCGCATCCAGATAGAGAGACATTGAGCGGGCTGGCATGCCCTGTTGACATGTAGTAAGGGTAGTGGGCCTGCGTGCCCCTTCCTTTGATGCTTGGGCAGACGAGCCCCATGGATGTGCTTTGCTTGGCCTTGGACTGACGTGCTCTTGCCGTTCATGAGATTTCCGCAGCTTGTAGATTACAGAAACTAGGGTAACAATGTAAAAATTGCTTTTTTCCAGTTTATGGACAAAAACTGACCGCTAATATCTAATTTGCATTGACAAGTGGACTGAGTCAACACACAGAGACACATAAATACTGACGCGCCTAGCTCGAACAAAAAGGGAGAAAGAACCTCAGGATATGATGCGGGTCCTTAAACACATGGAAAATAATAAAATTTTGGGCATTAACGTGCCAAAACTCACAATAGTCCCTTAGACAGGTGAAACTGACGCTTGCGAGGCCAAAATAGATACAAAGACCTGCATGAACAAATAGAACCGAGAAAAGCTTCCCGAAACGAGTATGGATTAAGAAACTTAGAAAAATGCCGCAAAGACGGACATAAGACGTAGATAAAGACACATATAGACCCGGACTGAAACCGACACCCCGTGTAGTCACATTAGGTCTACACGGTATGACCAAACTTGGCAAAAGCCCCTTGAATAGGACTCAAAGGCAGTAGCTGACTGCTGTTGTGTAGAGACCCGTATTTTTCAAAAATAGTTTAAAGGTTTTATAAATGCTAGAATATCGAATAAAAGAGAAATTTGTGAGTTTATTTGATTTGGGGCTTAAATGATAGGATAATTGTTAGAGGGAGTGTGAGTGTAATTGAGTTGGGTGCTAGTATAAAAGGGGTGTGTGTGTTGTAGGAGATCAAAAAAAATCTCCCTCATCTTTCTCTCTCTCCAGCCGACTCTCCCTCTCTCTCTCTCTCTCTCTCTCTCTCTCTCTCTCTCTCTCTCTCTCTCCCTCTCGGCTCCCTTTCTCTCTCTTGCTTCATCACTCAAAACTTCACTCCAAAGCTCAAAACCCATGAAGATCAACCTCTATTCCACCCTCTAGACATGATTTCAAGCTTGTGGTGCGTTGGAAAGAGCTCGGAGAGGAGTATTCATGGAAGATTTCGAATTCAAAAGCTAGGGCTCGCTTGTTTGGGTTGGATCTTCGCATATACGCTTCGAGGTAGGGATTTCTTACTCATTCTATGTGTTTATGAGTTGATTTCATGCTTTAATCAAGTTTTGATCATCAACCATTGTGCCTTCGAAAAAGCTGTCGAAATCTGCAAAAAATGGCCCAAAATCGCCTAGGGATCGATCCCCAAGTATGAGGGATCGATCCCTCATTCAAATCTGGACAAAACTCGAGTTTTTGCCTTGGGGATCGATCCCCATTGGAGGAGGGATCGATCCCTCACTACAACAAAAACGAGATATTGGGGCACTTTTAAAGGGGCAGTTGTTAAAGAATGTCCCTTAAGCACACTATTGGGGCATAGCCTCACTAAGTGCCGCATTTGGGTGGACCTATTGGGGCAGTTGGGCAATCCACATGTAAATTAGCTCTGGATTTGTAATCCTATCGAGGCATCCCCAGCTAAATGCCGCAAAAGTCGTGTCTAATAAGGCATTTTAATAAACAACAGAAAATTTTACCGTGTTAAATGGGGCAAATGTGACCACAACGACGCTGTACTAGGCGTTAATTTTGGAAATTTTAACTATACTCCAACTTTTTGATTTGGCGCTCAAACTTTTCGCGTTTGGCGCTGTTTACCTTTTGCAAATTTTGGGAGTTGTTTCCCTAATTCATCAGTCATCTCTCTCTCTCTCGGATAAAAAAAACACACGCTCTCGCTTTCTCTCCTCAGATCCAAATCCCTGAGAAACCAATCGGATCCTCCAATCCAACTCTCCAGATCTCGGCTCCCAACTATTCTCACATACTTCCTCTTTCTGCACTATACCTAAGTTATCTGTTCATTCCGGAATGGTGCCGATGCACGAGGTGAACTTCGACTCAAAGAACGAGTACGGATGAACAGAACTACAAGGTTCTTCAGGATGTATTTACCAAACAAAAGATCACCAAGGTTTTTCGTTGTTTACCCCTTAATTTCTTGCATTATTACTTCTCAATTTATGCTTCTAGGGTTTCTTTAAAGCGTTGTTTGTAGAAAGAAAATGATATTTAAATAATTTTGCCTCAATAATTGGGTTTGTTGATTAATTTCTTGACTTTTGGGGGTAATTCAATGATTTTGTCTCGTGTTGGGGGTGCAGCACATAGAAGTTAACAAGCTTTGTGAAGGGAAGGCTCCATGATAATCTCAAGTAATTTCCAATCCTTTTTTTTTTTTGAAGTATGCAATTCTCTTGATTTTTTTTTCCGTTTGGGAATCACTATTAACTTTCTTGTTTATTTAACTATAACTTGTTTGGGAAAAGGGCCTTGCACATGAACTAGTGTTAACTCTTGTAATAGCTGTAGATGGTGACAATCTAAAACTTAGATCCTAGAAAATGCTTACTGAAAAATAGCAAGGAATTTTAATGCTTTTTTGGCTTATAATTAGACTATGAGTTAATTGAAGAGCATCTTCAGAGTCTAGCCCTTACTCATTCAATTGAATCCCTTCTCATCGGGGTAAGCGTCTAAGGTGATTGTGAAAACCTCTGATTTTTTCTCCTTGTTGCATTTATCATTCAAGGTTCCACTCTATTGCATAATTAGGTCAAATTTGGTGGTCGATCTATTCCATTTGGATGTTTGAAATTTAAATAGGTTAAAGATTTTTGCGAAAGGAGGCAGCCATGGCTCAATCATCACATTGAAGTAGAGGACACGAAATAGATGTGTGCAGAAACTCGTTTAAACAATAGGTAAATTTGGCTCTGTTTGATTTCCTTTTTTGGCTCTTCTGTGGGTGAGAAATCTATTTATTCACAGGTTGCACATTCACTACCCTATCCACATAGAGCCCTCAAGGTTGAATC
Organism: Rhododendron mucronatum var. ripense; assembly: GCA_019656295.1. Classification (NCBI taxonomy): domain Eukaryota; kingdom Viridiplantae; phylum Streptophyta; class Magnoliopsida; order Ericales; family Ericaceae; genus Rhododendron; species Rhododendron mucronatum. Next base: position 3,017,009 of record BPLT01000009.1, on the reverse strand, counting down.
CCCATTACTATTTAACTGTTGATACTAACAATAACAGAACTCCTTCTATATATTTCGGGAAAAGTGGAGTTCCTTATTGTATACCCTTGTTTGTTGAATTCAGGTACTCGAGGATTAAGATGGAGTTTGTGGAGAGGATCTTGTCATCAGTTATTGCAAAAGGTTTATACTCGATTGGTGGGGTTGATATCTTTCTCCTGTGTATTTAAGTTCTCTTGGATTTTTTTATATCCAATACGTAAGCATTGAAGGGGAAGTTTGTGCATGTTCATGGCCACGGAGCACCGAATTCTATTAAAAGTGTTAATGGTGCATAATAAGTCCACTATAACATACCCAGTTCCTGTGATAGTTAGATTAGTTAGATTAGCACATTAGACTATTGGGTAAGCAACTTCCATCTCCGTGTTTCAATTCATTTTCCTTTTTATCGGCAACCATAGTTGTTGCAATAGTCAGTGAAGGGATGAGATGGGCATTGTGCTGTGAACCGATCTTTTAAGAAATGTTTGTGCTTTTTGCTCTCACAAACTTACGCTTACATTTTAGTTTTCTCTGCTTTGTATCGAATGCCTGATTGTTGAATTATGTTGCTTTTTTTTTCACAGATGATCCGGCCATGCAATATGTTGTATAACTGGCAAGTTGTAACTGGTATCCGACTCTCTCATAAGTTAAATCCTAGTTGGTTATGCGCTAGTCTAAGTTGTATGGTTATGTGCTATTTCATATTCTTTGCTCTAAGTTAGGGTTAATCGATTAGAACCAGCGAATGTGGAATCCAATTAGGCGGAGGATGAATATTTACGCTGATTATTTTTGTCAACTTTGGATTTCTTTGTACGTTATTTCTCTGCTGTGAAATTATCAGTTTTGTAGCTAAAGATGTTCTTATGTTTCAAACAGGTATCATAGGAAAGAATGGATTTTGGGTAAGCAACTCTCATCTCTGTGTTTGATTAGAATCCTTTTATTGCATTTTCCCTATTTCGAGTATCTGTAGGTCAATTTCAAACATAAAGTAATGGTAACTCATTTGAGTTCATTTCTTTTTCTTTAACAAGTTGGGGATAGTGTTGAGCTTTGTATGTCATTTCAAGTATCTGTAGGTCAATTTTAAGCTTTGTTTTTTAGTGTTAGTTTTTTTTACTTTGGTCTACTGCTTTCGAGAGTTTGATTGTGCTTGTTAAATTTACTTCAGCTCTTTTCCTCTTGTGATTCTTAGGTAAGTATGTACTTGTTTTTCCGATTCAGGCTTTGGACGATGGAGATGGATTGTAACTTGTAAGCTGGGAAAGGATTTGCCAACCTTGTTTTGCAACTTCGTTTTGTTCAGATGCTGGTATTACTTGTGTCACTTGGCATGAATTCTTGTAAAAGTTTGTTACCTTTTTTGTTTAATATGTTAAGCCAAGGAGTTGGACAGCTTTTTGTACGATTTGAGTGATAAGTTCATTGAATTTTTTTCTTGTATCCTAGCATTTGCTATGGTGATCTTATTGATGAATATGTTCAAAGTTAGTTTGTGTATTATGTTGATATGTAAAGTGTGGCTGTTGGTGATCTAAATAACATTGTCAATGTTTGTTGTTGGAAACGTGGGTAGCAGCATAACATGGAGAAGGAATTTAAATTTTTTTTTAAAATAAAGGATTCTTTTGGGGCAGTTAGAAGTGCCACATAACCAAAGCTACAAACGCATTGATAAATGCCACATAAACTAAGTTATCCCGGCACTTCAAAGTTCCTCGACAGATAATTAACCATGGTTAGTACTCCTATCCAATAATCTGTTGATGCACCAAAAACTGCCTTAATATGATGGTTTACGAGGCACTTTTGCGTGCTGGGTAAAAGAACTATTGAGGCTTGTAAAAGTGCCGCATAAAGCTATTGCTGCACTGTTACAAGTGGCACTTGCATAATCTGCCCCAATAGCTAAAATGCCCCATTAGATCTCTTTTTGGGGCAGTTTTGACTGCCTCAACATCATGATTTTGTTGTAGTGCCTCCCCTCTCTGGAAGTTCTGCTCACTTTCTGGGTTTCAGCCCAACTTCAAAAGGCCATAACTTCTTCCTCCGATGTCCGTTTCATGCAAATTTTATATTGAATCGAAGGTCTTGAAGTCAGCTTTCATTTGCCACCAAAATCACCTTAAACCGATTAGTATAAAGAAAGTTATGACCATTTGATGAGTAGACGTGTATCAGTCTGTCGATGTCAGTGATTATTCCTAAGGTTGTTCTTGACCCATGTTATGATTCCTTAAATGATTAGGATATGTTTAAGTCACTCTTGGATATGATTACTTGTGTCCTAAAGACTCGTAGTTAGATCTTGGCTCTTGTCAGTCGATAGAGTATAATATTAGTGTCGTTTGGGTAGGAGATGTACCGTAAGATTGATTGGAGTATCTCGGGATATAAGGAGTAATGTGGTAAGTGTTATGGGTAGGTATGAGCCAGTCTAATGAACCGATGGGTAGTATTGTGGTTCGTATCCTTGTGCTTCGTCTTGTAGAGCTTCGTAGGTTCCTTTGACACTATTTTATAAGATTCTCGTTTAGAACCTAGGAGGTGGTATGTCGAGGAGTAAATTGTGGTTTCGGTACATAACGAGGGATATTGTGGTAAACTTAGAGGAATCGCATGATCTTAAGGTATTCTTCATTGTACAATGGGACATGTATATGACTTTGTAATGCATTGTGTGATGACGAATGAAAGAGGATGAACTTGGAAAATGTTGTTTTCTTGCATATGGATTGACGACACATATGTGTATGCGTGAATTAAGAATTTGAATAAAGGGCCCGCAACGCAAGGTGTGGTAATGCGGAAACCCAGGTAAAGAGAATTCACTGTCATGCAAGGGGTGGTAACACAGTTGAATGTCTCTCCCGAGTGAAGAGAATTCACTGTCACGCATGGGGCGGTAACACAGTTGAATGTCTCCCCCGGATGAAGAGAAATTTGATTGATTTTAGAAGTTTATGTTGAAGTTTGGATTGTTTGTTGTTTGGGATCGTGGCAGTTGAAAAAGAGAATAAATGGTTAATTCTGCCAAGGTTTTATTAAAGAAAGGAAAGTTTTTGAAATAAAGTTCTACGGTGAATGGTATGAAATGAGGAAGTGGTTTGTGGCATTCATTCGAAAAGTTATGAGATGATTGGACTATTGTTGTTATTTGTTTGGTTGATGTGAGTATTATTGCTACTTCTAGTCGACATGTTGATGGTTAGGGTATTATCCTTAAGACATCCGAAATCCCAGAGTTAAATCATCTGTTCATCTTGGTAATTCCTCTTGTATCTCATGTCTTTTTAATGAAACTTATTCTCTTTTATTGCATGTTTCTTCACATTTACATATAGCTTGAGTATAGAATTTCCTACTGGGCTAGTGTAGCTCAACAAAATCCTTCTTTTCAGCTCCTACTGCTTGGCAGTAGCTTGCATTGCATCGTATGCTCAGTGTGGAAGACATTTTTGGAAGCTAATGAAGTCTAGCTATTTAATCGTCTTTGAAAATCACCTACTTTGATTAAAGATGAATTTGTAACTAATTCATTTTGATTACTTTTGATTAAACCATTTGTAATTTAATAGCTTGTTCATAGCTGTATGAAAGTTAATTTGGGCCGTAGTGCCAAAGATGTATTTCATTAAACTTGGGAACTTCGTTTGTAAATTAAACAGGTGGGAACTCCCCTTTGGGTATTATATATCTTATGCGAGGGTCTTTATCGAAATGGTTTATTTATTTACTTGAAAATCGTGGGCGTGACATGTTGACTGCTGCTCGAATTAAATACGCGCGTGACTACAAATTCGTTGCAGTTGTTTACACTAGACTTTGCTGAACTTAGAATAAACTGTGAGCCGTTAGGCCTCGCTAGCATTTTGTTCTGTTTTTGATGCTTAAAATCTTTTAAGGCTTTATGCTCAGCTTTTGAAATTGAAATTGTAGTTTGAGATAAAATTGAAAGACGAAGGATTTCCCCCTTCAGACTCCTCCCATGCAGTTTGATCTTCGATCCTCTTCGACCTTTGATGTGTACCAAACGTCAACCATGGATCCAATTGATAGATTGTGACCGAGTCTCAAAGAGACACTGCCTACGTATCCCAAGTTAGGGAATCAGGTCAAAACGTAGTTCAGGCTAAGGTTCACTCGAGTATTTACCTCACCTTTTACGCTATAACTTTTGCCTAGAACCGCCCATTCGAGTATTCGGTCTAGTGAGCTTTCAAATATTGCCTTTACTTTTGCCTAGACCTCCTTCATAGGTTTCGGTCTAGCAGGCTGCTCTAACTTTTGCTTGGAACTGCCCACCCTTGGGGTTTTCAACCCAATGAGCTTTTCTCAGGGAAAAGTTGCTTTTGAATTGATCCATGCTGACCAAGGTATCGAATTGTTGCCGTCGAGATCGATGATGTTTGGCTACAGCCCCAGATAAAATGGCTTTTGATAGCACAGAGTCTAGAGTGCTTTAGTTGGAAATGCCTTGCTTCAGGCCAATTTTGAACGTTCTGACTTGTGCTTGGTGGAATGCTGTTCTTGCAAACTTGAACGTGGTATGTGACGCTGGACCTTCTGAGCTTCTGCTTTTTGGCTTGGCATCTAGTCGCAGGGGGATTTGATGTTCCTTTATCTCAGGATCAACGTCAGGCATGCCATTTGAGAGACCATGACAGAACATTGATGAACTCTTCGAGCTTGTCTGACCGGGCACAGTGCTCCTCTGAGGACAGTGTTGAACCACTTTGAACCATTTAGGGGTCCACCTCATCTTTCAAGTTTATTTGAAAACTACTATTTCAATTACTAGGCTGAGTATGTCTTTCGTCTTCCCTTTCGGCGAGTGAACACATTTCCTTGGGGATGTTCCCATCGAAATCTATCCCTTCATCGTCAGGGTCGACACAGTTTATTCAAAAGCCAGCAAAGTACTTAGAAGCAAGATAATGCATTCAAAAGAAAGCCCCTCGGGGTTGCCAAGTACAGCAAAAGACTCGAACAAAAGCTACAACATGGAGGGCCAAGAGGCACAACCTCCGACTCAGAGCTAGACTTAAACAACTTGACAGATACTGTGTCAGACTCAGATAAAATGCCAATGCAAACTAGACGCGGTTTAAAAATGCAATTTTTAAAAAGCTACCCATAGCGTCCACAAAAAGAGGTGGGATCCAGCGGGTGTCAGGCCCAAGCAACAGCACTTCGGCTTCCTCAGCTTCTTTGACCAAACCGACTCGGTGCTCCAATGAACAATGGACCTCAGCAGGTCAGTCTTCCCCTTTGCAAATTTCTCATCACTGTCAATCTAGGTATTGGCAATGAAGACCTCAATTGCCCAACTTACAGCCATCATGTTAATCTTTGGTTCAAACGGGATGGATACGATTGGTTTGGGTTGGCTTTCTGGGACGATATAGTGGCTAAGGTTGAATATGGTGGAGCTCAAGTTGATTTGAGTGGAGATGATAGATATCTGGCCAACCAGAGGGTTAGAGTTGTGTTGAGACAAGGAGTTGGAAATGATGTTAGCCTTTGGTGGAACTTGAACCGAGCCATTGTCAATGAGATCTTGAATCTCATGTCGAAGACGATAGCATGCGTTAGTGGGATGGCCAGGCATTTGGTAGAAGGCACAAAAGAGGTGAGGCTTGTAACCAGAAGGTAGGACTTTTGGTGGGGAAGTTGGGGTCAAGGGTTTGAGATGCCCAGACTTGACAAGTTTTTCCATCACTGCGGACAGAGATGCCTTGAAGATAGAGAAATTCGAGGCTGGGTTCGAGCCCGGTAGCTTTGGGTGTTTTGAACCTGATTGATGTCGGCTGTATGATTGGGGGAAGCAGCAGCGTTGTCCCCACTTGTAGCTGTATTGGAGTAGTTGCTGTTACCAAACAGAGTGCTACTATTTCCAGAGTAAGCCCTCAGCTTAGCTTTCTGTGAGGAGGACTCTCTCCTAGGTAGAATTCCACTTTGTAGTGCATCTTCAATGGCCAGGCCAGATTCGAAGAAGGTTTCAAAGTTTGCAGATGCTTGAACCAACACTAGGTGCTTGGCGAAGTCAGGTTGAAGATTGTGGGAAATGATGCGGAGTTGATCCCTCTCGCTCGGGCGATCAGTCATCAATGCAGTTTTGGCTCTCCACCTTTTAACAAAATCCGCAAAGGACTCATTTGCTTCCATTCTAGTGGACTCCAACTCCCAAGTAGTCATCCTGAGCTGAGAGTTGTAGTTGTGCTGTGCAACAAAGGCAGCACCAATATCCTCCCAAGTTCTTCTTTTGGAGATGTCGAGCGACAGAAACCAATGGAAGACAGGCCCAGAGAGAGTTTGAGGGAAAATGTGAAGACCCGAATTTTGACATTGCCTCAAAATTAATACATCTCCAATAATTACAAATTCTCAAGATAAATATACATGGTGGGCCAATAAACCTCCAAAATATACATATTTCTAAACAATCTCTAAAACTAATTACTCCAAATACTCCAACTCGGGTCCCTACTAACTTGCTTTGCACCTGAAAAATATAAAACGCCCGGGTAGTATATGCAATACGAGGACAATAACATGGCTAGGAATAAGAATATGCTCAATAAACGAGGATAACAAATCAAGTAGGATCATTCTGAACGCTTTTCATTTGTAGCCTCATACCCGGCTCATTTCGATAACAGGCCAAGGACCACCTAGGTCAAAACTCTATATTGGGCACATGGGCCCCATAACATACTAGACTCCCCGTGGGGCAGTCCATCGTACATCTTTCATAGCTCTACGACCTGGTGGGCTTAAACATGTACCAATCTGTTCCATGGCTTTCAGCCAAATGCTTTTTGTGTCACGATACAAGAAGTGACAATAACTGAATCGAGAAAGTTTAGACATCAAATGAGTACAAATATGAGTGAATCAAAGAACACTCTTTGCAAAGAGATTTAGCTAGGAATGCATTGCACACTACCCGGTACCTCAAATTACAACCGTGATCGACAAATATCCCTGTCTCGCCATTATGAGGACCATCCAAAAAATATAATCTCTTTGATCCGAAACATCAAGGTCTGAAGTGTATAAAAAGCCTTCAATAACTCAAGAAGAACTCCACGGCCATTTTTGCTTGACCTTAGAGAAGAAGGGGTCTGATTGTCTTAAATTCCATTGTGACTAGTGCTCTCTAATTATAAGTAAGACTAATTCATGAATGTATAAAAACACAAGCTGCCGACTCTCATTTCTTTTTATTAAATCACAAGACCCAATTATGGTACACTTGGCCACATTCCAACATGTACACCTAGCTTCCTTATTGCCACATGTCTGCCTCCAAGTTTGACACTCACAACAAGCTACTCTCACCACAACCGAATGCCCTCTTTTACTTCTTTTTTTTTATTTGTCTCAAGTAAAATTAATATTTAGGAAAATACGTGATGCTACAAAAAAGCTAAGACACGGCCTCACTTTCCACACCAAGCAACTTCATTGCAACATGGTAGCCAAAGAGATGAGTCTTAGAATCACCACTCCCATTGAACTTAACCAAGTCAGGCATCTTGAATTTATCAGGAAACCTAGCATTAGGGTACAAACAGAGACAATCCAGGCCAATTCCCCCTGCACTGATCTTCTCGGATTTTGAGATAGATTCCTCCAATTTGGCCAACTCGGCCATGAGAGCAGCTATGTCAGGGTTTCGAACATGCCTAACAATAGCGGGGTTTGGATTTGGAGCAGGCACACGAACCTCTCTAGGAATGGGCTGAACTAGGGCTGCTCAAAAAATTCGGTGAACCGTGAAACCGGTCCGGACGGAACCGATCTGTACCTTTTGGATTTTGTTTGTGGATTAATGGTCCGGACACGGATTGAAAAAATAGAAAACCGTGATTTGCGGTTCGGTCCACGGATTTTCATTACGAAACCGTGGATTAACCGAACCGGACCGTGATATATTTATTTTATATAAAATATATATATATATTTATATAATAAATTGTTAGTAATGTTAACACCTTTTTCTTCAAATTTTAGTATTTTATCTTAATAATGAGATATAGTGTAGATGTATATAAAATATATGGAGTAAATCGTAAATTTTTTTTATAAATTACGGGTAACCTAGTTGAGTTTCAGTACGTAGTTCATTTCTTTTCCAGTTCTTTTATGTTATATAATGTACTATAATAATGAGACAATCCTACACGTGTTTAGATTCTTTTGAATTTGATTTATGAAATAAGCCTTTGGTAGTTTATCTAACAAGTATTTTCAGGTGGTGTTAAACTTAATTCTGAATGTAAACTTTCTTCTCTTTTATTGTGGGATATATGCTTGAACTTTATTTTTGCTAAAATTCATGGACAAAACCGTAACCGATCCACGAGTCACGGATCGGATTAGAATCGGACCGTAGGACTTTTGGTCCGGACACGGATTTCATTTTGTAAAAACCGTGACTAGCGGTTCGGCGGTTCGGTCCCCAGATTCCTAGAAATCCGAACCGAACTGGACCTCGAGCAGCCCTAGGCTGAACAATGAGACGGCCTGCATGATTTGGATCCTCGACGAAGACAGGTCTGGCATGAACATCCTCATCGTCCTTGCCTTCCTCTTCTGGTGCTGGTGGAAGACGAGTGTTGATAATGTCATTCAAGCGAGTGATGTTAGCATCTGTCTGAGTAACCCTTTGTTGCAGAGCAGTGAGACTGTTCTGAAGGTTCATGAGCATGGTTTCCAAAGTGAGCGGTTGCGGTTGATCTGCCATGACAGGTTTTTCGATGGAGCTTGATGAAGAAGCTGAAGATGGGGAAGCCCGCGGCGTGGCTTTTTGCAATATCAATGGTGAACCCGACTGCAGGCGGCCAACAGTGAACCTGGAGAAGCCTCCATTGTGACTGACAGGGAATCTAGCCTGACAAGTCTTTGAACCGAATTCTGAAGACGTTCCCAAGTAGGTTTGGTGCTTCCTTTCGGTACTCTCTTGTTTGGTACAATGGCTTTGAACTAGACAGTAAAGTAAGTGAAAACTCAGTGACGTTCCTGCAGCAAGCTATGTACAAGAATAAAGCAATGTACACATCATTGTCGTCGGTGTCCTCCTAGACTCTACAACATTGTCGTCGGTGTCCTCCTAGACTCTACAACTATAGACGAGTCTGTCTCATGATGTTTGGACGCTGCCAAATTCCTCAGAAATCTTTTCGAGGGTCTATCCATTGAATAAATCAACTAACACTAAGAGATGTCAAAATCGTCTAATCCTTTGACTATTCCGTTCTCGAAATTTCAACTTTGAATTCGGAACAACTCAGTATTGATGACATGGCACTTTAACTTTGTATGCCGCGGTGTATAGTGACTTCGCACTTCAACCTGGGTAGTGCCAATGACACGGCATCCATAATTTGTGGTTCCTTACTTTCGGTTGAAACTTCAATTGGGCATGAGCCAAGGAGTTAAAAAGGTTTGATTTCCCAAAGTCTCACTGACCTAAGGACTTTGAAAATTGATAACATGCACCATCAAGATGCATGACTCTTCATCGGGCCTAGCATCGTCCTAATAAGCATAAGACAGACTCGAAAGAGAGACAACCTAGAAGCCACCCTAAACATGCTCCTACGCAAAATGGTATGTATGTACAATGCATGTGATAGGGAAAGCAGTAACACGTAGACAGTATATGGGGTTAGATGCAAATAATCTTACCCTGCAGGTACCTGTCCTAATTTAGAGAGTTCTAGTGCTTTATATATGCAAAGGCTGGTTTTGGCTTGTAACAGGTTCCTCGGACTAGAGCCAAGATATACCTCTCGCTGCCCGCGTAATCGCAGAGCAACAGTCAAACGGTGGAATGACTCATCATCGTCGAAGGTTGTTAGTCATTCAGGGTCCCTGGGCTCCGGTAAACCGTGCCGGATTGCCAAAACGATCCAACGAGGCTTATCCCACATCGATGCAAATGAAGATGTTAAAAAAAGTTTGATTAATGGAACAGAATCGCAAATTTGCAAATCCATTTTCAAATTTGGCTCTCTTTATTGGTCAATACTTAGAAGAAACTACACGAGAGAACAATCGGAAAAGCCCCAGTTAGGATGGCCGGACACGAGGTCCTGTTAAATCACCAATCCTTTCTTTAGCAACGCGAAGGTCACTATTTTGACAGACTTTTGTGGGATTGTTCTCAAGTGTATTAAAATCTAAGTATAGACCAATATTGATTCGATCCCAGCAGAGTCGCCACTGTGGGCATGCGTGCCCCTTGTTCTTTCCTAGGAAGGGATTCCATTCCCCTCATAAAAGAGAAAAGTGCCTGTTCGTGGGAGCGCTTTTAAGCTGGACGACAAGCGCTCGTGAAGATACAGAGTCGCCACTTGGGTTTGAAGGGCCGACACCTAAGGAACCGTATTTCGAAGCACTTGCCGCGCTGTTTGATTTTTAAAAAAAATGTTAAGGAACCAGTCCGTCATAACCACATCTGGGTAAGCCTCATCATTTAGCCCGACGGCCCGCGGCCCGCCCTTAGCCCGCCCGGCCCATCGGGCTTTTACCCGGCCCGAGCCCGAGGAACGGGCGGGCTAGCCCGGCCCGTAGTTTGTAATAGGCGGGCTCGGGCCTATGAATTTTTACTCGGCCCGCCCGTAGGCCCGGCCCGTGAGCCCGCCCGGCGGCCCGCCCGGCATACCCGTCCAAAAGCCCGCCAACGAGCCCGTCCATTAGCCCAAAATCCCAAAAAATCCTTTCTTTTTTCCCTTAGTTTAGTTTTGCCTAAGGAAATTTAGGCCCGCCCGGCTTTTGGCCCGGCGGCCCGCCAATTGGGCTAGCCCGTGGGCCGGGCTTGGGCTTCAATTAATGGTGTTGGGAAAAAATATTGCGACATGATCGGAAATCCAGAGTACAATTCCATTAACGACAAACAGATTACAGATTATGTAAGCATGGACATAAACGAAAAATACAGAAACTTGTTGCACCGAACCGAGCCCTGAATCAGTCTCCTTAAAACAGATTCACCGCCTCACCGTTGGGTGTTGGAGGTTGACCGGCGTCTGTCTCCCAGGATAGAACGGTTAGACCACGGCTAACGGAACACCATCGGAAAGCCGCCTTGGCGAACTGAATGCTGCGCCTGCCTCTCTCTCACACAAGAATGAACTCAGAGTATATTTTGGAGTGTGTTTTGAACTTGTGATCAATCCAAAACGGGACTGCCCTATTTATACACCTCTGGAAGGATTTGTAACATCCAGGAAATGAATAGGGCCTTCAATTCACGGCCTTGAATAGGGTAATTGAAACCATGAAACTGCCACAATGAATTGGGGATTGAAATCTGCCATAAACCACCTGTTTATGGGGCAATTACTTGCTGAAACTGCTGGAAATGAAAATGAATTCGTCCAGGTACAATGAACCCGGATTGGGGATCCTTCGGTTGCCTCGGTGAGCCTTTGTGTGCCCCAATTTCCATTCATTATCCTGAAAATTTCCAACAGTCCCCCACATGAATGAAATTGGCAGAGATCTGACACAGAGTACAGAGCTGACCCGGAGAGAGAGCACAACAGATAATCCCTGTATAGGATAGGTAGCTTTTGGCCTTGAACCTTCCCTTGTGAAAGCCCATCGGGTTTACTAGCTGTCCAGTGACCGTGTTGTCTTGAACTGTCCTGCCGTTGATGTAAACCGAGTCAATGAACTTCACATAGGACTTTCTCCTAACGCAGTTCAGTCCTCACTGTTGGGTTCATTTTGGCCATGACACCCCCGCCTGGTTCTGCAAGTATTTTCTCGAGAGTTTTGCGTTTCCAAATTCTCAAAGAAGCGGCCCCACTTCATACTCACATAGGTGACCTTCTTATTAAAGGAGTATCCTGCTATACCCCGCCTGGTATTCCAGCGCATAAGAGTCATTAAGAGCCATGCTCAACCTTTTCCCATTGCAGGCATCACTGTTTCAGACCATAGGAATGGGTAGGAGAGCTTGTCTCCTCAGTGATCGTTCTCTGTCACTCGCAATTAGGTTGTCCCTTTGAACCTAGATCTTGGGATCTCCAGTCAGCTAGGTTGGGTTTTCCTTCACGGTAACGTGAGCGTAGTAGGCTTAAGCCCCATTCCCACCGATGCCGACTTAACTAGCTCTCTATTTAATCCTTTGGTTAGTGGATCCGCTATGTTGTCCTTTGACTTGACATAGTCAAGAGTGACAATCCCACTAGAGAGTAGTTGTCTAATGGAATTGTGTCTTCGACGAATATGTCTAGACTTACCATTGTACATATTACTCCGTGCCCTTCCAATCGCAGCTTGACTGTCACAATGTACACAGATCGCTGGCACGGGTTTTGGCCACCTTGGAATATCTTCTACAAAATGGCGTAACCATTCTGCCTCTTCAGTTGCTTTATCAAGAGCTATAAACTCTGACTCCATCGTAGAGCGTGCGATGCATGTCTGTTTCGAAGATTTCCAAGACACTGCTGCACCACCCAGAGTAAAGACATATCCACTCGTGGATTTAGAGTCTTTTATGTCTGATATCCAGTTTGCATCGGAGTACCCTTCTAGTACCGCCGGATATCTGGTATAATGCAGTCCCAAATCACGAGTATACCTCAGATAGCGAAGTACTCGGACTATCGCCTTCCAGTGACTATACCCTGGATTACTCGTGTACCTGCTCAATCTGCTAACAGAATAAGCTATGTCAGGCCTCGTACAACTCATCAAGTACATCAAACTCCCAATTATCCGAGAATACTCTAGTTGAGCAACTCCTTCCCCCACATTCTTGGATAAATGGAGATGTACATCCACAGGAGTGTTCGCCATCTCCTTATCAGACTTGTTGAATCTCTCAAGTATTTTATCAATGTAATGAGATTGAGACAAAGCAAGTCCGTCAGATGTCCGAGTGATCTTGACACCCAGTATCACATCTGCTAGGCCCATATCCTTCATGTTGAACTTCGAATTCAACATCTTTTTGGTGGTCTTGATAACTTTATCATTGCTGCCAACAATAAGAATGTCATCAACGTAGAGACACAAAATAATGTAGCCTTCATTTGTGTCTTTGACATATACACACTTGTCACATTCGTTGATTTTGAAACCACTTGACAACATGGCACTGTCAAATTTCTCATGCCATTGTTTCGGTGCTTGCTTTAGACCATACAGAGATCTAACCAGCTTACAGACTTTCCCCTCTTGCCATGGTGCTGAAAAACCCTCAGGTTGTTCCATGTAGATCTCGTCATCTAAATCACCATTCAGGAAAGCTGTCTTGACATCCATCTGATGTATCTCAAGATTTCGCAATGCAGCAATTGCAATGATCATCCGGATGGACGTTATCCTGGAAACAGGTGAGTAAGTATCAAAGTAATCTAGGCCTTCTTTCTGTCTATAGCCTTTGATAACAAGTCTAGCTTTGTACTTATCTATTGACCCATCTGCCTTCATTTTCCTCTTGAAAATCCATTAGTAGCCCAAAGGCTTACTGCCTGGAGGAAGATCCACCAGCTCCCATGTATGGTTCTGCAGAATGGAATCAATCTCACTCTTGATAGCCTCCTTCCACAAAGGACCCTCAGGTGAGGTTACAGCTTCCTTAAAAGTCCGAGGCTCACTTTCTAACAGATACGCTTGAAAGTCTGGACCAAAAGACGTAGAAGTTCTAGCTCTTTTGCTACGTCTTGGCTCGAAAGCAACTTCTTCACCTTGGTCATGACTACTTTGACCAGTAGTCCTCAAAGTTCGCTTAGCCGAACTTGACTCTCCAATGGATCTATAAGGAAAAATGTGCTCGAAAAACGTCACATTCCTAGATTCCAAGAGAGTATTCTTGTGAATATCGGGTATGGCAGATTCATACACCAGAAACCGATATGCACTACTGCCTTCTGCATACCCGATGAACACACAGTCAACGGTTTTGGGACCAATCTTCTCCTTCTTAGGTTTTGGAATGGCCACCTTCGCGAGACACCCCCACATTCGTAAGTAATTGTAGGTAGGCTTTCTACCTTTAAACAATTCATATGGGGTTTTGTCAACTCTCTTGCGAGGGATCTTATTAAGGATATAATTAGCGGTGAGAACCGTATCCCCCCACATATTCTGAGGCAGCCCAGAACTGATTAACATAGCGTTCATCATATCCTTCAAAGTACGATTTTTGCGCTCAGCAATCCCATTTGACTGTGGCGAATAAGGCGCAGTGGTCTGGTATACAACCCCGTGTTGTGCACAGAATTCACCATAAGGTGATTCATACTCACCACCTCGATCACTTCTCAAAGCCTTGATTTTCTTGCTAAGCTGTGTCTCGACTTCGTTCTTGAAAAGAATGAATTTTTGCAAGGCTTCATCTTTGCTCTTTAGCAAGTATACATAGCAAAACTTGGTGCTATCATCGATAAACGTGATGAAGTACTTATTGCCTGCCCGTGTTTGAACGTATTTCAAATCACACACATCTGTATGGATTAGATCCAAAGGTTCAGTATTCCTTTCTATTGCTTTGAAAGATGATCTTGTCATTTTAGCCTCCACACAAGTTTCACACCTGTGTTTTTTATCAATTTGGAAAGCTGGAATATGGTCCAGGTTAATCATTCTACGCAAAGAATCATAATTAACATGACCTAGTCTACCATGCCACAAAGAGGAAGACTCAAGCACATACGCAACTGGGGTTTTTATTTTATTCTCATAGGGAATTTTAGTCATTACATTCATTTTGAACAGACCATCGGTCATATAACCTTTCCCTACATACATTCCAGCCTTAGTCAGAGTAACCCTGTCAGCCTCGAAAACCAGACGGAAGCCGTGCTTGCTCAGCAGAGAACCAGACACCAAATTCTTGCGAATATCTGGCACGAACAACACATTATTCAGAGTCAACTCTTTTCCTGAAGTCATTTTCAGGACCACTTTCCCCTGCCCCGCAACATCCGAGGTAGCTGAATTCCCCATAAACAACTTCTCACCATTAGTAGCTGGCTCGAAGGTAGTGAACAACTGCCTGTCACAACAGATATGGCGTGTAGCCCCAGTGTCTATCCACCACTCCTGCGGATTCGAACCCACCATGTTCACTTCAGAGACCATAGCTGAGAGATTAATATCAGACACTCCTGCTTCCACCTGAGCTAAGTGTGCCTGAGCGCGAGGGTTTGGTGGCTTCTTGCACTCCGAAGACCTATGCCTGAACTTGTTACAGTTAAAGCATTTACCCTGAAACTTCTCTCTCTGATTCTTGGCAACACCACCTCTCGGTCCCAGATTGACACTTCTATCTCTCTGTTTACCAGCTTGCTTGTCAGACCGCTTGTCCGTACGCTTGTCATGTTGGTTCCTCTTCATGCCTGAAGACTGACCATGCTCCACCACATTTGCCTTGGCCATATAAGAGGACTTGATACTCTTGTCCATACCCCGATTCTCCTCTTCAATACGGAGCTTGATGAAAAGAGCCTCCAAGGTCATCTCCTTATTTTTGAACATGAGATAGCTCTTGAATTCTTTCCATGCTGGGGGTAGCTTATGGATGACAGCAGCCACCTGGAATGCTTCACTCAGAACCATCCCCTCAGTCCTGATCTCATTGAGTAGGAGTTGCAACTCTTGGACTTGGACTGCCACTGACTTGGAGTCCACCATCATGTAATCAAGGAACCGGCCCACAACGAACTTTTTGGACCCGGCACCCTCGATCTTGTACTTCCTGTCCAAGGAATCCCACAATTCCTTAGCTGACTGAGCTTCACCATACACAGAATATAGCGAATCGTCCAAGGCATTCAAGATGTAGTTCTTGCACATGTAGTCATTCTCTTTCCATTTGGCCACATCAATCCGCTTCTGAGTGTCGGGATCATTTTCATCAATAACAGGTGCTTCCTCAACTAGCCACTTTGCCAAGTTCAAAGTGGTGAGATAGAACAGCATCTTTTGTTGCCATCTCTTGAAATCCACCCCAACAAACTTACTCGGCCTCTCTACGTGAGACATTGGAATAGTTGGAATCCCAGGAGTAGGAGCATGAGTTGGAATAGCACCACCGCCATTGCCATTGCCATTGCCATTGCCACTGACATTGCCAGCCTCTTTCTCTTTGCCAGTGACAGTTGTTTTCTCTTGCACAGCTGTCATGTTTTCCTGAAATTAGGAACAACCACATATAAGAGAACGAATCTTAACATCAAAATGACAAGCTATACATTTATAGATTAACAATCTATCAAATAAGCAAGGTCTAACATCCCCCACAAAAACCACGTACCCCGGGGGTCCCAGGGGGCGCGCCCCCTGGCGGGGGTCTCAGGGGGCTGTGCCCCCTGACGGGGGTCCTGGGGGCAGCGCCCCCGGGCGGGAGTCTGAGGGCAGCGCCCTCAGCGGGGATCGACCTGCCCGGTCAGGTCGCGGGGGTCCAGGGGGTCGCGCCCCCTGGCGGGGGCTCGGGGGCTGCGCGGGCGAAAGGTAAACGGTATACACAATCTGTTAATGTGCAGGACTGTGACTCTCCAACTTCCCCATACTCGAATAGACCAACTTGTGCACTGGCCATACCAAGGCAGTGTGCTATGACTAAGTGGAACACCCTTCCACTAAGATGCTCAATCCAGACACGACACAAAAGCCTTGACACGCCTTCCACTGGCTGTCCACACGGCCAGACACATAAATTGCTTCCATCAAGCATATCACAAGCACAACAGATTACGGCCAAGCAGTGTCACGGCAGAAACCGAGTAGACTGCTCCAGAGGCCCTTCCATCCATCAATCTTAGGCGTAATCGCGCACGATTAGCCAAGGCCGTAGCCAACCAGTTTACCAACAGATCCTGATCAAGTCGCGCACGACTGATCTGGCCGAAGCCTTTCTGTTCCACCGTGATTCAGTCAACCATGACTGATCTGGCCGAAGCCAAACAGGTTTTGCAAGTTTCTTATCCCGCTGGGCACACACCAAGTAATCCACTATGAAACAGATTACGCCTATGGTCTGGATAGATCGATCACATCCTGTCATGAAACTAATCTGCACAAGATTGTTAGAACCAACAGAATATGTATTCTGGAATTCCGATTGCCAAAACTTGAATCTGTTTTAAGCTTGTTGGGAAAAAATATTGCGACATGATCGGAAATCCAGAGTACAATTCCATTAACGACAAACAGATTACAGATTATGTAAGCATGGACATAAACGAAAAATACAGAAACTTGTTGCACCGAACTGAGCCCTGAATCAGTCTCCTTAAAACAGATTCACCGCCTCACCGTTGGGTGTTGGAGGTTGACCAGCGTCTGTCTCCCAGGATAGAACGGTTAGACCACGGCTAACGGAACACCACCGGAAAGCCGCCTTGGCGAACTGAATGCTGCGCCTGCCTCTTTCTCACACAAGAATGAACTCAGAGTATATTTTGGAGTGTGTTTTGAACTTGTGATCAATCCAAAACGGGACTGCCCTATTTATACACCTCTGGAAGGATTTGTAACATCCAGGAAATGAATAGGGCCTTCAATTCACGGCCTTGAATAGGGTAATTGAAACCATGAAACTGCCACAATGAATTGGGGATTGAAATCTGCCATAAACCACCTGTTTATGGGGCAATTACTTGCTGAAACTGCTGGAAATGAAAATGAATTCGTCCAGGTACAATGAACCCGGATTGGGGATCCTTCGGTTGCCTCGGTGAGCCTTTGTGTGCCCCAATTTCCATTCACTATCCTGAAAATTTCCAACAAATGGTAGGTGGCCCGGCCCGCCCGGCCCGCCAAAAAGAAAAAGCCCGGTTGGCCCGGCCCGTGGGCGGGCTAGGGCCGCGACTTGGCGGGCTGGGCCGGCCCGGCCCGGCCCGATGATGACCCTTACATCTGGGTTCGGGGAGCCAGGTTACGAGAGGGGAAGGGTTTTATGGCACCCCTCTCGCCCAATCCGGAGATCGGTCTCTACTTAGGCATTTGCGAAAG
This sequence comes from Rhododendron mucronatum var. ripense, assembly GCA_019656295.1. Lineage (NCBI taxonomy): Eukaryota > Viridiplantae > Streptophyta > Magnoliopsida > Ericales > Ericaceae > Rhododendron > Rhododendron mucronatum. The sequence continues at coordinate 2,998,994 of BPLT01000009.1, read as the reverse complement.
ATGTTTGTTTGCGATTCTGTTTGATTAATCAATTTTTAGCCATTTAGGGTGGGGGAGCAGTTAATCGGGGATTAAAACTGTAACATGTTTTCAGGATGTGATAGATAGCATGGATGAGCAGTTAGTATAGGATGAGAACAGACTGCTGTGGGAGTTTAAACAAACTGGAAGGTCCCTGTTTTGGAGTGATGTGCGCAGGAAGAAACCAGCATGCACTGAACAAGTCACTGCATGCTGTTCACTTCTGCGCGCACAACTCTAAGACACGCGCGCGCCGATGAGCTCAAACCCACAGCTCTTATTCTCAAACCCTCTGGGCTCTGGAAGGACCAGTGCACACCCAGGACAAACCAAGCAGTTCATATAACAGCATAATATACAGTTCTAAGCAATGTTAAAGGCTAAAAAGCCCTACAAATGAATAAAGCACCCCATAAACAGTGTGGGGACAGAATAACAGCCTAAATCCAAGTTACCCATGCAAGGCCACTCACTGGTCAGAGGAAGACTATCGCGCGACGGAGCCATTCTGGCGCGCGAGGGTGCGCCCTAGCGCTCTGTCGCGCGATGGAGGCAGTCTGGCGCGCGATGGTGCGCCCTGGTGCTTTGTCGCGCGATGGAGCTAGTCTGGCGCGCGATGGTGCGCCCTGACGCAACCAGACCAGTGCTTGGTTTACATATTTCTTTGTTCTGGGACAGGTCCAGAATGATCCCAGGGGTATTCCAAAACAGCAGAAATACAAATTAACTACATACTAGCAGTTTATACTAAGGAAAGCAGTAAACTGATTATTATCATGCTTGCAGAGTGATCTATATATACATAAATGCAAAACAGTAGGATACCAATCCCCACACGGTCCATTGCATGCAGCACCGGAGTGTCGTGCGAAAGAGTGGGACCATCGCGCGCTGGTTCCTACCATGATGGTTTTTGAAACCTTGCCAGCTTTTGGACCAGGACTGGTATTGATTACCAGCCTTGGCCCTGCTAGCCTCCCTCAGGGATCAGAACAGAAAACAAAACAAAGGTAAGCTATACCTTTGGTTGAGTTTGAAAGAGATTGAGCTTTGAGGTTTGAAATTGATTGAGCTGTGAAAATGGAGGAAAAAGAACAAGCTATGTTCTTTGACAATTGGGATTTGCTAAGCCTTTTGAAACTCTCTTTTTTTATTTGAAACCCTTTCAATGGAAGAAAGAGATGGGTATTTATAGGGAGAGAAAGAGGTGAATTTGATTGGAAACAAAGGAGTTCAGCCAGTCCATGAGGCGTGGCTGAGGTTGCATTGGTGGCCAATTGTCCTCCTTCAGAAAGGTTGGTGGTAGGTTGGACCGTCGCGCGACGGAGTCAGTCTGTCGCGCGATAGTGTGAGTCAGGCGCGTGATGTGCGCCCCGGCGCGGGATGGTTGCGCCCTGGCGCGCATCAGTAGGGTTTTTGGTTTTTGAAGTGGCTTAGGCTAGGTTAGGTTCAAGGGTTTTGCAAACACTCAATGCTCAAACACGCTATCATTCCCGGGGTGTTCTTGATCCGTTTCATCATCGGGAATCAAAAACCGTAAGTAAACTAAATTGGAAGCCCAGATTGGGGTGTCTGCAGGTGTGTTGAAAATGATTTTTGAAATATTGATTTGGTAAAGGAAAAAGAAAACGAGACACAGTTTACGATGAGTCGCGTAGGAGAAAACTCAGAAAATTATGGATACCAACGATAGTTTGAATAGTGAATGTGGATGTGTCATCGTTAGATGTTTTTGTTAAATATGCATGAGCTATGTGGAAAATCGTTAACTATATGATCTGTTGCTTGTAAGGTATGGGTTAGTGGGTTTGTATTATTTTATTGAGTTCTTGTAGCTCATGGTGTTACCTTTGGTGACCCTGACATATTATATTAGTGGCGACGCTGGTATAATGTGTCATACTTTGTAGATGATCAGGGTAAGCTGTACACCTTGAAGGCTTTCGGAGTCGAAGAGCTGGCAAGGGTGGAGGAGCAGGCGGAGCTGTAGTTAGGAACCTTAGTTTCCCTCCCTTGTGTAATAAAAGTACTCTTGTGAGAGTTATGATGTATTAACGAGCCAGACTCTATTTAGTTTTTCAATAAAATTGCCTAATTAACGTTCTCAAAATTCGGGGCGTTACAAGCTTGCACTTAGGCGGCATATAGAGATTACTCGATTTTTATTTCTTTATTTATACTTTGAAATATTCTCCTTTCTCGTCCCCTTCCCTCCCCAAGTTTTGAGCAAGTAGAACACAACAATGAATTTAACCTCTGAATAAAGGAAATAGAGTCTATGTACATAAAATCTTACTTTATTTCACAACAAACAATGAAAAAAAGAAAGAAGCAAATTTCTACTTACAAATGCGCCCCTCAACCGACAAAGCTAAATTTTTTACACATATCATGCACATATTTTTGTGGGACTCATACAGTTCACATAACCTAATCACATAGTTCCTGTAGCCTCGTAAATACAGTTAACATAATACAATTAGAAATTTTCTCCAAACAGATGTTTCAATTTCAAGATAAGCGCAATGAAAACTTTGATAAACTCAATTTCAATTTCGCAAACTAGTTTTCACTGAATTGAAAAAGGCTAGAACATAAATTCAATGAATATTTCAATAAATTTAAACTGGTATTCGTAAAAAAAAATAAAAAAATACAAACCAATACCGCCAGAGATGTCCAATTGCGATTTCTTTAACCATGAATATGCCGTGCTGTACTACAAAGCTGACTGTTTTCTGGCACTCCATTGGCGGTTGAGCTCACTCCGGCTTAGGGAATCAATTTGAAGCCTCATAGTTCGAGTGATTATTCAACTGTGTACAAGTTTACGGCCTTGAGTTCGCAAGCGATGTGCAATCCATGGCCGCACTGTGGCAACGATCTGATTTCGTCTTTGGCGACGAAATCTTAATTTGATTCCTTGAGGTTTCTTCAACTGTTAAGATTAGTGTTTACATCACTTATTAACGCTACATCAAATGATGACACGTGTCATGATTAGTGGTTAATTTGGCTTATATTAGCAGTTTTAGCCTTTTCTCAAAGGCAATTACACATAAGAATAATAAAATGGACTAAATTAACTAGTCGATTATTTTATAACCGTTTGTTACACGTGGCAGATGATTATAACGTGAAATCGATTACAAGAAGTTACAGAAGCAGTTAGTTAACTGCTTAATCCAGACATTTGAAGAAGGGAGCTGCTCAAATTTAAATCAAGGGAGGGAAAGTGCTCAGATTCAAATTCAAGATGAGAAGATAGTTTATAAATAGAAGAATTGAAGAAGTTTACAGGGACACCCAATCGCCCAACAACTTATCTTTTTCTCTTTTCTAGGAGTAGTTATAACTTGTAATCGTTCACTTCGACTACTAGTCGATTGTACTTCTATATATCTTGAAGATTAATGAAGTCCATTTATTATTCTTCTTTCATATTTCATCCACTTCATTGTTTGCTTCCAAATAAATCTTGAAAACGGCAAGGAACCAAACTCCACTTTTCCACACCCACATTCCAGCACTTGTTCATTCTTCTCCGTTGATTTCGATCAATCGAGAAATTTGGTAAACAATTTTGGTGCTAGGAGGGCACGTTACTAATTTGGAAGTAATGGCACCAGCAACCAAAAAGCAAAATGATTGCTCACAGGCAGAGCCTAGTAATGAAGGCCCTTTGGCAAATGAAAATCAGCCGAATCCTGAACAAAGGATTCCAGAAGATGTTCAACACAGTTGTACTCTTGCCATGTTGAATGTACCAAGCCTTACAAGGCAATTGGCATAAGGTTTTTCCAATCCCGAGGTTGAATCTGCATAGGAGTTAATCATACTAATACGTAGGGTGATTATCCCTTCACCTTTGTTATCAGTGGATGCTACTGGGGTGGTTCATGAACGTGTGAATTCAGAAAATGATTCACTCTGACAGCCTTCCCCACAGGTATACACAAATCCTACTTTTGACTTTTGTGCTCCTGCTTTAGGGGCAAATCGTTTTCCATTAGGGCCTAATACTATAGGGCCTAATACTATAAGGCCTAATGAAAATCGGCCAGTAACACCTAATGGGAGAAATGCTGAAGTAGGACAATGCAATCCAATGATAAACAATATTTTGCCCAATCACTACGGGTATCAAGGATTGAATAACAACCAATTTGGCTACATCCAGGGACATGGATATGGTCAGTATATGCCACCTATGGCAAATTACGGGCCAAATAATCAAGAACTATTAAGGGATCCTATGAACCCCATGCACATGAATAAAGCACAAATAGTGGAAGTAATCTAAGATATATATGGCCCAGGCATAAAAAGGTTGAGGAACCTATGTTTCGAGAGCCTTCCCCCTATTGGGTTGATAATGTTCCTTTACCAAGAGGTTATAAAATCCCAGAATTATCCCTCTTCAGTGGTGACGAGAATCAATCCACCATTGAACATATTGGTCGGTTTTGCCTCCAAATAGGTGAAGTGGGACTTGATGATGTGTTCAAGTTAAAATTATTTTCACAGTCGCTGACCAGAGCTGCATTTACATGGTTTATTGGTTTGCCTGCAAATTCAATACATACGTGGCAAGACATGGAAGAACAATTCCATGCTCAGTTTTATAGGCATGAACCAATAGTGTCTATTGCTGACTTGGCTAAATTAAAACAAAGGCCAACTGAAACAACAGAGCAATTCTTAACCAGGTTTAAACAATTATGAAACTAGGGCCACTGTTACGTTCTAGAAACAGAAATCGTTAGAATAGCACAATATCGTTTGGAATACAACTTTAAGAAGCAATTCAATGGATCTAACTTTAAAGATTTGTTTGAACTTTCAATGAGGGCTTCATGTAGGGAGGTATTCCTGAACAAGCCCAACTAGGGCCCGAGCAAGTGGTACGTGGGACCACGGAATAAGTAAGATAAGATAAACCGCCGTGCAAGGCAGTGAACGGCGATATAGGAACAGTGACATGTGAAGGCATAGGTCCATGTAGCCTGTTCGCTAGATAAGGACAGAAGATAAGAGAAGTCGTTGGTCCAAGTAGTTGAAAAGGACCAGTGACATGTGAAGTCACTAGACTAGATGGACTGCTCGGGCCGAACAGGGAAAGAACTCATGGTACGAGGGACCATGGTATAGGTATAGTCGCTGTGCAATACGGTGGTCGGCGATATGGACCAGTGACATGAGAAGTCATTGGTTTAGGAAGTCTGTGCAGGGCCTTCGACCAGTGAACGTGAGAACTAATCGGTCCAAGGGTTAGATAAAGAACCAGTGATACGTGAGGTCACTGGTCCAAATAGCCTGTTCAACAATGAGAAGGTCAAACAGAAGGAGAAATCTGGGGGAAACTACCTTTAGTGCAAGGAACACTCTAGAAGGGTCTAGAAACAGTGATATTCCGTTAAGGAATGAGATCTCGAGAATGTAGGATCTGGGAAAGATACCCAAACGAGAATGTGATGTTCGGCCAGTTATGGAAAAGAGTCCTAAAAGGACTAAGGTAATGAACTGATAAGGGAACGAGAATCCAAGATGTCCTGGGTTCCTATACGAGATAGGAATCCTAGGGCAAAACGAATGCTTAGATAGCAAACATCTATGAATCTATAAATACGAGGTACACCTAGAGGTATAAGGTACGCAATACGTTGCATTCATATTGTTCTTCTACTGATAATTAGGGTTTTATGGCTAGTACGTGATACTAACTCAGGCATCGGAGGGCCTTTGCTACGAGAAGCAAATGTGCGCTCACCCCTTGTCTATTTTGCAGATTAGGGTTCCGACGATGAATTAGGGTTCCAGTGAAAAGGCACGAGTAAGTCGTTGCAATCCAGTGCTGTTCTAAGCACCAATTATTTTCATCCCCCTACAATTGGCGCCGTCTATGGGAAACGAAAGAATTCCCTGTGAATAACGACCACGATGGAAGGAGATCCATTGACGTTGCTTGATCCAAAGAGCCAACTAGGTGGGGGTGGAGATAAATCTCCACCAAAGGCTCTGAGGAAGCTCGATGGCGGGGATACCAAGAAGACCACGAGCAAGGACCACCCCATGACTGTCCATGTTGACTCCAAAAATAGGGAGGGCAGGACAACCACGGAATCCACGAGATGAAGTAAGTCCCATTTGGGAGAGAGTCGGTTGCACACTCGAGGAGTGTGCACAACAACGAAAACATCCTTGATAAAAAGAGGCAGGAAATCGAGGAGTATGCTCGTTTGATCAAAAAATGTGTTGGCGGTTGTGGTGACGTGGTGTGGTGGCGTTGGGCTGTTGGTGGTGCGAAGAAGGGGAAGAAGAAATTAGGGAAAGTTGTTAGGTTTTGAGTATATAAGGGTAATTTTGGAAATTTACGGATATTGTTTGGGTTGTAGGTAGCAAATTCTCTTATAAAATCAGTGGGTTTTATTTAGCCAAGTTTGTGTATGCAGTAAATTTGCAGTTTATTTACAAACTATCGTTACATCCATGGCGGAGAGTGGAGAGAGAGAGGGAGTGAAGATTCTAGGGTTTTTTAGTGCCATTTCCTGATCGAAAACCTGTCCGTCACTCACGAAGAAAGGAGTTTTTGTTGGTGGTTCTGATCCAATGAGCAACAAGGAGGGCATGTATGGTTATCGTTTGAATTCGTTGTCATTATCCCTATCGACGACGTCGTCGAAGGCACTTCTCCTAGCGTTGTTTATGGTTTCGTTTCTCGTCGTTTCATCATCACCGGCCGCCGTTAACTCTTCAGTATCCGACGGCGGCGGCAGCTGGGGTGGTTTAGTCCAGTGGCAGATTCTCACGAAACGCAACTTCTCGTCTCAGATCCGTCTTCACCCCCATCTACTTCTCATGGTCACCGTTCCCTGTACAAATCTCTCTCTCTCTCTCTCTCTCTGCGTGTGTGTGCGCGCAATTCTTATTCTTATTTACGAAGGAAAATGATATTGTCCAAAAATTGATGCAGGCACTCCAAAATCAGTGTAATTTCAAAGCCATTTTTCTTTGTTTTTTTGGAGTGCCAGCATTAATTTTTGGAGTGCCAATATCATTTCCCTTTATGAAAATGGTAAGAGTTTTTTTTAAAAACATCCCTCCAACTATCCACCAGATTTTTACTTAGTCCTCAAACTATCAAAATGCTTTATTTAGTCCTCCAACTATTGGCTTGCGTTCTATTTAGTCCTTCCGTTAAGTTTCAAACGGAACTTAACGGCCAGGCAACGTTTTGTTAAAAAAAAAAAGTTTCCAACCACCAATTTGCAATCCTATGGAGTAGAAACGTAATTATGAGAGCTTTAGAGACAAAATTTGATTATGTCTCTTTAGAATAATATGATCAGAATAATAAGATCTTCACATCCATTCAAACGGATTAAAATTTGAGCACTTAATTTTTTCGGACGGCAACGTTTTGTTTAAAAAAAAAAGTTTTCAACCACCAATTTGCAATCCTATGGAATAGAAATGTGATTATGAGAGCCTTAGAGACAAAATTTGACTATGTCTCTTTAAATAATATGATCAGAATAATAAGATCTTCATACCTATTTAAACGGATTAAAATTTGAGCACTTAATTTTTTAAGACGGTTTATATATTAAAAAATATAGTTAAAAATTAAGTGCTCGAATTTTATCCGTTTGAATGGATGTGAAGATTTTATTATTCTGATCATATTATTCTAAAGAGACATAGTCAAATTTTGTCTCTAAGGCTCTCATAATTACATTTCTATTCCATAGGATTGCAAATTGGTGGTTGGAAATTTTTTTTTTAAACAAAACGTTGCCGTCTGAAAAAATTAAGTGCTCAAATTTTAATCCGTTTGAATGGATATGAAGATCTTATTATTCTGATCATATTATTCTAAAGAGACATAATCAAATTTTGTCTCTAAGGCTCTTATAATCACGTTTCTACTCCATAGGATTGCAAATTGGTGGTTGAAAACTTTTTTTTTTAACAAAACGTTGCCCCGCCGTTAAGTTCCGTTTGAAACTTAACGGAAGGACTAAATAGAACGCAAGCCAATAGTTGGAGGACTAAATAAAGCATTTTGATAGTTTGAGGACTAAGTAAAAATCTGGTGGATAGTTGGAGGGTTGTTTTTAAAAAAAACTCAAATGGTAATTGCGTTGATGAGTGAAGATAGGCCAAGGTGATTTGATGAAATACAATTAACTGGGCCGTCCGTGACATTTTGGGCCCAGGGTCCTTACGTACTATTACGACCAAACAAAATATCACTCTTATTGCATATACTAAGGTCCCAATCCTTTTAACAATGTAAAATTTCACTGTAATTGCATTTTTAGCGACAAAAGTAGTAATTACTCTAACATAACGGGTTTAATTTTTATACCTAATATAACAACCTATAAAATTTTGAGGCGCTTAATTCTAAGAATAATTGCGGGCCCAAGGTGCAAGCCATGCTCGCCTTCCCTAGGGACGGAGCCTGAATAGAAAGAATGCAAAACAAAAGCTATTAAGATCACCATAAATGTCAACGGTTTTTTTACGGGGAGGGAAATGCCTAAATTCACATGGATGCAGTTGTAAAAACAAAAATGTGACTTTGGGAAACTTGATAATTGACAGAGTAAATTGCAATAAATAATTCATTTAGCTGTCCCATTGATGACATAGTTGAGATAGGTTTAAATTTTGATGTAATTTCATCCATAATATGTTCAAAACCATCTTAATATCTTATAGCACCACTTAATTTAGGCTTAAAGAGGGTCTACTAGATGATTCTCTTAATCCAAATTTGCCTTGGTCGTTCATTTGGAAAATTGTCTTTCAATGCCACTGGTCACAAATGCAGAAGCTGGACGGGTCTGTTGTTGCTGAGATTAGACTGCGCATGCAAAACTTCAAGTGATTGTGGAATCTTTTCATGTAACTTGAATCTTTAAATGCAACTTAAAGTTCCATAAACTGGTTGTTGTGAAGTGCCTTGGAACAATCGTAGATGTGTATATAGAGGAATAACTGAATATTTTCAGAGAAATTGTGTGGAAGAGATCCTTGAATGTCTTTCTCTGATCTAATCTCAAAGGCATGCATTGTGCATCTCAAGCAAGATAATTACATGAATGGTACTCAATCTTCAAAGTTCTGCTAAACACGAAGCAGTATATTAGATGCTAAATGATTCGAGTTAGTAGAAGCAGGGCTACTACAAAAGCACTTATAAACAGACTTCTCATATACCTATTGACCCTTAAAATCTCACTAGGGACTCATTTTTCCTGACTCTACCAGCACATATCTCTGATAATCCAGTAACTAACTACTCAGAAAGAAGCTCATTCGAACGCGTTTTGACTTGCAATCCCTAAAAACCTCCTACCTTGTAAAATCCTAGCACTACTATCATTCTTCCCCACCCCCCCCCCCCCCCCCCCCCCCTTCTCCTTAGACCAACCATGACCTTATTATGTGCAGCAAAGTTTTCTAAAGTATACATGATAGGGTTTAGGACAACGAGAAGGCGAAAGATCCGTGCGCGCTTGTGTCTTCATGTTGCACGTGAGAGACTTGTGCATTTTGTAAGCTGGCTTCGGTTACGGATATTCCGTGTTTTACCTGTTATTTTACTGCTGAGTGTGTTTTCAGTTTTACTGTTCTGTAAAACTGCTGACTTCTGCTTTTTGTAGCAACGATGTCTCTTATCATGCATTTTGTTCTTTGCATTAGCAGGAATCCTTTTCAAATGTCTGATGGACTTTTTTTTTGTTCATTATCAGGGTCTGGTGAGTCTCGATCCCTCACGAAGGAATTATCCCAGCTTGTTGCCAATAAGCAAGAAAAGTTTGGAAACCTTATGCTGATGCTCTTATATAGAAATACGGAGAAGATGCTTGCCGATGCCATCGGGGCTACAGAGGGAGTTACAATTTTATGCTACCGCCATTCTTTGCCTTACAAGTATCAAGGGAGACTACGAGCTCTAAACATTTTGCATTCTGCTCATTTTCTTATGTTGCGTGCTCCAGAACAACTTCCCCTTGAATCTCTAGAAACGCCAGAGGACTTGAAAACATTTCTTCAGTCAACTGACAAGGCTTTACTTCTTGTGGAATTTTGCGGATGGGCGTCCTCGTTGTTGGCCAAGGGAAAGAACAATGAATCTGTCAATGCTTTTGGTAATCTTTTTTTATTTCATTGTCCTCTTCTTTTTTTTTTCTTTTTTTTGGGGTATTTGCTAATTTTTTTGCTAGTATTGTTTTTTTAGTACTAGAGTTGTTATTACTGTTATCATACGATGTAGGACAGTTGGACTGCATCATCATAATATTTAAGCCCCTTATTCTGGTTTAGTTATTCATGAATACAGATTCGTTTCATCTACAAAGAAAAGAAAAGATTATGGGGATATAAAACACATCCCTTGACCATTTGTGATATGTTGAAGCATCCTACTCAAAACCCATTGGCTGTGAGGGTAGAGGCTGCTCAAGCGCGTATGCTAGTTTTGGATGTGATAATTAACCATTGTGGGAGAAGCTCTAACATGATATAACATGACATGAACAAATCAGAAGCAGTAGCCCTTAGTTTCAATGCAATGGGAAGGATACGCTGCTAGGATGAACCAAATTACTTTTGAAATCTCTTATATACTTGTAATGGGAAACATAAAATAAAGAGCTTGAAGCATGAAATAGTTTTACCTTGTAAATCAGTCGTTTGCTTATCATTCTTACTGCCTGAAATGCAGATATGGTGACTGTGGGAACTAAGCGCATTTAATTATGAACAGTTATGATTTTTCCTGAGGCATGAGAGTAATAGAAGAAAAATCTTCCGTATAGCTGTTGCTGCCTTAAATAACAAAATAGTATCAAGTCTCCGAAAGAGCCTTCTTTTTTGACTGTTGCTGCCAAGAAAGAAATAGTGTTGCCTCAAAGAAAATGTGTTGCTTGTAATTGTTGCTGGGCAATAGAGGCAGAAGTGGGGACAAAATGAGCTATTTTTTTTTTTATAACTCAGGTGTTCGGGCCAGCTTACGTGCACCTCGACTAATCCTGGGGGACAATCCCACGGCCCACTTGTGGGGGTCCCAATAAAAGCTAGAGCAAAGCTCTGTATGTACTGGCCCCAAAGGAGTTGATAGCGCCTAAGAGGTTCCAAACATGAGACCTTAGGACTAGGAGGGAGCAAACTCCTAAGTCTCAGGCCTTGACCAGTAGGCTAACCCCTTGGGGTTGACCCCATGAGCTATTTGCATCCAAGTTTTTTGCTTTTTGACAAGTATACTTGCATATAATTATCTTGGGGAAATAATATTCACAATACACATTCTCTGTGTGTGTGTGTGTGTCTTGTCTTTTAGCCTCTCTCACAAGAGAAGTGTGACTGCCAAGAGGCTAAAAGTGGAGAATAATGTCATTGCGCTTTGTTCAAGAATAAAGTGGTTAGGGAATTTTTTTGAAGCTCCACGGCTGAACTTATTAATTTTACCTGTTTCTGTCATAAAGAAAGTAGGATAATGTGATACGCAGAGTTGATTGTCTGGTATAGTTCATAGTTCGTGCTTTATATGTACATAGGAGGCACTAATAAACTGCAGCATTTGGATTCCATTCCACCACATGGGTGGTGTGTGTTTCGTAGTTGTAGGAAACATGCTTACGTGTAACACTAAGTAACAATTGTCATATTATATTATTATTATAATCCAACAGATGCTAATGGTTATAGAAAGTTTCAATAGAAAATCTCTGGACTAAATTAGACGGTCTCCGATGTATCTGGTATTTCCTCACCCCGAATTCGCATTTATTTTTGCTTCACTTTTTGTATTCTCATGTGACCTGTCCTTAATGGTTGTTGACGATCACTTTGTGTTGCAGGTGGTCCCTTTGGAGCGGATTTCAGTGGAGAGACTAATAGATCACTTGCTGCCAAAGGAAAGAAAAACCAGAAGGTGGATGGTAGTAGCTTCTTGCATAGAGATATAAAAGATCCTTTTTAAGTTAAATGTTTCCCAAAGAAAACGTGGCAGGAATGATCTTTATTTTGCATTTCTTGGGAACAGGGGTTGGAAAATGAGAAGCTGACTTGTGGTGTTCAAAATCAGTTCAGTGGAATACCTTCTGCCGGGGAATTTAGCTCTGTAAGTGACAGTGACTCTATTGGGGCAAAAAATATAACCCCCCATGATGGCATGTCTTGCAGTTTTGCTGAGTTCCTGCGGTTTGACACTTTCTTCTCAAACTTCACGCCTATTGCTAGAGAGTTCTTCTTGCCTCCTGAAAGGCTGAGATTTGGTCTAGTTCCTGAGAGGTCCTTGCTTTCATCTTTGGGTGTTGAAGATTGTGGTTCGTGGTTGTCATCTTTGGATGTGGGACAATCTGATTCATGGTTGATGATACTTCATTTCGCTGGCTGTCCCAGTTGTTCAAAGGTTTTCAGAGAAGGGGATGATCTCCGACATGCTCTACTGAGGCAAAATTCACTTGTTAGAGAGGTAAGCTTAGTTATGGTTTTATCATTTTGTGTTCATCCTGTTTCTCTATGAGTTGGAGCAAGTCATGATGCTTATCCCAATTTTGGTATGACGTTGCAGAAATTTGGTGTACGATTGACATGGTTAAATTGTTGACTATGCTTCACATGACTCGTGAAACATAGTACGCACAATGAGATCCAACATTTGGCTACTTGAGTGAACTTTGTATTGATTGAGGCTTATTTTTTGTTTCCTGCTCGGGATTATGTATTGTTTCAGTGATTGGATTAGACCACTATTTATTGACATGTGATTGCGTGTGTAGACTCTTGCAGTTTGTCTGTACCAGTGTAGTTGCCTTGTAGACTGCAAGATTTGTTGCCTGAAGTCGTGAATCCTTGTCTTACATCCTAGACTTTCTATTGCCAGTTGCATTGCCTGGCATGGTCAAGTTGTTCATTTTAGCTATATTTTGCTGGTTTCTCAGCAAGCTCTAGAACTAGTCGCACATAGCGTGTTACAGTTGTGGTTTGACCGTTCATTTAACATAATTGTCGTCCTTCTATTTCGACCTCTTATTTCTCTTATTTATGTATAGCATTCACCGAAAAGCTTTTCATTTGGAATAGAAAGAAGAATAATGCTTCCTATCACGGGACACAAAATAAGACCACTTAGATCAAAATAGCTTTTGCAGAAATGTTCTATCATAGAGTATAATGGAATATAGGATAGAAGGGTGCCTAATTCCAATACAATAGGGGTCTATCAGTGCAAGTCAGCTGAACATTGTGATTGATGAGTGGATAGGCGGGTTAGGTGCACCTCTCGCCCTATGGGAAGTAGTGAGGCTAGTCTTTTCCTCCCCCCAACCCCCACAAATGAAGAAGTAGTGGGCCCCTTCCCCGCGTCTGCGGCTTTATTTAGGTTCTTTCTATTTTTGGATTACCGATGGGGAATCTTTATAAAAAAATCTCTGTCAAAACACACTTTGTTGATTTCAATCCTGCAGAACTACAAATGCACTTGTTTTACCGGTGTTGCTTTTATGTTTGTTTGGGCATTTATACTCATTTTGTTTGTTGTATGGACCCCCATATGCACTTGGATAATTGTATATTAGCTTAAGATTACAGTCCACAGATATCCGGACCCAGGGCATGTGCATCAAACGTACCTCTCTTTGAGTTCTCATTTGACTTTATGATATAATTGGTGCCCATTTGCCTTCCTGTTTTAGGTAAAAAAATTTAAATCTTTTTTAAATATTCCAGCTTCCAGTTGTGCTAAAAGGTTTAACAACCTGTGAAGCTCCACTTTCATCAGTTCGTTATCCTGAAACTCTTCAACCAGAAGGAGTGGGCCCGGGGCCTCTTACGTTCATATATCCTGGCATATAACTTGCTATTGTTGCTTCCACCCAGTTTCTTGTATGTTTCCATTTCTTTAGCCTGTGTTTCGTCATGATACCAGTCTTGTGCTAATATTTTGAATTGTTTTCTGATATTGTAGCTAGGTGGTGCTGGGCATGATCCTGAGCCTGTATTGCCTGCACATGAGCCTTCAATCCTTCTTTTTGTTGATAGATCATCTGATTTAAGTGAAACTAGAAGAAAGAGCAAGGAGGCTATTGACGCATTTAGAAATTTTGCATTGCACTATGAGCCATCGTATGGCAAGGGCCAACAAAACAATAACTTGTTTGGCACTTATCAAGTATCAAGAAGCATGCCTGTGCATCAAAGTTTGAAGCTGTCTCCAAAATTGGAAAATTTTGGACTAGATGAGATGTCTATCATGATTGTCAATGAGGGAAACCATGTTACTTTGGACAAAAACGATCCCAGTTTACAAGGTAATTCTTTGCATGACGTCTTGGCATACGTACTTAAGAACAAGAATGGGGTAAAATTGAGCTCACTTGCCAAAAAAGTAGGTTTCGAACTTTTATCCGAGGATTTTGACATTAAGGTACAAGAAGCTAAACGAACAAAGACGGGAGTTCTTCAGTCTGATGAGGTTTCGCTAAATCCCAAAAACGGCCTTCATGAAGCCAGTGTTGATTTGCCCAAGGATCAGATACCAGATACGCCTAGCACATCTACTATGGAGCGTGAGGAGCAATTTAAACCTGATCATTATCTTGGTAGTGCTGAGGATGAGATTGTGGATCAGAAAGCCCTTTCGGAGATAACTAATTTGAGAGAACAGAAGCTTCACCATAAACACTTTACTGGTTCCTTTATCTTTTCCGATAGTGGATATCAGTTACTTGAAGCTTTAACTGCAGGTTCAAAGATTCCTTCAGTGGTTATAGTTGATCCCATTTCGCAGAAACATTATGTCTTACCTGAACAAACAGTTTTCACCTACACTTCGTTATCTCATTTTCTTGATGGGTTTCTCAATGGAAGTCTTCATCCATATAAAAGATCCGAATCTGTTGTCCCAAGCCCTAGGGAGGGTCCATCTCCTCCATTTGTAAATCTGGATTTTCACGAGGTGGACTCTATTCCCCGGGTTACCACGAGTATTTTTTCTGAGTTGGTTAATGAATTTAAGAAATCAGATATTTCTAATGTTGGCCATGTGTCGAAGAAGGATGTGTTGGTCCTCTTTAGCAACAGTTGGTGTGGGTTTTGCCAGAGAATGGAACTTATTGTTCGTGAAGTATATAGGGCTTTCAAGCACCATGCTTCCCTGCTGAATAATGGACCTAGAAACAAGGGATCTGTGTTAGCTGGTAAGTCGAATTTATTATGGTTCATTTGCTTTCCCAGCGAAGGAGTCTATTTCTGTTTCATCATCTATTCTAATATATAAAGGGAGAGCACCAGTTTGGTGTCTCCTTGTCATGTATTTTCCTTTCCCATAAATAGTTAAATACCCTCCTAAGAGAAAAAAATGTAATACAATTGTGAGGATATATTGGACATCTTAACACAAAAAAATCACCTAAAAACAGTTATATCACCCCACTACGTGCACAATTTTCTCTGCTTTCCTCCCCAATTTCTACCAGAAGTTTCCCCCCACTACGTCTCCTCTCCAATTCCACCGAATACCTTTCTCTTTTTTTGGAACAGGAATACCTTTCTCTTTCTCTATTCTTCAACCTTTGCCCCACGACATTTACCTTAATACTCCACTTTCATACCTGCAAAATCTGTGAACTCTTTTACTCAGGTACAAAACAGTTCACTTTTGGTACTTCTTTTACTTTATTTGATTCACGTCAATTGGTCTAATCTAATTCTATTGGGTGTCGGTGATTCCACTACTAATTCACCTCCCACTGCCATCAAAACCGTCTAATTTGGCGTACAAACCACAGGTTGCAAAGGTTCTTTAGTTTTCTACTTTATATATGATGTCATTGCTTCTTATATTTCAGTTTACTACATTAGGAACACTGCCCACGGAATTTCACATTTCTTGGTTCGTCTACAATTCTTTTATTCTGCTATTCCGTGTCTACTTTATCTTTTTATTTCCTTATTAATTTTTCCCCTTCTTTATGGGTAATTGAAGTATAGAAGTTGGGATGAAAAAAAACCCTGAAATCTCTTTAAGTGCCCTCATTATCGAATCGATCAATTGAAAAATACATGAAATTTCTTCAACCTGCTTTAATTTCAAACTAGAGGCCGGGAAGTCGAATTTTGTTTATGAAAATTTGATCAAGCATCAAATGGGAAGCTATTGTGCAAATTTTTACAAAATCTGACTTGCACACGCATCGCGTGTGTCTCGGCGTCTAGTTGTAATAATTCATCCCCAAAGCACCAAGAAACTATTAGACTGGATTTTGGTGAAGTCAAAGCTTGATTAAAAAGCTAGGGCCTTTGTCTATTGTTGCATAGTGAATTGGTGGGTGTTTCCCATCATTGTTTTTTGTAGCGCATGCACCTCTCCACTGAAAAATGCCAGTTGCTTCCTGCATGGTAGTCGTCACAGCTCTGAATCTTGGTTTTGGCATAACAGGAGACAAGTCCAAGGACATTCTTGTAGTTAGTAGAATGAAAGTTGAAGATCCACTATAATGAATGTTAATCTTCAAATTTTACTCAAAATAGAGTTGTAAAGAAGATGAACCAAATTGTTGATATTACGATGTTCTTTAATCAATTATGAAGATGTATTGAAGCAATATTGGATATGCAATGGCCAATAAGTGAATGACTCCTCATTTTGCTTCTGGTTTTCGCACAATAACTGATATCTTGTTCGGAGCTGTTCGGAGCCGTTAGGGAACATGGAATAACCTTAGAATGAAATTAGAAATATTTGGTTCTCACGTCAGGCTTATTGTTGGAGAGTTTCTTATTTTTTTCTGAGATTTCCTTTTCAGAGGAAGAATTTTCCATTTCAAATGAGTGTGGAGGTGAAAAGAAAACATACAAATTCAAATATAGCACCTTTTGCGCTGAGAGTATGATTTAAATCAGTTAGAGTTGATTGTGGGTGATGGAGTCCAGGATGGTTGGAAATGGAGTAATCTAGGAAGATGACAGGTACTAAGACGGCGAGAGACTACCAGAGGTGGAATGGGAGAGAGATGAGGAGCCTTGAAGTAGAGAGCATAACAGTGGCTAGATGAGCTTTATTTTTGCATATTTTCTATGAAGGTGGAGACCTCATAGGGATGGGAAGATCATGCTTAGAGTTGTGCTAATTAGATTTGAGATGGCTTAGAAGTTACAAGGTATCACATGTCTTGGTCAGAAGCCTCTCACATCTCTAAGCCTAGTTATACTCCCTCCGTCCCCATTTTTTGGCCGTGCCAAAAATATGTCCCTTTTCAAAACTAGATGGGCGTTAGTGAATGAATTTCCATTTTTACCCTTCCATTTTCAAATTCGTACTAACAAAAACAATTTAAGACAATTTGAAAGAACTTTGTAATGATTGAAGGGTAACATGGAAAAATCAAAGGATGAAAAATGCAATGATTGTGTTCCCTTATTAAGTGTCTAGCTAGCTTACGCACTCCTCAACTAATCCTGGGGGACCAATCCCACCGTCCACTAGCAAGGGGCTCAATAAAATCCAGAGCAAAGCTCTGTATGGACCGGCCCCGTAGGAGTTGATAACACCTAAGAAGTTTCGAGCCTCAGACGGAGCTATTTACATACAAAGAAGTTAGACTGGTAGCCAGCCTTTTGGGATAACTTGGTGAAGATTGTTAGATGGGAGGAAAAATTGAATGTCGTTGTATTACCTGCATAATCATTTGTATAGAATTAGAGAGCAAGCTAATTAGCCAAATGTCTAAATAACATGCCTAGCTAAAATACGTTGCGCATTTCAGAAAACTGCACCTTAGTATCTTCGTAATTTGTGCTTTCTAGTTCACCCATCCGATGAGTAAAGTTTGCAAAAAATGACACATAAACCTACTCTTGAGGAACTGGAGTGATTAACTTTGAGGTTAATTTTCTTTCTAAAGTTTCTTTGTGCATGTGTTTTAGTTGGACATTCCTATGGCTTCCATCTTGCATATTTGTACCCTTCTGCGCACATCCCCCCCCCCCAAGCTATTAGAGGACCATCCATACGTCCTCAGCTCCCTTACACCTCCGCACTGATGGTGACTCTGCCCAACACCCTAAGCCGGGAGCAGGGCCTAGGTACCTTACTCGGGTCCTAAGGAGGAATGTGGCTTGGAGGCTAGAGTAAAGGGATTGTCAAGGCTCACCTCCGAGGTGAGCTCCAACTTGACCGGTCCTAGAGAGAGAGGGGTTCGCCAACGTCACCCTACGTATGAAGATCCTGCATATCCTGGCTGACAAGCTGATACATAGGAGCCTGTATCATACCTACCATCTGGCAATACACAGGCCTCCATATATCACCCAACTGTATCTAAGAGTCCTTTGTACGGAACTCCAGTTCTGACCATAACACCCAAAGGGGAACCTGTACTCTGCTGAGCATTAATGAGGAGAGGCACGCTTTCCTTCGCCTCCAAGGCTCCCAGACTCCTATAGAAAGAGGAGTTATTCCCTATTAAAGACAAGCATTCAATACACACCTAACAGACCTACTCTCCACTGCCATCCCTCTCCCTCTTAAGGCTCTGCCTTGAGCTCTCTCCTCCTCCACTTTTGGCGGTCCTGAGTCATTATAGCAACCACCATATTCCCAGAGGGTAACCTTAGGTACTCTTCCCACTTCTCATACCCACAGTAAGAAAGCCTTCCCATCATTTCAAAGCTTCGTAAGGCTCTCTTAGTCTCCCAATGATAAAATGATGCAAAAAATGTTTGGAAGAAGTACAGCATTTTTGCACTCTGATATGTGGTTCCATATTTTGCAGATGACTTGAAAGAATCGAAGCTACCACTAATTTACTTCATGGATTGCACAGTGAACGAATGCAGTTCAATCTTAAGATCAGCAACTCAGGTGCAATTTCTGGAATCTACACCTATCTTCTGCACATAGATTATTCCCCCTTTTTTTCCTCTTTACTTTCCTTTAATTTCACTGTTTTTCCTTTGTGTTCTTGAAATATGCAGAGGGAACTTTATCCTTCTCTGCTGTTGTTTCCAGCGGAAAGTAAGAATGCTGTCCCTTATGAAGGAGATGCGGCAGTATCAGATATTATCAAGTTTATTATCGATCGGGGAAATAATCCTTCTACTATTGTCAAGGAGAAAGGTGTGTTTTTCTTGAATTACTAATTTCCTTGGTTGTGTGGACTTTGTCCTCCTTTTCCTTTTCAAATTGACTTTATTGTGTGTCTCTACACGGCATGGCTCATTAGAACCTCTTTAGCCTTCATCAGGTCACTAGGGTATTGGGTCCTTTCAGTTGTGCACCAGATAGCTTTGCAATACTGAAGTCGCTGTGCTTTTTCTTGGCCCTTTTTTTGATGCATTTTTATTTCATAGAAACTTTTGTGCAAAGGAAAGTGGTTAGGCATTTGCTGTCCCTTTGTTCATATTGCTTGCTTTACTACTTGTCTTTACGGAGTATTTATTTATTGTAGGCCTATGTTGTGGTTTGTGGCAAGTGCATTGCTTGCTTTTCCTCTGTATATGGGTTGCACCCCTTTTTGGTGCTCTTCTCATATTGTGAGTTTATTAAAGAATTGGGATGTCTTTAATACGCTGGGATCATACCACTCAGTCAACATGTTTCTACACCTAGTTTGGGATTCCAGATCATCATTCTGAGCCACTTCATATTCGTTCTGCTATTTGCATTGTAATTCTGTAACTTAACATTTGGCCTTTCCATTATTTGTACTTTGTTTTTATCATATTTGGTTTGTTATTGGTTTTCGATTGCTTTAGATTTAAGCTCCGTTAGTTTGGCCATAAAATGTTTCCCTATAAAATATTTTACCTATTTTTTGGTCTTTGGTTGTACAAATCATAGGTATTTTTTTCCCGCAAAACACTTTTTGGCTATTGAGGGAAATACACTAACGGTGGAAACTCCCGTGTAAGTCATTTTACAGTGCTCACAGCTATCTCCCTTCCCGCAACCAAATGGAGTACTACCAATTCAATGATTTGGTCCTTCTCTCTCCTCTCCAAACTTGAAATCAATTTCAATACATAGTTACATACATCTCCTATTTTTTCATCTCTCTCACACACACACACACACACACACATGTAAACATAGCTGCCACCAATTGTTCCTGGGACCACATCCATCCAAAAAGCTTTTCTCTCTTTCGAAGAATTGTTTAAGGATTTTGGATCTATTGTGAAATTGGATTCAAAGACGGGATCAGATTGAAGGAAATTGAATGATAATGAATGTTGGAGAAAAGTTTTGTTGCCAATAATATTTTCCTATTACCAACCAAACGGCGAAAAACAAAAACGGAAAATTTCTTTTTACTGAGATCATTTAACGTTAAAAATATCTTTTACCTGGAAATATTTTATGTCAAAATAAACGGAGCCTTAATTTGGTAAATTTAATGACCGATACTTTTGGTTTTCCAACATTCCACTTGCCTAAAATGTCTGGTAGAAAGGTGTTTTCTTGCTGAGGTGAGTGGGACTCCTTAAATAACTCCTCTTTTAGAAGGGTTGTTATTGAAGGGACTCAAGGGAGTAAGTGTTGGATACTAAAGTATAACAGAGAATTCTGGATAGTGGTCATATACTGTCTGACTGTCATAAACGATGATTACTCTGTGAGGGTAGAGGCTGATCAAGCTCATTTACTAGTTGTGGATGTGAAAATTAACCAATGTAGGAGAAGCTCTAACACGATATAACATGCCAGGAAGTAATCAGAAGAGGTGGCCCTTTGTTTGTATGCTATAGGAAGGAGACATGATGCACGGATGAACCAAAATTGCAGCTGAAGTCTCTTATATACTTGTAATGCGAAACATAAAAAAAGAGCTTGAAGCATGAAATAGTTTTACCTTGTAAATTAGTCTTCGACTCTTTAGTACATAATGTAAGGACTAAGGACTACTAGCGAATTCGGGTGAACGTGACGTAATATTGCCTCAATTGACAACAACAACTAAACATTAATTACTAGATCCTGATGAACGAATCAAATTTAAATCCATCAAATCAAATTCTCCATCAACTTTAACGTGCAAAATGAAAATGAACCACCAAAATGTGTTAGATCTTTTGAATATTTAGCTGCAAAGAGTATTCCCAAAAAGATAGAGACTAAAGGCAGACAAGGAAAAAGTGATGAACGTGTATTTTTCGCTCCCTCGCTCCCTTGACATTGAGGTTGCTTTCTTTTTTGTTGTACACTATTTATGTCCATGCATAATTTTCAGTACCCGAAAAGCAATCAAGCCCCCGAATGTGATCTTATGCCTTGATAACTACATAATACACAAAGGAAGTCAAATAGGAGATGGTTAGGCCCCAATAGTTGGCCCAGATTTCAGCTTCCAAACTTGAGGTGCATGTGAACTTTCCACAGTAACCGAGGAGCCATCTGCCTTCTTCAGGTCTTCTGTTTTGAAAACACCACCAAAACCTCCTTTTCCTTTACTTTCATACCAGCTGCCATCCGTGTTTGCTTCAGAGTTCCTGCACCAGGAGGATACCATTTAACTAAAATAGGAGAAGTAGCAAGAGGATTTGGGGGGAGGGGGAATTTAAATGCATCAACACATTTAGATTCGTAAGACTCAATTTTTCTACAACTTTCTGGAACATTTGAATCAATTTTATCAAAAAAATTCCTATTTCTATCTTTCCAAATCTTCCATAAGGTAATTGGAAAGAGAATACACCAAAGAAATACACTTTGGTACTTTCCTATGCATCCAAGTTGTGAGTGGGGTATTCAAGTCACTCCTATAGAATTGCTCACCACATTCCTCTGCACCTGTATCAATATAAGTTGAAGTATGCATTTTTAGATTATGGTAAAGTCCAAATGCAGATTAAATGTAAACCAAACAATACCACTTAATAAATGTAATCCAAGTAAACCAAGACTATTGTGCCTATGAATCAAAAGAAAGATACAAAGAGGCGAGTCCAAATATCTCAAAAGAATTGATGACAAGGACTGAAGGAAACCATACCGTGAAGCACAATAGGAGGTACTCATAAAAAGTTTGTTCAAACCCCAATTGATGAAAACAAAAGTTGAAAACTAATAAAACATTCCATTCTAAAATCAACTTACCCAGAACGATAAATTTTTTTCAATCAGAGTACCTTATCAAACCAGTTAAGTAGTTACTACCAACTTCAACTAATAAAAAAAAAGTGTCTAGCTCATTGTTAATGATGACGCGATACTTCATTGGTAGAAAACACACGCCTGCCTCGTGTATTTATGCAATACCTCCAACTCATTGAGCAAAGTACGCCATGACCCACCGCCCTTCGTGCCTACTACTTTTTAAAAGCTAGACATTAGCATGCTAAAAATAGATTGCTGATATGTGTTGGTTTATATAGAAACCAAAATAAAAGTAGATTGCTACTTTTTGATAGCTAGACATTTAATCCGTGTCTACATTTTTTTTAGAAATTTGTGTCCGTGTGCATGTTACATAGCAATGAATGCTACAATCAAAACTGAGCTACTCTCACAGCCACCTGTGTCGGAATTTCAGAAGTCGTAAAAGGAAAATGAAGTCTGAAACTAGATCATAGAAATGGTGCATCAAGTATACCATTTATTTCTCACTTTTCCCCCTCCTTTTTCTGCTTGAAACATTCAGTTCATTGTACATAAGTAACATAATTACGATCAAATGAAGGGGAAAACATTAAGTTGATCTCTGGTTATTTGGCATGTTCATAACTAATGAGTAATGACATAGTACCTCTTGAGCCACCAATCATCTAACCTCTTTGTCCTTAAATCGTCCAACAAATTCATTATGTTAAACAAAGTAGCAACTTACTGTGGAATGCAAGCAAGGAAGAAAACATATTATAAAACCCAAAGCCTCACAACGGAAAGAGAGGGCAATTCCATCAAAGGAAAAAAGGAAACAAAGCAATACAGACGAATATATCTCATATAGAACATTAGAACTCTAAAATGTTGTTAACCTTGTTGAATAGAGCAATTAAAAAGTATGATAGCCAGAAAAAGATGATACTGAGTCACGTCAACAAATGCGTGTGGTTAGAGTTGAGGTATGTATTAAACCTAGACTTGCACAACCGTCCCATACTGATAAAATGGGTGTAGAGGTCAATCCATTGTAATACACAAATGCAAAAAGAGATTAAGAGAATTAAAAAGATGCAAAAGCATAGAAGTCAATTATCTTAATAAACAGCCTCTGCATTTAAGAAACAAATCTCATGTTCACGCTAAAATAAACACACCCGTATAGCTAAGGATGAAAACTCCAACTCCAAGTAACAAACCAAACCCAAGATAGGATCAATACTCTTAAAAAAGAAACCCAAAAATTAAGTATCTTTGAGTACATTAGGAACCCAAACTTAACAAAACTACGGCAAAGAAGATTTTTTTTATCAGATACAATAACTTTACACCCTTGATTCGTGCTTGCCTTTCCAAAATTGAAGCATGCTTCGACTGATCTTTAAGGACTACAAAAAAAAAAAAAAAATTAGTAACACTTATGTTGACTCAAAGCCATAGTATGTCAACATTAACAACCAAAGGCATACTAATACCATAACAAAAAAAAAAAAAAAAAAAAAAGAGAGCAACTTACCTAAAGGGATCTCTGATCATACCACCACAATTCCATAAAACAATAGGAGCTTTGCAGGAAAGATCTGTGGTGGAACGCCGATCATTCACCAAAAGCACTTATACTCTTTCCATGTTACACCTACATTTGTAGATATCTTGATTGTTGAGAGTGCTAGAAAACATGAACCTCTTGCAACTCTAGAATAATTACTCCAGAATAATTATCATGCAGGGGGAAAACACCTATCAACATATCTACAAATCAACAACCCAGCTCAAGACAAAAGCTAAAGGTGAGGGAGATGCCTACTTGTCTTGAGGTGATTCACTTAACCGGTCTAAGATTCACTAACCCAGATCAGTTAAAAAAAAGGAGAAAATGAATTAAAAATATAGATTATAGCAAGAATTGAATTTAAGCTGAAACATTTTTTTCCCTTACCTGTCTTTGTATCCCCTCAGATTGAATTTTGGTTCTCGGCTCGTGTGGAAGTTTGAAGCTTGCAATCTTTTTGAAAGAGGGAAAAAACAAAGTAGCTCTTTTCAATAACTAGAATGCACAGGTCTATTATATTCAAAATAACATTAACCTCTAAACTTCAACCCTCAAGATCAAATTCCATGCTCTGTAGTTTCCGGGCATTGTAAAACACATAAACATATTACCAATAAACTAATTACAAAGATTTGGCCATTACGAATTATTGGGAACTAGACCAACTGTTCTTTTGCTCCGAAAATTGCAAAAAGATAATATTAGAGTTATCTATCAAAATTGACTTAGACTTATCTGTTGGCTGTATATATTTGAATTAGGAAGGAAAATAATTTAGGTAGCTATTTGCCAGACCCCCGGTTACCCAGGTCTATGTTCGTCGCCCTCCGGCTACTGCTCCAGTGGATTCTCCTCATTCTCCCCCACCGCCTCCTCCGCCGTCTACATATCCACCTTCAGTTTCTTCTTTTGACCTACCCATTGTAGTGCGAAAGGGTACACGTACTTGTACATCTCATCCTATTTCTGACTTTGTTTCGTATAATCGTTTATCCTCCTCGTTTCAAGCTTTTTCTGTATCACTCTCTTCTGTTAGTATTCTCAAGTCTTATCAGGAAGCTCTTTCTCATCCTGGTTGGCATTCGGCAATGCAAGAAGAGATGCGTGCACTGGATTTTTATCATACTTGGGATTTGGTTCCCCAGCCTTCAGGGGCTCATGTTGTTAGTTGCCGATGGGTTTTTACTGTCAAACATAATCCCGATGGCACCGTTGATCGTTTTAAAGCTCGCCTCCTGGCCAAAGGTTATACTCAGACCTATGGCATTGATTATACCGAGACATTCTCTCCAGAGGCCAAACTCAACTCTATTCGTGTTATTATATCTCTCGCTGCTAATCATGATTGGCCGCTTCATCAACTGAATGTCAAGAATGCGTTTTTGCATGGGGATTTTGTCTGAGACTGTTTATACGGCTCAATCGCCCAGGTTTGAGTCCAAGGGGGAGGGTGTATGTCAACTTCGTAAATCTATATTTGGCCTCAAACAGTCTCCCCGTGCTTGGTTTGATAAGTTCACAATTCTGTTGTTGCTCATGGCATGATTCGAAGTAAGGCTGATCACTCTGTGTTCTTTAAAAGGACCGATCGTGGGATTGTAATTCTGGTTGTTTATGTGGATGATATTGTCATCACTGGCAGTGTTCAAAACTTGATTCGTCACCTCTGCTCTAGTTTTCTTACTAAAGATGTGGGCAAGCTTCGGTACTTTCTTGGTATTGAGGTTGCTTGATCCGAAGCAGGCATCAGTTTGTCTCAAAGGAAGTACACTCTTGATCTTTTGAGAGATACAGGTTGTCTTGGTTCCAACCCCGTCGCCACTCCTATGGATAGTAATTTAAAGTTACTTGCTAATGATGGTGAGTTGATTGATGATCCTGAAGCTTATCGGAGACTTATATGTAGACTTATCTACCTTACTATTACTCGACTTGATATTTCCTATGCAGTCTGTGTGATTAGTCAATTCATGACTCGTCCTCGTGTTCCTCATATGAGGCAGCCATTCGTATCCTGAAGTATCTTAAAAATACTCCAGGACGTGGACTTCTTTATCGATCATTTGGTTATCTTTGCATTGAGGGATATACCGATGCTGATTGGGTAGGATCTCCTGCAAACCGTTGATCCACCACCGGCTTTTGTACTTTTATTGGTGGTAATCTCGTTACTTGGAAAAGTAAAAAGCAGTCAGTTGTTGCTCGTTCTAGTGCTGAGGTTGAGTATCGAGCTATGGGGCAAACAATATGTGAACTCACTTGGCTGTGCACTCTTATACGTGAATTTGGGATTCCAGTACATGATCCTACTCCTCTCTATTGTGACAATCAGGCTGCTATTCATATAGCTAACAACCCAGTATTTCATGAGCGAACTAAACACATCGAGGTTGACTATCACTTCATTCAATCAAAAGTGAAGTCTAAGGAGATTACTACTCCTTTTGTTCCTTCAGGGTCTCAACTTGCAAATATTTTTACCAAAGCTCTTCCCAAAGCTACCATTAATTCTATATGTTGCAAGCTGTGTGTACATGATATATACTCTTCAGCTTGAGGGGGAGTGTTGGCTGTATATATTTAAATTAGGAAGGAAAATAATTTAGGTAGCTAGTTTAGGAATCTGTATATTTGATTATGCGTTTTTCCTTATTTCAAGATTTTGTTTCCTTAGTTGGTAGGTAGCTTGTATTATAAATTGACCTCCAATGGGAGAAGAATAAACATTCTGAATTTTGTTCAACAATCCATCAAAATTCAATCATGCAAAGAGTCAGTTGTGTTGGTGTGAATGTGTGTGAGAGAGAGTGAGGGAGAACTGACCTTCAAAGGCAGTCATTGAACACTAACCTGTAAATACAAAAAAGTCTGATAAGATTAAAAAAAATCTTTCTAATTAGGATTTCCATCATACCGATTGGCGTTACTCCATGGCTTCCCCCGAAACGCATCTCAATTTCTATTTGGGCTGTTCCATCGAATTTTCCGTGGGGATTTTTTAGCTTCGATTGGCACCTCGAATTGGATTGGGTTTCTTTCGAACAGGTAACAAATTGCTTGAGAGAGAGAGAGAGATGGACAACAGATTGTTTGATTTGAATCATAGTAGGAGTAACAACCCCATGATTTCCAATGCAATCTAACCCTAGAAATGATCTCAGCCATTAAATCTGGAGGATGGTTCGAAAATCAGGAATCATAATTTTAGGTTTCCTTTCATCCTTCTCCCAAATATTCATTCTTTCTAAATATATCTGTAGCCCAACTATCCGTAAATCTCAGCCGTAGAGAAATTGTGTACAGATCCAAGTGTCCAAAATATAGAAAATTCAAAAACCGCTTTTTCATATTGTATATATTATACTTAAGACTCTTTGAGGAATGTCATAGACTCACGTGTGCCTTGAGCCTGAGATGGTTTGGAATGTACTTTGTTTGTAATCAGAGACCTTATATTGGTGTCGTGAATTCTAGGATACTGTTGGTAATTGGCTATGCTACTGACATCCGGAAGGTCGCTCTGAATATCTTGGGACAGGTAATTCAGGAGGGAGATAAAGACTTAGAAAACCACGGATTTCTTTGACCTTTTGTTAAATGTTTACTAATATCACCTTAAATTATTGTGATTGTAAGGATTTGTGGTAGTATTAGTTTAGTTAACCCAGAACAGTAGTTTTCAAGCAAAATTCGTTATTTTGTGCTGTCGGTGTTAATATCTGGTTATTAGGAAGTTTAATCATCTTTTTGCTCTTTTTATAGGAATTACACAGGATTATCAAGATGCATCACAAATTGCCATTCACAGGGAAGCTTCTCTATCCAAGGGCAAATACCATGAAGTTTTACTAAAATACAGGACACCAGAAAGTGTGATTAGATACAAGCATAAAAGAGCGTCCCGCCAAGTGAATGTCGGTTCTATCCTTATTGCAACTGACAAACTTTTCAACGTACACCCGTTTGAGGAATCCACTATACTCATTATAAAGGCAGATCCAGGCAGTGGATTCCAAGGTCTAATTGTAAACAAACGTATCAGTTGGGATTCACTCCATGAACTGGAGGAAGGCTTAGAACTCCTAAAAGAGGCTCGGCTTTCAGTTGGCGGGCCCCTCTTAAAACATGGAATGCCTCTTGTTGCCCTAACAAGGAGAACCAGTAAGGGTGAGAACCCGGAAATCCTGCCAAGTGTTTACTTCCTTGATCAATTGGCGACAATTGATGAAATAGAAGGTCTCAAGTTGCACAACTATTCAATTATGGATTACTGGTTTTTCTTGGGGTATTCGAGTTGGGGTTGGGACCAGTTATTTGATGAGATTGCTCAGGGAGCTTGGAACATAAGTAGTAACCATGTACAAGTGCTAGATTGGCCGTGGAGATGACTCCTAATTCAGTGATGGGGTTTTAGATTGCATTTTATGTATTACATCTTACACTCAATTATTAAGATTTCCCAAAGGGCGGCTGAACATTGGTTAAATATCAGAAATTGCATCGGTATTACATTACCCACTACTAAAAAATACATACTAAAGTGGGTGATCCAGTGCACGAGGCTCTTGTGAAAGTAGGGTTGTAAGATCTATGCAGCCTTGGTCCTATTGTGAAGTGACTATTTTCCGCAACTCAAAATGTCACCGCTGGGAGAGGCTAATGGAAATGGATGAAGTGGCCCTCTTTTAAGGTGCACTATTAGAAATAGGTCACATTGAATTACGGAGTATATGCTTTGTAAATGCACATATTTTCTCTTTACAAAACTGTGATGAGCTTTGGTTTTTGATAAATTGGGTCTTAACTATGGATATTGTTCTGGGAATCATTTTGTTTTGGTTATATGGACATTGATTCATCATGATGGAGATTGGGATGGTGAATCATCATTTTTCATTATCTATGGAACAGAGCTATAAGGGCAAAAAATCGCAGAAAGATTTACAGAACACTAGCAAAGATTTTGACTACCTATATCAAATTGAGTTTTACTCGTTCTGTCCCCTATATCAAATTGAGTTTTACTCATTCTGTCCATTCAAATCAAGGGATACTCAAGTTTTATAATGTCAAAGTGGCTGCAGAAATTTAGATTTCAATGTGTTTTGAGTGACCTAATACAATACAAAACAAAAAACGACAAGGAAAACGAAGAGCCAAAGTGGTTATCCCATTTGACTTTAGAACGAAGTGGTTATCCTATTTGGGTTGATTTCTAGGTTTTGAGATTCTGGATTCAATCGAATAGACCGATTCGGAAGAAATAAAGGTAACTCTACACACAAACCTCTCCAACAAACCACGTAATAGTATGATGCTCCACAATACATTTTAAGAATCCACTAACTTAATTCTTTTTCGCAAGTGGAGTGAAGTGTAGTTGATGCTTTCCTTACACTCCTATGCATATGGATAGGGTTCGATTCCCGTAAATACCGCTCCCCCCTAAATCTTCAAGGATAGAATAGATTACAATCAACGAATGACAAAAAAGAAAAAAATGTGACCAATATCTGATCAACTTGAATTTTTTTTCCTCGACTAAGGATCAAGAAGTATAAAATAAACCATCAAAAGTGAACATGTAACGACCCCGATTTTTGATAAATAAAAATTTCGTTAAATTTTTGAATTTTATTTTAATTACTTGAAATTCGCTTTTAAAATTCCTTTTTAATTTCTAATAATCCGTCATAATAAGATTTGAGACTTATAAAAATTATATCTTTTTGTCCCGGACAATTTAGTCATTTTCTAAAGACAAGTATGCTTATAGAAACACTTGTATATTTTCCTAGCAAGTTAAATAAAATCTTTAAAATATATTTGTTGGCTAGAAATCCTACTTGGCAAGTAGAATTACTTTCCAACCGATTAGTTATAGAAACCTAAGTACCCATTCAACCTAGCTGCATTCTCCTAACCTTAGATGAACCTAATGAACCTTTCTATACCTTAGTTAAACCTTTTCTTTTTTTTTTTTGGGTCAAGCGGAAAATCATGCATTAACTAAGACGATCAAAGTCTACAAGCAAGATAAACTGCATTCATAACTGTTCAAAAAGACTACGAGAGTCGTAGACTAAATCCTAAGATGCCCAACACCCATAGCATCAGCCAGGGTGAATTCCCTAGCTGCAAAAGGAATGGAGCTAGAGACTACTAAATTTTGATCCTGCTGCGATCCAAGTCTGGCCAGGCAATCGGCAGTTTGATTGGCTTGACGATAAATGTGAACGACGGATGAATTTGTCCGGGCAGCAATTCTTCGAGTCATTTCAAGACTAGTCATTTCACTTTGTCCGGGCAACAATTCTTAGTTAAACCTTTTCAACCCTAGACTAGGAAATCATTTCACTTTCATGACTAGTCATTTCAAGACTTTATTATTCATTATTACCTCATTACCCATTGAATAATAATTTGTAGGGTAATTTTTATCCTTTGAGTAATAGAAATAAAACTTCCTATTGTCTAGAAAATAGTGTTACCATGGACTTGTCTAATCAAGACCAAGACCAAGTTTGTTCTTCCAAACAACCATGATTATGTATTGTCATATCAAGAAGGCCATGATTCATCATCATATCTTTTCTTCCATAATTAATAGTCTTGAACCTATTATTGAACTATAAGTAGCTGTTCTTAGATTTTTCTAGGTATATATCCATAATAGCCTACCATAATCATACCTATAGACACATATATATACTTTCTAGGAAAAATCTTACCCATTGGACAATGCCTTGCACTTGAAAGCCTTACACTCATCATTACTCTTTCCTAGACTTAATTAGGGATACTTGATACCTAAACTCACACATGTATATAGAGATACATACTCATGAGAGAGAGAGAGAGAGAGAGAGAGAGAGAGAGAGAGAGAGAGAGAGAGAGAGAGAGAGGGTTAAGTGTGTGCATGTGTTTGTACACTTACACACGCTACCCTTTTAGCCTTAAGCCTAATTACCATTTGACAACCCATTTCTAGTCTACTTTAGGCATAAAATCCTAGCCTTAAACACCCTAGATTTACTTACAATCTAGCCTTTAATCATCCTAAAAATTGACTTACAACCTAGCCTAGGATTGACTAAACATGGAAGGCTATTCCTTAGCCTAATCAACCATATCTTTAGACTTGTAAGACTTGCTTAGCTAGGGTATAATTACCTAGGATTTTACCCAAAAAGCCTTAAGATCCAACTTGATTTATAGCCTTATGCCTAAAGATTGGATTGACAAGTGAGGGAAAGATTTAGCATGCTTATAAGTGAGATTGGACAACACAATGAGAGAGAGAGAGAGAGAGAGAGAGAGAGAGAGAGAGAGAGAGAGGAGGCTAGCCAAGGAGGGGAGAGGGGGAGCCAAGTTTTTGCTATAAACAGGACCCCCCCTCATGCCATTCAACCCACACCTTCAACCTTTCAACTTCTCTCTCTAGAATTCTTGTGTTCTTGCTTTGTTCTTGAAGTTCTTCCTTGTTCTTGAGTTCTTCTTGAAGTTCTTCAAGAAATTCATCCAGGACCACCACTAAACCACCACTCGACCATCCTCTCGATCCAAAAAATTTTAGTAGTTTAGCCAAGAACTAGTTTCGAGAGAAGCATTTCTCTTTCGAAACTACCGAAAGCTTTCCTTAGGAAGTCACTCCGTTCGATCGCTGACTTACTTTTTCCGTAGCCGCCCTATCGCCAAGAAGAACGGTAGAGTCCCTTGCCCACTATCCCAAAGTATAAAAGTAAAATTGTATGTTTGGAATGGAAGTAGAATATTCTTATCCCCTATCTCTAAGTATAAATAAAAATGTGTATATCATTTGTATTGTTTGAAATGCATGAGAACTTGAAAAGTGTTTTACTAAAGGTTTGAAAGGAAATATGACTATGTTGAATATATCGACTTTATATTCCGGAAAAACATATGTTGTTTCGAACTTCCCTAAGAGAAGAAAGAACTAATTTCGAAAGTATAAACTTGATTAAAAGTATTCGTATTTTGAACTTAAGATGATTATGAGCATGTGTACGTGATTACTTGTTTTGATGTGTGATAAAGCATAAGTGGTTTCCACTCCAAAAGTGTCCGTCCATGTAACACTATGCTTTAAATATGTGGTAATTGTTTGAATGTGATTTCGTGAACATGAGCATGATGTAGTAATATAGAGTTGGATGATCTTGCTAGTTTAGTTTCAAGATTTCAATAAATGATTTATGATTTTGTACGTAAAAAGTCCTACTGCGGAGTCCATGCATGTAATGAGCATAGAAATTGAGGAAGTAGAAACATGATACCTAGAGTATGTTAAAGATAATGTGTGGTTTTGAAACCGCAATGTGACCGGACTTGCCTATTGTGTGGTGTGTGTGTGTGTTTTTTGAAAATCCAATGGGAACCCAAAGCGGTGGAACCATTGTGGTATACTCGGGAACCCAAAACGGCGGAACCGAGGGATGAATTATGGTTTGGTTATCCGCGGAAAGGAGCCAACGCAATTGTTTTAATGATTTTCGAAAACCTAAATGGGAACCCGGACCGGCGGAACCATTGTGGGATACTCCGAACTCGGAACAACGGAACTGTAACTCCCCGAATTTTGGGTACGTTAAATAAAACATTTTATTATAAAAACGAAGCGAGTCTGGCTCGTTATTACATCATAAACCTTACAAAAGTACTTTTATTCAAATAACGGAGGAAACTAGGGTTCCTATCTACTGCTCCGCTCCTTCCTCCATCCTGGCTAGCTCCTCGGCTCCGAAGACCTCCAAGGTGAAGATCTCGCCCTGTTCGTCTATGAGATCTGACACATTATATCGGCGTCGCCACCCATATAATATGTCAGGGTCACCAAAAGGTAACACCGTGAGCTACGAAAGCTCAATAGAGTAAACCCTACCCACTAACCCTTAACTTACAAACAAAAGATCATACACCACAGACAATAACAATAACACATCCACATTCGCTATTCAACTATCGTAGGTGTCCATGATCTCAGAGTTTCTCCTACGCGACTCATCGTAGACCGTGTCAATCATTTTCACTTACAAAACAATCTTTCGAAATCATTTGCATTGGCTCCGTACCGCGGATAACCAAGCCCTTTCAAAATCATTCGACATTGGCTCCGAACCGCGGATAACCAAGCCACACACCCAATCTCGGTTCCACCGTTCCGGGTTCCCGAGTATCCTCACAATGGTTCCGTCGCACCGGGTTCCCATTGGCACACATTTGCATTAGCTCCTCTCCGCGGATAACCAAGCTATACCTCACCATGGTTCCGCCGGTCCGGGATCCCATGGGAACGCACACAACCTCACAATGGTTCCGCTATTCCGGATTCCCATTGGAACACACGCACACACATAATGCCCTTGAAATGGTCATTATGTAGTTTCTAAAATATTTTCTTCCTCGGAAAACATATTTTCCTTGTCAACCACACCCTAGGTGCCATGTTTCTACTTTCTCGGTTCTCGTGTCTCGTTACATGCAAAGACTTCCGCGGTAGGACTTCCACATCAACAATCATATAACATTCAACAAGATCATCCAACTCTATATTGCTAAACATATGCAAATCAACGCTTAAAGCATAACGCCACATGTTCGGACGCCCTTGGAGTGATAAATCACTTATGCTTTATCGTGTCACAAGTAATACAAGCAATTCATATAAGCATGCTCATAACCATAAGTTGACGAGTATAACATACTCCCCATCCTTTTCATTATTTCAAAGAAACACCTTTCGAATATTTTCATTGATAGCAATAGGTAACTTTATCATAAACGAAAATAACAAAAGTATACTAGGGAGATTGAGTAGAGATTAATCTACCTCAATCCGAAACTAGTCGGGGCCGAATAAGCAAGTTGGAAAATCCACGAGTGGTGAAACTCACGAATCTGGCCCGAACTTCGGACGGCAGTAACTCGGTCAATCCTTGACCGAATATAGTCGTTCTTGGGTCCAAATCGAAGCTCAAGAAACGCTCTACAACTTTTGTGAAGGAAGTTGGTTCTAAAAACTACTCTAAGAAGGAGAAAACTGGGGGTTTACAAAGGGACAGTAGGCTGCCCAGAAAATCAGAAATGGTTTTCTAGAGAGAAGGAAGAGCAAATGAGAAGGTGTGTGTTCAAATGGCAAGAGAATGACTCTATTTATAGGCCAAGGCATGCCCTCTCCCTCTCCCTCAAGGCTGGCCCCCCTCTCTCTCCCTCTTGCTCAAATTTTGACACATGGCAAGCAATCTTGGAAGATCAAAGAATAACCCTAGGCTTGCATGGCTAGGGTTGTCCTTCTTGGAAGACTTGGTGGCAAGGAGGTGTGAACAAGATTAATTGTACAAGATTCTTGATTAAACAAATCATGGGAGTACAATGGGGGTTAAGTCTTAGCTAGGAAGGAAGTTTCCCATGGATTTGAAGTACAAGAAAATCAAGGCCAAGTACCAATCAAATCCCTCCCTCTCTCTCTCTCTCTCTCTCTCTCTCTCCCCCTCCCTTTGGCCGAAATTCCCTCTCTCTCTCTCTCTCTCTCTCTCTCTCTCCCATTCGGCTCTCTCCTCTCTCCCTCTCTCTCTCTCTTGCATGGTACAACACACATATACATATATATACCACATGCAAGAATACAAATAAAATAGTAAGTACTTTTGTACTAAAAGATCAAAGGACTCTTAAAACTCAAGATTTTCCCAATAAACTAAGAATTAGGCACATGGTACTTAAGGTATTATTCTAGTCTTCCATGTACTTATAAAATATATACATATGTACCATGTGATCTAGGAAGATCAAAATCCCAATAAAAATAATACCAAGGGTACTTCAAAAATCTTAGGGTTTAAAGGCTACTAAGTACTTCCATATTAAAATAATAGGTACTTTGTCACATGGTTTAAAGGAAAAAGACTAATTTAATAAAATCCCATGGTACTTTGAAAGACTAGCTTTTACCCAATGGGTAATAAAATCCCTAACTTCTTTTATCCAATGGACAATAGTTGCTAGGGTAATTATATAGTAAACTAATAAAAAATGTCCATTTTTAAAAGATAAAAGTACTTAGCCAAGTAAACTTTTATTATAAACAATTGGGGTTCTTTTATCCGATGGATAATAATTCCCCTAATATTTATTGTCCAATGGACAAAGAATAAAACCAACATAATTAAAAGAATATCAATTACTTTGACTAGGGTCAAAAAGGTTCACATGGTCCAAGAGGGGCAAAACGATCCATTTGCGGAGACTAGATGGCTTCCTAGTCTGGTTACTCCAACCGGATGGTTAGAAGCTAACTAGGCTTGCTAAATAGGCCAAAGCACAAAGAAATCAATTTGGAGGGCAAAAACGAAATTTTGACAAACCACAAGGAAATTAAGGAAATTAAAATAAAATTCAAATATTTAACGAAATTTTTAACGACCAAAAATCAGGATCGTTACAGGAACCAAGGGTTTTAAATTGTGGATTGGTTATCCGTGGAGAGGAGCCAATGCCAAATTCAATATTTTTATATGCCAATGGGAACCCGGCAAAACGGAACCATTGTGAGGATACTCGGGAATCCGGAGCAGTGGAACCGAAGTTGGGTGCGTGAAAAAAAACTTTTCGAAATGTTGATTTGTTAAAGTGAAAACGAGACAAAGTCTACGATGAGTCGTGTAGGAGAAACACAGATATCACAGACACCAACGATAGTTGAATAGTGAATGTGGATGTGTCATTGTTAAGTGTTTTATTAAATATGCATGTGCTATTTGAAGTTCCTGAGTGGCATATTATTTCTATGACCTATTATTTCTATAACCTATTGTTTGTAATTTATGGGTTAGTGGGTATAGGATTATGCTGTTGAGCTCTCGTAGCTTATGGTGTTACCTTTGGTGACCCTGACATATTATACTGGTGGCGACGCTGGTATAATGTGTCAGACTTTGTAGATAACCAGGGTGAGCTGTAAACCTTGGAGGCTTTAGGAGTCAAAGAGCTGACTAGGATGGAGGAGCAGACAAAGCTGTAGTTAAGAACCTTACGTTTCCCCCCACCCCCCCCCCCCCCCTCTTTATGTAATGAAAGTACTCTTATGGGGATTATGATGTAATAATGAGCCAGACTCTATTTAGATTTTCAATAAAAATTGTCTATTTAACGTTTCTAAAATTCGGAGCGTTATAGAATCGGTTTTCAATAACAAGTCTATTGTGGGAATGGCCTTGAATAGATGGACTAGCTTGACGGGGTCTCTCTCGGTCTTAAGCTTAACAAGTACAGGCTCCTCTAAACCTCCTATGGCAGTTTGTTTTCGAACGGGTTTTGCAAAGGGAGTGCATTGGCAGTAGCAGTTATGGCGTGGGTTGCGGTTCCAAATTTGCGAATTAGGCTAAAAGCTAGCATGTTCAGGCACTGATCTCTCGGATTTATGCCCTCTCAAAAACTTCTGCCAAATCTACATTACCAACAGTATCGTAGCGAAAACTTCGATACCCTGGTGAAATTAGATAAAACAACTTTTTATTTGAGAATTGAATAACTAGTTCCAGGGGATCGAAAGAAAGAAAAAAGAATTGACAGTGGGAGGGTTGAGGAAGAACTTGATAGGTCATGTAGTCAACGCGATCAATGTGATCGAGAGGCGGCGGCGAAGATGATGAAGCCCGTCAATAGTAGTGTTGGATTGTGTGTGTGTGAGAGAGAGAGCCCCCAGAGGAAAAACCCTAGGGGTGTGTTTACACTAAATTCTGGCCAAAATTTAGAGATACTGATTAATTAAAAAGTAATGGTTAAAAGAGCCATTATTTTTTTGTCCTTAGAGGAGTGATGCAATGGGCCTCCCATTTTTTGGGGACATATAGAAGATCAATGGGCCACACCCAAGTTTCGAGAGATTAGACCAGTTTAAATGCTCAAAAGGAATTTCATCAATACAGGCCCAATCTGAATTTGTCTTGGGCCAAAGTTTTTCCCAGTTCTTAAGAAGGCCTTAAGTGGACTTTCTAAAGTCTAAGAGCTTACTCTCCGGGTTTGGGCTTGTTGGTGGGCCTTATTGTAATGACCCGGATTTTGACCCTATTTTTTTTATACATATAAAAATTCGTATATAGATATACTCTATTTTCTACCTTAATTACTTTTCCCTAAAATAAGGGATGTTGTTCCCTTCTTCTCAGACATTTCTCACTCTCCCAAATCGCCTTACTCTCTTTCCCTCATCTCTCCCGAATTTCTCTCTCTCTCTCTCTCTCTCTCTCTCTCTCTCTCTTGTTAAGGAAAGAAAATAGAGTTCCACATTGCTTGAAAGTGGAATGGGTGATCACTTTATAACATTTGGGGCCTCTCCACCAATTGCCAATTGGTTTTGAGATGGACATAAAGTTTCTATATGGTATTAGAGCGGGGCTCGTTCCACCTCACATTTTAAAAATTTACAATCCAACCCCACGATGAGAGACCAGCAAAAAGGCTGCACAATGATAGGACCCAAAAGTGGCCACACGTGACAGACCTCAAACGCGACTGCACGTGAGGAGATGTTAATGAAATAGAGTCCCACATTACTTGGGAGTGGAATGAATGATCACTTTATAACATTTAGGACCTCTACACTCATTGTCAATTGGTTTTGAGATGAATATAAAGTTTCTACTTCTCTCTCTCTCTCACATTTCCCTTCCCCATTCCACCATCTCCGCACTTATCCTTCCACACCCCACTTTCCCACTACCTCATTCTCTCTCATTATACATACCTTTATAATCTGAAAAATTAAACCCACATTCACTCCACTTCTATTTTTGATACTCAGTCCAGAGAAAAAAAGAGAGAGATAGAGTTTGATTTCTCATCTGTAGAATTTTACTGAGAGAGAGAAGGCTACGGCACATAACTTCTCCTACAAAACCCATTCCTCCTCTTATTCTACTTCACCATTTCGGCCACAAACATAGCCCCATTCCGGCCTTGAAACGATGGTCCCCGAACAGCCGTGTTTCTCTCCGAAACATCTCGGAAAATAGTCCCAATTAATCTCCCAGGAACCACCCCAATATAGCTACAACACGACCCCGTTCCAACCTCTTTCAAGCTTGACTGCTACAAAATAGTCCCAAAAACCAGTCCCTGAAACGATCCCGTTTCACTCTGAAAATAACCCGAACGCAGTCCGTTTCGACTTCAAAATAGTCCCGGATCGGCCACCCTAAGGTCTCTGTTCCAGTCACTTTCTTTATTTGCCGAAAACTCACCAAAACCATTCACTACATTTTCGACCGAACTCGAGGTAGATTACTCGCTTCCCTACTTTTTTCGAAGTATATTTAGTTCCTATATATTGATTTTGACAAGTTGTAGTGAAGGAAATCATCCCCATGTATCAAATCCATGTGATCTGAACCAGTGCCGGCCCCGACATTTGGGTTGCCCTAGCCCAACCCTATGCTTTGTTGCCCACTTACTATTAAATCATAAAAAATTAAAAAAATAAATATACAAGTACAAAAAAAAAAAAACCAAAATTACATTATTTTTTAGCTTTAATATAACATTTCATTTAAAAAAAACCAACATCAAAATATAACCCCGTTTATAGGGCTTTATGATTAGCACGATCCGAATTAAAGAAAACAACTTCTCCTAGCATTTTTTGAAGCAAATTTCTCAATTTAGTCATCGTACTCAATCTCTTTATTTGTGCCTCATTTTCAATTGAGATCATAGACAATATCTTTAATCTCTCTTGCGAAATAGTAGTTTCGAAGATAAAAATAAAAACCGTGTTAGCTTGCTCAATTTTTTTAACTATGACCTTTTTTTTCATCAAATGTAAGAACATATCTCGTATAGATTATTGTTGGCAGGAAAATAAAAAGAGGTAGAGGGTAGAATAAAAATTGTGGATTGGAGGCAAAGCAAAAGACGGAGAAGATGAACAAAAAAGATGGAGGAAAAAGAAAAGGACAGGGGAGGGCGCGCCTGGGAATCGAACCGAGCACCACTGGTGCTTTGGCATTACGCCAGTGAGCACTGCACCAAGTTAAGAATTGTGCTGTCAGAGGAAACTTTTAAAAATTTATAATATAACTTAGTTTTTTTTTTTCTTTTGAGTTGCCCCGGCCGGGGGATTGCCCAAGACCGAGGGCTTGCGGGGCTTACCTCGGGGCCGACCCTGATCTGAACTTACCCTGTTTTCTGAAAATGAA